>OY292455.1:13962250-15262166 GCA_958496255.1 Camptogramma bilineatum
GATATCTGTACAGATATCTTTAAAGATATCTGTACAATCCGGATCCGTGGGATAATCTCTATCGTGTAAAGGCCGCTATTGTTTCGACACGTTAAAAAATCAACTAAAGTTATATTATCTGTGCAAACTATAGTAAAAGTTACGATCAAACACCTAACTAGTTACCAAATAATTGCACCCCATACACGCCATAAATACTTAAACTAATAGAATCCGTTCTGTCATTTTCCACATTTAATACCAAAAGATGAATTGGCACCACCATAAATTAGCTATCCAGCTGACAATATTTCACTAAACTATTTATCGTACCAAAATATATCATATCACCATCGTATACGGTTTAGTATCTCAGTATAAAAATACCTACTATACCAGTCCATTTTATAAAGACCTTTCAAAATTACACTAATGAGAAGAACGGATCATAGTTAAGCTATGAATAGAGCTCTATCGAAATTGGTTATTGAAAAATAGGGAACTGATTGCAAGCTATTTCTGACAGTGTAATCTTTAGTGCAAATATTCTAAATACCTGCCTAAGGTTGGCCATCTGCTTTTGAATAGTAAAATATATTTATTTGTAACGATGGCCAACAGCCAAATTTATTGCTTTATTACAATTGAATATGAAACTGTGAAGATATTTATAAAAATGGACAAAATAAAAATTTGAAACATTTATTTAACATAAAAGTAAATAAGTTAGTTTGTAGGTATAAGGGAGTGTCCACATTGCGTTTTTTGCAGCGCGTTTGTATCGATACAAACGCGATTCGAACGCGATGCGAACGCGCAGCCCCCCGCGCAGCCCCTCCCGGTTCGATTTTGTATGGAAAAATACGCGTTGCGAACGCGCGTTTGTATCGATACAAACGCGCAGCTCAAAAACGCGCTGCAGAAAACGCAATGTGGACACTCCCTTAGTTAGTGGCCAAATCTGGTGACGGAATATCTGCTGTAAGTATTAGATAGGTATGCTCTAGAATTGTTTCTCTATCAAATTGTTTAGTTTACATCAATGAACACTTATAGTCTTTTCATAGTTCAAAGAAAAACGACTCTTACTCGATGAAAATAAGAGTTAATGAAAATTAATAAGAACTGAGTATAAGTTCAGTATTAAATTCAACTTTATTTTAATGACAATAAGAGTTAAATATTTAGAACAGGGTGTCAAGTTATCACAACATTTGGTACACTCGCTAGGGCCGCCACTTGAAGTTGATTGAAAACTAGCCGAATCTTTGTATGTTTGTTTGTAAAGATAATAGTGGTTACGTTATTGAAATAGAGTGCGCATCTGCGTTCAACAATTTTGCATAAATGGCCAAACTCTTGAACTAAAAGATTAATTTTATTAGTTAACGTTTTGCAACATGTTTGTTAAACGTTAACAGGTCCTACTGGTACCTACCGATTGACGTCCGCTACTAATATTATAAAGGCGAAAGTCCGTGTGTGCGTGTGAATGTTTGTTTCCACGTATCCCTATAACAACTAAACCGATTTTGATGAAATCTAGAATGTAGATAGCTTAGGTTTTGGCTGGATAGGCTACTTTTTATCCCGAATAAAATGTATGGTTCCCGTGGGATAAAAAACGCGGGCGAAGCCGCGGGCGTTCACTAGTAATTTATATTTTATTATAATTTAATGCGCGACCTCGGAGCCGACAACTGGCTGGAGGCAGCCATGGACAGAAGAAAATGGCGAATACTCGTATCGGAGGCCAAGACTCACTTTGGGTCCCTGAGCCAATGGAGTAGTAGTATTAGTATTATAATTTAATGAGAGACAATGAGAGATAGTTTATCTGTTTATCAAATAAAGTGAAACAATTTTATGTGGTATAACTCGGATTGAGAGTTTGTATAGCGTTTAATTATAAACCTACTCGTTATAATTATGATTGAATAGGTAGGTACTTGCTAAAAACTTTTCCCACCGCAAAAAAAAAATGTCGTCAGTATCAAAATAATAACCTAGAAGTATACTTATAATAATTTTTCACACACTTCACAGAAATTAACCCTATAATGCTAAATGCTTTTAGATTATTGTATGCTTTGTCATAATGATCCCACTTAAGGCAGAGCGTGTCATTCGGTGACAAAAAGTTCGGGCAATTGTCGCGCTTTTTGGATACCACAAGTGTCGGTTTAGGCACCAGATTATAAACATTCAAATGGCTCATTTGATACTTGTAACCTCTTAAATATTGAACTAGATAATGTTCACACGGGTATGAAAATTATAAGTGCTAAGTTCTATAAATTAAAGGCTTTAAAAGTAGGTGCATTTTCACACGGGTTCTATACAAAATATACATATTTAGGTATTCTTAATATACGTTATAGGTACGTACAGAAAAGATTTTCTATAAATATATATTTTATCATACATTTTTATATAAAATTTAAAATACATAATATAATTGGCAAAAAGTTTTAAAAGCTTTTATAATGTAGTATTCGTTTAATTAATTAATTTATGTGATAAGTGTAAGTATACCTACTTGATAATTTTAAGTAAGTAATTCCAGTTGGTTCCATGCTTAGAAAAAGGTTCCATGCGAAATGTTTTGACAGGATTAAAGAAAAAATTTGTACAATTTCATTTATCACTTAATTTTTTCAAGTAAGTACCTAATAAAAATAGAGATGTGTTAAAATATCGTGTAAATAGTAGCGTGTCCGGCACGCGCTTGCAAGTGTCAAAGTGTGTCTTACACGTGCCGCGTGGTGTTAAAGCGTGTCCGACGTGTGTCCGCACTTATATTATGCTATGATACCAGATTGATGGCAAATTAGCAGTTATCACAACAACTTGGAGGCCATGTGGTCAATTAGAAGTGGCCTTATGGCAGAAATTACTGTAGGTACATTTTTGAATGACTATTTCTCCATTTATATACACATTTTTGTAAGATTATTTTTCCATTTAAAAGTACTTACATTATTCTCGCTAAAGAAAAGTTTACATAAACATGAACAAAATCAGTTTTAAATATTTCATTTTATATTAAGTCTCCAAATTCTCCAATAAGCCAAGAGCATCTTGCAATAAGTCAAATTATGCGTTAACCCTCTATTGCATGGGAAGCCAAAATTGGTTTTTAAACTTCAACATTTTTTTTCTCTACTTTCCGTTTATGTAAAATTGATAAAACTCTACAAGCATTGTTTATTACTATGTTGGGCATCAAAACGTAGTTTAATTGACTTATTTAAGTATAATATTAACCAACTTATCTAACTTTTACTAACGCGTGCGCCGTTTGTTGCACTTAGTATAATTACGAGAAACATTGATGGTCTACAAATAGGTCAATAAGGATAGAAATCTCAAATTAAAAATATGAAATGGAATGGTCTAATGCTCCTTTTTCTTTAACCATCTTAGTTTTTTTTACAACATCATCTTTCCTATAACATTTCCTTACTTTTCCGCGGAAGCCAATTTTGGCTTCGTATGCATTTACAGTATAAAAATGTCGTCCAAAAATGGCTTCGTATGCATTGACCGAATATTCTAATGGCTTGTCAGAATGGATCTTTTTTCGCTTTTATAGGGCCATCTAAGTACAGCAATGTTATTCCTGGGGATGATTTCATTGCTTCGATGACTCTGCACCTTACGCATATCTAGCCTCCACAAATCACCTATTATTATCCATAAATCTGATACAGATCCTTCTGGAGCTGATCATTGAACCAAAACCAAAATATGCGGAAAACAAAAGTAAAAGAAAGAAATTAAAGATACATACAAGAAAAAATACCTTCATACGACGAGAAGAAAAGAAAGTTCACTGGTAGCCAGGATTTACGAGATTTCATAGAAATCTTAGACACTTCTGTTGAATTTTATAAATTATTTTATCACCAATGATTTGATGGATTTTATAACTGATCAGTCAAATTTGGAGGCCATGCAGACCAATGTTAATAAGACAGCTAACATTACAAAGGCTAGGTCATGAAAAACAGTTCAAAATCAGGCTTTCAGGATTTTCATTAGGTCATAATGAAGTATTTTCTGTGCATGGGAAGCCAAAAGTGGCATTGCATTCATAGTCGTTAGTGCATACGAAGCCATTTTTGGCTTTGAAAATTATTTTCCATACTAATCAAAATATATATTTTTCTTCACCTTGTATTTCCTAATTAGCCCAAATATAACAGCATAAAACAAATAAATATTTTTTTTCTGCCTCTCTTGATAATTCATGCAATAGAGGGTTAAATTAAATGAGCCCAAATTGTACACCCACGCGTGACGAATTTACCAATACCATGCCCGTTTCACGGTTTTCAGACGAAATTGGTAATCCCATCAAAATAAATAATACGTAACTTACGTAACTTAATTGGAAATAAATATTTAAAATGTTTTGAACAAAAAAATATCACCAGTACCTACCTACCAGGCTGCAATAGTCAGGCATTTTAAGTTATACGTATGTTGCTATCATAGGTTCAATGTGTTGAATTCTACTAGAGTACTTACCTACACATAATGTCGGTAAGTGTATAGGAGCTACTTAGTAGCAAACTTTGATGCTAGAACTTTTAGGCCGCATGAGGATCGCATAGTGAAACAAATGCAGTAACGAGAGTTAAGTCGGTAGTCAGTCATTAAGGGATCCATTTCATTCACATTTGGTTCTATCAGAAGATCACGATCAGTTTTTTTAATCTTTCTTATTACTTTTATACACCGTTTATATTTGGTCAGTTTAAAGCCGGCGCCTACGTAATCTATATCGATAACCTTACTCAAAAATAATAATAAATATGAGATCTATTTTTTTGCAATTAATAATATCACGAAACATAGGCAGGATAAATCACGGAGATACGTGCTCTGTGCTCAGCTGTTGCTACGGCGTAGAGTCTATGCTACGTCGTAGTCATACTTACATACCTAGGTCATTAGCTCTGCGCGCCTATGACACCTTACCAAGTGTTTTCCTCACTTTTGTTAATCTTTTCAACTATTTAGTTTCGTACGAAATACTTATCAAATTCAAAAACTAAACCAACGACACAAATACGATTAAGCAATACAAGCAGTGGGTGCTGGCTTTAAACTGACCCAGAATTAACGGTGTATAAAGGAGTGTAATTCATGTCTTTCCAAAATCACTATTTACAAGTTTGACCGATTGGTTTGGTGTCAAACCGTTTACCCTTATCGCGGGGTAGCCATCTGCCGAAATGCGCCGATGCACCAACACAATGCATTCCTTTCATACAAGTTTTATCAAAAAATGGATTTCCAAAACACAGTTTGAGGGAAACGGTGTTGGTTATAAGTGGGGTACAGAGGGGATTTAATTTTTTTTGGGATCAATAAAATATAACACAGTAATGCAACCACCAGTGAAAAATATGTTCTGTATAGCAAACAAGAGTCCCGATTTAAAATGTTTATTGTAAATAGCTTCAGACTCTATACAGAGATTTTTTATTGCCTTCATTTGGAACAACGAAATATTAAATGTGACCAATGCAAACATTTCGTAAAGTACAGCAGAAATAAACGTAAAGATCGTACTCAGAAATTGCAACACCAATTTTGGCAAAGCAAACTCCGTTGTTAAATATTGATCCACGAGTTTATAGGCCAGTTTTATAAATACTCGTTATATTTATTTTCACATCTCGCGCGTAGAATCACAAATAAAATAAAGTCAACTGAATCTTTTGTGCGCAAGCGCAGAGTGCAGGCACCTGGCTCTAGCGGTGCATTGTTGCGCACCCTCCCGAACTATGTTAGGGTTCCATATTATAAGAGAGAAACCACCAAACACTGAAAACTTTACTGGATATATTGGTATTATTTTTCTTTTTAAAATTGCGACATTTAATGCCCAAAAATACTCTTATCTTATTTACTGTATGTTATTGAAATTTAAATGGAAGATAAGTATATACGAATATAGGTTAGTAAGTATACAATGGATTACGATGACCCATCGGTTGGTTTTAATTATTAGCACCAACTTCTCTGTTTGGTTTAATCTATGTTTACACTGACTGCAATTTTTCTATTTACATACACGTGGGACTTGCAGCTAGTTCAATAAGTCACTAAAACTTGCAGAAGTCCACTTGTGCGAGCATTTACACGTTGGAAGTTAACTTGCGCAAGCGAAGTTAACTTGAGCAAGATTTATTGCTAGTGGACACCCTGCTCAATTGAAGTAATCAACGAATGAACTTTGACGTTAAATGTAGAATTCTGCTCTACATTTATACGGAACCCATAGTACTCATTTAATTTTCACCCAATAACGAGGTATGTCCTTGTACCCTCGTTTCTCTCAAGATTTAATTACTGGTTTTTATGTAACCGGCGGTTAGTGCTACTGTTTGCTTTTATTATTCTTACGATAGTTGTGGGTGAATCGATATTGGAAATAGAAGTAGGTAAGTAGTATATTTTGTAAAGAAAAATAATTTGACCTATAATTTCCAAAACAACTGAACTGGTATATTACTATTTTATATAATGTAGGTAAATATTTTATGAACTTTAAATTATGCGTTTGATATAGTTATGTTTGAATTACCTACTTACAAGAAAAAATATTTTTTACTTGACTTTAAAGTTCAAGTTGCCATCATTGGAAAATTATTTACCTTTTCTTTAATATGAATGGTAGTAGGTAAGTACATAAATTATCTTAATAAATTGCTAATTCGGTTTATTAAAGTTATTCTTATTCATGGTAATTCGGTAAGCTAAACACGCTAGAGCTTCTCCAAAAAAATGTAGCTCAAATATCAAAAATAACAACGTTTTCTTAAATAATTTCCTAAATTTATGTGTTAAAAGAAATGTAGGTAACTAAATACGGTATAACTAATTGGATAGGTAGTTCTTTGATCCTCAAAATCCTTGGCAATCCTTCGGGAATGATCATGAATATCAAACGCGCATCGCATTAGGGCGGAGGGGCCCGTTCAACGGAATACACAATAGTACATTTATTTTGATAGAATACATTGATGCACTGCCGGGATTCGAACCCACGACCTTTGGAAACCATTCGATTCGGTGAACACAAAAAATGTGGACAAAGTATACCAAATAAATTTATTTTTGGACATGCCTCCAACTACCGCTAAGACATCTTCAAAGGATCTTAAATGTCTAAAGATCAGAGAGAAAAGTCTACCGTGCTTAACGTGCTTTGGGATACAGTCGTGATCATATTTAATTTTTTTTCCAGTATGCTACAAGTGATCAATGGATACTATAACTTAAACTAGCACAATAAAGCTCATTTTACTATTAATGTTTTATAAGAGTGATATTATACGAAACATACCGGGTCCCGTAGGTTATCTGATCCGGATTAAGCCGGTTAAAAGCGGTTATTATTCCGGCTCTGTGGACGAAATGGGATTTTTTATTTGGCCCACACCTCGGGCTATTGTCGATTGTTGGTTGTCACTGGTCTGCATGATTCCTATTCTTTTGTGTTTTTTAAACAGACATTTTAGACCCAAAGTAGAGTCGTTAGTTTATAGGTACCTAGATATCTAAACAGAGCTTTTATAAAAACTTACTATGTAAAAAAACAGTACAGTTTCATTAAAATATTATTTAGGTATTTTAATCTTTCAAATTACTAAATGTGATACTTTAATAAAATTAAACTCAGCTCTCGAAGAAATACCGCTTTATTCACTGGTATACAATTACACGAAATGAGATTGGTATAACTTAAACTTTCTTCCAATGATAAAACTTATTATAATTAAATATCTAATTACAGCGATTTTAGGAGACAACTTGGTGGTCAAGATATTTTTCCAGAATGAGCTGCTTTTCGCCTGCCTCGCCCTTTTTAAAGCGTCTGTCAGTAGACATACTCTTTAACGGGCGAGAAATACGAAAAACTCCCAAGTCTACCAACTTGCCAACTTCCTACAAAATTAACGAACATCCTTAAATTTATCAAGTGACATAACAAACTGCAGAAACAAATACATTCTTCCGGTTTGACCATAAATCGAATAAATTAATAGACAAAAGTCAACAAAGGTCCTTAATTTTATCAAATGACATAACAAAATGCAAAACTATATACGTTAGAGTTCCGGTAAAATCAATATTCGAATAAATTATCAAAATATTTATAAAAAAATCATCAGATCATTACATTCGGCCATCCGACGTTATGCGATCTCCTGACGCATAATAAATCATCCAATACATTTAGTAAATTTAACAGAGTTGTAAGTTCATATTATTACAGAAGAAATTATTTACAATACGGTTAAAATCATTACATTCGGTTGTTAATTAGTTTCAGATTGATTTGTTGTTTGTGGGTGATTATCTGATGTTTTCCCCATCAACTACCTACATTGTCTTTACTTTCTGATGATTATGAAATGATTATGAAGTTTTGTTTTTTTGAAATTTATTCCCATTAAGTTGCAACTTGATGTTTATCCAAGGTCTTATTTGGTCAAAAGCAACTACACTGTTAAATTTGTTGTTGCGTTTACTGAATCCAGGAATTTAAGCAATTTTATACCTATCATTACCTAATACTTTAGTAATTCTAAATGGACCCATACATTTTGACACAAGTGATTTTAATTAAACCCTCTTGATTATAAGTTGGAGCAAAACTTCTACCAATATCGTAATTGTCCTTTTGTTATTCTTGACTAGTTTGAATATGAGTGCTCACCTCTTCTCTTAAGTTTTCAAGTGTTGCAGATGCAGTTATTGGGTCAACATCCACATCCATCTTATTACTCAAACTATCTTTCAATCTGACACCAAATAATACCTCAGAGGTTGTTTTTCGAGTAGAAGAATTAACAGCATTGTTAATTCCCCACTGAATTTTGCCCAGACACATGTTTAACACCATGATCACTACAAAAGCGCTTAAAAGTTGATGAAGTGAAAGAAGTACCCCGATCTGATATTATTCGGGATGGTAGTCCAAAATCATAAAAAATTGCTTGTAAGTGCTTTTAATGTGTTTTTTGTATTCTTAACTGCTCTAACCAAATAACTATTTCGTAATACCGTCAACAATTGTTAGTTTTATATATAAATACCTATGCATTTCCGTTTTTACTCTTAATGAACGGACCGAGATGGTCAATGTGGACGGAAGGCTTATTATTATTATTTTTTTATTGGATGCAGTTGACCGGTTTTACGTCTAGTAGAATCGTCCTTATTATAGGCATAATACAGGCTTACACGTATTTTTCTTTTTTTTACAAATCTTTCAATTTTGGGAACCAGTACAATTGTTGAATTCTCTGTTTGTTTTGGAAACCTAAATGTTCAACATCATCATGGTTTGACAGACATAATTGCCAGCGAGCATGTTTAGGAACCACCAAACAATTATTTTCACCGACTCTCCTATAAACCCTATGATTTTTTTTGTTAATTAAATAGTTTTTCCTAATATCTCTAGCTTCCTCGTCTCTTTCTGGTTTAAGTATTTTTATAATGCGAGCTATGTCTGGATCTGATATTTGTAATTTTAAATTAAATTGAATTTTAATTTTATTTTATTTATTTTGTAATTTGACATGTTTTTAATTGTATTTTAATATAATTTAATTTCATGGATGTTTGTGCTGTGAACATCATGGATTTTTATGAAATAAATGAATACAATACTAAAGCCAATTATCGGTCTCAATACTTTATACCCCAATGGTCGATTCATTGTTAGTCTCGGTATTTGGCGTAGCATTACAACTCAACGCGTCTGCGTGAGCCATACGTGTCCCTGGACAGTATTCAATATCGAAAGTAAATTCACTGATTTGTAGCCACCATCTCGCTATGCGAGGCACCGAACTGCATTTTTTTCAAAGCAGTTCGACGGGCGGTACAATCTGTGACAAATTTGAATTGTAACCCTAACATTTCTTCAACGAGCACACGATCGCCAGTGTTTCTAGTTCGTAAGAATGCAAATGACGCTCCTCAGGAGAGGTTTTCCGACTAAAGTAGGCAACTGGCTTGAGAACCTTCGGACAATTTTGCCATTGCATTAATTTACACATTAATATTTTACATTATGCTCGCTATCATCGTTTTTATCAAAACTAGGACTTCTATAGGAAAATAGTTTACAATGATCCTTGAAGACTGTTACAGAATTTAGTTCGGTAAAATTTGTCCTATCAGTAATGCAGTTTGCATAACATCATCGTTAACTACAAGGACTTCAACAGACTAAAGATGGCAATAATGGTTGAAAATATTCGTTGATATTTTTCTTTGATTATTATTATGGTATGAGTTTTGCTGAAGTTAAATATTCTGCTATTTAATCAATTTTACGTTAAAATAAGCTAATGAAATAAACTCGATAATATTTCTTTCATACTTAAACAAGCTCACAGACTGTTTAGCTGTTATTTTGGTTAAATTACAAGTCTCATTATTTACTTAGTCTCGGCATTTTGAACGAAACACATAAAATTTCACTCACACGTAAACAACAACGAAAACGGTAGGTAATCAGCAGTGATCGGAATTAGAATATAAGATGCATTTGTCTTCTAGCAAAACAAACTAACAATACCTAACACAGAACACTAATATTCTAACACTAACTAACCAATATTTTATTTATTCTTTCTCATACATAAATTTTTAACACCTGATAAAAATATCACTCACTGCGAATGAATCAAAATATCGTTAACACTAGTACGTAAACATCGATAATATGCTTTATTCTAAGTGCAATAGAGCGTAAACTTAAATGCTGCGTACGAGTGACTGTTTTATCAAGTTGAATGAGTGAATGAACAACCTGAGCGCGCTCTTTGATTGGCTGTGCTACGGCTAACTTCAAGTCGGACTCCGGGGTCATTAGATCATAAGCGACGCGTGACTCGTGTTGGAAAATATTCCCTATGGCTTACATGTTACAGTTGAAATCTAAATGCAGTACGAAGTGTTGAAATTATTGAATTGATATTTTTATTCAATATTGATAATTTTGGTTAACGAATATATTAGTTGTTTTTAATTATTAGTTAAATTTATTGGTTGATGGTTATGATCATCATCTCTACAACAGACGCTCCAACATCATCGATTTTGATGTCTACGAAGCTCCTATAGACGGGTGGTACCGTAGCGTTACCGTACTCTTTGATACTTGGCAGTCGTGCATAAACTTTGGTTAAACTCAAGTTCCTAACATCAGATTCTCGCAACAAACTACATTCACTGCTGAAATCAATGTAGGCAAAGATTCACTACGTTTCCTAATAATGGGTAAGCTATCAGTCGTAATCGTAATGCGTTGTGAACTGAGAAAATTCAACAAATCTTCGGGTTCCTCACACTGTAAGGCTTAAGCGCCGTTGCTTATAGATATTTTATCAACAATACCAGAATTATACAATCTATGACTTTTTTTTTTTTTTTTTTGCCGATTTCGTATCGGTTAATAATTGCTAGCTTTTCGTAGAAATATTCACGCAAGTTTTCATTATATCGTGTATTACGAGCTAGAATTTCTACCAGAAGCCGACCACAATTTTACTCATCTGAAAATGCCTTTTGCCACTGAGGCCAACTGAATACTACGCTCGGGCTTCGAACCATTTCTTTGCGAGACCCACGAGTTTTTGTAGGGCAAAATGTATGGTCTGCTTCTGGTCCCAATCATAAATTCGCACTAAATGTAATAAATAATTAACAATAAAATAAACACAAAAACAAACTAAATAATAAATGCGCACTCGTTAATTTTCCTAATCCAATTGTCATTGCTCTGTGATTTACTGGAAGGGTCAAACTCCGGGACAACCTTTCGATATTATTGTACAGTGTTTAAAATTTTAACTATATCTCTAGTCGACCAACCTTCGGAAGACTTCTTTTGACGCTTGGGCGTACGTAAATAACTCGACGTGGTGGAGCTCGACGAAGTAGACCTGCGCCTCTTTCTCGATCTTCTCTTCGTACGCTTAGTCTTGCTTATTGAGGTTATCCGCCTCCATTTAGGATGCTTGCGTGTAGACGGAGGCTGTTCCTCCGGAGTCATGGCATCATCGGAGTCCATTGCCTCAAAACAAAATTAACAAAATTATAATAAACGTGCCTGGTACTAATCTTCCTCTTGTAAGCACTTTAGAAGGCCAAGATACAAGCTCACGCTTAGTTTGGTTTTCGCTAGTAAATCCTTTACATATATTTGTAACAATGTAAGCTTGTTTAAATGTAGGTACCTACCCCTTTTTGAAATAAATAATCTGAATTTGTATCTAGCTAAATCAAGCTTTTAATTCTTGGTAGAATCACCTAGCTTTTAAGATGATTCAAAGTGATACACCAGTGATCGTATTGAATAAATGAATTTGACTTTGACTTAATTTACTTTTATCTAACTGTTGCTTCCATGCAGTCCATGTAATTTTGTGACATACTTAGTCACGTACAGGTCCTGTGCGTAGCTTTTAATTAAGCTAGGTAGGTATTCAAAACTTTAGGCATACATAGCCCTCTAACTAATTTTTACTTCCACGCAGTCCATGTAATTTGGTGACATACTTAGCCACGTACAGGTCCTGCGTGTACCTCCAAATCAATCTACTTATTTAAAACTTCCACGCAGTCCATGTCATTTTGTGACGTACCTAGCCACGTACAGGTCCTGCGTGTAGCTTTAACATAAGCTACCTATTTAAAACTTCCACTCAGTCCATGTAATTTTGTGACGTACCTAGCCACTTACAGGTCCTGCGTGTAGCTCTAACATAGGCTATTCAAAACTTTAGGCATACATAGCCCTCTAACTAATTTTTACTTCCACGCAGTCCATGTAATTTTGTGACGTACTTAGCCACATACAGGTCCTGCGCGTACCTTCAAATTAATCTACTTATTTAAAACTTCCACGCAGTCCATGTAATTTTGTGACGTACCTAGCCACGTACAGGTCCTGCGTGTAGCCTTAACATAAGCTACCTATTTAAAACTTCCACTCAGTCCATGTAATTTTGTGACGTACCTAGCCACTTACAGGTCCTGCGTGTAGCTCTAACATAGGCTATTCAAAACTTAAGGCATACATAGCCCTTTAACTGATTTTTACTACCACGCAGTCCACGTAATTTTGTGACGTACTTAGCCACATACAGGTCCTGCGTGTACCTTCAAATTAATCTACTTATTTAAAACTTCCACGCAGTCCATGTAATTTTGTGACGTACCTAGCCACGTACAGGTCCTGCGTGTAGCCTTAACATAAGCTACCTATTTAAAACTTCCACTCAGTCCATGTAATTTTGTGACGTACCTAGCCACTTACAGGTCCTGCGTGTAGCTCTAACATAGGCTATTCAAAACTTAAGCCATACATAGCCCTGTCAAATCCGTATTTACTTAATAGCGCATATGGCTTAGGCATGGCTTAAGCACTAATTAATAAAGGCAGCGTTTACTTAATAGCTCTTAAACAGACATGGCCCCTTAATTGATGGCTTATAATTGCAACTTTTCATTTCACATGGCTTAACTAAGGCACAATGCAGAGTTTATAAACTAGTTCAAAATATCTCGTTATCATAATAAAGAGTTTTTTTTTATCATGGCTTATAATTGAAACTTTTCATTTACATGGCTTAACTGAGGCATAATACAGAGTTTATTAACTAGTTCAAAATATCTCTAGTTTTAAATTGGTTATCATAATAAAGAGTTTTTTTTATCATGGCTTATAATTGAAACTTTTCATTTACATGGCTTAACTGAGGCATAATGCAGAGTTTATCAACTAGTTCAAAATAACTCTTAGGAGTTCTTTTTTTTTTTATCAAGGTGTCTTTTTATTACTTACATGCATCAGGACCCAAAAACCGCTATCAGAGAGTTGCCCTGATCAAACGGTATCAGACCCGGAAATGCACGATGAATAAGCTAGCACGGCCAGAAAGTACCGAAAAAATAGCCAGGATAAATACCAGATATTTCAACAATCAAGAAAGGTGCCAACACGATTGGATAGTCTCGGTGTAATACCGACCAGTTCATGCGAGACAACAATTCAATCTTATTAAAACATCAAGGTATCCAAAGATTAAAATTAGCAGGTACCCCTTAGATAATCAGGAAAACAATGAAAAGTTCGATCACACAAAATCGGATAGTCTCGGTACAATACCGACCGTCTCTGTGTATTTAAAACGATCCATACTCTCGAAATACCCAGGGCACCCACAAACCAATCCAACCAATAGCTTCAAAACGTGCCGTAAAATAAGCAGGTACCCCTTAGATAATTAGGAAAAATAATAAAAAGTTCGGTCACACAAAATCGGGTAGTCTCGGTATAATACCGACCGTTTCTGTGTTTTTAAAACGATTCATCACCTCCAAAATACCCAGGGCACCCACAAATTAATTCAATCAATAGCTTCAAAACGTGCCCTCAAACCACAAAAAGAAATGTTTCTGATTCTTTTTAAACTCTTTAAAATGCTACCCAAATTCTAAAAATTAAATTTTACATACCTTGGTTCACTCCCTCTTCTGAGATTTAATAAAATTAAACTCAGCTCTCGAAGAAATACCGCTTTATTCACTGGTATACAATTACACGAAATGAGATTGGTATAACTTAAACTTTCTTCCAATGATAAAACTTATTATAATTAAATATCTAATTACAGCGATTTTAGGAGACAACTTGGTGGTCAAGATATTTTTCCAGAATGAGCTGCTTTTCGCCTGCCTCGCCCTTTTTAAAGCGTCTGTCAGTAGACATACTCTTTAACGGGCGAGAAATACGAAAAACTCCCAAGTCTACCAACTTGCCAACTTCCTACAAAATTAACGAACATCCTTAAATTTATCAAGTGACATAACAAACTGCAGAAACAAATACATTCTTCCGGTTTGACCATAAATCGAATAAATTAATAGACAAAAGTCAACAAAGGTCCTTAATTTTATCAAATGACATAACAAAATGCAAAACTATATACGTTAGAGTTCCGGTAAAATCAATATTCGAATAAATTACCAAAATATTTATAAAAAAATCATCAGATCATTACAATACTTATGATAACTTTGCAAAACTATTCTGTATAAATTCTAAACTATATTCGACGCAACGGAGCTTTATAAGCTGAAACTGTATCTGTACTAACCACCACATTATTGAGGAATAATAGCTTATTTTATCTATAGGTGAGAGTGGTTTCAGAGTGTTTTTACAAATGTTAAACATTATTACAATACAATACAATATATCTTTATTGACATAAATACCCACAAAAATACAGAGTCAATTAAAATAACGATACAAATATATGTACATTATTACCTCTTTAATATAATTATCAATACAAAATACTAATTTCTATAAAATGTAAATGTATGCTATCGGAAGAATATTATCATTTTTTCATTTTTCAGTTTACTTTTAAGAAGTATGACCAAAAATGCTGAATCTCGTGGACGAGCCAGTAATCGTACAAATCAACGCATCCCCTTTGAGATCGCGTACATTAGTGCTATCTTCGAGATGTATCTCGGATCGGTTGCTATCGGCCGATGCGATCTACCCTCCATGAGCGACAGTTATTTGTCAACGCTTGGTAAGTATATCTAATGGCATTGAATTTATTATTATCACAAAATACAAAATATATTTATTTGGAACAAATAACAACGTGAATCTTTGTAGGTACAGCAATTATTTTCAGCCTTTATTTTCTTACGCACTACCGCTTGGCACTACTAGTAGAGAGCAACTTTCTAACAAATTAAGTCAAAAAACAATCTGTGTATTTGTACAAACTAGAGACGTATGGACTTCAAAAAACAATAAAATATAGCCTTAGGTTTTTTAGATAAAAGGGCTACTGTACACGTTACTATCGAGAAATTAGGAATACAAAAGTGGAAAACTAATTCTAAGGTGGAATCAGACGGTTCATTTTTCGTTAATTTTCGTCGTTCATTTTGCAAACCCCAATATTCATTCGAGTGATCTTTCACTTGAGTGAACCGTCTGATTCCACCTTTAGGACCAGCAGGGCGATTCACACTTCTCGGCTTTGATTATATCTAGGTACTTACTTATAAAGTTTCTCGGAATGTATTCAAAATTCAGAAAATAACGTTTCTTCGCTGAAAAAACGTCAACTTTTCGAAGAAAATCTTTGAATTGTATGTTTTCCGAGAAGTGTGAATTTTAAAACCCCTTTGTCAAATTAAAGACAATTTGTCTTATACTTTGACAGGGGGTAGTACTGGTAGTACGCAGTTGTTGCAGTAGATTGATTTGTTTAGACAATTAAATCTACTGCGTCTATAAAAACTACTTCAATATCGTTATCAACGTGAAAGATGCTCCATTAAAAAGCCAACATTGGCTGTTCAACAGTGCAATAAAAAATCATACACCACAAAAATATGCAACATTTCATTGTGAATGATTTTTGCGTAGGTAAGTGTAAAAAAATATAACTTACATATTAATATGAATGATCTTTTTTTATTATAGAATGTTACTATTTCATTTCCAGTTTTATTGTCTCATACTAGATTAACAATGTCAACCAGTTACCCCGACGGTAAGCCGTTACGAATCAATTTATACGGGGAATATTTGCCTACACCACACAATAACACAATTAAATATTCAAAACAAAGAGTTGTTCGCAGCGTAAAGGATTAGTCTTTTGCATTTGAATAGATGTTTACAAGGATAAAGGAGTACCGTGAAGTAGTGTGAAAGTTTGAAGGACTTGATTTATCGTGTTCAGTTTGGTTATGCTTGTTTACTTTTGTATGGAAATTATAAAATAACACATTTTAAACTTTCGCGATCTGTATTTTCTGTTTTACGCGATAAAGTCCCGTTAGTTCGTTTAAATTATTAAATAAAACTTTTCATGTTCAAGTTCCGAAATTAAAACTAAAATGGGGATTCTAACTGGGATTCTGTAAATTGATAATTCTCATACCACTCTTCCAGTGCGATTCAGGCCTTCTCGGAAAGTATTCCGAATAAGGAAAGTGACGTTCCTTTGCTGAAGAAAAGTCAGTTTTGTGCTAGCCTAGGGTGACAAATCAACATCGAGCTACGTTGCGCTGTACTGCGCTGAGCTGTGCTGTGTTTCTTAACCTACGTTTTTTTAACAATCAACATCAAGCTGTGCTGCGCTTTGCTTAGCTCAATAAGGTGACAAATTAACATCGAGCTATGCTGCTCCCAAGGAAGTTATATACATACAGGAATGCTAACTGACATTTAATGTACAAAGGATTTTGAACCTTATCACGACTACACAACGACCTATTATAATTTAATCTTTTGAAAATAAACACACAAATAAAAAAATTTAAAAAAAATAAAAAAATTTAATCTGTCAAACTTCAAACCGCCATATCTCGGGAATTACAGTCCGTTCACAGTTATTTTACCTCTAGCCGTCATGTTGGCCAACCTGGGCGTAGGAACAAATTTGCTATGACCTTGTAAAGTTTGTTCCTACGCCCAGGTTGGCCAACATGACGGCTAGAGGTAAAATAACTGTGAACGGACTGTACTCGTCCTAGACTCCCCGTTCTCAGTTCAAATGAAAGCTATGACCAAGATCTTCATTTGAAGTGACAGCTGTCAAACTTCAAAGCGCCATATCTCGGGAACTACTCGTCCTAGACTCCCCGTTCTCAGTTCAAATGAAAGCTATGACCAAGATCTTCATTTCAGATGACAGATGTCATTTTGGCAGCTGTTATTGAAAATATAGATCTTGGTCATAGCTTTCATTTGAGCTAAAAAGGAAGAGAATGAGTAGATTTCGAGATATGGCTGATTGAAGTTTGACAGCTGTCACTTCAAATAAAGATCTTGGTCATAGCTTTCATTTGAACTGAGAACGGGGAGTCTAGGACGAGTAGTTCCCGAGATATGGCGCTTTGAAGTTTGACAGCTGTCACTTCAAATGAAGATCTTGGTCATAGCTTTCATTTGAACTGAGAACGGGGAGTCTAGGACGAGTAGTTCCCGAGATATTGCCGTTTTAAGTTTGACAGCTGTCACTTCAAAGATTCAAGATTCAAGATTCAAGAATCAAGGATCGAAATCAAGGATCGAAATCAAGGATCGAAACCAAGGATCGAAATCAAGGATCGAATTCAAGGATCGAAACCAAGGATCGAAATCAAAATCAAGGATCAAAATTGTATAGTATTGTAATTGAAAAATCATGCCCTGAAACATCACGTACTGTATGAATGACGTGGCTCAGCACGGCGGGTAGCGCGCCTCGCTCGAGACTGCTGCGTTTTTAAACAGAGCGTAGGCTCACACAGCGCAGCACAGCATGGTTTCTTTGTATCCTCATTCAAATAATAGACGAGCGAGTTGACCAACCATAGCACAGCGCAGTACAGCGCAGCATAGCTCGATGTAGATTTGTCACCCAATAGGGAACATGCGTCTGATTCAAAAGCGGGTTAAATGTATTTTATTATGAACATTGTTGCTTTAGAGGTACGTGTGTGTAATTATTTTTTAATATTAAACCATTTTCGATTAGAAAATAAATTTTAAAAATTGCAAAAAATAGTAGGAATTTCAAAATACTTGAAAAGGATGTGAAAGGATGTGACGTCACGAGTTCAAAAGAAAAGTCAAGGACGAGTCAGATATGACGATCCATAGATAAGTTTTTTTTTTAATTTTCACAATTCCTAAACTCGAACTTATTGTTGTCTGTCACAGATTACTGTTGTACTTAGTATCAATTTGTGAACTTTGACGCGTGAAGTCACAGTTCACAAATTGTTACTACAACAGTAATCTGTGACAACAATAATAATACGTGTTTCAGGTGCGTGAAAATGTTGGTAAATTTTAAAAATTGTTTTTGTTACTAAATTTTAGTTTTTCGGCACTGGAATTTTTGTTACGGTTATTTAACGATATAACCTATCGTTTAAAACCATAAAAAAAATTGATGCATATTGCCTATTGCGGCTAGCTATAGCCAGGTGTGGCCTGCGATGCGCCATCGTCTGTCCTTCAGGCTGCCGGAGGACTGACGTTTCTGTATCTGGTTCTTGGCTTTCAACTGCTTTTAATCAGTTGGAGCTACTCGTATCTAGTAAGTTTATTTTATCCAATATTTATCCAAGATTTTATCCTAAGTTTATTTTATCCACCTTGCTGCCGTACGACAAGGGCATGACAGATGTTTCTCCGTACATATCTGGTTCTTGGACTCTATTCAGTTGTGGACTCTTTTAGTTCTTTGTGCATAAAACACAAGTTTTCTCTTGTTGTTTTTATGTACCTACCTAACAGTCCTACGTTTTCCAACACTTATTTTAAACCCTATTGGTATTTACTTTGGTATTTCACCCATGGTTTTAAGTTATACTTTATGCATACCTCCGAATTTTCTACGGAGCATTTAAAAGCGTAGTTTATTTTTACCAAATCAAATATTCCTAAGCTAACGAGCGTCAAAAATGCAAATTAACTTACACCGACTACGCATAGGAGGGGTGCTGTCTGAACGCCCAGTGGGCCCCGAGCCTCATCGATCTACCATTGTACCCTAATAGTTCCAATGGGGTCCTCCCCCATAACATGTCCACTTGCCACCCTCGAAAGTATTGGACTTTTTTTTTCTAGAGTCATTGAGGTTGATTTTTCTCGTAAGTTTGATTAAATGCATAACAATGCAAAAAAAAAATTAAACAGGTGACCCCGTAATGTAAAGTTTTACCCAAAGACCTTGGTTTTCTTTTACCTATTTCTATAGATGACTCTGTTTTTTTTTCTATTTTCAATTTTTATAGGAAACTTTTTGAAATATGAACTGTTTGGTAAGTAAGTAAAAAAACTTTTTTGTTTGCACACTGGCAGTCCATGAGGTTTCAAAAAGCCATGTAGAAATTTGAAAACAGAATATATTTCAAAATAGATCGGGATGCCTATCGGACGGGCTTGATTCGCACTTTTTTTTCAAAATTTCCTGTCTACATAAATTATTGTAGAACTGTTTTAGTTTTTAGTTTATTTTTATTCAATATTTATTAAAATTTGCAGTTTACATTATGGTAAGTGTTTTGTGATTTTATAGCCAGTTAAGTATTTGTAAGCTTTGTGAGTTATTTTTTTGTGTAGACTAGCTGACCAGGATCATACATAGCAGCCTAACATAGTGTAGCATAGGTAGGTAGTGAAAACATTCGTAGCCTTTCTAACTCATTTTTTATCTAGAAAGTAGTTTTCTCGAAAGCTGCAAGAAAAGATTTTATATTGACATCCTGTCATGCCTGTCAGTTTTCAATTTTGCCTTAAATAACGTGTGCCGTATTTGAACGCGAGCAGAGGGAATGCATATCCATCCACGTGGGCCAGGCGGGAGTCCAGATGGGGGCGGCGTGCTGGCAGCTTTATTGCTTGGAGCACGGCATCAGGCCTGATGGGACCCTGCCGTCCGCACCAACCCAGTCTGACTCCTGCTTCAACACTTTCTTCTCCGAGGCGGACCGGGGGAAGATGGTGCCACGGGTCGTGATGGTGGACCTCGAAGCCACTGTTATAGGTAAGAAATTTAATTTGCAGCAATGAAGCATTTTTTTCAGGTGTACCTTTTAGTTTTAGATGGTGCAGTTTAACTGTGCTGTAGAAATATGGTTGAGCCTTAGCTACTATATCCTACTTGGGCATTAAGAATACTAACTGCAGCAATTTAAACAATTTTAAACAGCTTTACAATGTGCATTCAAAAAAACCTGTCAACTTATGAAGAATTTTTGTAACTCATTTCTATTAACATCAACGAAAAAGATAACATTTTTTCAGCTTTTTGAGAAAAGGAAGACTATAAGATTATAATTAGGAGATAGGTCGTTCAGTGTCTTAGCGAGCATCACATCATAAGACACTTCATTTCAGCTTTTTGAGAAAAGGAAGACTATAAGACTGTTATGACACGTATCGCTGTGTGAGCAAGCCTCACTTTATAAGACACTTATTATTCATCCACAGACGAAGTCCGCTCCGGTGAATACCGGCAACTGTACCACCCTGAGCAACTGATCACCGGCAAGGAGGACGCGGCCAACAACTACGCGCGCGGCCATTACTCGACCGGCCGCGAGGTGCTGGGCCCAGTCATGGAGCGAGTTAGGAAGCTGTCTGATCAATGCACTGGACTACAGGTAGGGTACAACATGATCAAACTGTGATTCTCTGAGCAACTGATCACTGGCAAGGAGGACACAGCCATTACTCGAGCGGCCGCGAGGTGCTGATAGCTACAACTGAATATATTCGCCCAACGTGAAAAGGCGCTATCATTGTTATCAAATCCAAACTACTAAACCAAAGGTCTTAGAGGTCCAACACTTATAAAGGTCTTTCCAACACTTATTTCCTGTAATAAATTGATAATGTCTTGAGCCTAGCTTATCCAAGATTTTTTACAGTTCTTTATTTACTGGTTAATACCTACCTATTACTTGCATTGGCCTAATTAATTCTCATGAATATTCTCATGAAGATTCTTTTTCATGAGAATTGTACACTTCTGCCAACGGATCTTGGCTTTCGTGAAGTTAGCCGTTTCGATGCGCAGTGCAACTTTTATATACAAATTTTCTACTGCGCAGCGAAAAGCCTAACTTCACGAATGCCTAGATCCATTATGACAACTGTAATAAATGTTTGTTTCAGGGCTTTTTCGTATTCCACTCGTTCGGCGGCGGCACGGGCTCTGGATTTACGTCGCTGCTGATGGAGAAGCTATCAGATGAATTTGGAAAGAAAAGTAAACTGGAATTTGCCATCTACCCTGCCCCACAAGTGAGTTACATTGCTAATTAGAAACGAAACGTGGTCTTTTAAAATACTTCCCATGTTTTAAACCCAATTTAGAAAAAAGTACGAAAGAAACAACGCTGTTCGTCTTTTACTACTGTATACTGTCAATAATGGATGAAGAACTCTGTACAATCACAGAGTAACCTTTTCACATCAAGACCTTTCTACTGAGTAACTACTCATTTAAGTACATTAATTACAAATGAAATAACCTCGTTAGGTGCAATTTAAATTAGAAAGTTTCACTAATTAGTTCACCATTTTGAATTTAAGACAATACTTACAGGAATTTTTAAAGTAAAGCGAGAGTTCATTCTTTCTTGTGTATCATGTAGTCAAACTGGTCCAGCCACAGAGTTACATTCCCGAAAATAGCATGGAAGCATCTGTTTTTTCGCCCACCTAATCTTGAAGAGTCTTTGAAGTGCTCGTGGCGTAGCTTGCTGAGACGTTCTTGATTGATCGTTGAAGTTAAGCAGCGCTATGCCCGGTCACAATTTGAATGGGTGACCGCAATCGGCATTACGAGCTGAGCGCTTCCGTGCTTCGGAGGGCACGTTAAAATCCCGGCTTTTAAGTTGTTAAGCCACGACGGCGGCCTAAAAACTCCGTCACCAGAGTTGACCACTTGCTTTACGAGCTTACTTACTTTAACCGAATCTTAGTTCGTACAGCACAATAAGTCAGGCTATGTACGAACAGGTGTCGACGGCGGTGGTGGAGCCGTACAATGCGGTGCTCACCACGCACGCCACCATCTCGCACTCTGACTGCGCCTTTATGGTGGACAACGAGGCCATCTACGACATCTGTCGGCGGAGATTGTCTATCGAGAGGCCTTCGTACGCTAATCTGAACAGGCTTATTTCACAGGTCAGTATTTTTTTCCCCGACGAAAAAGGGATCGTTTTTAGCGTGTATCCGTGTATCTGTGTGTCTTGTCTGTGGAATCATAGTTCCTGAACGGATAAACCCATTTTGTTAGTTTTTTCTTTGTTTGAAAACTGACGTGATCGAGGTAGTTTTTTGCTTAACTTATGAAGATCTGTTCAGGCGTTTGAAGATCATCAGCTCTTTTCTTGTTGGTGTAAGTGGGGGTTGTCGGGGGTTTTTGGTATTGCACGTTAATCTTGTAAAAGTCAATGCCAGGTAAAAATATTTTATAACACTGCCTACAATCCTTAGATGAATTATATGTCATTCATCTAAACCTATATCATCCGACTATTCAGCTGGTGGTGGATGTCACCACATTAATCTCTTAGCTACTACTCGATTTCTGTTCTACTTCTATACCAAAGAATACCCACCATTCTACACCAAAGAAACTGTTATAAATTTTTTTGGGAGGATGAGAAGATCCGCTAATACAAAAAAATAAAAACTATGAAGTCTACAAGGACCTATCTTTTAGGCTGAGACTCCACCAAAGCGGAGATGTGTGAGATGTGTTTTAAACAACCAATAGAACTTCGTTATTCACACATCTCGTGATGACATTGTCTGAATAATGAAATTCTATTGGTTGTTTAAAACACATCTCACACATCTCCGTTTTAGTGGAGTCTCAGCCTTAGCGTAACCTTTGTTGTATCTAAGTACTTTCTGCCAGTCTTGAAGAACTCATACCCAGAGTTATTTTCCCTTACCTCTATAACATGAATCATCGCTGCAGTTTCTGTAAAGAGTTGCTCGTTTATTTAACGCAGGTGGTGTCATCAATAACCGCATCACTAAGGTTCGACGGCGCGCTGAACGTAGACCTCACGGAGTTTCAGACGAATCTGGTGCCCTATCCCAGGATACATTTCCCACTAGCTGCGTACGCGCCTGTCGTCTCAGCAGATAAGGTAATTAAAATACTAGCTGCTGCAGGCTTCGCTCGCGTGGTACCCGGATAAAAAGTAGCCTATGTTACTCTCCAGCCATCCAACTATCTCCACACAAAAAATCACGTCAATCCGTCGCTCTGTTTTGACGTGAAAGCAGGACAAATAAATAACACACTTTCACATTTATAGTATGGGTACGGATTCTATCAAGTTCGTTGGGACCAGTTTACTGTTTGGTATAGTCTGACATTTCACACAGCCGTTTCTTTCGAGGGGAATAGTGCAGCGACTTTCAGTCAGATATGTCGTGGGTTTGAATTCCGGCCGTGCATCAATTTTGTTTTGAAAAATATTCGCAAAGTAAACGGTGTAGGAAACAATCGTGAGGCAACCAGTTGGCTTTCTAATTGCGGCGATAGGCTTGAACCTGTCATGTACGGAATGCAAAATGTTGGCACGTATTTGGACATACCTCTGACTACCCCCTTTGACATAGACATTCACATTCCCAAGGTATGGTAGACGTTTTGATTTTTTGCTCTCACTTCATGTTCTCAATGATTGAAGATGTCTAAAGGGTATGTCCAGCTTACATTACGTGACAGGTTGCAAGCCCGTCGCCGCCAGTGACACAAATTTGTACTTATAATAAGACTCTTTGGTAAACACTTTCAAATAACATTCAATTGTGTAATAGAATTCCTACACGTCAGTATCGTGTTCAGAGTAATTACTTACGGCGTCCGCTATACGAGTGTTCATAGATTCTTAATCTGAAAACATTTCTTTAGAACAAACATTTCAAGATTCCACAAAATTATTCTTCGAAAATAAGTTTACGAAACCAGCGATAGCTGACTAGAATGCGATTAGTCACTACCAGGAATTTAATAATTAAGGTCACAGTAATCATTGAATGGATTGTTTGGTGATTCTTGTAGTTCTATCAAGTAATGGAGGAATCGAATATTTTGCTTATCAGCAGAACAATAGGCATGTGACTATTTACGAATAGGTATAATATACAAATTCCAGCGTGCTTGTGATCGTAACTATTCTACTCTTACAACGGCTTGACCGATTTTGATGATTCTTTCGAACTTTTGGTCATCTGAATGATTAGCGGACCCGGGGAGAAAATGTAGGTGCAGAATAATATTCGCGAATGCCTATGCAAAGTTTAAAAAAAAATAAATGAAAGACACATATTCATACAATGTACAAAAGTTTGCGCGGATGTGATTAATAATGTTAACCAACTCGTATTCATTTCATCTGAGCCAATCTATCTATCTAATCAGCCCTCCATCCACTGTTGTACTCAACAGGCCTCCTCATTTTCACGCCATTTTTCCCTATCCTCTGCCAGTGGAATTCAATACTTCCCCGTCGCCTTTACTACATCATCAGTCTGGTGGTTGTTTAGTGACCCTCACATGGTAACCACTCGGTCATTCCTTTGTACATCTACCTGTGCCAATAGGTACTACGAATAGATACTACGAAGCGCTCGTGGCTTAGCTTGCTTAGACTTTCTTGATTGATCATTGAAGTTAAGCAGAGTTGTGCGCGGTCACTCTTGGGATGGGTGACCGCAAGTGGTATTACGAGCTGAGCGTTTACGTGTTTCGGAGGGCACGTTAAATGTCGGTCCCGGCTTTTAAGTCGTTAAGCCATGACGGAAGCCGTTAGGCGGCTTATAACCTCCGTCACCAGAGTTGGCCACTTGCTTATACGAACTTACTTAATAGGTAGGTACTATCAAAAAAAATAAAGTAGGTTTGTTAATGCAAACTTGCTAGCTAAATGTTATTAATCAGCTTAACTACCTAATCTTACTTTTTTTTTCTTCTTTCTTTTGGTTCGATCACTATTTCTGTTGATTTTATTTTTTTGTTAAAATTTTAGTTTGTATAATAGTGATCGACTTAAATCTTTTAAATGCGCAAGACATAATTACATAGCGTACCTATAAATAAGGAGAAGTCACTGGCTCCTGAAACACAGTTTTCAACTAGTTCGGGAGCCTATGGATTCAATATGTACATGTATCACTTGATTGTGTCAATAAAAACCATTTTTACTTTACTTTACTTTACTTTATCAATTTTTCATCCTCCAGGCATATCACGAAGGCATGTCTGTATCGGAGATCACAGCGGAGCTGTTCGAGCCGCAGAACCAGATGGTGAAGTGTGACCCGCGGGACGGCAAGTACATGGCGTGCTGCCTCCTGTACCGCGGCGACGTCGTGCCCAAGGATGTGAACGCGGCCATCGCCGCTATGAAGGGACGTGCTGGGATACGCTTTGTGGACTGGTGCCCTACTGGCTTCAAGGTGAGGATTGGCTTTTGAATGATGATTATGCAATGTTTGATTAGTTAGCCAAATGCTGATTATGCAATTTTTGCTTGGTAAGCTGTCTATTTGCTTACGTACGAGTAGTAAGAGGGTTTAGAGAGTGGGTAGTTAAGAAGATAATGACGTGGTTTTGCGATCAAGATTAATCAATGTCGTAGACACATCTGTATTGATGAATAATATCGTTATGCACATCAAATATGCATACGTTTTGGATGACATTTAGTCACCGTGGTGGTTACGAGTAGACTCCCAATCGAGGTAAATAGAATTAATTCAATAGGTTCGATTAACGGCCAGTTTCAATATTCTATCTGTGGTTTTGCTTGCGGTAAGATATTTGATTTTGTCATTTTTAGTAGTGTCAAATATCTAATCACAGTAAGCAAAACCAGTAGATGAATATTGAAACTGACCGTAAGCCAAAAGTTTACATGGTAATACTGCTCTAAGCATGGGCGTATATAAGGGGAGGGGGGGGCGGGATTAGAGGGTCTGGACCACCCCCCCCTCCCTTAACAAGAGCTTTGGAACCCTTGAACAGTGGAACCCCATTAAGTTCGGGGGAAACCTAGTCAATCTTTGTATTTTTGAACCCTTGACCCCCCATAGCAAAAATCTTTGAATTTTGGAACCCTTGGACCCCTCCCATAACAAAACTATAGCTACGCCCATAGCTCTAAGCAAGTTGAACGTCCGTCTGCAGGTGGGCATAAACTACCAGCCGCCGTCGGTAGTGACAGGTGGCGACCTGGCGCAGGTGAAACGCGCCGCTTCCATGCTCAGCAATACCACCGCCATCGCCGAGGCGTGGGGCAAGCTCGACCACAAATTCGACCTTATGTACTCCAAGCGAGCGTTCGTGCACTGGTTAGTTACTGCCTATTTCAATCCTCTAGCTGTGTACCAGTAATAACTTTGTCAGAGTTACATGCTGTACTTCAAGCGAGCATTCGTGCACTAGTCAGTTACTGCCTATTTCAACTCCTAGCTGTGAACAAGTAATACCTTTGTCATAGTGACATATGCTGTACTCCAAGCGAGCGTTCATGCACTGATCAGTTACTGCCTATTTCAACCCCTAGCTGTGAACAAGTAATACCTTTGTCATAGTGACCTATGCTGTACTCCAAGCGAGCGTTCATGCACTGATCAGTTACTGCCTATTTCAACCCCTAGCTGTGAACAAGTAATACCTTTGTCATAGTGACCTATGCTGTACTCCAAGCGAGCGTTCGTGCACTGATCAGTTACTGCCTATTTCAACCCCTAGCTGTGAACAAGTAATACCTTTGTCATAGTGACCTATGCTGTACTCCAAGCGAGCGTTCGTGCACTGATCAGTTACTGCCTATTTCAACTCCTAGCTGTGAACAAGTACCTAATACCTTTGTCATAGCGACTTTTGCTTTACTCCCAAACGAGCGTTCGAGCATTGGTCAGTTGCTGTATATTCCAAGCCCTAGCTTTGCACCAGTAATACCTTTGTCATAGTGACATGCTGTACTCCAAGCGAGCGTTCGTGCACTGGTCAGTCGCTTGGAGCCTATTTCAACTCCTAGTAACCACTAGTAATATTTTTGCCAACGTGACCATTGCTCTACTTAAGAGATACTGGGCAAATTTTTTTAGGAAAACAATGTTCACAGCTTTTTTGCTCCATTTACCTAAACCTGTTTGGTGAACTAACGAGCATTTGCTCATTATCTCGTTACTCTCCGATCGAATAACACTACTCAGCTTCCCTTGTGCTGTTCTGAACTTAGACCTCAAAACTCGCATGTTCTAGCAAACTCTTAGGTACTGTATCTTCCACTTTACCAGGTACGTAGGCGAAGGAATGGAAGAGGGTGAATTCTCGGAGGCAAGAGAGGATCTAGCAGCACTCGAGAGGGATTACGACGAGGTTGCCATTGAGACCTCGGACATGCAGCCCGGTGACGACGAGTTGTGACTGCCATCGCGCGTCACTGACTTATGACACGACAGACATTAGTGAAGTTGGTGATGTTTTGTGATGAGCGCTCTCTACGCAGTTCGAACAATTTGACACGAGTTTCAAGATCGCCATTTTCCGTTAAGTTTCAATGATCATTTCTCGACGCCTAATGCCTGATTAAGTCGAAGTAATCCTCGTAATTTGCACAGCTTGAAAACATCAATTATAGTTAAAATCAGACGAATTTGATTGGAGGACGATTTCTTCCTAAACTTGGACGAGAATCTGTTCCTAAATTGGACAAGAATCTGTTCCCGACTTGGATGAGAATCTGTTCCCAACTTGGACGAGAATCTGTTCCTAAATTGGACGAGAATCTGTTCCCGACTTGGATGAGAATCTGTTCCCAACTTGGACGAGAATCTGTTCCCAACTTGGACGAGAATCTGTTCCCAACTTTGATGAGAGTTTGTTCGCAACTTGGATGAGAATCTGTTCCCAACTTGGATGAGAATCTGTTCCCAACTTTGATGAGAGTTTGTTCGCAACTTGGATGAGAATCTGTTCCCAACTTGGATGAGAATCTGTTCCCAACTTGGATGAGAATCTGTTCCCAACTTGGACGATAATCTGTTCCCAACTTGGATGAGAATCTGTTCCCAACTTGGACGAGAATCTGTTCCTGAATTAGATGAGAATCTGTGCTTGGTAGTAGTGCATCTTCGCCGACGCGGATGCCCCTAAAATCGCGGCCGCACGTTAATAATGTTGAATATGGCAGAACATGCGAAATTAATTAAAGGTACGAAAATGTCCGCGGAGGTCGTGTGATGTTCCGGTTGGCTCAATACAATTTTTTTTTTGCTAATTACTCTAACCTATTTTTCAGGAGATTTTTATGCATTCCCTTTTACTCCGAGCCGTTTCATTCTTCGTTCAACAATCTTGCGAGTTATATTTTTCTTTCAGTATTTTTTTTTTCTCTAAATTTTTTAGCAAATCTTGGACGAAGAATCTTGAGGCTCTTTTACTTTTACGGATTTTGTATTTTTTTACAACTTTTGAAACATTTTGATAAGATTTAAATGTACGTAGTGCGCAGAGAGTGGCGCTTGTAAGTGTAATTGTCTAGTTTTGTGGCCGTCTTGTGTTGTAAAACTTTGAAAAAGTCTACATTGTACCGTCTCATGTTTTGTGCAATAAAATGTCCGATTTATTTGAAATTTGAAATTTTTATTTCTTACTTTAATAAGTTTATTAAAACTATGTAGGTAAATTATTACTACATTTATTACTAGTTAATAGGTAACTTTGATCTGTTATAAAATAGAACTTAAACAAACCAACAATTATACCAGAATATTGAAACGCTACTTAAACTTATCAATTTGAAACGTTCTTACTCTTCAGCAGAATCGTATACAAAAATGACAGTTAATGTCAATGATAAGCACTACTTAAAGTAGTTTCAGTATTCAGGCGTTATAAACCCAACACAAATGATGAATAATGGGGTTACCCCATTCATTCAAAATATTTTGTTCATTTATAAATAGATTATAAATAGAATAGCATTATAAATAGAATTTTAATAGCTTTAGTAATAGAAGATATTGTGTTTTTGTCACTCACATTTTATTAAAAAGAGATGGCAACACAATTAGCAGCCGCTTGAGGGAGTCAAAATGGTGGCTCTAGTAAGCATAGCAGCCCATTATGAATAACAAGGAAATATTCAAATAAACATGCTCACGATTATAACCACGGCGCCGTAGACAAAACCATACTTTCCACATTGTTTTTTTGTACATGACTGCCCCACCGTACCACCGACGATACCCCCAGTGGTACGGTGGGTAATGCATGTAGATGTGATTTGAAATGTTGTGGTTCAAAATATAAAGGTACTTTGAATAAATTAAAGATCGACCTAGCCTACCGGTAGGCTACTTTTCCAGTTATAGTTGATTAATAAAGCTAAAGCAGTTATACTTACCTTAACATCAATGTTTGGCCATTTTATTATTTGAAGTTGTGACCTACCTATACTAAATACTGGGAATAAAAATTAATCTATATAAAAACTCTTAGCCAAAATAAAATAAAAAAACAATAACAATAAAAGGCTGTACATTCTAGAAATGGCAACAGCTTTTCGTAATAGGTAAATACGCTTTACATTGATAAAATATATTTGATCGAATTTCTAACGATTACCAACTAAACTTAAACATCAAATATTTATAACTATCGAGTAAAAACATTCAACGTGCTACACATTTGCATTACGTAACGTTATAATTAACGTTATCCACATTACTGGCACATCCTAACGGTAACGTTTATATTATTTGCATTATCGAGAAAACTATACTTACTCGCTTCTTGCAACAATATAGGTACTTACCTACAAATAATGTAAATCAAATCTACTCGTAGAATATAGGTAACATTACATTTCTTCCAACGGATCTTGGCATTAGTTATGTTAGGCTTTTCGATGCGCAGTGCAACTTTTTCATACAAAATTTTCTACTGCGCATCGAAAAGCCTAACTTAACGAATGCCTATTAGCGTGGGTCACTCTTGTATGGAGAAAAAAAAAAGTTTAGTTTTTATACGGGCACAGTGACAAAACGGTGCCAATTGATGAGTGTAAATAGATTATGAAGTTTCATTGCAATCGGAATTGATCTTCTGCCTCCGAAATCATGTTGGGTTTCAACAAATATGGTTAAAACAGGCCTAACAGCACGACATTCAAAGTTACACTAAATAATCACTATTCATAAAAAAAAAGTCTTAAATCATTGGTAATTAAAGGTTTTTTAGAGAGCACACAATTTTTACTTTAAATATTATGGAAAACCATACTAGAATAATTATTAAAGTGAAGGGTTTAGTCTGTGGTGAAACCCTTTTTGCTGTCGAATTTCAGTATCGCTTTTCTCGAGTCTATCTGGGTTTTAAGAATCTTTCTGTCATTGTTTTATTGCATAAAATAGCTGATACTTCGGTCACAGCTTTAATTCCTCCTTCTACTGCTTTTTTGTGACACAGAAGGTGAAATAAATCCAATTCCCCTTTACTTTTTTTGTAGAATTAATAATCGGAGAAATTTTTATAACAATAGCTTAGTGACACTTTTACACCAATTCAAAAGACCGAAATAATGTTGATGCGTTAAGTTTGTCTTTACTAACTGAAACAGATGCATTTTGATGCTGTTTTTGACTTTTCTTTCAAAATTTGATATGCAACTAATTCACGAACGTGCGGCTGGGGATCAATCAACATTGCAAGCAAAATATTTTCCGGGTGTGCGATAAAGCCGATTTTTTTAAATTACTGGATCGTTAACGGAAACGAGCTAATACATTTAGGAATAAATCTCGACACATGCAAGCCGAAATATCAAAGAAAACGTTACTTCCAAGCCGAGACTCTTCCACATTGTTTTTAGGTGTTTTTTGGTGAAAATAAAGAAGGTTTTTGCATTTTAAATGTTAAGTTTGTAATAATCCCTCATTTGTTTTGGTTCTACTGAGGGGTTAGAAGATTTTGACCATATTTAAATCAGGTTTGCAACTAAAACGGCCTCTATTTCTTTATACGTTGGATTTTTTTTTCGTTTCTTTCTTAAATTTCAACTTGTGTCGGGTCCACTCATAAAACATCATTACATCTTCGTGATTTTGCAATATGCTATCTTTAGAATCACGTAATAACCAAATAAGGGGCCCTTCCAACTATTTCGAGTGCATTTCATTTTTCTAATGTCGTAAAACCAATGACTGGCACCCATGCGTTTTACCTATAAATTGTGCTTCACTTGTCTCAACTTCCACCGCACCCTGTCCCTCCCTTCTCCTTTGTACTTAAACTACACTAAACACTTATGTTTTTGTCATAACTAAAAACTATTACGCATGAAATCTGCTGTAAAATAACTTTAAAAAAAATTTGTGAAGAGACATCAAAAATCTACTTTTTTAAATAACTCTATGACAATCCGGAGGCAATAAACCTTAAAATAATGGGATGAAACTTTACATATCAATTAACAACACCATTTGGCACCTTTTTAACGCTGAGCGTTTTTAAAAATCAAGAAAAAAAAAAAACGACCCTCCCTAATGCCTATATCCATTGTGACAGCTGTACAATCCTGCAATCGATTTACAGATCTTTCACTACAGATATGTTTCTAATTGCAAAGATATTCTTCAATTTACACCGTCTCCTCTTCGCGCAAGGAGTCGGTGAGGGTTACCTACAGTTTCCTGAGAGGCGGCGAGTCGGCCACGCTGGGGGTGAGAGAGAGACGGCGAATGTTGGGCTTGTCGTACTCTTCCATGGACATGGCACGAGACATGCGACGTTCGACGCCAGGCGGCGGGAGGGACGTCAGGAGACCCTGGCCTTGGCAGAAGAGAAGTAGCGACTGTGCTACTTTTGCTGGCTGAAATATAAAATTTCACTTTGAAGGTATCAGCCAGGAGGGAACGATACATAATTTAACTTAGGTATCAGTTGAAAGAGCGTCTTGAACTTTTTTGGAAAATGAGACGCATGACTTTTTTGAAAAAAGTCAAAAAACAAAAAGGGTAATAACGTGTTACCCTGGTGTTAATTTAAGTTATTTAATACACAAGAATGGTACTCGTACATTTTACAATAGGTAGGTTAAGTACCTATATATTGTATGTTACAGTTTATTATAAGTCCTATTCTATTAAATGAGCAATATTAGTTTGTTTATTTGTATGTTTGTTTGTCTGTACTCACGTTCTCGAAAACGGCTCTAACGATTTCGATGAAATTTGCGGTACGGGGGCTTACGGGGGCGAAAAATCTATCTAGCTAGGTCTCATACCTAAGAAAATTCGTTTTCTCGGCATTTTCACATTTTTCACGCAAAAAGATTTACCAATGCAATGTGGTTCGTAATTTTACATCATCTATGAAGACAAAAGTGGCTCAGTGGTCAGGTGTTCGCCTCGCAATCGAAGGTCTCGAGTTTGAATCTCGGCCAATGGAAGTCCGTTTTGTTGTAACTTTTCTTTTGTACTATTTTATTTTTCTTATTTCTTTTTACATTTTTCTCTGCTTGCACCCGAGCGGAGCTCGGTCGCCCAGATATTATTGATTATATTCCACCCCTCCCCTTATGCCTCGGTTAAGATGTGGGGTTTTAGGTACCTACTGAAACATCTCATCATCGATCACGGACCTTTTGGTAAAGCAGTGTGCTTAATTCTGAGTTTATTTCTCAAGTATAGTTCTTGCTGGCTGATTGATTAGTCGGTGAAGTGGAACAAGGCACTAAAAATAATTGTTGGGTATATTGTAACGTTTGATTTGAAGGAACAGCCAATATGAAATGAGCACACTCGTCCGGCAATTTATTGCCAAGAATCTCGACCCTGACAGTGCACATCGCTAACTTGGGTAGTAAAACAACAACTACAAGTCTAAGAATTACGCTTTATAATTCATGTATTTTACAAATTCAAAACTGTTATTACCTACCATATCATTATTATTTTCCAAACTTCTTTTAAGTTTTCACTCCTGAAAACTATAATGTAGTTCTTCCTCACTCAGACCTACGAGCTTGACTGAATACTCCCAAAGTTTAGCAGTTACTCTATCGTCATAGGCCTTATTACAAGCTTGCGAAAGCTCACAGTTCTTGAAATATTCTCCACTCATTTTACCGACTCGCTTACTCGTAGCGGCGTAAAGAGCGGTCTGTGCACCTTCCCAAGGATGCTTGAATAGAATCATGAAAATAAATGAAACAAAACTGCCAAAAGAACGACCTGTACTGGAAAATATGTTTGTCCCAACTGCTCCTGGATCAACCACGTTTATGATCACATTCGAGTTGGAGCTCTTTAAATATTTCGTGAGTTCTCTTGCAAACATAACCAAACACAACTTGCTGTTTCCGTAAAGTTGGTACGTGTTCCATCTACCAGTTTTGTTCATGTTCTCAAAATCGACCGTACCGATATTGTGCAAGATGGACGATGTATTTACTATTCTACTCGGTTCCGACGGCTCGCCAGATTTCCTCAGAAGCGGTAGCAGTAGCATCGTCAATAAAAACGCACCAAAATAGTTTACTTGCATTATAAAATTAATTCCGTCCGATGTTTGAAAATCCCCTAAAACTCCGACACCTGCGTTGTTTATCAAAATATCCAGTCTGTCTTCTGTCGCTAAGAAGTCTGCGGCGAATTTCCTCACAGATTTTATGGAAGCTAGATCTAAAAGTTTGAAGATGACGTTATCGTTTCCTGAGCTTCTCACGATGAGCTTCCTTCCATGTTGGCCCTCCTCTTCGAAGGGGCAGGCGACTACGACCCTCGCCCCTCGGTGCGCGAAATCCGCGGCTATCTCCAGTCCCATGCCCGTAGTGCCTCCCGTCACTAGAACTGTTTTACCATCGAACCTCTTCTTGGACTTGCACACCATGTTCGTGTTTTTCTGGTAAAGTCCCACTACCATTCCACCGATGATAATTATTTCTATAACTAGTAAAATCACCGACATCTTGATTTCGGTTCCAAAATGACACTAGTTCATCGTCACCGCGCACTAAGATGCTAAATTTGTATTAGATACGCTCGGTATCGGCGAAGGGAAGTCAATGAACGCAACTTGCTTCACGTCTATCAAACGTTGAATGCGCAAGAGCGGACAGGATTGCATGCAACCTTGGACCGCGGTGGGGCGACTAAGCCTATGCAGCTCGCCTAAGCTACTAAACGTGAAGAATGATTACAGGCATTATACTTACTAGGTATCCATTTCTTGTGTAATAGCCGGTTGAGAGAACCATTAGACGTTACCGACTCCTAACTATTTGTTCGAGCCTGGTCAATCAGTTACTGCAAATAGTTATGCAACGACATGTATTCGTATGCTCTAAGTTCATCATACTCTTCCGTTTTTATGACTGCGTTATAATTCTGTCAACGGTTTTTACGTGCCAAATTGTTTTGGAAGATTAAATTTTATGAAGGAAGTGAGGTCTTTAACCCTGCTCATATTATTTTTCATTAAAATTCTATCGCAAATTGTGTAGACTTACCGCTTCAGCCAAAACATCTCCAACTCTCTCAATCTTGAGTATGGTGACCTTGTCTTTGTCCAGTTCTTTGTACATCTTCTCGACGACACTGGAGTAGGGGCTGAGCATTCCTGTGATGAGGAGGATATCGGGCTGACAACCACGTAGCACTAGGTCTTTGCGGCTGAAATGAAAATCATGTAAAACAATAAATGTGGGTACACTTGCTAGCAGAGAAAGTGAGCTTAGTGTGATAATTTCTTTCCTTGACTTTTGATCTGAAGTTCGTGGGCTTAATTCCTGTATGGTGATTCGCTCATACTCAAACGCATTCTATTCGAAGATAAACTTCGATAAGTTGACGTGTCTTCGCTAAAAACGTCAACTTTTCGAAAAAGATTTTCGACTCGAATATGCAGTCGAATAAGTGTGAAACGCCATGTTAGACGATATGTTGGTTGGTTTCGATAATTTTTATGCGCACTCAGAAATAAAAGAAAATCGTGAAAAACTAGTTAACTTTAATATCTTATTATATCGCTTTACCAATTATGTGTGTGGATGGGCTTCTGACTACTCCCTTAGACGTCTTCAAAGAATCTTGAATGATGACTGAAAGCATGTCTTTTGTGCCTTGGGGTATATTACTTGGGGTGATACAGTGATCAGAGATACTTTAGTTTTTGGTAGAGTATTAGTAGGTACCAAATGATACCTATACTCGTATCATGAGATGCGACCACGACTATACCGCGAGGTCAGGAGGGTCATGGAGGGACCATCTGACCTCGGTGAACATTCACTGGGTGATTTGAAATGGAACATTACTGTTACTCTAAATCGACCATACAGTTACGTGAGTAATTTTTGTAGGGTTAGGTTAGTAGTGTGTAGTACCTATAATTCACGAAAATTTTGCAACCCGTGCGAAGTCAGAGTGGGCCTAAAGGTGTCATTGGGCCTAAGGGTGTCATCATCTAGATTAGTTTCAATTTATGTCATCACTAGCTGCTGCCCGCGGCTTGGCTCGCGTGGTACCCGGATAAAAAGTAGCCTATGTTACTCTCCAGCCCTCCAACTATCTCCACACAAAAAATCACGTCAATCAGTCGCTCTGTTTTGACGTGAAAGCAGGGCAAACAAACAAATAAACACAAAAAACGTCGGGAAACAAAATAAATAAAAGGTACCTACGCGATAAAATCCCGTAATAATAATTATCATTATGTTAACAAATCGCGAAAGTTTAACAAATAAACACACTTTCACATTTACGTATACTGCCGTCATACGTAAAAAAGCCAGTAAAAGCCAGTAAAAGTCATATATATAGTATATAGAATAATATGGGTACGGATTTTCAGAGAATTACTTAATTTAAAAAAAAAAACTAGATTTAAGTACTCACTTGATAAAAGCCCTGACGTATTGCTTGATGTTGTGCGTGTTAAGGTTCCCGCGGAGTCGCGAGCGATACTCCTTCAGCATACGCTCTCGTTCTGCCACCTCGCACGAGTCAGAAGACATTTGCTGTAACATTACAACCCGACTTTTGAACTATGTTGTTCTCTGCAGTCCGATTTGACCTTCTCTGAATTATTTCGAATTCGGAAAATGCTTTTTCTTCGCTGAAAAAACGTCAATTTTCCTAGGAAAATCATCGAATCGGATGCATTTTTGGAAGTCTGAATCGCACTGCTGCTGGTTCAAACCGGAAATGGAACCATCTAGAGAAGCTGCTGTTTTGGTTCAGTCAGCGATTAAAGTTGAAAAAACTATTTAGAAAAAACTTTCAAAATGTCAATTATAGATTCAGCTAGAATCGCTAAGAGGTAATAGTACCTATTTACTAAATTTATATTTGAATTCTTATATTTGATCGAACTATTAAGTTTTAGATCAAAGTCAATATCAAGGCTATACCTACATACATGTATTAATTAGTAGTAAAAATAAGTTTTCATTTTTCAAAACTTTAAAGACTAAGTTTACTAAAAATTACAATAAGTACTATTTATGTAAACATTTACACTATGAGTAGAAAAGTTACGCTAAAAGGTTGCGAAATTTTATTTCATTCATCAAGCTTGGTATTAATTATATTACACAGCAAATACTACCATCATAAGAATAACTAGCATAAAAACACTTAAAGCAAAAAAGCTAAATCTAGGAATGTTAGTTTGTTAGCAGGTATTAGAAAACTTTTTTGTCTCTATGAAGCCATGCTCTCTGAAAATACAATACAACAAAGAACGGTCTAGGATGATCTTTATAATGTTCCAGCCTTTAAACCTCATACAAAAACTTTAAGAAAACTTTCTCCGACCTAAATGTACCTGTTAGGAGTCCACCTGTATCCCAAGTTAGTAGATTAGCAACAAACACAAAAATGAAAATACCTGATAGCTGTAATCAACCTGCTCTGGAACAGAACTCACGTGTCCGAACTTGTGGAAGATGAGGAAGTCCTCTTCGGACTGTGAGATGTCGGCTCCCTTCCAGCGAGAGAAGCGAGTGCGGAAAGCGTCGGCCACGGAGGAGGTCGAAGCTGTGCAGTTGAAGAGGATCAGGCCGAGCAGACGGCGAGGGTGGGCGAGGCCGCAGCGAGCCAGGACGTTGGCGCCGGCGCCTTCGCCCAGACCGACGGCGTAGCGCACGTGGAGAAAGTCCAGAACAGTTATAAGGTCTTCTCCTAGAGTCTGGAGTGAGGGGAACTGGTAGCTGTGGATGAAATTGTTTTTGAAAGCGCCTCATTTTTGAAAACTATAAGCTGGGTCTCTTCAATTCAAGAGTGAATAAGTGTCTTCTAGACCTTTGTGATCCATCGTCAGCCACATCGTCACCCATCAGGTGAGATTGTGGCTAAACAAACATCTAGATTTAAAAAAAAAAACTTTTTATCAAACTAGTACTACACTGACTGCTTCCATGAGTTTTGTAAGTGGCACTAAGCAACTGAGATTTTCTCTAGAGCAGAGTGGTTGGCCGAAGTTTAAGACGAAGACGTTTTGAGTGTGATCACAGCTTGTTGAAATAAATGATGTCTGAAATTATCTTACTAAAAAAGTATTCTAAGAAAATATTTGCTCGTGTTTCAGGCCCCCATGAAACACACTGTTTTTTGTGTCAGATTGGCAATAATACTGATTTCACTGAATGTTCTTCGTACAGTAATGTCACTTACGAGTCTGGTAAATCTGGGGAGTTCTCCTCGTGTCCCGGCACGTCAATGTGGATGAAGCAAGAGCGCTCCTTTATCTCCGACATGGCTGGGCAGTTCACAAAGTCAACCAGTGACGAATCTAGAAGTACATTAAACCAATATACCTAGCTGTTTTCTTTTGGCAATTATTGTAAACTACTAATAATATAAAAACTCAAACGCGTGTCATAGTAGTTGATGCGCTACTCATTTCGGCACCACTGAAAACCAGCGCTCTAACAGCCATGGTGCTGCTGGAGCAAATGCTTAGGGGAAGCCTTATTTTCTTGTCACTGTAATATTGTAACATTTCTGATTTGTGTTGTATGTATCGTAGTGGCGAAAATAAAACTTTTTTCTATCCTATTCTATTCTATATACTTCCTAAAGTTCTCCAAAGAAACTTGTAGGGTAAGTTTGAAGCAGATTTTAAGGTTTAAGCTGCTTTTTGGTTATTGGAACTTACGATTGGTCCCAAGGTCGTGCACGGTTAAGAAGACGCATCTTTTGTCCTGTTGGCTTAGATCTCCCTGAAAACATGAAAAATGTGATGGCAATTGAGTCAAGTGTTCTAACAGGAATGATAATCGTACCATCCCACTATATTTGAGAATTTCATAAAAAAAAATCGAACTTAATTTACAAAAAATATCCCATTAAATACCTATCAAAAAACCTTAGTTCTCAATTACTCTCGTGTCAGTCAAACATTAAAATTCACAAAGGTTTTTTTTTTGGTCTCTCGCCTCAATCTCTCGCCATCATCAAAAGATCATTATGTGAAACACAGGAAGAATAAGCAAAGTAGCAAATAGACAGTTGTGAGAACAATAGCCACTCGAGTTCTTCAGGAAACTGTAATGAGTTGACGTCACAGAGGAAATGTCGTAGCTACGGCGTCTTCACATGGCCGAGTTATAAGTTAAAGAGATCTATGTTGACACGAGAAAGAAGCGTAACGTCAATAGGCGGGTCCACACAGAGCGAGCAGCCTCGCGAGGCATTTGCCGCGCGAAGCAGCTCGGTTAGTGTGGACGTGCCTCTGCCGAGCCTCGCGATGATATCAAAGGCGCTCGTTTGGAGATAGTTTCCTCGCGCAGCAAAGGCCTCGCGAGGCTGCTCGCTCTGTGTGGACCCGCCTTATTAATCTCATAAGTATACTTAGCTTAACAATGACAAGTAAGTATTTATTCAACGTGTAACTGATACTATCCGTTCAGTTTGAAGTGCTTTCTACATTATTGACTGCAACGATTTTCAGCGCGTAGTAAGAACTTACCTGGCCATACCTTGGTACTATCCCCTGTGTTTCATCCAATAGAGGCGTGAAAATGTCAAGCAAACATTAATAAATATTGCTGCTCGTAGTTTTTTATCAGGCACTATATTATATACTTTGATTATATACCTGATTATGTAGAGCAATAATGCCACTTGCCAACTCAACTCCCTTACCTTAAGAATTTCTTTAACAGGTTAACCTTCCAGAAGCTTTCCTTGGAGTGTGTAGGTAATTTGTTCAACTTATTATCACGACAGTTAATTTCGGTGGCGAAACGAGTCGGTTCCCCATCGGTGGCTAGATTGCCATTCTGCCGCCAAATTGACTTGACAGATTGAAATGCCAGGCGTTTGCGTCCCTACAGCGTTCTAGATGTCAAAACTCGAGGATTTAGGAGATTGGTATTTAGAAATAGAATATCGTTGCCAACTCTACATAGCATTTATACCTAAGCTCAATTGATTTTATTATTTTCGTTTATCAGCAACTTTAAGATGAAATAGTAAACTGATTTTTTTTTTATTTTTAAATTAAGTACCTAAGTACCTACCTACTTATGATTGAAATCTCAAGTGTTGAACGTTCATTAATTTCTAGACTCACTTGAACGTGGACGTGAATATCTCCGCTCCTGTCAGTACTGACGACATATTTCTGAAACAATAGAAAAAACATTTTATAACAAATCATTTGTTCAAAATGGAGGAGGACATAAGGTTAGAATGAAGAAGGTAGGTAGGGAGTAACATCTCTATAAATTACGTAGGTATTCGTATGCATCTAAGATACATACAGAATTGATTTATTGAATTACAATAGGGATTTACGGGATGTCGGATGTTAAATAAATTCATTTCCTTTCATTGAGTGAAGTAATCACGTTCAGCGGAAATCCTCTGAAAATACATTATGTAGGTAGAGTACCTAATGAGATTAAATAAAGCTGGGTGCCTATTTCCACATGGAAGTACATAATCATTTTATTTGATTAGTGACGTAGCCAAAAAACACAAAGATTCTTAATAAATCTAGCTCATTTTCTGAAAATATCATCGTACTTACTAATTAAAATAATGGATAAGTAATTATAGAAAAGGTGGTTTCCATTTGTAGCTGAAAACACTTTATAAAATTAGTTTCAAAAAACAACACAATTTCTGAGTGGATGGTTCAAGGGCTGGTTTTATTCTTGAAACTACCAGTTCCTTTGAGATTTTGAAAATACGGGCGCCAGCCGCCATAAAGTTTGCGGTGCACTATAACGTAACGACCGACGCGACGTAGAGTAAAGTTGACCTTCTCATAAACCTTATGATTATAATAGTAGGTTTTCTTTTTATTTTGTGAGGAAAATCTCGTAAATCTCATAGACAGCTAAAATTAAAGGTAATTTTTTATGAAAGATTAATGATCCTTTTTTACTTATCCTAACACGTCCCACTGCTGGGCAAAGGTCTTCCCCAATTTCCTTCATCCATTTCACCGCCTCTCACCAGCCACTCTCGAAGGCATCGATATCGTCTCGCCAACGTTTTTGCGGTCAATCTCAAGCCTCGACGGCGCTTTCCTTCTAGCCTTCATAGTGTGACAATTTTGGCCCATTTTAGAGCCATAAACCGATTTTTTTTTAAAATTAGATAAGTACCTACCTACATTATAAAAACTCATTGAAAATAAGTAAGTATAAAATAATATGCAAAAATAAAACTTATTTTTAAAATTAAAGAATAAGGGATAATGCTAAGAATTCAGTTAATAAAGTTTTGACCTCGATGCACTCAAAACCCATCATTACGGTCGGCAGCCGTTCGTAAACAACGCGAACAATAATTCTGTTTACAGCGGGCCCGATTTAGACGGCCGACGATTGCAATGTATACCGATTTAAAGTGTACAAACATCTAAATTGTTTGACCGATAGTAGAGACCAGCATTAAAACAAAACAAATAGTCTGGAACCTGAATTATGGTTTAAGACAAATATGGTTCTAGTTCATCCATTTGAAACAATTCTAAAGAGTTCTTGAGATACGATCTATGCACGCATAAAATCGATGGGTGACTGGCTCTGAGCGCCTCTGTGCAGTGTGCATAGGAGAGCACGTAAAATTTTACGTCCTTATTATAAAGTCTTTCGAGACCTTTAAGAGGCCTTAAAACGGCCTAAAAACTTAGTCACCAGAATTAGTTACTAGCTCGCAAGAACTTAGTTTGAGAAAATAAATAGCACTCTTAGCTCATCCTACTTAACTAATTCAATAGTACGTTTCCGCCATCTCGTGAGAATTTTCCAACGGCGTAGGTACTCCTAAACTTCAAAGGGAAGCTAAGTGCATTTGTAAAAAAGTTAAAATTGTGGCTTATTGGAAAAGCATATTTCCCCTCTCGGGGACAGGACGCGGGGACATACAGGAATAACCCTATTTTATAGAGTAAACGAATTCATGGACCTTCAGTAATTAACAATGACATGTCAAATTATTTTTATTTCATTTTATTGACATTATTAATTAAGTAGGTATCCTAACTTATTCAATATGTTTTGTGTAATTTTGCATACCGATGTTTTTTGGTGAAGTATGTGACACTCTCTATAATATTAAGATCTTGTTATGACCATGTTTCTTGCAATAAATAATTGATTGATTGATTGCATTCCAGGTTCTCAAGAATTATGATTTGGGCTCTAAGCGATTTTACTTTTAATAGTCATTGAAAAAATATGATTTAATAAGGACCATCATTATGTCCGTCCCACAGTCCGTCCTCGCTTTTCAAATATCAAAGCTAACTAATTATTTCCTGAATACTTCAGGGAAATCAAACCGCCAATTGATGGGACGTACGACCCAATAATGTCGGATTGGCGACCCCCACCGGTACTGTTTCGACAGGTCAAGTAATTAAGGTTAAAGCGGTTAATTTGGACTGTTGTCCAATATGAAAACATCGTTGAAAAATAAATTACGGCATCAACAGCTGTTAAAATAATTCAATGTAAATCGCTGTTCATTATAAATGTTCCGCGCTTATAATGAACTCATTCCCAAAATTCACAATAATGATCCGAAATTTTCGGGATCATTACTGAGTAGGTACTAAAATCTATTTAAATAGTGTAGAATATTAGTCTAGAACTCTAGAAGATATTCTTGATAGTTCTATCTTCGCTATATTTGCAGTTGTACCTATAGAGTTAAGTCTTCAAGACGAAGTTCCAACAATGTCTAGGAGGTTGCCATTTTTCCACAAAGCTGCAAGTTTCTTCCAGTTTCCGAAGATTTTAATCAAACAATCTTGCTCCAGATTGCAGGCTTAAGAAGCTTTTACAATGTACAGGGTGTTCAGTGAGTTGCTTATTGATAGTAAAATGTTTTCTATAGAAGACCATGGATTGAATCTCTATAGGTAAATAAAATGAATGTTTGTCCTTTATGCGCTACTAAACCATTGATCATATCGTGATGAAACTTTGGTAGGGTCTTCTGAGGGCACCCGTAAGTGTTTTTGGTCCAAAAAAATCTTAATAAAAATAAAAAAAAGAATGTCTACTTAATTATTTTCTAGATGGCATTGTGCAACGCGCATGCGGCATGCCGGATACAGCTAGCAGGTACATAATAGATAAAATAAAAAAGAAATGCAATAATTTCACGGCTATTATTCATAAAATTGAGAAAAATGCACCATTTGGCAAGTTCAGAGTTATTCATAAAATATACCTAGTCTTGTAAATGATTTTCTAAGACGCTGTGTAATTGGTTTTGTCACATAGTAGAGTGCTCTATAATACTGTTTGGATAACATAAACATTTGCAAATTCCTCAAACTACGTAGGTATATTGTATCTAACTTAATTTGTTTGTTTTCGTACAAATAAAGGTCGTAATGGACGGGAATTACTGTGAAGGTAAATCAGATTAATTAGCACTTAGAAGCCACCAGGGAGGCGTCTTTCATTAGAGAGACCTTGAATTACCTCGACCAAAGGTCGCAACAAAAGTCTCGTCCTATTACATCACTTGCTTTCATTACAAGTTCAAAAACACTGTAATAAAACGTATACGCAGTATTATTGTTTGTTCTGCATTTTATACGCAGTTGTTTTTAGATAGGCAGGTATTAGTAAGTGGCATTGCGAGTTGAGCGCTTCCGTGCTTCGGAGGGCACGTTAAATTGTCGGCCCCGGCTTGTAGGGGGCCTGCGACAGGCGAATGTCCATACAAACGTAATACCAAAATCATCTGTAGTAAGTTTTTTGGAACAAAAGTGTCACAGGAACCTAGATAAATACTGCCCTAATCTAAATAATAACGTAAACTGATATTACGGCTTGGATTTTAAATGATTTTGGTATTACTTTTATATGGGGTCTACGCAATCTTTTATAATACTTATGTGTGAAAAGCTTTTATTTACAGGTTTAGTTTTGTGTAGTTTTTAATATTCGCATAATAACAAACTTTACATAATCACATTTATATAAAACTTAAATTGCAATAACTTCCTATCACAGCCAATCCAAGACATGATAATATACCATTCGTACAGCGTATTCCTATTTCAACTCAAGTGGTTCTCAAGTATAGTCAGGTCAGACTACACAGCAGGGCTGGATCAGACAAGCTGCGTTTATTACCTTCGATCCGTTTGTTTTGATTATACTGTAGAGTACGCTCATGTTTATGGGTGTTCGATAGTTTCCAAGACTACTCAGTTAATTTCCACAATGGAATAGCCTCAACAGCCTAGCCATGTCACTTTATTTGAATATCTTATGGTGTTGCGTGCACCATAAGATAAGATGTGCAGTGCACATCCACTATTTTATACACAAATAAGTAATTAAAATAGTCAAAAATGTGAGTAACATCTCTCCCCTTTACTAATGTAAGAAGTTTAAAGTTGAACACTGGTTAAACAACGTCCTTTCTCTATTCGTCACTATCCACAAATAAAGACAGGACGTTGTTTAACCAGTGTTCAACTTTAAACATCTTTCATAAGTAGGACCCTCTATGTTTCACTGAAATAAGTAATGAAAGGGCTGCTTCAGAAGTCAATAGTAATTGATCCTGAAAGTTACAGGAAAGCTTTATGCTAGTTGGATCCTCTAATTGATTTATTGTGGTCTCAGTCGCTACATTTAGTAAGCCGAGCTGGCATATGCAAATGGATTCTAGCTGATAAAAGTGAGTCGGTAATATACCTGCTTTGAACAAAATCGACTTATACATATAAATAAATAAATATTGCTGGACATTTCACACAGCGCCATCTAGCCCCAAACTAAGCAAAGCTTGTACTATGGGAACCAGATAACTGATAGAATACTTACCTACTTATATACTTTTTTGTAAATACTTACATAGGTAGTACTTATAATACTTTATAACACCCAGACACAGAACAAACATCTATGTTCATCACACAAATGTTTGTCCTGGATGGGAATTGAACCCACGACCTACAGCGCAGAAGGCAGAGCTACTACCAACTGAGCTAAGAGGCCAGTCTTATATTGAGTTGTTTTTGTAAATAGTTTACAGATACAGATAAATAAAATCTGTGCAGTATCATAAACCAGTGGGATATTATTTTTAAACTGAGTTAATCCGACGAGTTTGTTTTGATATTGTAGCGTTCCGACATTGCATTGGAAGGGTTAGCTTTATTGGTTTGTCTATTTTTAGAACCCTCTTAAAGTCAAGGTGAGATTCAGGCGCGATCGAAAAATACATAAAATATGCTGAAAATAATGTCTCAGGTCATCGACATCTTTATCCAGAATATTTTTAAACGTTTCGCAAAATATGCGAAACTGATGATATTTATCGCTCATGAGCATGAAAGCATAAATAGCAAACATAAAAGTACCTATATAAAAACACACTACGCATTATAAAGCAATAACCCAGATAATAAAATAGTTACTTAATTTCAAAGCGAAGTACATCTTTGTTGGTGACGGTCATATCACATTACCATTGATGTCATACTTTACCTACTCTATCTCAATAAAACTATGTTACATTTGATGCATAACAATATTTACAGTACAGACCCATATAATAAAGTAGGACTATTTGCAAGACTATTTAACACGTTCACTGTCCCAGAACAAAAGTCAAAAATATACCAGTACGTTCAAATTAAATTTCGTTTTAATCTAACAAATAGTGTCTAAGGGGATACAATTAAGATAATATGAGTTCAAAAATATGTAGTTTTTCAAGAAAAACGTCAAAAAAACTTTATGACTCTAGAAGGAGTCATGGACGTCTGAACATAAAATTGTATGACTCTGTTTGGAGTCATGGACGTATGAACTGAATACGCTATGACTCCATGGACTTGTCGATGTAAAATACGAAGATTATTATTGACTTTTTTTGGTTTATCTGTGGTATGAAGTGTCAGATGTCAAAATGGTTGACACAATTACGACACTGACATTTCTTATGGAGGGTATTTACGTCATCTGTGTTAAAAAAACATTATGATTAGAAAAAATCAAATGAAACAAGTACTTACCTTCTTTCGTAACTTTATTTAATAAAAAAACAATAAATAATAAAATTTATTACCCCAACAAGATCCCCGAGCACAAGGTCAATGCTCAACCCAAGTGGATGAACTACCCTCAGAAATTTTTACAGGTTGGGATAATCTCTCTCGTCAATTTATTCACTTTGACGCATACAGGGATGTTTTCATTATATTAAAATAGCGTTGTGCTGTCCATTTATAACATACTATCATTGATTTAAATGAATAATTAAACTAGAAATATCATTTTTTAATTTTAACCATATTTGGGAAACTGGCAACATTTTACGTAGGCTCTTTTGAATTTTATGTTGCCCAGTTATCTAACCATACGTCCATGATAATGTTTCTACTCTTATTTATACGTCCAGTGAAATATACAACATTTAGTCTAACCTGGTAGTATGACTCCAACCAGAGTCATGGACGTATGAATTTGGTACAAATGTGACTCCATTTGGAGTCATTGGACAGTGAACGTGTTAAAAAAGATTTGAAATTTTACTAAGTGATAGTTTGTTTTCTTTCTCTCGATCCGAAGGTCGCAGGTTTGAACGCGGGCGTGCATCAATGGATTTTTCATTTACGAGCTCTAAACGGTGAAGGAAAACATCGTAAGGAAACCAGTTAGCTTTCTTATAGCGTCGTGTGGAATGTTAACTGCAAAATGTGGGCATGTAGGTACCAAATATGTATTGGGAGATACTTCTGACTTGACTACACCCTTAGACATCTTCGAAGGATCTTAAAATGCCTAAAAAAAGATCTGAGAGAAGTCTACCGCGCCTTGGGGATACAGTCGTGGTCATATTTAATTTTTTTATTTGTAAAATATACACGCGTCGGCAGGGGCGGTCGCAGACTCTGATTTTGGTGGGTCACGTTATTCGCTACGTAGTAGGTACGTAGGTATAGTCCGGCAAAAACGGGTAGACACGGCAACTAAAATTTCTGTACTTTGGGAACCCTTTCTCTACTAATCTATGGTAAAGTACAGGTTTCTTGTCTATGGTACAGGTGCCGAAGACGTCAGTCAGAAGTAATAATTTACTTCTAAAAGAGAATTTATCTATTTCGCGTATTTAGCTTGCACTGTGGCGCCCCCATTTATTTCTATTATTTTGTGTCGGACTATACCTGACCTACTTTTCTGCAGGATGTTAGAGGTTTGGCAAGGATAATGGAGTCATGGGGAGATGGGGAGTCATGGGGGTTCATGACCCCCATGACTCCCCCTACTCAGACCGCGCATGCGCGTCGGTATACTCCGCGGGTCAAGGCTGGATCCCGATCAGCGGACGTGACCCCAGCCATGGAGGACCGAACGTCCTTGGGAATTCGTTTGTGTGCCATTTACCCACTTTGCTGTTTTGTTGGGTACATTTTAATTAGACAATTGAATTGTGTACATATCCATCGTAAGTATCGTAAAAGTACAAAATGAATTAAGATCCACATTATGTTTTCTGTGCCGAAGGACTAGGGAGACTAGCTTTGCTGACCTTATTGAAGTAATAATTTATGATGTTAGAAGTTATTTTAAATACCAGTTTGACCGAAACAAACGTTCTAATGCCCAATGCGATTTATTTTCGGAGTAGGTCGACATGGCGTCAACTGCATGTTGTCAAACATAAAAACCAAATTTTTTTATAAAAGTTTATTTTATTATTTTTTAAATTAAAATAGAGATAAGAACATTACAAAACTAATTTCAATCTTCTTGGGTGAAGGTGAATAATATGATAGAAAGTGAAAGTCTTATGCTGTAAACTAAATTTCTTGACTTTGTAGAGTTAAACTTATATTATAAGTACTTAGATGGTTGAGAAAGTGCTAAAAAAAAATAAGTAAGAACCTACCTACGTCTTTTTTATTTCTTACGAAGGTCGTGGGTTCCAATCCCATCAATGGACTTTTCGTTTCAAAAAATCTCCAAACGGTGAACAAAAACATGATGGGGAATCAGTTCGTACTATAATTTTATTGCAGCACAGTTTTTTTACGAGCATTCATTGATCTATTCTTGGCTATACTATTATGCTAATATAGTAAGTGAGCATAGTGGGCATATAATTGCTTCTATTCTGATCTGAGTGTGCTCTCATTTACTGCCCACTACCAACCTTTGCAACACAAGGGACATTTCCAATGAGGAAGACTCACGATTTTAGTTGAGTATGCAGATTTGTAGATACAAAAAAAACAAAAAATACTGTGTTTTTGGTTTTTTAATCGGATCAAAAATGACCGAGTTACAGAGATTTTAATGCACCAATCTAAAAAACGCTCGCGAGAAGGCCGCGACTGGCTGTGACGTCACCAGGCGCCCGCGGCTCGCTCCACTAGTACAAAATCCCTAGTTATTCTCAAACTAATTTCCGCCCGCGGCATCGCTCGCATGGCACCTGGATAAAAAGTAGCCTATGTCCTATTCCCGCTCATTACCTAACTATATTTTAAATTTCAGCCAAATCGGTTCAGTAGTTGTCGAGTTATAGAGGAACAAACATACATCCAAACATCCAAACTTTCGAGGTCATTCACGTTTTTTGTTAAGTAAGTACTTATGCAGATTTGTAGATTTAAAAAAGTTATAAATGATTTCATTTTTATTTTTAAATATGATTACGACTGTATTCCCAAGGCACAGTAGACATAATATTCTATCAGATCTTTTAGGAATTTTTAGATCCGTTGAAAAAGTCTAAGCGGGTAGTCAGAGGTAGAGAAGCAGTTGGCCAAGTGCGCTAGTGCCTCGACTTTCAATCCGAAGGTTGTGGGTTGAAACCCAGCCGTGCATCAATGGATTTTTCGTTTCGAAAAATGTATAAGTAGGTACCTAAGTAGGTATGCGCTTTAACACGAGCTCTAAACGGTGAAGGAAAATATTGTGAAAGTGTGATAGTGTGATTTGAAAACCAAGTTTAGGTAGGTAGGTATGTGATTATTTTGACTCGTACATACAAATTATTAATTTTAGGTATTACGATTAAAAGTATGTATAAAAAATACCTATTCACTAAAAAGTTTAAAGGCGAAAATTATTTTTAAGTAGGTACCTACCTAGGTAAGTAGTAGGTAGGTAGGTACCTACTTAAAAATAATTTATGTAGGTAATAATTTAAGTAGGTAGGTAAATAATTTAGGTAGGTAAAGTTAATATTAGTGTGATTCGACTCCTGATTGTTAGTTTTGTTTGTTATTGTTTTCGGTAAGTACCGGTACCTACCTCAAATACCTATTCAGTAAAAAGTTTAACGGCGAAAATTATTTTTAAGTAGGTACCTACCTACCTACTTACCTAGTACCTACTTAAAAATAATTTTCGACTTTAAACTTTTTACTGAATAGGTATTTTAGGTACGTACCGGTATTATTTTTAAGTAGGTACCTACCTACCTACTTACTACTTACCTAGGTAAGTAGTAAGTACCTACCTCAAATACCTATTCAGTAAAAAGTTTAAAGGCGAAAATTATTTTTAAGTAGGTACCTACCTACCTACTTACTACTTACCTAGGTAGGTACCTACTTAAAAATAATTTTCGCCTTTAAACTTTTTCGTGAATAGGTATTTTTTTATACATACTTTTAATCGTAATACCTAATTAATAATTTGTATGTACGAGTCAAAATAATCACATACCTACCTACCTAAACTTGGTTTTCAAATCACACTATCACACTTTCACATCACACTAATCTAATCATACTATCACACTAATATTATAAATGCGAAAGTTTGGATGTTTGGATGGATGATGTTTGTTCCTCTATAACTCAACAACCACTAAACCAATTTGGTTGAAATTTTAAATATAGATAGATAATGACCAGGAATAGGACATAGGCTACTTTTTATCTTTGTACCACGCGAACAAAGCCGCGGGCGGAAGCTAGTTAATATTAAAAATGCAAAAGTTTATATATTTGGATTTATGTTTGTTCCTCTATAACTCGACAACCACTGAACTGATTTGGCTGAAATTTAAAACATAGATAGTTCTTAACCTGAAATAGGACATAGGCTACTTTTTATCCAGGTGCCACGCGAGCGAAGCCGCGGGCGGAAGCTAGTTTGTAATTAACTAGCGATTTTGTACTAGTAGACCGAGCCGCGGGCGCCCGGTGACGTCTGACGCAGCGCGAAGCTCCGAGCGCGCGTTTTGAAATGGCCGAAAAGAAAACTTGAATAACTTCGTCATTTATTGATGGATTTTAATTATTTAAAAAACAGAATGCTCAGAATGCTAAAGAGTATACGCCCTCATACTTAGAAACCCAATATTTCGTTTAGTGATTGATCCTCATTAGGAGCGCTCGTATTGTCCTAACTGCACCAATAGTAGGTATGTGTTCTGTTGATCGACGTAAGTTTTGTAAAAAAGGCCTCCTATTTTGTAACCTCGTAGGTAATCGTTTTACGAACGTAAAAATATAGTCTAGTTTTGTTTGTTTTGCAACCCACCCCTAATGTCGATGCGAGTAGATAGGATATGGAAAGAACTTAGACACTTTGACGAATTGAAATGTTTTTTTAATGGCATGTGGAAAGTTAGAAGAGTCAGGAGCTTGTTTTGGAAAACCACTTTTTTTCCTTTTTTCAAAATAAAACAATACTTATATCAAATCTCCATAAAAAGTTGGTCAAAGGTTCATAGAGTAGAATTTTAAAAACGTTGATCAACTTTTGTTGCTAACTCTACTAACCTATTTTATTTTTGATACTCAAAAGGTATCTTGTTTGTCTAATGTGTGTGTAACATAGTACGCGTAGTTCCTGGTTGGCACCAAATAAAGGTTTTTTTATTTAATTGATTGATTTGTATTGCTTTTAATAAGTTATAGATTACTTATTATTAACAGCTCCTTTTACATATAAATTGTCAATCTAATTGGAAAGTAGTCTTTCAAATCAAATCTTTTGAAGCAGATCGCACAAAAACATGTTTTTATTAAATCTTGTTTTCTAAATTTTTTTATTAAATTGTATTGTCATCGATCCTTGTTATCAAGGATCTGAAGATTTGGAAGCAAAATGACATTCAAAGATTCCGTTTAACACAAAGACCAACATTTAAAATCATTTTTAGTTAACTGAATAACAAAAAACATGTCTGGTTAAGCTGAGATGGAGGTCAGGCCAAATGTTTTGCAAAGAAAATGTACCGATACCTACTGTAAATCTTGAAAAAGATCGAATTCGAGTCGCAATGAAGGATAATATAGTTACCTTGCTACCAGTAAAATCGAAGATAATTTGTTACAAACACTGCTTATATTTGTGTTTTTAGTAAGTAGATACTTATAATTTTCAACTTTACTATCTGTCATTTTGTTTGCTTCAAGAGTTTTAAAGTTAAGTTGTAAAGTTAAGTTTTTAAGTTACCTTAAAAGCATGTAATTTTTGGGTGTAGGTAACTTTACCTCACTCAAAGCAAAATAAATAAATTATCACATGACAAAGGCTGTGCTTTTTTTAGGCGTGTCACAAACAAAGCATCTGCTTAGCAATACTCCTTTGAAATTTATTTCTTTTGCGCCTCATCATTTATTGAGAGGCGTAGAGGGTGAAAAGGTCACTAGGTCAAACATTCTACCCCAAAAAGGGTAGTATTGCCTTGTTTGATAGCATTTAAGGGTTACGCCTCTATCCTACTCAGTAAATTGAAACGAAGGAAATAAAGAGATATCAGTCATGACATGAGAAAAGTAAAGTTTTGACTTTACAGTAACTAGATACCAATAACATTTACAATAACACATATACGGTCTTATGCATAAAAACTTAGCACCGATCAGGCTCGCTAAAGCGCTCTTTTGTTTTTGGAAACAACGCTTTTGTGAGCTTATTTTTATTTATATTTAAATACTTACCCAATTAATTCCATGATAACAATCACGGCAAAAGGTACTTAAGTATATGAAAACTTTAGCTTAGGTATTACAATTTACGTCGCGTAGAAAGTTTGTTGTTTGATTTGGGCGCACCGGCTTATAAAATCTAGGGCGGGCAGTGTATCGTTTTATTGATAATAAACTGTGCTGTATAAGTTTAGCACACCAAAATACTATAACCTTTTTTTTGAATCTGAGATTTGGGTTCTAGAAATTGTTAAAGAACTCATGCACAATAACATAGGTAGTTATGTTATTAAAATTATATTTCATAAATATTAGTTAAGTACTTAATACATTTCATTCAGCCTTTCCTCTGGAATGGCAACAAATTGTCACACAATCGAATTATTTTTAAAATAGATAAACGTAACCGTATAACACCGCCCCACCCAAAATCAACAATAAAAGCTCACCGATAAAATTTTTACTCACCTTTACACCTTTTTCATCAGTTTCAGCCATCGCACACAACTGTACCTAGATACTTTGAAAGTAGAGGGAAGTACAGACGCGACCACCGGCCTGGAAGAACGGGAGTGCAGTGAGGAATCTCGCACTGGCCGAGGGAAGCCGTACAAGCAAACGACGCACATTAGGCTGGATTAACGCTATATTCTCCATCAGCGTTGAAAAGATAATTCCTTTATTCCTTGTAGGTACTTTGAATTGGGGTGGTTGTATCAAATCCGTTGAAAAAGTAGGTCAATGGAGCAAGGATTTACAATCCAAAATGCCTTATTTAGGAAACAAAATGAGTGTACTAAATTCCCTTACTTTCACATTCTAAGGCATTCATTATTATTGAAAAGTTTTATAGACACGGGATTTTATCGCGTAATTTCCACACCCTGAGCTAAACTTTCCATTTGTATTTCCCTGTCTATACCCTCGATAAATAAAGTACGTGGAAAGTAACTGAAAAGCTAATGTATCCTTATCATTTTATCTTCGACGTTTTGCTTGATCATAAATAAAGGTTCCACAGGTCTTCGCCTGACGTTAAACTGACGTTGTTTAGGTCTTTCTGCCAGACGTTCTACACGTGTCAGCTCTGGACTAACTACACAAAAAAGACGCATAATAGCATACGGGTTGCCTATAACAATACCTTTAGACACCTAATGGGCCTGAGGCGCTTCTGTAGCGCTTCAGAAATGTACGCCGAAGCCCGAATTGACTCCTTCAATGCTATTCAGCGAAGGAGAATCGCGTCTTTCATGTCCAGAGTTGACTCATGTGGTAATACTATCATCAAAAGCCTGGCGGAAAGACTTATACAATCAAAAATGTATGGACGTTGGGTGGATATTGCCACCTAATGTATGTTTTAGAAAAATCATACACCTTGCTATATGCATAGCATAGGTACTTATTATGTGTACTGTACCTGTAACGTCCTTGTCGTGTGTGTGTGTTTTATTTTATTTTATTTTGTTAGTTATTAAGCGTTTTTTTTTGTACCTACGTAAAATATGGAACTTGTGTCTGAAATAAAGATTATATTATTATTATTATTATTATTATTATACTTAAATAAAAAACCACTAAAATAAGATAAATCTTCATATTCTTCTAAAGTTGCTGTTATTTATGTTTTTCATTAGATAAGTGGAGAGAAGTTAGAGAGGCAGTCAGAGGCAGGAAATATTTTAGAAATATCTAAAAAGAGAAACTAAATGCTTTTAATGCTTGCAAACTCATCACCGTCTCTTACTAGGTACTGGCTAGTTTCCTCCCTTAACAATACAGAGTTCATAACTTAAGTGAAGGGAGGAAAATTATCCATAGGTTTATTAGTAATGCCAGGGTAGTTTACAAAATAAAAAGGTACCATGGCGGCGTTTTGCTTATCATTTATTCGAAATCTACCTAAATATCTTTGAATAATCGGTTTGGACATCTTATCAGGATCTAGAGTATCCGGTTATTTATTTATTAAAAAGGATCGCACAACAGCACTATGTATCAAACTTTTTCTAAAACTATAATAAAATAATGTTATGTTTCTAATAAAATAATGGCTACCGTGCTTGGGGATACAGTCGTGACCATGTTACACTTTTCGTATTACAAGATTCGATTACATTTACAAGACAGTACGATTCGATTTACAAGATAGGTACACCAAGTCTACGAACCGAAGTCCGGAGTATCGAAGCAGTAAGCGGTGAACTCAATTGCCACTAATTGGGTCGTCGCTAATTGCCACTTCCTAAGGTGCCTTGGGACAGTGCCTATCTTGATAAGAGTACCTTAGTCCCATGCAGTATCAGATGGTTTAATGTTCTAGAGAAAGAGCAACAGTTTGTATTTCAAGTGTTGGTACCACGCGTGCGACGCCGCGACGCCGCCTTAGGAAGCTAAGCTAGTTATCTATATGTTTAGTAATTCTTATTTTTATTTTATAGTATACAAATAACTGGTTTGCTTATTTGTTATGGCAAAAGTTTATTTGAATAAATAAATAAAAAATTCTAGACATTTCACACATCATCTAGCCCCAAAGCAAGCAGAGCCTGTGTTTATGTTGTACTAAAACTCATAAGTTTTTTTATAATTCGTAAGTACTTAGAAAAATACCTAGACCCGAGAAAAATATTTTCATTCCATCTATTCGAAAAGGACGACTTTGTTCGCCTTTAAGTGCGCCCAAAGTAGATGATTCCTCTTCAAGGAACTTTTAGCGGGCAGTAATGAGTTTTTAATCCTCTTTATAAGTTTAGCGGGCAGTAATGAGTTTTTAATCCCCTTTAAGTGCGCCGGAATTATCTATGAATTATCTTTGCCGCGCACTTTTGAGGTACAACTACTTTCCACATTCATCTCAAATCTACCAAGATGAATGAGGGAGGACTCTTCCAAAAACACCACAGTTGTAATCACATTTAGAGATTTATTACTCTGCAGTTTTCTATCCATACATAATTGTAATTCCAGCCTGATAAAATCCTGTGCGTTTTCGTCAGCGCGATCTAGAACGATGGTCTACTGGCGCCATCTAGTTTGTTTTCGTGGAACTATTGAGCAATTCTAGCGGAAGAGATTTTTTGTTTGAACGCGCTAATCTCACAAAACAGGTTTTTATAATAGCTACCTACAACGTTTTTAATATTCATTATTCTGTTGTTATTCTGTATATTTATTTAGCTATTTATTTATATTTATATTGTTTGTGAGAGAAATAAATAAATAAATGAAATGAAATGAAATCTCAGGAACTACCAGTCGGATTTGAAAAATTATTTCTGTATTTGATAGCTAAACTCTTGAGGAAGGTTATAGGCTACTTTTCATCATCATCATCATCATCACCATAAACCATCACTACGGGGGCAACGCCGCGAGGGCGCTGCTAGTATCGGATAAACATACCGCCCACCATTCAGCCGGCGCGCGGCCACCGTCTGAATAAAAAAAATTTAATCCCCGATTACTCTTCTCAAGTGGAACTTCGTTGATTTAACACATTCCTTTCTCCTCCCTTCTATTTTCTCATAGATTGTAATGAAAAGTAGAGTGTATCACTCGGGCGCAAAATATATTTTTGGCTCGGGCGACGTACTTTAAATCCCTCGCTTCGTTCAGGATTCTACTAAAGAATCCCTCGCTACGCTCGGGATTCTACTCTAGAATCCTTCACTTCGCTCTGGATTCAAAAAAGCGCCCTCGCCGTAAAAATATTATTTTCCCCCCATATAATACAATCTACTATTGTAGATCATCAAATATTTGCCTCGCGGCGGGAACCGAGCTCGCTACCTTCTGTGTATGACAATGAAAAATGAAATGAAAAATAAGTTTATTTAAGCTTAACCATTTGTGGTACCTACATACTTTACACTAACAATTAACTGCAATAGTAATCACGTGTTAGTAAAATTTTACGATCTTAGTGAGACAGCAAGGTTTATAAAGTTTACGATCATACAGGTAAAGTTTCAGGAGGGCCTTCGTCCACTGCGCCACTGTGGTCGTGAATCTTTACAAAATTTAGTTTAAGCGGTTTAAACTTGGAGTTTAAATGTACTTACCTAATCAACGATAAAATGTATCGTGCTGAAAAAAGCAAATTAAATACTTTTTATCTGGCATTCAGTGATAACGCGAAATATAAATAAATCCCAAAGTTATAGTGTCATTATAACCAGGAGGAATGACGACGATTCTTTATATCTATGATTATAACAGTAAATTGACGATTTTTAAACTGACACTTACAATTGAATGAAAACTAAATAAACTAAACTAATGTAAACATGGAAATTTCTTGGATTCCTTGGTAATTAATTATTTAATTTAAACACTACCAATTTCTCTCGCACCTTTGCCAACTTTTTTTTTCAAAGAAGCTAATTAAATTGACACAAAGTACTACTTATAGCGTAAAGCGCCATCTAATTAACCGAACGGAAACCGTAGAAACTGAAACCAAGCAATCGCCAGCATGTGCGTTACTCCCAGCATGTTGTATTTTCAGCTGAAATTCAGACGAATAGTTCCGGCGTAGACCGCTTGGCGCCGCTGCTGTCCTGCCCTTGAATTTTTACCTTTCAGTTTTAATTTTGACTACTCGAAAACTGTAACGTATTTGTAACTGAAATAAATGCTACACTGCCTGTAGGTAGATGCATTATATTTTTTGTTTCTCTACCATTTCGCTAGCGCCGACCTACATATATTTATTTGAAAAAAACCCTTAAACGAGTAGATAATTAAAATCGTGCTCATAATGGTGAACATCATTGTTTTCAATAATAATTAGGTAACATTATTTATTAGTACATAATACTTGATCTACGTATGTACATAATGCTGGTACATCATTGTTCTATTTTCTTGCTTTACAGACTTGACGAGTCGAAATCCAAACAAGATGGTAAGATTAAAGGCGTTTTGAATAGCGTGGGCGACGGCTGATAGCTAATTGTGAGTGTATGAATGCGTGATGTCAAGATGTTTCCTATTTAGCTCACAAGCGAAACATCTAGAAGGAGACAAAGATAAAAGACTGCGAGAGTAGAAAGTGGGACACCCTTGTGATGATACATTGAAATACACGTTACATGGTTACATTTCAGTCATTTTAAAATTTTAGCTGAACTAACAGTCTGGACATTGTTTTGTAATATTGCTTGCTTGGAAGTTCTTAATAGATCGTTGAAGTTAGACGACGTTATTAGCGGTAGTGACCGTAAAGCGGGGAATTCACTAGACGGACATGCCCGTGGGCAAGTTTGCAGACATGCCCGCCGGACCTCGCTACTATAGGTCTGTGCAATGTTTACAAATTCAATTCAATGCAAACTTTACTATAGGTCTGTGCAATGCTTGCAAATTCAATTCAATGCATTCAATGTAAACAAAATATGTCTCCTTCTAGTTAAGTGGCATAAACAGCTAGTTTGCTGAAGCGCTCGTGACGAACTTAGTTTAGACATTCTTGATAGATTTCTGAACGGTCACAATTTGGATGTGTGACCACTGTGGCATGACGGAGGCCTTTAGGCGGCCTGAAAACTCCGTCACTAGAGTAATATGAACGAACTAACAGCTAATTTATTGGTTCCGCCAAGGAGGAGGAAGGAGGCCTTCAGGTGGCCTATTAACTCTATCACCAATTTTCCACTAGCTTTTACGAATATACATAAGTACAATAGAGAATTTAGACTGTATGAATAGAGGTTTTAGACTGGTTATATTTAGTTTTTGTGTATTTTTTTGTACATTTTTCGAACTTTGACTGCTTTCCGAATCAGCGCGAGCAACATACTTAATCGACCAGGGTACAGTTGTCACAATGGATCTAGGCATTCGTGAAGTTAGGCTTTTCGCTGCGCAGTAGAAAATTTTGTATGAAAAAGTTAGAGTGCGCAACGAAACGCCAAACTTCACGAATACCAAGATCCGTTGGAACAAGTGTACGAAAACAATAACTTTAGAATAGAAATATTATGTAATATTGATAGAGTATACATAGTGTGAAAATAATATTTTTTTTCTAAATAATGAAATGAAATAATTTATTTGCGTGAAGTATGGTAGAAAAAGTTCTTAAAATAAATTATAAGTAGCACATACTCCGTGGTACAAAGACCTACATGCAAAAATTTACATATAAAATAACTAGTTATGTCATGCAGATTATGTACATTACATTTCTTAATTACCTATATTTAGTTTATTACCATGTCATACTCATTTAAATAATGTCGTATAATTAATTAATTTAGATTATAGAAAGCAATTATTTATAAATTAGTATTCAATTGATTCCCAAAAACATATTTATATTATAAAAACACTTATCGCATAGCCATTTGTACAATTTTGTTTTGAATTGACGTAATGGTAGTTCTCTAATAGATTATTTCGGCTTAATAACGGTAATAAAATATTAGGCCATCTTTTATTTTATTCTTTGGCAAACAAATTACGTCTGGACATGATTGGGGGGCTCGGCTGTCCTGTCCGTGCTATTTTTAGCCAGGAGACATATTTCTAACGTAATTGCTATTGTGGAAGCTGGTATATTTCCAGCAAGGATTGTTGTGTGTGGTGACCACACTTTGACAACACTTGAAAGTAAGATACTGTAACAACAAAAAAAATTAAAGCAAGCATACCTACTTTAGAATTTTTATGATTTTTAACAGCTTGGATCATAGTCACAATTCATATTTAGAAATCCATGTCAGCCTTGGATCTTATTACGGTAAATCTTATATTTATAGGCTTGCCCTGTACCTAAACCATCCTCTCAGCTTATATCTAGAGCGAAGACAATACGTGCGGGGCTGACTAAGCCGCGGGTTTCCTCAAATTGCCTAAGATAGCTAAGAATAGAGGGAGGAAGAGGGGCCTTTAAATTACAGCTGTTAATGCCACTTGCGGTCACCCATCCAAAGTGTGTCCGCTTAGCCCCCTAATTCTTCTAGATGACAACGTCAATCATTCCGCTGCGTTTTGGTTCAATTTCATAAATGTCAGCCATTTGGTGAATAGTAGAAAAGCTTTTCAAAAATTTGTTCTGCCAAAGTCCAAACCTTAGCTAAAACCTCACCACAACTGAGTCGTTTCTCATTAGTAGAATAGGAAACAGTCGAAAATCTAAGGTTTAGTTGAGGTTGATAAAAAGTTCTGTACTAGAATTGACACCCAGAACGAAACTTAACTTTAGCGATCTATCAAGAACATCTAAGCAAGCTACACCACGAGCGCTTCGGAAGGAATTATTCGTAAGATCAAACACACGTTTGGCACTGTCAGTACAACACAAAAAATACCTACTTAGTTATAGGTATAATTAGTATCAGGTAACAAAATTTAAAATAAATTATTATTTTTACATTTACTTACTTGCATAGAAAAGTGTAAATTGCGTAGCCTTACTAATTGTGGGGTGACAACCTTGGTAACATATAACAGGACATCGTTTACGAGATTATAAAGTCAAAGACCTAAAAATGGTAGGTTCTCGGTTATTAAATAAATAAATAATGCTGGACATTTCACATAGCATCATGTAGCCCCAAGCTAAGCAGAGCTTGTGTTATGGAAACCACATGGATGATATACTACTTAAATACATTTTTTTTTTTGTAAATACATACATAATATACATAGACAACACCCAGACCCGAGACAAATATTTGCAGATCATACAAACATTTGTCCCGCGGCGAGGATCGAACCCGCAACCCCCTGCATCACAAGCGGGCCTTCACCCACTGCGCTACAGAGGTCGTCGTCGGTTATTTGTTTTGATGTAGTACGATACCCATTAATTTTTTTGTTTGTTTGATCAGACTGTCACTAACTTTTAACTTATTTATAGCCAATGAAAACTAGAGTTTAGTTTTATAGACTACTTTTTAATCATGGTATAGGACCGGACACTAATCAGAGGCGTAATAACGTAGGTATATTTTTATACCGAACACAATACATTAACGTTATATTTTTAACGCCACAGTCAAGTTTTATGTCAAACAATTTTATAATTTAATGCTCCTGTGATCATAAAATCATATTTTAATATCAAAAATATCGTCAACAATTCTGCACTCTGAGATCTTATGTCATGGTCTAAATAAAACTGCATTCGCGAACATATCCATATTTTTTTAACGAGCTCTTAGGACTCCACTATCTACTATACTTTCTTATAATTTGCGCTTTTACATAAATAATATCCTGCAACTTTTTTTCTCTTACATAAGCGCTCGAAAAAAGCTTCCTCGCACAGCATACCTAGTGCGACTTAGTGGTGCGCTAGGAAAAAAACGGCCACGGTCTAGTCATAGTCAGCTACATGAAAATAACACATGTATTTTTATTTAAGTTTATTTATTAGTCACTAGCGGACGCCCGTGGCTTCGCCCACGTGGACTACTACTTTTTTATCCCACGGGAAACATCTCCAGCCCTCCAACTATCTCCACACAAAAAAATCACGTCATTCCGTCTCTCTGTTTTGACGTGAAAGCAGGACAAATAAACAAATACACTTTCACATTTATAATATGGGTACGGATGTTGGACTCACCACCTACCTGGTGGAAATTAGTGTTCAGAGTGCCGATTCTGCCAGTAAACTTTTTATCAACCTCAAGCAAAACGTCACTAAACATTAAATTTCGTTTTGTTTCCTATTCTACTAATGACCAACAACTCTGTTGTGGTGAAGTTTTCAACAAAACTACTGTCATTTTGGAGAACGAAACAAAACGCAGCGGAATGGAAATCGAATGGTTTGACGTTCTAAATTAGTAGAATTGGCCTACATCGTAGTATTATAATAGGTATGCTCTGCCTACTTCGAATAAACTTTGAGTGACATTGACACGGGGATTTATTGTTGTAATATTGATATTATTTATTCAAGTCATTGCGAATTGAAAGACTATTAAAAGAAATCATTCGTTTTTCTTTCTCTTAAAGTTTCCTTAAATTCATGCTTATGTACAAAATATGCAGCATTCACGGTTTTCAAAATAAAATTATAAGTACCTAACTCAATTATTTTGCGGGAGGAAAATCTACTAACGTTATAATTCTGACAGTTTGTTTGTTTATTTCAATGTCACTAAAACAACAGAACCGATTAGGGAAACATTGAGAATCTTCTGTTTGTGAGCCTGGATACTTTAAGATCAATATGGTATATTGATCTTAAAGTATCTCCTCGATAATAGGTATAAGTATTAGGTATCTTATACAACGCAATCGAAATCGTGAAAAATCGCTACTCTTATGATGTAAACGGAACGAAACTCGTAAACGGAAAGCGTAACTCACACCACGCGCATATTTAAGCGTAGGCACAGATAAAATATAATACTAGGTAAATTATTTTGGCAGAATGTCGCTCTCACAAAATAAAGAAATGTCACAATTTTTGTAACAAACGACATCAGTCAACGCATATTCGCTAGGTGTGTAGGAGGCACTTTTAAACGGTTCATATAATTTGTTTTGTTGATGAGCAGAGCAGGCTTAGGTACCTACTTATTATTTAGAAGCGCGTTGTAATATTTATTTCATGTGACGAATTCACATTTATTTATTTTCAGCAGCAATAAAGCTTTTCTTTTACCTCACATGCTAATTTGATAATAGGGAACATGCGTCTGATTCAAAAGCGGGTTAAATGTATTTTATTATGAACATTGTTGCTTTAGAGGTATGTGTGTGTAATTATTTTTTAATATTAAACCGTTTTCGATTAGGAAATAAATTTTAAAAATTGCAAAAAATAGTAGGAATTTCAAAATACTTGAAAAGGATGTGAAAGGATGTGACGACACGAGTTCATAAGACGAGTCAAGGTCGAGTCAGATATAACGATCCATAGATAAGTTTTTTTTAATTTTCACAATTCCTAAACTCGAACTTATTGTTGTCACAGATTACTGTTGTACTTAGTATCAATTTGACGTCACGCGTCAAAGTTCACAAATTGTTACTACAACAGTAATCTGTGACAACAATAATAATCGTGTTTCAGACGTGCAACAATAATAATCGTGTTCAGCGTGAAAATGTTGGTAAATTTTAAAAATTATTTTTGTTATAAAATTTTAGTTTTTCGAAGCTGGAATTTTTATTACGGTTATTTGACGATATAACCTATCGTATAAAATCATTAAAAAAAATTGTGGGAGTTCCCTATTCCTAAATACTAATCTGAAATGAGATATATAAACCGTGTTCTAAATAATTAATTTACTTGAAAAATACATCAACGCGCTAATTATTTTTGATGAATATTTTCACCTGCAAGAACTTTCACCTTAGGTGCGCAAGCTTTCAACTCGAGCAACCAGAAATCCAGTTTATTTTCACAATTGCGCGGTGATAAACCAAACATTAACGAGAAAGGTCACAGTGAACGTCACGGCAGACCCTGACTGGACGGAGTAGCGCTAAATGTGTCGCGACTTCGCCCTCATTGTTCTAAGCTACCCACGATACTAGTTTAAACCACCATAAATCACGTTACAAAATGTTACCGTCATAAATAGGACAAATAAACCAGTTTTTATTATACAGCATAAAGCTAAAATCGTTAGTAATAGCGTCATACGCAAGGGATAAGATTGATGACTGTAAAATAGTAATTTTGGTTTTAATGTACGATTATTCCAAACATTTCAGATGGCAGATCGTAAAAATTCATGAAATTATTTGTTTTTGTATGTGGCCACAAAGCTAAGCTTGAGCGATTCCGCACTAAACTCTTGACGATAATTCGTTTTTTTTTTCTTTTCTGACGATAATTCAGTCGGCAGATTTTTCATGACGTCTCAAAATGCTACGCACGTAGCGTATAGAAAATTTTAAAACGTTAATATAAAACTTGTATTTTATTAATGCTATTTACCTACCACCTTGTTCAATGTACGTAAACGCTTTATTTACGTTGTAGGTACATGAAATATAATTTGAAGTAGAATATACTCGCACCTACATCTAGCGGACGTAGCCACCAACAGAAATGTCTCGCCGGATTTCATAAAAATGTTATTATAATCTTGGTAATCAATCATTGTTATAATAAACCAGAGTGCTACGCTGTGAAAATTAAATTTAAAAGCATTTATATTTTAGCTTTGTTTGAGTAAGAAAGCAATAAAATATTCATCAGCATTGTTGGTACAGTAATAACACAGACAGGATGTAGCAAACAACTTTAAAAAATAGCCGTTGCTACTCATACGTTAATTATTCACAATTATCCACAACTGTTTACTGTGGCTAGTATTTTTAAGGATTAATTATCAATTATTACACGATTTATCCAGACTAGTATATGATCAAATGATCTTCTAAGTAAAGTTCGATCATTATTGTATGAGTTGCTTCATTTTAATATATGAATTTATATACTGTAGTATCATTATCTACTTATTAATTAAACATTCAAATGCGTTAAAAATTTTAATCGCAAGGCCTATCTTGGGATGTGTTTGTAGTTGCAATCCAGCTACAACATAAATAGCTGTATAATTGAAAACAATCGAACAAAAGCGAAGGGTCTCGTGGCAATCTGCCACGGTACTCGGCACCTGCATTCTATGCTTAATATAACACTGCATTAACCAACTCGGATTTGTTTAGTCTGCTTTATTAATTGGGTTATAGCGTCGATACGGTGGTTTGACAGCTGGCATCACTCAACCTATTGTCTATCGGCTTTAGCTATCTGCGCACGAAACGGCCGAATGGAATGAGATTTCCGTAATTCAGCGTATTTTAGGATATTTATCCTAGAAATTACATGACACATTTTCTTTCTGCCTTCGGAGTTGACTCATAAAACGCCTCTCAACTTTGGCTCAAAATTCACCCTGTCACTATTTGTCATTAGATATCTAACAAAAAAGGATGACAATAAGAATAAGAATAAGAATAAGAATATATTTATTTCAATAACAAAGTACATTTTCCACAGTGCTTAAACTAGAGCTAGTAGCGGTAACGGTAGGCGTAACAAAGGCTAAGGGAAACAATCTAGATTAGCACCATGGGGCTTCGGACTTACTTCCCGTGCTAGTAAAAACTGTGTTACGGCAAAGTAGCTCTTCATTCCCCATTTAGGCCAAAACCAAGATGTTTTGTAGCAATTCCAGACGTGATTGTACCTAATTACGTAACTAAAACCAACTTATAATTAAATACTTATTACTTATAAGGAAAACTAAGTAAGATACAGCAGTATCCAAAAATAATAATAAAATATACTCAATAAACTCATACAAAATAAAAATAATAAATATATACATATATATATATCGTCTAAAGTCGATAAATAGATAAAAAAAAAAAATCTGTATAAATATATATTTAATAAAGTTACTTATACAGAATAAAGATAAGTACATAATTTGAAACAGGTACTTTTATTTGGAACAGGTACTTTTAAAAAATCTAATATGTATATTAATAAAGATTACATAGGAACTTCATTTGGGTGTCTCTAAGCTTTGGGTATAAATAAGTTTAATAGGTAGAAAATGATGAAAGAACAGATTTTTTTTTTCCTTTTATTGTTACCGGTCTATTTGTCAATTGAAAATAAGTTCTCAGTTTTATCATAGTCTAGTTCGACTAAAAACTGTTCTAAGGCGATCTTACAGCGATAACGGGATTTATCTCTTAGCATTACGACTTTGCTTATTCTGTTGTATAAGAACGGACCTAGAAAGAATGTAAATCTTTGAGCAAAAGTGGTTTTACATGTAGGAACTTTATAAACTTTATGTGCCTGCCTGTCAATTGAAGCCTTATTATCTCCAGCATGGGAGTGTTGGTCTAAAATTAGGCATTTTATAAAAATCTGTCGCACGGTGAGTACTCTTGACTCTTTGTATAAATCTATAGTGGGGTATCTGAAAGGTTTAAAGTTCATTACTTTTAAAATGCAACGCTGGGTTCTCTCAAGCTTCATTAGAATGGTTTTACATGCACCTCCCCAAGCCGAAATTCCATACGTTAGAATGGATTGACAGAGAGAGAGGTATACCGTTTTACTAGTTTTATCATCTTTGAGATACCGTATTTTTTTAAAAATGTGTATTAGCTTTCTAACGCGTGATTGAAGTGACTCTATTTGCGGTTTCCAGTTAAGATATTTGTCAATTTCTATGCCAAGGTATTTAATCGAGTTAGCAGCTGATAGGGTATAGGGGAAGATCGTCACCATTCGTACGGCAGGCACATTCGTACAGTGCTTATAAAACAAAAACGAAAGGACCCGCGGACATTTCTTTTGCATGTGTGCTTAGGTGGCCTAGCAGCCAATACCTGAAAATAGTTTCGTGCCAATCCCATCGGTGAGAGCGAAGTGACAGGCAGAATAGTGTTTTCGCGCACGGTAAGTAATTTTTTCATCAAAGTTTTCGTGAATTTTTACACTACTAATAATATGTTTTCCTACGCAGTTTTTTTCCAGTAACTATAAAACATCCTAAAGGTATGTTTTTAATAACAAATTAATCATGTTTTCATATTGATATTAAAACAGGTTTTATTTAATTATTATTTGGCTAAGGGGCACATTCGTACAAACCAGGTGGGGCACATCCGTACGCATATGATCGACGTGTTTATGTTTATTTTATAGGACCTACCTACTTAATATCCGTTGAGGTGCCCCGCCCCCCGGACCGATTGCCTGCCTAGTCTAACCAACGCCCGCGAAACAACTGTTGATAGCAATTTAACTTTTTTTGCCAGTGATTTTATTCCTGGACTAAACCTGTTTGTGGTATCATTGGAATCGGAATTTAACAAGCTTATTAACTACTTACTTACCTGCTCAAGGGGATTACATTGTCACCACCAAATAAATAAATAAATTGTTTATTCCATTCCGTAAACATGTTTGGCACCTTGCAAAATAAAAACTCACAATTGTTCAAAATTGATAGCAAATATCTGCGTCAAAATGGTGCACACACTTAGTACACTACACACCTTTATTATTTAACACAAAACATATACACATCGACATTAAAGTAATTATCTAATTCGCGTTTGCAAAAGGCCAAAACACGCCATTTTGTTCCGCGCGCCAGGAGCGGGAGTGCGCTCACGGCAAATGAAAATTCAATACTGGTTCATTTCTCATCCTATAGTCTGGTTTGAAGTCTTTCTGATTGGTATAAATATGTAGTTAGCAAACAATACGAACAAAACAAACCTCCTTCACATCACTACTACACACCAATCACAATAGCCGACCTTCAAACAAAATTCACCCGCAATATTCAAAATGTTGATCAAATTCAAATTTTTTACTATAAAACGGGGTTTTAATGGTTCAGTAATTATCCTAAATACCTGTCAGATTTAATTAATGCCAAACATGTATAGGTCATCGCTGAAAATCTTATTTGAACCTTCTTTCAAAAATAAAGTTTGAAAACGTATTTTCTCTTCCGGTATTTTGACACATTGTAGAAATATTATAAATTATCTATGACTTTTAGCATGAACAACAGTGGGAGAATAATGTTACCAACAAATAAAGACACTCCCGACGAATGGGGAAGCCCTAACACCATAGAAATCGTGATTTTAGTGGCCGCGCGACCCCTCAGGTGCCCTGGGCCATTGTAGTGGCCTAAGGCGATCGGGCGGGTATATGGTTTTTACAAAAAAAAATGGTGCAAAATTATAATCCGAAGAAGACACGTAACCAAACGTGGATAAACACTGTCGTCTTCTCAAGTTTTATTGGTTATTAACAGGGTCCTCATCTAAACGGCTACTTGACGATCATATAATCTGCACCAAATATTTCAAAAATTGATTAATCCCTTTTTTAGATTTGATTTGTATTAGCTAGAATGTATGAACGTACAAAATAATTAATTTCAAAAAAAGTTTTTGTTACCTAAGTAAAATAAAAATAATTTAATATTTGGAGACTATACAAAAAGTCATTGAATTTTTGTTAACAAGAAGATAAAACTTAAATTTTTGTTGACTTGAAGAAAAGTTAGGGGAAGGTCGTTACCCCTCGTACGGTTTTTATGTTTGATTTTTTTTTATCTCGAATATTTCATTGGAAAGTGAACTAATTGCATAAACTACTAGTATATATCGCTGGTTAAATACTAAACTACCACATTCCAAAATTTCACTTTTTTCAGGAGAGCCATTCAAAGTTTTCGAAATGGTTTTTTTGAATTTCTGAGCAAGTCTTTCTTTAAATATATATGTATTACATATCAAAAGACGCGTAATTTTTATTAGAATTAAAGTGCATTTTTAGTTTTTCCGTAACTTCAACCCAAAGTCTTATAAAAGCAGAAAAGTGACTATTGCATATAAAAAGTGATACAAATGTAAATAAAAATTATCATTAAAAGACCACATATCATTAAAAATTTAAGGTTTATGACACTAAATCAAGTTTTCTTTTAAGTTTTGAATCACAATCTCGTGAAATTATACAATAAATATGGTACACGAACAACAAAGCCATATAAAAATTCTAAAAAAACACTTTTTTAAATGAATACAAAAAGAAAACTTAACAAAAATGATATTTATATCAAAATAAATGCTTCACACGCACCAAGACAAACAGTTATTAACCACCTGATGGAGCTTTTGGTCAAGAAAGCCTGAAATGCGCTCTTGTCTAATGCTCTATGAAGAAGCAGTCTGTGTCCAGCCTCTCAGGTAGCCATTGGAGCCGCCACGCCACGAACACGGCGCATCAGGGACGCTTTGCTTTTGCGTATTATCGCATCAGTAAACATTCCTGACACACTACAAAAGCGTGGCAGCTTCATCAGCACCCTTTGTTGTACAGGCATCCCAAGACTTGAGACTACCTGCCGTATGCAACGTGCAAACCTACGGACTATCATTTTGCTCTTATGATTAATGCCCTGGGTTCTCTCTCCATATCCTTGTTATTTGTGAGATCATCGGCTTGTGACTAGGGCATGAATACCGGGATCCCGTAATACCGAAATACCGGGATCCCGGAAGATTTGTCCGGTATTTCAATACCGGTATTGAAGTAATCAATACCGGACAATACCGGTATTGAGGAAATCAATATCAAATAATTCCGTACGTTAGTATGGTTAACGGATCCCGGAATTCTGTCATTTGTCGTGCGCAGTAGAGCATTTTCTTGCTAAATTGTATACCTACTGTGCATCGAAACAGGTAACTTTACGAATGCCTAGATATGCTAATCGTATTGTACGTCTATGTTTACTTTAATTACTATCATAAGAATTACTAGCATCCATGTGCCTGCGACTGCGCCTACTACTACTGCTGTGGCGCAACGACCCGAAGTGGATCTTGGCCTCCGACACTAAAGACCGCCAGGAATCTCTGTCTAACGCCGTTTGAGTCCAATCGACGGCCCCGAGTTCATTAAGATCTTTTTGAACCTCGTCGGTCCATCGGTACCTAGGACGTCCAACAGGTCTTCGGCCATTAGGGCGACCAGAGTACGCTCTCCTGACTGCACGATCGTCACCCATGCGGACTACGTGACCAAGCCACCGGAGTCTCGATGATTTTGCTTCTCCCACAATGTTCGGCTCGGACACTAGGTATTCAATTTCCTGATTTTTGCGGATCCTCCATGTGCCATCTACTCTAAGAGTGGGTCCCAGAATTTTTCGGTAGATTTTTCATTCGGCTACCAGCAGTGCATGTTCTTCTTTTTGTGTCAGCGTCCAAGCTTCACAACCATACAGTAAGATCGGTCTTATTACAGTTTTGTAAATCCGGAGCTTGGTGTTTCTGGACATCAGCTTGGACACTAGTACTTTGTGTAGGGCGGCTGCGCACCGAAGAGCGTTTTGGATTCGGGTTTGAATCTCCTCCTCCCTCTGGTTGGTATCAGTGACGATGCATCCAAGGTATTTAAATTTGTCGACGCCTTTATAAGATGTTTGTCCCACCGTGAGGTCTTTCCTACGAATACGAGTATTTTTGTATCTCTTCATATAAAGGTACTCTGTTTTTTGGTGATTGATTCGTAGACCAACCCTCCTGGCTTCTTCCTCCAGACTGTGAGCAGCCATCCGCACAACTGCCGTTTTTCTTTTCAAATTTCCTCCCAGAAGGGCCAAATCGTCGGCGTATCCAATGATCCGGTGTTTTCCGTTCAACTCTACCCCGCCATCAGGAATCGTCGCTTTCCTGATGACGTATTCGAGCACCAAGTTGAAAAGAAGAGGTGAAAGCGCATTTCCTTGCTTGAGGCCTGTGATCACGTCAAACTGGTCTGTTAAACCGACTCCCGTTTTGACCGTCATTCTGCTCGTGCTAGTGGTGACTTTTAACATCCTCACCAGTTTATCAGGAATTTTAAATACTCTAAGTATGTTGTACAGCGACTCACGATCAATACTATCATAGGCCTTCATAAAATCTACAAAGAAGATATGTAAGCTTTGAGCATATTCCCACTTCTTCTCCATAATTTGTTTGAGAAGGAATATCTGGTCCACTGTGCTCCTGTTTCTTCGAAAACCACACTGGTAATCCCCTAATAGCGACTGCGCCTACCTGGGTAAAAAGTAGCCTATGTGTTATTCCAGATCATAAACTACGTCGCGGCCGGCAAGTGGTATTACGGTAGGTTTACACGCTCACGTGCAAAACAGAAATTCATCGAGACAGAAATATGATTAGATCAAGCACGGTGTAGCTCTGTCACTTTCATCTCGAGGAGACCGGACGCAACATAAAATAATGTGCTTGTTGTCTGTTTGCACGCAAGCGTGTGAACGCGCCTTAAAAATGGTTCACTGGCTAGCTCTAGCGCTCTCTCACTCTTACTCTACCCCCGCTTCCGCGCCGCATACTATCGCATCAGTCGGTTCGCAAATGTTGTGTCTGTGAGTGTGATTACTTTTGTGAAATTGTGACGCTGGATAAAACAAATTATTTATTCAAATTATATTTATTCCTGCAGTTTTTCTTCGTATCATGTCCTTGACCAATAAATCTTGCTAAATACAAATGATTTTGATTTTTATTCCTGCAGTTTTTCTTCGTATCATGTCCTTGACTAATAAATCTTGCTAAAATTAGCTTAAATTACATTCAATATTTTTGTTTTTTAGGTAAAACTAGAATTTTGAATAAAAATGCCAATACCGGTATTAATACCGGTATTCCGGTATTGGACTCCAATACCGAACTCAACACCGGTATTGAAATTAGTCCCGGTATTGCATGCCCTACTTGTGACCCAATGGCTCAGATATTTAAAACACGATACCTGCTTTAGCTTATTGCCATTAAGATAAACCAGTGGTGATGGTGTTGTAGGTTTTGGAGCCTGATTTAAAAGATTAAAATTTACTTTTGCAGGTATTATTATCTGAGCCCGTGGGTATCCGCATATCTCACACAGATGCCTATTAGCTTTCGGAGAGCATTTATCGATAGGCTTAGCATATCGTCGGCATAGCTGATGTGGTTCACTTCAACGCCACCAATAGAGCAGATGACCCCAGCACTGTTCAGCTCACTTATCAAGCGGTCTGTGTACAAGTTATAAGCTCGGGGAGAGCTCAACCTCCCTTGCCGCTCTCCAATTTGTACACGTCCGAGAGCGATCCCGTCCATCTGATATTATTGGTTTGGTTGCCATACCAAAACTTGGGAAGTGATATAAACTCACGGGGGAGATCAGTATCACTATAAAGCTTCTGCCACAGCCTGTCATGCACCACTAGATCAAACGCTTTTGACGATCAGGAAAGCAGGAGTTGATAGGTGTGTTTCTCTGCTAGTGTAGTACTGAACGGTGTGTTTGAGGCTTAGTACTGCAGTTTTAGTCTATAGCCCAGCTGTAAAACCGGACTGGGCATCATGCAGATTTACAGATTTACCTAAATGTGAATCAAACACACCATCCAGCACCTCTGCTACCACGGTAGCCAGGGATATAGGTCTGTAGTGGCTAATACTGAATGTAAAAAACTGAATTACAATAATATAGATTTCGTCTTTTTACTAGCACTGAAACAAACTTTGCACTTTACCTTTAAGAAGATTTGTGTTCATGTAGATTTTAATGCGAAATAGACAGTAACAGTATGATTTAAATCCCGTAAAAATCTAAATTGGAAAGCACAATATCTCAAAATTTACACTACGTTCTGAAAAATAATGTCTGAGTTCACATAAAAGTTTTGTACAAAACAAACGTATCCCAAAAATGTCACTTATGCTCTAAGCGATTATGATTAAGCTTACGTAAAAGTTATGTACAAAACTAACTCATTTCAAAAATGACAGTGTTGAACATACACGAAATGTTTTAATAATACAATTTCTCGTGCTAAGGTACCACATTTCAGAATGTGTTACCTTTGCGCAAAAAAATATTTTGTTACTTTACTTTAATTTAAATTCAACAGGACCACATTCCGAAATATGGCACTTTTGAATATACATTTTAGCTAACACACTCTTATTTTTTTGACATAAGGCCGTGTAGCATATAACTTCCGTGCGCTTTCGCCAGCTACTAAACCACAACTGAAAAAATGGCTGTTTAGCTCTGAAATTTAGTGCCAAAGTGTAATAATGCTGAACAACCACATCTGTTTTTTGGTCGTTTACAATGCGAAAATAAAAAAAGTCTTTTACTCATACTATAAAATGACTATTTTAAATCACATTTTTGTAATAAAAACGATTTTCACGATTTTTGATTTGTGGCACTTTAGCATTTAACCAGCGATATATCTGAGCTTAAAATAAAATAAAAATCAGATGATTATAACTCATATTCAATGCACAATGATGATTTAAACACCAATCGGGAATTCGTACGAATGTGCCCCATGTGTGGGGTAGTTTCGTACAGTGTCGGGGGTACCTTCGTACGCTATGGGGTACCTTCGTACAGTGCGATTAAAACTGTAAATAAAATTAACTTTTTTTTTATTTTGACAGTAAATAATATTTACAAAATAACCGAAAATCAATAACTTTTCTTCAAGTCAACAAAAATTTAAGTTTTATCTTCTTGTTAACAAAAATTCAATGAGTTTTTGTCTAGTCTCCAAATATTAAATTATTTTTATTTTACTCAACAAAAACTTTTTTGAAATTAATTATTTTGTACGTTCATAAATTCTAGCTAATACAAATCAAATCTAAAAAAGAGATTAATCAATTTTTGAAATATTTGGTGCAGATTATATCATCGTCAAGTAGCCGTTTAGATGAGGAACCTGTTAGTAACCAATAAAACTTGAGAAAACGACAGTGTTTATCCACGTTTGGTTACGTGTCTTCTTCGGATTATAATTTTGCACCATTTCTTTTTTGTAAAAACCATATATTAAGTAGGTAGGTCCTATAAAATAAACATAAACACGTCGGTCATATGCGTACGAATGTGCCCCACCTGGTTCTGTACGAATGTGCCCCTTAGCCACATAATAATTAAATAAAACCTGTTTTAATATCAATATGAAAACTTGATTAATTTGTTATTAAAAACATATCTTTAGGATGTTTTATAGTTACTGGAAAAAAACTGCGTAGGAAAACATATTATTAGTAGTGTAAAAATTCACGAAAACATTGTTGAAAAAATTACTTACTGTGCGCGAAAACACTATGCTGCCTGTCACTTCGCTCTTACCGATGGGATTGGCACGAAACTACTTTCACGTATTGGCTGCTAGACCACCTAAGCACACATGCAAAAGAAATGTCCGCGGGTCCTTTCGTTTGTGTTTTATAAGCACTGTACGAATGTGCCTGCCGTACGAATGGTGACGATCTTCCCCTATTGATTTTCGGTAATTTAGTAAATATTATTTACTGTCAAAATAAAAAAAAGTTAATTTTATTTACAATTTTTATCGCACTGTACGAAGGTACCCCAAAGCGTACGAAGGTACCCCCGACACTGTACGAAACTACCCCATACATGGGGCACATTCGTACGAATTCCCGATTGGTGTTTAAATCATCATTGTGCATTGAATATGAGTTATAATCATCTTATTTTTATTTTATTTTAAGCTCTGATATATATACTAGTAGTATATGCAATTAGTTCACTTCCCAATGAAATATTCGAGATAAAAAAAAATAAAACGTAAAAACTGTACGAGGGGTAACGACCTTCCCCTAACAGTTACATTGCGTAAAATTGGTAGGGCAGGAATGTGCTTTTAATTTAAAATCTGAATTAGGCTGATGGTTTGCATAAATAGAAAAGGTAAGGTACTTTGTTTTGGAGATGTTTAATGTCAAAAGATTGTAATTAAGCCATTCGATAATTGTGCGCATACCATTTTCAGCCACTAGCTGCACTTCTTTCCAAGTTTTTCCTTTAAAAATGATGACTGTGTCGTCCGCAAAACATGTTATTTTGGCATTGGGTAGTTCCATGTTACAAAGACTATTTAGGTATACCAAGAAAAGAGTCGGCCCTAGGACAGACCCTTGTGGAACTCCAAAATTTACGGTTAGTTTAGAGCTCTTTATATCTCCCAGCTTCACTATTTGGGTTCGGTCACTTAAGTAATCCTGGAAGAGGCTTAATGGTACACCTCGAACTCCAATCAGCTCCAGCTTCCGCAAGAGTAGTGGAACAGAGACCGTATCGAAGGCCTTAGCCAAGTCCAGGAAAACCCCAACGCATTTCTCTTTATTGTCCAGAGCTTTGGCAACATGTGTGACGACATTTTGGATAGCATCGTTAGTTGATTTTTTGGCCCTAAATCCGAATTGGTTATCAGAGATAAGATTATTTGTTTCCAGGTAATTAACCAACCGAACATTTATCAGCTTTTCCAGAACCTTGGCCAATGTTGGTAAGAGGGATATTGGTCGGTAATTTGAGATAATGTGTCTGTCACCCGATTTAAAAATTGGAACTACAACAGAGTCCTTTAGTAGTTTAGGAAAGATCCCGGTCGAAAGGCATAAGTTACACAGGTATGTTATCGGTTCAACAAGGATGCCAATGCATTTCTTCAAAAGAATAGAAGACATTCCATCCCATCCAGATGATGAGGTGTTTTTCAGAGAGGCAACTACTTTATTAATTTCTATTGCGTCTGTTTCCAGCATCATAAAGGAATTCAACTGCGATGTCTGCGAGTTAAAACTTTCTACTAAACTGCATTGAGTTAGATTTAGGTTACGTAGTATATTATCGGCAAGATTTTCGCCTACCTTAACAAAGTAATCATTCACCATATTTGCTGAACCTTGTGGTGTACTATCAGTTTTCAGCAGTTCACTTGGCTCCATATTGTTACGGTTGTTAAGGTCACAGACTCGTTTAATGACTTTCCAAGTCTGTTTGATGTCATTCTTAGCATTTTGCAGATCAGATTGGTTTTGTTTATTTTTCAGATCATGTAAAATATTGTTACAATAATTTCTGTACCTTTTATAAGTTATTTCAAGGACCTTATCCTTAGGGGATTTTTGGTGTCGTCGATGCAAGGTATCACGAAATCTCATGCATCGAAGCAAACCAGGGGTAATCCATGGTTGAAGGATCACTTTTCTATTCGGCATTACAAACGTCTCTGTGCAGTTTTGGATAATGTTATTAACTGTACCCTCAAAGAGTTCGGCAAAAGCATTTGCATCCTGAATTGTAAAATAAATACTCCAGTCGACATCAGAAATTAATTTATGAACTTTGTTATAATTGATTTTATGATATGATTTTAGAGGTTTGTTTATAGACGGTGATGAGGGTACGGCTAGAAAAACGCACCTATGATCAGTAATACATGATCTACAGACGGCAGTCACAACTTTAGAATTAGATTTCACAAAACAGTGATCGTAGCTCTTTTCCAGACGAGTAGGGAAAGTGTGACTAGGTAATAGGCCATGGATTGCCAGAAGATCTAGGTAGTCACCACGCCTGTCGTCAACAGAGCAACTGCTTATATCAACATTCAGGTCACCAAGCATGTAGATATTAGGAATATGCTTAAGGTTGTTCAACAGATCATCTAGAGCGGATAGGAAATTTATGATTGAACTAAAGGAGGGTGATCTATATATAATAGTTTAAACGGTGTTTCAATTTTTTGTTGTTGAGTTGAGTTGAGTAAAGTTTATAAGTTGAGCGGCTTATGTCTTATACGAGTAGGTGTTGCTATAGCTCAAACTTCTGATACCTAAATTAGTTGCAATCTCTTTTTATTGACATTAAAAAGCCACTTTGTAGATTCATTATTAATTATTATTCAGAGTCGAAGATAAGCTACGTTCAGCGCAGATACAAAACGGATAAGTGACCGCGCGAGAGTTGGTTGATTGATGGTTACTAGTTCACAAGAAATTACACTTTCCGATTGCAATAAAAAATAATCATATTTTCTTTTTAGCTGAACTCTCTAATACTTTTTGTTGTTTATTTGTACGGCAGTCTAATTCAGATTAACGTTTGTAGTTGCTACTTTGTTTATTAAATCTTTTGGATGATGTTTTGACGGAACTTTATGTTATTGAGAAAAGCAGATGTTGCATTTGAAGATGTGGTGAAATATTTCAGGAAATTGACGGTTTCAGCGAATTTGGCAATTCACACTACGAGCTACACACTGTACAGGAAGCTACTTACCTACTGTTGTTTTTTTTTTTATTTTATTTACAATTAGACAATTAGACAATTATTTATTTATAAACTTAGACTAACATTACAGAAAAACTTATTTCTAAGACGTTAATCTAGTGAGATCAATTTCAAATTATTACTACAAAACAGAATTAGAAGGATTATTTCGACGGTTAATAATCAATACCATCTATCTCAATTTAACCAACTTTACAGGAGACGAAAAAAACGTTTAAAAATTTTATTCAAAGCCTTTCTAATAAGGTTTTTTTATAAAAAGTTAACTTAAATTTATCCAATTATTATACAATAAGTACCATTAGCATACTACTATCCTACACAGAAATAATGTAAGTTAGGTGGTATTGATGCATAATGGTTTGAATATTTTTTGTAAATCAGGAAGATAGTCGTTTTTTAATTAAAACAGCAACATAAAAAATCAACTTTTTTATTAGTAAACCAATATTTTTATGGTTAGTTTAGTTAAGTAACGTCATGTAAGTAATTGTAATAAAATCAGCAACAAAAATTGTAGGTATATATTTTAATTTTATGTTAATCAGTCAGATGCAAGCAGCCGTGTAGGAATGAGGACGTCAACAAGTGAGTGTCTATCTTGATTGAAGGCCCAATTTTTAAACCTTTTTTTATCTAAATTTTGACGTATCGTCCTCTTCTCTAAGTGAAATACTTTAAGAGAAAATCCATTTTAAAAACTTCAATTAAACGTAAGGATGTTGGCAAAGCACAAAAAGGTACCTACTTAGGCTATTCAAGAAAGTCGTAATAGCAATTGCAGACAGATGATATTATCTCATGCATTACATCTTGTCTACATAAAAATACCCTGACTGTATGACTGTATTTTACAAAAATATAATGATATAAAATGATATATGGTGCTGTCTTAGGTTCTCACGTGTTCATATCAAGATTAAATGCATAAGATTTATAGAAGCAGACAATTTTGCAGACGCTCACAGTAAGAATAAATACATTTTTATTTTAGTTAGCATAATTAAACATCTTTATTGACATACAAAAACATAAAGATTTACCGACTCAACACGTTGTTAGTGTTATTTACTCGGAAGCAAAACGTTTTTTCACGAAACTACTTACAATATGCGTGCTCGTCTTACGTAACGTCTTTCAAATCATTCATAAATTTTTCTGTAACATGGTGCAAATCTTCGAATGCGATAGCATGGGTTCTGCTGTCATAGGAAATAAGGGCGGAATTAAAAATTAATTCCAAAATAATATTACCTACCTACTAATACTGGTATTCCAAATCAGCTATTAAATGATATTAATGATTATTTTTATTTGTCAGATACGCCCTTTTTCCTCGTGATAGCAAATAAGAATGCATATATTTCACAAAGTCATGATATTCCTTTACCTTACAAGCCTAGCCTAAACAAAATGAATGTATGGCTCATCCATCATCAATCAAAGAGTTTTCAGAAAGCAAGATGGAAAGATGTATTTCCTTGGCGAAATAGCGATTTCTGTATAATACTGGTAATATTACACACCCTAAAACAAAACAGCCCATACCATGCTTCCTGATCGAATCCCATTAATCTTTTATTTTTTTAACAAAAATATATTTTTCTTCACAATAAAAGCAACAGTTTCCCTGCTGTATTTGTGTTTAATACGATACGCTTATTTTGCAAAGTCAAACCTTTTAGCATTCATAAACTTATCATACGTTCCGCAATAACACGAGTTTTTTCTCGCGAGTAGAATCATGGTCTGAAAGCACTGTTTATGTTTTCAGGGGAGTCTTATTACAGTCAATTATAATGAGTGCAAAATTAAATAAAGTACTGAAATGGAGCAATCTCTCCAAAGCACGCACATTGCAAGCAGCTCGCGGCCCAACACGTCTAGTACCTGAGAACAGCAGTTTGTAGGGCAGGGTACCAAATGGTAAATGTGGCTCACCGGGGTCAACTGGGTCGGTATGCTGGCAGTGCGCAGCATCGACAGCTTGCGACGCTGCTCGACCGACAGAGAGGCCCGCCGGCTCCTGTCAATTCCATAGCTGTCTTCAGACGAGTCCAGGCTCAGTTTTCGGAACAGCGTCGGGCGGAACATTCTACTTTCTAATCAAGCTTTTGTGATTGGAATTAGTCTTTGTCTATTCACGGATTTAGCTCAAGCTTTGAATGGTGCGATTTGGTTTATGATGCTGGATATTTATCTTCACTGATTTTATATGATTTAAATTTACCAATGTTTTAGCTGTAGAAAGGTGATTTTTGCTATCGATTCAAAATTTAATGATGGCAACTGTAAATACTTATTAACCCATTTACGCCTGCTGTCCCCATTTGGGTCCACTTATTGAAGTACCTACATTTTCTTGTATATTTCAGCTATCTTTTGTTTAGAGGTGAATTTGTGGTACCAAAGAGTGTGGCTTTATGATGCAACGTATGGTTTTGCAATTTATTGGACTAATTGAATAAAACAAGTGACTTTATTTAGTTCATTGATCAAAAAAGTTTTCGACCAAAGGGAAGTCATAATTTTTTTATTTGCACAGTTATTTATTGTATGTTTTTTGTATTTTTCACTTGGCAGTAGTGTTAACTAGTAGATAATGCTGTTATGTCAGGTATTTTCTAAGATTGAACCATAATTCGAGGTATTTTAGTATGGTGTCCTCGAATGGGTCCAATGGGCTGATTGATATATTTTTTATTTATTATTTGTAGGTATAGTTTCAGAGTAAATAATGACTAAACGATTATTCAATGCTTCCAATGATAATCGAAAATTGGATGAAGCTTTTAAAAGCATTTTGAATGAAGAAGATGATCCTGCTGAGTTATGATATGGTGGCCATCCCTCCAGACCCAAGTGTTCTCATTGATAATGATAAGGCGATGAAGATGTTGTTCAACACAATATTCTTCAGCATGATATCCTAGGTAAAATTGAAGTGTTTGAGTCCAGGAATAACGATGAATGCAGCAGCGATGATGAACCGTTACAATGATACAGGAGGGTAGAAATCCAGAGACCGCGTTGGCGTAAGTGTGACTACGACTTTGTTCACCCTCTGTCCAAGGTAAAAAAATGGAGCTCTGCAGAATGAAGAAAGGTAGACGTGGACAAACATCCCTTTCGTCTTCCAAAACTATAACAAAGGCATGGCATACAGAACCGCTATTCTCAGTTTTCTCGTACCTACGCTGAAATGGTAGGGGGTTTGTTTAGGTACCTATGTGCTGGATCTGACCTGACTGTAGCTAATGCTTGGCATCTACATGTCCTGACCGCCGCTGGAGCCAAAATAGACCAGCTTTAATTTTGGAGAAGCGCAGCCCGACCATACTTGAGGAGTTACTTTGAAAGACTCGACAGAAAGCGCCGTAAACTATCTTCAACAGTGGCCGGTATGACTCAAGATGATGATGGACACTTCCTCCAGAAACTGTCGTGTCAACTAAGATGCACTGTTTGCCACAATAAAGCTTGTTGGCATTGAAAAATTTGTACCAAAACATTGTGCATCGAAAAAGTATGGTCTGAAAAGTTTCATACATGAGCCCATTGGCCCCATTTGAGGACGTGTATTTTTTATATATAAGGAATTATTTTTCTTAAATTTTTTTTTTCAAAATATCTTACTAAGCCACCAATAAATACATAAATAAAGTTTGTTTCTAAATTTTTCTACTAGTTTGTATTTGGGTCCAAATGGGTTAATGATAACTACATTTTTATGGAATGACATTTTTGAATCACACTTGTTTATGAATAGGACATGAGTAGCTTTAATTTATAAGTATAGTTAATTAATCAGTTCTAGCGAAATAAATGAAATGGGTCATTTAAAATGACACTAATTTACAAATTCCATATTTACTTGTAAAACTTTAGTGACACTGATCTTATCATTTTCTTGAACCAAGTTACTTGTGGCACTGATTTCTCAACAATAATAATATTTAGTACGTGTTCACTTCAGGCTAGAGGGGCTTGCATTGTTGTTAATTCTATTAGCACCTGTAATCAAATTAAACCCACAAGCGTAGTAAGTAGGTACTCAAGTCTCGTAGAGGGTGCTACGCGACATTTGGTAATAGAATAATTGAACAACAAGTTTCATGTTTACATGGTTTATAATGAAAGAGCTCTAATCGCTTACATTTATTACACAGATTTTTTTTAAATCTGTAGGTAATTTTTTTAATATAATTTCATATTCAAAAACGTATTTTTATGTTGCATCTGGTTTATATGTTATAAATGCGTGCAGCATTAGGTAATTTAAGCGTAATTAATTATTTGCTTCTACTACAAAATCATTAATTCGTGATCAGTCAATCCAAAATGTGTTGTTACTTATTACCATGAGTTTTATGATTTCTACTTAATTGTATTTATCTCAGTGCACAAACAAGTATTTGAGTGTCTACGAAATTAGTTTTTAATCACCTTTTCCTTTCCACTTTTTGTGTCGGATCCATTTAAACCACTAAACTGTGCAAAACACAAAGAAGACTACATAAAATCAACATAAATGTCACTGAAAAACACGAGTTATTTTTGGCGCGCAAGCAGAACAATAAAAATTTTTTTTTTCGAAGTTGGCACATTAGCAACCGCTGTTTTGGTAATCAGCCGCGCGCGTCTTGGTTGTTACAAGCAGTAAGAGAGAACTACTAAAGTATTTTAGTTTTGGACTCGGGAGACAGGTCTACCGACGAAGCGGCGTTGATCAGTCGCCAAAACGTTGCACAATTATCTATCTGACATTTAAAATTGGATCAGACGACGCGAAGGATAGTGCTGGAGATAGGGGCGTAATAAGTTTCACGGTTTTACAGCATTGTTAGGACTAAGCCAACGGTCATAAAAAACATACAACTTCAGATATAGGTAATCAGACTGAAACATTGTCAAATTTTTCCTCGGCAAAATATTTAGATTGTAGGTAGGTACCTACTGGGAAATTTTAAAACACTAAAGCCTAAGTAGGTATACCTACATCACAAAACTATTGTAATTATTCACAATAAATAAACAAGCAGTAAATAACAATTGAAGCGCTCGTGGCGTAGCTGTTATGCGAAGCTCTGAGAGGTCATAATTTGAATTGCTAGTGGCATTAACAGCTGATCGCTTCTGTGCTCGGAGGGCACAGTCGTTTCTGGCTTTAAGTTGGCGTCATGGCTTAAAGACTGGCCTAACGACCTTTTAGGCAGTGTTAGGCACTAGCTCATACGAACATACATACAACATTATATGTAATTATATTATATGTAATATTTAGGTGCCAACATTATATGTAAGTATAGGTAAGTAAGTACAATAAAGCAAATTAAGTCTAAAAATTTTGATGTGGAACATCTCAGATCTCTAAGTTAAAGTAACCTATAGGACCTACTAGTGCCATGGTTTCAACACCATAGCTTAGCGCATTGCCAACCAAGTGCCAATGCCAATCGATAAACGTGAATTTAGGTAAAACTTGTTTTGCAACTCAAAGATTTGTGCAATAACTGGATGTTATCAACTAACTATAAATAGACCCAGCGCCAACGTGAGATTTGAAGCAAGTTATTGCAACATAATTATACCTACGACTTTTGTTTATAAACAAACTACGGCGGCTTTTTTCTATGGGACTAGCTTCAATACGCTATATTACTCGTCATACTAAAACTGTACTTTTTAAATTGTATTAGGTACTTATTATGAAATTATGCTAATTTACTGTAAGTAGGTAAGTACATCTTAGGGCCGTGTTGGCCGAGTTGGATAGTAGGTACCTCGACTTTCGACTTTCGTGGGGTCGAATCCTCGCTGTGCATCAAGAGATTTTTCTTTTCGAAAAATGTATGTGCGCAAAACGGTGAAGGAAAACATCGTGAAAAAAACCCGCGGCTTAATCAGCCCCTAGTTGACAATGTCTTTTTTTTTAATTTACTGTCTTTTTTTTAAATTTACTATGGTAAACTGAGGGGACGGTTTAGGTGGTTTAGGTTCTGGGTGGTTCTGGACAAGCCTACTCCATCTCAAGTCTCAACATTGTCAACAGAGGATTACAGAAGGTTACTTAAACAGCAATTCTTCGTAGGAATTGATAATGTTTCAGTCATTGAGACAATTTAAAGCGCAATTACTCACAATTGCTCAAGGTAGTACCTACCTACATTCCTATAATAAATCTCAATCATCAATATGTTCTGTTCTATACTGTTTTTCCTAGAAGAGTTGAAAGACTACTGTTTATCTTATTTTATACAAAAACTATTAAACAAATAACTAAAAATATCTGCGACATAATATTATTATTTTTGTAACGGACCATTTATTTTATTAGAAAATTAAGATTTATTTAGAGGACATGCGAGCTCCCGCTCTATAAATTATTTTGTTGACATCGGTTTGTACACGATATTCATATTTTTTTATTCTATTTTGGGATTCAACCTCTTCTGTAACGAACTGAATTTTTATTTTATACTTAGACACGTAAACACATTGAGTGTGAAAGTATCTATTGTCATATAACTTTCATCCATAAGAATAGAGGATTATCGATTTACCTCGCCTTGTGCGGTTAGGTATTCCTTGTATGGAATTCAATGGACCAACGATCACTACATCAACTCCGTAGCGTCGCCGGATCGCCCCACCGCAAGCCATCTACGCGCGGACGGCGGCGAGTGGGTCACTCGTTGACAACTCGTTTGACCGCGTCAGGTTCACTGGTTGACCACGTGGCGTTCACAATTCCGTAGCTTCACCGGATCGTCTCTTCGCAGCCGTCAACGCGCTTACGGCGAGTGGAACCCTCGTTGACCACGTGGCGTCCACCCGTGGACCACCAGTCTACAACGAGTCAACGCTGAAAGGCGATGCGGTGCGATTCGCGTGCGAAGTTGATTGACATGGTCAGCTATGACCTTTAGGCTATACCTACCTAGTTGGATTTGGTAGGTGGCGTTAACGTCGAGATCTACCACAAATTGTGGAAGGCAAACATAAAAAAAATCTATCTCTACGATTTTAAAAATTAAAAAAAATCCGAATAAAAAAAAATTCAAAATTATTTATTCAGTAGGACCACTATGATCACTTTTTACCTATAACGTTTTAAAAACTAGGTGATTTTACTTCTGTTATTTCTGTTCTTTTCTTATTTCTTGTCCTGCTACAAACTTACGGGGGTTTGTGGTCCACAAACCCCATAGGTAGGTAAACCGGTAGGCAGGACAACGTCTGCCTACCGGGTCTACTAGTCTTCTAAACAATAACAAGTAAGTAGGACTTATTACTACTTATGTGTTAATAACATTAGGTAGATCAATTGTTTTCGAAGACGTCTTGATTTTTCAGTCATCAGATACTTACTTAACTTTTATTTCAGTCATAAGTGTAGATACTTACCTACCTACATCATCCTAGGCAAAATTTACCCACGAATTAATAATTGATTATGTAGGTGCCTTAATTTACAAAATTAAATACCTACTTGGAATTTTAGTCATTTAAACATTTTAAAAATCGTTGAAAACTTACCCTTTCGATGCTTGGTCTATGTCTCCGGAAAAAATCTGATATCCCACACATAGACATTATTACTTCACTGTCAACTCACAACTGAGTGCGATGCACTTCGTAGGTCGTGGACTTTCAAAAACAATTTGGATGTGCGATAAAAACAAATAATAACAAAACACTGGAGGGTATCGCGAGAAACACGATGACATTATAGAACGTCTCTTGTTCATTAGCCATTGCCGCAGAATAGGCAATAATTACTGCTGTGTTGTGAGCACTGATACAGGCTGATGAAAAAAAATCCATGAAAAAAAACGGACCCACACCCACGTCTTAATTCTCAGCGGGGCTAAATAGGCCGTTAGAGCAAAATCACAAAAGGAATTGCAACATTATTATATGCCGTTCTGCGGGGCTAGAAAGGCCGTTATAGCAGAATCACAATACGAATTGAACTAATTAATTAAATAAATTTCACCTAGTCCTTAGACTATTGACATGTATTACAATTATTATCTGTAGCCCTGTAGGGATGTACCGCTAGTTAAAAAAATGTTCCGAGTTAAATTAGAATTTTATTGATGTGACTGCTAATGGTCAATTTAAAAGGCATTAGTAAGGTGCCTTCATAAGTACCTTCATCTGTAGTAATTACGGACCTAAGTGGTGCAAAGCTACTACAAAGTATCACTCTTGCAGATAACCACTACTTAATTTGTGTTGGCATTTTATAGTCGTAGACAGGTCCTTTCAGGACTGGTAGAACTGCATGATCTGAACTTTTATAAAGCTAGGGATGAAGATGACCGTATAATATTATCTTCCATAGACATAGAGGCTTTTTGACGTTTGTGCGAAAATACATTGCACAATGTATCACGCACTTAGAATCAATAAGTACGTTACCTACCTACCTAGGTACTTAGATAGAATTAACAAATTTACCTAAGTAAGTACCTACCTGTCTATTTCTTTGTAACCAAATAAGTATTGCGGTGCTTAACGGGGTTCTTGTTACGCATTTTTACTATGACCTACAATGTAACTTGAAGCAATCAAGATATTAAATTCAATTTATTGAATTATGATTTGAGAGTCCTTCAAGAAGTTTGAACACCATGTGTCAGACGAGAGTTGGACAAAACCGCCTCAATCCCGCGGGAACCAACGCGTTTAATTGTTAACGATACGTCCCACTTCGACAATGTTGTTGCGCGTGTGGGCAGTACTTATTCTGATTTATAACTTTGTAAATAAGACTCACAGAATTAAGACAGAACAGCTGTTCGCTTCTCATTCCACATCGCAAAAACTACACCAAATTGGTGTAGTATTGATCAGTCGCTTTGCGGAACACGTACCGTCGTGACGTGCGTGACAAGTGCATATTTTGATTTAATTATGCCGAGTTGTGTTGTTCCTACCTGTAAAAATGCCACTGGACCTACGAAGAAACAGGAGGGGATCACATTTCATGTGTAAGTAACACTTTCAGCTATCATTTCACTTGATAATTGAATTTATTTTACTTATTGCAATTGTCTTAGAAACGGGCGAGTCCATTTTGTTAGTGTTGCCAATTTTTGTCGAAGTGTTTTACCAACTTTTTATAATATCTATAGGATACTAATCTATAGGTGGGTAGGTACCCAAATATAAAGTGGAAAAGTTGTTTGTTTCTTTAAACGAGCGCCGCGCGGTGTCACTCGCCACCGCGACAGACAGGTGATAGGTATTTGCTAAAATAAATACTTACGTTAGCCTTATTTATTTAAAATAAACACGCAAGGAAGTAAATCGTATTTTTGTAATTAGGTACAAATGGCTTACTCCTGACTTAGCTCCTGGCTCCATCATCAAATCAGCTCGCTGTCATCATTATTACTACAGTGTAGGTACCTAGTTGGAACTTGACAGATAAGTACTTACCTATGCGCCGAATTTCAACGCAATCGGCCTATTTATTGAGGAGTTCTGTTGAACAGCTCCCGACTCCATCATTAAATCAGCTTGCTGTCACCATATTATTACATTGTAGTTGAAACTTGGCAGATGTGCTGAGTTTCAACTCAATCGGCCTATTTATTGAGGAGTTCTGTTGAACAGCTCCTGACTCCATCATCAGATCAGCTCGACAATACCAAATTATTGTAATTTTAACCGAATTACATACAAATGCAAATTTTCAAATCGATACGACAATGGGAAGTAGATTAAAATCGATTTCAAATATTAATAAATACAGATTAATGCATACATAGTACGTACAGAAAATTACTTCAATAATAATTATATAAAGCGGAAGAGTTTGTTTGTTTGAACGCGCTAATCTCAGGAACTACATAGTCACGAACTTTTGGGTGAGTAAGTAGGTACCTGTGTGAAAAATGATAAGTTTTTATTTTTAACCGACTTAAAAAAAAGGAGGTTCTTAGTTTGTCGAAATGTTTTTTTGTGCTTTTTTTTATGTAGGTGAGTATGTTCACCGATTACTCTGTGAAAAATGATAAGTTTTTATTTTTAACCGACTTCAAAAAAAAGGAGGTTCTTAGTTTGTCGAAATGTTTTTTTTTGTGCTTTTTTTTATGTAGGTAAGTATGTTCACCGATTACTCTGTGAAAAAAGATAAGTTTTTATTTTTAACCGACTTCAAAAAAAGGAGGTTCTTAGTTTGTCGAAATGTTTTTTTGTGCTTTTTTTATGTAGGTAAGTATGTTCACCGATTACTCTGTGAAAAATGATAAGTTTTTATTTTTAACCGACTTCAAAAAAAGGAGGTTCTTAGTTTGTCGAAATGTTTTTTTGTGTTTTTTTTTACGTAAGTAAGTATGTTCACCGATTACATTTGGCACAGGATTTTATCACTATGTTTACCTTTTTTTAATGTGACTTTCCCACGTTTAGACAGTGTATTTACCATTTTGATTGAAAATACTCAATAGTCATGGTAATTATCCCGTTGATAACAAAATTTATAATAATAGAATTAATAACAGTAAAACAATAAAGTTTATTCGACACACTCATCAATCAAACAAACAATCAAACTCTTCCGCTATATTTATTGGTATAGATTAGTGTTAGGATAAGATATATCTTATCTATGATGTTGCAAGTTTACCCCAAAAAGTGGGAAATTACTCCCGAACTAGCAACATTACGCGGGTGGGAAGTAGGGTGGGTGCGGGGCGTTCGTTACGATTTTGGACTCAGTGCCGTGCGTGAAAAAGAAGCGGATCGCGTATTCTGTCTTAATTCTGTGATAAGACTCATTTAAAATCGATTGGTACTGATAGTTTTACCCCGCATCCACACGTTGGGGCCAACGTTGGTCCCAATGCCTCTCACCAACGTGTGGTGCTGACAAAATAGCTTGGCGCCAACGTTGGGGCCAACGTTGGGGCTTGGCCGTGCCGTGTCGGTTTTATCAAAGGAAGTTGGCGCGCCAACGTTGGGGATCCGTCCACACGTTGGCGCTATGCTCAGTCCCGTTTCGACGCGCATCGTGAGCGCACGTGTCGACTGACGAGCGAGAATGTCATCGTATTCCTTATTTATTGTGTTTGTAGAACTATCGGGCTGAAATTTTGCACACTTATAGATTCTCAGTGACAATGAAATATTATGGTATCAACAAGCTGATCTGATGATGGAGTCAAGAGCTGTTCAACAGAACTCCTCAGTAAATAAACCGATTGAGTTGAAACTCGGCGTATTTGTCAAGTTCTGACTACAATTTAATAATATGGTGACAGCGAGCTGATCTGATGATGGAGTCTACTATTTTTTTTTATGTTACGGGAACCGTGCAATTTTTTGGGATAAAAAGTAGCCTATGTCCTATTTCCGGTTATTATCTATCTATATTTTAAATTTCACCCATATCGGTTAAGTGGTTGTCGTGTTATAGAGGAACAAACATACATCCAAACATCTAAACTTTCGCATTTATAATATAGTGTGTTGTGTGAAGTGTGATAGTGACATGATGTGATGTGATTGTAATAAAATTGGTATTCAGTAATGTAAAATCACTTAGAGAAATTTCAATTTCTGTATCGGGCGCGCAGACATCGGACGTCTGCACGTTGGCTCTGACGGAACAAGACTGGTGTATCGCCAACGTGTGGATGGTTCACGAAATCTTGGCGCCAACGTTGGGACCAACGTTGGCCCCAACGTATGGAGCCGGCGTTACCCTTTTAAAAATATTTACTTAGAGCACTGAATACAAATTCATAAGTACCGAAGCTATGTTGGAAAATATTATTAAAATAGATAAGTAGTTGCCCATATGATTTTCAGTGGTACCTAACTACCTTTTTATTAGAAACTGTTGAACACAATATCCCAATAGATACACATCACAAAAGTGGATCCCATTTGATCACTAGCCAACAATCTGTGCAAAATTTAAAAAAAAAACGAAGGAGCTAAATTTGAATTACGAAATCGCTCTCTATGTAGGTAAGTGCATTACCTAGATAGGTATTTACCTATTAATTTATTTATCTTTGGCCATGTCGTTAGTAAGGTCATGTCTGCAAAACACGAAGGTTACAGGTTATTACCTACTAGCTATGTTTGTAAACATTGTTAATTTGAGAAACATTAAGATAGTAGATAACTCATCATCATCATCGACTTAAGCATCAGTCAGACAGAGGCAGACTTTAGTAAATAAAAGCTAGGTAACTTTTCATGCAATATTTTTCACTGTTCGTGTTGCATTACATAGGATAAGGTATGTGCGCCGCAAACTTTATGGCGGCTGAAGTGCGCAGCAGATTTGACTTTGCGCAGGTACAGTCAACGCAATAGAATAGAGTAAACTTTATCTACATAGCCCGCCTAGCTCCACCCCTCACCGCCCTTCACCTCCCCACAATTGCGTTGACTGGTAGGTACCTGCGCAAAGTCGAATCTACCGCGCACTTCAGCCGCTATAAAGTTTGCGGCGCACTCTATCTACATGTTTGCGTTGCATTTGCAAACAACAAAATATTAGGTCTACGCGTAACGTTAATTTTTATTAGGTATTAGTTTATTATTATTACTGAACTATAATTTTTTGTCTTCCTTGACAGGGCGGCAGTAGACTCGGATGTGACCCTCCAACGGCTCCCAGGGCTTAGCCCGCACCACGACTGAAAAGTGACGGTACCCGGCCCCTCCACGCAGGATTATAGGAATACTTTTTTTCGTTTCAATGGATATAAAGGTTATCTGAAAGTAAGATTGTCGGTTACAAACTGGTAGGAAATATCGCAACAATTTTAGAGAATTTTCACTGTCCGTTACTATTATACTAGTAGTTCGCTTCGAACTGAGATCTCGCGCACCGTATATGGCTTACATTTGGACTTTCTTCTGACTACTTTCAAGTACTACTACTACTGCCGAGTAATCCTATTGCGCTAGCTCGTCATGGTAAATGTTATGCTTGCGTTATGCTCATAGCAATGGGAAAAGCGGCAGGCCGCGCGGTTAGCCGCCCCGCTAAGTGCGTTCCAGTCCAGGCTTTAGTTCCTTACAGTGCAATCCAAAAGGTCCTCGCAAATGACTCTGTGGCCCACCGGTGTAGCTGGATACTCGAACGTCTTCCTGAATACCCTCACATCGTTCTTGGCTTTGAAGCCTTGATATAGGCTGGGGTAAGGCTGACGCATCAGCATGGAATCCGTGGTTGAAGACGGCAGGGGTTGTGGATATTCGTAGGCTCTCCTGTTTAGGAGACGGTAGTCCGGACTGAAAAAGTTATGCTCTTGATAATAGGTAGGTACTAGGGTAGGTAGGTACCTACCACGTGTAAGTAGGTAACTACCTACCTGTTCAATAGGAGGGAGTTTATGTGTGGTAAAAGTAGGTAAGTGTAGGTAGCCTACTGAAGAAAGAAAATGCCACAACTTTATTCAAATATAGGTAGGTACCTAAGCAGGTTGATACGGTTGATACCTATAACCCCGGCTCCACACGTTGGGGCCAACGTTGGCCCCAATGTCACTCGCCAACGTGTGGATCTAGCAAAATTGCATTGGCCCCAACGTTGGGGCCAACGTTGGGGCTGATGGTGTAGCGGTATGTAGGCCTTCGATTCGATAGTCTAGTTCATATGTCAACTCTTGGCACTCTACGTAGGTACATACATACCTATGTAGCTGTTAGGTACTTACATGCGTTTACCTAGAGCAGAGATTCTCTCCCTCTTCTCATAGCGAAAATTCTGATATGAGTTAGCTAAAAATCCAAAACAACACGTCAAAACAATTTCTAAAAATAATTTCATAGCAAAATATGCTCCTACATAACGATTTACGAAAAATCCAGACTTGGTTATTTATGGCTAAAACATGATTTCAGTGTGAATTTATTGATCGCCAGCGGTGGTTATAGGTAGGTAGGTAGGCAGGTAGGTAGGTAGGTAGGTAGCTATGCTGTAGTTTTTATTTTTATGTGTTTTTTAGCGATAGCTACGCCTACAACTTTTCACCACACGTTGGTATTATGTACCTACCTCGGGTACCTACCTACCTAAGTAATTTCAGGGTGCTGGAAAGCAATAATAATTTTATGCGTTCTACATGCTTGCTTATACATAATGACGCAGCTAGGTACTTACAATAAATACATACTTACTAGGTACCTATATAAGATAGGCAGGTAGCTAAGTGTAGGTAACTAGGTACCAACCTATATAATTACTTTATCTAGATCAGCGATTCCGAACTGTGGTAATTACCTCACACAGGGGTAAAATAGCTTTTTAGGGGGGTAATAGAACGAAACGAGATATTTATGACCAAAAAAAAAAAACAGTTTTTAATACCTACTATTACAGATTTGTAACGTAGGTAACGAATTTTACCTACCTACTCATAAGAAACTAGATTTGGAGGCCTAAACTAAAAACTGGGAACATTTCCAAAAAAACTATAAATCTACAGATAAAACTGCTGAGTTGGCTACATTGCATTCAACAGAACAGTTATTAATCCACCAATAATACACACTATCATTCGATGAAACACAAGTTTTGGAAAATAAAACAAAAACGAAAACATGACTTGTTTCCAAGGAAATTTTAAACTTTTCTCAAATTCCCGCCAAAAAAAAAATGAACACGACGCAAAGAAATTCTATACATACTAGAACGCTGACTGACATTTAATGTACAAAGGATTTTGAACCTTATCACGACTACACAACGATCTATTATCATTTAATCTTGGTTATAAGGATTGTTGGTCTTGTTGAGAGGCTTTATTGGGTGCTTTGTCTCTTTCACACAGTTGCAAAAAGAAAGAGACACACCGCCCAAGTTTTATTTCAAGCGGACCTTGTTTTCTGTCTCAGTCAGCGTTCCGGGTACGTAGTATAGAAATTCCTTGACACGACGAAACCGAAAAACGCTAAAACCGTGAAACGTCAAAAATTCGGACAAATGACATGACATTTCTCTTCATTATCGTCGATGTCATTGTCAAGTCAAAGTTGTCAAACAACAAATCGATCGATCGAAGAATTTTTTGTTGTTGCCAGGCAGTGTGAGCTTCATTAATTTTTTATTTCCTTACCTGAGGTTCAAACCATTTTATTTTGTTTTACAAGCCATGAATCTAGAAAACCTTAACTGTTAAAATAGGTAGTGAAAGTGTAATCATACAAAAACCACCGTTAATTTAATAGGAAACACAATGGAAGGTAAGTCAAAGTACTTAGCCACCCATGTCCACTATAACTTGATCTAAATTGAATAACTCTAATATTCTTTGCTCTCAGGTTCTTCAGCTAAGAAATCTACCTCTCTTGAAACACTAGTGATACAGAATATAAGCAATGTAAACGATTTGAAGGCTAAACTTATCGACATCATAAAAGCCGGAAAAGATTACGAATTTGAGGTTTCGTCTTGTATTCAATCTCTACTGCACAGCAGCGACCAAGAGATAATACTGCTAGCAGTTCAAGCGGTGTCTGAACTGGCCAAGTCCGAGGAAAAACGAGAAACGTACGCCAATAAAGATGTTATAGAACCTATCCTGAAAATATTAGACAAAGAATACACTGCTGACAAATATGAGCTTGTTAAACACAGTTGTAGAGCCTTAGGCAACCTGTGCTGTGACTGCGATACATCTAGGAACGTAATCCTTGCCTGCAGCGGAGTGAAAATACTCAAAAAACTGTTAGAAAACTGTATGGATAAGTCTCAACTCGCTATAAAGATTCTAATTTGCAAAACTTTACTGAATTTTGGTATTGGTGGGCAAGAGTTCTGTGAGGCTATTGTGCAGGAAAATGTGATAGATTCCTTGCATAAAATATTGTCTTTAGAGCTTCTAAAGCATGATATGGATGATGAAACAGTATCAACGGCACTACAGCTGTTGAGTGTGGTGAATGACAATGTGCAGGAGATATACCTGAGTGATGACATCAATAAGGATGTACTGAGCGTGCTGCAGGAGACCTCTAACTTGGAGTTGTCTGAACTGTGCTTGGAGCATTTCAATTCACAAGCTGAGCATGGTAATTATTTAGATTTTTTTAAAACACATAAGTGGAAATTGTGTAAAGGAGAACCAAAAAAACCAATATTAATAAACACATTTAAAAATCGATGGCGACACACGGACAGACAGACAGACGGACAGACAGACAGACGGACAGACAGACAGACAGACAGACAGACAGACGGACAAGAAAGTGATCTTATAAGGGTTCCTTTTTTTACCTTTTAAGGTACGGAACCCTAAAAACACCATTATTATAACACAGAAGCTTATTACCATCTAAGGAAGTTATTTCAACTTAAATTTATCTATACTAATATAATAAAGTGAAAGTTTGTTTGATTGTTTGAACACGCTAATCTCTGGAAGTACCAGTCGGATTTGAAAAGTTCTTTCCGTATTTGATAGCTAATTTCTTGAGGAATGTTATAGGCTATTCAATGTCACAAAAATACCCTTAGAACCAGAGCAAAAAGAAAGAAAGCCAGAGAAAATGCTGGTTTTCCAAAATCAAAATTAGATGGCGCAACTAAAAATGACCCAATTCTAGTCGCGCTGACAAAAATGCACGGGCAATACGTAGTTCGCGGGGACAGCTAGTAATGAAAAAAAAATCTTCCTCAGATGCTGTAAAAACTCTGATTGCTAAGGAAGGTGGAGGGGAACTCCTCTGCGCACGACTGCAGCAGCTGCTAGCACGGCATGAGGCGGGCCAGCTGAGCGCCGGAGATACTGAGGTCGAGAGCATTGTGAAGCAAGCCTGTGAGCTACTCATCGTTGTGCTCACTGGAGGTAAACATAAAAAAAACTGATGAGAGCAGGACTCTCACAGTAAAGGTTCCTTAATACAATATTTATCCTGAATTTATTGTTTTAATAGGGCCTGTCTGGCAAACTAAACCTCGACTATTATAACCAGTCCGACTCAGAACCCTCATGAGATGTTAGGGAGTGGGCACGCTGCGTTTTTTGCAGCGCGTATGTAACGATACAAACGTGATGCAAACAAGTAGCTTAAGAACACGCTTCAGAAAACGTCATGTGCCCACTCTCTTAGGCACCTGGTTGGATCACAATTCCTTTTGATATATTAGAAATATTTGCCCTTACATTAGAATATAATTCATTTGTATTTACTAACAAAACATGGATCACATTGCAGTCTGAATTATGAAATAAATAAATAAAAAAATCCTTGCCATTTATTTATTTATGATAGTTGGAAATGCTATGTGGTGTGACAATCAAAGTCCCTGTTATGCTTAAAGGTATAAGTCCGAGACCGACCGCAGACTGCAGACTGCTGCCGCAGGCCGCGGATCTCTATGAAATTGACACAGATACTAATGGTTAATCTGTGTCAATTTCATAGAGATTTGCGGTCTGCGGCTGCGGACTGCAGTCTGCGGTCGGTCTCGGACTTGTACCTTAATTGACTAATAGACTTCTATAGCTCAAACATCTGCTAAACTAATAACACAAAGGACATAAATTGACACAGTTTAATTGAAATACCAAATTATTCACTTTCAGATGAAGCAATGCATATCCTATACAAGCACGGTTCTGGCGAGGTGTACAAGACAGTTGTGAAATGGTTGGACTCGCCCGACTACAATCTGTTGACTACCGCCGTGCTAGCTATCGGCAACTTCGCTCGACAGGATGATTACTGCATACAAATGATGCAGGATGGCATTTATGATAAATTATTAGGTTAGTATTGGAGATAAAATTTGACTTTTACCAACAGTATCACACTATCACACCAATATCCCATATAATAAATGTGAAAGTGTGTTTATTTGTTCTGCTTTCGTGTCAAAACAGAGCGACGGATTGACATGATTTTTTGTGTGGAGATAGTTGGAGGGCTGGAGAGTAACATAGGCTACTTTTTATCCGGGTACCACGCGAGCGAAGCCGCGGGCAGCAGCTAGTTATTTTATAAATGCGAAAGTTTGGATGGATGGGTAGGTGTACGTTTGTTCCTCTACAACTCGACAACCACTGAACCAATTTGCCTTGAAATTTAAAATATAGATAGATAATGACCAGGCGGGAATAGAACATAGGCTACTTTTTATCCCGAAAAAAATGCACGGTCCCCGTGGGTTATAACAATAGTAGTCCACGCGGGCGGTAGTATTATAAATGTGAAAGTAACTGTATGTTTGTTACGCTTTGATGGATTTTTATAAAATTTGGTTTGAGTTGAACCTTGAGGAAGGATATAGGCTACTTTTTATCTCGGAATAGGGTTCCCACGCGGGGAAGCCGCGGGCGACATCTAGTAATGTTCAAAAATTTCAGATATATTCGAGAACCATCAGAACCTAGAGTCATGTGACGGCTCGAGCACCCTCACTCGGGTCCAACACGCGGCGTTATCCGCGCTGCGCAACCTCGCCGTGCCCGCCGCCAACAAACGCACCGCGGCAGAGAACGGACGCGCGGGGACCTTGTTACTGAGCGCGCTGCCTAAGCTGACAGACCATCATGTCGCTTATAAACTGCTGGCGGCGATACGGATGCTTCTGGACGGACAAGGTATAGACATAGACATAGAAGCACACAAAAATGATAGGTACAAGAAAAAAATACAATACAAGGTATTTATTTGAGTGGGAAATACATCACCACTAATATTCTAAATGTGAAAGTTTGGACGTTTGGATGTATGTTTGTTTCTCTATACTGCCGTCCGCCAGCTAAAGCGCCGTTAAGTGACAAAACCATTTTTTGAGATATCGCTAAAAAATGCGCCGCTTTACTATCTTGCTAGTGATATACAAATGTCTTCAAGATCTTGTATACTTATACACCGTTAATTCTGGGTCAGTTTAAAGCCAGCACCCACTGCTTGTATTGCTTAATCGTATTCGTGTCGTTGGTTTAGTTTTTGAATTTGATAAGTATTTCATACGAAACTAAATAGTTGAAAAGATTAACAAAAGTGAGTAAAACACTTGTTATGATGTCGTAGGCGCGCAGAGCTAATGACCTAGGTATGTATGTATGACTACGACGTAGCATCGACTCTATGCCGTAGCAACAGCTGAGCACAGAGCACGTATCTCCGTGATTTATCCTGCCTATGTTTCGTGATAATTAATTGCAAAAAAATAGATCTCATATTTATTATTTTTGAGTAAGGTTATCGATATAGATTACGCAGGCGCCGGCTATAAACTGACCAAAAATAAACGGTGTATTATTTAGAATAGATTTACCTTGTTTTTCTAATTTTAAGACAACATTGTAATGATACAGAGTGCATCGCGAAGCAGCTAGCTCGCGACGCGGGTGCGTTGTCGAGCGTGTGTGAGTGGGCGCGGGCGGGGGCGGGCGCGGGCGCGGGGGGGGAGGCGCCGCGCCTGCTCGCCTGGACTGTCAAACAGCTGTGCGAGCCGGCCGAGCGGCTCAAACTGGTCCAAGTACGTTTACAGTACGGCCAACGGATCTCGGCGATCGTGAAGTTAGCCGTTTCGATGCGCAGTGCAACTTTTTCATACAAAATGTTCTACTGCGCAGCGAAAAGCCTAACTTCACGAACGCCGAGATCCGTCGGCCCAACTGTACAGACCGATCACCAAGCCGGGCTGACACGATCCAAGTCAACTTGGACCAAGGAATTTGTATACTAAATGTAATAGGAATCTGCACTGAGACACTGAGAAAACGCGGTCCGCTTGAGAGATAAAACTTGGGCGGTGTGTCTCTTTCTAAAGGGCAACCATAATTTATGAACTAAACATAATCCTTAGTGAATATCCTGAAATTTAAATGACATGGGCACACTCCTAATCCAACGAGTGTGAAAGCGACAAAGCTACCACGAAGTCCTCTCAACGAGACCGACAATCCTTATAACCCAGATTGAATTATAAAAGAACGTTGTTTAGTCATGATAAGGTTCAAAATCCCTTTTACATTAAAGTCGAGTGAATTATCCAGTTACGTTAGTATATAAAATCCTTGACTTGGACCAAGTGCAACTTGGATGACTCTGATTGGACGCCGTCGGACTCACGTGACTCACTCGGATGACGGCGTCCAATCAGAGTCATCCAAGTTGGACTTTGTCCTTGACTAAAATAAATAAATATTGCTGGACATTTGACACAGCGCCATCTAGCCCCAAACTTAGCAAAGCTTGTACTATGGGAATCGGATAACTGATAGAATACTTATATATTTTTAAATACAAACTTATAAGTACCTACCTAATACTTTATAACACCCAGACACAGAACAAACATCTATATTCATCACACAAATGTTTGTCCTGGATGGGAATCGAACTCACGACCTACAGCGCAGAAGGCAGAGTTACTACCAACTGAGCTAAGAGGAGTCACTTGGATCGTGTCAACCCGGCTTAAGATGTCCCCTGCTGTACAATATTATTTAAAAATATGCAAGTAAAACATTTATCTGTGGTGGGTACATACAAGTTTAGTTGCCGGCAACCACCAAGATACCTGTCATCGTGGTAGAGTAGACATAGACACGTAATCCTATTTTTTTCGTTTCATTTTTTTCTACCGCTTTCCAATTAGTCATACAAAAACATGTATGGACTGTTTAATTCTAATTTTATTTTAATTCCAGGTCGATGGCTGCGTTTCCAGTCTAGTCAACATGCTGTTGGTGTCTCACTCTCTCATGCAGAACGAAGCGATCCTAGCTCTCACTCTACTCGCAATAGAATCTCTCAAGAAACTCTCACCTGACTCCGAGGTTCCAGACTACGATTTCGAGAAGAGCTTTAGCGCGCAGCTGATAAAGTCCGAAATCGGTAAGCACATTTCGGTACTGGTCGATACAAACTGTGCGAAAATGCCAATACAAGTAGCGGAGAATTTGATAGCGTTTTTGGATATAACATCCAAGAATAACGAACTTGTATCAGATTATAAAGAGGCTAAGGTTCAAGATTATTTGAAGAAATTCTACGAGTCACGAACTGATTTGAGCAGAGACCATAAAGCATGCATTGTGGGTATCCTCAAAGCTATATCTCTGGATAATGGGGATTAAAATGGCTTATTGTAGCTGTATTTGGCCTAATGTGCATTACCTATCATTTTTATCAAATCGATATTCTGAGTAAAAAGGCGAGTTTAGTTGCCCTCCAACAAACAAAAAGAGGGAAAAAAAAGATTTCAACAAATTGAGTTTTCACATTTACCGCAAATCAGAGAACAATTACATCAATGGTTGAATGGAGGCTTTGCAATGCCTAAAGCATTACATCAGTCGGTATTATAATATTTTAACTTACTTATGTGATGTGTGATATCAAAATTTGTTGAGTTCGGAATACCGAACAGCGGTATTTTAATTAAGAAAATACCGCATTGTCATTAAGGTGCGGGCCAGACAGAAGAGACGTAAGACAAGGACGCGTCGCGGACAGGGCGCCAGCGAACAGTGTTGCGTCCGCGTCCCGTCTCTTCTGTATGTTTTGCGTCGCGACGCTTCTATACATTTTGTATGAAAGGGACGCGGAAGAGACAAATGTCCGCGCCCCGTCTGCGTCTTACGTCTTTTCTGTGTTGGTCCGCGCCTGACATCATTGCCGTTGGTTGGGGTTTCTTGCGTCTCAGCGAAGCTAAAATGGCCGCTAACGCAATTCCTTTACGAATCCTAAGTATGATTCGTATTTTTTTTTTTTCTTGTCACTCTCATGTCTACGAAGAGACACGGATAATACAATTCAATTATAATAGAGCTAAAGCGCCTTTTTAGACACGCTGGTCAGGTCACCCTTCTACGATTTCGATACTCACGGCGCGGGACAAAATATTTGCATGATCTGCATTATACAATATTTGTTCCGATTTTTGTGACCATTGTACTTGTATTTTATGGTACCTACATCACAGGGAATCCTTGTGTGGGATTAGGACCTACGTGACTGTAGGGTGTTCATAAAATTAATTATAATTACGGGTGATATCGCATCTGTGTATCAGGTTAATGTGTTCGCACTTCAATTTTCAAACCTATGTGTGTATTTCTTAGAGTTCAATTTCGAACGGCTATGTCGCCTTCACGATTCGCTTTAGGTCCGCCAAGCTGAAGTCGATGTGCTAATAACTTTTGACTTATAGCTATTCTATATGTCTAGTCATAGTGTAATTCTTACTCATCTTCTAAGATTTTTCTAATATATTTCCCATTTTAGGTGAATAATGTAAGTAGCTTTTTGATTGTCTAACATTTTACATTCCAAAATTTTTATCATAATATTTACCTACCTACTACTTTCCCTGTATCTTGCTTCTTTGTCTTTCAGAGTAACTGATGGAATTCTAAAAGTTTTTTTATTGTTTTAAAATTATAAATATATGCATTTACTTTACAGTACACAGTACACAGTCCTAATAGAATTTGGGTTAAAATTATAAAAAAAAACACAAGCAATAAGCATTATTTCATCAGTTATTCTGGTTGGCTACCACTAAAATGGTTGTATTCGTATAGTGACACACCACATACAAAATAATAGCAATACTGTAATACTCAAAGTACAAGTTAGTATCACAGCTACTGTGATTTAATTATTAAAATGTGTATATTTTATATTTCGCTAACGTTAGTCAGCCTGTCTAGTGTAAGGATAGTCAGGTTTGTAGTTAATCAAAGAAATATAAAAGTAGTGCTGTATTTGGACAAAAGTTATTCTAAAACTCAAATAATATGGAATTTAGATGATGGTCGAGGTTTTGAAGATTAGAATAGCCTCTAATTATATAATAATCAAAATTATTATTATCTTAAACTGTACTGCTTTTAGATCGCCTTGAGCGTGACTCGATATCACTTACATTCAATGCTGATTCTTAAGTACTTACCCCTTTTTAAACTGAGGCTGACAATGATTGTTGGAGTATATTTCTTTGCTTAATTTATCAAACCTCTAGAATAATTTAAATTGAGCAATTCCTGTCACACTTTAATGTAAGTTTTGAATCCGATAGTGCACTTATTAATAGTAACTATGCTTAAAAAGTATTGAATTTTGTCCCATTTTATTATGGAGACTGACATTTCAATATTCTGTTGATATGCATTTTTAATAGGAATTATTTTTATTTTCTTGTAACCGGATGTTTTTCCAGAAATCCTATTATACTTACTTACAATAATTTATACCACAAAACTGTAGTATTGATAAAAAATACAAGGGTATTATTAGACTATTGAAAGCAACTAACGATAATCATGGAATTGTCGTGATTCGACAAATAAATAATTCACTTCACTTTACGTTCACTCCAATTATAAATTAAATATTTAATGAAACCCCCCGGAAATATCCCTGCATCAACTAGAAAATCTAGATTTATACGCCTGAACAGATCTTCATAGATTATAGCTAAGACCATCTCGATCATGTCAGTTTTCAAACAGAAAACCGCAACAAAACCGATTCATCCGTTCAGGAGCTTTGAAATAAGGCTAGACAGATACATAGATATAGGTACACTACAAACTTGTAACACCCCTCTTTTTCGTCAGGAGTTAAAAATACAAAAAAAAAACATTATGTAGGTAACTGAAATCGTTTTATCGTGCCATTTTGGCGTTTCAACTAACATTGGTAAAAAGTTCTGAGATTCAGTTTTTACCAACAATACCACGATAGTTACTCCTATACCGACTGTCGAGTAAAGGCTCACGATAATTATCGTTTTTGCGCTCAAGACCTACGATGACTGAAATGTACAACAAAAGTGAGCATTATAAATAAATAATTGACAGATGTTAAAGTTTTTGTAAGAACTAGTCCCTTTTAGAATTTATTAGTAATTGGGCTTCTAGTTCTAGCTAGCGTACCCCGCGTCCAGTAGAAGAAAAAATAAGAATTTTGACCAAGTTCTATTATAAATTCAACGAAAACTTAATCGCAAATATAGGTACCTACTATCATGTGGAATAGTAACTACATGCAAATCGTGAACAAGTGTTCATTTTGATGCTGACTGTACTTTCAATTATTTAACAATCTATTATGCAATACAATACAATCTATTATGTCCTACCAGTACCCCCGATCGCAAGTATGCACAGAGTCTACTATTCGATCCGTGACTGTAGTATAATCTCTCAAATGTATGGGGATTTTAGTTCAGTCAAGTTACCACTGGAGGCGCTGCACCGGGATCCCATACATTTGAGAGACTATACTACAGTCACGGATCGAATAGTAGACTCTGTGCATACTCGCGATCGGGGTACAGTTTATGTAAGCAATTGAACTAAAGTGCCATGTATGTTTCACGCTATGGAATTTGGTCGAAGTTTGAAATTGTTTTCAATCTAGATAAAGTTGTAATAGTTGTTTCTATTGTTGTATTTGCAATGGGCTTCATATTTTATTAGTGTTGTATCCACTTAGCACTATTTTGATATAGTTTTATGGACCAATATTTATCTTGAAAATATATTTCACTTCAAGGTTAAATTTCCCTTCACTCTACTAGTAGTGCCAAGCGGTAGTGCCTAAGAAAAGAGAGGGATTGTTAGTGACTTACTCTGGTGAAAGACGACTTATCAAAAACTTTACATTGACTATTTTAACACTTTTAAACATCAACCAAGCGTTCGTCAATCATGCTAGTTGATGGCACTGAACATGTAAAGTGTCTAACTTAAACCATCTTTGAAGCATTTGTCACTCATCTTTCCCCTAAAGATTGCCTTCTCTACTCTGATAAATTATATGAAATGATATAGGTACCTACTATAGCTTATACGCTCTTAATCTGAAGTGAAATTATTGATCAATGGAATCCAATTTTAAATGTATAGAATCCTGCTGAATTACATTTTATTATTCGAAAATTACTGTCGTTTTATTAACGAATTAAACAAGCTGATACAAGAATAACAAATTGCTATTTATTCTTACATTCAAAACACTTTGATGCTATTACAAGTATGTAGATATATTTTCATATTTTTACAGCATAAAAACTTATGATTATAATTAATGTAATATCTCAAACAAACAATTTGAGTACATATTAAAATATTACCAGAAAAAAGGGTTATTCCCGCTCGTCCCCACGCTTCGTCCCCATCGGGGACCAACGGGAAGAATTTTTCCCGCTCGTCCCCACTTATAATTTTATGTTTCAGTCGGAAATTAGACAAACATTGGTCCTATTTCTAGGGGCATTTTACTCCATAGAGTTATCAAGATTTGTGACAGACCTCTCATGAAGCATAGTGGAATGTTGGGTGATGGTCATACGGAACTTCAACTCCTCGTCTGACACAAGATCCTGCGGTTTGATTGGAACACGGTTGCCACAGCCTGCCACTGAAATTTAAAATCATGTTGAGTACTTTAAATATACCCTTTTCTCCAAAATACATCCTGCATAAGTACAAAATGTATCCAGAACCTCCAGAATACCAAAGAGCGTAAATCGCCTAAAGAGATAGCAGGTGCTTGACCCAGGGCTATTTTGACGGCTTTTTTCTCATGGCCCAACTATTTCGCCTAACTGATAAGTCGCTAACTCTGATTACTTCGGATTTCTTTTACAATGAATACTTTCAAATTGTAGATGGTTGAAAAAAGTGATATTGTGTAAAATATTCAAAGTAATTCTGCATTCTATAACTTAGATATTATTCGTAAAAAATCAATTTGTAGGAGGAAATCCGAGTTAGCGACTTTACGTGCCACGGAATAATTAAAAAAAAAAGGTACCTACAACATGAGTGTTGCCTGCTATTGTACTAAGTTAAGATACTAAAGCGTTTTCAATTCCTTGTTTGTGTGGCTATAGTCGAGCCAATTTAATAGGTAACATTTGACACTTCATCAAAATTCAACAACGTAACCTTGTAACGGCGGGCTCACAATATTATTTGATTTTTCAAAGTTAGATCTGCACACTTGCTTAACTTTTTTCAGTTAAAAATATTATATTTATTGTAATAATGACCAAAAAAGGCAATTTTACGAATGATTCTGTTAGGACTGACAGATGTCAAATGTGACCTATTAAATTGGCTCGACTGTAAATTGTCTTAGGCAAGAATCAGCAGTTCAGCTTCACAATCAAAGACTTACCAGGACATTTTGTTCTTGGATTTCTTTTAATTAAATTTAAGATAGACTCTTTCTCATAGTTATGACCACATACTGTGTTCTTCACTGGGTCTACTATCGGCCTCTTGGTTATGGGATCAATCTGAAAAGAAAAAAGTTTATAAATTAGTTAAGAGGGCTATTTAAAACCACTTTATACTGGATTTTTATGATACTCACTACTTGTTGCTCCTGTGATTCAGTTATAGCTAAATCTGACTCATCCATGTTTTCTGTAAAAAAAAATTCAAATTAAATTAGTTTTCAATAACCATAACTTCTTAGAGCCACCTTTGTAAGCCCACTCAAAAGGCTCAAACACACGCTAGCCTAGGCTCACTGAGTGAACGCGTTGCCTCTCTATTGCTCTCGCCTTGCGTTGATTTGCTTGCACTCGCACAGGCTCGCCTAGGCTGGCCCAGCGTGTGTTTGAGCCACTAGACATGAATTTCATAATTTTGAACAGTAGGTATATGTTCTCCAAATAATGGAGACTAGAAACATGTGCCGACCCCACTGTGGGATAAGGTATGTAGGTCATTTACCAATCCTAAAATGTTTTGAGCAACAATGGGTCGGACTTTATGACTCTTGAAAATAATACAAATCTTAGTACCTACTCAAGAGACTGGATGGTGAATAGTTTACTCACGTCTGTCTCTCTGCAAGCCTCTCTCTATTCGATTGTTCAGTTCCGCCATGTAAGGATGGTTATCTACATTCAAACGTCTGCCCGCCATGGTCTGCAAGTGCGCATTGAACCTGTCTTCTAAAGCTTCTACATTGGACTGGTCTGTCTCTCTCTGAAACATTCAAAATTAGGATTCTAGGTACTCACTGAACTATAACATTCAAGTACCTACCTATTCCATATTCCTAAACTAATAAAGCTATTTTATTACACTTCTCACAAAGAATCTAGGCATTCGTGAAGCTGGCCTAATAAATAAGAAAATATTGTATGAAACAGTTGCACTGCTCATCGAAACGGCTAACTTCACGAATGCCAAGATCCATTGGAAGTGTACCTACTTACCTTAGTTCTCTCCAAAGCTTGTATGGCAACGTCTTGCTGGGCTTCGAGTAAGCAATATTCTTTGACGTAGCCTTTCAGTTTTCTGAATTCTTCTTCCTTCTCGGCATCCAGATACTTGGAGACGTTGTCGGTGCAGAGATACAAACTTGTTATGCATTGCTTTCTTAATTCAGCTAGGTCGGATTCCGCCATTACAAACTTGAAGCTATTGCATTATTTTTGAGGAAGAAACGAAGATAGTTAATTTGCGTATGTGTAGCGAAATAAAGCTGACCTAGGAGATGAGAAAAGAAGCCAAGAAGGAAAAGAAACGGCGGCGGGAAAATCACACAACACAACAAACAAAACAAAAACAATATTTTTTTGATTGACTTGACGCAGTGTTGCCAACTCCAAAAAATAAAAGTCGCTAGATTGAGTGCGAAAAGTCGCTAGAAAGTCGCTAAACGAGGCAAAAGGAGCTAGCGCGGGGGGGGGGGGGGGGGGGGCTAAAATTTTTAAAATATTATTTTAATTCAAAATCTTCGTCAGCATTCATTGACCATAGTTCATAGTTCGATAGAGTTTGATAGTCAAAGGTTGAAACGCGGGACATTGACATACACCGTAGTAATCACGCACATGAAGTTCCGTATTTTTATTCGGTCAAAATGTACACAAGACAATATCATACTTTAATGGTGTCTGTCACTGTCGCTTGGCGTCTATTACTGTCATTTGGTGTCTGTCACTCACCAAGTCCACCAATAAAATACTTTTAATTTCTTTCTTGGTCGAAGTCCAAAAGTCGCTAGATAAGTCGCTAAATATTTTTTGTCGCTAAAACCGATTTTTTGTCGCTAACACAGGTCCAAAAGTCGCTATTTCTAGCGACGAAGTCGCTAAATTGGCAACACTGACTTGACGTGACGTTGACGTTCTTGTTTTTCTGACTGCCATCATGACAGATCATTGTGATTGATTGGACTGACGTCAACGAGGCCGAGATGCCAACTTAGCTACTTTATAGCTAGATCTGGCTACTTTTAGGCCACCATCAGCTACAAAATTGAAAAAGTTGTAGCTAAAAAAACTAGCTACGTTTTCTAGCACCTTTTTAACATAGTGACACAGTGTTATTTTTAAGTGGTTTTAATTTTAATTATCTGTTGCATATCAGTTTGAGAGGGGTGTGGAGCTAGGGCTTGCAAATATTCGAAAATTTTAATATTCGAATATTCGATTTTTTTTCGGGTAATATTCGAATTATTCGAATATTATTCGAATAATAGACAAAAATCTTTGTTTTTACTAAAATCACGTCTTTTTTTATTCTTTCAAGTGTTATTTGCATAAACAAAAGATTGTGTCGCCGTAACGAGACATTGGCGATTATTACACGCACAATCAACCAAAAATTCTCAGTAAAATCAGTCAACAATATCTATACTTAATATTATAAAGACGTACAATTTGTTTGTATGTAGGAGGTTATCTCCGAAACTACTCATCCGATTTCAAAAATGAACTTTCAGGATGAACAAAGGCTATTAAGTTATGTAGGTAGGTACCTAGCGGGCAAAGCCGACCGGAAGCTAGTCTACAAAAAAATGACTATGCTGGTTTTGTATGAAAGGTTGGTGCCTTCTTTTTTCGCGTAGTCATCAACCAAACAAAAATCACCTGATGCTTGGAAAAATGCAATTGTCACCATTTTGCACAAAAAGGGAGACTGCTCGAAACTGAGCAATTGCAGGCCCATAAGTCTCTTATCTCAGGTGTACAAGCTATTTGCCAAGGTGGTATGCAATCAGCTCACTCGCCAGTTAGATGAGTACCAGCCCATCGAGCAAGCCGGCTTCCGTAGTGGTTATTCCACGATCGACCACATCCACACCATGAAGTAGCTGATGGAGAAGAGTTCAGAATATAACCGGCCCCTGTGCTTAGCTTTCGCCGATTACGAGAAAGCATCCGACAGCTCTGAGCTGTGTTTAACGCTTTCTATCGCTGCCAGATTGACGCACGATACGTGGAAGTGCTGCGGGAGTTATACGGCACGGCAACCATGCAAGTTCGCCTTCACGACACTACCAACCCTATTAACATCAAGAGGGGAGTGCGGCAGGAAGACACAATATCACCCAAGCTCTTCACGGCGGCTCTTGAAGACGTTATGAAGATGCTTGCATGGGATCTTGCGGAATAAACATTCCGTACATCAGCCTTCCTGTCACATCTCAAGTTTGCCGATGACCTCGTATTGTTTGCCCACAACCTGGAAGATCTCCAACTCATGATCCAACAACTTTTTGATGCCTCTTTAGCCGTTGGCCTTAACATAAATATGTCCAAGGCGAAGATTATGGCGAATGCTTCTGGAACCTCGAATTTTACCGTAACGGTGAAACGAGAGAATGGAGGTAGTTGACAAGTATCTTTATCTTGGGCATATTCTATCTTTTGGTAAAGAGCATCAGAGTAAGGAGATCTCCAGAAGGATACAACTCGGCTGGGCCGCGTTCGGAAAACTGGCAGATGTGCTTCAGTCGAAGAAAGTTCCACAGTGCCTGAAAACCCGTCTCTTTAACCAATGTGTCTTCCCAACTTTGACTTGACGTGGACGCTTACTAAGGAGACTGTGTTCAAAGTATAAGCTACACAGAGAGCCATGGAGCGGGCCATGCTCGGCATTAAACTCCAAGAACGAATTCGTAACACCGAGATCCGGCGCCGGACTAAAGTCTAGGACGTCAGAGTTAGGGTTACGAATCTTAAATGGAATTGGGCTGGACACTCGGTTAGACGAGGTGATGGCAGGTGGCAATAGCGACAAAACACTCAAAAGAGTCTTGGGTAACCAATTTTGATAAAAAGGTAAACTGCTTCATTAGATTTTAAAATAACAATTCTCCTGGCCAGGAATCAAACATGTAGATTAAAAAAAACTTTTTATGTAGATTTGCATTTTCCTGACAAAGCACCTCCACTGGGTTGCCGGCAAATACGCGAAAGCACTACGCAATCACGCGCGGCACTCTCTAGTGTTTCCGAATCCTATAAAAGTGGCATTTTATGCACATCAGAGTTCTGAGTTTGGTGTTATTAATTTTAATCGAATATCGAATATTCGACTTCAATATTCGAATATTCGAACGAATTTAATATTCGAATTATTCGAATATTCGAATATTCGAATGCAAGCCCTATGTGGAGCTGACTTGAAAAGTTTATAAGCATGACCATAGACATAGAATACTTTTTCTCATAGGCGTTATGCACTGTTTTTGACGGGGGTTCCCCCTTTGACGGCCTATCCAATTTTAAATTAGGGTAACGATAAAATTTTTCTAATTGTAGGTTTTCAAAAAGGTTGGTGGCACCAGTGATCAACGAGCACCAGCGTTTGACCTTTTTTATATTGACTTAAAATAGGATGTATGTTGAAAACAATTTATGCTATCAACAGAAAACCGAAGACAACACATTTTTTTTTCCTTAGCTACATCCAGCTACTTTGAGGTAAGAAAATCTGGATATCTAGCAACTTTTCAAGGCAGATTTAGCTACAGATGTGATGGTACGGTTGGCAACACTGCAACGAGGACAGGTTGACAATGACAAAACAAAACCACAGACAAAACTTAAAAAAAAAACTGACAATATTTTATCCATGGGATATCCATGGGATCTTTTACGATTTGCTAGCAATACAAAAGAAATGGGCTTTTTGGCGGCAATTTGAGAAGTTTTGCAGAGGAATTTCTAAAAAACAAGACATTTAAATCTATACCTATAAAATCCAGACGTGCATCAATGGATTTTCGCTTCGAAATAAGCTCTAAACGGTGAAGGAAAACATCGTGAGGAAACCAGTTAGCTTTCTAATAGCGTCGATGGGCTTGCAGCCTATCACGTACCTATGGAATGCTAACTTCTGCAAAATGTGAGCATGTAGCAAAATGTATTTGGACATTCCATTCCTCTGACTACCCTCTTAGACATCTTCAAAGGATCATAAAAAGCCAAAAAAGTTAAAAAGTTTGTAAAAGAGAATGTCTACCGCGCCATGGGGATACAGTCGTGATCGTATTTTATCATTTCCTTTACAAAATCTATTGATTCAAAATGTTGTTCCTAGATGTTGGTAAGTATTAGGGAGTGTCCACATTGCGTTTTCTGAAGCGCGTTTTTGCTACGCGTTGCGAACGCGCGTTTGTATCGATACAAACGCGCGTTTGTATCGATACAAACGCGCGTTCGCAGCGCGTATCCGCGTTTGTATCGATACAAACGCGCGTTTGTATCGATACAAACGCGCGTTCACATCGCGTTTGTATCGATACAAACGCGCGTTCGCATTGCGTTTGTATCGATACAAACGCGCGTTCGCATCGCGTTCGTAGTTTACTAGTTTGATTGCTAGTTTGCCTGCTAGTTTGTCTGATGTTTGTCTGCTAGTTTGTCTGCTAGTTTGTATGCTAGTTTGTCCCTTATCAAAAGTCCCTTCGTAAAAGTGTCCCGAAGCAAAAGTTTCTCGAAGCAAAAGTGTCCCTTAGCAAAGTGTCCCGAAGCAAAAGTGTCCCCAAGCAAAAGTGTCCCTTAGCAAAAGTGTCCCCAAGCAAAAGTGTCCCAAAGCAAAAGTGTCCCGAAGAAAAAGTGTCCCAAAGCAAAAGTGTCCCGAAGCAAAAGTGTCCCGAAGCAAAAGTGTCCCGAAGCAAAAAGTGTCCCGAAGCAAAAGTGTCCCGAAGCAAAAGTGCCCCGAAGCAAAAGTGTCCCGAAGCAAAAGTGTCCCGAAGCAAAAGTGTCCTGAAGCAAAAGTGTCCCCAAGCTAAAGTGTGCCTTAGCAAAATTGTCCCTTAGCAAAAGTGTCCCGAAGTAAAAGTGTCCCCAAGCAAAAGTGTCCCCAAACAAAAGTGTCCCGAAGCAAAAAGCAAATGTGTCCCGAAGCAAAAGTGTCCCGAAGCAAAAGTGTCCCGAAGCAAAAGTGTCCCGAAGAAAAGTGTCCCGAAGAAAAAGTGTCCCGAAGCAAAAAGTGTCCCGAAGCAAAAAGTGTCCCGAAGCAAAAGTGTCCCGAAGCAAAAGTGTCCCGAAGCAAAAGTGTCCCGAAGCAAAAGTGTCCCGAAGCAAAAGTGTCCCGAAGAAAAAGTGTCCCGAAGCAAAAAGTGTCCCGAAGCAAAAAGTGTCCCGAAGCAAAAGTGTCCCGAAGCAAAAGTGTCCCCAAGCAAAAGTGTGCCTTAGCAAAATTGTCTCTTAGCAAAAGTGTCCCGAAGCAAAAGTGTCCCCAAGCAAAAGTGTCCCGAAGCAAAAGTGTCCCGAAGCAAATGTGTCCCGAAGCAAAAGTGTCCCGAAGCAAAAGTGACCCGAAGAAAAAGCGTCCCGAAGAAAAAGTGTCCCGAAGCAAAAAGTGTCCCGAAGCAAAAAGTGTCCCGAAGCAAAAGTGTCCCGAAGAAAAAGTGTCCCGAAGCAAAAGTGTCCCCAAGCAAAAGTGTCCCCAAACAAAAGTGTCCCGAAGCAAAAGTGTCCCGAAGCAAAAGTGTCCCCAAGCAAAAGTGTCCCCAAACAAAAGTGTCCCGAAGCAAAAGTGTCCCGAAGCAAATGTGTCCCGAAGCAAAAGTGTCCCGAAGCAAAAGTGTCCCGAAGCAAAAGTGTCCCGAAGAAAAAGTGTCCCGAAGAAAAAGTGTCCCGAAGCAAAAAGTGTCCCGAAGCAAAAAGTGTCCCGAAGCAAAAGTGTCCCGAAGCAAAAGTGTCCCGAAGAAAAAGTGTCCCGAAGCAAAAGTGTCCCGAAGCAAAAAGTGTCCCGAAGCAAGTGTCCCCAAGCAAAAGTGTCCCTTAGCAATTGTCCCGAAGCAAAAGTAAAAGTGTCCCGAAGAAAGTGTCCCGAAACAAATGAAAAACTTAGAGCAAATAAGCAAATTAGCAAACAAACTAGCAGACAAACTAGCAGACAAACTAGCATACAAACTAGCATACAAACTAGCAGACAAAGGAGCATACAAAAAAGCAAAGTACAAAAGCAAACCCTGCTTAAACACGTTTGTATCCATAAAAACGCGATGCGAACGCGCGTTTGTATCGATACAAACGCGCGTTCGCACCGCGTTTGTATCGATACAAACGCGCGTTCGAACCGCGTTTGTATCGATACAAACGCGCGTTCGCATCGCGTTTGTATCGATACAAACGCAAACCGGGAGTGTACACATTGCGTTTTCTGCAGCGCGTTTTTGAGCTGCGCGTTCGCATCGCGTTCGCAACGCGTTTGTATCGATACAAACGCGCTACAATAAACGCAATGTGGACACTCCCTTAGATATTTTTTTTTAATGAAAAACACTAAATAACCAGTAAGTATAAATAATTTATTGTTTGATAAAATTATACTTAATTAAACACTGAATAACATAATACCAACTTATAATATAAGTATGCATTTACTTAAAATGTTTAAAAACGAACGTGAATACTTATTAGGGAGTGTCCACATTGCGTTTTTTGCAGCGCGTTTGTATCGATACAAACGCGATTCGAACGCGATGCGAACGCGCAGCCCCCCGCGCAGCCCCTCCCGGTTCGCTTTTGTATGGAAAAATACGCGTTGCGAACGCGCGTTTGTATCGATACAAACGCGCGTTCGCAACGCGTAGCAAAAACGCGCTTCAGAAAACGCAATGTGGACACTCCCTTAGTCTTATTACATTACACTCTAAATTGATACATTATTAGATACATTCTAGTGATAAGCTATTGGAAAATACAATCATTTAAAGTCACAGACTTACTAGGATACTTTTTAAAGTGCTACTGATTAAGCGCATAGACCCACACTGGCCAAACGTCAGAGAAAAAGCAAATATATAAATACCAATGACATGACGTGTGCATAATAAAAAAGATCTGTTCTAAATATTCATACTAATTGATTTCGACATAGTTTTATCTTGTAAAAAACGTTGGCGTGCTAATGGATAATTCTATAAATAAAAGATGCTGTAATGCATTACATAGTGGCTAAATCAAAATATAATTATCAAAAAGGACTAAGATTTGAAATACTTATTTGTTTTTTTTTTCTACACAGTGACACCAACGTGTCCCAAAGCGGCCGACAGTTGTTTCAACGCCTGTTTCATATCAGCGTCGGACATGTTGCGTTTCGCGCCAATCACCTTGAACGCGTTCAAATATTCTAACTCCGAGAACTGAGCGCCTTTCTCCCGAACTGACTGTATTATTTCCTGTAAAGAAATGAATTCTCATCATAATTTTGTATAAATTACTTAGTTCTATTTGGAGCAGGTAATATTTGCAAGAATCAGGAACACATCAGCAAACAGATGATAATAGTCCTACCTACCCTTACCTACCTACCTATTATATTTTATAAGACGATAGTTTTTTGCCATAATGGCGCTGACGCGGTTATGTGTAGTACCTATGCATGTAAGGAAGTGGGCACACTGCGTTTTTTACAGCGCGTTTGTATCGATACAAACGCGCTGCTCAAAAACGCGCTTCAAAAAACGCAAAGTGCTGCACTCCCGGTTCAATACAAACGCGATGCGAACGCGCTGCTCAAAAAAGCGCTTCAGAAAACGTCGTGAGCCCTCTCTCTAAAATATTTAGGTAAATAACGATGATAAAATATAATAATCGAGTCAGGGCGCCGCGCCAGGGGGCGGTTCAGACAGAGAGGCAGCTAGCGGGAGTTAGCTCGCCTTTGTACATGTCCTTACTTTATGTCGTTGTTCTATGTGTTTTATTTGTACAATAAAGAATTAAAGAATTAAAGAAAGAGTTACCTGGTGCGAGCGGGTGAGCAGGTGTAGGTACTGTGTGGCGCGGTGTAGTGAGTCGTGGGGCACTCGCAGCGCGGCGGCGGCGTGGCGCAGCGCGGCGAGCCAGGCGGCGCCGCCGGACGCGCCCGACCCGCGCCTCAGACAGACAGGCAGCTAGCGGGAGGTACCTGGTGCGAGCGGGTGAGCAGGTGTAGGTACTGTGTGGCGCGGTGTAGTGAGTCGTGGGGCACTCGCAGCGCGGCGGCGGCGTGGCGCAGCGCGGCGAGCCAGGCGGCGCCGCCGGACGCGCCCGACCCGCGCCTCAGACAGACAGGCAGCTAGCGGGAGGTACCTGGTGCGAGCGGGTGAGCAGGTGTAGGTACTGTGTGGCGCGGTGTAGTGAGTCGTGGGGCACTCGCAGCGCGGCGGCGGCGTGGCGCAGCGCGGCGAGCCAGGCGGCGCCGCCGGACGCGCCCGACCCGCGCCTCAGACAGACAGGCAGCTAGCGGGAGGTACCTGGTGCGAGCGGGTGAGCAGGTGTAGGTACTGTGTGGCGCGGTGTAGTGAGTCGTGGGGCACTCGCAGCGCGGCGGCGGCGTGGCGCAGCGCGGCGAGCCAGGCGGCGCCGCCGGACGCGCCCGACCCGCGCCTCAGACAGACAGGCAGCTAGCGGGAGGTACCTGGTGCGAGCGGGTGAGCAGGTGTAGGTACTGTGTGGCGCGGTGTAGTGAGTCGTGGGGCACTCGCAGCGCGGCGGCGGCGTGGCGCAGCGCGGCGAGCCAGGCGGCGCCGCCGGACGCGCCCGACCCGCGCCTCAGACAGACAGGCAGCTAGCGGGAGGTACCTGGTGCGAGCGGGTGAGCAGGTGTAGGTACTGTGTGGCGCGGTGTAGTGAGTCGTGGGGCACTCGCAGCGCGGCGGCGGCGTGGCGCAGCGCGGCGAGCCAGGCGGCGCCGCCGGACGCGCCCGACCCGCGCCTCAGACAGACAGGCAGCTAGCGGGAGGTACCTGGTGCGAGCGGGTGAGCAGGTGTAGGTACTGTGTGGCGCGGTGTAGTGAGTCGTGGGGCACTCGCAGCGCGGCGGCGGCGTGGCGCAGCGCGGCGAGCCAGGCGGCGCCGCCGGACGCGCCCGACCCGCGCCTCAGACAGACAGGCAGCTAGCGGGAGGTACCTGGTGCGAGCGGGTGAGCAGGTGTAGGTACTGTGTGGCGCGGTGTAGTGAGTCGTGGGGCACTCGCAGCGCGGCGGCGGCGTGGCGCAGCGCGGCGAGCCAGGCGGCGCCGCCGGACGCGCCCGACCCGCGCCTCAGACAGACAGGCAGCTAGCGGGAGGTACCTGGTGCGAGCGGGTGAGCAGGTGTAGGTACTGTGTGGCGCGGTGTAGTGAGTCGTGGGGCACTCGCAGCGCGGCGGCGGCGTGGCGCAGCGCGGCGAGCCAGGCGGCGCCGCCGGACGCGCCCGACCCGCGCCTCAGACAGACAGGCAGCTAGCGGGAGGTACCTGGTGCGAGCGGGTGAGCAGGTGTAGGTACTGTGTGGCGCGGTGTAGTGAGTCGTGGGGCACTCGCAGCGCGGCGGCGGCGTGGCGCAGCGCGGCGAGCCAGGCGGCGCCGCCCGACGCGCCCGACCCGCGCCATCGCCAGATCACCGCCGCCGACATCATCTCGCCGATGCCCTCCATTATGTACTGCAAATAACAGACTTTTAAGACGGGTTGACACGATCAAAGTACGCTTGGACAGAGTTGGACTAGGATGAGTGGCTCTGATTGGACGCCGTCATGCAAATGCGCTTGGATTAGGGGTTGCTTGCCATAATTCCAAGTTGCGTCCGAGTAGGTATCCGAATCGACTCTGTCCAAGCATACTTTGATCGTGTCAACGCGGCTTTATTCAGTTATGGTTTTGATGTGAAATAGCTAATGCTGGGGGTTAGACCGATTGTTGGCGTGGCAACGCTTCCGTCGCTAATTATGATGCCGCATAATTATTATTATGAAACATTTTATACGGGTTATTATTTTTATTATTAATTAAATCAATTATTATATTATTACCTAATCAGATTATTAGCATTATCATCATCACGTACAAAATAATTTCGATGTTTCGCATCTGCCAGGCGTCCCGCGGTCATTTTTTAAACATTTCTAGTATCATCATAACACTACGCATTTAATTCTGCGGTACTTACGGACAATCGCCTTGGCGCCAGTACATTAGACGCTTGTTCGTGGAAAGCTAACAGCGCGTGTGCTAGTTTCCCCGCCCCTCCCCCCGCGCCCTCGTCTTCATCATCAGATATGGCCACGTCTTCTTGTCCCAAGTAGTGGAAGCATTCGATACGCATCTGACGAAAATATTCATTTCAGTAGGCCTACTCCCAAAACTAAAAACGATTCATCATCATCAGCCTTTCTCATCCCACTGCTGGGTATAGGCCTCTCTTAGTTTCTGCCATTCGCCCCTGTCTCGCGCCAATCTAGCCCATGTACGACCTGAGGTTTTAACTATATCGTCGACCCATCTTGCCGGTTCAACGAAAAACGATTAAATCGTGCCAATTTTCATGGTTCAGCTTACGTTGGTGGAAACTGAATTCGGAACATTTGACCAACATTAGCTAAACTACGATAGTTGGTAAGATATTTCGGTTTTGGGAGTAGGGGCTCTGAATCATTATGGTCCATAATATGGTGTTTAATATTTCAAATGTAACAAATAAATAAACTAGCAGCTGCCAGCGGCTTCGCTTACGTGGTACCTGGATAAAACGCAAAGGTAATGGAACTTCATAATAGTGAATTTTCAGCATTAAATGATCCAAATATATTTTTTTCCTCTATAAACAGAGTCAAACGAATTTAACTCTTTGTATCTGATTAAGTAAACACAACAACAACTAAGCTAAATCCTTTAGAAGTAAGCTTCTTGATTGCCAAGAATTTCAATAGTTTGACTTTGTAATTTGAATACCAAAAGTTTATAATCTATAGCAGCGCCCTCGCCCTGTAAATCCAGTACATCCAAAGGTTGTCCGGAAGAAATCGCTCATAGCGATAAGACCGCCCATTGTACTTCGCTCCCTATGTTCTGTGTGTCTGTAATTTGTTTTAATGTTCATGTGGCGTACAATAAAGTGTTAATCTATCTATCTATCTCGCGGCGTTGCCCCCGCCTCTTTACCTCTGCTGTATTGGTAACTGATTTTTGATTTTTGTACATCACCATCACAAACGTTCACAGGAAACTCACCTCTAAATGCAGCAACAGAAGGCACTTATGCGATATCTCGTCGAAGATCATAGCGGCACTATTGACGTCCGCTATGAACTTGTCAGTGACTTTGATTCCGCCGCCCGGTCCGGAGCCGCTGATTTTAGAGGGAATGGTTCGAATATTTGCAGCTAGCCAATCCTGAGACAGTCAAATAACAATTAAATAAAAAATAAAAACGGCCTGATGGGTCAAGACCAAAATTATAAGAAGGAAATTCTGCGTCTTCGTCATTGCTATTGTCATTTTTTTATTGTGAAAATCATGTTACATTTTTAGGATACTTTATTTTATAAATATAATACTTTACCATAGTCTCACAGAGTACTGCAACATCCAGTAGAGTGTTGACATCAGCGATAATTTCCTTGCGAGTGACGGCGCCGTCGCCGAGACTCGAACCGAGTATCTCAGCTTCGCGCTCGTAAGCTTGCTTCAGCTCCTAATAATAAAAGTGGATTTTTGAGACGGGACAGAAAGGGTAGGTATTTCACGTCATGTAAAAAGAACGCTGGAAGAAAGTGGAGGGGGTGTGTTTTGTCTCATGTTTGCGAATTGCGAAACAAAACCCATGCGCAAAGATGAGACAAAACAAAGCACACTTTCTTCCCGCGTTATTTTTACATGACGCCATCTGTACCATAAAGGTTCTTAGGAGGCCATCCATAACTTTGAGATATTCTGAACTGCATTAACAGATTTTGGAAAAAATACACATTAAGCCAGAAAAGTGCGATTCAGACTTCCAAAAATACATGCGATTCGAAGATTTTCCTCGGAAAGTTGACGTTTTTTCAGCGAAGCGACGTCACTTTCCGAATTCGGAATGCATTCCGAGGTCTGAATCACGCCTCAGGAATTAATATCACTTACGTCTTTAGAAATGTTATGGGCCTCGCGTTGAGTCGCGGCGCGCCAGTTCGGTAACGCTTGAAGAAACCGCACTATGTCGTCATCTGCTAACCAACGGAGCGCGCGTGCTGTGAACAAAACAAAACACTATTTATATTTCATTACATTTCAAGTTTAAATAAACATAATGTTTTTTTGAACTACTCTTTTTAGCTGTAAAAAGTAAGTTCGTTTGAGCGAGTGGCCAACACTGGTGTTGGAGCGTCCCTATTCCCTATTGGCCGCAAAAGCACATTTGTGTCCAACATCACCAATGTAAGGTGTGACATGTGTACGGCCCTAGTGGAAGCAACTTGTGACCCTTGCTTCGTGTGACCTACTCCCCTGATGCGGCGTTCACACGCTCGCGAGCAAACAGACATTCAATAAGACAGAAATATATTTTTCACCTCAGCAGCTCGAAATGGCATCCTTTGCTGCGAGAAACCAGTGTGCAAAATCGCATTTTGCACACTGGTTTCAGTGAGGAAAAGTGATTTGAAATTCGAATGTCGTAGATTGACACGTGATAGTGCATGGCGGTCATTGGCTAGCCTGTCTATGAAAAAAAAACAATAACGCACCTTTTAAAAATAAAATAGCGGGAATTTGTTTCTGTTACGCTAGTTATTTGTTGAAAATTCATAAAACAATAAAGATGAGTGAAACCAGTGACGAATACACTAATTTATCTCCAGAGAGAAGAGTTGAGACAAAAAGTGATTGTGATGAACAAAGTTCCCTTCCTGAGAAGCACGTATGTAAGTTCTGAACAAAACAGAAACTTTTAATTTTCAAAATTACAATAACTGTTATTTGTTCTTTTAATTTCTAAAAAAAATGCTTTATTTTTAAATAGATATAAATGAATACCTATTATGGATTAGTTGCTTCATTATGTACAAAGTGGTATCTTTTATTTGTAGGTTGTAATGTTCTCGCTGCTGAGGTGAAAAATTTTGTGTGCAACACGAGACCAAAGTTTTTTACATCTCGTGCCTTTGAATTCCTCGCTAGACTCGGGATTCTAACGTAGAATCACTCGCTACGCTCGTGATTCAATTCTTAGAATCCCTCGTTCGCTCGGGATTCAAAATCAGCACTCGAGGAAAACATCAACTTTCCCCTCTTGTTGCACAAATAACTATTTCACCTCAGCAGCTCGAAATGGCGTCCTTTGCTGCGAGAAACCAGTGTGCAAAATCGCATTTTGCACACTGGTTTCAGTGAGGAAAAGTGATTTGAAATTCGAATGTCGTCGATTGACACGTGGTAGTGCATGGCGGTCAATCGCTAGCCTGTCTATGAAAAAAAAACAATAACGCACCTTTTAAAAATAAAAAAGCGGGAATTTGTTTCTGTTACGCTAGTTATTTGTTGAAAATTCATAAAACAATAAAGATGAGTGAAACCAGTGACGAATACACTAATTTATCTCCAGAGAGAAGAGTTGAGACAAAAAGTGATTGTGATGAACAAAGTTCCCTTCCTGAGAAGCACGTATGTAAGTTCTGAACAAAACAGAAACTTTTAATTTTCAAAATTACAATAACTGTTATTTGTTCTTTTAATTTCTAAAAAAAATGCTTTATTTTTAAATAGATATAAATGAATACCTATTATGGATTAGTTGCTTCATTATGTACAAAGTGGTATCTTTTATTTGTAGGTTGTAATGTTCTCGCTGCTGAGGTGAAAAATTTTGTGTGCAACACGAGACCAAAGTTTTTTACATCTCGTGCCTTTGAATTCCTCGCTAGACTCGGGATTCTAACGTAGAATCACTCGCTACGCTCGTGATTCAATTCTTAGAATCCCTCGTTCGCTCGGGATTCAAAATCAGCACTCGAGGAAAACATCAACTTTCCCCTCTTGTTGCACAAATAACTATTTCACCTCAGCAGCTCGAAATGGCGTCCTTTGCTGCGAGAAACCAGTGTGCAAAATCGCATTTTGCACACTGGTTTCAGTGAGGAAAAGTGATTTGAAATTCGAATGTCGTCGATTGACACGTGGTAGTGCATGGCGGTCAATCGCTAGCCTGTCTATGAAAAAAAAACAAATAACGCACCTTTTAAAAATAAAATAGCGGGAATTTGTTTCTGTTACGCTAGTTATTTGTTGAAAATTCATAAAACAATAAAGATGAGTGAAACCAGTGGCGAATACACTAATTTATCTCCAGAGAGAAGAGTTGAGACAAAAAGTGATTGTGATGAACAAAGTTCCCTTCCTGAGAAGCACGTAGGTAAGTTCTGAACAAAACAGAAACTTTTAATTTACAAAACTACAATAACTGTTAGGGAGTGTCCACATTGCGTTTTTTGCAGCGCGTTTGTATCGATACAAACGCGATGCGAACGCGCAGCCCCCCGCGCAGCCCCTCCCGGTTCGCTTTTGTATGGAAAAATACGCGTTGCGAACGCGCGTTTGTATCGATACAAACGCGCAGCTCAAAAACGCGCTGCAGAAAACGCAATGTGGACACTCCCTTATATGTTCTTTTAGTTTCTGAAAAAAATGCGTTATTTTAAAATAGATTTAAATGAATACCTATTATGGATTAGTTGCTTCATTATGTACAAAGTTGTATCTTTTATTTGTAGGTTAATGTTCTCGCTGCTGAGGTGAAAAATTTTGTGTGCTACACGAGACCAAAGTTTTTCACATCTCGTGCCTTTGAATTCCTCGCTAGACTCGGGATTCTAACGTAGAATCACTCGCTACGCTCGTGATTCAATTCTTAGAATCCCTCGTTCGCTCGGGATTCAAAATCAGCACTCGAGGTAAACATCAACTTTACTCTCTTGTTGCACAAATAACTATAGAGCGATCGCGAAATAGCTCTGTCGCTCTCATTTCAAGATCAAACAATACAAAAAAGATATCGATCTTATAAACATTAACAACAAGCACTTAGCGTCACTGTGGAAGAATCAAACATCTGTGGTTGAATCGGAGTACAATCTAATCAAAAGAATGGAACTATCAATTAGCAAACAACACACTCTGATCGACTCACATCTACACAAATTAGAAAACGCAGCTTCACAGCTAACCTCTGAAGTGCAACAACTAGAACTTACCAACGAGTTTATCTTATCAGCCATTATTGCAAACAACATGTTGTCAAAGCTCAGCAGTATACAAGAATCATTGCTGGATATCATCACTAACGTATATAACGGCAAATTCAACATACATCTCCTCACACCGGAACAACTGCAACAACAACTAAACATCATCTCCGGTCAACTTCAGCGAGATCTGTCACTCCCTATAAGTAACATACAGACAGACTTGTGGAATATTTATCATCTATTGCGGATAAGAGCCAGGATGACGAAATCATATCTCATCTTCGAAGTAAGAGTTCCTCTCGTGAGCAGGGAAGGCTTCGAAGCTTATCAAGTTATCCCTATCCCTCATTTAGTCGGAGAAACATCAATCAGCATCATACCTGTATCAGAAAATCTGGCCATCAACATGCAAAAGGATACTTACGTGCCTATACCAGATATCAACTCATGCCTCATATCAGACCAAAACACTAAATTGTGTAATATTCAAGGTCCCATTTACAAAATGATAACAGATATCAGCCTATGTATCAAAGATCCCGGTACAAATACCTGCCAAACACAATCAACACCTTGCAAAAATATGTGGAGAGAATTACACACGCCAAGTACATACCTATATTTTTGTTGCAACACCTGTTCATTACGAGTCATATGTGAAGATCAAATATCAGTAACGCAGATAAGCCGGGTCGGCATCATAAGTCTCGGTCAAGGTTGCATAATAAAGGGCGAAGAGTTTACTATATACTCACCACAACAACATTCTTCAGAGATAAAGGTGCAACCTGATATTTTCATTCATGAAATAGCTCCTATCAATCATGTTATAAACATATCAGTTCCTATTCATAATTGGAGCTTGGAAAACGACTCAGTACAAGAAAATGTTGCTCTTGAGAAAATACGAGAACAGATTGATCAAATGAAGCAGGAGAGCACGACGGTGGACAGCATTTCGTATCATGACGTGCATCACTACACGGTCATTTACTTGTTTGTGACTATCGGAATCGTGTTGGGAGCAGCATGCGTGTGGCGGCGCGCGCGAGGCGCGTGCGCCGCCACACGCAACCAGCAGCGGCGGAGGCGGGGGGGCCCCCGTCACATCCGCCCCTCAGCAGCGTTATCAGTGGTGCTTGTGCTAGTGCAAGTGATAGTGGTAACATAGAACTTAGGTATTTCAAAAAACAAAGTGAGTCAGTGCATGGTGATCCGCGACGTATTGACAAGGCGTCGTCGCCTATCGCGCGGCCCACGGTATCCATTAATTAAGTAAAGACTATCTCGTTTACGTTAGATGAAGTTTTACTAACAAACATTGTTCATCAACCTTATATCATCATCATCATTAACAATCATTTCTTAATCAATTAAATTTTATCTTTACCTGTTTAACATCCTCTTTATCTCGTGGTCGGGAGCATGTACGGTGCAACCGCACATTCGCTGTTGTCAGCATTTTACCTTATTGTTTCCAAGCGCGCGCCTCAACAATTCAGTTCACGTTCGCTACTCATCAAAGGCGCGTGTCTCCTATCAATTATCATTATCATCCATAGCTCGTAAGAGAAGTGGAATAAACATTTATCAACTCTATTATCATCTTATCATTTTAAAGGTGTAAACCCTTACAGAGACAGAAGATAATAAATGGCCCGTTGAATGTCTGTTTGCACGCGCGCGTCTGAACTCACCATGAGGAACAGCGTTGTATACATTATGTGTATTGTATGTTTGTGTGCATTGTTGTCTTACCTGTGGGTGCGTGTGCTATCTTAGTGTGCGCGGCGCGCGCGGCGGCGGCGAGCGCAGCGAGGGCGTGCGTGGCGGCGCGCAATGCCCAGGCGCCGCCGCACGCGCCGCACAGTTTGGCCGCTGCTAACACATGCTCCACCGCTTGCCACGCCGCGCCGCATTGCGTGAATATCACGCGGTGACGGGACCTACAGAAACACACAAACATTACACTTGGAAATCATGCGGTGACGGAATCAGCACAAACATATCACGTGATGTTGCGACACGGGACCGGTAAAAAGTACGCTGCAACAAAAAAAATATCAGAAAAAAAAATACTCCATAGTGAGACTTAGACCGCTCGCAGTTTGCATTCGATTTTGCAACGTATACGTACATTGTAAACACTGTAAACGGGATATTACATGATTTACCATGATTTTGGGATTTTTAAGTTTCCCGATATTATTGTATTATTGTACTACCATGATAGTTTCAAAAGTTTTATAACGTACCTATACGTAGGTCGACTGACGTGCAAATTGACCTCGCACACTGGCTGCGTTTTTGTCCGTTACATACAAAATTAGATGAACGTACACGCACGTCTAATCGGATACAGTGGCCTCATAGTAATCGGAGTGTTGGGATCATTAGTGCGTGTTCGTACATGTATGCACGTCTAAAATTCGGATGAAAACGCATGTAAACTGCGATCGGCCTTACGCTAATCTAACTAAAAAAGTTAGTTACAAGCGTCGGCGTCGACACTCATAAGAGATGCAGGGCAGACATTTACGCGCATACATACGCACAGAAAAACACTTCTCTGAATTCGCCATAGCAGAAGAAATTAAGTAACTTACTCATTGAGTAAAGTCTGCGGCGGTGGGCCACGTTCCCGCCACGCGTTGTTCGCGCGCAGCGTCTCATCGATGGCGGTCCGCGCAGAAAGAGACAGACGCTCGCTCTCGCCCGTCCGCACGTAGTCCGTTATAAACGCGCGCAGAGAACATTCTCCTCCGCTGAAAATCAAGCCACAAATAAACCTAAACCTTTTTGATGTGAAACATCTAATGCGGTCAGACCGTTGCCGTGACGACGCCACGCTGACGCCACGCTATTATGATAGTATGATTACATAAATGTCTAAAAACAATAAGGAAAAAAAATCCGACAGCTTTAGTAGGTAGTTGCTGAGATAATCAGCCGTAACATACAAATTATATAGGATACTGTCAAGATAGGAAACCATAAAAAAGTACTAATAAGTCAAAAAGCATTTATTAAATAGGACCAAATGGATCACTTTAATTCGTGATTCTACAGTCTACACCTGTTCTTTCGCGACTAATAGCAAAGGAGTTTGTGTTGGTTTATTTATTTTTGATATTTCACTATTCACGTACCCAGTAAGAGGCTCTATGTGCGCACACAAAGCTTGTAGCGCCATTAGTACTGCCAAATGTGCCGGATCAGCGCGACAGACTAGCCGTTTGTGCCGTCGAGTTGCCACGCTAGTTCTGTTTGATAGTGGCCCAGGGATTAGTTTTGATGTATCATTACCCACTTACCCAGTAAGAGGTTCTATGTCGGCACACAAAGCGTGTAGCGCCGGTAGTACCGCGTGTAAATGTCCCGGATCAGCGCGACAGACTAGCGGGTGTTTGTGCCGTCGAGTTGCCACGCTAGTTATGTTACATAGTGGCCCAGGGATTAGTTAGATGTTTCATTACCCACTTACCCAGTAAGAGGTTCTATGTCGGCACACAAAGCGTGTAGCGCCGGTAATACTGCGTGTAAATGTGCCGGATCAGCGCGACAGACTAGCGGGTGTTTGTGCCGACGAGTTGCCACTCTAGTTCTGTTTGATAGTGGCCCAGGGGTTAGTTTTGATGTTTAATTTTCCACTCACTCAGTAAAAGGTTCTATGTCGGCACACAAAGCGTGTAGCGCCGTGTAAATGTGCCGGATTAGCGTGACAGACTAGCGGGTGTTTGTACCGTCGAGTTGCCACGCTAGATCTGTTACATAGTGGCCCAGGGATTAGTTTTGATGTTTCATTACCCACTTACCCAGTAAGAGGCTCTATGTCGGCACACAAAGCGTGTAGCGCCAGTCAGTAGTACTGCCAAATGTGCCGGATCAGCGCGACAGACTAGCGGGTGTTTGTGCCGTCGAGTTGTCACGCTAGTTATGTTACATAGTGGCCCAGGGGTTGGTTTTAATGTTTCATTACCCACTTACCCAGTAAGAGGTTCTATGTCGGCACACAAAGCGTGTAGCGCCGGTAATACTGCGTGTAAATGTGCTGGATCAGCGCGACAGACTAGCCGTTTGTGCCGTAGAGTTGCCACGCTAGTTCTGTTTGATAGTGGCCCAGGGGTTGGTTTTGATGTTTCATTACCCACTTACCCAGTAAGAGGTTCTATGTCGGCACACAAAGCGTGTAGCGCCGGTAGTACTGCGTGTAAATGTGCCGGATCAGCGCGACATACTAGCGGGTGTTTGTGCCGTCGAGTTGCCACGCTAGTTCTGCTTGACGGCGGCCCTGAAGATTAATTTTACTGTGAAAATTCTATAAATTATTTCAGTATCTAAATACATGAAATAATGTCTCTCATATAGAGGATGAATGAAAGAAGGTTGACGAAACAGGTCCACAAAGCGAGTGTGAATGGAACCGTCGGAAGGGGAAGACCTAGGCACACATTCCTGGACCAAATTGGAGAATTATTGGAAAAAGGTCAGGTACCTCAAATTGACGAGCTTGCATGAAGAATGTGATGAGAGTGAATGAAGCGAAAAAAGTGTGTCAGGATCGTAGCAAGTGGAGATCTGTGGTCTCTGCCTACCCCTATGATGGGAAATAGGCGTGATTTTATGTATGTATTATGTATGATGGTCACTGTTGTGGAGTTAAAGTACACACGCTCGGATTCCGCAGCGGACAACAGATTTTGTCTGCTCCGAACCATATCCGATCGTCTGTGGAGTTGTCTGGACTCATATGACTTCAGGCCTACTCTACATACGGTCGGATATGGTTCGGAGCAGACGCTCTCCGCTCTCCGCTACAGACCAAATGCGAGCGTGTGTTAGCACTTCAGAATTGTTTAAATGATTGAATGAATGATAACTTTTAATGATCTAAACAGAACGGCAGCTGACATAATAGTTACTAACCAGTTAACTTGAAGAGTTCGGTCCTGCGTCGCTGCGGCCGCTTCTTGCCGAAGTAGTCCGCTATACGAAGCTGGTCAGAGTAGGCAGAGGCGCCCGGCACTCGAGTCGCTGCGAGATTAACACTCTCTATCTCGAGGTATTCGGTTAATAGCAGTTGTAGCTGAAAAGTACATTAAAACTTTAGACCAAACCTCTTTAAACGTGGAATCACACGGTTCATTTTTCGTTCATTTCTGTTTTTCATTCGGCATCTTTCACTAGGAAAGAAGCGTCTGAACATAAAATGAAAGAAAAATGAAAAGTGAATTGAGAAAGATGACAGAGCTACTTACGTGGTCACTGAATTGTCATCTCTATGATAGGAAACAGGCGTGATTTTATGTAAGTATGTGTGTATCGTAGTAAGATTATTCAACTTTTGTCGGTACTTCGGTATACAAGGCTTTCAAAATAATCAGTAGCTGTCTTTCAACACATACATACGATCAATTAGAATGAATACTTACAACTTGTTGTACTGCGCTCCAATAGTGTTGCTCTGTATGTAAGCATGAGTCAGATAAGCGATGCTTCTGTAATGCCGCTCGCCATAGTTGTAGCAATCTAGAAATATAATAATACCTAAGATACACTTCTCACAATGGATCTAGGCATTCGTGAAGTTAGCCATTTCGCTGCGCAGCAGAAATTTTTGTATGAAAAAGCTGCACTGCGCATCGAAACGCCTAACTTCACGAATGCCTAGATCCATTGTGAGAAGTGTACTTGAGCTTGTTCCATCCTCTCCAAGTAAAGTCTTGATAAGACCCTATGTATTTTACTATTACTATTCTGTAAAATTTTACTATTTTTAATGTTTGTGAGAGAAATAAATAAATGATATTGATATATTGATATTTATGTAAAGTTCTTAGGTTAATACAGAGTTTGGCCTGTCTCTTTCACGCCCAAGATCTATTATATCTCGCTATCTCTATCAATACCTTTTGTTCCTAGTAGCACACGCTCGAAACTCCTCTGCAAGTATAGCGACGAGTCTTGCGAGCGGTCGCCCTGTCTCTGTCACACCCGCCGTCTCTAGTATCTCGCTCTCCTCGTCTGATTCGGGGTCTATTTCTATATCGTCACCTTCTTCTATAATGCGACGCGATACAGAGTCGATAACTTCCAGTAGTTCATGCTGGATTTGGACTTTGAATTTCTGTAATACAATAATATATGAATTGTTTAAAACTAGCTCAGATTCTTCATAAAAAAGTAAACAAGAACGTAGATAAGTTATCTAAGATAAATAAGAGAGACAAAAGATTTCGTAGTGGCATCTTATTCTGAACAACTTATTTTTATTTTTTATTTTTACTGTAGATCAGTGATTCCCAAAGTGGTCCAGGTGGACCCCCAGGGGTCCACGGGAGACTCGAAAGGGGTCCACGTTGGCGAGAAATTTTGGGAATATGGTAGAAATGTAGCAGCAGGGGGTCCACCAAAACCAGTAAAATTTTGAAAGGGGTCCATGAGAAAAAAAAGTTTGGGAACCACTGCTGTAGATGGACATTTGTTTAGCCACGATTTCACCTGATGGTAAGCGACGATGTGGCTGACGATGGATCACAAAGGTCTAGAAGACACTTATTTACTCTTGACTTGAAGAGACCCAGGTTATAGTTTTTGGGGAAAACAGAAGCCGGCAGCGAGTTCCAGACCTTAGCAGTGCAAGTAATGAAGGTAATGAAGGAAGAGAGCCGCGTGGTACGAGTGGATGGAATGTCCACAAGATAAGGATGGTGGAGTGTCGTGCAAACTTTATGGCGGTTTAAGTGCGCGGCAGATTCGACTTTGCTCAGGTACTGTCAACACAATTGCGGGGAGGTGAAGGCGGTGAGGGGCGGGGCTAGGCCGGCTATGTATATAAAGTTTACTCTATTCTATTGCGTTGACTGTACCTGCGCACAATCGAATCTGCCGCCATAAAGTTTGCACTGCGCCGTGCGTCTGCTTATCCTGAAGTGGAATAGATTATGTTGAACAAATGTTACCTCAGTAGCTTCCTTCAGCTGTTCCAAAACACCGAGAGCCTCGAGTGATATCATGACGGTGGTCTCAAAGGTTTTATCTTCCTCTGTGAGCGAGGCTTCAAACTCAGGTGTTATGTCTTGGAGATAGGCATCTGTCACTTCCTCGCTTTTTGTCAGTTCTACAAAAAAGTTATAACAATATGTATATGAACCTAGCAATTTAAAAAAAGTTAAGCGCAATGCTGTTGGTCAGATCGAATATCTACAACGCAAAGTGCGCCAAAATGGCTAGCATTAAAATCCATTCGCTATTTTTTTACAATATAGGTAACATGAGATTTTTTAATAATATTACGCTTCTTATCTATTGTTCCTATAATGACCATTTAAAGATATTTAATTATTATTTTCAAATTATATTAGAATCCTAAAGTTCTTATAGAAAGAGTTCTAAAATACAAGGATTTGTGACCTAACTTACCCGCAAGTAAAAGTGCCGTGCGCCGTCTCGCCGACAGCGCGCGTGTTAGCGGCGCCCTTTCGCCTCTGTATACCGCTTCGCTTATCCTCGCTAGGATCACATCCACTAGCTCACGTTTCTTTGCCTAGAACAATCAACAGAAAACAATAACCATCATAAGGCTTTGATATTTGGGTAAAGACCCACATACGATCCTAGAACACATCTTGAGAACCGATTATTAGATCGGATCTTTACACTGGTTCCGATTCGTTCTATGATACATTTAAAAAAATCTCAAAATTTATAAAATTATCGAACCTGCTCACACAATTTTACAAGAATCTATTGAGAAATGCTACCTGTAGATGAGAACAGACAGACAAAAGCATATTTTTTCCAATCTTGAAACCGAGATGCTTTGCTCACTCGGTCAAAAATAACAAGTACCTCCAAATGCTGCCTAGTTCCATTGAGCGCGTCGACATGGTGTAAGGTTGCAGTGGCTGTATCCAATGCTTCAGTCAAAGTGTGCGCGCAAGCCAACACACGTCCTGCCGCCACATACTCGCGCGCACTTCTCTCCGACACTACTACACGCTCTCTGAATAAAAAGGAAAAATGATTTTCATTTTTGTTGTGCATTCTAACTAAGCTGTATACATAATAATAGTAAATTTCGCTTGTTTGGCTAAAAGTTTTAGCTTAGTTTGGTTGATTGCTATGTGAGCTAGGTTAGTAGGCAAGAAACTGTGCTATAAGGTTTCATAGCTGTTTTTAATTACAATAGCAATAGAGTGATATTCCTCTAAGCGAATACTTTAAAAACAAGGTTTAACAACTTTTATTTTCATTTTACAATTAACTTTCCTCACTAGCATACTCATTAGCAACACTGATAAGACCCTGTTCTTTTTCAATGAACAAATTTCATTTTATTTCTCATTTTGAAAAACTTCCAAATAAAAACGGAAACAGACATACATATCAGTCAACATTTGCAGTGCATAGTGATGTGTCCGCGCAGTCATCCACAGCCTCTTTAGATCGTCACGTCGTAGGCGCAGCAGCCCTCTACAAGCTGCCAGTCGGGCAGTGGAAGCATCACAGTGCTGACCCCATGCTGTTAGGGCTTGGCCGACTGCACTGAACTTCTGTTAACAAGAATATCATTAAGGAATGTGCATTTAGTTATATTCATGAAAGTCAGGTAAATAATATGGTATTGTTATGGATATTATAACTAGCTTTCAAAAACTACTATACTGTGTTTATATCACGTAAAAAGAATGATGGAAGAAAGTGGAGGGGTGTGTTTTGTCTCATGTTTGCGAATAGGTAACCCATGTGCAAACATGAGACAAAACACACCCCTCCACTTTCTTCCAGCATTCTTTTTACATGATGCGAACTATACTTACTTTAAAATTTAAAAACTTCTAAGATTGTAGTCAACACTTAAATTAATGCAACTCACCACCCTAGGTATTTCAGATTCTACTACACAAACAGTATTAAAGTAACCACACTTATAATTTCAACTCAGTCTCACCCACTGCTGGGTTTAGGTCTCATTTAACTCCTGCCTTTATTCCTATGCATCAAGGGTTCCTGAATTAATCCAAAACAATGTAATTATATTATAGACTCATAATAATCTCACTAGGCAGTCTAAAAACTCCGTCACCAGAGTTGGCCACTTGCTCATACGAACTTACTTACCTTTATCTCACTATGAGAGGCTACATAAGCCTTTTACCTGCATAACTTCCATGATTTCCGTAGCATGTTCCGCGACCAGCTCGTCGAGTCTGGCATCGCTCTTCTTATACTCCTTTTCAAGTTTAGCCCTCTCCTTCTCTCGCTGCTCGTTTGTCTCGCTGGCGGAGAGAGTTCGGATCACCGACATTAGTAGACCACTCTGAAAAGTGGGTGTCTTTGTAAATTCCTCGTTTGAAAAATAAGTGTGAAATGACAAAACTTACGGTTTCCTTCCCCTGTTTGACCCCTCGAGGAGGCTTTGTTGGAGGTGGAGATGACATCTTAAAAATATGTTTCAGCTAACACTAAAATTGTGAACAAACTACTCTGAAAAATAAAATTATTTATTCCTCCTCCGAACCGAAAGTGAAAACAAAACAGCAAACACTTGCTTGACATGACACAGGCAGTGTTGCCAACTCCAAAAAATAAAAGTCGCTAGATTGAGTGCGAAAAGTCGCTAGAAAGTCGCTAAACGAGGCAAAAGGAGCTAGCGCGGGGGGGGGGGGGGGGGGGGCTAAAATTTTTAAAATATTATTTTAATTCAAAATCTTCGTCAGCATTCATTGACCATAGTTCATAGTTCGATAGAGTTTGATAGTCAAAGGTTGAAACGCGGGACATTGACATACACCGTAGTAATCACGCACATGAAGTTCCGTATTTTTATTCGGTCAAAATGTACACAAGACAATATCATACTTTAATGGTGTCTGTCACTGTCGCTTGGCGTCTATTACTGTCATTTGGTGTCTGTCACTCACCAAGTCCACCAATAAAATACTTTTAATTTCTTTCTTGGTCGAAGTCCAAAAGTCGCTAGATAAGTCGCTAAATATTTTTTGTCGCTAAAACCGATTTTTTGTCGCTAACACAGGTCCAAAAGTCGCTATTTCTAGCGACGAAGTCGCTAAATTGGCAACACTGGACACAGGATTCTTGATTTGACAGTGACATTTGACAGTGACTCCAGTCAAGTCCAGTCCAGCTAAATCAAAAAGTTGACTTTAAGCTTTAAAATATTTTTTGCCTCTGTCTAGTATTACAAAACAAAAAGAGAGAGAATTTTTTTTTAATGTTTTGTTTATTGAAAATAAAAACGAATGTGGTCGTCCCAAGGAATTTCTATACTACGTACCTGGAATGCTGACTGAGACAGAAAACAAGGTCCGCTTGAGAGATAAAACTTGGGCGGCGTGTCTCTTTCTAAAGGGTGACCATAAACTAAATATTCCTAGTCCTTATGGGGCCTTTTCCATCATTTTCTGATTTACGTGATGTTTCAGGGCGTGATTTTTGAATTAAAATACTGATACAATTTTGATCCTTCATTTTGATTCTTGAATCTTGATTCTTGAATCTGAAAACTGAAATTTTGAATCTTGAATCTTTGAACATTTGACATCTGTCATCTGAAATGTAGATCTTAGTCATAGCTTTCATTTGAACTAAGAACGGGGAGTCTAGGACGAGTAGTTTCCAAGATATGGCCGTTTGAAGTTTGACAGCTGTCACTTCAAATGAAGATCTTGGTCATAGCTTTCATTTGAACTGAGAACGGGGAGTCTAGGACGAGTAGTTCCCGAGATATGGCCATTTGAAGTTTGACAGCTGTCACTGCAAATGAAGATCTTGGTCATAGCTTTCATTTGAACTGAGAACGGGGAGTCTAGGACAAGTAGTTTTCGAGATATGGCGGTTTGAAGTTTGACAGCTGTCACTTCAAATGAAGATCTTGGTCATAGCTTTCATTTGAACTGGGAACGGGGAGTCTAGGACGAGTAGTTTCCAAGATATGGCCGTTTGAAGTTTGACAGCTGTCACTTCAAATGAAGATCTTGGTCTTAGCTTTCATTTGAACTGGGAACGGGGAGTCTAGGACGAGTAGTTCCCGAGATATGGTCATTTGAAGTTTGACAGCTGTCACTTCAAAGATTCAAGATTCAAGATTTCAGATTCAAGGTTCAAAATTCAAGAATCAAGGATCGAAATCCAGGATCGAAATCCAAGATCGAAACCAAGGATCAAAATCAAGGATCGAAATCAAAATCAAGGATCAAAATCAAGGATCTAATTCAAGGATCTAATTCAAGGATCGAAACCATGGATCGAAATCAAGCGCTGATTTTGTCGAGCGCGATAAGGTAAAAATATCCTGAAATTTAAATGACATGGGCACACTACTAATCCAACAACGAGTGTGAAAGAGACAAAGCACCCAAGAAAGCCTCTCAACAAGACCATCAATCCTTATAACCAAGATTAAATGATAATAGATCGTTGTGTAGTCGTGATAAGGTTCAAAATCCTTTGTACATTAAATGTCAGTAAGAACTCCAGTTACGTAGTTTAGAATCTTCTTGGGTCGTCCTGGTAACACAAGTTTGACAGTGACAGCCTCTAGACCGCCATGTCAGTGCCACAGTTCAATGTATTTTTTTTGTTTACTTTGTTTGATTTGAAAAATTTGAAAGTGTAACGTATACATACATAGGTACCGGTCCGGGGATATAGGTCTTTAAGTCAAATTACCGACCTGCGCTTATGACTTTATGTTAAAATAGCAACATACCATATCATCTGAAAGTCAAAATGCCTTAGGCCCCAAAATGCCTGAAATTCATATCGGCTCTTTTATCTAATGACTGAATTACTATATACCTGTGGTGTTTCATACAATCGACAAGAAAAGTATGTATGTAAAATAGATTTCATAATAGATATTTCTTGGTCATGCCTTGGTAAGATACTTCTTGGTTATTATCTTTGCACACTGGCCACTTAAAATTTCTTACATTACAATGATTTATTTATCTATTTATTTATTTATTTCTACACCAATTTCATTTTTGGAAAATGTTATATCATTAGGAAAACGATACAGATAAATAATTTATGTTAAGTATATTTTAGTTAAATAAGAAAATAAAGTTTTTTTTTTTCTGTGCACGACTGTACATTGATGTTCATTTTCTTAATCAGTCTTATAAACATTCAGGCATAATAAATTTCAGGCATTTTGGTGTCTAAGGCACTTTGACTTTCAGATGATATGGTATGTTGCTATTTTAACATAAAGTCATAAGTGCAGGTCGGTAATTTGACTTAAAGACCTATATCCCCGGACCGATAGGTACGTTTGTAGAAATAAATTTTGTAAAAGCTAGCCAGCCGTCATAAAGCTATTTTACATTGTGTCTGCATGGTTACCAACTAAAATGGATTACTCCACAATAAGCAACAAAACAAACTGTACCGAAGTTGAAGAGCTTACAAATGGTGAACTGAGTGAGCGTTTCTATCTACTCAAGAAACAGTATGATGTCCTATCCCACAGCTACGAATCCACAAAACAGGAGCTTCATGACACCAGGAGAAGTTACCAGACGGCTCTAGATGTCCAGGGGCATTTGAGTGCTGAGTTAGAAAGTTTTCAAGCGGACGACGAAAGGAGGAAGAATGAGGTGAATAACAGGATATCATCTCTTCAAGATGAGATTTCTGAGCTCAGGGAGGAACGTGCACTGGCTGTCGAGCGTCATGCTGCCGAAATTAAAAAGTTAGAGCTCCAAATTCGAAATTTGAGGGAAGAGCAGGCTATAAAAACTCGCGAAAGCCCAGTGCGTGATACCTCTGAGTTGGATGAGGCAAGGGCCGCTGTGAATTCGGCATTGTCTGAAGCAGAGTCAGCGAAAGTAGCGCTTGAGCAAGCAAAGCTGGAAGTAGCCTCTTGGCAGATGAAAACTGAGGAGTTGATTGTAGAGATGTCTGAAATGCGTGCAGCGGCTGAGTTGCGTCGGGAAGAGCTGAGAGCAGCCGTGGATAGAGAAGCGGTGGTGTTGGCTGATTTAGCTGAAGCAAAGGCTATGCTGCATCAATGCACGGACTCAACAGATTTACAACCTCATGGTAACCTAAATATTGAGTACCTACCTACCTTCTGCGCCTATGTTTTACATTTAAAACACTTCCATTTGTAGGTACCATTCAAAAGTATAAACAACAAAGTTTAATTTAATATTTCTTACAGCTGCCAAAGGAAACTCGATATTTGCAGAAGTAGAAGACAAAAGACAGGAGATGGCCAAAAACCTCATTCAGATGAAACAAACTAACTCTAGGGTAGGTAAGTTAGTGTGAATAAGTAATGCATGGACATAAAATTTCCAGCTATCCCTACTGTTAGGGATAAATAAAAAAAAACTATCCCTACCAGTTAGAACATATCAGTAGGGATACATAGAACATGGGATGTCTTTGCAATCACCCTTAGACCAATATCACTTACTATCACTTACTATCACTCACTGCTTAGTATAGGTCTTCTGTTCTGTGTATTTTACAAATAACTAAGGTGCCTGCACACCTATCAGCGCCGTACGCGCCGCATGAATCGAATGTTAGAATTATTTATATGAAATTGTATGAAATCTCGCACACCTGCCTGTGGTCGAATCGTCTGAATCTGGTAGTACTCCGAGAATTCGGCGCAGATAGGTATGCGCTCAGCTTTAGGCATCCCTGTGACTCTTATAATGCTGACCAATTAGACTTCTCCACTTCTGCCTAGAAAATGTAGTGAGTCAAAAAAAAAAATTAAACTCACTGCCTAAAATAGAATAGAATAGATAGTTAGGTACACCCAATTTTTTTAATTTTTTATCTCAATGTTCAATATTTTACAGCTAAGAAGAGAGCTAGCAAACAAACAAGCAGAATTGGATGCTCTAATCCATGAGAAGCAGACAATTTGGGAACAACAAGCTGGGGCCACTGCACATTATGATAGGGAACTCATTGGTAATATTTTTAACTACCTACAATTAAAACTTTTCTAATCTAACCCATTAATCTACAGGGCAATCAATATAGTAGTTGAAATTTACGAACAAAGATCTTATTTTAATTTATTTAAAATATCTCAATATAGCAAGACGAAGGCGTGGAAGATTCAGAAGGAGATGGCGTGACAAGTTGGGTGCCCGCCCATATAAGATTTGTAACGGCTGTAACGGCGTTAAATCGCGAAGAGTGAAAGGAGAGAAGGGAGGCCTTTGCCCTGCAGTGGGACAGTAATGGCTGAAAAATGAAATGAAATTAATCTTAATCATACCTTATTTTTCAGAGAGTTACGAGGAACGCATCACACAGTTAGAAGGGCTGTGCGAGAGACAGCGACGCGAATTGGCGCGTTGGTTTGGCAAACTGTGCGAGCCACCCGCCAATGGTTGGCTGCCTGGCGTTTTGGATCATTTGAAGTAAGTTAAGACTCTGGACTTGACATCGTTGCAAATATGGGTCAGGATAGTGGCAAGTGGCAATCTATCACTGGTACCTACAATTCCTACAAGTAAATACCGGTCAAAAAACATATCCCTCCTTTTTGCTTCGCCGTAGTTGGGTAAAACAGGCTTATTCCAACCTTATTCTAGGAATAGTTATGATTACACATGTTGTGTTGGTCGAGTGGATTAGTGCCTCGACGTTCAATCCGAAGATCGTGGATTCAAACTCGAAAAAAAAAATTCATACTTACTACCTATAGATCAGCGCCTGATCCCTAGATAGGCGACACTGAAAATCAACGCCTGATCCCTAGATCTAGGCAATAAGCTGAGTTGTCGCCGATTTCAACAAGTATTTTCTTCTTTTTTTTTCTCATTTTGTTATTTTGCTTTGTTGTATTTGTTAAAAAAATGTATTTTCTTTCTTTCTTTCGGCGCGTCGCAATTGCAGCACTATAAACCGTTTATCCTCCTCAATCGTGACATTGAGACATATTCAATGGAAAATTCATTTCTACAACACAATGATTTTTCAGGTCTGAATGTGAACAACTAAGAGCTGAAGTGTTATCCCGAGGCGCCGCTCAATTAGCTAGTGCGGCCCAAGTGAGAGACCTTCGCAGAAAACTAGCTGTCCTAGCCACCACCAATGCAAAACAAACCATCACCCCACCAACCAAGGCTGAACCTTACAAAGACAGTCCAGATATTGCCGCACCAAAAATACCAATGATGAGAAAAATAGATGATGTTAAGAAAAAAGTGTGCTTTAATTAATAAGAGAAATAATTATAATCAATGGTCAATTATAGTTTCGATATTTTATTTGAGAACTAACATACCAAGGGACACAAAGGCTAAATACATAGGTAATACATTTCATACTTTTATGGCTAAGTCCAGATGATTATTTTGGACACTGAGATAGGTAGGTAGTACCTTAGTAGTACCCTACGGGTAGTTCTACTTACACGTAATTTATAAACATAACAATAACTAGGCAGAGAAGATGTGATTTAAAATATATTTTCAGATTCTTATATCTGTAAGCTTTAGTCATCACATTAAAATACGATTCAAAGACAAAATTATGGAGTGACATGGACACGGATGTGTAAAGATTAGGCTCATTATAAATGCAACTACCTAGTGTCTTTTCGGGCTCTTAGGTGCAGGCCAGACAGAAACGTCGCAGGACAGGGCACCAGCGAACAGTGTTGCGCCCGCGCACAGTGGACGGAATTTCGAGCCTGCCTTTCATAGGATTTTTGAAAAATAAAATCCTTTTTTTTTTAAGTTTAAAGTATACAGTTTGGTTGTAAATGTCATAAAATGTAATAATCTAGTAGTCCCGTGGTTTTATTTTGTATAAACACCGTAAAATATGAGTTTGTACATTTAAAATGTATGGAAATGGAATTGGTTTTCCCCATAACTTATTCTGGTCTTGCATTGTAAAGCTGGAACTTTCAGGTATTGTTGCCGAGCCTCTAAGGAAGCCATACAACCTTTGACCTTGATCCAGAGTTGTCCGTCAAAAGAGATATGAATTAATTAAAAAAGTACGTTTGGCCTATATTGTTAGACGAGGTAAAGTATCGCAAATAATGAGATTAAAATTTTATTTTTGTCTAGTTTTGTTACCTGATGGATAATTAATGACTCTAAATAACTTTTGACCTTTACCAAGAACGTCCTTATTCATAACCTTTGAATTTATTGAAAATAAGTATTTTGAAAATATAGTCATGTTAATATGTATGTTAATATGTTAATAGTCATGTTAAGAAAGCTGGAACTGTCAGGTATTGTTACCGAGCCCATAAGGAAGCCATATAAATTTTGAACTTGATCCAGAGGGTCCTGTTTAGGAGATATGAATTAGTTAAAAATGCACATTTGGCAGATATTTGTCATAGGTACGAGGTAAAGTACCGCAAATAATGAGATTAAAATTTTATTTTTGTCTAGTTTTGTTACCTGATGGATAATTAATGACTCTAAATAACTTCTGACCTTTACCAAAAACGTCCCTATTCAAAAAGTATGAATTTATTAAAAATAAGTACCGATTTTGAAAATATAGTCATGTTAATAATAGTTTTAACAAAGCTGGAACTGTCAGGTATTGTTACCGAGCCCATAAGGAAGCCATTATGTATGACATTTGAACTTGATCCAGATTGATCAAAGATATGAATTGATTAAAAATGCATGTTTGGCCGATATTTGTCATAGGTACGAGGTAAAGCATCGCAAATAATATGATTTAATTTTAAATTTTTGCCTAGTTTTGTTACCTGATGGATAAGGAATGACTCTAAATAACTTTTGACCTTTACCAAAAACGTCCCTATTCAGAACGTAAGAATTTATTGAAAATAAATATTTTGAAAATATAGTCTTATTAATAATAGTTTCATCCAAACCTGAACATTGAATTGAATCACTATGAAGTCTTCAATTACCTACCTACCTATTTTTATAGTTTGACAGGCTAGTCACTGCCTGTACTCAATGTCCATTGTTCTTCCACAGATGTGGCCAAATATTTTAGTTTTGCTAATTAGGTTATTTGTTTGTCGGAAAATGGGTACCTAGGTACCTACCTGAGAGCAGTTACCATTTTATTCTGCGAACTTTATTGTTTTTGTAGGCATGTTACCTATCTACATTATTCTAATTAGACAGGTTAGTCACTCACTACCAGTCCTCATTATCAATAATTATATTGTTCTTCCACAAGTGTGACCAAATATTTTGGTTTTGCTAATAAGGTTCTTTGTTTGTCATAAAATGGGTATTTACCTAACTATCTGAGATCAGGTAGGTACCATTTGTTCTGCAAATTTTATTGTTAATGTAGATAGTTTCCTAATTATCATGATAAATCCTCCTGAAATTCGCTAACTGTTCTCAGGTACTGGTACCTAGGTACCCATTTTCCGACAAACAAAGAACCTAATTAGCAAAACCAAAATATTTGGCCACATCTGTGGAAGAACAATGGACAATAGTCTTTTTTAAACTTTCGCGATCACTATTCATATTGAGGACAGGCAGTGACTAGCCTGTCAAACTATAAAAATAGGTAGGTAGGTAATTGAAGACTTCATAGTGATTCAATTCAATGTTCAGGTTTTGATGAAACTATTATTAATAAGACTATATTTTCAAAATATTTATTTTCATTAAATTCTTACGTTCTGAATAGGATAGTTTTTGGTAAAGGTCAAAAGTTATTTAGAGTCATTCCTTATCCATCAGGTAACAAAACTAAGCAAAAATTTAAAATTAAATTTTATTATTTGCGATACTTTACTTCGCACCTATGACAAATATCGGCCAAACATGCATTTTTAATCAATTCATATCTTTGACCAATCTGGATCAAGTTCAAATGTCATACATAATGGCTTCCTTATGGGCTCGGTAACAATACCTGACAATTCCAGCTTTGTTAAAACTATTATTTACATGACTATATTTTCAAAATCGGTACTTATTTTTAATAAATTCATACTTTTTGAATAGGGACGTTTTTGGTAAAGGTCAGAAGTTATTTAGAGTCATTAATTATCCATCAGGTAACAAAACTAGACAAAAATAAAATTTTAATCTCATTATTTGCGGTACTTTACCTCGTACCTATGACAAATATCTGCCAAACGTGCATTTTTAACTAATTCATATCTCCTAAGCAGGACCCTCTGGATCAAGTTCAAAGTTTATATGGCTTCCTTATGGGCTCGGTAACAATACCTGACAGTTCCAGCTTTATTAACATGACTATTAACATATTAACATACATATTAACATGACTATATTTTCAAAATACTTATTTTCAATAAATTCAAAGGTTATGAATAAGGACGTTCTTAGTAAAGGTCAAAAGTTATTTAGAGTCATTAATTATCCATCAGGTAACAAAACTAGACAAAAATAAAATTTTAATCTCATTATTTGCGATACTTTACCTCGTCTAATAATATAGGCCAAACGTACTTTTTTAATTAATTCATATCTCTTTTGACGGACAACTCTGGATCAAGGTCAAAGGTTGTATGGCTTCCTTAGAGGCTCGGCAACAATACCTGAAAGTTCCAGCTTTACAATGCAAGACCAGAATAAGTTATGGGGAAAACCAATTCCATTTCCATACATTTTAAATGTACAAACTCATATTTTACGGTGTTTATACAAAATAAAACCACGGGACTACTAGATTATTACATTTTATGACATTTACAACCAAACTGTATACTTTAAACATCAAAAAAAAGGATTTTATTTTTCAAAAATCCTATGAAAGGCAGGCTCGAAATTCCGTCCACTGTGCCGCGCCCCGTCTTTTCTGTATGTTTTGCGTCGCGACGCAAACATTGCGTCGCGAAATACATTTTGTATGAAAGGGACGTGGAGTGAGGGAATAGACAAATATCCGCGCCCCGTCTGCGCCTTAAGTTTCCCATATAAAAATGGTTTCCTATAGATCAGAGAAAAATGTACCTACAAGATGACAACCACATAGTATTTCAGACTACACATGCACATTATCAACCGGCGCCGTGAGATCGCGCAACTCGTGTTCTCTGGCCAGCGCCATGTGCCTCGTGCGGCGCGCGTGATCGCGTGCGTCGCGCTGCGTTCGCGCGCGTAGACGCTTCGCTGCTGTGTCGTGCACGCATTGTGTGAAAGCACCTGAAACAAAGGAGTTGATAGGTAAGTTTGTTGCGATTTCATCGTTTTAGCTTGAGACAAAAAACTGGCCGAACTAAACTAATAAGGTAGTAGCCAGACTGCGTTTTCTGCAGCGCGTTTTTGAGCGCGCAGACAGCTCCCTTCCCACCGAATAAATAGGTATTGTATCCAAACAAACAATGCGAACGCGCGTTTGTAGCGATACAAACGCGCAGCTCAAAAACGCGCTTCAGAAAACGCTATGTGGCGGTGACATGGGCATGGAAACTCACCGACAGTGTCCCAACACTTGATGTTTTCTTCCGGTAGCTGATAGGTGTTGTAGCAATCGATGACGTGTTGCTTGCTCTCCGCACACACCGGCTCCACGCTCACCATGTTCGCTGTGCGCAGGTCTATTCGCGTCACCAGGGCGTTCAGGTCTTCTACTGTTAGGCTGAAGAATATGTTCGTATGAGCTGGTGGACAATTATAATTCTGGTAGTTGAACAATTCCAGTTTTAAGCCACCCGAGTGAAATTTGATTTGGGTATAAGGATTTCTGTGTGGTGTTGGTCGTCTTTCAATCTGAAGTTAGATCATGTGATCATGATCATGAAGCTAGATAGATTTTTCATGAAAACATCTTGAGGAAAATATTTAGTAGGATCCTAATGACAGCGGTGTCATGTGGCAATATTAGTTGCAAATATCATTTTTAATCCGTGAGATTCCGTACCAGTGTATTTTCAAGAAACTGGAAACACAAGAGCATAGGTCAGAGGCTGGTGATATAGGGCTGCGATTGTGAAAATGGCTAGCCGTTGAATTGAATTGGCTACCTACTTCAACCAGTTGGATGTGACATTCACACCAATAAACCCTTCTGTCCAATAGGCAATATGCATCAATTTTTTTTATGGTTTTAAACGATAGGTTATATCGTCAATTAACCGTAACAAAAATTCCAGCGCCGAAAAACTAAAATTTTATAACAAAAATAATTTTTAAAATTTATCAACATTTTCATGCACTTGAAACGGACGTGACGTCACAAGTCACCAAAATTACACGCGCTTGTAGGTAGAAAAAAAAAACTTTCTGTCGAGTTTGAAGGAGTGTGACGTCACAGCATACGTGACAAATAGCGTTGCGTTTCAAGTCTTATGAAATTCCCACTATATTTTTGCACTTTTTAATTATTAATTTCTAAGCGAAAATGAAATAATATTAAAAAATAATTATACACACATAATTCTAAAGCCATAATGTTCATAGAAAAATACGTTTAACCCGCTTTTGAATCAGATGCATATTGCCTATTGGCGGGGACCATATTTTACTTTACTCAGACAAGGCAGTCATAGTGTAAAACCTGGAAGTCCTCTGCAAGTTCAACCTACCCAGTCCTCTCTGAGTGGTTTTCGTCCATGCATTTGAGCCGTTCCATGTAGATTTTGTCTTTGTAGTCGCCTCGTGGAGTTACAGTGTTCGCAGCCGCACCTCCAGCTATTGTTGCGTCTTCCACTAGCCTCTCCACCTGTAAGGTTATAAGGAGTCTAGTCTATTCCCATTTTGGACCATAGGGTAGGCATTAATTATCATATTTAGGAAACTACCAACCTGACCACACACGTTCTCTAATGCTACAGTATGAGAGACTACGAGTATGATTGACACCGTACTGGAACAGTTATCTACAGATCATGCAAACGTTTCCCTTGGCACTGGTGCAAGAATCTGACTAGCAACTCTTGCATTTCGGTCGAGCATTGACCCTCTACCTACGACGACACCAAGAAACACCATAGGTAAGAGAACTGCTTTGTGCCACACTAAGGTAGTTCGCTTCATGTAAAAAGAAGACTGGAAGAAAGCGGAGGGGTGTGTTTCGTCTCATGTTTGAGAATAGGTAACCCATGCGCAAAAATGAGATAAAACACACCCCCTCCACTTTCTTCCAGCGTTCTTGTTACATGACGCGACTTATACTTAGGTACTAAACCTAATTGTAAAACAAACCATTTTGTTGGAGATGCTGATGTGATGATCGTCCGGTATTTCTTCCAAGGGATCCGCCTCCGTCGCAGGAGGTCGCTGAAAGTGAGTCGCTCTAACTGACTGGCCGCTGCCCATGCTGCTAGGAGTTTTCTGCTGTGGAAGGAAGAATGGAAGTCATAAAAATCTAAGGACGGTTGGTCTACCTACAATTAGCAGTTTGAAAGCCTAGTACCTACCTATCCTTAGATTTACAGGGCATTTACCCAATGTGATCTTTAAATTTCCAAAAGATCTTGAACGGCTGAAGATCTGAGGATATCTACTCCGAAATATACTTGAACAGTCTTTTACGAATTGCAATCTGTGGCTCGTTTTGCTAACTCGATGTCAAAGTTAGCGACAGTCACACTTGCCGTCAAGTTAGCAAAAATAGTCACTATTAGGTACAATGAGTACCTAAAAGCTTTATCTACCTACAGACTAGATTGTAGAAAAAACAGCGAGACGAGAGGACTAGAAAATATAACATAAGTACGTAGGTACCTACTTAATTAATTAAATACAAAAAGGCATGCCGAACAGGTAGGTAAGTTCGGCATTCTCGTCTCTACATAGAGACATTCTTATTCCGTTTATTTTAACAACCAAGAGATAAAGCTATTGACAGTCTCTCATTATCATGCCGTCCTATGCCGCAATAGGATTGCTCCAGTCTATCGCCCGAGGGAATCATTGGCTAAGCCTAAAAGTACTGGGCGTGGTCTCACCCATCAATCTTTCTTAAAAGTAGGTACCTCAACAACACTCCTAAAGTTTCCTGTATCTAGCAGATATATGCAGACTAAAGGCTTATACTGGTGAATAAGTGTGCAATTATCGAAGGACCATTTACACAATAGAGCTAATTAGTTAAACCTCTAAAGAAAATACTTACCTATCTTTATTTTGAAATGAAAACGAAATTAAATGAAAACGATTTTTACCACATTTTTACATTAGGTAGGTACCAAAGTATCTATTTCGTTTTTTTGTAATGTAACTGGTTATAATTAACCGAAGCAAAAGTACCTACGCATCTCATAATAAGAACAAGGAAATAAAATGTAGGTAACAAACTTCCTAAATTTACGCATTTGAGCATCTTTTACCAAAGGTCACAGTGAGTTAGCATCTTTGGTTTGATTCTTCGAACGAATACAACCTGTTTGTTGTATTACTCAGGGAGTTGCGAGAATCGGTCAAATTTAGTAAATAAATTAGTCATTTGTATCACCTGCTTGCTATAAAAAAGATAATGCGTAGTGTTCTTGGATTTTCATTTTAGAAAACAAGAAAAAAAACATCCCTACCTGTTATTAGTTTGACAATATGTAAACAATCGCGCTTTCGGTCCATTTCCTAGAACTATAGGTAGGTACATGGGATTTTAAAAGTATTCTAGATTGTTCAATACTTAAATTATATTCTATTCTACGTTTATGGAGGTAACCTATGCCATGGCCGGAATAATTCGTCCAAGCTTATGCTGACAATCAACGGAATGCGGTAGACGCGGTAGTGCTTGGGACATTATAGAGATGGCCTGCCCCCCAACACCTAAACCTTAGCTAATCTTAGCTTAATCGACCACTAGATAATTCTGGTAAATTCAGGTGGTGTTGGTGTCATTCTTCATCGTGGTAATTTAAAAAACTCGAGGTTCATTTTAACCGACTTCAAAAAAAGGAGGAGGTTCTCAATTCATCGAAATCTTCGAAGACGCCTGGACCGATTTGGAAAATTCTTATTTTATTTGAAAGGGTATACCTTCCGATATGTGCCACAAAAATTTGGTGAGGATCTGTCGAGGATTGTCGAAGTTGTGAACAGGAATGCACCTCGAGAGTGCAGAAAATTGCTCAGTTTATAACATTGAAGTCGTTTTTTTTTAATTTTTAATTTCGCCACTTGTTATTTAATTTATTTTACTACTAGCGGACGCCCGTGGCTTCGCCCGCGTGGACTACTACTTTTTAATCCCACGGGAAACATGCATTTTTTCGGAATAAAAAGTAGCCTATGTCACTCTCCAGCTCTCCAACTATCTCCCCCCATAAAATCCCGTCAATCCGTCTCTCTGTTTTGACGTGAAAGCAGGACAAACAAACAAACACACTTTCACATTTATAATATGGGTATGGAGGTAGGTACGGATGGCGCGGAAAGGTTGGGAAGAATAGAACAAGAAATAAACGAAAGATTTATTAACTAACACCGTTTGATGATGGAGATGAACAAAAAAGCTCTCGAACGACATGATGTCAGGTGCAGACATCGTAGTCTATTATTTAAACTTCCATAGAAGAACAATACTAAATCAAGTCGCTGGACTTGGCTTATTTACTCTTTCTCATCTACATGAATCTACAACCTTGAACTTTCAAAAACCGACGATGCTTTTATACCTACCTAGCTAAATGAGATGGTCAGTAAATCATTATTAATATTACCAACGCAAAGTACCTATGTATTTGGATTATAATCCGAAGTTCATGGCATAATTTTGCATGCACTTTTTTGTTTTAGAAATGCGATCAAAACAGTCTTCAATTCCTGTTTTACCTTCGAGAGTGGGTACCTTGGAAAATCCTTACTAACCTGAAGTTATAGCTTCTAGTCAATTATTTGATGATATTATAGTAAATCATTTCATGAATATGTACCTACTAGCTTTTATGCAGTTAAGTATATTAGGTACTCATATCTTAATTAATAGTTGAGGTATCCGTATAGGTAGGTTACACTTATAAAAGTTATTATAAAGAGTTTTATTTACGAGTATATCGATCCTTTTTAAAAATAAACCCAATAAGTATGACGGTTTTGACCACCAAGCAGGATACAACAATAAAATATGAACCGATCATACTACCATTGGTGACCAATTTTATAAATGTCGGATCTTCTTACATTGTGTTCTCACAGGATGTATGTTTATTCTTATTGGATTTTTAGAGATTAAAGGAAGATATTAAAACGGATATAGGATTTGACACTATTCACTTTAGGTTCGCCTATTTATTCGCCTTAGCTCACAAAGCTGGCTAAAATAAGTTTATTGATTGTCCTCTGGATCCCAATGTAAAGTCTAGTCTAGTACTAGCCTAAGGCTGTATTTAGTGCTAAACTGACGACGGACGGTGAGCGCTGACGTCGACGACGCGTCGTAGCGTAGCTGTATCAATGAATACGTAGCCTTCACGCAGCTATACTCGTACGCGCGTAGGCGCGTAGCAATTCATCAGCGCTGCGCTGTAGACGTTCTACGTTTTCATTGAACAGCTACGCTCGACCGTCACGACGCGACGTCAACGCTCACCGTCGTATTAGCACTAAATACTACAGCATAGCAGTGGTTCCTAACCTTTTCAACTTCGTTACCCCTATGGCATGTCAATAAAATAGATTTTACCCCTTTTAAAATTTCATGTTTTAATCTTAAAATTCCTCTCCTTTTAGTTACGATTATTTTTCGTTCTATTACCCCTCCAAAAAAGCTATTTTACCCACGTGGGGGTAATTACCCACAGGTTTGGAACTACTGGCATAGAGCCTTTGAGGGTGGGCAATGGGCATACGACGGTTTCTGAAGCGTGTTTTTGAGTTGCACGTTCGCATCGCGTTTGGTATCGACAATTTTCATCAAATTATGAAATCTATTTGAATATAAATGAATTTTCGCATATTTGTAGGTACTCTAGGTAAACTACGTTCCTAAAACATTGATCAATCAAACGGCCCAACAAATCTATAGGTACTTACCTACCTAGTTAAATAAAAAAGTTTGTGAGGAAGGATGGATGGATCATGGATGGATGAATGTTTGTTACTCTTTCATGCAAAAACTACTGAACAGATTTGGCTGAAACTTGGAATATAGGTACCTACTTAAATAGTAAGTAGGTATAGGACCTGGATTAAGACATAGGCTATTTTTCTGGGTAAGAACAACGAGAACGAAGCCGCAGGTGGATGCAATTCTTTTTTAAAACTAAGTTGTAGAAATTATCACCGAACATTGACCCTACAAACGTTCGCAAGAAACTTACTGACCATTGAAGACTCTACAAATATTAGTTTTATAGCTTACCTTCATCTATAAACAAGACAAAAACTCGATTTGTCACGGCTCTACTATCTGTGGTTTATTTATAATCTGTAGTGTCATTACAACTAGGATCTCGTGGAGTCCATTGGACTTTTAACGTAAGAGCTCAATCATCTTGTTAAGTCCCCGAAAGAAATGTTGCTTTTAAATAGCATTCAAAGCCAATGGTTCCCAAACTATCGCATCAAAATTGTGATGAGACAAGATTCGTTTCTAACAGCTTGTAGGTATAAGTACGACAACAGTAGGAATTATAGAATGTGAATGATACCTACACGTGGACTGGGCGACGACGTTTGAATTAACTCTAACAATCTTTATAAAACTCGTGGTGCTATCTACTTAGTAATTTATGGCTTAGGACTGATAGGCGCTAATTGACAGATGTAAAATAATATATTTGCTCGATTTTATAAACGGAGGATCTAAGAAATATTTTAGTAGACATTCTCATCACTGTCGCAATTTTTGTATTAACGCATACAAAATGCGTTTAGGCTAGCTAAGTACCTACAACATATTTTTTCAAAAACAAAATATTATAGTCGGTAGGTACTGTTAGTTATTCAATTGACTGCAAGGTAGTATCAGAGGCAATCAAAATAGAGTTCAAAACTGAGGGATACCTGGGAACTGTTCTAAATTGAGGGATACCTACCTACCCAATTTTCTCCCGGATGCAAGTCATGTTGAGTACCACAGACTAGACACCTGATATTCGCATTTTCCTTGTCCATTCTGCCATTTTAATTGTTACCATAACTCACATGAAAACCATTAAATATAAGGAACTTATACCGGTAGTACATTCTCGACGAGAGCTTTTGTAACTACTTTTAGCGAGCTTCGTGTAGCTAATATTAAAAGAGAAAATGATTAAGATTGGGTTTAGTACCTATTTATTTATCTTTTCAGATACCTGAACAACAAAAAAGTTCAGAGGGAATAAGTATTAAATTATTCCTTCAAAATCAAACTTAAAATTTAAGCGTTTAGGGGCGGATTTTTTTAAATTTGTACATTGCATTTTCAGCGTGTCCATCGACTTCCAGTGCATTATTTTAATACTTCTAATAGATTTGTGGTACGGGTATGGTGTTTTTCGGATAGATTAACAATCTTTTATCCATTTTCAACGTAAACATATATAGGGTACCATATAATTTTAATTAAAATAAAGCAAAATAAGTAATACATTACTGCATTTTTACCATGTCCCCTCGTCAGTTTGCAACTTTCATCGTGTCATTACAACTCAATAGATCGAGTTTTGAGACACATTTTCTAGTCTATTATCATGATAAATTCACTGTTTTTCGAATAATAGACAGCAAAACATTGTAAGTTAATTAAATTATTAGATATTTAGCTTTAAACCTCAGTCCAGATTTTTGGCATTTTTGGACATGTCCGGCTGACTAACGGGTTTTGAGCTACTTGGATTATTGCAATCATACTAATGTGGTATTTTTTTGAATAAACTGGTACTCTTGCTGGCATTCTGACTGCCACTCTGATGTATTGATGTAATCAGACTGTTTTATGAGTCAGTGAAGTGTGTAGGTAGGTGAAGTGCTGTCTGAGGTCCGCTGATGAACTGCTGTTTTTTGAAGGTAAGAAACAACTTTTTGGCATATTACTAGTTCGCAATGAATAGTTTAACTTCCGGTTGCATGAAATAATAGCAGTTCCACAGGATTATGTTATTACATTCGGCAGAAAAGTTAAAAACATTTTCCTTGCCACGGTTTCGTTACTGTCAGCTGAGGAACATTTGCAAAAACGTTAGTCATCCGAACAAATTGTTAGTCATCTGACCTGTAAAGTCAAGTGCATATTGCGGAATTTTTGTATTTTTAACCGACTTAAAAAAGGAGGAGGTTCTCAAGTTGACTGTGTTTTTAAAATTAAAAGCTTTTATTTAACTTGCAATGTATGTACCTAAATGTACCTGCTGGATCAAATGCTGAGGGGTAGCCTTATTTTCTTGTCACTGTACCTACTATAACATTTTTGATTTGTGTGCATGTACCGTATAGTGGCGAAACTAAAACTTTTTTCTATTCTATTCTATTAACTAATAAGTACCGATTAAGTGGTATTTAGGTGTTTTTTTTTTCAAGTTTTTGTTATAAAAGTTACCGGATCTCATAAATAAGATAGAATATATCTTAGATTTAAGTAAAAATGTGTCATAATTGTTAAATAAATGTGGTACCGTGGGGCAGTCCCGGGCATCATCAGTGACTTCACGGTTGAGAGGTAGTTCAAAGCACTATGCAAAATAGACGTATTTTATTAATAAAACGCTCACTCTATAGTTGTAAAAGTCAGAATATCTTGCCATTGTAAACACAAGCCTTACTTGTCCTCTGACTAACATCGACGGTCCACTGACTAACTGTCCTCTCGAAAAAGTTTTTTGAAATCGTATTTTAGATATTAAGCTCACTGTTTTTTAACAAACTTTTGTGTTCCTTGGTGAGATAATATTAAATAGTATTGTGTGTAATTTACTTGATTTTGTACGGGTTCTAAATTCTAAGAAACACTAAAAAGACTGAGACAAATTTGACCAAAAGTTAGTCACCTGACATAAAAGTTGAAATATTTAATATTTCTAGTTAATATTCAAAGAATATGCACTGATTATTCTATTGTGATTTTAAATTGGATTCAAATAAAAGGCTTTTTACGATTATACGTCTTTTATTTCTTCATTTATCCAGAAAACAATTTCGTTACTCATTGGACAATTTTGACCACAGTATCAGTATTAAAATACCAATAAATCAAGTTTTCTTCAGTAAATTACATGACTTTTGGGTTTTCATGAAACTTTACATATCTTGCTATAAGATCATTATACCCAGAAATAGATATTTGAAGAAAAAAAAATTTTACAACATTTTCAGAATGGTACAAATTTAAAAAAATCCGCCCTTAGCTCAACTTAGACAGAGTTTATAGGATTTAGAGAGAATTTAAGTTTAGAACGGATTGAGGTATTTATCCAGCATGGCTATAATAAAAATGGAAATCATGTCTTGCTGGTGACTCTAACAACATCTTGGTCTTGATGTTGGTATGGTAGAGTCACCAGCAAGACATAAAGATAATATTATAATTCATTCAATTTCATTCTGTACATTTGAGAGACTACATTGGGAGAGATAATGCTGAGAGATAGAAAGAAGATATATTATGATAATTATGCTGTGGATGATTATGTTGACGAAGACTTTACATACTTGCTTTGTTTCTGGTTTGTCACAGACTTGGTTGACAGGTTGACGAAGACTTTACATACTTGCCTTGTTTCTGGTTTGTCACAGACCTGGTTGACAGGTTGACGAGGACTTTACATAGTTGCCTTGTTTCTGGTTTGTCACAGACTTGGTTGACAGGTTGACGAAGACTTTACATACTTGCCTTGTTTCTGGTTTGTCACAGACTTGGTTGACAGGTTGACGAAGACTTTACATACTTGCCTTGTTTCTGGTTTGTCACAGACTTGGTTGACAGGTTGACGAAGACTTTACATAGTTGCCTTGTTTCTGGTTTGTCACAGACTTAGTCAACCGGTTGACGAAGACTTTACATACTTGCCTTGTTTCTGGTTCGTCACAGACTTGGTTGACAGGTTGTCGAAGACTTTACATACTTGCCCTGTTTCTGGTTTGACACAGACTTGGTTGACAGGTTGACGAGGACTTTACATAGGTGCCTTGTTTCTGGTTTGTCACAGACTTGGTTGACAGGTTGACGAAGACTTTATATACTTGCCTGGTTTCTGGTTTGACACAGACTTGGTTGACAGGTTGACGAGGACTTTACATAGGTGCCTTGTTTCTGGTTTGTCACAGACTTGGTTGACAGGTTGACGAAGACTTTACATAGGTACTTGCCTTGTTTCTGGTTTGTCACAGACTTGGTTGACAGGTTGACGAAGACTTTACATACTTGCCTTGTTTCTGGTTTGTCACAGACTTGGTTGACAGGTTGACGAAGACTTTATATAGTTGCCTTGTTTCTGCCCCCCTAGCCATATTACACTATCTATCGTCGCGATAGAACTATCTATCGTCGCGATAGAATAGAACACTTCAAAATGTATAGGAATTGACGTTCGGACCACGTGACTCATCTACTTGAAACGTCAAATCTTATACCATTTTGAAGTGTTCTATTCTACAGCGACGATAGATAGTGTAATATGGCTAGGGCCCCTGGTTTGTCACAGAGGGGCTCGCCGAGAGTGCACAGCCGTAGTTTATTTATAAAACTTTAGCGTCTTTTGTTCATGATAATTTAATGATGTACTATTACAACGTCAAAGTGGACGCGTGAAGATGGGGAAGCGCAAGATGCTATCAATTAATTTATAAACAACTGCATATTTTATTTTAAATTAAAATTAATAAGGTACAGAACAAACCTTGGGATATTCTACGATAATTTAAGTTTCAAAGGGAAAAAAGAGCAAAATAAGTTTCTGTAAAAGATACCTACCGATTTTGGAAATAAATTGTGTCATGGATTGATATATTGGCACTAAATTGTTTAACTAATTAAGCATAAATAAAATGTTTCTACATTTTAAGAGGGTAATCAATTAATGGGGGAAGCAGGTAGAGCCCTTGCCATAAGGTTCCTACCCAACATCCACCATAGGTACTAGGTACCCAAAGATAACTTTAATTTTGAAAGTGTTAAACCACGATTAGGTAGGTATTTATTATTAGTACTTACCTAGTATTTATTAAGTTTATAATTTTGAAAGGATTTTTTATTTTCAAATGAAATACCCAAAGATGTTGATAGTATAGGCATTAATAAGTTAAATATATTGTTTTATTTTAAGTTATACGATCATAAATCAATCGATCTAGCAAGTAAGTGTGAGACAGTGACCAACTCTGGTATTTTAGGACACCCAGAGGTTACTGTCATGGCATTATAGCTGATACATGTCGCCTTGTATTTGATTTTGTAACTTTTATAAGTAAACTTAAACGGTTTCAAAAAGAACGACTAATCAAGGTAGATAGGTACAAAAAGAGCACTATAAGTTTAACAGATCAGATTCCGCTGAACTGCTGATCTAAAATGTGACCGACAAACATTAGGTAGGTAAGTAGGTACAATTACAAATTAACTTTATTACTTTTTTTCAAATCATTCCGGAAGTAGAATTAAAATTATTTTTAAAACAGGAAGGCTTGCCGAATTTCAGAAATATATTTATTTCAGAAAGTTTAATTAAAATAAAATATTTGGTCAAAATTCACCATCTTTCTATTAACGACTCAATAAGTGTAGGCATAGGCAATCCCTTCTGACGTTGTTGGTTGTATAAATCATTTAGTTAAGATGTAAGACCCTACTTTTTTATAAGTAATAATATAAAAACATACCGATGATGTATCATATTATTCAAAAACTGACATAAATGTAACAACCGTATCAGACTTAAGGCAGACAAATTGATAATCTAAACATTGCTACGATGGACAAAACAAACAGATATCGTTAAGATTGTGCACCAAACGCTAATATAAATCACATGGTTTTGTTGAATTATTCCGATAAAATCAGGAAATTTGCAGATCCTAATACTATGCCATAATATTTTATGGCGGCTCCTCACTTGGCTTAGCGTATTCGTGAGTCGATATTGTTGTGTTTGCCTTCAAATAATCAAATATTTCAAATACCGTCAAATACGTCATCCACACATGGACTTGTACGGGCAAATTTGCTATTTGCGTTGTTTGCCATATTCGTGCAAATAAAGCAAATACAATCAAATAGACCGTCTACACATTGCTGTATTTGGACAAATAATGCAAATACACGAACACGATACGCCAAGTGAGGAGCCGCCATTAGCTATAGTCGTATTGCTCATTATACGGACTAAAAGTGAAGGAAAAATGTCATTTTTTCCTTCAATTTTAGTCCGTATGATGAGCAATACGACTATAGACCCAAACTATCATAAGGGCCGGTTTTAGCATAACCAGCGCCCTGGGCGAGATTTCTACCGGCGCGGCGCCCCCCCGCTCTACTGACCAATTTTTATAATATACCGTTTTATACCTGAACATTCAATTTACTTATGAAGCTAAAACGTGAGCGAAGCGAGCTTCTGATATTTTTTAGACAAATGCAACGTGTGACACTTGGTTTTGCTAAGGTGCTCAAAGAAAAGGTTGGCTACTTGTCGGTTTCTGTTTTGGTAGTCAGGCATAACTCATTTTGATCGCAAAATACTCATGAAGATAATACATACGCGAGCTTTTTTTATCAACGAGCTTTTTTTTTTTTAAAGCGAGCCGTATTTTCTCAAACAAATGCCTTATGATACTATTTTTCATTCAAACATTTCTATAAGTACCTTTTTTCATCCTTTTATCTTTTCAAAACACCTTTCTTAGGGAATAGGTAAGTCTTTTGCACAAAATTTGAAGTTCATGTAGAATTGAAAGGGCACCTTCGGCGCCCCCGGCCGGGGCCCCCTCAGGCCTGCGCCCTAGGGCGGTTTTTATATCCGGTAAACACTTCTTCAAGAATTTTCTGCGCACGATTTATTTTGCCAATGATAATGATGAACGCATAGGTAACTAATTGTATTAGCTACATCGATTTTTAAATCAAATTAACTAAGGTCACAGCTTAAAAAAAAAATCTTGAAATTGAAGTAAATATTGAACCTTATTCGAATTAATTTTCTAAATTATTGCATCATTTGGCGTGTTTTCTTATTGAATTTCCAAAATCGTTATTCCTTATCCATCTCCTAGCTTACCATACAACACGAACCTAAACACCGAAACGGACACATCCAGATTGTTCATAATCCATTGGCGCTTCCCAAATAGAAGAATACAAGTTTGTACAAACGCGTCAATGTACGTCGAACGAAGGTCAAATGTCGTGAAGATGAGCATTGGAACTGGTTCCCCGGGGGTGGGACATGAGGCGCGGGGTGTGATGACGTCACCGGAGGCTGAGGAGGTATATAGGAGATGTACACAAGAAGATGTAAAGTTAGTTTTGACAATCGTGAGAATAGTGCCGCTCGTTTAAGATGAAAATATTCGTGACCTTTATGAGTGCGGTAAGTAGATAGTATTGATAAGGCAAAATAATTGGACACCCCTAGATAGTGACAAAAGAGAAAATAAATCTAGCGCTTTTTAGGGATTAAATGAGTTATTATGATATTTCATAAATAATAATAATAATGACAATGTACTAAAACTAAGACGTAATTTTACAGAAATACTTACCTAAACTTAGTTTTAAATATTTTATGTCACTACCTACTCGTCATTTCAATAGGTAATTATTATTTAAACGTACCTATTATTCTTTAATACTATTTCAATTTATTATTTCGCCCCTTTAAAACACAGGCTCACGACTTCAGCCCCATGGTAGGTACAGTGGACATTCTCCCAAATCTTTTAGCCTTTCAAGATCTTTAGAAAACATCCAGGGGAATAATCAGAAGCAAGTCCAAATAATTCAGTACACACGATCATTTTGTATTACCTGCCTTTAACAATTAATTCTAATCAGGAATTCATTAAGAAATTATAAGTAGGTAGGTAATACTTTATTTAAATAAACTAAGGTTTATATTACAATATAAATTAAAAAAAAAATATATCTATTCTCATGAGCCCATTAAAAAGTCCCACCCCTAGATGAAAACCCCGAAAAACCTATTTTTTCAGAAATTACAAAAACCTATGACAGACTGTGAAAAATGTAATATTATATTCATGAAGGTAACATTTTTTCAAGCTTATCCAATTAACTAACTTGTTTCACTAATCACCGTATAAGTTTAGGAATTCGAAAACGCAACTATACCTACTCCATTTGTGCATATTTTGAGATATCGGGGTTTTCATCTATTGTTGCGAAGGGTTGGATATAGGTCTCTATGCCTATAGTACTTACAAAAACATTGTAGAAATTTAATCTAATTTTTTATAAGTAATCACAGACTGTTCAAGCATATGCAAAGTTTAGGTAAGTAACCTACATGTTAGGTAATTTTACCGAAATTCAGTACCTACGTTACCTACGTAGGTACTGAATTTCGGTAAAATAATTAAAAGTATTAGGTATACCTACCCATTTACCTGTGTAGATAATAAATCTATGCAAGACAATGTATTTACATAATTTTCATTGGTGCACAGTGCACAAGCACAGTCTATGATCTCAGTTTTAGAAATGATTAAAATCAGATGCAGTTAAAATATAAAAATGAGAATAATTTATTGAGCTTGACGAGTATTTGTTCTTATTTATTGCACAGGTACCTATACCTGTTTTCATATTTGTATTCTACTGTTAATTACCTCCACGTGGAAGCGATAGAATAAATTTGCATGATATGTATCATTTTCACACTCAAAACCTATTTTAGTTCGTAAAAGCCCCTAAAGGTTTACGAGGAAAAAACAATTGAGAAGTTGTTAAACGGAAAATTCGGTTTTTTAATGGAATTTTTACATGAACTGATATTTTGATAAGATCAGCACTGCGACAGTGCGTCAGACCTCGAAAGGTATCTCGAATTCGGAAACATTCCGAATTCTGAATACACTCCGGTATTTTCAGAGAAGAAACGACATTTTCCGACGGAAAGTGACGTGTCCTCGCTGAAAAAACGTCCAAAGCCCGAAGAAAATCATCGAATCGGATGCATTTTCGGAAGTCTGAATCGCACTTCAGGAGTCATTTTAACAGTTTTATTTTACCTTTTTTACACATTTGGAAACGAAAGCACTAGAAGGTGACCTGATGCAAATCTCGCCCTTTCGTGTCTGCGATTTGACCGTAAATTGTAATAAACGTCCATGACCATAGATCGTTGAACTTTTTCGATATCTTTTTCCGGAAAGTCGACGTTTTTTCCGCGAAGAAACGTCACTTTCCGAATTCGGTTCGGAATTCATTCCGAGAAGGTATGACTCGCACTGCTGTACCTATGTTTTCCATAAATTTACTAATTTATTATTCATCCAATTATAATGAAATGATGATTGAGAGGTTTTTTTTACAAAACTCGCATAGCTTTTATTATTAATTATTGGTAGGTAACTTTGATTATAAACCTGTATTATAAAATATACAAGCAAAGGTAGGTCCTAATAATAAATAAACACAGTTATGTTGCTATAGTCCTAGGAAACTAAATTGAGACATTTAATACAGCTAATAACTTACTTGATTGGTTAATTAAACTGGATGTTGTTGAAAAAAAGCGGAGATTTCACAGTAATTTCGCTAGTAAGTAGTAAGTAGTAGTAAGTAACTAAATTGAGACATTTAATACAGCTAATAACTTACTTGATTGGTTAATTAAACTGGATGTTGTTGAAAAAAAGCGGAGATTTCACAGTAATTTCGCTATGAATTTAGACATCTTCGAATTTCTTGACAGGTTTGACACTGAAAACCTAATGTCAACCTCAGATTTGCAAAATAAGAGCAAAGTCAACAGCCACCAAAAAGGCCCAGAATTAAAAATACCTACGTATAGAAAACCAGAAAATAAAATTTTTGTATTTTTTCTGTTGGGCACCCACTCACCCATTTTCTCCTTTCATCCCGTGCCCCTAAAACGCCAATAAAGGCTAATTCTGGTCTTAGAGGCTAGAGTGTAATAATATAAATAAATAAATAATGCTGGACCTGTCTTTAAGGCTGGACATTTCACACAACAATTATGTAAGTAATAGGTAATGTGTATGTAGTAAGAACTGTAACAAAATTGAACTAGTTTCAATTCAAACCCTTTGTCACGCAGATTTTACGCGTACATTGTATTCAGGTTTGTCAAGTATGTGAAGTAATGCGAGTCTAGAGCCGAAGGTAACGTACGCACCGAGGTGCTAAGAAGATACAAAGGCACTGAAACGTTTTAAGTAGGTACCTACTTAAACTTCTAATTTTTTTTTTAATCTTGTAGAGCTGAGTTTTTGCCTTAGGTCACTCAATCAAGGAAATAATCTTCCACCAATACTTAAAGGATTTTAAATTGTGGATACGGAGTTGGAAATTAAGTAGAACGTCTATACATAATATTAATATAAGTAAAATTCATTTTTATAAAGCTCTAAGTACCTAAATCGACGATACTTTATTGAGTTTTTTTAACCTATGTCGTCCCACTGCTGCGCAAAGGTCTCCCCCACATCTCTCCAACCATCTCTGTTCTTCGAGATTTCCCACCAAGTCTCTTCAAAGGCGTCGAGATCGTCCCTCCAACGTTCCTCTGACCACGAGCACGCGTCCCGTCAGGCTGCCAAAGTGTTGCGGCATTTGCCGTTATTATTATCAACTGTGTCCTAATTTTATTCTCAGTTTTTACACCATAGGGTTCCTCATAATTACTCTTGAAAGAATAGAATGGAATAGAAAAAGTTTTAATTTTGCCACCATGATACATACAAAATACAAATCAGAAATGTTACAAATAAAGTGACAAGAAAATAAGGCTACCCCTTAGCATTTTGCTCCAGCAGCACCATGGCTGAGAGTGCTGGTTTTCAGTGGCGTCGAAATGAGTAGCGCAACTATGACACGCGTTTAAGTTTTTATAATAGTAGTTAACAATAATAACCCAAAGAAAAGACATGAATAATAATTAGCTAAAATTATTTAAAGAATCCAAACTATGAGCCAGTGATTAAATCTGTTGACAGTTGGCATCTCAAAGACTCCGTCATGGCTTACTGACTTTATAGCCGAGATCCCGCGACCTTCGAAGCACGGAAGCGTTATTTATTTAATAACACCGACATCAGAATATCACTTAGCATATCTAGTCACAACAAACTTTTCTCCAGTTGGTGACATCTAAAAGTGTAAAGCTGCGGACCCACAGCGGCGCATGCTGTGCACGGGCACGCGGCGCATTTTAGCTGCGTGGGTTCATTTGTTTGACAACGTAGGTCTACGTTTCCACTGCAGTACACAAATATAAACCCACGACTATGTACAACTGTAGTGCAGCACAGTCTTGAATTCATCATCATTTTCAGCCTGTGTCAACCCACTGCTGGGTGTAGACCTCCTCCATTTCATGCCACTCGTTTTGGTGTTAGGCCGATCGCATCCAGGTCTTGTTGACGACCTTAACAATGTCGTCTACCCATCTAGCGGTGGTCTGACAGCTCTGCTGCGTTTATTCTCCCTGGGATTCCATACGGTTAAGGCCTTAAGCTGGGAACAAATTATCGGACGCGGCTGACGGACGCGGCTGACAGCCGCGACTGATAAGTGTGCACACCGTCCGAACACCCAGCGGGCCAGATTGCCTTCGGACGTCTGAAGGTCCAAGGACGCGTCCGCGACTTTCGTCAGATAATGTGCACAGTTCTATGTTCGTTCTATATCCAGATACCTATTCAGTCGCGGCTGTCTGCCGCGTCCGTAAGCCGCGTCCGATAGTTTGTTTCCAGCTTTACTCTACCTGCCGTCACCACGTCTCGCCAAGTGTCAAGTGTCAATTCATACTACAAATTATAATTTCGCGTACCGCGTGCATAACGTGGACATCGTTGAGCTGCGTGGTCGCCATATTCGAGCAAGCCATGCGAGTACCAATGACGTCAATTCATGCGTAGCGTGTCCGTGAGCTGCAATGGATACAATTATATACAGTCTCCTGCAAAGCGAAGCTTGACGCACGTGCGTAGTCTCTCCGTGGGCCGCTGTTGGTCTGCGCCTTTAATGCAAACAGCATCGGCTGGAATCGATTAATCTTTATCGGTATATCGATTTATTGTCTCCTCTTCCTGTCGACCTCAGAACCAGTCTGTGGCTAATGAATTTTATAATCCTTTTTTCCTTTATCACATGGTGGAATTGTGATGACACTTAAGAAAACTTGCCGATTTCAATGTTAAGAAACAAATGGAAAAATAATGACCTCGAAATATTTTTCTGATTAGTTAAATATTTTCTGAATTTTAAGAATATTTTGAAATGTCTGTGGAAACTTTAGAAAAAAGCCCGCATTTTTAAAGTGGGTAAGTATAAGTGGGTTTGATGTCCAGTAAGTATAAAATACACCTTTCAAAATATTATAAGATAATAATATCTCTTCATGAAACATATCAAAGATTCTGTATCGGCCAATTTATTGCGTTCCTTTCAGAAAAGTCTTTCGGCAAAGCGATCCAAAAAAGGTGTAGTAATAACTTACCCAAAAAACTAGATTTATTTCGACAGCTTACAACCCACACGAATATAAAATACATTTAAGATAACACTTCATTTTATTTAGAATTTATTATTACTTACTTAAGGTAAAAAAATATTTCCTCTTTGGAAGTTGGGTTTCTGTAATGTGTTTGAAGCTTTCAAAACAATTTTAGAAAACTTCATCAACAAAATTACCACGCTAAAATGATAATGGTTGGATCCATTGAGTCAATTTACGCCAGCACGCGTCGCCCTGAGAGAGCACTTACTATATTGTAAAAGCGTCGAATTACCAGACAATACTTACAATAGGTACTTGTACTTAAAGTCGGTTCATGGTCCTACTCAACTTTTACTCCAGTCAAGTTCACGGCTAAGCCACAGAATATGTATGTTACTTTTGGTCTGCGCTCACTGCGCAGTATCATAAGCGGGCCGAGGCATAACCGAGCCCGTCACGAAAATAGCACCTTACACACTAAGACCGTATCATACTAGGACCGTCGCATAACCGTTTTGCGAAGCGTAATCTGCCCACCCGAGCCTATAACACAGTAATAGACATTTTGTTGGTTTTATGCTAAATACACAATTATTCTGAAAGCCCATTTTAAAACTTATCACTCAATTTTTTTGTAAATATAGAGCGTTTACAAGCTAAACCACACTAAAATACATATTTCACACAGTTCGTTGTGAAATAAAAAATAAATTGATTAAAAAAATCTATAGTCGTTATAGGATTTGAAGCCGAACCCGGACACACGCAGGAGCATTTCAACCGGGTGTTGCAACCGCTATTCCATCTGGTCGCACAGCAGAGTGCGTGAAATTACTGTTAAATTATTAATTATTAATTATTTCACATTAAAACTGTAGTATTCTTACAATAATACCACATTTTAGTTAGTAAAATGACAGAAAAAATGATCGAAAACGCAGTAGTAAGAAAATTTAGTGCGTTAATAATAATGTGTTTTGAACGGATTTCACAAGAAAACTAATTGCAATAATAGGGGATATATCACTCTACTAGGTAGTACTATAAAATGGCTATAGGTAACTGTTATGTTTTGAAGAAAAAATAAAGTAAAAACGTTAAGAAATATAGTTTACTAGCAGTGCCATCGTAGCGTTGCCCCCATAGTGATGGTATATGGTGATCATGATGATGATGATGATAAAAAGTAGCCTATATCCTTCCTCACAGAGTTTAGCTTTCAAATGCAGAAATAAATTTTCAAATCCGACTGGTAGCTCCTGAGATTAGCGTGTTCAATGTTCAAACAAATTAACAAACAAACTTTTACGCTTTATTATTGGTTGGTACCTATAGATTATGTGTACTTTCACTTCACATTCAAGGTTTTATTAATATGTAACCTCTTCTGAATATTTTTATTGATTGTAGCTTCATAATTTTTCTCGAAATCGTGTTTTTGCTGTTACTACATTTTGATTTCGAGAGGGCAGTATTGTACCCGATGGGATTTTGACGTTTGATAATGTCACATAACGTGCGGAACGCATTAAGTTATGCTAGATGGGGGGGTTTTCCAATTCGAATAGATGGAATGAAAATTAAATTTTCTTACGCTCTCAATAAGTTTTTCGTTATCCATTTCAAAATTAGTTTCATTCAAACGAAACCCATAGCATAGAATAGCACATTATGTCATAAAGACTGCCAGTGTGCATGCTACTAGTAAGTTCAGGGGGTCTAAAGTGGCCACTTTTGATGAAAAATCAGATGTTTCATAGATGCTTCATCTATGAAACATCTGATGAAACATCAAATGCTTCATAAATGCTTCATAGATGCTTCATATATGAATCATCGATGCTTCATAGATGTTTCATAGATGTTTCATAGATGCTTCATATATGAAGCATCTATGAAGCATCTATGAAGCATTGATGAAGCATTTCACAAAACATCTTTTTTTTTCTTCTTCTTTATTTTGGCTTCGCACGGCTTGTGCATTCAGCCAGTGTCAAGTAACTATAAACTACAAGCACATTCACGAACATTATCGGTTAATAATCCACCATTATTATTGTTACACATTAACATTCGAAGAAACACAAGTTTTGGAAAATAAAATAAAACAAAAACGAAATATTACTTCTCAAATTCAAATATTTTTAGAAAGTAAATAGGTAGGTAAGGTACCTATTTACTTTCTAAAAATAAATTTAACCTCGCACATAGATCTGTCAAAAAAGATGTTTTGGGGGTTGCTTTTTGGCGGGAATTTGAGAAGTAATGTTTCGTTTTTGTTTTATTTTCCAAAACTTGTGTTTCTTCAAATGTTAATGTGTTCTAATAATGGTGGATTATTAACCGTTAAGTGTTCGTGAATGTGCTTGAAGTTTATAGTTACTTGACACTGGCTGAATGCACAAGCCGTGCGAAGCCAAAATAAAGAAGAAGAAAAAAAAAGATGTTTTGTGAAATGCTTCATCAATGATTCATCGATGCTTCATAGATACTTCATATATGAAGCATCTATGAAACATCTATGAAACATCTATGAAGCATCGATGCTTCATATATGAAGCATCTATGAAGCATTTATGAAGCATTTGATGTTTCATCAGATGTTTCATAGATGAAGCATCTATGAAACATCTGATTTTTCATCAAAAGTGGCCACTTTAGACCCCCAGAACATAGAGGTTTCAACCAAAGAAATAAGCGGCACGCGCTAAGAGAAAAAAAAATGCTTTGTTTTTTTTTTGCTAAGAATTTTGAATTATGATTAGGTAAGTACCTACCTAATAAAAATAGGAAAAGGTAACTAGGTGCATATAGGCCGTTTAGGAGCCGCTCCCATCGAAAGGCCGCCTAAGCCTTTCAACGGCCGAAAAGCGGCCCCTAGGGGCCGACCTGGCTACGCTACTAATATGTGTATTGACAGATGGGCGGAGATTAAAAATATAAAGGGGTGTCTGCACTACTAAAAAAAATGTACGAGAACGAGTTGGGAAACTCAAAAACAAAATATTTCAGTTCATCAACTAATACTACTTTTTAGGGTTCCGTTGTCCTGACAAGAAACCCTAATAGTTTCGTTATGCCCGTCCGTCTGTATTTTTTAAGTATTATGTATAAGTATCATAACATAAGTCATCAATATCATAAGTTTTCTTACAATATATCAGTTAAAATTTATCTCAGAGTTTTAAAGATATTAGACTATGAACTATCCTTTATCCAGGGTGTGCGGACTGCGGACCGTACAATGTAAGTATTCATAGTAGATGTTCATTTCCAAAAGTACCTATCTAAATTATCGCATTGGATGTTTATCTGCAATGATAATTTAAATCTGTAGTAAATAAATAACTGAATAACTGAACAATACAATAACTTTTTTATTCTCAAAAACTTATTTTTAAATACGTCTCGACAACACTCTTTTCTACTCGTTTCTTTTTAAAAATAAAGGAATGTTTCCTTTAAGTAAAATACTGTATCTTAATAGGGCCTCCAGACTCTCGAGAGAAGATTAGGCGAGAAGTCTCGTCGAGACTTCTCGAAGAACAAACAAGCTATCCACACTCTCAATTTTTCTCAGTCGTGATGTTTGAAATCCTTTGGCTCGGCCAAAAATACCGACACCGATTGGAGAACAGGCGAGCCAGAGAACGAGAAGGCGAGAAGCTCCTCACACTCACGCTTCTCGGGTGTTCTCGGGGGTTCTCGGGGAGAGTCTGGAGGCCCTATAAGGATTTAAAGTAGTTTCCCTCCGGGGCCCATTCATTTTTTCCACCCTGTATATGGAATTTAAATTTTTCTACTCGTACATCAACTCGTACAAGGTTGTCAATTTTCAATTTTAGAGATGCAATGTGAACTCAGCCTATATTTTTAAAATTGTTATTTGTCAGCGGACGTCAGTCGAGTGTCAACTCGACCTGACATGCATGCGACCGTCTCAGTAGGGTTGCCACTTTTTTTTCGAATAAAGGAGTTTGTAGGAACTTACAAATAAATAGTAGATTTTACTTAATAAAAAATGTGATTGAAAAATAAAAGTTTCCTTGCTTCTGTCTGACTACCCCTACAAGTTTAAGTTTACATTCACATAATTAATATGACAGCTTACCATGGTTTTGTTGAGTCTGCTTTAAGGGCGTTCCCTGAGCCAAATACTGTATTTCCCTGTATAAACCCTCGATAAATAAAGTGGAAAGTAACTGAAAAGCCAACATGCATCTCTAACATTTTATCTTGTAATATACCGTTTAATTTTAGTTTTAATTTTTATTTAACATCATATTTACTTCATAATAAATCAACGAAAATCACTAAAAATAAGATAAATCTTCATTTGCTTTTGAAGTTGGTGTAGGTAATTTATGTTTTTGGTTTGCTCCATCGGATAGGTCATTCAATTAATGACATAAATTCCGTTCACTTTTTCGATTGGTTGTTATTAGGGATGAGAAAGCTCCAAAAAACTGCATTTTTGTCGTGTTTCGGAGCGAGCAGCGCCGATAAGCGCCGCGACCGGACGCATTCTAAATTTATCTTTAGTCTAACAAAGCTAAGACAAATATTTGAAGTTGCACTCATCGATGTGCTAATTTTAGCTCTAGGCTAGGGTATTATTTTTTGCGGCAACTCTAAGAGCAAAATTTGTAAATCAGAAGAAAGGGTCAAAGCCATCACACTATCACATCACACTAATAGTTTGAATGTTTGGATGGATGGATTGATGTTTGGGTGGTTAGATGGATGTTTGGATGTGTTTGAACCGATTTGGCTGAAATTTAAAATATAGATAGAAAATAACCGTAAATAGGACATAGGCTACTTTTTATCCCGGAAAATTTTTTGAAACACATCTACTAACAAACAACATAAAATCGCCCAAGTTGCCACTAAGATCTTCGCCTAATATATTTTTTCCCCAAAAATATATTATTTAGGATTCAAATAATATTAGACTTATATTAAATATAATATTAGGTGTTGCAACCCTACGTGTCAGCAAAATAATCATGGCGGCCGGAGATTGACAAGACGGCCATGGCAGGGCAGGACACGCGACGGTGTGGGAACGGTCTGGTGTGGGGCGTCCGGTACATTTCAATACAAAGAATATCATTTTTGCCGGGACGGTGTTGCTACGGTCATGCTATGCGACGGGGTAGAGACGTGATAATGTGTCAGCACCCGTAGTAATTTTCAAGGTACCAGTCGGCAGTTAAGAAATTCGCTGGTAAAAGATTAATGACTTTTAAACTGAATTTACAGAGTAATTTATTTTAAAGTGATGATCAGCTTGTGAGTAATAAAGTTTTTAAGGATCTCCATAAACATTTTAACAGACGTGTGTAAACTATATTCTTGGAAGAATTCAATGGAATTAAAAAATACACTAAATTATAAAAAGGTAAAGCTTGTAAGTTCGCATGCAGGAATCAATCTCCTGAAGAACCCCATCGTCCGTCTCGGGTGGAAAACTGCGGTTCTTCCCCGTGGTCAAAATATTTAGTCCAACTGGTTTGACCACGAGGAATTATGTTTCCTCCTCAAATCGTCAAACTAGTCAAATGAACCTCCCTGTGTCAAGTTAAGATAAGATAAGATAAGATTCGTTTATTTGCTAGAATATATATGTAACAATCAGGTCTTAATAATAGGTATTGGTTAGTGCAGATATATTCTACCTTGTAGGCATGCAAATATTAGTATTAAATAACAATTAAATTAAAAATAAAATTTGTAAGTATTAAAAGGAATAGAATTAAATTAAATTAAATTAAATTGAAATACCTATCTAATTAATTAGTAATTATTATATCATAGTTCAATGTCCCTATAGTTAAAGTATTGATCAATAGAATAATAACATTTGGAAATAAGCCATTTCTTTAACTTTACATTAAATAGATTTCCTGATAAGGTTTTCAGGTCGTCTGGTAAATGGTTATATATTTTAATTGTCATATAGTATGCCTGGTTCTTCGTCATTTCTAATTTATATTTTGGGTTATGTAGTCTGCCGTCAGTTTTATCCCTTAGTCTTCTGGAGCGTGAATCTTTATTTTTTATAAAAAGTTCTGGATGCTGTTGAACTAATTCGACCGCTTGCTTAATGTAGAGGCATGGGAGAGGTAGTATTTGCAGTTTTTTAAATATCGGTTTGCAAGGGTCTAAATAATGTGCCCCGCATAAAGCGCGGATGCATTTTTTTTGAGCCCTAAATGCTCTATCGAATTCTGTACTATTACCCCATAAAATTAGTCCATATTGTAAAGCAGAGCCTACGTAACCGTGGTATGCACTGAGAGCTGCTTCTCTTGAAGCAACCTCGCGAAGTCTTTTTAGGACGTAAGCGTATCTACTAATTTTAGCACATATTTTATCAATTTGAACCTTCCAGTTGATATTTTCGTCTAAGTATACACCTAGGAATTTGAATGATGAGACTTCTTCAATTTTCGAGTTATTAAATTTTATGTCAAGTTTTAAAGGATCACGTCGAATTGATTGGAATTGCATTAATTTAGTTTTAGTCAAGTTTACCCTAAGATTATTATTAATTAGCCATGTTACTATGTCACATATTCCATTTTGTATGTCGTTTTCGAAATTAGATATATTATTACATTCAATTGTCACAGTTGTATCATCAGCAAATAGTATAGTCTTATTGTTTGTCGCATCGGGTAGGTCATTAATATAGAGCAAGAAAAGCGTGGGGCCAAGAATACTTCCTTGGGGTACACCAAATGCGTTATGCTTAAATTCAGATCTATATTTTCTTTTTGTCATTAATTTATCGATTCTCGTTATCTCTACGCATTGTTGTCTATTTTTCAGATAGCTTTCGAACCAGTTATAAGCGTTCCCTCTTACGCCATATCTATATAGCTTAGATAAGAGTTTGTCATGATGGACAAAATCAAACGCCTTGCTCATATCGAAAAACAATGAGACCACGCGAGTACCAGAGTCAATACATTCAGAGATAATCTTTATAAGGTTAAAATTGGCTAAAGTTGTCGATCTATTTTTTACAAATCCATTTTGTTGAGTTTTTATTATATTAAACTTGGTTAGGAAACAATTAAGCCTATTATGCATTGTCTTTTCAAATATTTTAGATATTACGGGGATCAACGCGACTGGTCTGTAATTATCAATATTTGTGGTGTCACCCTTTTTAAACAGGGGTTTTATAATCGATTTTTTGAGCAAGTTTGGAAATACGCCTTGTTGAAATGAGAGGTTAATTACATGGCTTAGAGGATTCGAGATGTGAGGTGCAATTTTCTTAAGAATTCCTGTGGGTAGTTCGTCATATCCTACCGAGTTGGTATTTTTCAGTGAAAGAATAATTTTGAAAATTTCTTCAGGGGTAGTTGGCATAAGAAAGATGCTGCTGTTACAACTTTGTAAGTTATCTTTGTAATTTATGGGACTAACGTTCTCATTTGTAACGCTTATAAAATGATTGTTGAATGCTGAAGCAATGTCGAAAGGTTTTGCTATTGTGTAAGAATTCCAATTAATTTTTTCAATTTCATGTACGGAGCCAGTTTGATTACTTTTTGTTTTTATTAATTTCCATACTGCTTTAGCTTTATTTTTACTTGTATAAATGTAATTTAAGTTAGAGATTCTTTGGCTTTGTAATATACAGCGCCTGAGTGTCTTAGAATAATTAATGTATTTCGTTTTATTTAGATTTTTATTTGCAGCATTATACTGGTAATTGAGATACAGCCGTCTTTTAGTTACGCATGATTTTTTAATACTTTTGGTAAGCCATTTCGATTTGAGAGTATTATTTGCCATAATTTTTACCTTAATTTTAGGAAAACATAGGTCATAAAATAGTTTTAAATTGTCATAAAGTAACCGATAGCAGTTATCAGCATCGTTTTCGGCTAGAACATCCGAGAATGTTAGGGAGGATATTGATTCCACAAACTTTTTTTCATTAATTTGGGAGAGGTCTCGTTTTTCTTCATACCAATAGGGTTTGGAGAATTTAATTTTTATGTTAAATTCTAAGGTTTGGCCAGTATTATGGTCAGACAAGCCTAGTTCATGTGTTCGGCCTATAGCGGGGGAGATATTGCTTATTATATGGTCAATACATGTTCGTTTTCGCGTGGATTCATTTATATGTAATTTCAGATTGTAACCAGCTAATAGATCTTTAAGTTTTTTTGCATTTTTGTTTGATTTTAATGTATCTATGTTAATGTCTCCTGCTAGTACCAACTTTTTATTTTTTTTAGTTACGTGAGATAGTAATGCATCTAATTTTTCAAAAAAGATTTCAATCTTTGAGTCAGGAGTGCGATACAGGCAGATTATACACAGTTTTCCCCTTTCTAGCTCCAGTCCGCAGCATTCAAAACTTTTATATTCAGCAAATTTTTTTGTAATTTCAAGATTAGTACAGGGAATATTATCACGCAGCAGAATACAAACACCAGTTCTTTTTTTATCTGTTCTTGAAAAACTTGTTTGAAGTCGAAATCCGGGTAAGTTAAGGTTAGCCTCATGACCCGATAGAATGAAAGTTTCTGTGAGACAGATTACTTTGATATCTAGGTGTTGTTTCGCAAAGTTTTTCAGAACTGCTTCAACTTGGTCCTGCTTATTAAGAATACCTGCTATGTTTTGGTGAAATATTACAAAGTTATATTTAGCAACGAAAAAACTTGTCTCTATCCCCACCAAGAACTGTATCATTGATTTTATTTAGAGATTGTTTTATAATATCTCTTTGATGTTCTTGCTTCGCTGAAACTTGAAAACAATTAAGCAAGTTTCTGTTTTTAATCAAATTTTTGAATGTCAAGTATTGCAGTGTATATTCTGAATAATCGATGGCTACATTAATGATGTTACATACTTCTTCGATAAAATTGGTCTTATTTCCATAATAATATTCATTTTTTATTGCTTTCGCTGCTATAAAATTACAGTTGTCAAAGTTTCTACATAGAAGTTGGAGATTTGTATTTAATAAGTTCTCATTAAGACATTTGTTTTTTACAACCGGCAAGACAATAACGTGTACAGTCAATCATACATGTAGCTATTCTTTGTAGGTACCTACAGTTGGCACAATGGATCTAGGCATTCGTGAAGTTAGGCTTTTCGCGGCGCAGTAGAAAATTTTGTATGAAAAAGTTGCATCGCGCATTGAAACAGCTAACTTTTCGAATACCAAGATCCGTTGGAAGAAGTGCAAAATTCTTGAGTGTCATAGGGTCTTTGCTAGTGTCTTGGTTTTGACTACTATTTTGATTGATTAGACTTGCGTTATGTAACCCTATGGAATATCATTTTACAACTCACTTCCTTGTTTACACATACCTACATACATACATACCTACATAAACTCACGCATGTTTCCCATCATAGTTTCCCAGCATAGAGACCACAGATCTCCACTTGCTACGATTCTGACACACTTCTTTGGCTTCATTCACTCTCATCACATTCTTCATGCAAGCTCGTCGGTTTAGGGTACTCTTGACCTGGCCTTTTTCGAATAATTCGCCAATTTGGTCCAGGAATGTGCGCCTAGGTCTTCCCCTACCGACGGACCCGTTCACACTCGCCTTATGGACCTGTTTCGTCAATCTTCTTTCATTCATTCTCTCTACATGACCGAACCATCTTAGCATACCCTTCTCAATTCTCATCACTACATCTTCTTTCACTCGAACAACGCTCTCTTATCACAAATTGTTTACACAAATTTAATTTAATTGTAATTTCACAAATGACGATGTCAAGGTTCAACGAGCACATAAATAAATTAGCCATTATTAAATAATTTGCAAAAAACAATCAATAACAAAGGTGTTATTAGTGAAACGGATACGTTTTTGCTAATCATGCACTGTAATAAATTTCCTGTTATGGGGCTATTGATGATTAATATATTGTACCTGTATTTTTTTTCATACCTCTTAATAATAATATTAATAAAACATTTATAATCTCCCACAAAGGTCTCATAGATAGAGTTACAAAGTTATAGCTGTATTACCTCATTATTTTGTAGCTGGTGCATGTAAAATGTTTGAATACCCGTGTTACAGGTACTACATTAATAACATTTCAAGAAAAAATATAAATAACAGATACTTACAAATAAAATAAATGTTGCTAAAATTGTAGCTGTTCGTGTAGGTATTCTGGGTTATTTTTTTCCCCCCAAACTTTTTTTCATATAAAACTTGCGCTGACTAAGTAATTACGATCAAAGTAAAAATTAAAAACAGCCAGCCAGCAAATATAATATAGGAAGCTATTTTCAAATGATAACATTTCATACAGAATCGCTCGTGGGGTGTAACTTGCTTCATTCACAATAGATAGTTGAATTTTTTGAAGTTATTTCATATTTACCTATAGAAATATTTTTATCTGATGAATGGTTATTTTATATCATTATTAAATCTTGTATAAAAGTGGGTATGATAAAATGTAATAAGATACTAGTGTTACTTGAGTTCATCAGCGTGAAAATTATATTTTTACAAGTGATAGGTTATTATAATTATTAGCAGGATAGCGTTTGGGAATCGATTTGTAATTTGATCAACCAGTCTTTTAGAAAAGTAAGATGTTATAAAGTTAATGCCACCAAAAATATTTGTGGTCTTTTGGTACCTCCAATTAAAATATAGGTAAGTACCTACTTAGGGAGTGTTCACATTGCGTTTTCTGCAGCGCGTTTTTGAGCTGCGCGTTTGTATCGATACAAACGCGCGTTCGCAACGCGTTTTTTTCCATACAAAAGCGAACCGGGAGGGGGGCTGCGCGTTCGCATCGCGTTCGAATCGCGTTTGTATCGATACAAACGCGCTGCAAAAAACGCAATGTGTACACTCCCTTACCTATATTTTAAGTGTTGGTAAGTATTCAACAATAGGTACACCTAGGTATTTTGTAATATTGTAGTGTTTGAAAAATCTTATAGGTAAGGTTTAAGGTTATTATCTTTTTATAATGCACTGATTTATTTGACCTACACCTACAGTATAAAAAAATATCTCTACAAATATTACAGGTAGGTACTTATTTATCTAATTTTGTACATTAATTAATATTTAATTTACTGAGGTAGGTAAGTACCTACCTGCTATTTTGAAGTTTTTTGTTTTATTTTATTACTCATATTTTTATGCAGAAAAATATACTTATTAGAATTATAATGATATCAGTTTTAAAAATATCGTTGACCTACGACCAAATAATGAGTAATCGTGACTCCGTGATCAATGTGGTTAACATACCAGAATAATCTTATAATATTATATTTATTTTATCAATAATACTAAAGCGATTATGATAATTTTTAAAAAGGTTTTGTTATTGAAAATACATGTAGGTACCTACATACGATAATGTAGGTATCTTTGAGGTTATGATGTCATCTTTAACCTGCTTTAACCCCACATCAACTAAACCGCAATCGTTATTATTCTAGGGTTGACCTGTGAATTATATGATTCTCTTCATGAAGGTCAGGGATAATATAATTATCATAATTGCAACCGTTTCTAATAAAACCTACCGTTACGCAGTAAAACGGTTGTTTGTCCGTGAGTTAGCGAGACAATTCAATATTAGCAATATGGCGTCATGAGTCTAGAAATACTGTAAGGCTGCCCTTGTCATGGTCTGCGGTTGTACTAGATCGTATTTACATTAATGTACTTAGTTGAGGTAAAAACAGTTATTTTTTGCTATGGATGTGTTCATTTTGAATGGTAAAATCGTTTCGTGTCGGGACTACAAGTAGTAGAAGAAATTGTCATGGTCTTGAAGAATGTAGAGCTTCTTCACTTGTAGGTACTTGATACATCACTAAGCCGGGTCCAGATTTGTATCATTTGCCCGATCCGATCACCGTCTCCGTATCGACGTATCAAGCCCCGTATAAAGATGTGGACGCCTCGATTTGCTCCGTATCCGTATCTTCACAATAGTCTTTGATGATCGGACAAAAACAGACACGACATGGGACGGGCCGTATCATAACGGCGTATCGAGATCGCGTATCATCACCCGTCCACATATGCGATCATGATACGCGTTGGCGATACGGATACGGTGATCGCATCGGGCAAATTATACAAATCTGGACCCGGCTTTACGTGACGTGCGGTCACAAAAAACAATCGGCAACCGCTGCCAATACTATTACCTACCTAAAGCATAGCGCTTTCTGAAATGCTCAAAAGATATTCCGAGTGAGGAAGTTTTCGATTGAGTTAAATTTTACGTAGGTAGGTACTAATTCTAACTCAATAATCACAAATTTTAAGAATTAATGACTTTTTATAAGAAGCTAACTGATAGAATGCTCATAATTAACATGCATAAAAATATTTATCAAATATTCAATAACGTAAGCAAATCATCACGTGTAGGATCTTGCTTTTAAGATGTTCTATAACCTCTAACTATGTATGGACACGTGATTTCTTCGATGATGAGTCAAAATTGACAGTAAAATATATCTTATAATATCCATTACAAGGTAAAAAATCTTACAAAAACGATGTGGTCACTTAATTAAGGAGATGCGCAACATTAGCATGCCTTTAGTTTTTGCGGGTCATTATGTTTTAATTGCTAAAAAAACAATACCATTTAAAATATTTATAAAGGAATAACTCTTCCGGAATTTCCCAATTAGGTGAATAATTATTTTAATCTTAAAGTTTTTGTACCGTTAAAAATATTAACGTTAAAAAATATTAACAAAAAAACATGATAAAGGTGGATTCACGTTACACCGGGCCGGTGTAATGTGAATCCACCTTAATCATAATCATAACTCTTTTTCTAGAGTCTGATTTATGAGTGGCCCCTGATCGTTTTAAATAGCTAAACCGCATCTCATTTGAATACTTCCAAATACAAAGGCACTACAGTACAAGATTTTCCTCAGCATATAATTCATAAATTTTTGTTACAGTTAGCACTGGCTTCGGCCGCCAACATATTCCTTGATCTGGATCCCGAAGAAGCAGCCAAGTATTTCAACAATCCGCCCTTCAGCAATCCGGAACTCTCCGCACGCACCAACGTATTACCCCTGGTAAGTTTTAACTATTCAAATACCATATTTTTACAATTAGATAAATGATCTAAAACTTCAGCCTTGTTATCCTAACGACATAATGCTTTTAAATGATTTCGGTGTTTTTTTTTGGAAATTCGCCTGTCACAGGCCCCTTAAAACTTATCATAAACTAATGGATTTTTTATTAAAAAATGTTCGTTCATATTACTTATACTTATAGCGTCCAATTTACGATGTTTTCTCCTACGAGAGCTCTCTTGAAATTGTAGTGATTATGATTATATGGAACTCATATAATATAAACAACACTGACTTTCCTGTTTATTTTTTATTTTTATATAACCTATAAAGTGTCCCACTGCTGGACAAAGGTCTCCCCCATATCCTTCCACTTCTTGCGATCACCGTCCGCCTCCCACCACTCTTCCTGGAAGGCATCTATATCGTCACGCCAGCGAATTCCTATAAATCGACTTTCCTATAAAAAATAAAAAAGAACGTCTTCACATTTTAATAGGATTAAAATCTACAGAGATGTAGGTATCTAAAGAGTTTCATTAATTAAATTTCTTTATTTTCAGATTAAGTATAACGACCCTAGATTTCGCTCCGCTGAGGCAGGCCCTACCCTCGGACACTACTGGAAGAATGGAAAGGAGATTGAGAACACCGACGACTACGTAGAAGAGGTAAGAAGTCGATCTAATTAGGCATTCGTGGAGTTAGCCGTTTTGATGCAAAGTGCAGCTTTTTCAGACAAAATTTTCTACTGCACATCGAAACGGCTAACTTCACAATTGCCTAGTTATAGAATAAACTTGTAAATAGTTAGTTCGTATGAGCAAGTGGCCAGCTCTAGTGATGGAGTTTCTAGGCCGCCTAAAGGCCCCCGTCATCGCTTAATGACTTAAAAGCCGAGACCGACAATTTAACGTGCCCTCCGAAGCACGGAAGCGCTCAGCTCGTAATACCACTTGCGGTATCTTTTGAAGATGTCTAAGGGGGTATTCAGATCTATATCCAAATACAGATTTGGTACATGCCCCCATTTTGCAGAGGGTAGCAATTCAAAACTCCGTTAGAATTGACCTTTGGATCTTTAGACCTTCGGATTGAAAGTAGAAGCACTATCCCACTCAGCTTACACAGCTCAGTAAACCGTAAACAGCTATAAAACCATTGAGATAAAGTTTGTATGAGCTAGTGGCCAACTCTGGTGATGAAGTTTGTACCTAAGCCACCTAAAGGCCTAAAGGCCGATAATTTAATGTGCCCTCCGAAGCACAGAAACGCTCAGCTCGTAATGCCTATTGCGGTCACCCATTATTCTTGGTTCAGGAGATAGGTAACCTATGAAATTTCAGTGTATTAAACAAAGGTATTTTTCCAGGTGTACGATGCAGCTCAATTCCACGGCCAAGACGGTCTGGGAGGGTACGGCTATGGATACAAGGCTCCGGAGTCCTCCAAGGTCGAGAACCGCCAGAGGTCTGGTGACGTCACAGGATCTTATACTTACAAGGCCCCGGGTTACGGCGGTAACGACGTCAAGGTAACCTTATCTTACCTAGATCAGTCAAAGATACATATTTTAATTATCAACTAGCGGACGCCCGCGGCTTCGCCCGCGTGGACTACTACTTTTTTATCCCACGGGAAACATTTTTCGGGATAAAAAGTAGCCTATGTCACTTTCTAGCCCTCCAACTATCTCCACACAAAAAAATTACGTCAATCCGTCTCTCCTTTTTGACGTGAAAGCAGGACAAAGAAACAAACAAACAAACACACTTTCACATTTATAATATGGGTATGGATATCACTACTTAAAAATCAACAAATAATTGTCCATACTCACTACTCACCTGCTATGACTCATTTCTTCATCATCATCTCCCTGTCAATGCTCATATTCTACTTTTAAGTGAATCGTCACATCAGGATTTTCCTTTCCACTACCTACTCTCTATCAGCCGTCACTAAAAAAAAAACTATTTGTTGGATATGTTTTAACTTTTAAGTATCTAAATAATGCTTCCAGGTTCGCTACTGGGCTGACAGCCAAGGTTTCCACCAGGAAGACAACCTCCCCAAGTACGTCCCGAAGCAAGTCGAGGAGGCACCTGAAGTGAAGGCCGCTCGTATCGCCCACGAGAAGGCATGGAATGAGGCTGCTTACGCTAACTTGCATCCTGGGTAAGATATTGATATGTCCATAATGTATATTTTAGGCTCAGAAAGGCAGAAGACTGACCACCATAAATTACTACACCCAGTACGGTAAAGTCAGTATCACAAAAAATTACTCAAGTATAGAAGCGCTTGTGGCGTAGCTTGGTTAGAAGTTCTTGATTGATTTTTGTAGTTAAGCAGCGTTGTGCGTGGTCACAATTTGGATGGATGACCGCAATCGGCATTACGAGCTGAGCGTTATCTGGTTCCCATAGTACAAGCTTTTGCTTAATTTGGGGCTAGCTAGATGGCGCTGTGTGAAATATCCACCCATATTTATTTATATAATTTTCCACAGTGCTGCCGCTGCCCAGGCCGCCGGCCAAGCTCAACCTGCTCTCGGAGCCTACCAGTCCCAACCTCAAGCAAACTACCAGCAACAAGGAAGCTTCCAGCAACAAGGAAACTACCAACAACAACCTAATAACCAACAAGGAAACTACCAGCAACAACCTAATAACCAACAACAAGGCAACTACCAACAGCAAGGCAGCTACCAACAGGGAAGCTACCAAGCCCAACCCTCTCAAAATAGCTTGCAGAAGAGCTACGACTTCCAGTCCCAGGCTTCTGAACAGCAAAACTCCGTGGTTGCTCCTCCAGGCCAGGCTAGGGAAGGCAGGGCTTACGAGCAGTATCCTAACCAAGGGTACTCTACTACTACTACTACTGAAGAGCCTGAACCTACTGTAAGTACTCAGCCTAGTAAATACTTGTGGTTTTTAGGGTTCCGTACCTTAAAAGGTAAAAAAAGGAACCCTTATAAGATCACTTTCTTGTCCGTCTGTCTGTCTGACCGTCTGTCTGTCTGTCCGTCTGTCTGTCTGTCCGTCTGTCCGTGTGTCACCATCGATTATCTCAGGAACGGGTAGAGCTAGCAAGTTGAAATTTATACCATATACTGAGGTCTATAGTCCCTATTGTGACTATAAAAATCAAGGTCCTGAGTCAACACTATAAAAAGATATAGGCAAATTTAGGTTTTCGTGAAAACTTGTGAGTACCAAAACTTACCTTAATTATCAACTTTTTTTATTTTTCGGAATTTTTCCTTTACTTGTGCTGGAAGACCTTGCTTGTAACGAAAATTGACAATTCTAGGTCAACCGGAAGTACCCTAGAGGTTTTGGGTCGAAAACCTAAATGGTAGTTCCCGTTGACCTAGAATAACGAAATTTGGCAAATAGCAAGGTCTTATAGCACAAATAAAGGAAAAATTCCAAAAAGTTAAAAAAGTTGAAAATTAAAGGGTGTTCCCATACATACATAGTTGACGCCAATTAAAATTGTCCTCCGAGTTGTATGGGCGCTCAAACAATTAAGCGGACTAGCTTAATTGTCACCATGGCTAGGTACGGAACCCTCGGCGTACGAGTTCGACTCGTACTTGACTGGTTTTTTTGACATTGGAAATGTCTATTCGTTCGCTCCAGTGTAGGCTCCGATTTCACGAAAAAGTGCGATCGCTTTATGTCTCGGAGAGTTGTGAAGATATGAAATTCAAAAAAGACGCGTATTCACGAAAGCCGTAAGGTGCAAAAAGAATTATTCGAGAAAGTCAAAAGAGTCCGCTTTGTGTGCACGCTTAAACGAACAGCACCGAGACACCGCCTTTGGCTAATTACAACTATGTAACATACATTGCTGCTTATTGTCAATATTTACCTTTTTTCGACAAAATTGCCGCTCTTCGAACTAAACTAAGGTCATAGTAGTTTAGATCAACTCGGCACCGCACCGCATCGCCTTGTGCTGTTAGGTATTCTATAAATCTATACTATTATAATAAAGCGGAAGAGTTTGTTTGTTTGTTTGTTTGTTTGTTTGAACGCGCTAATCTCTGAAAGTACCAGTCGGATTTGAAAAATTATTTCTGTATTGGATAGCTAATTTATTGAGGAAGGCTATAGGCTATTCAACATCAGGAAAAGACCCTCAGAAGCCATACAAAATGAAAGAAAGCCTGAATCGTGCTGACGAAAACATGCGGTTAACAGATGATCACAGAAAACTATTACCATAGAACATAACAAGCGGAGACGAATGCCATCTCCATACAAAAGAAAGCGTAAACCGGTTCTTTTTGTATGGAGCTGGCATTCTGATGTGTTCTCTGGTTGACAAAATTGTTTTTTTTTTTTCTTCTTTATTTTGGCTTCGCAAAAATTATGTTCTCTTCATATTCTTCTGATTCATGTTTTCTTCTCAATTACAATATACAATATTTGACACTGACATTTGGAAAGGATTGAACATTCAGAAATCAGCAAGGAATTTATAAACTAAAGTAACTGAAAGGTTCACTGAAACAGAAAACACGTTCCGCTTGAGACATAAAACTTGGGCGGTGTGTCTCTTTCTAAAGGGTGACCATAATTTATGAACTAAACATTCCTAGACCTTTTACATCATTTTCTGATTTACGTGATGTTTCAGGGCATGATTTTTCAATCAAAATACTGATACAATTTTGATCCCTGATTTTGATTTCGATCCTTGGTTTCGATCCTTGAATTCGGTCCTGGATTTCGGTCCTTGATTTCGATCCTTGAATCTTGAATCTGAAATCTTGAATCTTTGAAGTGACAGCTGTCAAACTTCAAACTGCCATATCTCGGAGTAGTTTCCGAGATCTGGCGGTTTGAAGTTTGACAGCTGTCACTTCAAAGATTCAAGATTTCAGATGGAATGGAACTTTTTAGTGATATGGGTATCAAATGAAAGAGCTTGATGAGTGAAACACAATGCTGTTATGATGATGGAGTCAGGACCTTCATGGAACTTTTTGGTGTTATGGGTATGGGTTTTCTCTCTTCAATGCTTTCCTGATTCTCTCCTTCCATGCTTCTCTGCTTTTCTTTATACATGCTTCTTTCCATTTATGCTTAAAGCAATACGAAGTTTGCCGGGTCAGCTAGTGGAATTATATGAACCAACGCTCACTACATTAACTTCGTAACGTCACCGGATCGCCGCGTCGCAAGCTGACAAGGAGTTGATGTAGTGAGCGTTAGTTCATAGAATTCCATACAAAGAATACCTCGGTTTAAAGAGTTTATTCTCATAAGAACAAAATTAATACCTAACAGCACAAGGCGATGCGGTGCGGTGCTGGTGCCGAGTTGATCTAAGCAGCTATGACCTCAGTAATCGAAGAGCACAATTTTGCCAAAATAAGACAAATAGTAAACTTCAAACGTGACACTTGACTAAAATGATTCGAGATTCAGAGTATACTTACTATTGCCATTTTACCTTTCAGGGTCCCCCTCGCGGCTTCTTCTACAGCTTCAACTACCCAGTCTCCATCATTGTACCTAAAAGCGAGGCAGGTCAGGGAGTCAACCCAGGTTATCCAGTGGACCAAGACACCGTCTCCCAATATGGACGCTCACAGTAATTTTGTTCACCAGTGATAAATTCGATTTTATGTTTTTAAATACATTTCGATGACCTATAGAGGTTGCTTAGAAATGATCTGTTATTATCCAAACCAGTTCTATTATTATCAAGTTTTGCATTTGATAAGGACTGTTTACAGTTTAAAATTCTACTTTCCTACAGATTTCTCCTACTATAACTTTAGTAGGTGCTCGAATATGGTCATCAAATTTTATATGAATGCCTTTCTCTCTAGTGTATGGTCTAATGGTACCGTTGATATGATCGAAATGTACAACCTATGCGTTAGGAATATGCTAGCAGGGTAATTATCGTTTGCCATTTTAATTAGCAAGTAGGTTAGGTTAATGGTTATGTGATTTTAACGTAGCATGTTTTTAATAGTTGATATGCGTTGTCTTGAATTGTACACATTCAAAACATGCTTCATTAAATCTCAGCGATCGGAGTGTGATAGTGTAATTGTAATAATTTAAGCTCTACAAGAATTTAAAAATAGCTTATTGATGTATTCAATGCACTCAGCTTTCGGATTGTCCTGTCCATGTCATATCAAATTATTGTTACCATTTTATTTCAAAAATATTTTGGATTTGAGAATTGTAAGATTTTTAAAAAAGTGTTTTCTTGTGATATGTTTTATAATAAAGCGTATTATAATATCATTGTGGTTTTATATTTATTTTTCTTACTTAATTATTATCATATACAGTATTTTATCATTCTAGTTCCAATTTTACAAAGAATGTCCTAAAGGTATCATTACAATCGGCATTTGCTGATTTCCTTTTAACTTTTTCAAAATAGATTTGATATTATTATTTCCTTCATTCTGAGTCTCACTGATTGTGTCCGGTGACTGAGTCTGTGGTCTAAAGGGTATATTCTGACCAATTCCTGCTATAATTCCTGAGATCCCATTATAAATCCAGGAAATGGTATCAGGAACGTTGATTTCTATAGGCAGAAACGATATACTTGAAATAAAATCCCCAATTATCCCCCTAGGATTGGGCATTAGTAAAAATGCTCTGAAAGGATGTATTTTAGTGCCCGTTTCTTCAGTTGGTTCTGCGTCTATGATTTCTGTATCATCATCACCAACTTGTTCAGGATTTTGGAATTTAAGTCTGTTTAAATCAGTGCGCTTCATGTCTGGTTCGTTATTTGGGAATATAACTAAGATAGGTGGTGTGTTCCTGAAACAACATTAATTTATGAACCAAAAAATGATAAAATATGTGTAATGATTAGTTCATGGTGAAATATGACATTAGTTCGATTGTGGGCTTTGCATAAAAACAACTAATATCTATCCTACCGTGTTGTATGTACTTTCATGGTAAAGCACAGAAAAAACTTACATAGACGTAGAAGATGGAATCAAATTCATCCTCTGGAGTGCTTGAAATTGCTGCAGTGCAAACATTTGCTCCTCTAATGCTAACCGCTGTTGTTGCACGGTTCCTTGCGATGGTTGCAGCAACGGTGTTGGCTGATACATAAAACCAGGCAACTGTTGCTGCACTTGTTGCTGTGTCAACCTTTGCAACTGTTGTAGTAACAGTTGGTGGTTCAACTCTTGCGATTGCAACAATGGTATTTGTTGTTGCACGATTTCTTGTAACTGTTGCAGCATCAAGGGAGCTGCCAGTGTTGTTGTTTGCAGAAGCGTTAGAAGTAATATCTTCAATATCATATTGTACATTTTTATTTTCACACTTGAGTCACACTAAATTCATTATTGTGATAATACTTCTTGGTGCAGTTCACGAACAAATTGTATTTGACATCTAATCTAGTCAATTTTTATTTTTATATCACAACACACTTTAGAAACCGCGACTCGAGACAGTAAAAATGTTATCGTCACATCATAACAACTCAAGACATAAACTGCACAGGGTGTGTACTCTTCACCGGCACTTGTGTGTCTGAACCAGGAAACGTCGCACACATTATTATTCTGAGCCGTTGTCAACACAGTAACCTACTGACAGGACTTATGACCTTGCGCTTTCTTTTCGGGCGTTAATATATGGAAAATGGTGATGTACATAAATGTCGGGTTTGTTTATATTTGATCGTCTGATCTATTTGTCTTCATTTGAAGTGCTCGTGCTGCAGTTGTCTTCGTATTTGACAAAATGACGAAGACAAGCGACATTCTACGCAGTACTAAAATGTCTTTCGGTACAATAACCGAGACCTTCGTGAACCCTAGACATGAATTTTTAACGTAAAAAATAATGCCTGAAAAAAAAATTGTTTCAACACGCTTAGACACAACTTTCACAAAATATAATTTGTGTATTTCAGACTACAGTTATAACAAAATGACTATGTCGTCATTTTAAAAAATACACAAATCACCCTTTATTATGTCTAAAGTCATTAGGGTCATAATGAATACTTATATTTGAAATCTACTTATCTTCTTGGCCTGTAAAACTTTATTGTTACGATGTAGTAAAGAGTTCGTGCATTTCTATTTAGACCAAGGTTAATGTAGTATACCTAGGTAGTTCATTGTTTCAGATTTTGAAAACGTAAACAAACTCACTGTAGGTATCGTCAGGGTATATTAAAATCTACTCAGGTCTCAGATTTTTCTTTGACGACCTCTGTGGCGCAGTGGGCGAAGGCCCGCCTGAAAAGATTGCGGGTTTGATTCCGGTCGTGAGGCAAATGTATGAAAGTATGATAAGAGCTCGTGTCAATACACATTAAAGTTATTCATAACGAAAATACAATAACGTATTATTAATTAAGTGCTGTGCAGCTTGCAGTATGTTTAACTCTCCGGCTTGATATCTTCTGATATTTCTGATGTATTGATATATTTTGGAGACACGTAGACTTGACAGGCAATACACATTATGCTCCTATCAAATAAGAACTGATTGTAACTGTAAAGTGTGCGTGCAAGTGCATGCATACTTTATATGTCATCTGATTTGAATGTAAATCCACACAAAAAACAACCATACAGTATATCTATGAAATGATGATACACTCAACTCATATATTATCTCATTTTCAAAACTTTCGTGAGTTGTACTAGACATTATTTAACACACGGGAGTTACTCACGTAAAAATATCGTCGATTTAGATACCGACAATGTTTCGATTCATCCGGAGAATCTTCATCTGGGTAGGAGGGTAGGAGGGTTCATGTGTGAGTGTGAGACGCGACCGCGAGGAGTAACCTTGCCGCAACTCCCTCCTACCCAGATGAAGATTCTTCGGATGAATCGAAACATTGTCGGTATCTAAATCGACGATATTTTTACGTGAGTAACTCCCGTGTGTTAAATAATGTCATATATTATCATAATTTATATTTGAGAAAATGCAACTATGCTTGCTGTAGGTACTTATGCAAAATGGAATCCGGGCTTTGCTCGTGCTCATTAAAAATCCAGTTTTCCATCGTTTAGTTACCTTATCTGTCATACAACATTTTCTCTTGTAAATGTGAAAATGATGATGTACATTGCGAGAAAAACGTCAAGTCTTGCTCTGTACTTGGTTGTGCACTCCTAGTTTACTCTTGTACCGTTTTCACTGTCCTATAAAAGACGTATAGAATCTGAGACTAAAGGCACCACATCGCCTTTTCGGCGTTCACTTGTTCTTTCACTTTTGGATTGCGGCGATCCGGTGACGTTACGAAGTTGATGTAGTGAGCGTTGGTCCATAGAATTCCATACAAAGAATACCGAGGCGATGCGGTGAGGTGCGTGTGCGGAATTGACTGGTCAGCTATGACCTAAACTAGATACTTAAGTTTATTGTTGAAAGAAACCTGAAAGAAATCGCTCTTAGCGATAAGGCCGCCCATTGTACTAATTAGGACTATATTATGTTGTTATTATTTTACTTTTCTTTGTGTACAATAAAGTGTTCAATCAATCAATCAATCAATCAATTGTTGGTAAGTACATACAGCGTGGAGTGTTGAGTGTGTCATGACAGAAAACAATAACTCACCATGAATTGTTTTAGGATTCCTCGGTTTAATCAGATTGTAATTGAGTAAAAACTATTTTTCTTTAAAATCACCACAGAAAACAATAATTAGGTATATTAAAACAATAGTTTATTGAATTATTATTTTCTGTTATGGCAGCGTAGTAGCAATTGACAGCCACCAAAGCTGAGACGAGAGGAGATGAATAGAATTTAGTTATTCACACATATCATAACACAGACGAGATGACATGTGTGAATAACGAAATTATATTGGTTTTTCTAACACATCTCTCGTCTCCGCTTTAGTGGAGTCTCAGCCTAAATCAAACACGTGAGTCTAGATAACTTTGAAATTACTCAAAATTATTGTGATTTTTCTCTTATTCAGTGAAAGTATGTAAGTACAGATAATCTAGGTACTTACCTACGAGTTTTTTTAGTAAGTAAGTAGGTACTTATCACTTGATTTTTTCATAGCACTAAACAATATAATGAGCCGTTTGAGCTACTACATGAAATTATAATAAATATTCCTTTATAAATAACTAGGGTATAAATGCGTGTGTTATGATGTACCTACTTATCTTCATAAATTACGAAATCATTGTATAATATTTACCGAAGACTACGTAACAAACCGGTAAACGCAGGATGTTTTTATCGATTTACATAACTTTCACTGTCTGCGTTTTATGGGATCCATAAAATCTCACTTCCGAAGCGACATGAGAATGAGAATTTCAATTAAAAAATATGCAATTATGCATTGGTGAACACTGGGATAATAAAATCGATATTGAAAAAAAGAGAAACATATGAAAAGAAAAATTTTACGCAGCACCGCTTGGATGTTTTTAGACAAATTAACAAGTTTTATAGTAAGTATTTATTTTTACGTTATGGCAAGAATAAATAAATAAGTTACCACTAAACTATATTACGATACTTAAATGCGGAATTCAATCACTTTTAACAGTCTATGAGTTTTTGTTTTCTTCTGGCTGACCGTCATCAACCAGCACATTGATTTCGACTTCGAAGGTCCCAGGTTTGGTTCTCGAAGGTCGGACCACGACGCCGGGCATCCGCGACTGAGGAGCCGCATCGACTTCGTTCTCCGCAGCATCGGCTATTGGGACAGTTACAGGCTCAGGATTTGAATATCCGTTGAGTTGTCCTGGTGGAATTCTGACAGACATGAGGCCTTGGAAGCGTTGGACCAGATACTCCAGAAGTGGACCGAACCTCGAAACGCCATCGGTTGTGAGCAACACCCGGTCTGTAGACTCCTGCTTCGGCCCTAGCAGGAACATGTTGAAGTTGAGTGTCTTCTTGACCGGCCGGGCCGCTGCCTGTTGGATACAAGCTATAGTGACCAACGCGAGCAAAATTCGAGCCATGATCGAAGGTCCGCGTCCGCGTGGTACCGCACGAGATCCAGCACTGAGCCTCGCCGTTTTTGCCCCTACATCTAAGCTGAGCTAACGGACCTCGGGTAAAAAGATCGTAATTGCCTCGCGTTATTCTGCGGGATAATTGCACGACACCTTTCGTTTGGAAAGCGATGCCATCTTAATTTGGTTGAGTCATCTCCAATATCCAGCATTAATTGACCCTCAGCTTGGACATATCGCTTGAGCGGTCGCGGTCAAGATTTATTAGTCAGTTCCGACTGTTACTGCGCATGTAAAAAGACTGGGATGCATAGTGCAACTTGGTGCATTCAAAGTTTTCTTTATGCCTGTTACATAGAGTTCAAAATAGCTTGAAGATGATAGTTATTTTTGCAAATGAATGCACATGAAACTTAGAGCAATTTCAACAGGCGTCAATCAATCATGATTGATGTCTAAATAATAGTGTAGTATCAAGGCCACAATAATGCAGGTCAGTATGCAATTTGTAGGATCTCTTCCTATTGTTGTAATAAATTATAATTGGTTTAAAATTAAATACGTCTTGTTTAATAAATCTCTGTAAAAGTTGCCGTTTGAAGTATACTTCATATTTGTAGTTTGCATTCTATGATTGTTTTAATTAAAGGTTAAAGTTGAAGCTCCACTCGTATCAAAGTTGCATGTGCTATTAACACTTCCTAAGTTATAATGGCCCTTGACCGCCAAGCCTAGAGTAGAACCATTTATTTTCTATCCCTGGCAATTACTTCATATTTATCACCAATATCTCTAGCGATCCAGCCGTAATTATACGCCAATTTTGCTGCCACATAAGAAGCAGTAGAAATCATTCTTAGCTCTCCACTATACTCTGGACCATTAGTCCATCAATTCTGAATCTTATAGGTCAAGAAATAAGATTTAGAGATTAATGTTTCAGGGTTCTGAGGATGCAGGTTTAAAAGTTGGAAGGCACAGGATAGGATCCGTTACGATCGTGGCCCATTCCGGGTGGTAAAGTATAGCGTAAGTGGTAACGGTAGCGGTAAATGAACTAAGATGAGTGTGGTGATGTTGTTTATTATTTCTCGTAGGGATATAACTGTTTATTGGAATATACAAGTATTTGTGAAACTTGTAGAGAAATTCACAACAAGTTTCACACACATAAACTTGTTTAGATCTCTATGTTATTATGTTTAAGCTAATTAATTTGCTAAAAAGAAAATGTACGAGGTTCCTCACATAAAATATACCTACCTAGGTATTATTTTTAAATTTAAATCAAATTTTGGTTTTCCGCAAATGAATTGTAGCGCAGGTGTGTAACTTGTTTGAACACACTTTTTTTATTGCAGCTCCTCAAGTTTATGGAACCGCAATTGTCATAAGTGTCCGAATGCTCTGGCATACATTATACATACCTACGTGCATAGAGCCTATAATGAATAAGTACACTGGAGCTAGTGTTCAACTCTGATGTTGTAGTTTCCGAAATCCCAAAAGAGCCCACTCCTCTCAAAAGAGCCTACTCATCTCAAAAAAGCCTCCTCCTCAAAGGCCAGCAATGGACCTGTAGCTCTTTCTGATGTTGCAGTTTTTCATAGGCGGCGGTAATCCCTTACCATCAGAAGCTTCAGGTGAGCCGCTTGCTCGTTTGCCCAAAAAAAAGTCTCAGTTGTTTTAGCACCAGCAGCGGTGTTTCCGTATATGGATTTAGCAACTGGTGACAGATAGTGTTTCTTAGATTTCATTGATGCACGAAGCACGATTAAAGGATGACTCACGCTAGACCGTGTCGGGTCCGAGCCGAGCGTCGGCCGTGGCACGGTCAACTAATTATTACATATTTTGTATGAACACACCCATGATATACCGAGTGACAGCCGAGCAAAGAACAACGCCGGCTCTGTGACAGTGCCACGGCCGAAGCTCGGCTTGGACCCGACACGGTCTAGCGTAACACGGTTCTTATAAGCTTTTGAAAAATCTAAATGAAGTTACAATTGGAATCGAGTCGTGCATCAGGAGTTGCTTAGTCCCTAGATTGGAAAGTCAGCCTGTCAGCGGTATCGCTCCGTATCAGCCAGGAAAGCTGCTTTGTGAGGTTTTGCTCTACTCACGTCAGATTGGCATCTTAATAAAGACTTGAGCACTTCCATCTACATTCTTACGACTATCTATATGGCTTAAGAATCCGGTTGGACGTCGATAGCAACTAGTGTAGTTGATCGAATAAACTCAACTGTTTTGTCTGGCCTTTTAAATCAAATCACATCAATAAGTTTATTTGTTACCAAAACATAAAAATAAACAGAAACATTATAAAAGTAGCTTAAATTACACAGGTAGGTAGGTACAATAAAAAAATAGCCTAATTACAAAATCACTTTTATGTAGTTGGCAGAAGCTTTTGTGAACGAAAAAGTCAATTTCATGACTGAAAATTATTTCATGTTAGGGAATAAAAACACAGAAATACTAAAACAATTTTATTTCAATTTATCTACAATCAGCTATCTATAATAATATCACGAATTTAGTTATCTACAGTACTTTCCAGAACTTGTAAAGTTCTGGATTACTTGGTTGACACGAACTCAATATTGGGCAATCTTTAAAATCAGAAGAGGCTAATAATATGAGAATACAACTATGTACGAAAAATTACGAAAGTAAATACACGAGGTATATAAAAAATATTAATACAATTGCACTGCATATGTTAAATTATTTATTTTTAGTTGATAGTACAATATTTGTCACCCGTGGTGCTAAAATATATTACAGCAGCAATGATACATAATTTGTTTGTGGTTTGCGAACAAAGTGATCTAACAACATGTAATTATGGAGCTCGCTGTGGACGATTTGACAGTATGGCGAACAATTTCAATACCTAATACAAAACGATGAAACATCTCTGTTATAAATAAGACTCTATGCTCTGTTATGTTAAGATTCTAGTTACGATTTCGAAGATCTCAATTCGGCTTATGTACATCGATTTAATCTAAGCTTTGGTTCTTGTCTGCGCGTGCGCTGAAGTGGGTCTTCGTCTTGGCTCCTCATTGGCTTCCTTAGACTCCACGATAGCCTGGCTCTTCTGACCCTGGTCTACTTGTGAAGCTTCTGTAAACAAAATCATTGTCATTTCCATGTCCTAGGTGGGATCGGCACAGGAATTGTCTCCATATCCTTTTTTGCAGCAGCTTTCATACGCATTTACATTATCTTAGTTCACTGCGTTGTCTATCACAATCCATCCATATTTTCTGAGGTCTGCCCTTAGCAATGAATCGATACATTAATATTTCACTGAAGTTATGACATGAGTCTCATCATCATAGATGATTATTATTTGCAAAAAAAGAAACTTATTCTGATCTTAGCTAAATTTTCAATAAAATATTAGCTACCGATAGAGCACCGTCAATGAAACATAGATCCTTAAACCAAACTACCTATAAGTTACCATTGGTTGCAGGTCTGCTGCCGCCCTGTCCTTGAAGACCAACCAGCTGTGAAAGTCGAACAGCACCTCGGTTACCGTCAGGTCCTAGGGCTGGACCGGTTCTGTAAGAATCATTAAAATTTATCAATTAATTTTATTTATTATGGATTTTTTAAATGGTTTTAACACTCTAATCTTCCTGAATTTAAAGTTGTTGTATTACGTTTACGTTTAACAGATCTCTGTTTATAAATTTTACTTCTTGTTTATGGAAAAAAAAAACACTAAAGTTTAGGAGTGTGTTTTATGTCTATATTTCAATCACGTCTCAACGACTTAATCTTGATAAAACTTGAGATAGGCACAGATTGTGACTTAAAATTGCATTATTTGTTATGTACCTATATTAAATGCGAAAACGTGCGAAACCGTGAGGATAAACTGGTTTAAAATATTACGAAAAGACGCGAGAAGAGGCATATTATATCATATTTAATGCACTTGTACCTAAACATATTAAAATAACAATCGCTATAACAAACTTACTGATAAGCAAGGTTAGGGTCCTGGTAGACCAAATCGAAGGGTCGGTTCAGCAGCGGGCCTCCGAGCAACAAGTTAGGGTTGGCTCCTTGCTGGATCACGCCTCGAGGGTAGCCCAGGGGAGATATCACCTGCCCTGACGATGGGTCGAGGTAGAGTGTGTTTTGATAGCCCGGGTTTTGGTAGCCTAAAATGTACAAGAATAAAATTATTCAGAAGTGTGGGTTAGAATAAAATTTATGGAAATTAGGCTGGATTTTACCAAACTGGAATAAGTTTTATCTGGAGATTAAACCACAGATAAACTGCAGTTTGTTTGAATATTTTGACATTGTAAACTTGACACCTTATAACCAGGATAATTTGAATGCACCTACTAATGTTCGGTTGCGCTTTCTAAACAAATGTATTTCGAATTCTGTCGGCTAATGGAATAACTACTCTGGGAGTAAGATGACAGTTTGGTAGAATCCACCCTAAGACAATTTGGAAATACCGAAGACACAACCCTAGGCGTTGATTGCATTATATAGCGCTGTAGACGGAAACATAACATCAATATTGTGTGAGCCAATTTCTATAAAGTAAAAGCACAGACTGAGTGAAAATTCTATAGAAATGTTAGTATTAAAATCTCCGTCATATCACGATTGCCTTATTATTGATAACTTGCCGTAAAATCACGATTGCCTTATTGATAACCAATGAGGGTTCAAAATGTCCCATGAAGTAGGAAATATCGTATATGACGGCTATCACTAGATAGACTGATCTCATCACGATGCTCTAACTGGGCCACAAAAGGAAGGCAAACTTTGTACTTATTCGTTTTTGTGTGGAATAAAAGTCCAATTACCTATTTGCGACTAACTAACAGAGGACTTGTTCTTCTGTATTTAAACTTTGACCATGTTAACCTTATGCCAGGCATAAACAGAATTCTATGAGAGGTATCAGGAACCTTGGGGTTTCTTACCGTTCCCTGGGAATGCAGGGTTGCCTTGAGGAGCTGCTGCGACGATGTACACAGGTTGGTATCCTCCTATGGTACCAGGTCTGAAAATGTACGAAATTAGAGTTGAACCATCAAGTCACTGATTTTAGAGAAACCATCAATTACATTTTAGGGCTATCGATGGATCATAGAGATGCATTTACTTGATTTTGAGTTAAAAAGAATAACATTTTGAAAGTGAAACAGAGCAATGCTAAAGGGAAATTTTTGAATTTAATATAGTACCTAAGTTTATACACGGAACAAATAATGGTCCCAGATTTGTGCAATAATGCTGATTTTTTCATCCAGGTCTGAATAGCAAGTTTGAGTGCTATAAATTCCTGTGTTTCAGTAGAGCCTTTGGCAACACCTTCGTACTAAGAAAGAATTATTGTAGATACTAGGTACTTCTACTTTGTTTTTGTTTTAGTTTTGTGATGGGATGGTACCTGTATCCGGGAACTGGCATGTGGACGATGAAGACTCTTTGTCCAGGGGCCAGGCCTGGCAAGTTCGGCGCTACTGGGTTCTGAATAAAAAAAAACATTCTTCACAATTTCTACTATCGATTTTCAACATTTAAATAACCAATTTAAAATAAATGAAATCTTTGAACGGCTGGACCGATTTTGTTATTTGCAATATTTCGAATACTTAATGTTTTTTTGGAAAATATTTTAAAAAAATTGGTAAATATGGAAAACTTGAAAGAATTTTTTTTATATGTCTTTATTATCAACTCAAAAGAACAGGACAAAGTCTGTTGGGTCAGCTTGTATGAAATAGAAATGATAAATAAGTACATTTTAATTGCGTTGTAAAAACTCGTTTCATCATATAGAATTAACAGTTTTATCAAAGATTTCTAATTGATTTGAAGAAAGCATCGTTTTATAGAAGTTTCTCTCTAAGCTTATAAAACTTTTTCTGAATTTTATGCGACGTTTAGCGCTACCAAGGTTTTATTATCAACAAAAAAACAATAATTATAATGACTTTAATTAATAAATGTAAGAACCCAGTTCTTATCGGTGCACTGATGCAATTTTCTACATAAACTTCTGTAAAATGCAATCTTTCTCCTTCTTTAGACGACATGACAGCAACCTTCTTATTAATCTGACTCATGTTATTAATTTTTGGTCTTCCCCTTCCTCGTCTTCCTGCTACTTTTTCTTCTATGACATTACCATTTAAACTATAATTTCGTAAAAGATGTCCAACCATTCTCCCCCTTCTGTTTTGAATGGTGTTCATCAAAAACCTTTTCTCCTCAACTCTTTTCTACACTTCCTCGTTAGTAACCTTCTCCATCCAGCTGATATTTTCCATCCTCTTCCATTACCACATTTCAAACGCCTCCATCATCTTTCTATCCCAGTGAAACAATAGTGCTTGTATAATTATTCCAGGCAGAAAATAGCTTTCGTATTTATATTTTGAGTATTCGTATTAAATAAATAAATAATTTTGACAAGTAGGTATTTATCGTTTCGTTCCGATCGATATGCTGATCGTTGATGCTTTCGAATTTAAGTATTCATCAGCCCAAAACAATTGAAGGTGCTTTACCTACGCACGATTTTTTAACCGCCTTCCAAAAAGGAGGAGGTTCTCAAGTCGACTGTGTTTTTTTTTTTTTTTTTGTTTTTTTTTTTGTATGTGTGTTACGCGAGTTCTCCGTCAATTGTGGACCGATTTTAAAAATTATTTTTTTGTTACAAAGGGCATACTCCCGAGGTAGTCCCATCGTCACCAAATCAGGATCTGATGAAGGGATCCCATGGAAATCGAGGGAAACCCTCAAATTTTATTGTTATTTATTGTGTTTGTAGAACTATCGGGCTAAAATTTTGCACACTTATAGATTTTCGATGACAATGAAATATTATGGTATCAACAAGCTGATCTGATGATGGAGTCAAGAGCTGTTCAACAGAACTCCTCAGTAAATAAGCCGATTGAGTTGAAACTCGGCGTATTTGTCAAGTTTTGACTACAATGCAATAATATGGTGACAGCAAGCTGATCTGATGATGGAGTCAAGAGCTGCTCATCAAAACTCCTCAATAAATTGGTCGATTGAGTTGAAACTCGGAACTCAGCATATCTGTGAAGTTCCGACGACAATGTAATAATATGGTAATAATAATGGTGACAGCGAGCTGATCTGACGATGGAGTCAGGACCGGTTCCATGGAACTTTTTAGTGACATGGATATCAAATGAAAGGGCTTGATGAGCGAAACACAATAAGTAAGGTGACGTCATTCTAAATAAAAAATAACCACTAAAAATGGAAAAATAAAATATTTTCAAAAAAAAAAAAACTCAACCGACTTCAAAACATCTTGCACTGAAAAGCAAAAAATAAGAATATAAACAGATTTATTTAATTACTAATTATATTATTTATGTTATAATGTTGAAGTCGGTGAAAATAAAACAATGAGTAAGAATATTAAATTTTATGCACACCGATTTCAACATTATAACAAAAAATAATATAATTAGTAATGAAATAAATCTGTTTATATTCTTATTTTTTGCTTTTCAGTGCAAGATGTTTTGAAGTCGGTTGAGTATTTTTTTTTTGAAAATATTTTATTATGAACTAACTAATCCTTGGTACTTGAAGCTTTGGTATGGTAGGTAATGTTATTAAGTTAAGTTATTAAGGTGAAGTAACGTACTTTTCGAATAGGTACTAAAAGACTTTTACAAATAAATGCAGCCAAACTCACAAAATCGCACTCTATCTCACAAAATATTTCTTACTCATACTTTGGCATAGCACATTGCTAAGAACCTTGCTAGTCAGGTCTTGTAGGCGTGCTAACTATGCTTCAAGTTTCTCAGCAATCAAATTGTACTAAACTTGCAGTTAGTAGTACTCTCACTTTGGGATTAGCATTTGCATTGAATAAAAGATTTTATTGAATAAAGGCCCGTGTCCAACCATCATCACAATAGTGCCTCTACTTGATAACGAGCTTTCTAATGACACCACTTCGAAAAGATTTGTACCGACTGATTCTGCTGTAGGAAATTATGGGTCAATTTTTTTCTAGTACCTAAGTAATTTTTCTTGGAAATTCGTTTTTTTTTTGTTATTTATAGCGACTGAATTTTGTCTTCTGACAATAAAACCTTGGCCTATTAAAAAATAGGGGATTCCAATAAAAAATGTGAAAATAAATCTTTTGGTCAATTCATCCAATTCAGATAAAAATCCAATGGAATAATCCCATGCACATTTTTGACAAAATATAAATAAAAGTAAGTATTATTATCTCTTGAATTTTTTTTTCTACTATGTTTCTGTCATTCATCGAACAAAACAAACAACAGTGATGCATAATAAATACAATAAAAATATTGTCTAATCTACGCCTTATTTGCAGTTAAGAAAATGTCAACTAAGTATCTCTTTTGTTTTATTGCCACAAATAGTACACTGTTAAGGTTCGACGGAAACTGGGCTTTACTGTTAGAAGAAACTAATAATGCATTGACCTTATCTTAAATACTACTGTTCTACTTTTGTTTTGTGGCATTTGACTTGTGTGCATCTTGATATGACATACATATGACAAGAACTTAACTGCATTTTTAGCTTACATACAAAAAAATTAGAGAAAGAGCAGAGAAAAGAAATTGAACATTAACATGTGAACATTGACACTGGAGTTTGTTGCATTTTCATCTTGTAATTATAAAGGCGAAAGTCCGTGGGTGCGTGTATGTGTGTGTGTGTGAATGTTTGTTACCACGTATCTTTATAGCTACTAAACCGATTTTGATGAAATTTAGAATGTAGATAGTTTAGGTTCTGGAATAACACATAGGCTACTTTTTATCCTGGGAAAATGTATGGTTCCCGTGGGATAAAAATTAATAAGCAATATTTACCACCCTACGTGCTTATTTATCTCAACTCTTGAATACCTGTTGTGGGGGTTGTTGAGGGGTCTGTGCTCCCGGGATGAGCTCCACTTCGCTGTCAGGCTCGAGGGTTTCCAGGCGAGCTGGTTGGTTGGAGCTTGCTGCTTGGTTTCCTGAAAATTATAATTTACCATTTGTTTAGGGCCTTTACATCTTTACTAGATGATTTATACAGTGTCAGGAGGAAATCTTTGCCTACACTTATCTCACTATGTTTTCCTTCACCGTTTAGAGCTCGAGTTAATACGCTTACAAATTTTTCGAAATGAAAAATCCATTGATGCGCGGCCTGGATTCGAACCAACGACCTTCGGATCGAAAGTCGAGGTACCGATACCCTGCGGCTAACACAAGAGTAAAACATTTATGTCATTTATAGGGCGATGTAGTAGTGGTAGTAGCCTGGAACAGTGTTTGCTGGGTATTGTGTAGTTTGGCAGTGGGTAACATTATCTCAGTTTGATCAGCCATTTCAATATGTACCTACTTATCTGACTAGGCGTGGGTATTTTTATTAATGGTTTTAATTAGGATTCCATTACTTTCGTATTTTTGAAAAACAGTCCTGTTCCACACTAATCCATTGAACAAATCCATCAATCAAGATATCATATAATTATGACCGTCCATAAATTTTCATCCACAGAAACTTTCATCCAAGGTTAGATAAACTATAGATTGGTGGCTACATCATTTAGCTTATTTACTTGAAGAGTCTGCAACCTGCCCCTTGATTGTCTATCTTTGATAGCGACCATAATCGGTCTCAAACTCTCAAATATGACAGTTTAGTGACCACGCAAGTAGCTCTGTTATTCTCATCTCAACGAGACCGAACGCGACAAAAGATACCTACGCGATCTTTTTGACTGTTTGAAACCAATTTGAGGGTTGAGACTAATTAGACAATCAGCCTGCTGTTCCAAGCCATTCTTCCCTCCAGTCGTTTTTTGTCGTGTTTACTTCAATTGTTTTTGTTGGATATGTTTTGTTACCTTGTTTCTGCTGCTGTTGTTGATAGTAAGCGTGCATGTCAGGGTTGTCGAGGTAGTAGTCCAGTGCGTTGATCTGCTGCAGCTGGGCGTGCTGCTGGTACAGCCGCGGGGGAGACGGCGGCGCCGCGCTTGCCACCGCGCACAGAGCTAATAACACCTGCAATTGAATTAAATTGAATTAAATTGCAATTAAAATTTCTTTTATTTCTTTCAATTAGTCAACCCATAAACCGGCGAGCTTGTATGAAAAATGTGATGAGAGTGAATGAGGCGAAAGAGGTGTGTCAGGATCATAGCAAGTGGAAATCCGTGGTCTCTGCCTACCCCTGTGGGAAAGAGGCGTCATTTTATGTATGTATGTATGTATGTATGTACACCTTATATATAACTTGATATGTTTCAGCAGCCAGCGGGCAGTCTGTCTGAGTGTTCATGTTTTTAGTAATTGACGGGAAGTTGTCGTGTAAGTTACTTTATTATGATCCAACATTTTTTTTTTTTTTATATTTTTTTTATATTGCTGGACATTTCACACATTGTAGGCAATTTTCTCAGATCTTTTATTTTTACTAAGGCCACATTCTATTTCTTTATTTATTAAAGACCATCGACACAAAAGTTATAAAATAGTAACTAACTTAGACCACTACGAAGCCATTTAAAAGATTTTGCAGAAGTTGGTTGGCAGTTACGTATATTGATTTTTTTAACATCAAAACACCAAAATAAAAACAGTTCGTAAAAGTTTCAGATAAGTAAGTACTATGATTGGAAACGTTTTTCTGTTATTTGTATTCAGAACTCGTAAATGCTTGGACACAGTTAGTTTACCTATGTGAACACAGCAATTTGTTTTATGGTAAATATACACCTACTTACATTTTGGAACATAAAGTCATGTTGGCCTTGTGTGGTTTTTTTAGCTAATCCCTGAGCTAAGATCAATGGATTTTTTATTTTACAATAGGTACAAACATCGTGAGAAAAATCGTGTACCTAGTCAACTCCAATTTCCAGTGAAGAAAAGCCGATTTTGCTCACACAGATATTTTACCATCCAGACCATATGAACCTAACCCCCGATTAAGCTGATATTATAATGTTTTGGGTACTGGGCAAGCTTACTCTACTTCAACAATGTATGATGCTGTAGAAACCACCTAGTAGGTATAATAATTATAGCCTAGTAATAGGCTTGGGTATAATATAGCTTTTGTAGAGTATCGAATCGAAACCAAATACTGTGTTGAGAATTGAGTTTTTTATAACTGTTAGTGGTCCTAGTCTGGTCATTTTACGCCCCTTCAGGGTCTGCGCCCTGTGCCTGGACTGCGCTGGCACCGCCCTAGTTACGGCTCTGGTTCCACCACACTACATCCCCCACAACACGACAGTCGTACATAAGTCGTAGTTTCTGATATCAAGACGTGTCCGATCAATCATGACTATTACTGTTTAGCGCAAAACCGAACAAAACGTCACCAGCGCGATCTATAAAGGCTAATGATGATGATCAGGACTATGTATGTGACTATTGGATGTTATTATTAGTTACATTTGAACAATTTAAGGATATCATTTTTATAAAACTTCCGCCAAAATATATTGATCTTTGCAATTTTACTGAATTATTTAAAATCCCAAAAAAAATCTCACGTATGTTATTTTCATAATTTTATTGTTACTCATGAGGAGAAAAAAATCTCGAACAATGACAGTGTCGATGTCGTAATATGGCGTCCTCCTAGGGACCGCAGTGAAGGTAAGAGGAGCCACGACTTGCATTATAATGAGTTCTAGATGGATAAGATTATTGAGTCTTCTTTCATTTGATTTTCGAGACAAAGTGCTATGCTATGAGCCCTATGAACATTTGGCTAGCCTAGATATTTGTAATGAACTATTGACATAGTAAACAGTTGATGCACAGTGCGATTCAGTCTTCCGAAAACTAATCCGATTCCATTATTTTATATATTCGATGATTTGTAGTCTGCGCCGGCGACGATTCTGGTCGCGTGTCGCCGGTTCCGGAGGTCAGGGACAGAGTAATTAAAACGTACCCAATTCAAGGATATTTCTGATTTATAGATCAAGACTGGGAGATGTCAACGTTGATCTTTTTAATTCCGATCCTCTTATATTCTGCTCTTAGCAAAATATTGAGGTAGGTACACGTGAAGATATTTGAATATCTTCGAAGAACAAAAAAATAGTTTAGATCAGTGTTCCGCAAACCTACATCTATAGTCGTATTTCTCACTACACGGACTAAAAATATATGAAAAATGACATTTGTTCCTTCAATTTTAGTCCGATTTTAGTCCGTATAATGAGCAATACGACTATAGGAAAACGGAAAATTTTGTAGGTACAAAATAAATGAAACATCATTTTTTTATACGAAACATGAGCTTGTTTAGTTGAGCATATGCGGTCCCTTAACTGATATAGGTAACCTTATTTTTCCGAGGCACACCAACTAATGACTACGGTAAACCAGTGTGTCGCGGCACACCCTTTGCGGAACACTGGTTTAGATTATCTTCAAAGGATCTAAAAATGCCTAAAGATCTAAAAGAATATGTCTACCGCACCTTGGGAATACAGTCGTGATCATTTTAGATTATATTTTACATACACGTAGTTATGTAATGACATGTGTTATAATTATTGAAGCAGGAGGTAAAATTGATTATTTATTTATTTGTGTCATGAAACACAATCTTATTACGAGCAAATGGTATTTAAATAGTAGTTGATTTATAGGTCTATTTAAGGTATTATATTAGTCCTTTTGAGTAAGCCCTGAGCATCTTTAGCTCATAAAGCACCTTACATAATTACTGATAATTGGCATGGTCTGAAGATTCACTCATTCCTTCTATTTCCTTGATGACTAACATTTGTTTACCTCATAATAATTAAAAATATCAGGCTTGGAATCCACGGACTGCTCGGATGACATAAGCCAACTCAACGCTAGTTTTATAGAATCAATGTATGAATATTTTCTCGTTTTGTTTAGGCAGAACGCAGACCCCATCATCATTGGGAATAATAATGATTGAGAGAAAGAGAGAGTTTAGGAGCAGGTACTCATACAGGTCACGTATAGCGTTGAGCTGCCAAGTAGGTATCGTATGACTTAGCCTATCTACCAATTTACATCAACACTAATGATTATTTTATAGTTCTTTGTAATTTCTCGTAAAAAAAGCGCTTTTTTTCATTTTGTTATTAAGTAATATCAACAAATTGTGCTTACTGGTGTTCCTACCACTTGCCCACATGAAGATTCCCGTCATGAATCGAAACTACAAACTTTGCGTTGATCGTATTTAAATACTATTTTTATGTAAGTAATTTTTTTCATGTGCATATTAAATACAGCTTAGTGATGTTTAGAGTTAACTAGGTTTTGACTGCTCAAGCAGTCCGTCTGTTTCCGCCTTAGTCCAAGTCGCCGAGGAGTCGTAGTTAGTATTCATGCTTGCTAATACATTCTATAACGAATACCTATGAGATACAATCTGTCATAGTCTACGAATAAAATAGATACTCATGGTAAGTCCCGTACTCTATAATTCTTGTTTATGTTCTTTAAGGACTTTGATTTTTGAAGTGTTATTTTATTTAGTTACTAGCTGACCCGTCGAATTCATACCGTATCATGTTTTTTGGTATAAGTATTTAGATTTTTTTGCGGGCGTCGACCCTACCAAAGCTTCATCACAATCTGAACAATGGTATAGGATCGCATAGATGACAAAGTAAACATACAAACATATATTTTTTTTAAATACTTACATAGATTGTTTTCTACCTTTATAGGGTTCTTAATTGAGTTATACCTACCTATTTATCAAAACTCCGTCATTTGTAAAGCGATTTGGAAGATATGATTTTATTTGATGGATGTAGGTACTCCTGAGTGGTCCAATTTTTATCAAAACCCAGTTCTGCAGTGCGATTAAGACTTCTGAAAATGCATCCGATTCGATGATTTTCTTCAGAAAGTTGACTTTTTTCAGTGAAGAAACGTCACTTTCCGAATTCGGAATATAGTCCGAGAAGGTCTGAATTTCATTGCTGGTGCTGAGATCCACGGAATTCTGGTATCCAAAAAAATCCAGGAATTGAGGGAACGCATAAAATTCTCATTTCAAACATTCACAAGTCAACGATCTGCATTCAGAAAGTATTATTTAGAGAAGTAGAACTGATGAGAAAGACCAGAGAAAGACAGTTGTTCATCCGATTAGAGCTTTAACCTTTAACTGGTGACGTCGGGCCTCACAGGCCCGAGATCACTAACGAAACGTTATTTCACCCCTTTCCCCGCGTTTCCTGGGTTTGTGTGTCTCAGTAGCTTCGAGTTTAGTTGCGCCCACGCCGTGGACAAAGATAATAGCGTCGGTGAGAGCAAATTCGGTGAGTTATGCGTATTTAAAGTTTTACTGAGGCCTCTCAGGCCCTACGTCACCACTTACGTTACATTTTTGTCAGTGTTGTTAAATTGATATTTGTGGTTTATTATAGCCTGGATGGTACAAAACTACCTTAAATAAGACCTAGAGTACTGGAGCAGAGAAATTTAGTACCAAGTACTAGTAGAAAAGTTATATTGGGAACCAGTTTGAATTTCAATCAACAAATCGAAGAATTGTTGGGGTGTGAAGACTTTAGTGGTTCTGAAGCTGATGATTTAGGAAAAAACTGTGTTCCATAGCAAATTGACCACAACTCAGACACTGAAGAAAGCACATCTGATAATGAGGATCACGAACCACACCCAGGCCAAGAAAATCCAGTTTCCTGTGTCCTGAGTGTCAATAAAAATTTGTGAAGTTTACCCATTGTCAGTTTTGTGATTACAAATTTGATAAGAGGTTTATGTTATTTTATAAGATGATTCGAGTCTATTCTAAGATTTAAAAATGTTATTATGAATAAGAATGTTGATTTTTGTTTTTTATTACCAAATGTAGATCTCATGTCATTTTTTTGTAAAAATTCGAGTCCTAATTTTGATATGTCTGTTCTTAAATAAAAGTGATAATTAGAATACACAAAATCGTTTTATCTAATACCTCAATAACCATATTAACACAAATAGGTAGGCTACAGTCATTAATTTATATATATAGATAGATAGATAGATAGCCATTTATTCGGTAACACACACACACAGACGTAAATTTACAATGTAAGACGAACACTAGCATAAGTAGGTAAGTAGATTTAACAAGCTTTTATACAAACTTTAAACAATAGGTAGGTCTTAGGTAGGTACATAAAAGGTAAAGATTATTGTAGGTACTATATGTAGAAGTAAGGTACAGGCAAAGACTTACCCAGTACATAGTTTTAAATAAAAGTAGGCCAGGACGTCTGTGCTGGTGTGGACCAAAAAGGGACAGTCTCAGCTTTATGTTGCCCTGCACCAGGAAGGTACAGGTATATCGCGAATTATACTTATATTCAACCGAGGCCTGTCAGGCCCAACGTCACCACTAACGTTACACAAATACCACGTCACCAGTTAAAGGTTAAAATCAGTTTCTAGTTTTTTTTGTAAGAAAAATATTTTATTACCTAATATTTTCTCGTAAGGTTAGGTCGGCATTTTTCGTGTCATAATAAATTAAGTAGCGAAACCGTAGGAAGCTGTAATCTTCTTGTCATTGTTATTTATTCTCGCGAGAAGAAAATAAGGGTGTACTGAAGTCAAATTGACCAAACATCCTGCACGACGGAAGGTCACAGAATAACCAACAATTACTATTGAACCGCCACAGAATAGCATCTTTACACATAGAAACTGTCATAGTATGTAGGCCATAGATTAATTTGTAATTGGTATGGAAGTTATTGTTTTGTATGTGGCTACCGTTGGACCTTCACCTAGTTGCGTTAAAGATGACTCATCTTACGTCATGGATAGAGGAAATTCGATAGTAAGGATCAAAGGAAAATTCGATTAAAAGATCGCTACTATAATAAAGCGGAAGAGTTTGTTTGAACACGCTAATCTCTGAAACTACATAATATAGGTACCAGTTTTATTTGTACAACAACTTTTTGTGCCTCAACTTTACAAATCGCAGGTTTAAATTCCGCGGTGTTTCAATGATGATTATTCGCTTTTGGATTTATATGCAAGCTACACAAGCCTTGAACTGAAAGAAAATTTCATGAGGAATTCAATTAGTATTCGAAATGGGCTTGCAACCTGTTAGGTGTGAAATTGAAAAATATAGACACGTGTCAAATGTATTTTTCGATGTGCCTCTGAGTAAGTAGATATGTCCCTTTAGACATCTTCAAATATTATTGAATTCCTATAACAGATACACGCGAGGGCGCTGCTTGTTCGTTATAGGCATTATAAGAGATATGATGAAAAGTAACCTTCCTTATTATAACCTTCCTTAAGAGTTAAGCGATCACATGCAGAAATATTTTTTCAAAACCGACTAGTAGTTCTAGAGATTAGCGCGTGCAAACAAACAAACTCTTCCCCTTTATTATTCTAATACAAAAAGTTGAGCTGTAGAAATCGCAATATATTTTTGTATTGTATTTTTCCAGTTCAACAGTGCGATTCAGCCTTCCGAAAATGTATCCGATTTGATGATTTTCTTCGGAATGTTGACGTTTTTTCAATGAAGAAACATCATTTTCCGAATTCGGAATATAATATATTCCGAGAAGGTCCGAATCGCACTGTAGATCATTTTTTCCTCTCGGTATTCTCAAGTAATCCAATTGCTTAGAAATACCAGTACGCCTACCAACGTTACCAAGAATAAGACGAGTTTAAAGTTATGAACCTAGTACATAACATGTCTAATATAGTTTTCCTGGAAATATAACCAGTTTCATCTCAACATTATTTAGCTTTAAAGTAGAGCAAAACCATTTTGCTTAGAGTTGATAAAGATGGCACTAAAGATAATTATAATGTATGTTACGTAAGCTACGATCATCATCAGTATCACCCAAAACTTAGAGTGGCGGAACATTCAACCTTGTTGGCCTTAAGGCTGATTAAACTATCATGGTTATGAACACTATAAGCACTGTATACGGAATATTTATGATTTGTGGATTTTATAGTTTAGTGTTTACCGTGATCAGCTGTGCCGAAATATCGAGAAACTCTAAAATAAATGAAAACCCAATGATAAATATCCTTGTTGACATTTTTCGTTACATTATTTAGATAGTAAGTAAGTATTTAATTATAAGCCTGAGGTTTCCCAGAGGCCTATTTTGGTCGTCTGTGATTGAAGATCCTCTAGGGTGGAAAGAGACGTGATTTTATGTATGTGTGTATGTCCATGGAACATATCCACATTTTGCAAAATTATTTTGTAATGTGTAAGTATTGCTGCTCATTAGAAATATGTTTTCCTCAGGATGTTTCTTCATCCTTATTTATAGGTGGAACATTTGATAATATTTCATCTAAAAATATTTAAGAAGGAAAAATATCACACCTATTTTAAGTAAACTGAAAATAAGGTAGTGATTGTAAACGGTAGACATTAACTAATACAAGTAAGTTACATACTAATACAAGTATTATATCTCTAAGCACTTATTTAGAGGTTAGTAAAGTTAATCTGCAATGCGATTCAGACCTTTTCGAAATGTATTCCTAATTCGGAAAGCGACGTTTCATCGCTGAAAAAAACGTTAACTTTCCTAAGAAAATCATCGAATCGAATGCATTTTCGGAAGTCTGAAGCGCACTGCTGAACTTTTAGTTCGGCATAGGTCCGTCTCTTTTTCAAAGTTTTGGGCACGTGTTAATTTATTGTCATTGCAATCAAAATGAAAAGATACAGCTGACAAGACAAAATGAGAATTTAATTGTTCTTTGTTTGAAGCACGTCTGACATGAGATCAATGGATTCAACGAAAGTACCTATAAATGATCATTATCATCATCCTGGATTGCACTGCTGGTATATTTTTACCAATATTCTAAAGCAGAAGAAATACAGTACAGAATACAACATGTCATGAGATGGAGTAGAGATTCACTATTCAACGTTGCTTTTTTTAACAATGAACCAACGACCTTTGGAAGCCAACGTCCTACGTTGCAAAACAATGAAACTGTCACACGTTTGCGCGACATATCACTAAGTATCCGTTTGCGACACGTAAGCTGTAGTTTTGAGGTAATTGTCGGGTGCTGGATGCGGCTCGCTGGATGTCTGACCTGGATTGTGATTGCAGAACGGCATGGCTTGAGCTACCTCCGTAAACGGCCGCCTAATCACCCCTTGGATTCTGATTGCAGAACATTATTGAACAACCTTTGAAAGTCGTTAAGTATATCATTTGGAAATATGGGCTAAAGTTGATTTACCTTACACTTACTTACCTTTATAAGAGATCGCTATATACGAGGGCAGTCTGATAAGTTTCCGACCTAAGTTAGATATAACACTGCTAATATTAAAAATGTGTTATTTTTCGCTAACTTAACATTTTACAGCAATACTGTCAAATTGTGAACTCTCTAGATGGTTTATTTTTTAAATGACAGCCATACTTTTGTGATTTTACAAAAATGGTAAAAATCGAACACCGATTGGCGATAGACTACTCATTTTGAAATAGAAAAAGAGTGATAAGAATAAAATTTAGTTTTCCATAGTAAACTTAGGACTCTGTTCCATCGTTAAAAACCATAAAATATTGAACAGCTGAACTAAAATGTGACCTTACAAGCATTTTTGATGAAGACCGTCCTAGTCGTTCAAATGATGCCCCCAATTCAGAAATGATTTAAAAAATCTATGTTTTAGTAATAACCGACCGGAGAGTAAATGTGCGTTAGATTACTAAGTCTATGGACATCTTAATTAAATTAGAGTTAAATATTTTAACAACCCATTTAGACATTAAAATGCTTTCCGGAATATGGCTGCCGCGTTTGCTCACAATTGACAAAAACACACACGCGCACTTGCGTAACCCCCATAGCAAAATTTCATGAATTAAGATACGAATTGCTTCTTTGTCTATCTTATTCGTAAGAGTTAGTATCAAGCGACAATTTATTGCAAACAAACATCAAAAATTGACTCAGATGAAAATAAAATTGAACTCACTATGAGTTAACTGCTGAAAATAAGGCTCATTTTTAAGGGTTAGAGCAATCGAATTTTTAGAAAGGTTACAAAAGGTAGAAAACTTTTGGGATTGGTATAGAGCCCTGAAAAATGATTATGTTGAAATATAAAATAATTCATAGATTAAAAAACAATTATTTCTTGTCAAGGCCGGAAACTTTTCAGACCACCCTCGTAAGGCCGCCCATTGTATCTTCTGTTTTTAGTTTTTCACTTTGTTATATTTTTGTGTTACATAATATTAATGTGGATACAATAATGAGTTATCTACCTATCTATCTATCTACCTACCGCCAGCAATTTAAGAGCCAAATGTTTTGTAGCTAGTTTACTCCGAGAATTATACCCACGATCTTCAATCGAAGGAAGGGGTACCTACATCCATTGATATCATTGAAAATGAATGATTCATTGATATACCAATGAGCCGAATAGGCTTTCATTATTATCTCTATCCTTACATGACAGGTAATTAGGTGTTACAAGTTTTTTTTTAATTTCCTCAGATTTATTAAGATAGATTAAAAATAATTTTACTAAGGGTGAGTTGCATATCACGCGGTTAGAGTAAGGTTAAAGTTACTAAGCCGTTAAAGTTGAATTTAACCATCGGAAGATGGAAAATTGGGTAGCACATGTCAGGGTTAGTTAACTTTTGACTAAAAATGTACGAGCATACCATGACAACCTTGAAATTAACAGATTCCAACGGACAACGGAGTCCAACTAGTTCTATGATCAGATTGGACTAAAACGGTAAACCCATTGTAAAGTAAAATCTAAGTAACTTCTTAGGCAAAACTATCTGATTACTGTCTGATGTTTTTTACAGACTTAAGTCTGTGGATAGTTTCAAAGAAACAGTCGTCTTAACAAGCTTTTTTTAACGAAACATTAAACATTTTCAGACCTTTCGTGTTCATGAAACTTTGAAGATACCTATCTTAAAGAGTGGTCAGAGACGAGTACAAACATTAAAATTGGGGCATACTCATTATCTATACAACAATAATATCACGAAGTGGTAAAGAAAGTGTCTAATATTGGTGTAAAAAGGGTAATAACCGAATTATCTTATGTCAAAACTAGGCTAGCTTGCAATTACTAGACAACTCAAAACTTAATGTACTATTACCCAGATCTGGATATAAAATTAATGGATTTATGTTATGATATTATTAATGCATTATTAATGGATTTATGCTAAATATTTTTTTTACCGTTAAAATTCATATACTTCGTAGCTAAATAAATTATATAAAGTTATATAAACTTACAACAAAAGCAGCCATCGCACACTGGACGCACGCACAAGTATCCGTTGAGGAAATGCGAAGAGCTGCGCGGGCGCATCCTTATATCAACACAACCGACAGGGTTGCGTAGTTGCGCGTAACCCATTGACAGACGTAGGGGTAGCTGACACATAAACAACACCGGTCTGTCTACAAAAATCTAATGTAATTTAATTTAGATTAACACAAACTTACCGAACATTTTCCAGCATTATATATCTCATGTGGAAAATGGAAAAACTTAACCATCCTCTAAAGAGTAACATCAAAGATATCACAGTGATCAGTTATATTTTTTTAAGAATGTGTGGTAGACTTTAAAAAAAAAACAACAAAATAAATCATGGTGGCAATTGCTAATGGTTTTTGATTGATAAACAAAGTAGCATCGTTCTGTCACAATATGAATGGAGAACACAAGACTGACACAATACAAGCTTGTATTGTGTCAGTCCTGGCTTAAAAGCCACGACGAAGAGATGCTTATGGCTCAAACACACGCTGGGCCAGCATAGGGAGCCTGTGCGAGTGCGAGCGAGAAGGCGAATCGTTGCAGGGCGAGAGCGACAGAGAGGCAACGCGTTCACTCGACGAGCCTGGGCCAGCGTGTGTTTGAGCCTTTAGGAATATGGTAAATTTATCGAATCTCATACCTTCCATGCAATGTATCAATAGGTCATGTATGCGAGCGGAAGTACCCACCACGCAGATCTACGTGTCCCGTGTTCACTTCGACGTGAAGACCGTAGAGGTGGTGGAGTACATCAAGAAGAAAGCCGGATTGGGATTGAGGGTCGAGAAGTTGGACTCTCATCGTAATGTGAGCTTTAGCTCATTCATGGTGAGGGTCCCTACGGAGAGATTGAAGACCTTCATGAGCCCTGACTTCTGGCCGAAAGGGGTGAAGTTTCGGCGGTTCAAGGGCCGCCTGTCACGTGATACCCCGCGCCAAGACACACAGACCTAGATTAAGTTTTATTAATGTGTATTTTTAGGTTTAAGGTTTTTTTTTCTATGGACCTTAGAATTAGTTTTTACCATCTGTACTATTCTTAAGTTGCCTGAAATAAAGTTTATATTATTATTATTATGTGTCGGAAACATATAAATTATAGGTATTCCAAAGGACTTCTTATTGTTCATCATTTACTTGGCTTTTGTTCAACTTTGCTTTGCATAAATTAGTCATTTCTTTCCGGAAACTGTATTGTTCTTACGGTAAAAGTCATGTATCATTTGTCATTGGTTTTACCTGAATCAAAATACTTACTTACTAAGTACTATTATTTGTGGTGAGGAGGCACCTATCGTAATAACGTACGCACATTTTACAGTAAAATTTTGAAAAAAAAAAAAAAAAAAAAAAATTGGTGGTGCGAAAAATAACTCAATAGAGTAGGTACTCAGTATTGAGTTATTTTTCGCACCGCCCATTATTTTTTTATTTGATTAAATTAGGGCTATTTAAAATATTGCTATCATGAATGTCATTTTCGCATGGTTCCTATTATACATTTCAAAACTAAATTATTTTTTTGTACTCTGTCACGAAATCCGAAAATGCTTCATATTTTAAACAAAAAAACTTTAAAGTCTGGTTTTGATAGGTTAAGATCATACATTGACTTATTTATGCCAAATTATTAATCATCGATCAAGAGAAAACTATAGCATGTGATTCACTTTTGCGTGTTGTGAATTAGCATGTTAATTTTACACGTGGTATATGTAAGTAGTAAACAGGTATACCCACGTTACTTTACCCTTTAGTAGTACATCCGATATACCTCCTTTTATTATATAACCTTATAAAGATATACCTACTTAGATGATAATAATATTAAATGATTTGTCCTGAGGGTTTTTTCACGACCATTAATTTCATTAATATTTGATCAAAATATTAATTTTTAATTTAATAATTACAAATTATATAATTAACTAGCTGATGCCCGCGGCTTCGCCCGCGTGGACTACTATTTTGTTTATCCCACGGGAACCATGCATTTTTTCGGGATAAAAAGTAGCCTATGTCCTATTCCCGGTCATTATCTATTTATGTTTCAAATTTCAGCCAAATCGGTTCAGTAGTTATGGAGATACGTGGCAACAAACATTCACACACACACACACACACACACACGGACTTTCGCCTTTATAATATTAGTAGGATAACGAGCGGCTTTGCTTGCATAGTACCATAAAAATCTTATTCCTGATCTACATTTATCCCAAGTTGCATTTAAATCAGTTCGGGCCTGTATTCTACTCTCGGACGAAGTAACCACGGGACGCGCCTTTATGATCCTACCAATCTTACCCCTCTAGCCAACGGCTAGGATTACTTTGACAAATCAAAATCAGGTACCGTCAATAAAAACTACCCTAATAATCGATTCTTATCAGTCTCCGTATCGTTATCACCGAGGAAGGTGCTCCATGAAAATGCCAATTTATGGTGCTATACCAGTGCAATAAAAATCCACTACACCTCAAATCTTTAAAATATGGTGTAACATTTCATTATGTAAATGTTTTTTTGTGTTTTAGCTGATTTTCTACTTCAATAAACATTATTTTATTTTAACTGAGGTTAAAACATCGATTCAAAAAATATACGACTAAAATGAAAAAGATCGCATCGCCTGCCGTCACATCTCTGTTTAATTTTCAATCGTAACGGATACGGTGGATACGGTCTATAATTGCCTAGCAATGTCTATTAATTACTATATTTTGGACATCACTCATGCACTACTGTCTAATGACAACTGTCTTGAGAGACAGTACCACGATACTAATGCGGTTTTTAAAATTATGTTTAGCCTTATTGCGATTAGCAATAGTTCGAATTTTGAATAATTTAGGTTTACGAAGGTACAAAATTGACGTGGCGAGTCTATGCATTACGATGAGGTAATGTACAATTATTACTCCTTATCGATATCGATAAAACCATTTACATTAAGTTTCTTGAAGTTACATAATATACTAAATTATGTTGTATTGTACCTAGGTAGTTGTGTAGTTGTGCAAATTGGCACATAACAACATAATTATAATTTTTATAGTATTAAATCACACCTAAGTATCTTATTAAGATTTTCAACGTTTTCGTGTGCCTACCTACTTTTTCTATAATTTATTTGTTGTAATTATATTGTAAGTAAAATGCGCCCGACAATGTCGTGCTGGTGCACGCAGTGGATGAGCCTAGCACAAAGCCGAGAACAAACACAGTGGCACGACCAAAAAGAGGCCTATATCCTGCAATGGGGGAAGTCGAGTTGTGCTGCGGATGATTATGATGAAGTACCTATAAACTTTTTGTTGACTTATTTCTAACCCCCCCCCCCCCCTCCCCCCGCCCCTCGGCGCAAAAAGAGGTGTCTAAGTTTGACCGCTGTGTGTGTTTATGTTTGTATGTGTGCACCGTAGTTCTTAAAAGGGTGAACCAATTTGAATGCGGTTTTTATTTATTTGAAAGCAGGTTTTTTATTAGTAATGGTTCATAGACATGCTTAATCAAAATCGGTTCAGCCGTTTGAACATTATAACAATAGGTAGAGTGCGCACCCCCACTGAAGTCCGATAGACGCGGCGCTGCTATCACAGAGCTAGGTTAGGTTAAAAATTACTAACTGTCCAAATGCGGATTGAACAATAATAATTATGCAAGTTTGTACGTTAGTTAATTCTACACATCAGAACAACTGAACGACCGTGACTAAAAGAGCTTATTAAAGTAAATAAAACTATTAGTTCCCGCTTTTGCCGTAGCACTTAGTGCTGACGCGGACTCTAGGTACAATTAGGTACAATTTGACTGGCCTCTTAGCTCAGTTGGTAGTAGCTCTGCCTTCTGCGCTGTAGGTCGTGGGTTCGATTCCCACTCAGGACAAACATTTGTGTGATGAACATAGATGTTTGTTCTGTGTCTGGGTGTTATAAAGTATTCTATGTAGGTATGTATTTACAAAAGATATATAAGTATTCTATCAGTTATCTGGTTCCCATTGTACAAGCTTTGCTTAGTTTGGGGCTAGATGGCGCTGTGTGAAATGTTCAGCAATATTTTTTTTATTTAATTTTATAATCAACAATTATAAGTTTTACAAGACATTAGATCAACTGGATTTTACCTAGTCTTTTATTACAAGTATTTTTTTGGATAGAAATGGTAAAAAACTTGTAACCTAATATAGGTACCTACACATTTTCTACTGTTAGTGTAAAAAACATCGACATCTCCAATATCGATATTTATCAATCCCTATGAAAGTCATGTCAAAAGTAAATTTGGTAGTAGTGATACCAGTATATTTTCTCGCAATATTTTATGGTAGGTACAGATTTTTAGAGTAAGTAGATAGAGCTTTATTTTAAGATTAACTAAAAGTTTAAAATGTAAAAATTGTGACAAGCAACATCATTTTTCTCTTTTTCTCACACAAAAACTAAGCCGCCGCGAGGACGCTGCTAGTAAAATATATTAGGTAGGTAGGTATATTTCTATAAATGTAAGAACATGTTGAGAAATCTAAAGATGTAGGTGATGTAGGTCCCTACTTTGTAAAGTTAACTACTTACTTAACTAATTAGCAGGGTGTCAATTCTAGTACCAAACTTTTTATCAACCTCAAGCAAAACCTCAACTAAACTTTAGATTTTCGACTGTTTCCTATTCTACTAATGACAAACGACTCAGTTGTGGTGAGGTTTTAGCTAAGGTTTGGACTTTGGCAGAACACATTTTTGAAAAGCTATTCTACTATTCACCAAATGGCTGACATTTATGAGATCGAACCAAAACGCAGCGGAATGATTGGCGTTGTCATCTAGTAGAATTGGGGGGAGATCACTTTCTGTAAATAAAATCGTTACAATTTTAAGATTTATTGATTACCTAAAGACAAAGTGTGCTACAGTCTCAACAAAATATTTTCAAATCGGGGAACATAAAATTATGATAGTGGTATCACTATAAGTTTTCATGTATGACAGAAATATATCATCATTATGTCAAAAATATGTCATGTGTGACAGTTGGCTCCCTTCCCCCCCAGCAAGTGGCACATATGGCAATTCGCGTCCCGTGGTTACTTCGTCCGAGTGTCAGCCATTTGGTGAAATAGTAGAATAGCTTTTCAAAAATTTGTTCTGCCAAAGTTCAAAACCTCACCACAACTGAGTCGTTTGTTATTAGTAGTCATGGAAACAGTCGCTTTAGTTGAGGTTTTGGTTGAGGTTGATAAAAAGTTCGGTACCGGAATCGACGTCGTGGTTGAAACAAAAACAGTCTCATAATTTCATATTTATTAATATTAGTAAGATTGTAAGTATTGTAACTCAAGAACGAAATTTTATTACAATTAAATAGGAAAAAAATCCATTTAGGATATTTTTTGCCACACGTAAAGTTGTTTCCACTTATTTTTTCCTGGAATCATGAAATGCATTTATACAGAACGGCAATGACTAGATATTGCGGTTATACGTTGTAGGTATTTGCAGGTGATGTATAAAAGTAATTCGGGAAACCCGGTATTATGGTGAACGCAGGCCTGGACCGCACCGCAGTCGCCGCAGTCCCCGCATTCGATTTCTCTATATGAAGTTCTATGCAACCTTGCACACCCGCTCCGCAGTCGCCGCAGTCGTTCCCGTCGCCATTAACAAAATCGATGACTGAGGCGACTGCGGTGCGGCCAAGTCTGCGTTCACCATTATAATGTGTTTAGAACTTTGTGAATATTCCTTATTTCATTTAATTTATTCAACAAACAATGGTACACATCGTATTTATATCAACAACAGCAGGTGCTTACTGCAAGTTTCTAAAACAGTTTAGTTCATTGATTGAAATCGGAGTCCAGCTCGCCGCACCATCTCATTCTTCAGAATAACCTATAACAGTCAGAATGTTTTCGTGACATTTGGAACAACTTTTAGAACGAATAATTGTTTCTTTTTTTAGTGAGAGAGAAATATTCTGCAGTTATAACAAAATCTTGAAATGTGATCAGATATTTTTGCGAGTTTACTAGCTACAACTGGGTCTTACGAGTTCCGGTTGTATTCTAAGTGACTATTCATACGTCAAAGGTTCAATTTGGATGCTTAAAAGCCCGGACCGATAATTTAACGTGCCATCTGAAGCACGGAAGCACCAATCCAAATTGGGAACGCTTAAGGCTTTTCCGTCAAAAGAAATGTCATCGTTGACTCCACCCAAACGCCCCTCTACCCTCTATCTATTCACGATATTTTGACATGTTAAAACTTTTGAAACTATCTTAGAATAATTATAATTTTAACATCTTGTTGAAGTAGCGAACATTGTCATGGAGACTTCATCAATTATTTTTTTTCGATGGAAGTGATACCTAGTTGTTACCTTCATAATTATTATTACCTAATTATTATAGAATATCTGGGCGACCAAGCTCTGCTTGGGTGCAAATCGAGAAAAAAAGAAAAAGAAAAATGAGTTAAGTATGTATTTAAAAAAAGCTAGGTCTCGATCGATCTAGCTAGGTAGAGACCTAGCTAGATCGATTCTTCGCCCCCGTAAACCGTAAACCTCTGTACCTATCTACCGCAAATTTCATCGAAATCGTTAGAGCCGTTTTCGAGAACGTGAGTACAAATAAACAAACAAACAAATATTGCTCGTTTAATAGAATAAGATAATATTTCATAAGAAGATCATATAGTTGTCAGGGAGAGGTTCTGGGCGTGAAGTATGGATGGTCCGATATGTTCAAAGACACGAAATAACCAATGTAACGTGTAGTCAGAATGTCTATTTTATAATCACAATTACTTTCACAAGACTTAAACAGAGGATTGATTAGATTTTTGCCGATTAGAATTACTATCACCATTTAAAAAACAAAATGGAAACGCGGTGAGTTCAACAGAAAGAGGCAAAGCGACCCACAGAACATTACTACTCTCGAGGAGCGACCACTCTGCTCCGATACCAGAAGAACCAAAGTGTCATCCTGCTCGCCACCCACCCTCAGGGAAGCGAGCCCTCCAAAACGAAACTGACTTTAGGGCCCTCTGCCCAAGGAAGTTGTATACCTACGTAACTATATAACTTCCTTGCCTCTGCCTTCTTTGCGTCGACCACATCCAAGTGACAATGACGGTTGTCTACTTGACGTTTCCAACTTTGACACTAGCTAACAAACTATATTTGACTAAGAAAAAGGATTTACTTGAAGGCGCAAGAAAAGCAGACCCTGCAAAGTATCTTCATCTTTCACTAGCACTAACAAATTGTCATAGGACAGAAAGAGTCAATAATACGTTACTTTGTGTGTCTTAATTCGTAGAATGTCTCCATCTTGACAACTTAGTACTATTATTTATTCTGTGATATACTATACAAAAAACTAAGACACTATTCATTAATCTGTGAAGACACTATAGAATCTTGTTAATCAGCTGGTTAACAAACAACTAAGACATCCGCTACACGGACGGCGCGCTGATTTTTTAGCCGCACCCAAGTGGCTTTTGACCTCTCTTTTTAACATATATGTTATATTAAGTATTTAATTATATGTATTATATTCTTTATACCTAGATAAGTCTAATCACAAATAATTGCATGCTGTGTTCACTGTGTCACTGAAACTACGCCGACTTTGCTTTCTTAGGACTGTCATAATACGTTAAGTTTAGCGTAAATTACAATTTGTGAACCATAAACTTTCATAATATGACACCCCATTAAATTTATTTGTATAACTTTTATTTTTTTACCCCTTTGAGTACCTAATATCTTTACAACCCCTTCATCGATTAAGCCCATAAGCACTCGGGTCACTCGGCACTGGATATATGCACCAACCGGAGTTTAAAACACTAAATAACACGCTATAGTTACATACGAGTCGATAAAGTACAAAATTACAGTACTAAAATTAACTATGTAAATTAATTTTAGATTAAAAAATAAACTAAAAACCACGTCTTTATTTATTTATTTATTAAGAATGCGTTGTCATCGAGTTGTGAGCTACCCTGACAGTTTTAGCCAACCAGCTACACGGAAAGTGCTCGAAATTTTAGTCGCGCCAGATTTTCCACGGAACGACAGACATACAGACGAACAAGAAAGTGACTATATAGGTATAATAAGAACGTGGTAAAATAATAATGTCTTTGATCCTTGATAAGTGTGCACATTTTGATCCGACGTTTTGAAATGGATTAAAACTACGTTCTAAGATTCTGTTGACATAGATGAATACAAGTGAAGCTAAAAAAAACGAAATTCGGGGTAATATCCCACTTGGCCAACACAGTCCTTGAACAAAAACCAAATTATATAGTCGACTCCACTCCATTTTGTTCCGAATGACATTCGATTTCGACTAGTCCTATTATATAACAAATGAGAGAAGTTTGTGTGAATGTTTGTTTTACCACGTATCTCCGTAACTACTAAACTAATTTTGCCGATTTTTTGTTCTACTCGTAATCTTTAGTGATCTTCGATCTTCTGTTCTATCTAACAAGAAGGTGAAAAAAGGAGGCAAGTTTCTAAAAAATAAAATGTAATTTCTTAAATAAAAATAAAATAATAAGTACTAAGTTATGAATTTTTAAAGGGGTTGCAATAAAGTTCTATTTCAAATAAGTAAATATTTTCTGGTTTGATTCACCAGAGTAATTAAATACCTACTTTATTTTTATTTTATTCAAAATTACCCTTAGGGAGGGACTGTGCATTATTACTAAGGTCGTAAAGTTAGTATTGTTTTTCCTAATCGAAAAAAAAACTAAATACTTACTAACTTTATTACTTTTTGGTTTCATTTTCTGTTACCTGTACAAAGCCGGGGCGGGCAAATAGTTTGTCAAATGTCAAAATGTCAAAACGCGCGTGGATCCGACCTCGTGACCGCCCAGAAGCGGAATGAGCTGCGTTCGATTCTGTGCTTATTTATATAGCAACTCGGGACTCAATAAGGTTGATTTTCGGTTGATCCGTTTAACTCTCTGTGCTCAGAAGTAAAGCTCAAAACTAATTTTGCTTATTATGAGAAAAATAAGCAGTCTAGGTAAACGATAACTTAGAAGCAAATAAAAGACTAAATTTCCTTTCTGTGAGTATTTATTTTGTATATGTAGCTGAACTAGTTTTCAAGAAAAATGCAAAAATCTTGAGAAAAGGTATCATTTTCAAAACGTAAAAGTATCATGTAAAATTCTATTAATCGTGTTTCTGCCTTTAGAACTGAATAGAAAAAAGATTAAAAAATCACATAATTGGAGTTTTAGCTTGATGAGATATTCCGTTTACTCACCATTTGCAGGCAAACAATCATCATTAAAATACCGCCTGGCCTTAAAAGGTCGCTTTAACTTCAAAGATCAATCAAGAACGTCTTATCAAGCTACGCAACGAGCGAGATGAGAGTTCGGATACGGTCATAAATATACCGCATTTAATTTGTTGTTGTAGTATACATAAGGTTTTTACTAGAAACAATTTAGTACAGTATCCTACTCGTTTATAATCAATAAATATATAGACATTCAGAACATGAAAATGGTATAGAGACCTATGACCTATATGCCTCTATTACCTAATAAACTCCACTCAACTCAAAAGGTAGGTATGACATTTTCTACACAAGTATTTTTTTAATCTGTTACTGTCAATGTTTTCTACAAGTCTAGTATTATATTATCTGTGTACAAGTAGATGTTTCAGACTCTATAACTTCTATTAATAAACTTCACTCAACTTCTGTCAAAGTTGCACCACGGATTTAACTATTGGCATCCTTATTTGTCACTGTTTAACAAAAAAAAAAAAAACCGGTCAAGTACGAGTAGAACTCGTACGCCGAGGGTTCCGTACCTACCCATTATACCCATTATGTTATTGTAGCCCGCTTATTTGTATGAGCGCCCATACAACTCAGAGGACAATCTTAATTGGCGTCAACTATGTATGTATGGGAACACCCTTTAATTTTCAACTTTTTTAATTTTTTGGAATTTTTCCTTTATTTGTGCTATAAGACCTTGCTTTTTGCCAAATTTCGTGATTCTAGGTCAACGGGAACTACCATTTAGGTTTTCAACCCAAAACCTCTAGGGTACTTCCGGTTGACCTAGAATTGTCAAATTTGGTTACAAGCAAGGTCTTACAGCACAAGTAAAGGGAAAATTCCGAAAAATACAAAAAGTTGATAATTAAGGTAAGTTTTGGTACTTACAAGTTTTCACGAAAACCTAAATTTGCCTATATCTTTTTATAGTGTTAACTCAGGACCTTGATTTTTATACTCACAATAGGGACTATAGACCTCAGTATATGGTATAAATTTCAACTTGCTAGCTCCACCCGTTCCTGAGATAATCGATGGTGACACACGGACAGACGGACAGACGGACAGACGGACAGACGGACTGACGGACAGACAGACGGACAGACAGACGGACAAGAAAGTGATCTTATAAGGGTTCCTTTTTTTACCTTTTAAGGTACGGAACCCTAAAAAGGATGCCAATAGTTAAATCCGTGGTGCAACTTTGACAGAAGTTGAGTCGAGTTTATTAATAGAGGCCATACAGTCTGAAACATTTACTTGTAGAAAACATTGACAGTAACAGATTAAAAAAAATTCTTGTGTAGAAAATGGCATACCTACCTTTTGACGATTCAAAACAACAAGCCTATTTTTAGGGTTCCGTACCTTAAAAGGTAAAAAAAGGAACCCTTATAAGATCACTTTCTTGTCCGTCTGTCCGTCTGTCCGTCTGTCCGTCTGTCCGTCCGTCTGTCCGTCCGTCTGTCCGTCCGTCTGTCCGTGTGTCACCATCGATTATCTCAGGAACGGGTGGAGCTAGCAAGTTGAAATTTATACCATATACTGAGGTCTATAGTCCCTATTGTGAGTATAAAAATCAAGGTCCTGAGTCAACACTATAAAAAGATATAGGCAAATTTAGGTTTTCGTGAAAACTTGTGAGTACCAAAACTTACCTTAATTATCAACTTTTTTTATTTTTCGGAATTTTTCCTTTACTTGTGCTGTAAGACCTTGCTTGTAACCAAATTTGACAATTCTAGGTCAACCGGAAGTACCCTAGAGGTTTTGGGTTGAAAACCTAAATGGTAGTTCCCGTTGACCTAGAATCACGAAAGGACAATGGGCAAATTTGTATGGAGCGTGGACGTTCCGCGGCCACGAATGATTTTATTATTAATTGGTGTGGTTTAGTCCTAGAATTACTGTGTAGAAGTTTTATCACTCTGGTGGACTTGTGGAATGAATAAAATACATTTTTGTTTTTAAAAATATTTTTTTTTTTTTAATATATTATGGCTATGTCCAATGTAAAAAAAGAAAAGGAAAGTGAAATAAATAAAAAATAAATATATAAATAATGCTGGACATTTCACAGAGCATATAATAACAATTCTAGATAGTCTTAAAGATATTTATTTAACATTTAAAGGTGGAAATGACAATAAAACATTTATAAAACATTGTATATCCAACAACATTGTATATGTCGCAGGCAACTGGTTGAATTAGCCATTCAATTAAATGCCTAGCCATTTCATTGAGCGCCGCCATTCAATTGAATGGCTGACCTTCGTTTAGGCGGAGTGTTGAACACAACGTTCCACACTACGGCTAAACGAAGGTCAGCCATTTAATTGAATGGCGGCGCTCAATGAAATGACTAGGCGGTTCACTTGCACACAGAAAAAGTAAGTAGGTTTTTTTTTTATAGCATTTGTTTATTTTTCACGACAAAACAACACACAACATTCAAGAAACACCAGCTGTAGACGCCATCTTGTGAACAAAGCGAAAGTAGCGCCGCGGTGGCAGAAAAACATACTAATTCAATGAGATGGTGGCCTTTCAATCAGGCAGAGTGTTGAACGTTTCAAATGCTTCAATGATTCAACTATCCGCCTAGGCATTTAGTTGAATGGCGGCACTCAATGAAATGGCTAGGCATTTAATTGAATGGCTAATTCAACCAGTTGGCTGCGACATATATATAACAAAAAAACATTGTTTATCTAATTACATCAGCTTGTATATAAAATAACAGTGCCTATTCATGTTCAATAATCGCACTTAATTCTGCTGCTGGTAGCCGAATCTCCTGGGTTTGATTTTTTGCCCAGCCTAAATACCACACTACGCACATAACATGTGCGCAGCAACCAATCGTGCGTCTTCCACTGAGACATGAACAATAGTGATGGGCGATAGCTTGTCGTCCGGTCATTTGTCGGTCAATAACAATATAGGAATAATAAACCCTAGACCTAACATGTCTTGACTGTACAACGAATGTCATTTCTAAAGCAGTAGGACTGTTTTAAGCTTGTTTTAACATTGCTCTAAGAGTTCATGGTATGGCCTCTGGAAAAATAAGTTATTTATTGCGGCATTTTTAATTAACCTATGTTGTCTCACTGCTGGGCAATGGTATCTCTTCAACTATCTCTGTTCTTCGAGATTTCCCACCAAGTCTCCTCAAAGGCATTATTATTATTAATTATAAACAAATAAAAAACTCACCTGATGTGGGGCAATAGCTTCAATAATATATTGAGCATTTGTGGCATTTTCATCAAAAAATGCGTGGGTTATCTCGAATCTTCTTCTGTTAACCACTGTCCAATTGCACAAAACACACACTGGTCGATTTTCCATCATGTTCAACAAAATCCAGTTTGCACATTGAATCAAGTCCAAAAACGTATGCCAAGTGATCAGGTTAGGAGTAAACAAAGTCCAGTATGCAAGCAGAGGTCAAAAGGTTTAAAGAAGCGCAAGATAAATAGATGAATAATCGCACAGTACACACCGATACAAGCGTAACCGAAGGACTGCGCAGTAGGAGCGCACGCGCCACCGCTGGTTGATTGGTTCTTACTCGAAGCTGATTGGTCCGCGTGAGAAGCGAGTCAAACCAGGGTCTTTTGTTTTATTTATGGTCGTAAACGCAATACACATCAAAGCCGCCGACTTAGTATTGCAAAACTAACCTAGCGGCCCACCCCGCCAGGTAAAGCCGCCGTCGGCGGCTTTGGTGCTTTAGTAACAACTAGCAGCGCCCTCGCGGTTTTGCCCCCGTCATAATGGTATATGGTGATGATGATGATGATGAAGAATAGTAGCTTATAACCTTCCACAAGAGTTTAGCTATCGAATGCAGAAAGAATTTTTCAAATCGGACTGGTAGTTCCTCAGATTAGCGCGTTCAAACAAACAAACTCTTCCGCTTTATTATATTAGTATAGATAGTATAGATAATTAATTAGTAACAATAACAGGTGTTACAAGACGTGTTGAAGTTAGGATAAAGTATTACACCCACAAATAACGTAAGAATTATGCGACATTGCTCTAAACAATTACATTTTACTTATTATTAAATATCTTTTTTCCTAATTGACCTACAACGTTACGCCAATACTAAAAGTTATAGCTAACTAACAATACTTTCATTTGGCACTAATTTCATTACTGGCCGCCAAACGTCCAAATTGCCCATTGTCCTTTGGCAAAAAGCAAGGTCTTATAGCACAAATAAAGGGAAAATTCCAAAAAATTAAAAAAGTTGAAAATTAAAGGGTGTTCCCATACATACATAGTTGACGCCAATTAAGATTGTCCTCTGAGTTGTATGGGCGCTCATACAAATAAGCGGGCTACAATAACATAATGGGTATAATGGGTAGGTACCTACGGAACCCTCGGTGCACGAGTTTTACTCGCACTTGACCGGTTTTTTTGTTATTTAACAACAACAAAATAACTGTATCACTTGTAATGAGTTTCAGATCACGTAGGCAATACCGTGTTGTGCGATATCATCTGGCGTCTAGTTTCTTGCATCACAAATATGGAATAAAAGGCAAATGTACGTGATAATGATCGTGCCAAAATTTGAATACGTTTTCTGCTTTGACGCGTCTGTTAATTCTGTTGTCTCATTATATGAGCCGTGTTGGCCAAGTGTAAAGCTTTCGATCCGAAAGTCGAGGTACTATCCCATGATCATGGGTTCGTATCCCGTTCTTGACACAATGGATTTTTCAGTTCGAAAAAATATACGCGCGTTAACACGAGCTCTATCGAAATGGTGAAGGAAACCCGCGGCTAGTCAGCACCTCACGTATTGTCCATATCTTTTTCCTGTGGATATGGCCGGGTAAGCTGAGAGGATGGTTTAGGTGCTGAGCAAGCCTATTCCATCTTAACAAAGCCCCAGGCACTACAGTGTTCCAGTAGGCTTGCCTCCTGACACTGTATAAATCATCTAGGCCTAAGTTTTTTAAGCCTTTAAAATGTAGGTTTAAAAGGGCTGGAACATGTAACTTATACCACAGAACAAATAATAGTACAAGTACTTATACTTACGTCAATTGATATTGCCATAAAAGTACTGTTAGAACTGGAAAGGTTTGATCATATTGTAGGTGTGTACGGTGTTATGGACTTGGTTTGGTCTATAACGTACGTAATGGTCTTAGTCGCAATGAAACAGGAGTACCTAGAATCTCTTACTTCTAAAGACTATTTCTTGTGATTCCAGAGGTCTATTATTGGCATTCCCACTTCACAATATTTTATCTAAGTGGGTACTGAAGGTAGATTTTTTCTGCGATAAATGGGGCATTACTCATAAATAAAACAATTTCCATGGTTATTCTTTACTATAAATAAAATAAATACAATTTTTCGTCTTTTTAAGACCTATCTATCACATTTTTCATTTCATTCACAATTTTTGAGTTTATTTACCTCAGTTTTCATGGTAGGTTATTCTGATTAAAATCACACATTGTTTACTCTCACTTCATAATTATCTATGTTAAATTTATCGACTTACGCATCTCTAATTCCATAATTAGACCAGTCTATTGTGACCAGTCTATCCAGAATATTGTGTTGTGAGTAACATTAAAATTTCGATGCTTATCTATAACTAGGACTAACTTTATAATTCGCAAAATTAAAAAAAAAAATGTTTAACCATCATCAAGGTTGATCTAGATTTGTGTAGGTAATAATCCAAAATTCGACGAATTAGCCAACTATTTTGAATCATACCAAAATATAAAGTGGAAGAGTTTGCTTCAACGCGCTAATCTCTGGAATAGCCTGTCTCTGAAAAACTCTTTCTGCATTTGATGGTCTTGGGGAAGGTTATAGGCTACTTTTAATTTTCATTATCATCACCATATACCATCACTATAGCGCCAACGCCGCGAGCTAGTGTAAGAGTAGAAGAACTACTGTATCCTAATTCATCAAACTGTTTTCTCTTTTCATTTTATTTTATAACTCCTATTTTATTGATGTCAACAAAAGCCTAGTGTTTATAAGGATTGACCTGGTACTGAATGCCTAATTCTGAGGGGTTTATCCCAGCGATGGCGGTGGCCATAGGACTGGCAATGGCTGCTCCATGAAGGGCTACTGCTGTTCCGACGGGCCTGGACGAAGCTATACCGTACTCGCCAATCACTGCCAAACCTGAAATGAGGAAAATGAAACATTCAATTTCAAGAAATGAAACAGGATGACTGTGTTACCAAGGCGCGGTAGACATTTTCTCTGATCTTTAGGCATTAAAGCCCATCTCAGACTTAGCTATAATATATATTAATATACCGTACTATTATACCGTATATATTATAGCTGAGTGTGCGGTCACGCAAAAATTAGTATAGAAAATATATAGTAATATGCCTTGCTATAAAAATATTAATATATATTATAGCTAAGTCTGTGACGGGCTTTACAGTAGTTACAACGGATGTTCGTTCTTCAGAAGTTAGACGCAAGGACAAAAGAAAGGATGGCGCAAATACTTAATGCTTATAGTATAAGCGAGATAAAACATAGGTAAATAACAGTCAACTTCAGAGAGACCAAGACCCGTTGTGACTAAACTGTAAGATCCTTTCAAAAATGTCTAAACGGGTAGTCAGAAGTATGTATAAGAACATAGTTGGTAGGTACAAACCCACATTTTGCAGAATTTAGCAATCCATTCGACAATATTGGTCTTTCGATAAGTAAAAAAAGTCACGAGGGTCACTATCCTAAATAATGTGTTCAAAGTAGCTACGTATTAGGTACTCTAAATTTTGCGTGACTTTTATTAGAGAAGGCTTTACTGATATTAGATATATTTTAATGATTGTGATATTTTTTATTTAACACTTTATGCAAGGAATCTCATTTTTTGCAACACTATTGCTATGATGTTTTTAAAAGGAGGATCTGAAAATGCTCTTAGAAAATGTACACTCTGCATAATATTTTTTTGAATTGTTTATTATAATTATCTTTAGTTTATTTTCAATTGAATCAAAAAAAAAAAAAAAAAAAAGATTTTTGTGATATCAATATTACATACTTACCTATATTATATTGTTATGCTAGGTAGATCAGCAATTTAAACAATACTAATAGAAAATTAGTGTTCAATTCTTTACCTATAGGCTTAGCTTCCGCGACAACGCTGCCATCTAGTCCTATACCATCGTAGTCAAAGCCTGAAGACCCATCGGTTTCAACTGCATCAATGCCTACTCCTTCTTCACCAACCTGAAAAATTAAATTTACTTGTTAATTCAATTTAGCCATAATACTAGGTAGGTATTTTATTTTTATAATGCTTTTGAATTTTAATTAAGGTTCTAGCTTTGAAAAGATGCTGGTATTTCAAAGTGTCAAAGTGTTATAAATTAAATTATGTCAATGTTTTGATATGAACTTGAAGTTATTGAAGGATAATAAAATTTCAGATGAATACATCTATTTTATGCAGTTGATTTGTTTTTTTTCTAGGCAGAGATATAAAATGTTCGTCTATACCTACATACAAATTAGAAGTCGCTTAAATTTGGCTAGGGAGGTTAAAATGGCCGTTAACGCAATTGTTCGTCAGTTTAATTGACAACGGTCTTCTGCCTCTGTCTCTGGTTTCGGTCTCTGGCGCAAACCGCCAGCATTAGACCTCTCCAATATTGCCATTATCAAATAACGGAGGAGGGTTATACATATTTCTGTTCTTAGACAAATAACATCAAGCTAATTTTCATAGGTCGTTACTTACATCATCCACATTAAACTGTCCAAATCGTCTAAGCTGCGTCGCGTTCTTCACAAACAGCGTATCAACATTATCGCCTATCTCCTCCACCAGTTTGATAGCATTCGATGCTGCCTCTCCCAATGCCGAAAGCTGGTTCTTAAATCTATTCTTCTCATTGTTCCCCAACCTCCCAGTTTTTCGCCCAAGAGTATGCAACTTTAGTATGTTTGTAGATATAGATCTCAGCATCTGTAAATTAGCTGCTAGTACTTTAGACAGGAGATTCTCGTCGCTGTTTTTGACCACATTCTCACTGCTTATTTTGTCTTCTGATACTATTTTCTCACTGACGATTGAGCCGGCGTTGTCTTTCTTTACTTCCAGGTATTGTCCCCTTGCGCCGCCGTAAAACGGGAGATACTGTGTTGTAGCCCTATCAAAATAAATCATGATTTAAATGTGTCTCTATTCATAAATTATTAAATCCTGTTGTCAAAATATGAACTTACCTATTTGTATCCAAGGTCAACATACCTACCTACATTATTTTGTTGATTAAAAAATCTTACTTTTTAAATGCAAATTAATACAGTTGGCAAAATTTTATGAACTACTTTTTACCGACACGCAGGAAGTGATATTTATATCACGCGTGGGTTCTTCAAGGTGTAGATTGCAAACTATCTTATAACTTGTGCTCTTGATAAATAAAATAATCTGATTTTAACAATGATATTTATTTACATATTATTACGTAACAAGTAATTTACAGTTTTAGATAAATAACAAATTCAAAAACTAATTTCAAGCATATTAAATGGTCGAAATTCATTTTCAAAATTGAAATAATAAACTAATTACTATTAATAAAAGTCATGTTTCTATTCCTTAATGTACTCATAGAGATTTAGTTCTGATAAGGCATGTGCAATACCCCCGGGCCCAGCTATAGCTGTTGCTTGCGGGTTATGTACTATAGATCCAGTTTTATTGTGAGCGATCACAACATTGGATATAGGATTAGCTATAGCTATCCCTTTCACAGACTCTGCGTGGGCTTCAGGTCTGAGGAATAACATGAAGTCTGGAACTTTCGTTTTTAATACTCCTTTTCCAAATCGGACTCCATCGAAGTTGTATTCATCTGGTCTTCTTGTGAATCTTCTTCCTCCGTTATCGGCTCTTCCATCGAATCTAATAGAGAAATAAAGAAGTTAACACATACAACCATAAGAAAGATACATTTTAGTTTGACAATAAGAAAGATAATATTTTAGTTAGGTTAATGAGCGTATCAGGGGTTAGGGTGGTAGTAAATAACAGGACCGGTAGCAACAACTTTTCCTTCAGGTATAGCTTGTAATGAACGTGGTACAGAACCATTGTTTTCTTTGAGTCGGGATATGATCGAATGCAGATCTGCGTCACTTGAGAGGGCGACGACACGAGCGTGAGGGCCGGCGACCGCCAAACCACCGGGCTGTGTATACGCAAGTCCTCCAGGTCCAACTATTGCCGTTCCACCTCTTCCAGCAGTAGCTACTCCACCCGGTCCAGCAATAGCGACACCACCTCTTCGTACTTTCATCCTATTTATAAAGAATCCAGGACTCGGCGCGACGGGCCTCTTATTTCCAAAAAAGGAAAAGTCTCCAAACGGGAAGCGAAGGTCATCTGAATTTGATGTTTTTGTATTTTGCTCGGTCTGCACCCGTTTTACTGGTTTTCGCGTAGTTGTTCTAGTTGAAAATATTCCCTTCGATTTCTTTTTGTCGTCCACTTCTTGCATACTAGTTTTATGTGATACGGTTCGTTTTTTAATAGCTCTTCCTTGTCGCGCAATGTGACTGTCGAGCTGATTTTGAACACTGTTATCCATATCATTTTCGTCTGATAAAACTTGATGTTGAATGACGTTTCGTTCATTTTCAGTAGATTTTTGTTTCCTACAAACATCTGCTTCCTGTCCAGCCTGGATAAAATGGTTCCAGCCACCGCCATTAATCATACTTAAAAATGGGTCTCTGATTAAAATTGGAAACATTTGTGCAAAAGGCCATTGAAAGGATCCAAGACCTCCAAAAAATGACCCGAATGACGGGGGCTCAGGCCCTTGTCTTGTCAATGAACCAAACTGTTGGGGGCTTGGAACGTTATTGTATCCATTCATACCTTGTGGCATTACAAGAACAGGCATACTAGTCATGTATGGGATTGGTATTGTCGGTGAACCCATATTTTCCTGCATCATAGCTATTTGTCTTGACTGTCTCAGATAATTCTCAGCTAACAAGTTCTGTTCTTGCGATTGAAGACTATTGGGGTTTGTATTCAACTTTCCAGAAGCTATGATTTGTTGTAGTTTTTCCAAGACATCTTTATCCAAAATACCTCCAGTTAGCAGTTGCGTATTGAAGTTAATCTGTGGTCGCTTAGTGGGTTTCTTCGAACTAATAGCATCATTCACAGCCTTTATTCTTTCGACTATCTGTTTTGTGTTTCCTTGTGGGCCTTCTTCGTACATGAGTGATCTTTCATCTTTGTTTGAATCGCTTTCTGTCTCCAAATCTGTTGATAGGGGAGCTGGTTCTCTGAAAAGGGAAAGGGTTTATGTGAAATCAGTTGATTCATTTAATTTGAATTACATCAAAACCTTGCAAAAGCATGCCCATGCCTGATATGTTATTGAAAGCAGTTTTTAAGCTAAAATAATATTAAAATAGGTCAAACCTGAGCCAACAGCGGTGCCTCCCAAGCTTCACTATGTTGAAGTAAGTTTGTTAGTTGTGCTCTATGTATACGTGATTTTTGTTTAATTTAGTCTTATTTTCAACATTCGGAAGACCGTAAAAATCGACATAGCAATGATTATTCATCAAAATATCGTAGGTAATTATAATTACTTTTGACGAATAACTATATTGCTATGAAAATTTCTTTGTTTGTCGAATAGAAACCAACGACCGACGCCGAAATGATAAATCAACTATGTAATACCTAACAACATCTTGATTTGTTTTTTCACCGAGAAAGGTTACAAAATTTGAAATTGATACCACATAAACTGTCATAGTAGGTTCGAGATTTACATTTCTATCTATCTATACCGCCAGTAGCACCCATTTATTAGTTCATTTACTTTTAAAACAATCTGATTATAAACTGCGAGGATTCAGACTCAGAGTCTTGCTACTATGAAATTGATTGTTATTTTCGTACGTGGATTAATAAGCTGATTGTGGTCTGGTAATGTGCCTCTGAGGTTACAGATTGTGATATCAATTTCTTTAAAAAATTAGGTGCTCTTAAATCTAGAATTGCAATTGTAAAATTACTTACTCATTGTTACGTGCTACTGTTGGGCGTGGAAGAGCCTCAAGGTGCCAGCACGAGAGCAGCATCTAAAATAAGATATTCTTATAAATTATTGCACATAATGACATGACTACCTATAATATTTTCAAACTCATCAATTTAACAGACCGTGTTGGTCAAGAGGCATATGGCCTAGACTTTTGATTCAAAAGTTGAGGCCCCGCCGTACTTTAATTTTTCGTTTTGGAAAATGTGGATAAGCTTTAACACGAACTATAACTGGTGAAGGAAAACATCGCGAGGAAATCAGTTAAGTATTCTAAGACGAAAATGGGATTGCGCTTGAATTATGTCTAACAAATCAGTAGCAAATGCATTGCGTCGCTCAGCTTTTAACTAAAGGCTTGACCAAACCAGAGCGTCCGCGGTGACATGCAAGGTGGCGATCAGTTTTTGTCCAATCAGAGAACGCATCGTGACACCAATTGTCATCATCGGTGTCACGATGCATCCTCTGATTGGACAACAACTGATCGCCACCTTGCACGCCATCGCGGACGCTCTGGTTTGGTCAAGGCTTTATTTAGGTAGGTAGCGATCTGTCATTTGAACCTAGAAACAAAGTGTTGGTTGCAAATTGATCTCTGCGGGATTCAGCTACTCTATAAAGTTCAATCCCGTCACGCCACAAAAGCTGTCTGGTATTAGGCTGAGTCTTGAGTCAAGGCGTATCGCGGATACGGATCCGCCGCGCACAAAACAAATGTTCGACATGGTTGATTCCGCGCCCGCTCGCAGTTTGGACAGATTCAACCATGTCGAGCATTTGTTTTGTGCGTAGCGGATCCGCATCCGCGATACGCCGTGACTCAGGACGCAGCCTTAGAGCCGTGCCACACAGAGCGCGTCGCTTACGAGTTAAGGATTGGCTACATTATTTACTTTGGTATGTTCGTATAGGCTAGTGGCTGACTCTGGTGACAGTGTTTTTAATCCGCCTGAAGGCCTCCGTCATGGCTTAACGAATTAAAAGCCAGGACCGACAATATAACGTACCCTCATAAGCACGAAAGCGCTCAGCTGTTAATACCACGGTCACCTATTCAAATCGTGACCGCTCAGAGGGGCTAGACAAGTGTCATAATTGCTGATGGAATAGAATAGAATAGAATGTGTTATGAATGAATTGACGTCATGAAATTTGATCTAGCGTTTCGAACTTCAAATTGGTAGCCAAGTGTCTTAGATTCTATTCTACAAAACGAAACGTCAATGTAATACGATATTCTCCATACAAATGCGTAGCCAAGCGGCAGTTTTGACAAGAGAATACGACTGCGAACGTTTCTATTGTACGCTTAGTAAGCGAACGCCAGCACCTTGTAGATTACGCTACGACTACGATACTCTAATAGGCAAGATGGTGATTGTTTAATCAGCTGTTGGAGTAAGGTTGATGTGTGCCGTTCATTAACCGACTTCGAAAAAAGGAGGAGGTTCTCAGTTCGTCGGAATCTTTTTTTTTTGTGCTTTTTTTTTGTGCTTTTTTTTATGTATGTTCACCGATTACTCGAAGACGCCTCGACGGATTTCAAAAATTCTTTTTTTGTTTGAAAGGATACACTTTCCAATTGGTCCTTTTGATCATCAGGTCAGGATCTGATGATGAGATCTTGGAGAAATCGAGGTAACTCTTCAAAATTTATAGGCACAGTTGAAGCGATTAGGGTATTTTTTTAAAAGCTTTATAGGTTATCGGTGACAATGCAATATTATGGTAACATTGAGCTGATCTGATGATGGAGTCAGGAGCTGTTCAACAGAACTCCTCAGTAAATAGTCTGATTGAGTTGAAACTTGGAACTCAGCATGTCGGTCAAGTTCCGATTACAATGTTATAATATGGTGACAGCTAGCTGATCTGATGATGGAGTCAGGACCTGTTCAATGGAACTTCTCAGTGAATAACAGTGGAACATCCATGTTTGGGCTCATTTTAATCAGCTCACCCTTACTTAGCCTTACCCAATAACAGTTTATATTGAAGTCGGTTTTTAATTTTTTTTAATTTAGCCACTTGTTTTTGTGATAGTTTTGTTTGTTGTTTGTTAAAATTGTAAAAATGATTTGTAGAAATGCATTTAAATTGTTGTGGGCAGCGCATAATGAAGGAATGTGGCTCAGCCCTCAGGCGTCAGAGCCGAAATGTATCTCGACACTGTTTAGTTAGAGCAAATGGTGAAATGCAATAAAAAATGTTATATTTAGCAAATAACTCTTTATTTAAATAAAATTCGTTAAAACTAGGTACATATAATCTTAAACTTAATATTGCATAAACAGTTAACAACTTTGGTATAAAACAATACATTGGGTTCCCTTATCACAAAATATTACTTTACAGTTTTCTTTATTATTAGAATATTGTTGTTAGTACTACTTTATTTATTTTTATTTTTATTTATTTTCACTTTAAGAAATTACTTAAGATATATTATAATATTGTGCCTTTAAACCCTGTTGGGTTTGTGTAGGCACTCACATTCGTCTTACAGTAAAAAAAAAATAAAACTCGAACTTAAAATTATTTAGCATACCTACACCACCATCTTTGAATATACACTATCTGTAGTTACCTAACTACATTATTGAAATTATTAATAGTACATTCACTCTAGATTTTTTAGCGGCAAAATTAATAATTAAGTTTTGATGCTAGTGTGTTATGTGTACATTAAAAAAAACAACTCTCCCTTCCCCTCCACCTTCGGCGTCACCCCTCCCCCCCCTTGAAAAGTGTCCCGTTTTACGGATTTTCTCAATTTTCAGGAAAACTATACAAGCTATGAAAAAATAGTCAAAGACAAAATTAGTTATTAATAAATTACCTACAAATAAATACCACCATTTATTTTGATACGAGTTATAGTTTTCAAGCTATAGAGCGTCAAAGTTTACTAAAAATTTGCGCTTAGCAAAAATGAACATTATACACAGGAAACAGCAATATTTGTTATTTGTTACAATTAATGCGTTTATATATTGTAATTATTTTTGTGTATGTTCAGCGATTACTCGAAGACGTTTGGACCGATTTGAAAATGTCTTTTTTTTATTTGAAAGGGTATACTTTCCGATTAGTGTCCTAAAAATTTGGAAAGGATCTGTTGAGGATCTTCGGAGCTTCTTCTACTTGTTCGTATAAGGCATCTGGGTTTTTGAAAACGTTTATCGTACCTTGCAAGTCGAATTTTTTACTAAGAAGAACAGACTGAACCTTTCCTTTGCTATAGAATGCTGATGCAGTATCGCAACCACTTATTGTGGCAAATAAAAGGTTCAGTCTGTTCTGCTTCGTAAAAAAATTGACTTGCAAGGTACGACAAACGTTTTCAAAAACCCGGATGCCTCATACGAACAAGTAGAAGAAGCTCCGAAGATCCTCAACAGATCCTCAACAAATTTTTAGAGCATCAATCAGAAAGTATACCCATTTCAAACAAAAAAAGAATTTTTCAAATTGGTCCAGACGTCTTCGAGTAATCGCTAAACATACACAAAAAAAAAACCACAAAAAATATAAAATAATTAAAGATTTCGATGAATTTTGAGAACCTCCTTCTTTTTTGAAGTCGGTTAAAAACTTTAGAAGATAAGCATAACGATACTGATTTATTTTAAAAATAATTACAATGTATAGGCGCATTAATTGTAACAAATAACAAATATTACTGTTTCCTGTGTATAATGTTCATTTTTGCTAGGCGCAGATTTTTGGTAAACTTTGACGCTATATAGCTTGGAAACTATAACTCGTATCAAAATAAATGTTAAAAGTTATTTGTAGGCAATTTATTAATAACTAATTTTATCATTGATCATTTTGTCCTAGCTTGTATAGTTTTCTTGAAAATTGAGAAAATCTGTAAAACGGGACACTTTTCAAGGGGGGGAGGGGTGACGCCGAAGGTTGAGAGGGGGGGAGAGTTGTTTTTTTTTTATGTACTCACCTATAGGTATAACACACCAGCATCAAAACTTAATTATTAAATTTGCCAAATTTTCCATACATTGAAATCTAGAATGAATAGACTATTAAACCTACACCTAGGGCTCTTTTCCAAATGATTTTAATATTTTTCCTGATGTTATCAGAAAGATTTTATCTGTAGATGACAGACTTGTGAATCTCTGCTGCGTCAATACATCCAATAACACCCGAATACTGAAACGCTAATTAGTTTATGTGGTGCATATCATTGACAATAACTGTCATTTTGTTTCCGATTCTGAAGAGTAAGAACGTTTTTTTTCAGCCGGTGCCAAAAGTTGTATGTGGTGGCCTTTGTGTACGTGCTACTGCTTCAGCTGAAAATAAATAAATTTGATGTGAAACCGATGTCAGACCGATTGATAGCGGCGACCACGCTATATCGTACATAATTATAATCACCGTATGTTTCTTATAGTCATTTAAATTAACTATTATTATTATTACTTAATCAGATTATTATCATCATTTTCATAATCATCATCAGTAAAAAAATATTTCGATAGGCGTCCCGCAACGGCTCACTTTTTTATCATTGTTCATTGTGATATTAAATATGATAAAATAAACAATGCTGGACAATTTACACAGCATCATGTAGCCCCAAAATAAGCAGAGCTTGTATTATGGTAGCCACATGACTGTTATAAGTACTACTTACATATATTTTTTGTAAATTCTTACATATTTATACCTAGAAACCACCCAGACCCGAGACAAATATTTGCAGATAATACAAACATTTATCCCACGGCGGGGATCGAACCCGCAACCTCTCGGACCTTCGCCCACTGCGCCACAGAGGTTGACAATACTTACATCTTTCAGTTACTTATAGTAACATTTACTTTCATAATGTTTATCAAATATTTATTTATGGTTGGAGACAAATAATAATTAGGTAAATTCGTACTATGAGCAAGTTGGCCAACTCTGGTGACGGAGTTTTTAGGCCGCCTAAAGGCCTCCGTCATGACTTAACGACTTAAAAGCCGGGACCGACAATTTAACGTGCCCTCCGAAGCACGGAAGCGCTCAATTAAGGTAAAAGTAAATAAGTATTACATTTAACTTACTGTTTTGACTATAGTCAGCATCCAAAATAAAGTACTCTAGTCCACTTCCCTCTACAAGCTGATGGCATCTCACTAGAGCTGCCTACTGCCTGAACCATTTGAACTTGAATCTTAAAGAACTTGATCGTCTCTGAAAATAAAAAAATACTTCTGTTTATCTTTATTTTTAATTACAATATCACTAGGTACATTTTTACTTTAGATGGGACATAATTCGAATAATAAATAGGAAATATTAATTACATCTAAGAATGCCTGATTATTAAAGGTGTTCTTAAAGATCTTGACAAGCATGAGCAATATTAAACACAAAAGATTATGTTTAAGGAAGGTGTACTTAGTCCAAGTTTATAAAAACTTACATTGAATCCTTGCTCCTGAATGCCAACTTGCCCAACTACAGCAGACACTCCAATAGCTGTGACCTCTTCTCTGAAGTCACAGTTTTCGAAATCGATAAGGTGCTTTCTTCCATCTCTTTGATAGGCCGATCTCTCCTTACTACGTATTAATAAAGTTAAAGACCTTGAGCTGGGGTTTTGAGAGGTCGCCGCGCCTATAACATAAACAATCACACATAGGTTTGTTTATTGTAATTCCTTTGTGAATTGTAAGCTTGATCACGTCATTGTTTCTATTCTGTTTCATTAAAGAGAAAATATAGAATAAGATTTTATAATTAACCTTTCCATAAAATCTGTAAGAAGTGAGAATTGCTTTGGATTAACTCGCAAACACGGTTCCATCTACAAAATATGAATAAAGTATCATTCCTAGTATCCACAGTATTAAAATACACAAACATGACGCTATACTTTACTTATATTGATTGTTTTATTATATTTTCAGGCTTCTCAGCACTTAACGTTTTAAAAGGGCTGTTCAATGTATTTTCATTAAAATTTCACTCACTCCACAACTTTAAAACATTCGCGCCGCGGTGAGACCAAACGTCAAACTGACATTTGCGTACGACTAAATCATAGACAACGCTTGGTTTTTACTAACAATGGAATAGAATGAGCGTTCGATAAGTGTTTGTACATTTGGCTACCAATCTAATAACGCTTACGACTAAGCGTTCCGTTCAGTAGAATAGAAACGACTCGGGAGCGTTTGACAGTTGGCTAGACCCTCAGAACGTCGCGGCGCTTAACTTTAACGATCTATCAAGAACGTATAAGCAAGCTATGCCACGCGCACTTCAGCAAAGCTAAGCTAAGCTTGACTACAATAAAGTCACTTTCAATAGCATCTAGATTCCAGGCAGTACCTAACCTTACTAACTTGAAGCTTAAACTTTTGCTCGCGGAAAAGTCATCGTCATGAAGGTGATATTTGATGTTCATGCGAACTTAGTTATTTATTTATATCAATAAATTTACCAAGATTTGGGTCTCACAGTTCTGCGCTTTCATATTTTCTTCTACAATGTTTATCGTTAATGTACGTTCATTTGTCCTTGAAAATGCAAATTTTGCATTAACTCCGGGTATTATGAAAATTGCACTCTCCATTTAAGTATCAGGTTATTTTAAACAGTCTTCAAATTACTAGTTGTTTCCTACAAATTACAATTAAACATTCTGTACGGCGAAACAAGCTCATTAAATGCATTTTTAAGAAGCCTGTTTTTAAATGTAGTGCTGACATTGGCAATGAATATTTCATCTGCATTTATATGTATTTACGACATAGGTACCAATTTTTACAATCATAATAAATCATACCTTATTACGGTGGTATGTAGATAATAATTATTGTAGATACGATTATGATTTCCTAGCATCTCAGGTAGTTAGTTATTCATTTATAATAAATTCATTAATATTGTAAAACGCCGCTACAATAATATACTTAGTGCAAATAAATAAATATTACTGGATATTTTACACATCATCTAGCCCCAAAGTAAGCAGAGCTTGTGTTACACTACATGACTGTTATACTACTTATATGTTTACTTTTTTAAAAAGTTATGTCTTTTTTTGTAAATACATAAATAAATAAGATACATAGAAAAACACAAATGTTTCGTTCGTCTAAAAAAGCTCAAATAAAAATATCAGGGTAGCACCAGACAGAAAAAATTGAAGATTTTTTGGATAACTTTTTTTTAATAATGAAAAGCTTCTTTGTTCTTTTAGTTATAAAAAAAAAAATCCAAAAAATCTTAATTTTTTTTCTATCTGTTGCTACATGGATTAGCGACTGCCCTAAAAATCAAATAAAATCAAATCATTTATTGTTCCAAAAATAGCATACATTTATAGTGTAGGTGATTATAATAGGCAGGTTAGTTATACTTAAAAACATGGATACAAAATATAAAATATAAAATATATAATATAAAATGCATTTCTATGCGTGTGACTAGAGTAGAAAAATGTTATCCATCTCTAATGTATCACCCTAATGTATTAATCTGCCGACTCTATGTAGTTTAGTCAGGTACCCAATTACTTTATGCATTTATAGATCAAGGCCATTGCAATCAATTCATGGATTGTCCAACAAGTCTAATTGCAATCAAAATTCCATTTAGTCGAAACTACAACATTAGAATCAGGAAACAAGAATTATGATGAGTTTACAATCTGTCAGGTATTATATTAGTGATCATAAAGGTTGTAGCTTACTTGACAACTCCGCACCCGCACCGCATCGCCTTGTGTGGTTAAGGTATTCTTTGTATGGAACTCTATATACTAACGCTCACTACATCAACTCCTTGACAGCTTGCGACGCGCCGCGGCGATCCGATGACGTTACGAAGTTGAAGTAGTGAGTGTTGGCCCATATAATTCTATACCTCTAACAGTCTAACATATTTTCTGTCTTGAATCGTCTTTGACTTGTTTATATAATAACTAGTATCCGCCCGCGGCTTCGCTCACGTGGTTCTCACCTGGATAAAAAGTAGCCTAAATGTTGGTTCATGTTCAACTATGTATATTTCAAGTTTCAGCCAAATCAGTTCAGTAGTTTTTGCGTGAAAGAGTAACAAACTTCTTAGAATGAAGATTCCTATCAATTTTAATATTTTTTTTTGTATTTGAGTCTATCTAAATATAATACTTATGCCGTAAGTACTTGATTTTGATATAAATAGTTTTAAAAAAGTTAGTAAATTCTAACTACTAAACTTACTAACTTTTTTAAAAGTAGCTATACAGGGTGAATTTTTGAGATGGGGCAGTAAGGGCAGCTACCTTAACCGTTGTAGCTAGAGGAAAACGTTCTTAGGAGACCATCCTTAATTTTTGAAAATATTTTGACCTGCATTCACAGATTTTGAAAAATATGTACAGTCAGCGAGAAAATGGGCCATTTACACAAAAACTTTTTTTGATGCCAATCGATCCTGTTTCATCTAAGGATAAAAAGGCTCTTTCAGACCAACTGAGGTTAGAGTACTAGAAAAGTCAGAAATCGCTAAAGTGTATTTCTGAGACAAGACGGTAAGGGCTACCTTAACCGTTGTAGCTATAGGAAAACGTTTTTAGGAGACTGCCCTTAACTTTTGACGATATTTCAACCTGAATTCACAGATTTTAAAAAATATGCACAGTCAGCGAGAAAATGGGCAATTTACACAAAAACTTTTTTTGATGCCAGTCGATTCTGTTTCATCTAAGGATTAAAAGGCTCTTTCGGACCAACTGAGGTAAGAGTACTAGAAAAGTCAGAAATCGCTAAAATGTATTTTTGAGACGGAGCAGTAAAGGCAGTTTGTTAACCGTTGTAGCTACAGGAAAACGTTCTTAGGAGACTACCCTTACTTTTGAAGATATTTCGACAAAATGATGAAAAAATTATGACAAATGACAAAATGATTTCGTACGAAATGTAAATCAAAGGTATTTGCGTTTTCTGACTTTTCTAGTACTCTTGCCTCAGTTGGTCCGATAGAGTATTTTAATCCTTAGATGAAACAGGATCGACTGGCATCAAAAAAAGTGTTTATGTAAATTGCCCATTTTCTCGCTGACTGTACATTTTTTTCAAAATCTGTGAATGCAGGTTGAAATATCGTCAAAAGTTAAGGGTAGTCTCCTAAAACGTTTTCTTGTAGCTACAACGGTTAAGGTAGCCCTTACTGTCTTGTCTCAGAAATACATTTTAGCGATTTCTGACTTTTCTAGTACTCTAACCTCAGTTGGTCTGAAAGAGCCTTTTTATCCTTAGATGAAATAGGATCGATTGACATCAAAAAAAGTTTTTGTGTAAATGGCCCATTTTCTAGCTGACTGTACATATTTTTCAAAATCTGTGAATACAGGTCGAAATATTTTCAAAAATTAAGGATGGTCTCCTAAGAACGTTTTCCTCTAGCTACAACGGTTAAGGTAGCTGCCCTTACTGCCCCATCTCAAAAATTCACCCTGTATAATGAAAAATACACCCAAAATAATGATGATCTCAACACACAAAACAAAAAAGACGAAAGTGAAATTTACTGGCCATAGCTACCACTTTAGTAAGAAGTGGGCTACGTCGACTATGTACTTGGCAAACTAGCCAAAAGTTGTTTATTTTGTTCGGCAGAGGCCAACATTGTGGGACACAAACGTATGTTTATCAGCTGACGACAGTTACCGTTATATGAACACTTTTGGCGAACTCGATATTCTGTTTTAGACTCTTTTTAGTCTAGCTCAGTCGAATTTTGGGACATTCTTTTGTGTTTTGGATACCATTGCTTCGAACGGTAAATTAAATTATTAGAACCGTGCTGGGCGAGTGCCTTTACTTTTGATATGAAGTTCGTGGGTTCGAATCCCGGCAGAGCACATAAGTTGTATATCTTAGTCATGTAGTTCCCATAACAGAAGCTCTGCTTACTTTGGGGCTAGATGATGCTATGTGAAACGTCCATTAAGTATATAATTATTTATCATATATTTATGTATTTTATTTTTTAATATTTATTATATTTTTACAGGAACTCAAGCTCAATGAATGTTTGTCTTGCTACGGTCGAAGACCAAACCCTAACCACAAAGTAAAATGTCTTTGTTTAGTTACAAAAGAAGAGATTTTCCTTGTTGGCTGAACCTTTGCTAATATTATTAAAAATGCTTTCAAAAATTTTTAAAAATTTAAAATTTTATAAACATTTTCTATACTAATTATTATAAAGCGGAAGAGTTTGTTTGTTTGAACGCGCTAATCTCAGGAACTACCAGTCGAATTTGAAAAATTCTTTCTTCTTGATAGCTAAGCTCTTGAGGAAGGTTAGGCTACTTTTCATAATCATCAATATAATACCATCACTACGTACGGGGGCAACGCCGACTGTCAAAACGATCACGTAGGTATCTTTTGTCGCGTTCGGTCTCGTTGAGATGAGTCTGTTCTGTCAACTGTCAAATTTGAGAGTTTGAGACAGATTTTAGTCGCTATCAAAGATAGACAATCAAGGGGCTAGTATCATCATCATTATGAAACATGAATGAAGTTTATCAAGATGTGTGAAGATTAGTATTCAACTTGAAGAAGCTTAATGTTTATTATTTTGCTTTCATCTACGGAGATTATCCGATCTCGTGGAGTAGGGCTCGTGGAGAGGGCTTCGTGAAAGTAGGCTTGTCGCTTGGTCTAAGAAAGTATTTTATGAGGGCTTATCTCGTATCTACTTGTTTATAGTTGTAGTTAAGTTTGTGAGCTTTCTTTGTAGCATTTTTCGGTACGGTCAACCACAGAGGTAATAATATAAAAAAATCTTATTTATCTAATATAAATATATCTTATAAGGCGTTTAGACTTGTCAGTTATTATAAATGTCAGCTTTGAATCCAAATATTTGTTCTCAAAATAAACTTTTCTTCCACTTTACAACTATTTTTCAGACAGTCTGCTGCTTTCCCGACTTTCAATAGATTTTATTGAAAAATAGTTAAGAACACTCTCGACGAAGACATCTTCTATCAAAGAAAATCGAAATGGATTAATCCGTTCAGCAGCTTTTCATGTACAACATTTCATGTACTTACCTAATTATTTATTAAAGAAAGCTTACAGTAAAAACCAAAGTGCTATCTTAATTAAAACTCAGAGAGTTAAAAATAGCGGAAGGACTGTCATTAAAAATGTCTATAATGTTAGACCTCGTGTACATAAATGCATTCAGTTAAGTAAGCGCCCTCAGGGTTGGTGCGTTGTTCGCATGATGGGTATTATGCTACAGACAGACACATACAGATACACCTACTTACACCGATAAACAGATAACTACAAACTTATAATACCCCTATTTTTTGTCGAGGGTTAAAAATATGAAGAAACAATTGACGGACACTGAGGTATGGCCAATTGGCCATAGAATAGATAATAATTATGGCTACAGTTCTAAGTTACATAGATTTTTTGTTGACTTGATCTTATATTGTATTGATGCAGGACTTCATCACTGTTGTCATTTTAAATTGATTACTGAATAATGATTGATAGAGAGAATGTAACTAGGCATAATAATATTTTAAAATAGCGCTGATTTATCTACTTTATCTACCTATAGTTAATTTTCATCCAGATGGAATTCAAACTAGCTGTTTCAAAGTTTAAAAGCAAATTTCAAAATATTTGTCATTCTTAATTCAAATTAAAATACTACGCAGTTAGGAATATCAAAGAGTTTGGAAAGATGAGAAGTAAAATACGTATATTAAGTGTACTAGCAGCGCCCTCGCGGCGTAACCCCCGTAGTGATGGTACGAATATTTGTGGTTGTGATGTTGATGATGAAAAGTAGCCTATAACTATAACTATCTTCAAGACATCAGCTATCAAAATGCAGAATGAATTTTTCAAATCCGACTGGTAGTTGCTAAGATTAGCGCGTTCAAACAAACAAACTAACTCTTTATAATATTGGTATACATAGATAGCCAGATAATGTTATTAGAAATTGCTTTATTAAACAACAAAATTTAATGTTTCAGAAAACTGCTAGTTTCTAGAAAATTATCATGATGGGGAAGATACAAGGCAAAAGATCTGTTGGTAGTAGTAGGAAAAAACTATCCTGGCTGCAAAATTTTTATGCCTGAGAGGATGACCGCCGACCTTCAATAATTGGAGAGGCACTATGAAAAGAAGAAGAAAACTGCAATACTTCTATAATCTTTAGTTATACGTATCCAGTCATCATTTAGGACGTGACTTCCAAATCAAATTAGTATTTGGAAAATTTTAGAAAACATGTTGGAAAGCTGCCTAGAAAATTGTACACAAACCACTCGCTAGCTTTTAGCTAACCGCGATTTGATAAGGAGGGTAATGTTTTTTACTTTAAACTACTACCCGATGTAATACATTCAGAAATAAACTACCAATAAGCCACGTTTAATATTTTTTATTGTAGTAAAATGGCAAAAAGTTATAGTTATGCTAATTTTTGCAAAAAATGGTAGAAAAGTTTAGAATTCTTCTAACAAAATGTAGAGTTCCATTTCATTCATCAATCACATACTTAAATTTATCAACTTAGTGGACAGATATTTGAAACATTTTTAATAGCTACTTGCGCTTTCGCTGCGTGGTGGCATAATGGTGACGATTATGATGATCAAAAGAAGCCTATAATCTTCCTCAAGAATTAAACTATCAAAAGCAATATAAAAATTCAAATTTGGCTGTTAGTTCCTGAGATTAGCGCATTCAAACAAACAAACAAAAACAAACTCTTCCGCTTTATTAAATTCGACTCGAATTGACTCGATTTTTCGTCACTTTTATCTGAGATGTAAAGTTTATTGAATAGAAAATATGTTGTTGGTCCACATTCATATAGAAATTAAGTCAAACCGCCATAATATGCATTTTATAGATTATAGATAGCAGTTGAAAAGTTGTTCGTTACAGTAAAGTCGTAAAAGCATTTCATTTTCATCTTGTGACTCTTTAAATTTAGAGTTTCTTTAAATTTTTGCTTATGTCATCTCGTCATAAATATTGATTAAGTTTTGTATCTCTTGTATAAATATTTAAATGCTTGTTATGAAGCTTTAAATAATGTCTTGTTATGAAAAAAGAATATTGTAAAACAACAAAATCTTTACATTTTTATCTACTTATCAATAAATTACAGTTCGATTTAGTTTCTCGAAAATGGACGGTTGGATTGAAATGTTACTCTATAAGAAATGTATGACTCATAATGTTTATCAAACAAGAAAATAAATAAAATAACCAGTTATTGTCATCATAAAAAAGTTTTTAAAATAAATAAAAAAAACAGTTATTGTCGTCATATAAGTTTTTTTTTGACAAAAATAATGAACCTTTAACTCTAATTCGATAATTTTTAGTGTAGGTAGGTTTTGTATTTAACCAAATAATTATTTAGTAGATGAAATTTTCCCTAACTCGACTGAGATGAACGACCTCAAGAACTAGTGTCAATGACAAGACCCATAAATCATAAACTGACAAACATTTGCATAACAGAGCAATGTTTTTCTTTAACCTAATACACTTTGCATATCAACGAGTTTATTTTAGAATTATGCACCATATTATTATTGATATAAAGTACATTTTTGTTTTTATAAAATGGTGTTTGGTTATAGAACTACTTTGACTACTACGTTGACCACAATTTGCATAATTTTATAAATCGTTGCTTTTTTAGATATCGGAGATGGATTTTTAGTAAAATGTCACCATCTGTTGCATATTGATATTTTATTTCTTTTCCAACGTTATTTTGATAACCAAAATATCGGCTTTTTTTAATTGAAAATTTTTATTATTTTGCTATTATTTTACTAAAATTATTATTTTTTAGATGATCCAAAAGTGAACAAAAACAATAAATTTTATGAACAACATCGAAAAGATTTTTAGGGTTAATTTGGGTATTAAAAAGCACAAAACAACAATAATAAATACAAAAAACTTACCAAAAATCCGATAAAATAATGATGCGCCATCTTCCTGTTGTGTTTCCTAGTTATCGATGAATCCTTCGGGAAGCAATATTTGAAGTCACACGTGCGGTGCGTACCGCGTCCCACTGTCGAATAGAGAGGCTGACAATTACTGCAGCTTTTTGCTGAACCAACACAGACCTACCACAGATAGCTTTCTCGAACGTGCTGAAATAAAGCATAGTATGTCAGATAAACTTCTTGTTCAAAGCGCTTCTAATTGTTTTATGTTATAAAAATGGTAAATAACGCAGTAAAAACTAGTGCTAAAGTGTTTAAGAGTGTGCTTTTATGAGTTGCGTTCGCGAAAGTTTAAAAAATACTTATAAGCTTACCCTGTTATTCATAATCGACCTAGAAGCTTCCTAGAGCTCAGATGGCAGTTAAATCTGTCGTCTCTTTTTATTGACATACGATTTTGGCAAGAAAAATCAGTGAAAATGAAAAATCTCCTCAAAATTTTCGATTCCGACGGGAAGTTCCTAGTGAGATTCACTGAGTTTGAGATTAGACCTTCTATTTTAATTGGATTTCTCTAATTATTGATCGGTTGTAGTAGGTCTTATGTATTTTTTAATTGCATCTGTATTCTATTGGGATTATGAAAACTAAAAAAAATTATGCAAAAAAACTAAATTTTTTGCTAGAAGTAATTTTTAAATTAACAATAGAAAGTTAGCAATGTTCTAGATAAGTAAGTGTAAGTTCTAGATAAGTTCGAGTTTTCATAGTAATAAAACAAAGAAAGTCAGACTCATCTATTCACTGAAGAGCTTTTTACAGCATCGTATACTGCATTCAATTACGGTTTTATTTATAAAAGGTTTTCAACCGATATCGATGTCTTTTATCCCTTTTTATTTCAGTAAAAACGATCGGATATAAAATAAACTGTACTGAAAATGAAAAATCTTATCAAAATTTTCAAAGGAGGATCGCTTGTATCATTGCGGGTTCGAATCCCGTCGGAATTGAAAATTTTGATAAGATTTTTCATTTTCAAATGTAAATACCCAAGTGTGGAATAACACTATAACAAATAAAAATTATAAACTGTACTGAGATTAAAACTCACATTATCACTTTCTTACACACCACATTCAGAAAGTTATAAATAATTAATTAGTTCACAGGGTAGAAGCGATATTCAAATTGCAAAAAACTGGTTTTTAAATCCTATTTGACATCGTAAAATGTGATAAATGTTGCGTAAAACAAGTAGTAATGAATATGTAATGAAATAGGCGAGAAAGTTCATCAAGGAAATTATAAACTTTCTTATCTAGATTTCTATTAGATAGGAACGTAGGTACTATTGGGTATTTTGGATAAAAAATACTCACAATTCTAATGGAACGTTGTTATCGAATCAAACTAAAGTTACCTTTGCAGAAGAGCTAGCTTCTGCCAATGACTTCACTCGACCAAAAATTTTCAACAAAAAATAAAAATGCACTGTTCCAAATTTTCAAACTGGCCCAACTGATAATATACACACAAACTTTCACATTTTAATTTTGTAGAATTATTTTACATTATAAATTCATCGATATAGTAGTATCGATAAATTCCCTCACTATCAAGACTCATTAAAATAAATTGGATGTCGACAATCACTATTCCTGAACTTGACCATGGACTTTAAGAAGTGGCCTAAATATCAAGACAAATCGTTTGTTTATATACGTCACTAGGGATATATAACCTATTGATACATATTAAACTTGATCAGCATGTTTGTAGGTACGTTGTTCAAGGTAAATAACACAGTAGAGTTCCCTAAATGAAAAAAAAAAGCAACAAAGAAAACAGATTCATGACCGTATTCGAGGCTATAGACACGATTCAAATTAAAATGAAATTATAAGATTTAAAATGATATATAATGATGTAAAATGATATATGTTCAGCTATATTAATAACTGTAGCTGAAACGGTATTTAAATGATTCCCGCTGCATAGGTTCGACTGAAGAATATTTTTTTCTATATAAAAGATGTGAAGTAGAAAAAAGTCCAGCTTCTCTTATACTATGTTTGTGGTTTTCCTAATCATTGTTGAATGTTATTCTTGAAAAAAGCGACGTTCTACGCCGTCAAAATGCAATAGGAGCTGAGCTACTCTGGGCTTTCGAATGGACAATCAAAATGAATGGTCCATAAGACATGACTATGATCTTCAGATGGCTTTATCATTACAGTTTTTTTGGCTAGCTCATACGAACTTACTTTTTAGCTGTCCCATGTTTTTTTTCATGATTGGCTAAATTATACTTTACATCTACTTCGAGCAGGTAAAAGTCTTTGACTTCGAGACACAAAAATCCTACTAATATTATAAAGGCGAAAGTCCGTGTGTGTATGTTTGTGTGTGAATGTTTGTTACCACGTATACCTACTACTACCGAACCGATTTTGATGAAATTTAGAATGTAGATAGTTTAGGTTCTGGAATAACACATAGGCTACTTTCTATCCCGGAAAAATGTATGGTTCCCGTGGGGTAGAAGTCCACGCGGTCGAAGCCGCGGGCGTTCGCTAGTAAGTAAATAAGTTAAATGACGTGATGACTTTCCGCGTCAATTTACTTACAAATATGACTTGTGATTGAGAAAGTATGTAAACTCTAGCATAAAGTGAAACCAAAAATGCTACTAGTGTTCTCAAATAGTTCTAGGAAATGATTGACCATGTTTTTATGGTCGCTTCATGTTTTCGTATACTATTTGTACTTTTGCTCTAGATTATATGGTCGACCAGAAACTTTATTTTAAGAGTTATTGGGCTCATAATAGTACTGTTATAAAAGTGTGTCAATTCAACTGGCATTTATTCAATAAGACTTATAGAATCACTTTGAATCGCCTAAAGAGCAAGATGTAAGTATTTTACGAGACAAATATCGAGAAAAAAGGGCAATGAACACGGTTTGCGGTCTAATTTTTAAACGAGTTCAAAAAAGGAGGAGGTTCTCAATTTAGCCGCAGCCCAACTGGGGAATCTTGCAGCCAAATATAACACCAGTGTTGTGTTCCTGCGGTGTATAAAGTTGCCAGAGCTCTGTGAGGAAGCGCTGCGGTGACAACTGGTGGACCAGTCTTGTCCAGTGTGTTGTCGGCGCAGTGATTCCTCTTTTAAAGAGTCAGCAGCGCGAGTGTGACTCTTCTGGTGTAACAGGTGTCCATATACGCTACGGTAACAGCTTACTATCAGACTACCTAAGTAGTATAAAAAACCAATGAATGAAATTATGAAATTAATTCGAATTTCAACAAATTTATGTAATAAACTATATCTATATCCGGTTTAAGCCAAACATAAGGTAACTACATAAAAATATATCAAATTTATAAAGTATCAGAATTATTTTACAAATATCTAATGGCTATAATTAATAAGCAATTAAGTAACCTACAATAAATGTTTATAACTATTATCGAGTTCTTGCTCATCTATCTGCCAATCATAATTTTAGGCTAAGCAACTGTTTAAATTACTTCATATAAAAACGTAGTTTTTATACGTTCAATTTTAAGTTGCACAAAAAATAAATAGTTATTATTTTAACATTTTGAGTCGAAGAATGTGTGAAACATTAAAAAAAATTTGGAAATAGGTAGGTACATATATAATTTGATGCTGAATGCAGGTAACACTGGCGACATTTTGTTAGGATATGGAAAAAAAAATAAACCCGTTATTTTTTATTAAGTATAACATTCTTAAATGCCTATAAACCTCGCTGCCGTTCTAGATAGTTACAGTAGGTACCTACATGATATTTCTAATGCCTCAAAATCAGAATTATGAAAATATAAAGTGAAAAAAAAATCTGACCCAGTCCTTTGGGGTAAGTACGATTATAGCAGACCAATCGCCTCCACACGCGAACCTCACCGCATTGCCTCGGTATCCTGTTATGGAATTCTATGGACCAACGCTCATACATTAACTTGGTAATGTCACCGGATCGCCACTTCGCAATCCAAAAGTTAAGGAACAAGTGAACGCCGAAAAGGCGATGCGGTGCAGAGGCGACTGGTCAGCTATAACCTTAATAATTATAATAGTTGGTTCACCTACTTAATCACACTCATGTGAAAACCCGTGGGTTTTGTCATACTATCCAAACTGCGACCGCTTAGTAAGTCGCCGCTATAACGTCAAGCTACGCCACAAGCGCTTCCACCACTTACATATAAAAAAATATATCCTTGCCGTATCACTATTGCTTTTTTTTATCTACGTCAAAGATGCAGAAAATACTTAATTTCACAGAGCGAAGTAAATAATGCGGTTATCGTATATTTTAGTGTGAATTTAACGCTAATTAAGCTCATAGTGACCGGCCATTGTAGTTCGTTTTAAATGTTTTGTATCTGTAATCTGTTTTAATGTCCATGTGGTGTATAAGAAAGTGTTATTCTATTCTATACTTATTTAAAACATTTTAATTAGCATTAACTGATCATGAGAATTTCATGATTAGCTAATCAGTATAAAAGACATGAACGCGTTTTTTCGCATTATATTTTAGTAGCGTAGCATTTTATGAGCTTGTACCGTTCCGTTGAATGACCAAATGTATCATCTATGTATCTATGTACTGGGTGAAAGAAAAATACTTCAAAAACTTACTTTTATGCAACGCTTCCTGATCGGTCACCAGCGAAATGATATCACACTAATTATTATAAATGCGAAAGTTTGGATGTTTGAATAGATGGATGGTTTGTTCCTCTATAACTCGACAGCCACCGAACCGATTTCGCTGTTTAAAATATAGATAGATAATGACCAAAAATTTGACATAAGCTACTTTTTATCAGGGTAACACGCGAGCAAAGCCGCGGGCAGAAGCTAGTTATATATAAATAAGTCCCTTTTCCTGATTAAATGTATAGTGGCCGTTTTATTAATTCTAAAAAAGCTGAGTTTCAGTTCATTATAAAAGTTTCACAATTTTGCAAAATGAGATATTTAGTTGAAACCAAACGGAAATCACATGAAACTACACATTTTATTTTATTTTAGCACAAATTTTTATACCTAATCTTTTACCAACAAAATATGGATCTGTGTCTAAACAATAAATTACTTATTATTATGATTATTAAAAATAAAGCCATTTTGAATCTGAAGAAGTGTTTGAATGCACAGTTCCAGTTTCCGAGAATAGTTTTATTACAACTACAAGTAATAAATCTGCTTATTAGATGTTGGATCATCGAACTCTGGATTTTTAGGAGCTATGTCACAGAATACTAGATCTGTAAGTACCCATATTATAAATGTAAAAGTGTGTTTATTTGTTTGTTTATTTGTCCTGCTTTCACGTCAAAACAGAGCGACGGATTGACGTGATTTTTTGTGTGGAGATAGTTGGAGGGCTGGAAAGTAACATAGACTACTTTTTATCCGGGCACCACGCGATCAAAGCCGCGGGCAGCAGTTTACCTATAAAACTACCTCGTTCCCAGACATAGCAAACTTTTATGTGGCACAGAATACCTACTGCCTAATCTAGAATACAATAATGATGATTAGAGAATTTCTAGCATCTTACTTGCTTCTGTCAATGAACTATGGCGGTTCCGCTGATTGAAATTTACGATCACAAGATTGCACATAATTTACATCATAATATAAAAGAAGCAAATAAAAAAAAGCATAATAAAACAGAAGCAAATCCACAGAACTAGATTATTATAAAAAAAAACCGGTCAAGTGCGAGTCGAACTCGTACGCCGAGGGTTCCGTACCTAGCCATAGTGCCAATTAAGCTAGTCCGCTTAATTGTATGAGCGCCCATACAACTCGGAGGACTTTTAATAGGCGTCAACTATGTACATATGTATGGGAACACCCTTTAATTTTCAACTTTTTTAATTTTTTGGAATTTTTCCTTTATTTGTGTTATAAGACCTTGCTTTTTGCCAAATTTCGTTATTCTAGGTCAACGGGAACTACCATTTAGGTTTTCGACCCAAAACCTCTAGGGTACTTCCGGTTGACCTAGAATTGTCAATTTTGGTTACAAGCAAGGTCTTTCAGCACAAGTAAAGTAAAAATTCCGAAAAATAAAAAAAGTTGATAATTAAGGTAAGTTTTGGTACTCACAAGTTTTCACGAAAACCTAAATTTGCCTATATCTTTTTATAGTGTTGACTCAGGACCTTGATTTTTATACTCACAATAGGGACTATAGACCTTAGTATATGGTATAAATTTCAACTTGCTAGCTCCACCCGTTCCTGAGATAATCGATGGTGACACACGGACGGACAGACGGACAGACGGACAAGAAAGTGATCTTATAAGGGTTCCTTTTTTTACCTTTTAAGGTACGGAACCCTAAAAATACATTTAAAATGTGGGATTGTACCAATGTGTTTGAACATATCTCTGACTACCCCTTAGACATCTTCAAAGGATCTAAAAAATCTAAAAGCTCTGAAAGAATATGGCTACCGCACCTTGGAAATACAGTCGTGATCATATGCTTTTTTTTAAATAATGTTGTTCATCAATCTAATTGTATTATAAGTTTCAACAAACCTCATAATATGCCTATATTTAAGTACGTACGATTTATAAAAAACTTGCATACAATAAAGCAGGATCAAGAATGAGTTTAGGTAATCAGTCTTTGTTGATGGGTGACCTTGTAAAGAGATTGTTTAAGTCGAAACAGATTGAATCTAAGCGATGACATTTTGCTGATAGCTCTAAAGGTCGATTCACACATATCAGTGAAGTCACAGTTCCGATACAGTACCTTACAGTGCGAAATATTCTTTCATACATTCTCTATGAAAGCATCTCCACTTGTCAGTGTCAGTGAAGACACAGTGCTCTCCGACACCGGCAATCACTGGAGCTCCGTGAACTGAGTACCTACTGACATTGTGTGAATTAAATCGCTGACGCAACACTATAGAACTGATACTGAACTGATTGGGCACTGTGTCGGAACTGTGGCATCACTGATTCACTGATATGTGTGAATCGACCTTAACTGATCTTTGTTCTATATCACTCTTGTAGACATCGATCGTGTAGGAAGAATCGTAGAAATTGAGCCTCTAGGACTCTATTATTTTATCGATCAATACCTTGGACGAAAACTTAAGTTACTTTTACATCTTTAGGTACTAGATGATTTATACAGTGTCAGGAGGCAAACTTTTCCTACACTTAACGAGACACTGTAGTGCCTAGGACATTGTTTGAGATGGAGTAGGCTTGCACAGCACCTAAACCATCCCCTCAGCTTAACTGACCATATCCACAGGAAAGACATGGTCAATACGGGTGAGGCTGACTTAGCCACGCGTTTCTTCACAATGTTTTCCTTCATCGTTTAGAGCTCTTGTTAATGCGCATATAAACTTTTCGAAACGAAAAATCCGCATCCGCATCGTGCATTAATGCACGGCGAGGGTTCGAACTCACGACTTTCGGATCGAAAGTCGAGGTACTAGCCCACCCGGCCAATACTGCTCTGCCAAATTGGAACTTAACTGTTTTTTCGAATTTTTTACATGATATTGTAAGGAGTTCCTTAATAAGTACTTATAGGTATCTACATTTAGGCATTGCGTAGGCTTATTAGGACAGTAACGGTATCATTCCATAAAACACCATTCATTTTGGACAAAATTATGATAAGTAGGTATAAGAGAAATAGATACAATAAAAAATAAATTACCTTTGTATTGAGAATGAGTTTGATATTTTTAGATTTACCTAGTCATAAAAAAAAATCTAATAATATTACTTTTCAAGTTCTATTATTAAAGTTCTATTTTATTAGAAGTAAAAAAATAAAAATTCAGGTTTCATACTAATATATTATCATTTATTAAAGGAAACGGGCACAATAAGCTTAATTTTGATTTATAATAATTTCTTAATAACTAAATTTATTGCCATAGTAATTTATCACTTATTCAGTCTATCACAAATTAAAAATAATTTTATTCTAATCCTAGTCATTCTAAACATTCCAAATGGATCCATCGACTTCAAGACTGTTGTAACAACAAAATATATAAACGCTTGTAGACAATTTGCTTTATTACCTGTCCCATCTTTTAATACAGATTTTAAATTAACCTAAATTGAAAACAATATCTGCAATACATTATCGAATTTTCGACCCTCTATTTTATTATCAGACTTATAAGATGCTGTTTCACACATCATCATATCTTCTTCTATCTTAGATTTTTCCTTCGATACTTTTATTTCCTGTTTCACTCTATTAGGTTCTATCTTACCCGATGTTCTCTCAAGGTTTATTTCTTGGTTGATATTGAACACGTTGCGGGGAAAGCTGTCTATAGTGTCATTATTGCGAAGTTTTTCTAGTCGTATGTCACTGTCTGTGTGGCTGACCGTGCCACGAAGATTGACTATTACCGTTGGTTTGATTACTGTTTGTGATTCGCGGTTCCCAATCTGGCTTTGACCAGCCATAGTATTAGTCAGCTGCATGTAATCTTCAGTCGAAACTTGTGATTCATCATCGCTTTCCTTATTTTTGTTTGGTCTGTTCTTGTTAATAAACTGCGGACGCTGTTTTGGTTTCTGTGTCGGTTTAGGTGTTTTATTGTGAGTGTCGATAAATACTACTACCTCTTTTGGTACTATTTCATCTTTTTTATCTTTCGGGTTTTCTATATTGTCTTTACTTGCTTCGTACTTCTCACCATTCGTTATTTCTAAATTCTTAGGGAAACGATATTTTAGTCTTGGCATTTCTATTCTGTCGTTTCTTCGAGGAATGAATTCTGCGTCACTTGGAAGCTGAAGGGGTTCATTTTCGTATCCGTACCTTTCATAGTTTTGAGACAAATTGTTATCATCGTGACTTATTTCTTCTGGCCGAGAGCGTATTCTGAGAGATTCAATGACATCACGAAATAAAGACCTTTGTTCCTGTTTCAAAGCTGTTTCTCGAGCTATCCATGGATTTGCGCTCGTAAGAATTATCATGTAAGTCACGCAAATGAAGCAGTGCATCTGTTGAAGAAATAAGAGCCTTAAAATAAATAACATTACTCTCCAATTACAAGAAAAACCTATTCTGAAATAATTACTTGTAATGGCTAGGTATTAGTGATGCGAAATTACTTTCATTACAAAGACGCGCGGTCAAATGAGCTAGTGACCTAGAAAGCTCAGGTTCAATAACTTCATTATTGTTTGTGCGTGAACGAGCATTCGCTTTATGGTTATTATAGGTAGGTACCTTACCTACATTATGATGAACACAAAGAAAGATAAACTCTAGATATATTCTAAACTCTAAACTCTATTTGTATCATCATCATCATATCCCTGCCCTTATCCCACTAGGTGTGGTCGGCACAACATGTTTCCGCCTTCTACTTCATTCTATCACTCGTCATCTCAGTGCTCACTCCTTTCACACACATATCTATACTCTTTTTGTATGTTGTCTTACTATTTGTATGCTGACAGGTAAAGTATTACATGTATTAGGTAATAGTTCGTTAAATTCTCTGGTATTCAATGAAAAATATAAAAACACAAACACAAAAATTCATTTCAGGTTTTTCCCCATACTTAAATTATAAAATAGCAAAGAATAAACTAGTAGTTCGCCCCGAACTGAGATCTCGCGCACCGTAGATGGCCAACATTTGGACTTTCTTCTGACTACCCCTATAATTTCAAGTGCTACTACTGCCGGGTATGCCTATTGCGCTAGCTCTTCATGGTAAAAAATACTAGCATGCATGCAATACATAATGTCGTGTCTAATTTTTCATTTATTTCATATTTATGAATTCTCGTCGTATTTTTAAAAGTATACGTCCTAGAATAAAAATAATAACTATTTTAGAATGTACAAATAAAGACCTTTCATTTGACACCGCACTCAATATATTTGTTTACTTAACTTTTTTAACCCTAATATTTTCATTTTTTATCAAAATTTTTTTTATCATGAAAATAAATCAAGTAGCATCTAAAATCATTGCAAACCAAACCGCAACGATGCCACTCTCTTTTTAAGACCGACCAGTCAATGAGCTACGAAGACATCGAAACTCTATGAAACGGGAGCTCTTGCAGCTCTGGTTTCGTAGTTTTTGGTCTTTGGTCGTATTTCAAAAACTATACATCCTAGATTAAAAATAAAAACCATTTTGGAATGTACAAAATAAGCCCTTTCGTATGACACCCCACTCAATATATTTGTGTAACTTTCATAATTTTTTACCCCCTTGGGAACCCAATATCTTCACAACCCCTTCATCGATTAAGCTCATATGCTCCACCGTAAATTTCCTTACCACAACCTATTGACCTACCAAGTTTCATGCAGATTGGATGAACGGTTCGACAGTTATGCTCGAACAACAATTCGTGAAACATACAAACATACAAACATACAAACATACAAACATACAAAGCAAAATCGCCCAACTTACCACTAAGATCTTCGCTCGCTTCGCTCGCTCGATCGAAAATGAAAAAAAAAAAAATCCCTAAAGCTTTGGGTAACAAGATCATTTCAACAAGCAAATTCCTAACATAACAGCGCTGAGCGTTGCTATTTCGAACAACCAGGGGGCTTAAATGATCATTATGCAATTCCTGTTATGAATCAGATTGAGTAGTTACTATATTATATTATAGTTATAATGTGACAATTTTACAATGTAAATTAAACAAAGGACTTGCATTGCAATCATTTTTCTTACAGGTCAATGTTGAAAATATTTTAGCACCTTAAGTAGGTACAAATAAAGTTTTGTTAATTATGCCAAATAGACTTGTGTTTGCAAATAATATAGGCCATATTCTTGTTATTGACACCGAAACCAATAGATGACACGAGATTGGAGGGCAAGGTGATTCAAATTTTATTAGACAATCGATAAAGTGTAAATCGCCCTGTTGAGGTAACAAGAAATGGATACCTACCTACGGGATAAAATAAAACAATGTGCTGCACCGATTAAAATTTTAAGAGAACAGTGAGACGATGATAATGTCTCTATTCAAAACCCGCCCTGTTTAATACAAACTTCAACCACGGCTTCTATGTTGGCTTCATCCCTTTAAAATAGGTAGAAGGTAAGATCTGCTATTCCAGAACATGTTCTATGTGCTTTAATAGAAAAATTAAATATGCTATTGTTTATATGCGGCCCATATACATTAATGGCTAGAACCTCAGCTATATCATGATTGGACAACAAACATTGAAACAAACTTTCATATTTGTATTATAATTGGGATCCCACGGTCGACCAGTCAATCGGGTAAGTAATTACTTAAGTAAGTTCATATGAGCTAGTGGCCAACTCTGGTGACGGAGTTTTTAGGCCGCCTAAAGGCCTCCGTCATGGCTTAACGACTTAAAAGCCGGGACCGACAATTTAACGTGTCCTGCGAAGCACGGAAGCGCTCAGATCGTAATGCCACCGGGTAAAAAGACATGAAGAAACAATAATAGTAGAAAAATCCTACCTTAATGCTGTTGCCGGACACCCAGTGCACGTAAGACTGAGTAGGCAGCTAGACCGGGAAGCCGGGGTTGAATGACCCTTCCTGAACTGCAGGAGCAGGCAACTTTTAATCTAGGAAATAAACAGGTGCCCTATAAAGAACCCTAGAATCCAAAAAATATGTTTTTTTTTTTTTTAATTCACGGTCTTTTAAATTTGGCGAAAACAATAAAACCCTAATAAATCTGATGGAATATGTCCATTTTAAAAAATAGAAAATTGTAGAAAGATATTCCGTGACGCACATTATAATAGAAATGCCATGCGATGGCCGCTATTCAAAAATATAGGTCGATCTGTCTTCTGAATTACCGTATGCTGCAACTGCAAAATAGATGACAAAAACAGTCCTTCAGATTAGTCGTAGAGAATTATGAGAACAACACAAACATCTAAAATGTTGATCACCCCTGCGAAGAATTAACCAGCAAGTTGTCTTGTCGGGAACTACTCCTGATATCCGGAACCACATATTAGAAATTACACTTTAAACGTGCAAATATCAACCTTAATGCCCACACTTAGAGTGTAACCAGCCGCATCAGAGTTTGCATTTGCAATTTAATTTCAATCAATTTTTTGCAAATTTTGAAATGCAATATTTATTTGTTTGCGATAAAGTTGAAATTATGAGTAATTTTCATTTCCAAATGACTTTTCGTTAATCGTTTTTGTAATTTTATGCGATTGTTTCCGATATCTTACGAAATCCATTATTTTTCTGGTTTTACTGTAAAAGGTCTGATTACGCTGACTATAGGCTATGTGGTGAGCTTATTTTATAGTCATAGGTAGTCAGTATTACAATAGTATAATTAAAATAATGAATAGATAATAACACTCGTTTGGTTTGCTGAGCTGCTATAATCTTGTTATAAAATACTTAGATTTATAAGAAGTGTTGTACTTTTCTATCTCTCATTCCATCGCGGAGTCTTTATAAGTACTGTCATGGAAGTTATTATTATCATTTTTTTTTTTGAGCTAGCTACTTCGAATCACCGCTACTTACTTACTTATGCGTTAAACTCACCTCTCTTTGTTTTTTTAACCGACTCTGTATATTATATGAAAATAAAAAAATATTTGGCAATAGGCTACCTATATTTGGAAAAAAATTGTCATTGAAGTTAAAAATATACAATATATAAAAAAATACAATGTTAAAAATATACTTTACAATAAAATTATTTTCAGTAAGATTGAGCGAGGCATAAAGCGACTAAATTTTTTGCAGATTTAAAATTTGAGTTCAAACAACAAAAAATGTTGCTCTACATTGTGAGCAGTGGGTTGTTCTTTCTGTATGTATTATTGTGGTGGAGAAATCGGAAGTTATATAGATTGTCATCAAAGCTGAAGAATGATTTGTGGTGCTTACCCCTGGTTGGACATGCGCACCTTTTTTTGGGAAGTGATGAAGGTAAAAAATGACGCTTTTAACCTTATGCATCAATATCATTCTTATCTGAAGTTAAACGATAGTTCTCATAAAAACGATTCATAATGTGAATAAAACCTACTTTAATTTGCCTATAAACTACATCAACTAGCCTTATGTATACTTAATTCAATATAATTGTGGGTGTTCCGATCCTAAATTTGCCGATTCCTGCTTTGCTTGCGTGATACCATGGATATTTTATTTTATTTTTGAATTTTCGTTAAACTTACAGCTAGGTACATTTATAAAAGGATAACAAATAAATACATGTATAAGGTACAATACATGTATATGTCCATCAATAGCAGCATTGTCCCGCAAAATATATTTTTTTAATTGACTTAATACTAACACTCTCGGATATTACTTCCAACATCCAATGACAATCACAAATAGTTTTTAATATCAGAGTACATGTATAATGTAGATAGAAAATTGTACTTTTGTTAAACGCCCCCTTCTTTGGAAAGCATTGCTGAGGCTTGAGACGCACACTAGTTCTTTCCAAATCAATCATTGACTAGGTACTTTAGATCTGGGTTTCTGTCTGTTTTCCATAGAAAATAAACGTTGGAAGGCCTATAAAGCTGAGAGCATTGTTGCTGTTTCAGATCGAATGAAAACTTTCCAAACCATTGGACGGATGTCTTATAAAACTGGTGGCCTGACTGGGTTATGGCTAGGCCAGCGGTTTTTCGTGCGTGAGTACTTAGTATCTTTACTTCAGGCTACTAAAGTTGATATATCTTTCGATAGTAATCGTAGTAGTCAGTGTGATCGGTTAAAAGTTTGCTTGATCTAAAATATTTGTACTGAATCTGTCCCCTGTAGCACGTTGTAATTTTTATAAAAAATAGAGAAGATAATATTAAAAAAAAATATATATCAAAAAACCTTTGATCAAAAATTTTCCCTAACCTTATTTCAAAATAAAAATATGTATTTACATTTTGTCTATTTTCCAAAAACTATTTAATCTACTCGCTTCTTTGGTCTATCACTAGTCTGTTTACTTACTGTCCATCGGATTTTACCTTCGGATTTATTATGCACCATTAAAGTGCTGACTATTTTTATAGAGGTGGCAGATCCGAAGACGCTAGAAGTTGTCATGAAGAACTGCCTAGATAAAGACGAGATCATGTCCTTAGAACACGACTTATTCGGCAACGGAAGCATTTTTGCGCCAGGTAAGATAAATAAAGAAAAAACTTAGCTAACTGAAAACCAAGTGATGAGAATGATATTTCGTAAATAGTTGCTAAGTATTTCTCGTTAATGGTACTTAAGAGATTTTTTTATATTTTTAAGAGGTCGCTGGTGGACTATAATTCTGTATCTCTCTTTCTGTAGTCGGCTCTTCATGCCTGAAGATCATGATCATTGGATGTCTGATTGTAGACATCTTGCCTCCAGTGTCCAGGTGGACCACATCGTAGAACCTAGCTTTTTTCAATTTCAATTCTGTACTTATAATCATCCCCTACGGATGCGCACAGTGAGACAAGTTTTACATCGTAACGGTGAGAAGGGTGGAGAGAGGCAACACGTCCGTGCGCTTAGCAATCGTAAAGATGAATGGGTTTAAAATGATTGAGACCCTGGGTCCGTGGGGTACCGGGGCCCATCGCGTTTTCAAAATTATTTCAGGGCATCTTATCGAAGCGACACGTGATCCCAAGTCTGGCACTTTTTTGGCTCAACATCAGCATTGCCATCCAGCGCGGTAATGCTGCCAGTGTCTTGGGCACGCTTCCGTCTGGCAGTGGCTTGGATCAGTTGAGCTACCTATAGATCGTTTCCAACGATCCTTAGATGGCTCAACTGGTTCTTTTTGTATTTTATACTTTTATGTAAATATGTAGTAGTTTAGTTTCTGTAAATAAATGTACCTTGAAATTGTTTAAAATGATAATTCACTAATGGAAAACTTCACTACTATCGTAGGCTGTCCCTGTTCATGACTCTCATACTGTTCATGATCAAACGTAATTTCGTCAACGTTATCAAGATCAACACCACTAGATCAACTTTAATATTTGTCATCACTGTTAATAATTGTATTCTACATGCCACATTCGAACCAGAGAGGTTTTAATTACATACTGTTTTCATTTCATTTCTAGTACCAATCTGGCGTCCTCGACGTAAGGTCATCGCCCCAACCTTCAGTACTAAGAACTTGAACCAATTCGTAAAGGTATTCTCTGAACAGAGCTCTGTGATGGTCGATTTGATAAAATCAAAAGCTGGTAAAGGAACATTCTCGTTATGGAATTATCTCACTACGTATACTATGGATTCTGTATGTGGTGAGTTTCTTTTTATGCGTTCAAGTTAGTATTTTCTACAGGCGAAAGCTTATAAACTTTGGTGAACAGAAATTTCACGCTTTTGACTAGCAGGAACATTGAAAAGTAAAGTTAGGCTATCTATGGATCAATGTATGTATGTATAGGGGCTTCCTTTTCCGCATTTAGACTCAAAGGTGGTCCTTTATGCGTGGGGATGACCAGCTCACTAGTTGTGAAGCCAGCCTAACTCCTCCCAGAAGCACAGAAGTTTCCTGGGATCTTCGCAGGCTTCGAGGAGCGACCTCGGGTTGTTGAGGATTTGCTGCCGTAGTGCTGCTACGCCCACGCATTCCAGGACTACGTGGGCTGAGTATCTATGAATCGTTTGTTCTATCCCTCTCTTTAAATAGGATCGCGTGAAATGGCGTTTAAGGGGGGAGGGTTATACCCAGAGGTTGGTTACAGTTAGTTGCCAATGATGATGATATAAAATATATATTGCTTAATGTTTTGTTATAGAGACAGCATTAGGCTTCAAAGTGAATGCTCAGAGGAACCCAGACCAGCCATTCTTGGATGCCTTCTATAATCACTGCCGGATGGCTTCCTTTCGAGCTTGTCTGCCACCGATCGCGCAAAAAATCTACAAGTTCATGCCGGTATACTCAGTGTATATGAAGGATATCTATTGTATGTGGGATTTCGTTGACAAGGTAACATCATACTAATATTATAAAGGCGAAAGTCCGTGTGTGTGTGTGTGTGTGTGTGTGTGTGAATGTTTGTTACCACATATCTCCATAACTACTAAACTGATTTTGATGGAATTTGGAATGTAGATAGTTTAGGTTCTGGATACATAGGCTACTTTTATCCCAGAAAAATGTATGGTTCCCGCAGAATAAAAAATAGTGGTCCACGCGGGCGAAGCCGCGGGCTTTCACTAGTTGAATAATATTTTTAACTTCCAAAGAGAAAGAGGGGTGTTCTAATTTTGTAGTGCTTATTTGTCTGTGTGTCTGTCTGTTATATATATGCCATAATATATATATGTTATACAGGGTGAATTTTTGAGATGGGGCAGTAAGGGCAGCTACCTCAACCGTTGTAGCTAGAGGAAAACGTTCTTAGGAGACCATCCTTAATTTTTAAAAATATTTCGACCTGCATTCACAGATTTTGAAAAATATGTACAGTCAGCGAGAAAATGGGCCATTTACACAAAAACTTTTTTTGATGCCAATCGATCCTGTTTCATCTAAGGATAAAAAGGTTCTTTCAGACCAACTGAGGTTAGAGTACTAGAAAAGTCAGAAATCGCTAAAATGTATTTCTGAGACAAGACAGTAAGGGCTACCTTAACCGTTGTAGCTACAGGAAAATGTTTTTAGGAGACTACCCTTAACTTTTGACGATATTTCAACCTGCATTCACAGATTTTGAAAAAAATGTACAATCAGCGAGAAAATGGACAATTTAAATAAAAACTTTTTTTGATGCCAGTCGATCCTGTTTCATCTAAGGATTAAAAGACTCTATCGGACCAACTGAGGCAAGAGTACTAGAAAAGTCAGAAAACGCAAATAACTTTGATTATACATTTCGTACGAAATCATTTTGTCATTTGTCATAATTTTTCATCATTTTGTCGAAATATCTTCAAAAGTAAGGGTAGTCTCCTAAGAACTTTTGCCTGTAGCTACAACGGTTAAAGTAGCCTTTACTGCTCCGTCTCAAAAATACATTTTAGCAATTTCTGACTTTTCTAGTACTCTTACCTCAGTTGGTCCGAAAGAGCCTTTTAATCCTTAGATGAAACAGGATCGACTGGCATCAAAAAAGTTTTTGTGTAAATTGCCCATTTTCTCGCTGAATGTACATTTTTTTTAAAATCTGTGAATTCAGGTTGAAATATCGTCAAAAGTTAAGGGTAGTCTCCTAAAAAAGTTTTCCTGTAGCTACAACGGTTAAGGTAGCCCTTACTATCTTGTCTCAGAAACACATTTTAGCGATTTCTGACTTTTCTAGTACTCTAACTTCAGTTGGTCTGAAAGAGCCTTTTTATCCTTAGATGAAACAGGATCGATTGGCATCAAAAAAAGTTTTTGTGTAAATGGCCCATTTTCTCGCTGACTGTACATATTTTTCAAAATCTGTGAATGCAAGTCGAAATATTTTCAAAAATTAAGGATGGTCTCCTAAGAACGTTTTCCTCTAGCTACAACGGTTAAGGTAGCTGCCCTTACTGCCCCGTCTCAAAAATTCACCCTGTATATATATTTTATGTCTGTTATAAACTGAACTGATAGTGATAGCAGTTGACAACTACTAGTTAAGAAAATTATACTGTGAGTAGAAATAATTGTAATTATCGAATTGAATTGTAATTATTTTAATTACAGCATATAGAAACAAAACGTGAGGAGGTGAAGCGAAAGATCAAAGGTAATAATTGTTTACTGGGAATATAATTTTATTGTGACAGAACATGCTAGGCTCTAATTAATTAACATTGAATTACTACAATAAAGTTTTTTATGGACCTCGACAGTACAATAATCTATTCTAGTTTTAAAAATTAAGTGACCTCATTGTTAGTAAATAAATTAATCAAAATCGTTTAAACCGTTAATGAGAGTTACAAATCCTAAATCTTAGATGCAAATTACTTATCAGTGTTTGTTTGTTGCACTTTCGTGCCTTCTACTCAACCGATCATCAAAAGCAACGGGGGGAAAAATCGAACCACCAAAGTATAATAAAACAACAAAATCCACAATAACGCGAATGAAGCCGCGGACAAGAACTAGTTTGTAATAATGTACCAATTTTTTTTGTTGTTGTAGTAAGGTAATATCGACCAAGAGGTAGACCACCCGCTCGATGGTCGAATGATATCGTAAACGTGGTAGGGAATCAGTGGATGAGACTCGCGAGGGATCGGAGAGAATGGCGTGATACAGAGGAGGCCTATACCCAACAGTGGTGGAAATGGGCTGAAGTGATGATGAAGAAGGTAATATTTGAAGTTTTGATACGTTTTCAGGCAACGATGAGGACCGGCAGACGTTTCTGGAACTGTACATAGAGTCTTCTGGAGGCTCGTCAGGGTTCACAGACATGGAGTTGAGGGAAGAAACCCTGGTGCTTCTACTGGCTGGCACCGACACTTCTGCTGTGGGAGCCGCCTTTACCTGCCTCATGCTGGCAAGACATCCTGATGTGCAGGACAAAGTTTACGCAGAGTATGCCATTTTTACACTAAAACTTTCAAAATGTACATATGGACTTCTTATAGCTGATAAATATGTTGTTATCTTTATCTCTTTCTATGGAAGTAATGCCAAGAAAATAATATTCTCTAAAGCCGTGTGTGACTGGTGAATATGAATAATGGAGTTAGTTTAGTTTCTGAAATCTGAAGTCATGTTTTATCATTAGTATCATCTACTCATGTAACTTTAGGTACAAAAGGCTCTTGCCTGCTGTTAGTACTATTATGCATGTCTGTTTATATTTATAATTACCTTATCTATTGATTAAGCCCAATTAGTTTTAATCAGAACCATGTTTCTGTTAAGGATATGGGCGTTGAAGCTGCTTCAGAGTTATTAACTTTTGAAGTTTCATCGTACTTCTGTAAACTATGTTCCTGCTTGTCTGTTTTGAATAAAAATATTTTTGAATTTGATTTGTTTGCCGAGTGGAAAATGCATTGAATTTCGATCTGAAACTCGTGGAGTCGGGTGAGAATATAATTGAACTGGGCTATCACATGCCTATGCGCAGAGGTGAAGAGGTGATGCAGACTGAGAAGTAGACTGAACCAAAATAATCGCCAAATTATCCTGTTATAGCCCTTATTGAATTCAAAAGACATAGAAGAAGAATAACTCAAAATACTGGCATTATTTTAATTCATAAATATAAATAGCATCACATTGTTGCAGTACTCATAGTAAAGTTTGTTTATTATCGCTTTATTTTTCAGGTTACAAGAAGTATTCGGTGACACGAACAGACAACTAACTGCCGCAGATATACCTCAACTCAAGTACCTAGAAGCAGTCATCAAGGAGTCCCTCAGACTCTATCCACCAGCACCACTTATATTGAGAAAAGTCGAAAAAGATATTGTGATACGTAAGTTGATTTTTCCTAATGAGTTATTTTTAGTTTATACAAAGGTAATACTTTATTTTTTATTTAATTTGAAATTAAAAAAAAATAAAAATAATATTCAGATTGTAAGATTTAAAAATATGGGTCTATTAACCAACATCTGACATAATTTTAATAGTAACTTCAGGTGTGATTTTGCTCGGTTTTTTTTATACTTGAGTATCATTTCCAAATTAGTTAGGAGTAGGTACTTACAATTGAAATTGATTCGAGCACGAATAGTACTTACCTAACCATACAGACATCCTTTATAACAATTCAAACCTTAAATTCTGTTACAGCAAATGGACTAGAATTACCAAAAGACACCTCTATATTGATCAATATCTGGGCAGTTCACCACAACCCTGAGTACTGGGGCGTTGACTCGGAAATGTTCAAACCAGAACGTTTTCTAGAGCAAGAGCTGAAACACCCAGCCGCGTTCATACCATTCAGTTATGGACCTAGATCGTGTCTGGGTAAGACCTTTTTTTGAACTAACATTTCACAGAACTTTCAAAGGGCTTGGTTACAATATTATCCTGAAGCAGTTATTTCAAAATTCGAAAACTTGCCTGAAGACAAAACTTTAGCAAATTACCTGTCTTGAAATTTTGCTACTTATTTCTTTAGTTTAGTAGGTAATGTTCTAAAAAGCGGTAATAGGCTTGTAACAATCATAATTATGTTAACTTACACACCATCTGCATCATGAACATTTATTTAATTTACAGAGTCTAGCATTGATTTCTTATACGTAGGTACTTCTAGGCACTCCATCTGAAGACTTTTTTACACTTAGGAGGCCTTACATTATTATTATAAACTTGAACACTGATTAAATAATACTCAAGATTCGCCCTGTTTCTGTTAAACACCATCTAACAAAAAAGGACGGCAATTGTTTAAACAGTGTTTCAATTTTATGAGTAGAGGGCAGGATCTTTAAGATTTAAAATGCATTTCAAAAATTACTTCCAGATGGAGTTTGAACCAGCAACCCTTGCTAGTACCGAGCTTTAGTCCAATTGTGCTACTGGGCAATTGACGTCGACATTTCTTCGATTGCCCAGCTCAAGTTGACTAGAGCACGACTACTGTTTACTCCCTCTGGGTCTTACTTATGAAAGATGTTTAAAGTTGAACACTGGTTAAACTACGTCCTGTCTTTATTTGTGGATAGTGATAAACAGAGACAGGACGTTGTTTAACCAGTGTTCAACTTTAAACATCTTTCATAAGTAAGGGGGTCTGATTATAAATTTATATTTCAGGATATAAATACGCAATGATGTCAATGCAGTCGTCAGTTGCAGCGTTGGTGCGGCACTACCAGCTGAAAGAAGCCGGTGACGTCACTGTACATGCGCCACTTCGCGTCAAGTTCGACGTCATGATGAAACACGTCGACAACTTTGAGTTACAGTTGGAGATTAGAAATTAACGATGTTTTATTCAGGCTGAAACGTTTACAAAGAAAAACAATGAAAAAACAATGAAAAAAATTATACTTAAAAAAAAACAATGCAAAAAACAACAAAAAAAACAATGAAAAAAAAATAACAACAGTGAAAAATCACAAAAAAACAATGAAAAAAAAAAACATAAGTATATTGTTTTGTACTATCGATCACGACGGTAGGTAGATCACTAATTTAGAATCTGTGTAAACAAGTGTACCAATCAAGTGAACCTTTTTCTTCAATAGGTTTTCTCAGACTGTCTCTTGTTTGACCAATCTGTCCTTTGTGAATAAAATTGAATGAGATAAGTTAAAATATGAATAATTTTAATCAAACGAGAAAAACTCGTTTTTAAAATTTATCAGCTTTAGTTAGATAGATAGATTAGATTATCACTTTATTGTACACCATAAACATACAGCACTAAAATAAACCTTAACTAAACAAAAGTGTAACAATGGGCGACCTTATCGCTGAAAGCGATCTCTTCCAGGCAACCTGTGGATGGACAGGATATAAATTGACTACTAATGGCAGCTTTATCTTAGCATAAGAATAGTATTACTAACCTAAGTAACAATATAATTTTTCAAATTCAAAAAATAAACACATTTGACACTACGATTGTTTGTATTTAAATCAACTCTCAGATTTTCAACTGAGACAAAGATAATATCTTCAAGACTTGAATTACCTATTGGTTTTGTAGGATTATAAGGTAACTTCTTCTGTATCGATTAACAAAATAACATTTGAATGTCATTGAATACTTGATTTTTGACGGTAAAACCATTTTTAGTCATGTTAATAACCTATATTGTTAAAGGTAGACTTTTGAAGGCCAATGTTACCTCTAAACTGGTTTCAGTGAGTTGACTTGTGTCTGTTAACAAAAACATAAACTGTGATATCATTCGCGTAACATTTGTGTTGTGTAGTGCTCGACAATGTTGAAATTAATATTAATATTTGTTATAATTTGGCTTGTGGTCTTACGATGGGTTCGACGACGCAAGATTCAGTGCTGCAAGCAGTTTAAGAATGATATTCCTGCACCACCAGTTATTGGACATGCTTACATGTTGATTGGAAATGGAGAAGGTATGATTCAAAATCTAATTTAAAAGCAATAAGCAATTAATTAACGCAAGCTACAATCTACAACACATTAACAATAACCTACACTTCCTTCGATCTTGGCATCCGTGGAGTTGTCCGTTTCGATGCGCAATGCAACTTTTTCACACAAAATTTTCTACTGCGCAGCGAAAAGCCTAACTTCACGAATGCCCAGGGCCTGTATTCTACTAGATGACAACCGCTTTGGTTTGGTTCGATCTCTTAAATGTCAGCCATTTGGTGAAATAGTAGAATAGCTTTTCAAAAATTTGTTCTGCCAAAGTTCAAAACCTCACCACAACTGAGTCGTTTGTTATTAGTAGTCATGGAAACAGTCGCTTTAGTTGAGGTTTTGGTTGAGGTTGATAAAAAGTTCGGTACCGGAATCGACGCCCGATCCATTGTGACAACCGTACCTATATTATTTTACTATTGTTAAAGCGTAGTACTAAACGGAACAAGACATTGATAAATTGGAGAGATCAAGAAGAGGCCTTTAACTAATGGGAAACGATTGGTTAAATATAATATTGCTTGCTCATAAATGTGGAATGAGATAGATCTTTATACTTTCTTAGAATTAAATCAAAAATCAGTCAATTTTAAAGTAAGTATAAAGTTAGTGATAAAGGATAATCACTGGAGGGATTTTCTTTGATTAATCACCCTTTGCACAAAACATAGCCAAAAAATAAAAGAAAATGGCTTATTATATTTTGCTCCCACTCTCGTGATCCAAAATAGTAATATTTGGATTTGTGATATTTCTCCTAAATGGGCGTGACCTATGTAGCTTTTTACCCGGCTGACTGTCAAGTCACAGGGTTATGTAGATCGCGCTTTTCTATGTAAGTATGTGGGTATGTAATATTCTCTAGTAGGAGTAGGTTTGCCCAGGAGTCGTTCTTTATCTACTTTTGCATGTAAGCACTTATTGTTATGACTGTAAATTGATTGTTTCGGTTGTGCACCTTTCACTGTTTGTCTCATTGATAACAGTCAGGGTTGACCTCAACTTGAACCTAGATGCCCTTATAATCGTATAAAAACAACAAAAATACATAAGTAGTCAATTTTAGTACCTACCAGAAATCTGACTGTTTCTTTTAGGTATAAAGTAGGTACCTACACACATACACACACTCACAGCAGTTGGTTTTATGTGCAAAAACAGTTTTTTCAGATGCCATAAGGTCAACCAGTCATTAGGCTGATGTAATTGTGATTTAGCTTGACAAATTGCCCTTGCTAAATTGTCGAAGTTGAGCACAACGTAGATGAGTTGATGATCACTTGCATGATCAACTTGATTGACTGATTACTTACATGATCTAGATTTCACAGGTCTTTTTCTTTTAGCATCTTCATTACTGAAGGTTGTCAAGTTTACCTATCTTGGGCTTTAGCAGACATGCTACTTTTAGCAGCGGCGATCGGTGATTCATTCGCTTTTTAGAAGCTAAATGCAGGGACCACGCCTCACTTAAAAACGCCAAACGCGGTGATCGGCAATTGCAGCAGTCGCTAAAACACATGACTCCGATACCGCGCCCGATCTTAGGAAGTCGATGGAGCATCGAAAACGCGCGATGTTGATACTGCGATCGAACGAGATCGATCAATCGAAAGAGAGTTGTAGCGACATCTACCTGTCGCTAGATGAACTACAGAAAACATGCTACGCACTACAGATGGCGCCACGCTCGACATCAACGACTCATATCTGAGTTTCTTAAGGATAACGAACTTCCAAGCTACTCCAAAAGCAACTACTACTGCTAAGGAAGAAACACGCTGTGCAGTATCAGACCTCAGACCAGATTGCAGGCTAAAAGGAGCAACGGAATCACACGCAACATCGGAATTCCCTAGGTCTCGCAAGCGGAGTTTCTACCGAGTTGAAGCTTGTATACAGCTATCCGATATCAACTGTTGGTCGAAAGACCACGGGTAAGTGGGCCAGATGGGCCGACCCGTTGCAGAGGAACCACCCACTCTGCCTTTGGGGAACTATTCCACCCTGTTCCCCAAACTGGTGACCCCGACGTGATCCAGCCGTCGACTACCTCGGACGACCTTCCTGCCGAAACCCGACGACTGGAACCCTCAACACGCAGCACCTTCAGCGCCATCATTAACCTTCGTCTCTCTCTCTCTCTCCCTCAAGCCTTGACATCCGGACCAGCTTCACACCACACCAGCAATCTTCAGCCTCCAGCCTCCGCAGTTCCATCGCAAGCCGCCCCGACTTCCTGGTTCTGCAGGCTCTCCGCTCCTCGATACGCTTCGTGGAGATATCTCAACCGCAGCATCGTCTGGGTATCTCATCCCGACTCACCGTGGACATCACCCAGAGCACTGCACCGCACGCCGAATCGTCCCGACTCACCGTGGACACGTCTCGACTCACCGTAGACGCACTCGGCGCACCGCGTCGTCCCGACTCACCGTGGACACGTCTCGACTCACCGTAGACGCACTCGACGCACCTCTCCGTCCCGACTCACCGTGGACAGACATCGTCTCGACTCACCGCAGACGCATCCGACGCATCGCTTCGTCCCGACTCACCGTGGACACGTCTCGACTCACCGTAGACGCAACGATGCACCGCTTCGTCCCGACTCACCGTGGACACGTACAATGCTGGTGACAAGATCATATCGACCTTCGGTCTGGAAAGGGAGTGATGTAGCGACATCTACCTGTCGCTAGATGAACTACAGAAAACATGCTACGCACTACAGATGGCGCCACGCTCGACATCAACGACTCCTATCTGAGTTATCCTTGGATAACGAACTTCCAAGCTACTCCAAAGTAACTACTACTGCAAAAAGTGAAACACGCTGGACAGTATCAGACCTCAGACCAGATTGCAGGCTAAAGGAGCAACGGAATCACACGCAACATCGGAATAACATTGGAATTCCCTAGATCTCGCAAGCAGAGTTTCTACCGAGTTGAAGCTTGTATACAGCTATCCGATATCAACTGTTGGTCGAAAGACCACGGGTAAGTGGGCCAGATGGGCCGACCCGTTGCAGAGGAACCACCCACTCTGCCTTTGGGGAACTATTCCACCCTGTTCCCCAAACTGGTGACCCCGACGTGATCCAGCCGTCGACTACCTCGGACGACTCCTGCCGAAACCCGATGACTGGAACCCTCAACACGCAGCACCTTCAGCGCCATCATCAACCTTCGTCTCTCTCTCTCTCTCCCTCAAGCCTTGACATCCGGACCAGCTTCACACCACACCAGCAACCTTCAGCCTCCAGCCTCCGCAGTTCCATCGTAAGCCGCCCCGACTTCCTGGTTCTGCAGGCTCTCCGCTCCTCGATAACGCTTCGTGGAGTTACTTCAACCGCAGCATCGTCTGGGTATCTCATCCCGACTCACCGTGGACATCACCCAGAGCACTGCACCGCACGCCGATTCGTCCCGACTCACCGTGGACACGTCTCGACTCACCGTAGACGCACTCGGCGCGCCGCGTCGTCCCGACTCACCGTGGACACGTCTCGACTCACCGCAGACGCACTCGACGCACCTCTCCGTCCCGACTCACCGTGGACAGACACCGTCTCGACTCACCGCAGACGCATCCGACGCATCGCTTCTTCCCGACTCACCGTGGACACGTCTCGACTCACCGTAGATGCACCGATGCACCGCTTCGTCCCGACTCACCGTGGACACGTACAATGCTGGTGACAAGATCATATCGACCTTCGGTCTGGAAAGGGAGTGATGTAGCGACATCTACCTGTCGCTAGATGAACTACAGAAAACATGCTACGCACTACAGATGGCGCCACGCTCGACATCAACGACTCATATCTGAGTTTCTTAAGGATAACGAACTTCCAAGCTACTCCAAAAGCAACTACTACTGCTAAGGAAGAAACACGCTGTGCAGTATCAGACCTCAGACCAGATTGCAGGCTAAAAGGAGCAACGGAATCACACGCAACATCGGAATTCCCTAGATCTCGCAAGCGGAGTTTCTACCGAGTTGAAGCTTGTATACAACTATCCGACATCAACTGTTGGTCGAAAGACCACGGGTAAGTGGGCCAGATGGGCCGACCCGTTGCAGAGGAACCACCTACCTCTGCCTTTGGGGAACTATTCCACCCTGTTCCCCAAAGAGTCGCTAAAAGCATCGATGCAGTCACAAAATTGGCGATCCCCGATCCTAAAACCAGCATGTCTGCTATAGCCCTAGTTTTTGAAGCTTTAGGGATAGGCAGGCCAGTGTATTTTAACTTGGTCAGAATAACGAGTATGTGAACGAGCGCGAGGTCTGTCCAGTAGGCCTAACAAGTGCAGCGTCGAGAGTCGAGAAAAGAGACTTTTCTATCGGTTAAACTGCTCTTACGTATGCGTTAGAGCAGTTCGACCTATCGAGATATCTCTCTCGATGTTGCACATTAGGCCGACTGGTTGAAGCAAGGTTGTCAGGGTTTCGAACTCACACGAACGGAACACGGAAACAGCCTAACACGGAAGAATAACAAGCAATTTATTCAAAAATAAAAAAAACCCGGCTGAACTGAAAAGTTGGAAACAGCATTATCTTATCAATCACAAAATTAAATTACAATTTTATTATTATGTAGGTATCTAGGGTTCGATGTCGTGCGCATTTTCCTAAACGTTGTTGTCACAGTTGACACACAGATGGCTCTGCGAGTACCTAAATTAAATGCGTAAGTTATTTCTTAAATATGAGATATCTCCTAAATGGCTGAACCAATTTCGATGCAGTTTGTTCTAAACGTTGCGTGTGACTAAATAGAAAATTTTAGTATGCGTTTTGGCTAGCAATTCTATTTAGGGCGTAGGGATGTGCGATCTTTTCATTTGATCCGATTTTTAGGATCGTAATGGATCGTAATGTCTCGATCCGATCCGCGGATCGGATCGCATTGTTACGATCCGATTTTCAAAAGATCGTATCAAAAGATCGAATGAAATAAAACCAAATAAAGTATTTTTAAAATGTTATTTTAACTTGCAAATCAAACTTGCATTGCAAAGAAACATGTCAACCTTTCAGATTAATGATTTTAAGTGCCAACCTTTTATTTAAACTTAAAAAAAAATAACTAATAAGTAGATGATTTGGATCCAACCATAGGAAGACTCACACGACTTAGCAACTTGCAGGTAAAGTGACGTGTTTTATTTTGCTAGTTACTTATTACACCGTTCAAGTTAGGATTATAGTCCCGATTATAACAATCTTACCGATACGTTTAGTTGATTCATTCGATCTTTTCGATCCGATCCGATCTCCGGTGTAGTTCAAGCGATCCGCCAAAAAATCGAATGGCTTTTATACGATCCGAAAAATCGCTTGATCGTATGCAAGCGATCCGATCTTCTAAAAGATCGGATCGGATCGGCGCATCCCTATTAGGGCGCAAAATAGATTTTCAAAAATTTTGAGACTCGATTTAGTCTTCGAAGACGTCATGTTAGATTAAAAAAAAATATATTTGATATCAGTCCACCAACTTCTTGATTTTGACATGGATTTTGATATGATGGCGTGATTTTCATTTTGAAAATTCACACATTGTTGCATTTTCTAGCCGCACTATTTGATTAATCGAAATAAAAAGTATCCTAGAGCACAATCGAGATAGAGACGATTCTAACGATACCTCATTCATCAAAATCCATCCAGCCGTTTAGGAGTACCGTGGTAATAAAGAATATTACTTACATACCCACGAACATACATAGAAACGCGCGATCTACATAACCCTGTCTGACTTGACAGTCAGCCGGGTAAAAATAGCATAATTGTGTTATTCTAAGATTATACTCAATTGCCATTCCAAATTCTATCCAAATTATTTTTTTCAGCAAAGGCGTTACAAAAATCTCCCTGCTCACACATTCGATTTTTTTTTAATATTTTATTATTGTGTAGAAATACTTACATTGAAATAGGTGAGATGAGATGGTGTAAAGTTGAAACTAAGGACCAATATTTATGTTGCAGTTAAAATGAAAGCCATTCAAGACTTGGGCCGTGAAGCGATAAAGCAAGGTGGAGTGACGATGTTGCAGTCCTGGTTATTGGACCGTTTTTACACAAGTATGTGCTAAAAATTTGACTGTATAACTTGTGCTATGTATATTATGTAGAGATATATACCTACCTACATTTTTTATTGAAACATTCGAATAAGTTTACCAATACCTAGAACATAAAGTGTTCATATAAACATAGTGGTTCTTACTTATAAAAGATGTTTAAAGTTGAACACTGTTTAAACAACGTCCTGTCTTTATTAGTGGATAGTGACGAATAGAGACAGGACGTTGTTTAACCAGTGTTCAACTTTAAACATCTTTCATAAGTAATGGGGAAGTGTGTAAAACTACTAATTTCTAAAATAAGTATTTTTCGAAAATGATGAAATATCAAATATTTCTCTTTATATCAAAATATCTCTTTTAAATATTTTTAATCTAAATGATCACAAGGAGTAGGTACTTATTCGATGTTCATCTGAAAATAGGCTTCCGCAAATCACCTGACTATTTTTTTTTTTCAGTGGTAGCCGACGCAGAAGTAGCTGAAATAGTTCTAAGAAATTGCCTGGAAAAGGATGACAGTATGAAGATGTTCAAATCCATTTTTGGAAATGGAATATTGGTGTCTGCTGGTAAGTAGGTACTTACTAAATTGAAACAAAATCCTATAAGTATTTTTGAAAAAAAAAGTCATCTTTAGGGCGAAGCATCCAAAACGTGAAGTTTTGTGACATTGTTGCTATAAAATAACAGGCTCAGTCCAAAACATTTACCCCCTTATTTAAGAGTATGAAAGATGTTTTAAGTTGAACACTGGTTAAACAACGTCCTGTCTCTATTCGTCACTATCCACAAATAAAGACAGGACGTTGTTTAACCAGTGTTCAACTTTAAACATCTTTCATAATTAAGGTCCTTATAGATTACAAAACATACCTGTCTTGAAATATGGTTGGGTTGTTGTGTTTGTGTGGTTCGTATTTTGCCAAAAGTTTCAACTTCCGCTCCAAAGATGTAATTTGTTCTATAGTGAATCTTATATCAGTTCCAGAATGGCGAAAACGTCGAAGGTTGCTAAACCCTGCATTTTCTACAAAAAATCTGAATCAGAATGTGGAAATATTTCAGAAGAATAGTGCATTTCTTGCTGAGAAACTACAGAAAGAAGCTAACAATGGGGCATTTTCGGTGTACAACCACTTAGCTGCCTACTCTCTGGATTCTGTTTTTGGTAAGGTTCATTCGATCACACTATGTTACTGTGTTAAGTAGTTAAACAAGCAAAAACCGTCTGCTGATAAGAATAAAAATAACTGAGGGCCCAGGTTAGTGGTACCTGCACGAGATTTTTTTGTTTTTTTTTATTATTTTGATGTATTTCTTTTGGTTTAGCCAGCGTTATATTTTGACATTAAAACTATGGTCGGGTGATACCTGGATCCCTGTGATTGAGGAACGGATAAGTGTATGGGATGGATTAAGGATATAAATCCTTGTATGCACGTCGACAATAATAAAGATAGTTCAATTTATGTATTTAATTAGGACATCTAACAAAGAAATCACATTGAAAACCAATGATGCAAATAATAGGTGTCTCAAATGTATGTTTCCTCAATTACAGGATACCACCGCATGCAAAAAAAATTAAATTAGCTCAAATTCATATCTTACTACGATAACGGTAAATTTAGCTTCAATTTTGTTCAGAATCAACATACGGATTGAACATCGAAGCACAGAATAATCCACAACATTCCGTGATGAAGGCTCTAAGCATCTGCTGTGAGCTAGTCAGCAATCGCATGTGTCTCCCCTGGCTGCACAACCAGACAGTGTATGAGATGACTTCGCAGCACACTGCAATGAAGACCAATGCAGAAAAGCTGTTTAAGTTCCTTGATGAGGTAAGGGGAATGAGCCTGTGATGATAAAAATATTTCAAATAAGTCTTTGATAGACAAGAATATGTGCAAAGGGTCAGCAGCGCGATTGTGACTCCTCTGTTGTCGCAGGCGTCCATAGGCTACGGTAACTGTTTACCATCAGGTGCGCCGTATGCTTGTCTGCTACCTGAGTAGTATAAAAAAAATGTTTTTATTGATATTTAATGATGAGCCCTGTTGAACAGCATCTGATCCCATTATCACATCAGTAGGCCTCACATGCGCAACACCGAGACAGATATCTCGATCGGTCGAACTCACTCGATTTAACCGATCGAGAACTTAGTACTCACAATTTTACGCATGTTAGGACTACAGCTTATACATCAACCGAATTTATTGCTTTGTCATCCGATAATAAATGCTCGTAAAACTTAACAATGGTTTGTAATTGTAATAGCTAATATAAAAATTGAATGATTCTCTTGACATAAAAAAAACATTTTCAATCTGAAATTATGAAACTAAGCGAGAACTAAGCCAATGACTGGATGTTTGTGCTACTTATCAACTTTTATTTTATTTTATAACTATGACGGCTTTTGTTTAAAAAGGCTTATTTTATAAGCACCTATTACTTCTAAACATAATTATTTTGTTGTTGCCTCAAAAGTTATTGAAGATATTCGAAAATTTTTTACACGAACTGGATTTGAAACTACTGAGTAATTATTCCGTTAGGATACTGTGTATGTGGCTAGTTACACTTTTTGAATTCGGTACACACTGCACTAAAAAATGGTGTTTTATTACTTACTTGCACATTTTTTTTTATATTTTGTAATCGACATGGTTTTTTTTGTTTCAGACCATTGTAAAAAAATGTAAAGAAATCCGTTCAGACGAAGCAAACGAAAAAAGTGATACCTTGACAAGTATGTAACTATAGCATAAAATTGAATAACATGTTTTAAATACCTAAATATAATTTACTTTTACTACTTTTAGGTAAAAAAACTAAAAAAGGGTCATTCCTAGAATCCATTATGGAAACTGTCAACGAAAATAATGAAAAGATGAGTGAGGATTACCTTCGAGAAGAAACTTTTGTCGTGACCTTTGCAGGTACCGACACGACATCGGTCGCCCTGTCGTTCATACTTGTCATGATGTCAAGACATCCTGATATCCAAGAAAAAGTTTATCAAGAGTAAGAAAACTGTTTTTTTTAAGATAGGTTAGCTCTTGACTTCGCTCCTTGCCTAGGCATGGATGAAGTCGACGATGGAGCGAGCTTCCCTAGAAAATGCTTATTAACTCTCATTTAAAGGTGTTCGGGTTTTAAGTAGACGGAAACACAGATGAAGGCAGCTTATTCCATTCGACAGCAGCACGCACTGTTGTCATTTACAAAAACCATGAAATTTTTTTGGATGTATCAGTAACTACCCACTTAAGATATTTTCAAAAGATCTCGATTGACAAAAAAGAAAATGTAATGAAGAACAATCTTTTGTACTTTATGTTAGCATTTATTTCTAATATAATCAGCCCACTGGATCCCACTGCTGGGCAAAGACCTTTCTTTCCCTTTTTTGTTTAAAAATGCCTTTTTCCCTTTTTCCCTTTAATTCCCTTTTTCCATTTACACCACTAACTGGCCGACAAAAGCCTTGCAGCTTTTGTCGGCCAGTTAGTGGAGTAGCATTGATTTATTGTAAGGAATTATTTTCAGGGTCATGCAAGCATTGGGTGATTCAGAGAAGCCTATTCAAGCAGAAGATCTTCCTCATCTAAGGTACACGGAGGCTGTAATTAAGGAAACCCTACGGATGTACCCTGTAGCTCCTGTGATGCTGAGAAAAGTAGACAAAGAAATCACTCTACGTAAGTTTTTCTGGGTGGGGTGATCATTGATGCGATATCTAAGTTACCAAGTTCATATCACAATCGTAAAAAAAAACAATGGTTAGTGTACTTTGGATGACTTCTATAAGGAAGAATACAAAACCAATGTCATAGGGAGCGGACCTTAAGTTTTTGTTGACGTTGAAGTTGGGGTATTTGTAAACTTTTAATTGCGAGGTACTAATGATAGTAGTCACGTTGACCGATGGTATGATTATTCTTCGATTTTTTATCATGCAAGGTTTCAATTCTGCTTTTAATACCTTTGAAAAGAGTAGGTAATAGGCGACGAAAGGAAACATTAGAAGAAACTTTCAGCCTTTTCAGCTCTACGCGTACTCACCATGTCCTTTCTATGGATAGAGCCGACTAGGCTGAGTAGATAGTATCCATACCCATATTGTAAATGTGAAAGTGTGTTTGTTTGTTTGTTTGACCTGCTTTCACGTCAAAACAGAGCGACGGATTGAGGTGATTTTTTGTGTGGAGATAGTTGGGGGGCTGGAAAGTTACATAGGCTACTTTTTATCCGGGTACCACGCGAGCGAAGCCGCGGGCAGCAGCTAGTAAATAATAATGGCTCAAAAACTTAATGGATAAGCTTCTAACAATTCTTCTTGAAGTTGTTCTACTAATATTTGGTTTCCACTTTACAGCATCAGGAAAGTTCTTAGCGGCTGACACTGCAGTTATGATAAACGTATGGGCGGTACATCACAACCCACGTTACTGGGAAGAACCTGAGCTGTTCCGTCCTGAGCGGTTCTTGGAAGCTGGTCCGAGACACCCTGCTGCCTTCCTGGCTTTTAGTTATGGAGTCAGGAACTGTATAGGTCAGTTTTAACTAGTGAAAATAATGAATAACACGCAATAATCTTGTACATCAGTCCCTCGCACTACGATTCCCTCATCAGCTTTGCGATTCACACTTCTCGGAATGCATCCAATTCGAAGATTTTCTTCAGCAAGTTAACGTTGTTTCAGCGAAGAAACGTCACTTTTAGAATTCAGAATACATTCCGAGAACTTTTGAATCGCCCTGCAGATCAGTAGTAGGTAGGTACCTACAGACTAGGAACAAATATTCTAAGTTTAGGCACTAATTTCTCCCGCCATCGTACCACTTGTAGGGGAGAGTGGGGGAATTGCGGACGCTTAAGGAAAGAGTTCAATAAAAGTTAAAATATTGGTGCTAATACGACATTTTTTTTAAATTATGAAACTTAAATTATCACTTTACAAAATCCACATTATCATTTTTAGTTAACTAATCAATAAATATTATTTTTTTCAAAAAAACAAAACCCTTTGTGTCCATAATTACCCCAAGCAGTTCGGGTAAATACGGACAGCTGTTGGGGTAATTCCGAATACTTGGGGTAAATACGAACAGTCTAAATTACTCTTTACAAATATGACAAATGTATCCCCTGGACGTGGATTTGGCATTAAATTTCTCATGGGCCCATTTTTGGCATCTAGTATAAAGAATAAAAAGTATCCAGTCTGCTGTAGGGGGTCAGGAATATGTTTCGTTGCAAAATTCACAAAAATATTCATCATATTCAGAATCCTGTTCAAATCCCTTGAGATTCCTAACCCCTTTTTCGGATTTTAAAGTCTTTTTACCTCTTAAAATTATATTTGGAGCCTTCTTAATTTGAGTGTTCTTTTTTTTTTTTCATCTACTTCCTGTAACTTTGTATCATTTTTTTTTCGTGTTTTTTTAGTTCTCTTTCGTTCTTTTGTCTCTAGGTAACGTTTGTCTGGAGTGCTCGTAAATCTTATTGGATGTTTCTTCTTAACTACACTTTTGTTTTCTTTTCTTGCAGTCAAAAATGAAAATTTAAATAAATAATTATGTTATAGTAAAATGTGAAGGGGTAATTGCGGACGTCTGGTTTTACCCCACGCCCAGTGTCCGCAATTAACCCAATCTAACCTTCAATCTTTCAACATCCAAATCGCATAATTAGGTAGTTCGAGGATTAGGTTCTATGTAAAATTGAATTCATAAATAACGCAAAAAATTACAAGGAAAGGAACATCCTATGTGGTTTGAACAATACGCTATTGACACAGCATATTGAAAACCAAAAAAATATAAGATTTATGCAAAAAATGATAAATTGTTTTTACCTTGCGAAACGTGCGCGGCTTCCGACTTTAACAAATGTTCGCACACTAAAGATGACGGAAGCTAGTAATTAGTCGCAAAAACGGTGAGCGGATAGGGTTAGGGAACGAAATACTGAGGTGTCCGCAATTACCCGCTGTCCGTATTCACCCCACTGTCCCCTATCTCTGCAGATATTTGCTGTCTCGCCATCATCAATCAGATTGATTGGTTGGATAGTTCTTAATAATCCCAAAATATTTATCCTTGAAAAGTGCTGGCGTTGGTAAAAAAAAATTGAGTTAATTCTTGACAAAGGAACACGTTAGGTCACAATAGAAACGAGGAAGGGAAGCCTTTATTCTGCAGTGGTATGTTTGGGACATTACAGGCTATAATAATAATACTAGAGCACATTTGCTTAAAAGTAGTGAAAAATCCCAAGAAAAATTAGGATCGGAATTTACTCGAGTATCAGAAATAAAGTATTGTCGTCTGTGGTTTTGACAGAGTCCATAATATTTCTGATGTTCACAGGTTCCCAATACGCCATGTTATCGATGAAGACAACTCTTGCAACACTGATCGGACGATACCGTGTTCTGCCAGCGAATGATGATCCCAAAGCTACAGTCAAACCTCTGAGAGTGCAGTTTGATGTTATGATGAGGGACGTTGACAACTTCAGGGTACAATTAGTTTTGCGGATATAGTTTTTTGATGATCTATACAGGGTGTTCCGGAATATGACGTTAAGCCGGCAATAGGCAAAGCCTGCTTGCTTCTGATAGCGTTATAAAAAAAATTGCGATCTTATGCTATACTTAGTACTCTGGTCACACAACATAATACTTTCTGGTGTAAGCTAGTTTAATCAATGTCTAAAAAAGTACTACTGAGTGAAACTTTTTGGAATGTGACTACAGTTTTCAATTGTTAATATTTTTTTACTGTTGAGGAATCAAAAAGCTAAGCCAATTATTTTGAAATGCAAACAACTCAGAAACATTTAATTGAAAATGAAAAGTCTTATCAAAATTTTCAATTCCGACGGGATTCGAACCCGCAATGATACAAGCGATCCTCCTCTATCTATTCAATAAAAATAAAAGGTAATAATAATTATCATTATGTTAACAAATCGCGAAAGTTTAACAAAAAATAAAAGGTTTGTCTTTAAGCGTTCTTATACCATTGACCAGATTGTGATGAAACTTTGGCAGTGTCTTCTGAGGAAGCCCGGGAGGGCTTCTGGCCCAAAAACGTTGTGTAAATACTTACAGCTAGTTTGAAATAAAATCTAAATGATAAAAACCTAGTTGTTTGTTATTTCTACCATCTATTGAACTTCCCAAAAACTAACTTGCGTAAGTACTTATAATTCTAAAGCGGCTTGGGAAGGTTCCAGAATAAGCAACACCCTGGTTAAATCTAGTTCCCTATTATTTTTACAGATGGCGTAAATTTCTATTTGGTATTAGGAAGAAAAGTCTGATTAATCAGTCAATAACTATTTCGTGATTTAGCTTTAAGGTATTTTGCACATACATTAATTTAGATTCAAAAATCATTTATTCAGTAGGACCCCTAGGATTACATCGTCGAGCTAGGTGATTCAGATTCTACTCCTGTTATTTCGCGACCAACACCATGAAGAATCAGGGCAACAAATGCTGTAAGGGGCCTAGCTTTCTTTTCCTTAGGTCGAAGACCTATAGAAAATCAGTCATTTTGGGAAAAGTTCTTTTTGGAATAAATACATTATGCAGATCAGTACATTTTGACATTCAGTCCAAACCAACCGTAAGGTTCTTTCCTTCCTTTCAGTGAGCCATCCTTTTCAAAATCTATCAAATCTAAACAGTCAGGCTCCAGCCAGTCGAACAAAGTGTGGCTTCAAACTATTTATCTCAAACTATTTATTTATTAGTGTAAACCTATATCCATTATGAGTTTACTATTAAAATACGTAAATTTACTATGTATTATATTAATTTTATGCATGGATGCTTCATGCATAAGGACCATTTTACTGTGTCGCACGTTATTTGGGTAAAAGTGTTGTATTTTTACAGCGCTGATTTTCCTTGATTTTTGTAACCCTTCACAGGTTATTGAAAAGGTAGCCTTCGGAGGGCTAAGGGCCAGAATAAAGGATAATGAATTCGCAATGAGCCCCCGGGCGGAGATTGGGGCTCTCGCACTCTTTCACCGTTTATTTATAGGGCACATTATTTTTATCGTTCGATTTCGCACCTTCGCAAAAAAAGAGTTTACAAAAACAGCTCAGTCAATATAAAATCCTTTTTAACTTCTTGGTACTAAAAATAGCTAAACAAGCATTTTCAAAAACTTTTTGTTGAATCTGTGTTTGAGTTACTGGAGTTGATGTTTTCAGATTGTTAGTGTTCAAGTGTTCAATGTGTTGTTTTAGTAACGACTTCGATTTTGGTTAATATTTTTATAAAGATTGAATGTTTTGGACCTAAGGCTAATCTGCTCAAAAATTATCAGTGCCTCTAGTATAATGCACTGATATTACCAATGTTATTATTGGGTATTAAAATGCAATGATTCATTAATATCACTGGGATCATTTAGAATCGTTTAAGGGTCTAGTCGATTCTACTCCTGTTCTGTGGCGACTAATGAAGAAAATTGCAAAAAACACAGCGTCAGACCTACTCTTTCCAATTATCTATCCTCTTACATCGAAATAACCAAGCTCAAGTCGGTTAGTATTAAAGTGAACGGATTTTACAACTAGCCTCGATTCAGCATTATTGGAAGTCCAACTTGAGAGTAGTATAATTAGGACTTAAAGAAATACTGAGTGAGCTTTAATTAGTATTCGAAACAGTTCACAGTTTGTAGTTCCATAATCAGGCATATTGCCCCATTATTTCCTGTGTCGCCCGAATCGTGCCCGGAATAGTGAATTGTCGCTTATTGCCGTACAACCGGGTCCATCCACACCCTACCACCTTTATATCTAGGATGTAAGGATGATATTTCAATAGCTAGACTGTAAATGGTATTGTTAGGTCAATGAAGTATGTACCAGGGCAATCACAGCACTTTAGGGATGGTGATAAACAACTGAACTTTATGTGTGATCTCCCACACTTGACTGTTGACTTCATTTGGGTAGTTACTTTTATTGATATTGCTATAGACTATTTCACTTTCAAAACTATCGTGAGTTGTACTAGACATTATTATTTATTTTACGTGAGTAATTCCCGTGTGTTAAATAATGCTATAGACTAGATTGTGAGGATAAATTTGTAAGATCTAAAGCCTAACTATTTGTTTTATTTATCAAAATTAAACTAGCTCAACTTATTATCCAAGACCATTAACTTCTTTGCAAATAAAATGCGTTAGGTCAACTGTAACTAACTTAGAATGACCTTAGTACTTACTTCTTTAGGGTAACTTTTTTCACAAGTAAGTGACATTGTAAATTTTTTTATATGGAATGAAATAATTTTATTTTATGCCTGCCGCACATACAAGATACACAAATAAGTGCACAAGTCAAACAGATTAAACTTGAGAAAAACTGATATGGGTTCTATTGCGTTTATCTATGCTCCTAAAAATAGTTTTTCTCAAATATCTTCAAAAAACAAACATCGCTAAGTTACAGTTTTTTGATAATGTGAATAAGAGCTGATTTTCAGAGCCACTTAAATAAACACATTCCTAAAACTCCCCTTCAAAAAACCTTGAGGTCTCATTTCTTTGTATTCAGATGTAATCTACCATTAAACCTTAATTCAGATTCTTCTCAGTCTTTCGGATAGGGCCCCTAACTTTTTAGTATTCCCACGACCGTAATAAAAGGAATTAATTTACGAGCCAGAATTAGATTTGGTGAATTTAGTGGGACCTAGAGACTCGTACCTTAGGTGTATTATGTTTATGATGAAGTAAAATATCGTGGCTGGTGGAGGCTTATTGTAATATCTTTAAAGTAGCCTTAACTTAGGTCTCCCTTCTTATTAAGCCTGGTATCTACCAAAGCGGAGATAAGTGGAGCGGTGAGAGGAGAAAACATGGAATCAACTTTATTGCTAGTGAAGGCGCGCGGTTTAAGATTGTAACAAATCAATGTTGTTGTGTACATGACCGCGCGTTACGGTGACACACGGTTGATGCGCGGTCATGAATCAGAATCAGAATCAATCAAATTGATTTGTTACAATAAGGTCTTTGTTTACAATCTTAAACCGCGCGCCGAGTCAACCGCGCGTCGCCGCGCATTCATCTGAACTCAGCCTAATGTGTGTTACGCTATCAGAAAGATGATCTGATGACGTGTTTTCCTTAATAAATGATAATGATTTCAATACCATAGATACCTAAATATGCTTTCTATAGCACTCCTCGGTAGCTTTTAACGTGTTGTATTGCAAATATTGTTTGTGACAAAGTTGGGACCCTTTCAGTTGGTTTTCGCGCCTTTCAAAGTGTCAAAGCTTATAAAGCGCTACTTTTCAACTTAAGTTTTCGAACCCCATTTGACGTAGCTTCAATCATTCAACGACTTGTTCCGTGTAGCTAAGCCTTTACATTATTTAGAGTAGGTAAATATGAGGAGATTAATGTCACCACCATATAAGTTTCGTTGATAGCGTTGCTGGTAATGTAGCCGTGTGTTATTTGTGAATTAATCCTTAAAACTGAAAATGACAGTCCGTCCCCTTTGTTAAAAAAACTTAGGCCTTTACATATTTTATTAGATGACGTATACAGTTTCAGGAGGCAATCTTTGCCAATATGTGTAAGCCGCGGGTTTCCTTACGATGTTTTTCTTCCCCGTAACATCTCGTGCTATTTTATATAATTTTTTCGAAACAAAAAATCAATTGAAGCACAGCCAGGCTTCGCTACCACGACCTTCAAAGAGAAATTAATCCACACAATGTAAGTACCATACATACGAATGATAAAAATTCTCCCAAAGAATCGAGACACTGTCGGTTAGTGACAATATTTTTGTGCAACTAATTTCCTTTGTTAGTGTCTTTTCATACGTCCCGGTTACCGGGTAGCCAGCGGCGGCGAAGTTTATGGGCATGTCTGGTAGCTTTTATACGCGCCGCGCCGGTGTAATTTGCATACAAACGCCCCGTCGCGTACCCGGACACCGGGACGTGTGAAAAGGCACTTATTGTAATGCCCAAACATATTGTGAACATTTACAATTTTACATTTTACGTTTTTAATTTGTTTCTTGTTTCATAGTTTATCTAGACTGATTATTACTTTCAGGAGAAATATTACACGATTTTATTTTTTTCGCACCAAAAAACATTTTGTTTTTTCTCCTTATTCACAAGACACACAAGATAAATTTGACCTTTGTTCCCGAGGCCTGAATTTATAAAGCCTGAGGCACACACGCTTATTAGTGATTTCCCTGCAGTATCACTCACATAGCCTTTGGGACCAGTGTCTCACTACCCTTTTCAGTGTAATATAGGTAAAAAACATACTGCATGCTTTATTAGATAATTCAATAGAGGTTAGTTACTGGCGATGAATTCTTTTATTGAGATTGTAAGTTTTTGTCTTTTTTAAACTTTCGCGATCAGAATACATTATATATACACGTGTATCCGGGTATTTATCACTTAAATTACCTTTTTATTTTGCCCGACGTTTCGATTGAATTGCACCAGCCGTGGTCGTGGGAAGACAAAAGGTAATTTACGTTATAAATAGCCGGATACACGTGTATATATAATGGTTGTAAGTTTGTTCAAAAAATCATGTGTGTTTTTTATGTTAAGTACCTACAATTATGAGTTTTATAGTAAGCTCTTAAAAAAGGTTAAATTAATTGAATAATCATTAATATTATTGTTAATATACAGGGTGTGGCAAATTCTTGGTCACTTAAGGGTAGCTACCTTTTCTCTTGTAGTTAGAAAGTTTTGTTCTTAGGAAACTTCAGTTTTATTTTGAAGAAAAAAATAATTGCATTTTTAGATTTTTGAAAAAAAGTACAGTTAGCCTAAAAAAATACATTTGTAAAAAAAACAAGTTGGTCTTAATCGACTCTATTTCCCACCAGGAACACTTCTCCCAAAGTAACTTATCAAATCAAATCGTAAGTTTTTGCAATAATTCAAAAAAACACATCCCATACATTTTCTATGAAATTAGTAGTTGTAAACATTATAGTGCCACTTATTCAATGGTTATTAATTTAAATTCGTAACTGCTTCGGCATGCTGGGAGGCTATTGTAAAGCCTTAGGCGCCTAAGACAGGGCCACAAGAGAGAATGGTATGCATGGAGCATACCATTTGTACATCTGCATGGAAGCACTTTGTTCTAAATTTAAATACGCGCTTTACAATAGCCTCCCAGCTTTCCGAAGCAGTTATGAAAATAAATTAAGAACGATCGAATAAGTGGCACTGTAATGTTTACAACTCCTAATTTCATAGAAAATGTATGGGATGTGTTTTTTTGAAATATTGCAAAAACTTACGATTTGATTTGATAAGTTACTTTGGGAGAAGTGTTCCTGGTGGAAAATAGAGTCGATTAAGGTTTTTTTTGACAAATGTAATTTTTTAGGCTAACTGTGCTTTTTTTCAAAAATCTAAAAATGTAATTTTTTTTTTCTTCGAAATAAAAATGAAGTTTCCTAAGAACAAAACATTCTAACTACAAGAGAAAAGGTAGCTACCCTTCAGTGACCAAGAATTTGCCACACCCTGTATAGTTTTAATGTAGAAGGTAACTTCGAAAAATTGACATTAAATTAAAAAAAAAAAACTTTTTCATGGTAGGTACAATACATAATTCTATAGAAATCCATATATTATCTGGATGGATATGGATCTATATATTACTCGGATAAAGTCGTGCTAAGTTGCTATACAGGGTGAATTTTTGAGACGGGGCAGTAAGGGCAGCTACCTTAACCGTTGTAGCTAGAGGAAAACGTTCTTAGGAGACCATCCTTAATTTTTGAAAATATTTCGACCTGCATTCACAGATTTTGAAAAAAATGTACAGTCAGCGAGAAAATGGGCCATTTACACAAAAACTTTTTTTGATGCCAATCGATCCTGTTTCATCTAAGGATAAAAAGGCTCTTTCAGACCAACTGAGGTTAGAGTACTAGAAAAGTCAGAAATCGCAAATAACTTTGATTATACATTTCGTACGAAATCATTTTGTCATTTGTCATAATTTTTCATCATTTTGTCGAAATATCTTCAAAAGTAAGGGTAGTCTCCTAAGAACGTTTTCCTGTAGCTACAACGGTTAAAGTAGCTGCCTTTACCGCTCCGTCTCAAAAATACATTTTAGCAATTTCTGACTTTTCTAGTACTCTTACCTCAGTTGGTCCGAAAGAGCCTTATAATCCTTAGATGAAACAAGACCGACTGGCATCAAAAAAAGATTTTGTGTAAATTGCCCATTTTCTCGCTGACTGTACATTTTTTTCAAAATCTGTGAATGCAGGTTGAAATATCTTCAAAAGTTAAGGGTAGTCTCCTAAAAATGTTTTCCTGTAGCTACAACGGTTAAAGTAGCCCTTACTGTCTTGTCTCAGAAATACATTTTAGCGATTTCTGACTTTTCTAGTACTCTAACCTCAGTTGGTCTGAAAGAGTCTTTTTATCCTTAGATGAAACAGGATCGATTGGCATCAAAAAAAGTTTTTGTGTAAATGGCCCATTTTCTCGCTGACTATACATATTTTTCAAAATCTGTGAATGCAGGTCGGAATATTTTCAAAAATTAAGGATGGTCTCCTAAGAATGTTTTCCTCTAGCTACAACGGTTAAGGTAGCTGCCCTTACTGCCCCATCTCAAAAATTCACCCTGTATAGATTCTAATTACGTCTCGCCATAACGCATGGTCACGATTGAACAAAAACTATATTTAATTACTATTAAGACATTAAATCTCCCTGTCAGTTATACAATACCTATGCTAAGCCTATGCTATTTCCAACATTAATTAATCTTAACAATGGAATGATTACTACATTAATGGTCTATAATAGAGTCTATTCATGCCATTGTTGCTGCTACTTATTATAATTTATATAGTAAGTAAGTATAAATTTTATATAGGTAATTATGAATTTAAAAACTAAGTAGTAGGTATTATAGATTTTATTTTCATTATTATTAATTTAAAGATATGAAGAGTTGTTACTGAAATAAGGATTTGAACCTGCTACTTCGCCATCACCGTTGTCTCACTAACAAATCTCCAGACAATCGGCGAAATTTTCAAGGAAACGCATTTTTTTCAGATTTCAAGATTTTTTTCAGAGAATATTTAATTTTTGAAAATAATATAAAATAACTGCCGTGAGGTACCCCTTTTCTCATAACCAAGGAGAAGGTATGACAACAACTAGGTACGTACAGTCAAGAACAGAATTTGATGAACAATTCTGCATTTCAAGTTCATTGAATTCAACAAAAAAACAATGTTAGGGTAAGAACAGGTATTGCCGGTCACTTAAGCAAGAATCACTACTATTAATTCAAAAATTGATGTTTATTAAAAAAACTCTTATTAAAAGTAGCTTTAGGTATTCTTCTAACATAATCACAACCATTAAGATCAGAACTATTCAAATTTTGGCAAAAAAAACACTTTCAAAATAAAATGGCTTTGACCGCCATTGCCCGACATGGCGGGTAATACCGGTCAGTAGGTTGGCAATGCCGGTCAAGGTTTTTAGCGACACAAATCGCACACTTTGGTGCTTTATGGCTCCATTTCCCCTTCGAGACTTAAGTATTACTTTAATTCCCGATATCCTGTAAAAGAAAACAATCAAAAATTATTAATTCAAACGAAAAACCTAACATAACAAAATTTGACGTATTTTTATAACCTAAATAACATTATTAAAAGCACTCCCACAACGAAGCCAAATCTAATGACACCTCAATACGTTAAAATAAATTGAACTGTTTAGGCTGTAGAGCGGCACAAAGAAATAGACATTTATGTATACATACCTAAGAAAATACTTACTTAAATACATGCAAACACTCGAAAAACATAACCATCCTTTCTGCGTGCAGTCGGGTAATAATAATATTAGGTACAAAAGATAAAAAAGTCAAATATATCATCTAGATACTTGCAAAATTAACTTGCGGGAAATACCGGTCAGCATGACCGGCATTAACCGCACGTATACTTTTCAGATTAAATACATTTTTAACGAAAACCTGGTGCAAAGTGCTCGAATCTTGTGATTACATGGGTAGATAAATAGCTACTTGGCTATAATCACTACTGAAAATAAATGAAACATGAGAATCAAAATACTCACCTCTTATGTTCCGCGACCAAAAAGTTACAACGATACTTCGCGAAACATACTAACGTATGGTACTCCCAAACGCGTGCTCGGAACTGAGCGGGGGCACAGGCGTTGGCGCAGGGAATACTCACGCCACCCTCTATGTATGCGTATGTGAGAATATACGCTATATTTTGGGAGATAATGAGGTGACCGGCATTGTCACCTGACCGGGGATACCCGCTTTTACCCTAACCCTCGGCATGCCTGGTGGGTCTATTAGACCCAGATTTTCAACTTGTTGCTTTTTATGTGCTGTATCTTGGTGTTATAAAATATAATAAGCATGTATTTACAAAAATATATATGTAGGTATTCTATCTGTTATCTGGTTCCCATAGCTCAATATATATTCCCATGATGTGTTGCCATAGCACAAGCTTTGTTTAGTTTGGGAATAAATGGCGCTGTGTGAAAAATATCCACCAATATTTAATTATTTATTTATATACGAGAAATTGTATAATTTAGACGACCTACTGCATGCCAAGAGTTAAAAGTTCGATGTAAGATTATCTTTGCCAGATTTGTAAATAGTTATTATGTTAGTCGTTTGAAATTATTACGTTATTTTTTATTTTTATGCTTGTGACGTCTCATAACGAGACATAGGTCTCAATTCCATCCTTGTGTCTCTGATTCTCTCTTCTGATTTATACCTACCTCCTATTTACAAATCAGATGAGAGAAGAGAGAATCAGAGTCAGAAGAATGGAATTGAGACCTACTTCTCGTTGTGAGACGTCACAAGCATAAAAATAAAAAATAAAGTCATACTTTCAGTTGACTGTACATACAGGTACCTACCACAGAATGATCCGAAAACTTCCGCGTCGGATGCACTTTAGCACTGAAAGCATGGCATAGATTATGTGATAGGTACTGGTTACAGTCTCTTCGACATGATATACGATGCTAGTAAATGCATGTTGGAGCGACCAAGAGATCCAATATGCTGGCTTCACTCCTTACTTCCTTTTTGCACGTTTTCTTCGACATTTCGTAGAAATGAACAAGGAGTATGGTTTCGAACAGGTAGAATGTTTATTCAGTTAATAATAGCTATGAAGAAAAGATTTCGATCAAAATGTATATGAAATCCAATGTTTTGGAGTTCTATTATAAGCCAAGGGAGAGTATGAGACTTCAATTGACAACAACAAAACAACGTCGATCGACGTCAAAACGATTTGCATCCAACACAACACAGCGTGAGACACTTTCGCCCGTAAACTTTCAAATCCGCCGGATGAACCAAAACATTATCAAGACCAAGATCAGAATTTATTACAAATTTAAAGTACTTACCACATACTATATCGCACAAGTAAAGCCTTCACGTGATCAAGTTACTCAAAATTATTCCACCTCCACGACAAAAAACAGAAATGTGTCAAAATTCACTTCTAGCAGCATTCTATGAAATTACGAAAACTGGAGTCTACCAGATACATAGAGAACAATGAAAGAGCAACTTAATTATAAGTACATACTAGGATTGTGCTTCAGCGGCTATGAAATACGACGCTAACACAATGTGAGCGCTACGCGGAAGTCTGTGAGATATCTCGCCTGACTTGCTGTCAGGTGTGGCTATGGAAACCACTTTCCTCGTACTATGTGTGTAGTTGAAGATAGAATGACTTTGCTTACGGTGCTCAAATAAAGGGCTGGCTGCTTGTCGGTTCCCATTCTGTGGTCAGACATAACTTATTTTGCTCGCAAAATAGTTAACTACTCATGAAGCTATATGCGAGATCCATGAACAAGGGAGCCGATATTTCTTAAGACAAAAACAGTGATGATACTTTTTTCATTCAAACATTTTTACCCATTTTCATTCCCTTAGGGGTAATACCAATTTGAACACCCTCTGGCACTCCCTTTGAAAGGTAGATTTTAGAAAAAAAAAAATACGGATTTTTTTCTGCCAAGCACCACGGTGTCATCGTGGACCACGGTGACACCCCCCTGGAGCTTGGCTCCCGGGGCGGCCCGCTCCGTCCACCCCCCCTTTACGCCACCACTGATGGCTCTTTAATACAACATTTGCTCGCATTTCTCCTAGCCACATAATACCTGTGAGGCGAGAGCAGTATCATTCCATTCATCACGACTTCTCAGCTATTTCAGCGGGAATTTTATTAATTCATCCACATCCACTCGTCAGCCGTTGGATTTTTGCTCTTTAGTGAGATGCTGACTTTACGGATCGAATGAAAATTGGATTCAGTACCTGTGTGGCGGGAACAGCTTGATTTTAATTTTCATTGTTCTTTTCTGGTTACATTGAACGTTGGTGCGAAATTAACCTCCCATATGCCGGAACGTAGATCTCAACGAGACACAATTATTTTTCTGTTGTCATATGACGACATTCACTAAACTAATTTTATAAAACCCTAATTTCAGTCAATGTTTTTGTTATTCTCTGTGGTTCATTGTAGGCAAAATACGGAATATTCATTCTAACCATTACGAGATGGTAAAACATGAAGTGAGGGCTACCGCAAGCCGAACCCGGGGCTCAATGAACCTTTTGAACAGCGATAAACTTTCTCCGGGGAAATTTTCAGGCATATTTTAGGCAAAGAGTTATGATTTGAAGCAAAAAAAAAACCAATTTCCATCTATAATAGAAAATTCTGAAAGTAGGCGCGATGGATTTCTTCCTACGAATTGAGAACCTCCACCTTTTTTTGACGTTGGTTCTCACTTGCTTTTGTTACAATTGTTGGTATTAAATAGGTAACAAAATAAATACAGCTATCTGGTACCTACAATACTTTGGGGCTAAAAGGAGATTTTTTTCAGTTCCAACGTCACTGGATTTTCAGCTGTAAATATCAAGCTATAAGCATTTAATTTGTAAACGCTCCGTTGAAATAGTAATAGGTTTTCGATGTCCATTATTGGCTACGTTACACGCTGTGGTCTATTCACATGTCTATTGAAACAACAGTTCGCTTAATTTAGTTTTGGTTGGTACGAGTATTAACGTTGCTGTATTATACCAAATTAATTCAGATAATTTGAAAGCTATGACAATAATATTTGTTGTACTAAAGTGAGAGCATAGTGGCATGGAAAGATGGATAGTAAAATTTCTATTCTAATCAGAAGATCGTGATATCAAGTCTCAATCCTGCGTTCTGTTATTCTGTAACATTGGTTTACTAAAGAATGGTGATTATAATTAAAAGTTTGCTTTAGATGACGTCTAGTATAACTCGTATTGTGATTGCCTATTCCTTCGTGTGGATTGTAACCTCTTTCACCATTCACCAGATATATCTGTTACGGGCAATTTGATACGGGTCATTATGAATAATGACCGGTCCGTATGCATAATGACCGTGTCAATTGGGCAATGAGATAAAAACTGCATGATTAATCACTTTGCCCGGTCATTATAGTATATTATTTAAGTATCGTAATCTTAAAAAACTAGTGTAAATGGCTTATACCGTGCTAGTTTTAATAAATAAATAAGTAAATTATGAATAATGACCACCCTATCTTGGGCAATGTAATAAATTAGATGAATGGCAGTGTTTTAATTGATTTACTACATTTCTGGCGCTTCGGCGGCCGCTACCGCGGCACGCTACGCTGGCCTCGCGCATAGTTTTTTTACTAACCTAACATAACCTACTGATTTTAATCATTATTCATAATGACCGGTCCATATGAATTCTGCCCGATTAATCAAGTTGCCCGTGACATTATCCACTAGATACTGTAAAATACCCGGAGTAAAGTAATATCTTTGCGATATAACGGTGGACGGTTCTAAAGCACTTTGGCTAGGTAATTTTGCGGCAGCTCTATCGGTAAATAACGGGCTCGTTCATAGAGCTCTCCTGACGTTGATGGCGCGGTGGCTCAACGGAAAGGAGTCTGCGTTCTTTAGTTGTTATTCTGAGGAACGATAGCAGAACGACAAAAGAACGGTGCTATACGGTATTTAAATATAAGTACTTAGTTCTACTTTAGTTTAGTAATGGTCGTCTGGAAGAAATCGCCTTTTGCGATAAGACCGCCATTTGCAACCTAGCATTAGATATATAGGTACCTGAATGTATTATTATTACAACTATCTACTTAAAATCTAATTGTGTTGTAATAAAGCTTTTTCATTCATTCATTCATTCATGCTTATCATGAGTAGTGTTACCATTTTTAAATATTACTTTTTTATTTTGTACAGAACTGTGTGTTTTGAAAACAAAATGAGACCCTGAGACGAGACCCTGAGACTGGAGCTTGGCTACTTATTTAGATTTAAGCGAATGGATCACCGTATTTGTTGTCCTAATTTTTCACGGTGTTGATCGCAAAAGAACGAGAGTAGAGTCACCTATCTCTTATGACAATAAATTCAAAGTGATCATATTAATCCTACTGAATACATGATTTTTTAATGTTCTTACATGACATAAAAGTATTTACTCGTACTTAAATAATAATAAAAAATGTTGTTAAGTATTTATCCAATAAACACACTACAGAAATTAAGTTGATGCTGTTATTTAAGAATTTTGTTGGTGAACAGTAATTACAAATAAAATTACCTAATTATCCATTAAACAAGTCATTTGTTTGTGGTCATAGCCTATACTAAATAACTGATTCAATATCGTTCATCCGAATAGGCTCGTTGTTTTCAACATCGATATCAAAGATTTAATATCGAAGCGGGCTCCGATCGTGTCACCTGAATTATTCATTGCGAGATTTTAAAACTATATTTACATTTCTGCATTACTGCTCATTCGCTGCAGATGGCGCCCCGTTAGTTTATTCATCGGGCGAATTCAATCCAAGGAAAATGCAGTATAAATCAATTTCAATCATTTTATATGCAGCTCGAATGAAAGTCATTTGTTGAGTACCAAATCACTTTCCCCTCTATAAATATGTGATCTGTCTACCTCCTTAGTCTTCTAATTCCTAAGTATCTTGAATGCCCAAAGATCTGAAAGGATGTCTATCGCGCCTTGGGGATCAAGTTGTAGGTAATCATGTTATTTTGTCTATGCCAATAGGGACGTTGGGAATATAACTGTATCTTAAATAATTAAGATAGCTGCTTTAAAATGGAGTAATATTTAGGTTCGATTCGGAATCTTCTGAAAAAAGTTTAATTCTTTAGAAAGTTATTTTAACTTACTCCCTCACTCCCCCCCAATTATTAGATAACTATCACCCCCTTGACAATTCTCATTAGTCTACGTTTCTACAACTAACTCACTTTATAAACACAGTGTCGTACTCATGTGGGAGAAATCCAATACATTCTTCAGTGCCCTCCGCCAGCGATCTGGTATTCATTGGATAGCGCTCACGATTCTACTCTGAAATATAATGCTAAGATAAATTCAGTTCAGGACCCAACATAGTCTGTACGCCAGCCAAAAACGTATGCTAAAATAGATTGGTATGTATCTGATAGTGTGTCTCTGAAAAGAGACACGAGAATAGCGATTTGTTAAAACTCATTTGCGAAGTTGGATAATTTTATAAGCCTTTAGGAGGCCTTAGAAGGTTTTATGTTTTTTCGTGCATTAATTTAATTTTTTAATTTCCAATCCATTTTGCTCTTCAGCCTAAATGGATTGGATTTTAACAAAATAAGAGATGATTTAAGGTTCAATTTTTATTACCTACAATCTAACAAATAAAAGTTCATACTTGTAATAGGACTGTTAATATTTACAGACATTTAACGTGCCCGACACGTGCCGTGGTAGACACGTAGCTTACGGTGTCAGACATCGACAGACAACGACAAACCCCGTCGGTCACGGCCGCTTTCAAACAAAAAACTTACAGAGAAGCACTGCACGGTCCTGTTATGATGCTCTATTCACATTGACCGGCAGCTAGCATAACAGACATTTTGCGCAAATACTGGCTGGGCACGGCCCGTGTCTGTGCGTGTCTGCGCGGCTACGTTGCGTTAGATATGAATACGTTAATTTCATTAAACTATATAAAATATTATTATTTGGTCTGCCACGGCACGTGTCTGGTAAGCTCAAAAACTGAAGATATAAACGGACCTTATTTATGACCTTCTACTGAGAGAATCTGCTTATGCTAAACTACCAGTTATTATAAGCTGAGCCGTATTGCTGATGAAAAAAATTAGATCATCACTCATTTCGCGTCCAGTTGTTAATATTCTATGGTAATGCTCACTGTACTGAAATATACACTGCGCCAAGATAGTTTTTAGATTTACGTAATAATGTATAATGCAGAACGGTTTCTGAGCTCATAACTTTAGATACACTGAGGCCACATCCTTAGTGGAGCGTGATGGTTGTCAATGCAGGCTATGAATGAAAAATGGCACAACGATCAAATTGTTTTTGAATACTTACCAGAATAGCTCATAGTACTATGTACAGAATGATCACTTTGTAGCGTTCATTCTGAACACACAGTATACTACATTTGTTTTGTAACAACAGCGTAGCTTATCTCTTCATGACGGCTACGATAGTGAGGCGAGTGATTATTCGAATTAACTGCAAGAGTTCATGTTTGATTTCTGCGAAGGAACAAATTTTCTTCAGGTTCTTCTGTATACGGGGTGTCCTAGAATGTGTTTTTCTGTACACAGGGTGTCCTAGAATGTGACGATAAGCCGGCAACAAGCGAAAGGTCTAAAAAGTACTAACCTGAACCTGGAACCTTTCGGTTAAGTATGTGATTTAATATTCAATCAAAATGGTATATAAATAAAGTATTAGCAAAATTATTAGTATTTAGCAAAATTATGATTTCATTTAAATGCTTGTACCATTTAAAATTAAACAGAAGCTTTGTAAAGAAACTGTCCTATTCAAGGGCCACTAAACAAGAGATATCTTTAAAGGTCATCGCTCACTGCGCAGTATCATAAGCGGGCCGAGCCATGACCGAGCCCGTCACGAAAATAGCACCTTACACAGTAAGACCGTATCATACTAGGACCGTCGCATAACCGTTTTGCGAAGCGTAATCCCGAGCCTATACCACAGTAATAGACATTTTGTTGGTTTTATGCTAAACACACAATTATTCTGAAAGCCCATTTTAAAACTTATCACTCAATTTTTTTGTAAAATACTATCGTAAATATAGAGCGTTTACAAGCTAAACCACACTAAAATACATATTACACACATTTTGTCGGGTTTACTAGCAAACTGCAATATTTCATCATATTTTGTGTAACTTTAAATGGGAGTTTTATCTACAAGGTTTAAAAAAAACAGACTTTTAAGAAACCTTTTTAAAAACCCAATTATAATCCATAGTGATGGCATAATAATTATTGCGATCATGATGATGATGATGAAAAGTAGCTTATATCCTTCCTCAAAGCTCCTGAGATTAGCGTGTTCAAACAAATTAACAAATAAACTTTTCACCTCAGCAGCTCGAAATGGCATCCTTTGCTGCGAGAAACCAGTGTGCAAAATCGCATTTTGCACACTGGTTTCAGTGAGGAAAAGTGATTTGAAATTCGAATGTCGTAGATTGACACGTGATAGTGCATAGCGGTCATTGGCTAGCCTGTCCACGAAAAAAAAAAATAACGCACCTTTTAAAAATGAAATAGCGGGAATTTGTTTCTGTTACGCTAGTTATTTGTTGAAAATTCATAAAACAATAAAGATGAGTGAAACCAGTGGCGAATACACTAATTTATCTCCAGAGAGAAGAGTTGAGACAAAAAGTGATTGTGATGAACAAAGTTCCCTTCCTGAGAAGCACGTATGTAAGTTCTGAACAAAACAGAAACTTTTAATTTTCAAAATTACAATACCTACCTAACTGTTATTTGTTCTTTTAATTTCTAAAAAAATGCTATATTTTTTAATAGATATAAATGAATACCTATTATGGATTAGTTGCTTCATTATGTATAAAGTTGTATCTTTTATTTGTAGGTAGTAATGTTCTCGCTGCTGAGGTGAAAAATTTTGTGTGCAACACGAGACCAAAGTTTTTTACATCTCGTTCCTTTGAATTCCTCGCTAGACTCGGGATTCTAACGTAGAATCACTCGCTACGCTCGTGATTCAATTCTTAGAATCCCTCGTTCGCTCGGGATTCAAAATCAGCACTCGAGGAAAACATCAACTTTGCCCTCTTGTTGCACAAATAACTATTTCCGCTTTATTACTGGTTGGTTGGTATAGATTAAGTGTACTTTCACTCTACATTCAAGGTTTTATGAATAACTGGATATTTTTTTAATTTGTAAGCTTATCTTTTTTCTCGAAATCGTGTTTTTGCTGTTACTACACTTTGATTTCGGAGGGCAGTATGGGATTTTGACGTTTGATAAATGTCACATAACGTGCGGAACGCATTCAGTGATGCTAGATGGGGGGTTTTCAATTCAAATTTGGGGTATTTACCGACTCAGAAGGAAATCCTTTGGGAGAATTTTCGTAGGTAAAAATTATAAATTATATACCTACTTGATATTTAGGGGTGATATTTGATAGGTTTAGAATGTGTACATGTATATGTGTATAAATGGGGGTACTTGAAAGACTTTGTGAAGTGAGAAAAATAACTGAATTATTATCTAACCAATATTGGAGCGTTTCCTCTTGCTCCTACTCGATTCTCCTACTGCTCCTGCACGAGGACCAATATATCCTTATAAGTATATCCTCGTGCTCCTACTAATGGACAGTCAAGGTACAATACCCCAAAATAAAACTATCAAATAGGGGCACAGCCGCGAAGCCGTATTTTGATAAACTTCAAAACAAGATAACATCTTCATCATCAACAAAAAATAAAATCGTTATTCTTATAAATAAATACTTATGCTATGATCAAGATCTACATTTAAAGTGACAGCTGTCACCAAATGTACCAATATAATGTATAAAGTAGAATGCTGACTGACATTTAATGTACAAAGGATTTTGAACCTTATCACGACTACACAACGATCTATTATCATTTAATCTTGGTTATAAGGATTGTTGGTCTTGTTGAGATGCTTTCTTGGTAGCTTTGTCTCTTTCACACTCGTTGTTGGATTAGTAGTGTGCCCATGTCATTTATTTTGTGTGCCCATCAGGATATTTTTACCTTATCGCGCTCAACAAAATCAGCGCTTGATTTCGATCCATGGTTTCGATCCTTGAATTCGATCCTTGATTTTGATCCTTGATTTTGATTTCGATTTTGATTTCGATCCTTGATTTCGATCCTTGGTTTTGATCTTGGATTTCAATCCTGGATTTCGATCCTGGATTTCGATCCTGGATTTCGATCCTTGATTCTTGAATTTTGAACCTTGAATCTGAAATCTTGAACCTTGAATCTTTGAAGTGACAGCTGTCAAACTTCAAATGGCCATATCTCGGGAACTACTCGTCCCAGACTCCCCGTTCTCAAGTAGAGTAGTTTCCAAGATATGGCAGTTTGAAGTTTGACAGCTGTCACTTCAAATGTAGATCTTGGTCATAGCTTTCATTTGAACTGAGAATGAGGAGTCTAGGACGAGTAGTTTCCAAGATATGGCCGTTTGAAGTTTGACAGCTGTCACTTCAAATGAAGATCTTGGTCATAGCTTTCATTTGAACTAAGAACGGAGAGTCTAGGACGAGTAGTTTCCGAGATATGGCCTTTTAAAGTTTGACAGCTGTCACTTTGAATGTAGATCTTGGTCATAGCTTTCATTTGAACTGAGAATGAGGAGTCTAGGACGAGTAGTTTCCGAGATGTGGCCGTTTAATGTTTGACAGCTGTCACTTTAAATGTAGATCTCTTCAATAGCTTTCACTTGAAGAGAACGGAGAGTCTGGGATAAGTGGTTTACGAGATATGGCCCATCTGTCATTTTAATATACACCTAATCTGTCTTTTTGACGTAATCTGTCATTTTGACATAATCTCTCATTTTGACATGATCTGTCATTTTGACATAATCACGGGCAGACTGCCCGCAACCACGGCTATTGTAACAGCCAAATCGTCGCGTCGTGATAAATAAGGTAAATTACGCGATAAAATCCCGTGTACATAAATCAACATCCAGTACCAACAATACGAACCAACTCGGTGGCGCAGTGTGCGAAGGTCCAGCTAAAACACAGAAAGTTGCGGGTTCGATTCCCACTGCGACGCAAGTGTTTGTATGATCTGCAAATATATGTATCGGGTCTGGGTGTTTTTCTATGTAATATTATGTATTTACAAAAAAAGGATAGGTACCTACAAGTAGTTTATCAGTCATATAGTTTCCATACAAGGTCTATTTACCTTGGAGCTAGATGATGCTGTGAAATATCCAGCATTATTTATTTATAGAAAAAGGCTGAAAAGCTGCCCCTAGGGGCTGACCTGGCTACGCTACTAATATGATGGTTACATGGATTGACAGATGGGCGGGGCTTGTCATTGATTGTCAGCAAAATAATCATGGCGGCCGGAGATTGACAAGACGGCCATGGCACGGGCAGGGCACGCGACGGTGTAGGAACGGTGTGGTGTGGGGCGTCGCATACATTTCAATACAAAGAATATCATTTTTGCCGGGACGGTGTTGCTACGGTCATGCTATGCGACGGGGTAGAGACGTGATAATGTGGCAGCACCCTAATACTTAATTTTCATGCTTGGTTGGACCAATCCTAATGTGATTACTCTTTATTCTTCTAGAAGCATTATATCAGTTTGGGCTGGGGCTCAGGGCTCTATCTCACTAGGACAATGGTTGCGCCATCACAAACAAAATGTACGAAAATAACACCAGCAGCGCGATTCTGACCTTCTCGGAATGTATACCGAATACGGAAAGTGACGGTTTTTCGCAGAAATAACTTTCCGAAGAAAATCATCCAATCTGATGCATTTTTGGAAGTCTGAATCGCACTTTTGGAGTCCCGCTTGGTTGCGTAATCATGTTACAGTTTATATTATAGAAGAAAAAAAGATGTATTGTTTGTCTTATAATGCGATACTATAATATTTAGCGAATGTCATCCCATCGCATCGAATATCGTGCAGGGCCTCCCGTTTTTCACTTTTTTCTATCTGTACTCACTGTAATCTTATTATTTCTGGAATAAATAAATACATATCACAGGCTAGTTTATCATGTGAGAGAGTACTTGATTCACAAACATAATACATACAAACTCACAAACTTTGGTTTAGATAGCATTAGTGACATGCACGGTTGAGGACCCCCATTACCCCCCCACCCCCCAAAATCATTGACAAACCTCTAACATCCTGCAAAAAAATAGGTAGGTACGTACTAGCAAAATGCGTTACCCCCCGCAAAATCAAAGTCTGTGACCGCCAATGTTAGTGGAATGTGCTGGTAACAAAACCGCGAGGTTTTGCATTCGCGGTATAGTAAACGCAGTATTAGTGGCCCAGGCGTAAAGTCTCAGTTATGGCACTTATCGTAGCGCACAGACCGTGGCTATGTGCTCGTTACATTCTTAATGAAGCAATTCTATTCGGAAATCGGAATAAGTAGAATAAAAGTCTAATTTAAATAGATCGTTGGTACATTTGCCTCAACGAATCAGAATTGCAACGCAGTTAGTCTGGTCCACGTATGTAACATTTGCCCAATCTGATAAGAGTAGGTACCTATTTATAATTCCTAAGTATTGTGATTATGATACGTGGACTCATTAAGTCCATAAAAAATGTTGCAAGAAATGTGAACTCTATAAGTAGTATTATTTTTCTCAAAACTGCCGGGTTAGATTTTGATGCCCCTTTGCACAAAGATGTAGTTGAAGTATCCCCAAAAAAATACCACTACAGTATCGCTATTGGTTCATAGACCACTTCCCATACAAATTTTAACAGTCTCCTTTAAAACTTAGGTAATTTATCCTTATGTTGTAAGAATTACTTATTTTGTATTTTTCTTATATTAAAACATTTTGAGATCTTCACTAACTCTTAAGCCTTATCCGCAGAGTTGTAAACACCATAATCAGCTCAGTAATAATCCCTTATTAAAACAAGAGATCCTTACATTCTAAGTCGCACAAGAGGGAAATAATTCCATTACCGCCATTCAAAATGTTTTCATCTCAAATATACAAGTCCTTACACACTGCAAGCTATACTTTATAACTTGATTTTTTATAGAAATAAGCAAACACATTATTTACTAGTTTAAGCTCATGATTTTTAATAACATTTAAGGTAAAACTTATTCTTTATAATATTCCAGGTTTATGTCTTATTCAAATTGGTCCAGCTTTTGATATGTGATTGAAACATAAATATCCAAACATATTCAAAAACTTTCAAATTGATAAAATTAATAGTAATGATAAACGTTTTTTCAGAAGATACTTTTGCAAATACTTAATGAGTAAAACGATAAAACTGAATGTTATAATACCGTATAACAGTCTCAATGTAAGGCTTTAAATAGTTATAGAGGCTAGGATAGGTTTTTATTCTCGTAATTATACAGGTGATTTCATAAAAAACTTTATAATATTCAGACAGAACAAACATCCGTGTTTGTCACACATTTTTCTGAATGAGAATCGAACGACCAGCAGTGCGATTCAAACTTCCGAAAATGCATCCGATTCGATGATTTTTTTCGGACAGTTAACGTTTTTTTCAGCGAAGATACGTCACTTTCCTAATTCTAAAAGTTCTAAATACATTCTGTGAAGGTCTGAATTGCACTGCTGATCCAGTCCGAGATACCTAGCTATAAGATAAGGAAATTTGTCAGTGGAATATAGACTATAAGAAGCCTCCAATTGAGGTGCTTTCATAGGATTACATCCTTTGTTTCAGTCATGTTTTAATATTGTTCCTTGTTTATTGAAAGCTTTCGTCAGCGATTAACTTAATCAAGTCCCAAGTGTACATCTTTGTCAAGTTTATGTCGTTTAATTGACACTTCAGATATTTCTCATATTTCGCATTGTTTGAGGTAAACAAAACAAAATAAAGCGATGTCACGTCTGTTTGTGAGAGACACGTGTATTTGGCATCTTCTGAGTCTTGTAAATATTTAGATTATTTGATAACATGGAGAGCCGTGTTGGCCGAGGGGTATAGTACTTCGACTTTCGATCCGAAGGTTGTGGGTTCGAATTCTGGCCGTGCATCAATGGATTTTTCGTTTCGAAAAATTTATGTGCGCATTAACACAAGCTCTAAACGGTCAAGGAAAACATTGTAAGGAAACCTGTGGCTTACTCAGCTCCACACATATTGACCATGTCTTTCTTGTGGATATGGCCGGTAAGCTGAGAGGATAGTGTAGGTGCTGGCAAGCCTTCTCCATCTCAAGTCAAAGGCACTACAGTGTCCCGCTGTGTGTAGGCAAAGATTGCCTTCTGACACTGTATAAATCATCCAGTAAAGATGTGAGTAGGAGAGTAGTAGATGTGAAAAGGCCTAAGTGATAAGATGGAAGCTGTGTCACATCCCACTAACCCAAGTGAGATGTGTTTCTAAGCTTTTAATTGAAATGTTGCGAGTTCGAAATTGATTTGTAATTCTGAAATTTTTTATCCTCTTTAAGATCTCGTGTTACACACGAGCTTTTTACGTTGAAGGAAAACTTCTTGATTAAGCCCGTAGAATTGTCAGCTCCACACGTATTAACCCTGTCTTTCCTGGAGCGGACAAGGCCGATTAGGCTGAAAGGATAGTATGCACTGGCTATAGACAATCCAATCAATCAATGGCATTCTCTATCTAAAAAATTACAGTAGACGCTATTTAGCCCCAAACTAAGCAAAGCTTGTACTATGAGAACAAGATAACTAATAGATTAGATGTATATTGGTGTTAATTAATATAATCATTTAATACTTTAAAACACCCAGACACAATACATAACAAACATCTGTCCATCACGCAAATGTTTATCCAGGGTGGGAATCGAAACCTCGAACGCTACTACCTAATGAGCTGACAGGACAGCAAATTAGTTAATATTTCAGTATTTTCTGTAACTGATTAGGTACCCTACCCTTATAACTTGTAATGGTCTTTTTGAATGTTCCCGCCGTTTAATATTAAATCGATAGTTTTTGCTCTTGCCATAGGACTTGAGTGCTGGTGCGGAATGTCATCTGACACGCCGTCAGTATGACAGTGACATTCCGCCATGTCTCCTGTCTGCGTTCCGCAGGAAGTTTAATTTTTTTATTTAGTGTTGCCATAGTGAACGCACACTGCTTGAAAGTAGCTTTTTTTATTCTCTCCAACCAGCATCAATTTTGTTTTTTTTTCATAGTTTCAGGTTAGTTTCAGTGTCAGATCTTTAGAATTGTCAAATTCACATTTCAGATATTTTGGCTGTGCTTGAGCGGAGTTCATTGAACCTTCTTTGTGAAATTTAGTTGTAAACAAATTCAAAATATTCAAATCTCGATAGTTTTCTAGCGAATCCAGGGATTCCTGCGCTGGAAACTCCGATTCCTTTCATTTCCGATCTGGCGTGGTCTTGTCGGGTCGGCGTTCCTGTAGTTCTAAATTTTTTAATAAGAATCCGTGAATTTTAACTTCATCTCAGCTGGACACGTGTCGGCGCGTGCGCAGGGCCTTTCTCGTGGTGTACTCTCAGATCAAACCAACTTTTCTATCATTCACCCACGAGCGGACGGAAGCCCAGGAGAGTGCCTTCCCGGCGAAGAAGCGGCGACCGAGTCCAGCTGAGGATTCAGCTCTTGTCTCGGTGGAAAAAAAACCCCGTTCGGGGTTTTTTTTTTTCCTTACCCCTCTTCTTGTCTCAACATCTCGAGTCACCAGCCGAGGCCTCGCAGACGGGATCTCACCTGGAGTGGTGCTGTCTTCGCAGTGAGCTGGCCCCCTTCCTTCGAGACCGGCCGCTGCGATCCCCTCCACGGTACCCTCAGTCTCCGAGCGTTCTCTCTCGGCTGAGTTCCATTACTTCTGTGTCGTCAACCTCTAACCCTCAAAACAGTCTACACACCTTTGATGCTGCCTTCTGCAGTATCCGTTCAATCTTAAATTTAAACGTTAAGCTGGTTGCTGGTACAAGTCTGATCGTGTTGGCTCTCCACGAACCCTGTAAACCCTAGATTTATTTAAATGCTCATGCGAGCTAGCCGTAGCATCTTATTTACCTAACCTATCTTTTTTAAAGGCGCCCAACTTACTTTCTTACTACTTTCTTATTTCTTTTTAATAAATGTCTGTCATTTAAATATTTGTTTTTTTCTATTCATCATCCCCCTCTCCGGTTAGGTAGCCTCAAATTTTAAAACGTTACAAACTTTCTACTTTTTTTTTTAATTAACCTTTATTTTCCCACAGCTGAGCAAAGGTCTAAAGGTCAAACTTTCTACTTAACTTTAATAATAGAAGCGCGTTGAAAGAATTCCTAGGAACTTGCACTCATATTGTGAGAAGTATTGATTGGATTCTCGTTTAGCAAGGCAGTTCAGTTTCCATCTTTGTCGGTTATTATTATTTTTGATTAAATTCTACGTTTTAGAAGTAACATTATTAGGGCTCTATCTCACTATGACACCATGGTGGCGCTACCACAGTTGCGCAACCAAGTTCCCGCTTGGTTATCTTGTCTTGTAATGTGTTGGAAGTGACCAGTTGTCATTTTCGTACAGTTTGCTTGTGGTGGCGCAACCATGGTATCCTAGTGATATAGGGCCCTTAGATCCTGTAATTTGGTATCGAGAGTGAAGATACCGGTGCAAAATGCCACCATTATCAAGCCTTGGTTTAAACTTTGTATAAACTTGTTTTGAAGTTGTGCGGTATGCTTAAAACCACTAAAATTATAAATGCGGAAGTTTGTTCGTTACTTGTACCTCAATAGCACCTTAACTAATTTGCATAAGGAGTAGATACACGTATAGCTTTAGCCCTGGAAGTAAACTTATGTATGGGTTACTTTATCTAAAGCTTGGTATTCACTATGTGCGTGCGTGCACCAATTACGTGTGCTCCGCGCAACTGTAACCGCTCCAGTAGAGGATACGTTCTCGCTTTTGGAGCGTGTAGAGAATCTACAAATAAATAGGTAAAACCTAGCACAAAAAGATTTATTTGAAAAAAAAAAATCCTTTTTCCTTTCTAAATTAAGAAAAAATATTTTTCAACAAACAAATAAATAATTCAATCCTAATCCTAAGAAAGCTCAGTTTTTTTCTCAGAAGACTCTCACGCACGTTTTACTTTCATAATTGATGTATTATGAACAAGCAAGTTCTCCGAAATCTTTCTGAAATAATGAATGTTGGTCACGTAGGGGGCGCGGTGTCGCCACTATTCGCGCATTAATCTCTTCCGAGCACACTCGGTGCTCGACGTGACCGGTTGTGAGGGCACAAATAAATTCCGTTCATTAGTGCAAGAAACTGTTAATTAGGGTTCTCAGATATGCTACTTTTAGCATCGCCGATCAGGCGATTTAGTCGTTTTTCAGAGGCAAAATGCAGCGACCGATATTCCACACCGCACACTTAAAACACACACTGACACACCTGACCAGCCGCCTCCGCACCACATCGTTTTTTCGGCGTTAACTTGTTCCTTCACTTTTGGATTGCGATGCGGCGATCCGGTGACGTTACGAAGTTGATGTAGTGAGCGTTGGTCCAAAATTCCATACAAAGAATACCGAGGCTATGCGTGAGGTTCGGAGGTGACTGATCAGTTATAACCTAAAAATGCCAAACGCGGCGATCTGCGATTACAGCAGACGCTAAAACGCGCGATTGAAATACCGCGTCCGAACGCAGGAAGTCATTGCAGCATCGAAAACGCGCGATTTTGATACTGTGATCGAACGCAGAGAGTCGCCAAAAACGCGTTCGCCGATGCTAAAAGAAGCATGTCTGCTATAGCCCTTATTACGTGTCGCAATCGACTCACCGAAATGGCTTTCAAATGAATGAACTTCACATCGCTAGATCCTATTGCAGTGTGGCCTTCGATAAAAACAAACGAAATTCACATCGTGCAATCGCATCGCAGCGTGCTCTTTGATAACCGAACGGCATGAACTGCCTACAAAAGCTATAAATGAAAAATGACAGACTTCAACAAGTTTCACCTTGATAATGCAATAACCGTTCATGTAGACATTCGAACCGAATTGAAGCAATTTAATGTAATACGAGTATATTCATTAATTTGCAATGGCGTATCTAGTGGCTTAATGCTCTTGGTATACTCAAAACTTTACGCCTTTTTTTCCATATAATGTAGGTATGTTAAAAAAACAAAGTTCATTTTGAAAGGAGCGTGTTTATTATCAAACAAAATTGATTTATTTATTTACGCATTCGTAATAAACGTAATACCAATTGTACATTTTTTGTGACGAAATTACCCCAATTTGCCAATTCTTGTAACCGTTGAGGTGCCCCACCCCCGGACCGATTGCCTGCCTAGTCTAACCAACGCCCGCGAAACAACTGTTGATAGCGGTTTAACTTTTTTTGCCAGTGATTTTATTCCTGGACTAAACCTGTTTGTGGTATCATTGGAATCGGAATTTAACAAGCTTATTAACTACTTACTTACCTGCTCAAGGGGATTACATTGTCACCACCAAATAAATAAATAAATTGTTTATTCCATTCCGTAAACATGTTTGGCACCTTGCAAAATAAAAACTCACAATTGTTCAAAATTGATAGCAAATATCTGCGTCAACATGGTGCACACACTTAGTACACTACACACCTTTATTATTTAACACAAAACATATACACATCGACATTAAAGTAATTATCTAATTCGCGTTTGCAAAAGGCCAAAACACGCCATTTTGTTCCGCGCGCCAGGAGCGGGAGTGCGCTCACGGCAAATAAAAATTCAATACTGGTTCATTTCTCATCCTATAGTCTGGTTTGAAGTCTTTCTGATTGGTATAAATATGTAGTTAGCAAACAATACGAACAAAACAAACCTCCTTCACATCACTACTACACACCAATCACAATAGCCGACCTTCAAACAAAATTCACCCGCAATATTCAAAATGTTGATCAAATTCAAATTTTTTACTATAAAACGGGGTTTTAATGGTTCAGTAATTATCCTAAATACCTGTCAGATTTAATTAATGCCAAACATGTATAGGTCATCGCTGAAAATCTTATTTGAACCTTCTCTCAAAAATAAAGTTTGAAAACGTATTTTCTCTTCCGGTATTTTGACACATTGTAGAAATATTATAAATTATCTATGACTTTTAGCATGAACAGCAATGGGAGAATAATGTTACCAACAAATAAAGACACTCCCGACGAATGGGGAAGCCCTAACACCATAGAAATCGTGATTTTAGTGGCCGCGCGACCCCTCAAGTGCCCTGGGCCATTGTAGTGGCCTAAGGCAATCGGGCGGGTAATGTAGTAACTCATCCATTGTTTTGTCCACTCTCGCTTTGACGGTTCAGGAAGGGCCAAGGGTGTTCTCATTTAACCTAATTTTATTTAAGTATTTCTTTCGGGATATTGTTTTAAAAGAACCGGTTAGATTTTTTACATAATGTATTCACAACGTCTATTTTGTTTTTCTACACAAATGACCGACGAGATACTGAAAGTTATGTCAGGTACTTACTGGAGTAAGTATGCAATGTTACTTGGACATTTGACATACAGAAATCAAAGTAATACTACTTTAAAATTGCTCTAAGAGATCGTGGTATGGCCCCTAAACATATTTTACCATTCAACAGTAAAAACAAAATATATTTATGAAGCTGAATAAACCACTTTTTAAAGAAAAAGTGGGTAACAAGGCTTACAAAAGCGCACCAAATATTTTTATCCTAAAAGCCCTGGGCAGATCTATGGTTTCAAATAAAACGTTCCAATCAGTGGTCTCATCCGCCAGTTCAAACTAAAAATAAAGGCAATTCCCTCCGTATTTTATTTATCGAACGCAACGCAACAAAACCACAAACCGTTCGCCAGTTAGACAGTCGTTTGCGCGATCGACTGGAAAACAGAGTCTTTTAAAACTATTAAAGAGCAATAGAAACTTATTTCGAACGCGCTTAATGAGTCGTGATTGCAAAGAGGATTTCCTTTTTTATTTAAAATTCTGTTTTCAATTTGGAAAACAGCGGTTTTGGCAGTACAGAAATGTCGAAGTCATTATCATTCAGATCACTAGTCGCAAGTAACAATAGTCTTAAGAGCTAGGCGATTTAAATTCAAATATAAAATCATTTATTCAGTAGAACCTTGGGATCACATCACATCTTAAGAGTTGGGTGATTCTACTTCTGTTCTTTCGCGACCAACACCATGAAGAATCAGGGCATTAATCATGGTTTGCGGCCTTTCTTTTCGGTGATCCATCCCCTTAATTCTACTTCAGTTTCGGTTATAAAGTAATGGTAGGCATGGAATATCATGGGATAGAGTATTTACGCATTAAACGTCATGAACCATGACTTACTTAACTACTCTTTAGCCTGGATCTAAATTTAAATCAAATAGGAGTGACGGCGTCACAGGAGATTGTGAGATTCCATGCCCACTGGACAATTTAGGCACAGGATAAAGGTGAATCGAAACAGGCTTTGCCCAGATTAATAAATAGACTATTGCACTCCAAGTGAGGTAGTTTCGGCAACTCGTTACCGAATTGGATTCAGAGAAAAAGTTAACAATTTTTTTTATATTTTACAAGCAAAATGAAAATACATTTTGAGAGGTTAACGTTCTGTTAAATTATAATATTGGAAAGATTTTGCAATGGTTTTTAAAACAAAAACAATTTTAATGGTTCACTTGAAAATACCTTTTCAGAATGACGATCAAATCATAAAAAGTTAATGATTTGCAATAAGCTTTAAAACAAAATCAATTTTTATGACTCAACTCGAAAAATAATTGTTATTTCAAAAAGAATATTTTATATCTAAAGAGACACGATAAATAAGTAAGTATAAATGTAATGGATAACTAGCTGAAAACGTATAAAATGAAGCTGTAAGATTTTGTGTTTTATTTACATAAGATTCGGCATTATCACGTACTGCAACGTTTTGTTTGAGGAACTTTGAACCCAAATGAAGCCAAATATTACCTATTAAGCTTCCCTGTACGTGGTAAGAATTAGTTAAGCTATTCCGTTTGTGTAAACAACAAAAGTACTTAGACAATGACTGAACTTTCAAAGGGTGTTTGAAGTTTCTTAAATGTTTGTGAGTGCGTTAAGCATTTTAGTGGGAAACGTCACTAGGGCACGCTTTCAAGGATACAATAGAGATGAGGTCAAATAATATAAAGGCGGTGTCACAGGAGACCGAGACCAGAGACAGAGACAGAGAAAAAGACAGAAGACCGAGACCACTTGTCATTTAAACTGGCGGCCTCTGTTTCCTGTCACGGTCGCGCGCGCACTGGCCTTTGACCTGGTGCCCTACAAAGCCTTAATGACAAGTATTGGTCTCGATCTCCTGTCTCTGTATCAGCCCCCTGATTTTATGTCTTTGATAGCGACCAAAATCGGTCTCAAACTGCCAAACATGAAAGGTAAGTGACCACGAAATTAGCTCTGTATGGTATCTTTTTTCGCGTTCGTTCTCATTGAGATAAGATCTCAATGAGACCAAACGCGACAAAAGATACCTACTTTATTGTTTTGACAGTTTGAGACCAATTTGAGGTTTGAGACAAGTTAGACAATCAGCCTGTTGGTCTTGGTTTCCGGTCTCGGTCGTGAACCTGACTTTATTTTCAAGTGTAGTAGACATAGACAATGTCAGGTAACAGCTAACTTTTTACCTGGCTGACTGACAGATCACCCAGGTAATGCGAGTAGTGTTCCAAAAATGCAGATTACATGCCCATTGTCGCTAGTAAGTTAGCTAGTAGGTTAGTAGAGTTGTGGCTATTAAACGTTTAAGGATTCTAGTAAGAATACTTAAACGTTTCATCGCCACAACTCATGTAGAATCATTTTTGCAATGGTTTCCAAAGACACTGTTCATGTTTTATTAATTTATTTTGAAAAGCAATAGCACCATATGTGAGCTTCATTTAAAAACCAGTCCATCCCAGTCCTACCTTGCCTTATTATACGGTCTATTATATCAGTCCCAAAGTTTGAAGTAGGAAAATATTTAAATGAGATTCCTTAATTATGCGTAAAGTTCGCCTTTGGGGCCCTGATAAAGAAACGGTTACGGACTGGGACCAACCCAAGGCTGAATCTACACTGAAAGCAGATTTGCAACAGAAAAACAGCATACAAGTACAAAAACATCAAAAATCGAAACATTTGGAATTCATCACTGCGGTCGGAGGACTCATCGTCATCATTATTGGCTTTGGGTATCTATTATAGATGACTAGCTTTCACCCACGGCTTCGCTCGCATGGTAGCCAGATAAAAAGTAGCCTATGTCCTATTCCCAGTCATTATCTATCTATATTTTAAATTTCAGCTAAATTGGTTCAGTGGTTGCCGAGTTATATAGGAACAAACATACATCCAAACATCCAAACATCTAAACGTCCAAACATCCAAACATCTAAACATTTAAACATCTACTAAACATCCTAACATCCAAACTTTCGCATTTATAATATTAGTGTGATTACTAGGAATATTTAAATGTAGTTTTCCAGGCGGATTTCAGCTCCAAAAACAATTTTCATTGCTATGCAGTATACAAAATTGATCGATCTTTGGTTAATTCACCTGTTTTCTGTGAAAATACGCCAAGTTAGGCTTTGTCGGGGTATTAACTGTCCGAAATATACGCTCACGGTCCGATGGACCGGGTTTCAGGCCACTGCCTTGATTCTCTTACTCGGATTGGATAGCTCTTTCGAAAGTTCTGTTTGTAAATTGTGCGTTTGGGGCCGTTTCAATAGCACTGTTTATGTAAACTCTTACATCGAACTTGACAAAACTAACAGAAACAGCAGTTTTTGTATATCACTGTGGCACATTCACGATCCTAAACTTAAAATTGAATTTGTGTTGATTTCTGCTCTCGAACTTTTTGTTATTTCACGGAATATTCTTGAATACCGAATATCAGCATAGTAAAGGCCAGGTGGTTGATAAGATTTTTAATAAACCTCTTGCAATTTCCGAGCGATAAACCATTGAAATAACTCTCTATGTAGCAAGTTTGTTTGTAATCTTCAACTCGGGACCAAATTACGCGCCCTAAGTGGCACTTGACGGCTTTATCGCGAAATAAAACACGAAGTTTCATCGCAAAGTGTTAGATGACCCTAATCCAGAGAGAGTTCATAAAATAATCAGGGAGATATTAAAAATTCGTTTTACAACGCAGATAACAGCTTGTCAACAAATAAAGTTATGAAGTTTTATTGGACGCGATAAAACGCTTCGGAATTATGAGGACGAACATTTTTCACTGCGTACATGAAGCTAAAATAATTCATGAAAAGAGGAAACTGAGTTTATTTAATGTAATAATACCTCAAAAATGACCTAGAACATGCTTTTTCAATACTTTCTAAGGTAAAAATAGATTATTTTTTGACTAATTCAATGGATCTTTAATTTCCGGTGACGTAGGTATATTTTGTTTCTATAGTTTTTATGTAATCTTACGTTTACTCATTATTTTTAGAGCTGTGTTGGCCGAGGGGATTAGAACTTCGATTTTCGATCCGAAGGTCGTGCGTTCGAATCCTGGCCATGCCTCAATGAATTTTTTGTTTCGACAAAAATATAAGCGCATTAACATGAGCTCTAAACGGTGAAGGAAAATATCGTAAGGAAATCCGCGGCTTGGTCAGCCCCACACGTATTAATCATAATCATGTCTTTCCTGTGGATATGGCCGGTTAACCCTTAATTTAGCCAAGCATGTTTTTTTCGATTTTTTATGATTTCTATTGATTTTTGAGATGTTACATGATGAAATAAGAGGGAACAAGAAGAAAAAAAATTCTATGATTATTACTTTTTTAGAAAATGGGCGTCCAGTATACTGGACATTTCCCGGTTTGCGGAGAAGCAATAGTGATTTTAGACGTTCAGTATACTGGACATTTCTCGAGATGCGGAACTTTAGTACTGCTTAGAAATACAATGAAATAAATAGCAAAAATATGAATTTGCAAAATTTATTTATTAAAATTGTTATTTTCTGTCGTATTTCACAACAAATAATAAGTTGAACTCAAAAAATCTTACAAAACACTCTACTATAAGCACAAGGAGAGAACAAAATTGCAATAATTATGACCTATCTTCATAAATACAATAGGTACAACATTTATAAACCATATGCTTAATAATTCTTTAAATAGAAGATAGCCGTACCTACTAGACATCAGTCTCAATCTCAACACATAGGAACTAGGAACCTAGGAACTGAGGACAGTAAGTACTAGGTGCTTACTTGAACTTAGGAAACATTACCTACAGTTAAAGTTTACTAAAATAAAGGTACCTTAGAAAACTTAATTGTTCAAAACTGCCATTATTTTTGAAATTTGCTGAAAAAAATCTCGAAATACCCTCATTTTATGCAGTAGACTTCCACTTTGCTATTTTTGCCAAACCTGCACCGTCCATAGCTTGTGAAGTCTTGTCAGTCACCTAGGCCATCGTACCCTACTGATTCAGGTAGTCTAGGTTTCATTTCACATGAGCTTGATCCTGTTGAGTTGAGTTGCAGTAGGAGCTATCGGTTGTTCTGTTAGTTTGAAGCAGTTCTTGGGCCAGCAAGCTGCGGAAACGTTTTAGGTTCATAGGCTTCATTGTTTGGTGGTTACAGACCTGCTATAAAGTAACCAAGTGTTGAAATAACAAGCATTTGAGTAAACATGGCAGTATATCAATGACGAATCTCATATTAGTCCTGTAAAAAGCCATTATCACAACACACAGACCGATTTTGCTCCTAATGTTGGTTGCAGTGCGTCACTGCTGCAGCTCACAAATACCCTCCGTATTACTTTTATTTTTTATTTTTGTTGATTTTAACGACAGAATAAGCATGTTCTAAAAACAAAACAAAAATAAAAAAACAAAATTTCGTAAGAATTTACTAATTTGTGCTGAAAAAAATAAAGGACGTCTATGTATGTACAGAAACAAAAAGTCACAAAAAATATAAGAAAAAATAATACTAATAAATAAGAATTTATTTGTCAATCAAAAAGACATACTGTATCATTTAATTTTTTATTTATTTATACCATAAACTTATATTTTGACTCTATTTTGCATCAAATGTTTATTTCCGTGTATTTAATAATGTGAAGAATACTGGACGTTATGAAAGTTGGTCTGAACGCTACATCATTGGAAATGGGAAGAATACTGGACGTTGCGTTTTAAACTGCTGTAAAGTGAAAATTATAGTAAATTATTAATAAAAAATTACGTACATTGTTGCAACTATTCAAACACAGTAACATACTTAAATATCGTAGCTAGTTGTCTAAGAAAAACATGTAATAAAAAATTACTTACCAAGAGCGTCCGTGGCAGGTCTTCCCTCCTCAGTGTTGTGCAGGTCACCAACAGAGATTACGTTAGCGAATGGTCTTACCATTTCGCTGTATAAATCTACATTATTTACAAAACGTTTTTAACTAATAATAACATGGATAAAGTTATTATTTTAGACTCCAGATTTTTTTAAAGGTAATGTCCAGTATACTTCCCGAAATCAAATTAAGGGTTAAGCTAAGAGAATGGTTCTAGGTGCTGGGCAAGCCTACTCAATCTCAACATTGTCCCAGGCACTAGTGTAAAGTGTAGGCAAAGATTGCTTTCTGACACTGTATAAAAATCAAGTTTTACTCATATTTCTATTGTTTTTCATTAGTTAATATTAACATTAAAATATTGTGTGCTATTTTCCATAGATACTTTTGTTTTACTTTATCGCGATTGAATAGGTAAAAAAACTCACAATCAAACAAAAAACACCAGAGAAAATGTCAGATATAATTCCTGCGAAGATAGTCGGGAAAAGTTCATACAATTACTAAACGAAAAGTTCACAAAATCACAACCTTACAATTTCCTTACCAGAAACTCCAATTTCCAGAATAGTTCGACCAGTAGTTTTGCTGAGACTGCCAACAAAGTTAGTGCTAGGGCGTTCCTGCACTTTCAACGGTCTCAACAACAAGGAAAAATGCAAGAGCTCCGAAAAGTGTGGACAGAATTCTGCTAACAAGACGCGCAAGTTACAATTGCTCTTTTGAAAATGGCGCCGCTACAAGTAATGGTGCTTACTTGCACGTTGGTTCTCAATTATTATGTTGCTTTAGTCTAGTTTCTTAACCCCCGACCGTGCTTCAGAGGGCACGTTAAATTGTCGGTCCCGGCTTTTAAGTTGAGCCATGACGGATGCCTTCAGGCGGCCTAGAAACTCCGTCACCAGAGTTGGCCACTTGCTTGCTTACCCCCGACGAAAAAGAGGGTTGTTATAAGTTTTAATGTGTATCTATATCTCTGTGTATCTGGGGCTCTGAGTATTTGTGTGTCTGTTTCCGGCATCATAGCTCCTGAACGGAGAAACTGATTTTAATTGTTTTTAGGGTTCCGTACCTTAAAAGGTAAAAAAAGGAACCCTTATAAGATCACTTTCTTGTCCGTCTGTCTGTCTGTCCATCTGTCTGTCTGTCCGTGTGTCACCATCGATTATCTCAGGAACGGGTAGAGCTAGCAAGTTGAAATTTATACCATATACTAAGGTCTATAGTTCCTATTGTGAGTATAAAAATCAAGGTCCTGAGTCAACACTATAAAAAGATATAGGCAAATTTAGGTTTCCGTGAAACTTGTGAGTACCAAAACTTACCTTAATTATCAACTTTTTTTATTTTTCGGAATTTTTCCTTTACTTGTGCTGGAAGACCTTGCTTGTAACTAAAATTGACAATTCTAGGTCAACCGGAAGTACCCTAGAGGTTTTGGGTCGAAAACCTAAATGGTAGTTCCCGTTGACCTAGAATAACGAAAGGCAAAAAGCAAGGTCTTATAACACAAATAAAGGAAAAGTTCCAAAAAGTTAAAAAAGTTGAAAATTAAAGGGTGTTCCCATACATACATAGTTGACGCCAATTAAAATTGTCCTCCGAGTTATATGGGCGCTCATACAATTAAGCGGACTAGCTTAATTGGCACCATGGCTAGGTACGGAACCCTCGGCGTACGAGTTCGACTCGCACTTGACCGGTTTTTATTTTTTTTGTTTGAATGTTGGTTTTGTCGATATTGTTTTTTGTTTGAAAGTTGGCTTTGTTGAGATTGTTTGGTTTATCACAGTTAAATTTTGCGAGTATGTAATGTATTTTTTCTACTAATATTTATCTACCTAGAAACCCTCGATATCAAAGTATGCTGAAAGTTGTTTGAAAATGTGAAAATGTTGTTTGAAAATTTGTTTGGCATCGTTCAAAGACTTCATCGAAATGGCTAATAAAGTTTTTCAACACGATTAATACTAAGTAAAAGTTTGAAAAGATGAAGTCTCAGACATCAGAAATCGGTGTTCAAACTTGTATAAGTTTAAATAGCACAAACAAGTAGGAGACTAGACTAAACGCTATAACTCACTAGGACATCACGGTGGCGCCCCCACGGTGTCATTGTAAAATAGGGCCCTTAATGTTATAGCTGATCAGTCGCCGCCCGCACCGCATTGCCTTTTCGGCGTTCACTTGTTCTTTGCCATGACGGAGGCCTTTAGGCGGCCTAAAAACTCCGTCACCAGAGTTGGCCACTTGCTCATACGCAAGAAGAAAAATACTTGTCCTTTCACTTTTGGCTTGCTAAGTGACGATCCGGCGGCGTTACAGAGACTCTCAAAGTTGATGTAGTGAGCGACGCTTCATAGGATTCCATACAAAGAATACCGAGGCGATGCAGTGAGGTTCAAGTGCGGCGGTGGCTGGTCTAAATTATTCGCAGTGTGAATTATAAATATTATAACAATAAAGTCACCTGAGTTTGACCAGAAATAATGATTGTATGCACATGTAAATTTTGACTGTTTGCAATTATCAAAATTAGTTTTAACAAAAAGCTGAATTTCAACAACAAAATAAACAGTGGTATCCCAATCCAACATATCTGTCAATAGCCAATCAAAGTACACCAAATTGTGTTTGCCACCGCACGCCGCACCAAATTACCTGCGAATAATTAAAACAATACGAAATCCTCCAATTTCTGCCCGTGTCAGTTCAATTTGCTGGTCGCCCGCAAGTTATCGTATCCATTTCGAGCGGATTCGACCGGATAAAGGATGGCGTAGTTGCACATAACGCAATAAAGTTATGAAAAAACTAGCTTCCGTTAGCGGTTTTGGTCGTATCAACATTTTAAGCCATTCTAGTCTATGGTTTAAACCTATTCCAATTTTCAATCAAATCAGTCCACTGGAAGCGTGATCGAAACACATACATCCAAACGTGTATAAAAAACTTAGTGGGATTTATAAAATTAGTAGGATGCCGTTGTAAGAAATACGTGCGATATTTTAAAAAAAGTAAAAGAAATGTAAAATGTATGTGTTTTGTGTTCATGTTTTAATGTTAATTTTAACAAAATATTTACAACATTACACACTTTCATACACACATACTGTAACTGAGAATGCTGTATTAAAACATCAGAGGGGTTAAAATGAGCAATACGCATTGCTCATTTTACATTATCATATATAGTGAATTTTCGAAAAGAAGCACAAATTCAAAGATGTTAAATTGATTCTTAAAAAGAAGTCCTAGGCAGTCAATTCTGATTCTTGGTATCGTAAGTATTCTTCTTCAAGTATTACATTACTAGATTCCGCCCGCGGCTTCGCTCGCGTGGTACCCAGATAAAAAACCTATGTTTGATTCCCGGTCATTATCTATCTACATTTTAAATTTCAACCAAATCGGTTTAGTGGTTGTCGAGTTATAGAGGAACAAACATTATATCAAAACATCTTAACTTTCGCATTTATAATAATAATGTAATTGACCTTTGTTCATTGGTAAGTAATTGATAATATAATATAATATTAGTTATATTAATTGCAAATAAAATATTAGTTTACATAAAAAAAAAAAAGTAATTGATACAAAACAGCGAAATAATCTGAATAACCAAAATGAGTCAATTATTTAAAAACAAAATTTAATAAAAGAAATGTAAAAAATATAGCCTTCTCGTAGCCTTACCCGTAGCACCATCGTAGCACCTACGTAGCACTGCTACGCAGAACGACAATGACCACTAGCACTACGTACCATTATAATATTCTTGCTAATTACCATAAACATTTTATCAGAAACATTTTCCTTCAACATATTTTTCTTACTCCGTCGTTCCCGCGTTGCATGACCTAGAATAGCGATTAGTTTATTTTACCAAGGTTCAACATAACCGTAAGTTTGTATGGACTGAGAGGAAATTGGAAGTAACATATAAACCACCAACAAAATGTATGCATATAGAATTACGGAGGGTACCTCATCAGCCTCCTTGATTGTCTTTGATAGCGACCAAAAAAGGTCTCAAACTGTCAAATATGACAGTTCGGTGACCACGCAAGTAGCTCAGTCACTCAACGAGACAAAACGCGACAAAAGATATCTATAGTCGTATTGCTCATTATACGGACTAAAAGTGAAGGAAAAAATGTAATTTTTCCTTCAATTTTGACATAAAACGTATCAAAACTAATCAAAATTGAAGGAAAAATGACATTTTTTCCTTCAATTTTAGTCCGTATAATGAGCAATACGACTATACGCGATCGTTTTGACAGTTTGAGATCAGTTTGTGTTTTGAGACAAGTTAAATAATCAGCTCGCTGGTATCACCAGCAGGTCTTACATACCAATTTAGAGATTAAATTGTTATCATGTTCACTAATCTTTTTTTCGTTAAACAGATTACATTTTATACTCCTTATATTGCCATAAGTGAAGAAGCGAGTAGGTTTTTTAGAAAACATTTTCCTTTCAACGCAAATTAAGTTGTCCCCCACAAAATATAGGTAATATCTCGAAACGCAAAACAGCTTGTAATGGCGCACGTTCATCGCATTAATGTGTTGACGGTGTTCCAAAATATGGATGTGTTTTATTACCATGTGTTTGTGTAAAGCAGGTTATCCATTGCGCGACCCGACAGTGACCCTCGTGTAGTTTGCATGACGATCTTGATAGATCGTTGATGTTAATTGACATCCTGAGCGGTCTCAATTTGGATGGATGACCGCCAGCTGAGCGCATCCGTGCTCTGGAGGGCACGTTAAATTGTCGGTACCGGCTTTTAAGTAATTAAGTTTTTTTTATTCATCTACTTACTTTTGTCGGTGTCAGACTATGCCAGTTCCATAAAGTCTTCTACTTTATACTATACATATATACTACTCTTTGGCTATCATTAAAGTCTTGATGGAGGCCTTTAGGCGGCCTAAAAACTCCATCCTCAGAGTAAGGCACTAGCTCATTTGAACATATAAATTAAATTATCACGAAATTTAAATCTAGTACTTGTTTTGAACGATAAAATACTCTAAATAAATAAAATCGAAAATAGTCTAAAATTATAAAATTCAAGTTCGTGAAAATGTTTGCATGTATTTCGATCACGCCTCAATGTGGATTGATTTTGAATAGGCTTAGATTGTAGCCTGGAATAGCAAAATAAGCTATCAATGGCCATTTTATGTATTTCAATTTCCTATAGTCAAAACATCGATCGGTTAAAATGGTAAACCTATGCGTAAAGCTTGCCTTAGGCAATCCATTAGTCGATAGGTTTCGATGTCAGTTTTGTCAAAATAATTTCAATTATCTGCCCGGTGTTATTGATTAAATAACCTCCAAATTAAACTTTCTGAGTATTGTATGGTCATGTAATTTGACTATATTATTTTATTACTAGAGTACCTTAAACCGACGAGCTTGCATGAAGAATGTGATGAGAGTAAATGAAGCGAAAGAAGTGTGTCAGGATCGTAGCAAGTGGAGATCCGTGGTCTCTGCCTACCCCTATGATGGGAAACAGGCGTGATTTATGTATGTACGTATGTATGTATCACTAGAAGTGTTGAAGTTCACCAGCTAGATTGATGACATCGTCAAACTTGCGGGTTGTAACTTATTCAGTTAGAGTAGCGCAGGATGGTTGGCATATATCATCATCTTCCTTTCTTACTCATGTCAACTTTCACACAATCCATCCATCTTTTCTTTGGTCTACCTCTACTCATACGAGTATATCTATCCACTTTCATATCAAGCACTCTTCTCGTAACATGACATTCATCCCTTCTCATGACATGCCCATACCATGGTTGGCATACATATCTATATATAAGACATCCTAATTAACAATGGGATGAGATAGGCTACATAATATGATGATAATGATGAAAAATTTCTGAGATGAGCGCCGATAGAAAGAAGTGGAAGAGAAAAATATATAGTGCTGTTTAATGATAGACAAGGACAACGATGGTGATGGTGACATGGCCACGTAAAGGTCGGACCGCATTTAAGCGTGGCTGCACAGCGCGTCAGTGCGCTGTACGACAAAATGTTCTCTCGGAGGCAACGCGCAGCGCCACCGCCCTAATGCGACATACACAATGCAAAATGACTAAAATAATTATTTTGACACTTTTTGCCGTGCCGTGCAGTGCCGTGCGGTGCCGCTCAAGTGTGTTTCGGCCTTAATACTCGTATATTCCTCAAGCAATCAATTTTAATTTTTTGAGTTAATTTTTTGATTTAATTTACTTTGTGGTCGCGCCTTGAATGCGTATTTCGCGCTACAATTAAGCGATAAATATTTGCATGGAACGTATTCCTCTTTACCGGGAAAATTACTATTTATTCCCGCCAATAAATATAGCACCTATTACTTACAGATTGCTTTCCAAAATTATAAATGAAAATTGATGTTCCAATTACGGATAAAATTTTTGTTATGGTTTATATTTTACGGTCCGTGTGGGTAGAAAGGATATGTCTTACTTGCTGTGATCAAATCCGAATACAATACACAAAATCCCGCCTTTTCCTTCAAAGGATAGGAATAGATCAAGCGTTTCCGTTTTTGTAGAATTTTACACAGCTTCGTTCTCTCTCATCACATTTTTTATTCAAACTCGTCGATTTACTCATGTTCTTTTAAATACAACTTTGTTTTGATTTTGTTCAACGATCTCATTTATTTATACTCTTTTTTCAGGAAAACCTTATTTACATGATAGTGAAAAAAGGATTGTATTTTATAATTTTACAAGAAAAATATAATAAATAAAAAGGTAACGAAGATCGTTTGTAAGAATCCGATGATTCAACGAATTCAAATGTATTTTGTAAAGTAAGTAGGTACTTAATGGATTAGTTTTTGTAAATACGTAAATAGACAAATACCTACTTCAATTTTAACTCATGTTTGATGGTCTGAGACAGAAAAGCAGTAACTCCCGCTCCAACCGTACCTATGTTTTGTTTAATTTTATCTCACATGTCACTTTCTTTATGCTACATATTTTTCACAGCGAAACCACGTTTTAACGACCACAGAGAAAACCTGACACCTCTATAATTTTTCCAGTAAGCACATAAACTATTTATTATTGCCATAAAATCACACCATAGGACCTTTGGAGTAATTTTTGAGGGCATCAATCTTCTATCAAGCGTAGCCAGGCGCGGTCGGACCATCAAATACCCATTACTGAATGTTTTGTAGCAGTCCCGTGGATTTTGATGTATTTTATGTAGCAAGAGATTTATTAAATCGCCGTGCTAAAGCGCTCTAGACATATGTAAGAGTCTTATAGCATAGGTACTGATTTATAACACTTTTGACTTTATAAATCAGAACCTAAACAAACAAGAAACATTATAAAGATTTACGTTTTTTGCTCTACTGTGCTGGCTATGCCGCTTATAGCCAGTACTTTCCCGAATGTAAATAAGATAAGATAGGATACCTAAGATATTTATTCATTAACAATTTTTACATCGTGTCTGAAAACTTAAGCCTAGAAGCATAATAGTATAAAAATTTGAAACATTATAATTTTAAAAGAGTAGAGTAGGCATGTCCAAGAATACAATTAAATTATGATCACTGTTTTCTTAATTTAAATTCTTCCACTGTATAGAAGCAACCCCAACAAAAGATTTCTTAGATAAATACTCAAGTACTTAATAAATATAATACGCGTGTGATTTCAATAAACTTTATCGCGCGTCTTCTAAATTCACCAGATTATCGCTTTTATCTTGAGTGCCTGGTAAATGGGAATTTGAAAGGGTTCTGACAGGATATTTAAGGTGGCCGCACACCTATCCACGTCGAACGCGCCGAACGAAAACCGAAACGAATTTTAGAATTCTTTATATGAAATCGTATGATACCTCGCACACCTGCCCACGTGTCTAGTTCGACCGGATCTGGCAGTACTTCAAGAATTCGGAGCTAATAGGTGGCGCTCAGCCTTAACGTGCTCCAGTTGTGGATTTTTGTACACTTTTATGCTCCACGAGACATATTTAAAATTCAGGCCAACCAGTATTAAATTAACGTCATCAAAAAAGTGTTGATGTTATCACCTTTTCTTAAATATAAACTTGCCTTTGATATATCGCACCTCCAGAATAGAAGTGACTCAATCAAAAAAAATTGGAAAATGACTTGAATACGTAGAAAGACTCAAAAAAAAAACTCTATCTGCTAGTTATTCCAAATCTGCTACTATTTGGTTAGAACATGAAAAATATAATAGCTGCGTCTCTTTCATTTCGGCAGATTCTCTCCCTCTCCCGCGGAAAACATTTATCGCATTTCCCAAAAATCATGATTTTTGAATTGAGTCACTTCTATACTGGAGGTGCGATATTTCCTAGTTAAAATATTTTAACAAGGTTAGCGGCTGTCAAACCCAAGCCTTCGGCTCTTTAGAGCCTCCTCCCTCAGCGTCGTAACAAGAAAATTAAGTTTTCTTTAATATTGAAGATGGCGCGCAAATAAATTGCGTCGCCGAAGATGCGAAAGTTTTGCGAACTCCCCGATGTCAAGCCTCATATTTTTTATAAAAACAAGAATAATTCGGTTATAAAGTTCCTGTTACTTTTGTTTGTTACCCTGATTTTTTATTTAACTTACGCATAACTTCAGCTTAGAGCCATACCGTCAGATTATCTAAGTTGGTGCTAAGTAAGCTATGCAATAGTTATACGCCTACACTAAGTTAGGTGAGATTAGATTATGAAGAGCCACACCACCAGAGCTAACTTAGCTAAGCTTAGCTCATTTTGTTAGGTCGTTGAATTTCGTTTTGTAGTTTGTGTGAACCAATGTAAGAAAAGACTAGTATAGCTCAACTTAGTTCGTGATGTGATTGTGAAAAATGTGTGCTAAAGATTTTTAGAAAGAACGTATTAAGGATAAATTAATTAAGGTTTTTCCTACTAGAATAGTCAATTATTGAATTCATTCACGACTTCTGACTCAAGCGTCTAAAGAGCGATTGCCATGTCTGGAAGTTGTATGTTTTACGCGTTCGGATCCTAAAAGCTACTAAATCGCTGATCGCCAATACAAAACGCATTCTATCTGCCTTTAAAAACGCTACCTATATAATTTAGTTTTTAACCGACTTCCAAAAAGGTGGAGGTTCTATGTTCGGCTGCATGTATGTTTTTTTAACACATTACCAATTATAGGAACTGTATTGTGGTCGCCGCATCAAAAAATGTGATTTTGCAGTCATCATTACAGCCTAAAAATACAGCTTTGTCCAGTTTCATTCGAATTGCAAAAGCAGGGTCTTTGCTTTTTAGTTGGAAAATTCAAAATGAATCTCACACAAAAATGAAAATTTTTAAGCAACAAAGCTGTCGTCGTTCTTTGACATCGCTAACGTATCTACTGCCTTTAATCCTAGAGCAATATTCCCCTTCCACTTCCTTCATTCTTTCTGCTTAGAACTTAGGGTTTATATTCGCTTGGATGAAACGCAATGGTATCGTTGCATTTTCTAATGACCAGCGGCTGCGTTGTCTCCTGGGAGCTGTGGCGACGCGAACAAATTAGGGGACAATGAACAATTAAGATAGTTCTAGTGTGTGCATCGCAGCTCCAATTGTTGAGAATCACCCCGGGGTCGGATTATGGCGACAGCTCAAAATTTTATGTTGACTTTAGAAATTCTGCGGAATTGCAAAAATTGGTACTTACCTACACATACAGAGTTCTTTGTTTGATATTCATACATTTTTGTAAAAACTTTAAAGTTGTGAAAATTATAATAAGGAACATTTATAGCGCTTTCACATTATAGGCGTTTGTACTGCAGCGATGTAGTACAAACTGATGATGTACACCTTTATACTACAGTTAAGTCTTCCTCTAAATGAGATGGATTAATTAATTACACTTTCTCAAAGATTCTAGTGAATAGCACACACACTAGAATCCTAAATCATAAGATTCAATTTGATTTTAATCAATTATGCAATTGCCTTTACGTTTAGGTCATAAGAACACACATTGGGCGTCTTGCACCTCGATTCTAAATTGTATAAAGCTAACCTAAACGCATTTATAGGACACAACAATTGCGTTTCGGTTAGTCTAAATACAATTAAGAATGTGGTGCAAAACACCCTAAGTGAATAATCCTTTAATTTATCATAACAAAAGCAATTACTGTCTTCACCTCGTTCGACCCGGCCATGTTTAATTTTGTTAATTCATTTAATTCAATTCAAACCGCGTTCCGAGATAAGAATTTACGCTGTTTGCCGACACATTAATTCCATTTATGATACGGATCTGCTTAAGCTTTGGTTTCCTACGCATCCGTCTGCAAGCGGGCGTCACCGGACGGCCGTCGGGTAGCGTAAGGCCGTTTGTCTACCGCCGCCGTCACCGTCACGTCAACGAGAACGAGATGACGGCGCCGAGGTAGCGACCATACATTTAATATAGCCGCCTGTCCACCAGAAGACCGTCACGTCATCTTGATCTCATGCAGAAATAATCTCGTTGACGGTGACGGTTCGGTGACGGCAGCGGTGGACAAACGGCCTAAGTATTGAAGAGATCACCGTCATCCTTTGATTCCCATAACGGGAATAATATTTTGTTAAAATCTTTGTGTACCAAGTCTAGGTGATATGGACATAATATATCATTAGTATTTAACTTAACTGGTTCGGGGGCTGTGAATACCAAACGCGCTGAAAATCGTTGACTCCCTAGTTTTAGTATTTGGTATAAGGAGTTTTACGGTTGTCTGGAAGAAAGCGATAAGACCGCCGATTGTAGGGCATTGTATTCGAAAAATTCCAAATTTTTTGTGCAAATTGTTTCCGCAATAATTCTTATAATTATTATTATTATTTGTAGATTATTACACCTTCTCACGACACAAGGAAACTTATTTTTCCTTGTTTAGAGACGGCCTTTATTTAGAAACGGCCGTAAATAAAAAATAGCGGCTGCCTTGTAAAAGTTCAGAGATTTTCCTATGTATAGGAAGCTCGGTGCAGGCTTAGCTCATTAGTTAAGGCGTAGATAGTAGCCGACCTAACTGTATTAATAAGATGTGCATTAAGGTATTTTCTTAGTAAGCTTATTGGTCTAGTTCTGTTTTGAAATTATACCCTGCCCCCCTTTGCCATATTACAAGCACTTTTCCCTTACTTATGAAAGATGTTTAAAGTTGAACACTGGTTAAACAACGTCCTGTCTCTATTCGTCACTATCCACAAATAAAGATAGGACGTTGTTTAACCAGTGTTCAACTTTTAATATTTTTCATAAGTCCCTTTGTATCGAATATCCTTTGTTGTGACACATCTGACCACGTGACTTTTCCTCATTGAATTTGAATTCCAGCATTCAAGCATCAATATTTTGCCCCGAGTTTTAAATAAGAAGTAATGATAATAAGAAACAAGCTGACCGATAAACAACGAAACGATATAATATAAAGCCACGTTTTCACTAGGGGACATTGTTCTGCGACTCTGTCGCTCGACACGAAATTTGCGTGTCCCGCGCAATGTCGCCCGACGTCGCTTGGGACATTTACGGGTCGCGCAACTTGTCGCTAGACGACGGGCTGCGAGCGTCGACGCGCGCGACCTTCATGTCCCTCAACAGTCGCCAGCCAGGCTTTGAGTAGTGACAATGTGTGTCGCTTTGTGTTGTGAAAATGACAGTACACAAATGCAAGTAGGTACTACCTCCTCGGGCGACATCTGGCCAAAGTGAACAAGTGTCGCGGGACATTGTCTCACAACATTTTGCAGAGACATCTACGTGAATGTCGAGCGATAAGTTCTGCGACATGTCGCCTAATGAAAACGCGGCTTAAAACAATGCTGAATCCCCTTCAAGTTCAAGTTTGACTACGCTCCGCCATTTCGCAGGAGAAATAATAAAAAAGGCATGAATCGCAAGCCCCAATCAGCGAGTTTACTGCACAGTAAAATAAAAGATTTCAATCAAACAGCGTAATTCCATTTCGAAAGATTAACGTGACGTTAATTGGACTAGGGTAGAGCAGTGGTTGCTTTGCAGTTGGAAAAAAGGTACACACAGTTTACCTAAGAGTATTTTGACCTTAAAAAAACAGCAAGTGGAAATTCATGATCTCTGCTTGCCAATCGGAAAGAGGCGTGATTTGATGTATGTATGTATAATAAATTATTATTATTGTCAATTCATGTACGGCGATGATTCGACCTTCGGATCAAAATTCAAGGCAACTACTCTTTACAAGGCAGGTACTAAATGGTGGTTTGCAAAAAACCTCATAAATTAAACCTATATTTGCGTACAAGATTATTGTGTTTTCTTTCCATATTTTCGTTCACTTTCCTAATCCTTTAGCCTTATTGTTTATCATGAAATCGTATAGGGTGAAATAAAAGTACTCCTTGAAATTTATTACAATGTATTAAATGCTATTCTTAGATTAGAAAAACTTCATAATCCTCACATGCGTTAAGTAACAGGTCAAATGCAAAAAATGCATGATAAGAAAAACAAAATATTTAAGAAATTTTAAGAAAATAAGCGCTAAGCTGGTATTGCCACTTGCGGTCCCATCCAAATTGTGACCACTCAGAGCAGCTTGGCACAAACGGGCCACCAGTTGACCTGCAACCTGGACCACAGCCACAAGTGGCCAGCGACAGTGACTTCTCATGTATTTTGTAGCTGTAGCGAGTGGCCGCCACTGGCTACACGTGTGCGGCACGTCTTCACAAAATATATGAATAGTACAGGAAATAGAGCGGTAGCGGCGTTTTGTGGTTGCGTTTTGTGGCTCGTAAGCGGCTTACCTTGAACGATCTATCAAGAACGCCTAAGTAAACTGGACTGGCCTCTTAGCTCAGTTGGTAGCAGCTCTGCCTTCTGCGCTGTAGGTCGTGGGTTCGATTCCCATCCAGGACAAACATTTGTGTGATAAACATTTGTTCTGTGTCTGGATGTTACAAAGTATTATAAGTATGTATTTACAAAAAAACAAGTATATAAGTATTCTATCAGTTACTACAAGCTTTGCTTAGTTTGAGGCTAGATGGCGCTGCGTGAAATGTCCAGAATTATTTAAAAAAAAAAAAACTGCGCTGCAAGTGCTTCCTACGCTACGCCCCGAGCGCTTCTTTTTTGTGATTTATTCGGAAATGTATTGTTACACCTTGTATGCGGTCTGTCTGTCGAGGACAGTCTGAAATACGGCTCTCGCTGAGCTAAACCACGCTCCGGAAACATCAACAATATTTCACGACGATGCATCTACGCCGTCTTTCTTATTTTTCCCGTGTGATAAATCAAAGGGAGGCTTTATTTACATTCACTTACACAAATAACTTTTTATTTACTTACGTTATGATCTTAACTAATTCTAAAGAGAGAGTATTTTGTAAGTTTGTGTGTATCTGAATTGTCCTTGGCATCACTGCACTTAATAAAAAGATATCAATTTTCGAAAAGAAATGAACTAAATGGCTAGATCCAAATGGATCTTGTTCCAAGTTTTTTTGAAGAACTTAAAAAAAAAACTTTAACCTGTAACAACTGTATCATCTAAACTAACTAAGTTTTATATGCATTAGTTTATCACAAGTTCTCTTCAATTAGTTTTATACCGCTTTATAAGAATTTGTTAGTTACTAAAAAAGTAAGTTCGTATACCATGAGCAAGTGGCCAACTCTGGTGCCGGAGTTTTTAGGCTTTAATTTAAACGATCTATGAACATCTAAGCAAGCTACGCGACGTAGCTTGCTTGTACATTCTACATACATTCTAAATGTAGCTATGATAATGTAAGAGGCATTCAAAACTTTGTAAACAAAAGATATCATTTAAATTGGGCCCAAAGTGTCGGTCGATGTAAATACGCATGACGTCACACGGTGGAAAAATTACGCGGTGGACCGTGCCAACATGTTTTTGAAACATGTTTTAAGCATATTTCTTTTTGTGGAACCAAATTATATTTTATTATATTCATAAAAGATTCATGATGAGTTTTTATATTAACATTTAGGTAAATTAATCGTATTTATTCTTTATTAAAATTCCTGCTTTAACATTTTCAAGGTCAGTACATTGATTCCTATACTAAATGTTTGATATGAAACTGCCTTTTTTTCATTAAACATTTTCGTTATAAAAAATTTGTTACGTGTTGCTCGATTTCTGGCTACTAAAATAGCCATAATAGGTAGTTTCACCTACCCACACCAATATCTATTTCTATAGAACCTACCTATGTCAAAATACATACCTAGTTATACTTATTGAAAGTTTTAAAACCTAACTAACGATATGCACTCTCAATTATGTCTCACAAGATAATTTAACCCTTCACTACTTACTCAACAAAACCGTCTAAAAATAACAAAATGCGCCGCCATTGTAAAAGCTTTCGCGGCATAATAACAGTTTGAGTTCGCGCATTATTCACTCGAGCATTATGCGCGAGCACGGCGCGGTAATGAAGTGCTCGCGTGACGTCACACGGTGCGCAAATGAAAAATGCCGGCAAAATCGTGTCAACATTCAACATTGTTTTTGAGGGTTAATTTTACACTGACTGGTTAATAATAACCAGTCATTCATAATAGTAGTTTCAATAGAGTGAGGTTTCCAATACCTATAGTACCTATATTAAAGAAACGATCTAGCGCCAACTTAGATACATTTAAAAGGACGCTGTACCAGCTGGGACATTGTGGAGAAGGCTTGTCTTCAACATTTCTCACAATTAACAGCCCTAATCACAGAAAATATCACTGATGATATATTGACGTGGACTGGATATAGACGTATGGATCTGATTCAGGAGTAGGTTTCTTCAAGATGTTTGGTGCTCAGGAAGAAAAACATCGCTTAATCATTTTTTGAAATAAAATTTTAAAATAAATCGGCAAGACAGTATGCATTTATAAAACATATTTGTAGGCCTTTATTAATAAACTCGGCTAAACTTGTGACTAAGTTGCACCACGGATTAACTTTTGCCATCCTTATTTGTCACTGTCTAACAAAAAAGGATGGCAATAGTTAATCCGTGGTGCAACTTTGACAGAAGTTGAGCCGAGTTTATTAATAAAGGCCGTAGAGTATAGTTGTAAAACAAACTGCAAATCCGATGAAATTTTAGTGACTGCAATTTTCTGAAGCCCAGTTTTTCGTAAATTGAAATATCCAGGTAACATATTTCCATTGAGAAACAAAGCGGTGTCTCGTATGGAAGTGGGAGAGCCTTATTCAGAATCAATTACGGCGGGCATGGCTTCCATTACGTAAACACAGATCTCATTTAATGTAAACTGGCGTGCTTTGCACCTAGCTGTAACGGATGTTTCACTGTTACAAGAGAATCTTTATCTATACTATACTATCTATACGATCTACACTATATATACTATCTATAATATCTATACTATCTACTAAACTATTATAATTAAGCGGAAGAGTTTGTTTGTTTGTTTGTTTGAACGCGCTAATCTCAGGAACTACCAGTCGCATTTGAAAAATTCTGAAGCTCTCTAAACTCTAGAGGAAGGTTATACTTTTCATCATCATCATCATTATCACTATAGGTACCATCACTACGTGAGCAATGCCACGAGGGTGCTGCCCGTAATTAAATATTTCTAGAATCATGGTTTCAATGCGTCACACAAATTATAGTTATGTAGGTCTTACTTAGTTAATTAAGGTATCTCAAATTTTTTTTATCATCTGCATCAGAACTAATTTAAAATAAAACGAGTTTGCTATGTAATAGTTTTTTTTTTCTGTTTTCCATTTACATAATCAAAACAATTTATCAATTTATCCCACCTACTCTTTTCTGCAGTGCGATTCAGACCTCGGAATGTATTCCGAATTCGGAGAATGACATTTCTTCGCTGAAAAAACGTTGAATTTGCAAAGAAAATCATCGAATCGGATGCATTTTCGGAAGTCTGAATAGCACTGGTCTTTTGAGTTATGTGTAGTTTTTCAATGTACTTACCTACATAAATTAAATAAAAACCCTCTTTTTTGTTTCGCCGTAGTCGGATAATAAGGGTTATCTCATCTGTGTACCTAATAGGGTGGAGCGAATTTTGCTTTTTTTCGTAATCATTTTGGAATAGATAGATTACACAGTGTGTAATCTATCTGTTGCAGTTAATTTTGCATTAGAAGTTACAGGGGTACATCGTCGAACAAGACTGAGACAGAATATTACTGTTACTGGCATAAAGGTAACTTCTTAGTCACGAATCGTAAACATCGTAGTACAACACTAATATGGTGTGACAGGGACTTCGAGATTACTACCGATACTCGACTTAACTTTAAGTTTAGCTTAACTGTATGTACATAATTGGGATCGAGAATCAGTGCATGCAACAACTACTTACTTAATACTATTCAATGATTATTATACCCTAGATTTGTTACGTTCATAGTTACCGACGTTAAAAATATGTTCTTACTGGTATACATACCGATATAGTGCACACTATGTTGACAAGTTCTGCAAATGAATAGTACATACATATTATAAGTACCTCCTCATAACATGTCCAATGTCCAATACCAGTCTAATCTAGCACTCCTCACCTTTTCAACAACAGGCGCTACTTTCAAACTTCCTCTTACATACTCATTCCTTACTTTATCCAAACGTGTCACACATCCATCTCTGCATCCGCATCTCAGTAGCATGCACTCTCTTCTTTCATTCTATTTGTTTGTATTCGTCACATTTCTGTGTCTATTGTAATATAATACTTTTTGCTACAGATCCTATAGCTCTATATTAAAGCTTGTTCTTAATTATCAGTGTGTAGCTGTATTATCGAAGTCAAGTCGAGTATCTAGAGTAAGCCTCTGCCCTCGGTCCTGTCGGACCAACCGGTCAACAGATAATTGCAAGCGACGAATTCATTTCGTCCTGATTCCCGCCATTTTGTTTTATTTTATTTGCGGTCCGGGGGATAATCCTGGACCTTTCATCATGCAGTCCGTCTTTACCGGACGTTATTAGGGTCAGGTAGTCTTAAGCTTGAGTTGACGGGTATGTTTGACTTATAAGGCTTAGGTTCAGTGTCTATCAAAGCAGAGATAAGAAAATAATTCATTCAAAAACTGTACCTACATACACAGAAGCAGGATTGTTACTGATCTTTATCTGTTATCCTTAATGTCAACTTCACCAACGAAAGTGTTCGCGATAAGCACATTATAGACCGCGTTCAAGAGCTGTCAATGTCATCACATCACACTATGGCGTTGTCCTAATAGAACGCGAATGCGCGATGCGAGCGATGCGACCATCGCGTGTTCGCGTCAATCATTATAGTCGCGCAATCGCATCGCGCGAATGTCAATTAGGACACCTATTCGACATCAGTATGTTTGATCGCGGATTCGTACAACTAAAATTCGCACGAACTTGCGATTATCGCGTAGTCGCGTTCTATTAGGACAACGCCTCACACACTAATATTATAATTCGTAATAAATTTCTCTACTAGTACCTACATACTTAGTAGTTTCCAACTTTTCCGTACTGCTCTATCTCGTAAGATCACCTGTATAAACAACCCGATCCTTTTCAAAGTTGGGAAAAACAACCGATTGTAAATCTTACATCCGCTGCAAAATAAAAACAAACAGTGAGGATCAGACTTGCCCCGATTAGTCAGGATATTTATTAAAAGAGTTTTACTATACAGCAGGTCACTAACCTGAGGCAACGGAGGCGTAAATCTGATTAAGAGCTGGGAATAAACTTCGTTAATTTCTCAGCAACGTGCCTAGTCATTCGGGGTAAGTGGGCGCACTTTCCACTTTGACACCTCACTGTGCTCAAGATCTAGTATTTAGAGCACCTAAAGTATTGTTTTTAGTTAGAAAAATTATCTGTGAATTAAAATAAATGAAATTTGTACTGTCATTTATTTCAGTTTTTGAAATAAATGCATTTTAAGACGAAAAATCGGAATGCGAACACTTGCCCCGACTTGCGGGTAAGTGTTCGCACCCTTACGGGGTAAGTGATTGCATGTGATGTAAGTGTTCGCGTTGCAAAATAAAAGTAAATCAAGCATTATTTATTCCGATTACAAGTATAAAATACACTTAGAAAACACATAAGAAAGGATCACTTTAAATATTATACCAGCATGTTGGCAAATGAAATAATCAGTCATCATAAAATGTATATACCTAATAAAACGTTATGTTATGTACCTATATATTTAAACAAAATTTTAACTTTTATTTTTGCATAGATTTTACCTATTTAGAGATCAGTTAACACGTTCGGTGCGGGACCGTATTTGCAAGACTTTCAGACAGTGCGATACAGGACATTTATGGTAGGTACGAGAGTTACTCCTGGTGCGGTACATGACATATATGTCCTGTATTATGTTTTTTTTGAAATGCCTATAATTTAATGAATTTCGTAATTTAATGTTGTTTTTTTAATTATTTGGGTAGATTATAACCTTATCTAACATATGGTAAGCCAGGACGGGGATCTGGTGAATACTTTAGAAGCTATACCTAAAACTAAATACCCACCAAAATTGTCCTGTACCGCACTGAAAATAGGGTCAAAACGTTTGTCCTTTACACAAGTTTAGTGATGTTCTAACCGTATTTTGAACAATCGATATCGATAAAGAGCATTTATTTCTCTGAATATGAACAAAACTTCATTTACTTAAATTACAAGCTAAGTTAAACACCCCGGCATGGATTTATGGTCCTGGTGGAAGTATATGCAGGACTCATTTTTGGTGCATCCTTGGTCAATTTTGTTCGGCGCAGACCTCCACCGCATACTTACAAATTTTTAATTTATAAAAACCTTGTCCGTACAATTACAAACAAAACAAAAAAAGAATCAGTCAAATCAGTCAAGCCGTTCTCAAGTAATGCGGGAACATACATGCGGCAATTGAGTTTTTTAATAACTGGGTTAGGATGTTGATGATTTTTAATCCTCAATTAAATTGCGACCATCGATACCATTTTATGAGATCGCTTAATTTTGGCGTTAATGTAATAATCGACAAATGACGTGCTAATAAGATAGGGATTGCTCCGCACTACTGTAAAAATCAGCGCGACACCGGGTCTGCGGATACAGGACATATATGTATGGTAACGCACAGAATTACGAAAATTGCTTTTAAGTGCGTACTACCCATATGTGTCCTGTACAATTTTATGGCAAATTTTGCTTATATTTTTAATAAGCTACAGAAAAGTATACTTGACTCTTTTTTACATAAAGGATTTCGTATAGAAATAGCCCCCGCACCAGCGGTAAAACTACAATTCTACCTTCCGCACCAGAAGAAAGTCGCGTACAACCCATATATGTCCTGTACCGCGCTGAACGTGTTAATCATAATTAGTATATCGAACTTGACATTAAGTTAAAAAAAACCTAGAACTTATCTTAAGTAAGTTAGCAAATGAAATAATTAATAATTATAAAATTTATAAACCTAAAAAAAAAATAATTATTATTAATTATTTGCTTAGCATATAAGTGCGAACACTTACCCGCGCCCACTTACCCCAAACGGACAAATTACGAATGAATGCACACAAAATCAGAAAATTATTCATTCAGCCAAGAACTTTCTTTGGCAAAACACGCTCAGATAAGTTCCAAATCTATAGCAAAAGCCTTACCAATATCGGCCTTAGAACGTATATGCTACACGCTTCGTAAAATAACCCAAAACTAACTTTAAATTGTCAAAATTGTAGTTCGCTCCTTACCAGCTCGTACACGCACAGCGCGGTCAAACTATGTGTCGCAACTAGTTGTCTGCATAAATGTTGCCAACTTACCAAAACAAACTTTATACCCCCCGTGATCCGTTTCGGAGATAATGGCACTGCACCCACTTACCCACTGCGATCACTTACCCCGAATGACTCTATAGACTACGCAACCGGTACAATCTGATGGAAAGTATGTTTAAATGATGCTACGATTTTGTGTTGAGTAAGTATAACTTATGGTACATGGATGGATTTGATTGCAATCTGTCGGTATGAACGTAACATATCTGGGGTATAATATCATTGGCTTGACTAATGTATCAGTGTAAAGTTTTTTGCTGGTAATTTTGTGTGATCTAATTTTTTTCTTTACTCGATAAGACAATTAATGTATCTTACATATTGGTAGTCATTGGCCTTTATAAAGGTACGATTTCATTATACTCATTTGGAAACCAGAATTCAAAAGTTTCATTCAAATTCTAGCTAACAACTTCCAACTTAAGTCATAAATGAGAAAGTTTCGATGTTTGGTGGTTTTAATCAAGTTGTTTTTCATGTTTTCCATGAATTCTGAATATGAGTAGCATAAAGATAACTGTTTTGAAAAAAGTAATATCTATCAGTGTAAGAAGATGCAAACAGTCTCACGACTGTATCCTTAAGGACGCTAGATGTCCAGTCAGATCTTCAAAACTGCAAAGATGGTTTAGGGGGGTAGTCAGCGGCATATCCAAAGATGTATCTGGTAAAAACCAAGGAACCAAAGTGTTTTAAACACATCTAAAATTATTTGAAAATGCCTACATGAGCTAGAGTCACGTCCACAATTTTACATCAGTTTATACAAATATAAGAATTTAGTGTTAAACTTCATCAAACGTCCATAAATTTACAAAGAATTTGGTGTTAAACTTCATCAAACCATCGGTCGTTGCTTGCAGTATTTATTAGTAAAAAGGAAAATAAGGCGCAAAACCCGCTGCATAAATCAGGTTAAAAGCAAGTTCGTAATGCTATTAGTCGAGCAAAGAGAAGTAAAAAAGCGAGTCCGATAGAGCGTGCTTGGCCATCGAGGGACGGAAGGTACGGTAATCTCTACGGATCGACTTTGTTGGATCAACCCTGGTTTAGTTGTAAATCATGCATGGCATTTCATAGTAGCGAGCTTTCATCCCTAAGAGTCAATGGTACGAGTATTTCTGAAGAGCTTTTCGAAGTATTCAATCGGTTGATATTTTATTGGATATCCTAAAAGACTGGACTGTGAATCGTACGAGTGCGTACTCGTACGTTTCGTACGTTTTGTAAATAATATTCGACTGGCCTCGTAGCTCAGTTGGTAGTAGCTCTGCCTTCTGCATTATAGGTCGTGGGTTCGATTCCCACCCAGGACAAACATTGTGTGATGAACATTATGTTTTTTCTGTGTCTGGGTGTTATAAAGTATTTTATGTGTGTTTATAAAAAGAAAATAGTAAATGAGTATTCTATCAGTTATCTGGTTCTCATAGCTTTGCTTAGTTTGGGGCTAGATAGCGCTGTGTGAAATGTTCAGCAATATTTATTTATTCCGTAGATTCTTGAGAACCGAGTCCAGATTTAAGTGTTTTTGTATAAAACAATTGCGTAAAAATATAACTTTCTTCCATTTAATTAGGCAGCGCCCACAACTCACCCCTAATAAAACCTAAGCGGAGGATAAATTCTATAAAATGACCCTTAACGAGTGCCCAGCGATTTATTGGTGATTCGCTACAAGATAATGAATTAAGCGCCCCGACATTAGTAACGTAAAACAACCTTTTTTTCTCCCTCTCAATGAGTTCCGGCTTTACGGGGATCTGTTTTGGACGTGACTGTTGGCTTTCTGCTGATTTTATTACTGTTTCTAGGTATTTTTTTACGGTGCTGTACTGTTTTTCTAAGCCTCCGCCTTCTTTTCATCAGAATGATAATTATTTTCAAAATTTTTGATTCTGACGGGATTTAAACCCACACTGATGAAACCGATCCTCCTAAAGTAAATCCTGAAATAGCAGAATAACTAAACAAACATCGGCAAAATTCACAAAAAAAAATTATGAAGAAAATTCATATTCTCACAATTTATATAGATTATTATTACTTTAGCTATACTTATATTATATAGATAAGCAAGTAGGTTCAAGTAGGTTAGCATCCTATTACACCTGCAAGTTGAGTACCTACCTACCTCCGACATACTTGTTGTAGGTGCCTGTTCGAGTCCTGCTGCCTCCTTCGGAATCACTACAATGAATACGTTAATAGTGTAAAACTAAAAGTCTTTGCTAAAGAGAAGAGAATATGTTCCTTTAGTTTAATAAATAAATAATGCTGGACATTTCACACACCATCATCTAGCCCCAAATTACGCAGAGCTTGTGTTATGGGAACAACATGACTGATGTACTATTTATACATAAAAAACACCCACCCAGACCCGAGACAAATATTTGTAGATCATACAAAATTTTGTCCCGCAGCGGGAATCGAACCCGCAACCTCACGTGTCTCAGGCCACTGTGCCATAGAGGTCGTCAGTTTAATTAATCAGAGCGCAGAATCTCAACCCGTGTGTTCACGACTCTCATTTTCTCAAACTCACGATAAGACCCTGAACAGTTAGAGGCGTTTCTTGTTTAATTTCGTTAAAAAGGAATTAAACTGTACTTAAGTGAAGCAATCTTGCAGGTGTTTTTAATTAAAAACATAAAAAATAAATATTGGATAACCGAAAAATCTCAAGTTTGGGCTAACGACTTTCTTTACGGTTGAGGAGAAATCAGAATTATTATGAAGGGGTTAATTTTGGGTTTGTTTAAATGGTAATTAGTGTTTTTTTTTGTATAACGTTACCTAATTTAATTTAATGCATCAAGCTATTACCACAATATATATTTTATGAGGTCGGCTGAGAAGGCGGTGGTGGCACGATCTTGACGGGTTTGATAACGCGTTCACACGCTTCCGAGCAAACAGACATTCAACGAGACAGACATTATCATCAAAGCGAAGTAGCTTTGTCACTCTTATCTCAAGGAGACCGAACGCGACAAAAGATAACGAGCTCTTTGAATGTTTGTTTGTTTACAAATGATTTGCAACCTGTTTAACAGATTTTGTAAACAATAGTTTTCCATATCTAATCAGAGCCTCTAGCCAAGTTGCATCAATCTTTTCTATTCTACAATTCGCTTCGCTATCGCTGATGTTTCATTGGTGGAAGACCACGTGACCTTGGTTCGACCAATGAAAACCTCACGTTCGAGTGTAAGCGAAGTTAGAAATCGAATCGCTTCATAGCGAAGGCCGGTTGGCTAGGCCCTCTGCTCTAGAGCATTTTCAAGAAATATAATCATCAATTTATTAAAGTTATTTCTATATAGCGGCCGTTGTTTTACGGTCACCATGTTGTAGAAAAGCTTATAAGCGACAGATCCGACCGTATTTTTGACAAGTAAATTGCGTCCCAATCTTTAACATAAATCTGTAGCACGTTTACCGAAGTAAAACTTGCAGCCGTATTCAGAATGTATTTGTGCCAAGCGAGTATGAAACGATGAGATTTACAGATACTAGTATTATTCTCGTGGCGTAGCTTGCTTTCATCCGTTTGTTCGTCTTGATTGATCGCTGAAGTTAAGCAGCATTGTGCGCGGTCACAATTTGGATGGGTGACCGCAAGTGGCATTACGACCTGAGCGCTTCCATGCTTCGGAGGGCACGTTAAATTGTCGGTCCTGGCTTACGCCTTGACGGAGGTATGTAGGCGTCCTAAAAACTCCGTCACCAGATTTGGTCACTTGCTCATACGAACTTACTTACTTAGGGGATAATATGTACATATTTTGATTTCAGAAGTGGTATGAAGTTCACTGGGTCAGCTAGTTTTATTTACTGAAAGCAAAGTTTCATAATAGAGAAACGTCAACTAAATAATTCTAATGGATTCGGTATATCAACAAAAATATTCGCCATTTTAACCAGAAAAATTCCAATATTTGCATGTTTGCAAAACTCTCAATCATTCATCAGAGATATGTATCAGCACAAGTTTCAAAGCGCCACTTTGCCTGCTCCATTTTTGGCAAGTTTTGTAAAAATATTCTTTTGATACATTGCAATGGTCAAGTAAGTTTTGAATGAAGTGCAAAGGGTTCATAGAGATCACCGATACGTCTACCCCTTCCTCGTCTTCCTTCTACTTTTCCTTCTATGATGTTCCTTGAAGCTGTTATGTCGTATAAGATGTCCTATCATTCTCCCTCTTCTGTTTTGCATGGTGTTCTTTCTGTTCGAAACTGTTTCATAAAAGTCAATTTTGATAAATTGTCACATAGAGGCTTTTTGACAAACGTACAGGGAATTTCATGAACAGAGGAATTTCACTCATAATTTACGGAAACAATATGAAAGTTGAAGTCTGAGTTATTTGTATCATAGCGAGACATCCAATAAAAAGTTCCCGGCAAGTCGACATCTTGTAAGTCAGAAAAATGATCGAAATTTTTCACTTCATAAGGCGGTACCCTAAAAATGATAATTTACGAAGGCGCTCCAGCTAATTGGTAAGGCTACCGCAATCTGCAGGTAAATGTGGCCAGTTGAACAAGACCCCTGATTTGGTCCGCACCGATTCATCTCAGAGTTCAGATAATAAAAGCCATAGTTGAAGGTAGACATAGATAAAGGAGGAGTACTGAGCTAAGAAGATTCATTTATGTCCATACTTTATACTATAACCAAACTTTTTCCATCTGATGATTTAGCTGGTTTGTGTAATATAAACCAAATGTCAAGTTAATGAACATATATTTTCTTTCGACAGAAAGCGATCCTCAAATTTAAGTTTTACATCGATAAGTATAAATGTTTAATACTCTTATACAATGGATGTTCAACCCAAACTCAACGTACTATAGCTCATTTTACCATATAAGCTAGTTCGTTGTAACACAAGCCTGTTATAACGAGGAAAATGTCAAAGGAAACCTGTTTTTGTTTAACTTTTGAAGTCTGTTAAATTATGTTTAACATGATGAGGGGTGCGAGAAAGTTCGTGATTTTTTTTAATATTTTCCGGGAGTTCATTTTATCTTGAGATTTATGAACATCGCTACTACATTTTAAGCCTACCATCTATATATTTTTCGGCGAAAATTTAACAAGTGCTACGGCGTAGCTTCTCTACGTTTTTTCGTAGCAATGTGCTACGATGAAATGGTCATTACTTATTGAAGACGTTTCGTTTAAAGTTTCATTACGATACGAATTATTAGAAAGTTAAGTTAAAATTCATTCCCTTATTTGAGTGTGTATATTAGTTAGGTAATTACAATTACAAATAAATGTACGTGACACTGTTAAAAACAACTAATTTCCGTTTTTTCTCAAATGCGATTGTCAGATCTACCTATTAATTTTGAATATTTTGACTAATTTTATACTTTATGCTAGGCATTTCACTGGTTAACCGAGTACCCAACGTGGAAATTCAACGAAAGACTAAGGTCGTAGACGTAGGTACAAGGATAAACTAGTTAAAGTGGAGATGGGCAAGACATGGCAAGATGGAGATGGCAAGGCGGGAAGACGGTAGATGAACAAAGGCAGTAACTGAGTGGTGGCTGCGTGAGGGTCACAGAATACCAGGCAGAGCACCAGCCAGATGGACTCATGATATAGTGAAGGTAGCGGGGAAGCATTGGATTAGACTGGCTCAGGACCGAGATAAGTGGCGTGAACACGAGGAGGCCTATACTCAGAAGTGGGTGGATGTGGGCTGATTAGATAGATAGATAGATACTTTCAAGAAAGTTTACTATTGACACGTTAACTGCCATTCTAACCCCACAAGAAGGGGCTGCAGTACTGATGGTATTTCACGTGAGTCGATGGCACTTACGCATTAAATTGGCTTATGAACGACCCTACAATCTCAAAAATTCTAAATACCATTCAGAGTTTCCTTTAAATGAGCAACATTTCAACATTTGGTTCAAATAAAATGTGAAACAAATTAGGGTATTTGAATCCAAGCCCCACTTATCTCTCTGTAATTCAATTATAATTCACACGATTCACCTGTACTTAGCCCGGCCTTGCGAGGATTATTCGAATTAAACGTTGCCTCTGCAAAGTGGCTAGACCACGAAGAAATTCATTTTTCTTCTACGATTCTAAATTTTTAGAGCTACGAAATTCTTCTATTAATTTTTTTGGCTATGCTACGTGCTCGCGGCAGACCACGCTGTATTCATTTTACTTCGAAGAATATTTTTTTAGACTATCCTTCGAGCTCGTGGCAGATTAGACCATCCAAGAGACATAACATGACCCGAGAGAAGAAAGGAAGGCCTTTGACCTGCAGCGGTACACCACGAAAATACGAGTAATAAAATTAAACCGGATAACTGACACCCATGTACGCATTATGTAGAAATTATCATTATCGTGACAGGTTGCAAGCCTATCAACTTTATTAGAAAGGTAACAGGTTTCCTCAAAATATTTTCCTTCACCGTTAAGATGCGTATAGACGAGTTCTAAATTTTTCGAAACGATAAATCTATTGATACACGACCAGGATTCGAACACATTACCTTCGGATCGAAAATCGAGGCACTACTCGGCTAACACAGCTCAAGGCTAGGGTTTTCTAAGAATCTATCAGAGCCGTGTTGGCCGAGGGGATTAGTATCTCGACTTTCTATCTGAAGGTCGTGGGTTCGAATCCTGGCCGTGTATCAATGGATTTTTCGTTTCGAAAAAATTATATGCGCATTAACACGAGCTCTAAACGGTGAAGGAAAACATCGTGAGGAAACCCGCGGCTTAGTCTGCCCCACACGTATTGACCATGTCTTTCCTGTGAATATGGCTGGTTAAGCTGAGAGGATGGTGTAGTGTAGGTGCTGGGCAAGCCTACTCCATCTCAACATTATCCCAGGCACTACAGTGCCCCAATAAGTGTAGGCAAAAATTGCTTGCCGAGACTATAAATCATCTAGTTAAGATGTAAATGCCTAAGTTTATCTCACTGACTCAGCTGAGTCTCATAAGCTGCGGGTAAAGTGTGATGTCGATGAAATCCGTCAGGAAACTCCTCTTTTGTAACGAAACCGCTCCGCAGGTGATTCAATTAAATTCGATTCGATTCAATTGAACCCTAATCCGGTTCATCTATTACTGCTGGGACGGTTTCAGATAATTTTTTAGCACATGAAAATATTTATTTTTAATTTGCAGAAAAAATAAAATTCATACATTTTTTGAATTCACAGAACAATCTGAAAGTGTAAACAAACATAAATTCAGTAAAAAATTATATAAAAATTGAAATAATGGACAAGACCGGTTCACCAGTTGTCACCGCAGCGCTTTCTCGCAGAGCTCTGGCAACCTTACTCACCACAGAAACACAACACCATTCGAGAAGAATGATGTTATTTAACTGCGATATTTGCAAGGCGGAAGTACTTCCCCAGTCGGCTGCTCGAATATAGAGTGAGAAAAACCTACTAAGCCCTTCCTGCTATAAAATTCATTTCATCAATTGAATATACTGAATACAACCCTGCGACTAGTCAGCCGAAACCACGGCTGAGAAAATTAATCGCGCATCCAATCGTGGCCCGCGACGAATTAATTCTTAATCTGCCCCAAATGTGCGCCGCGCGATCAACGGCCACTTAGCTACGGGTTCGTTGAAAGTGGCGACCGTCATCATTGAGGATCATTTGAAATTGCTTGGAAGAAGGAAGAGATTTCAACCTTTAAAAATTAAATGGTATACTTGCAGTACACAACTTCTCTTTAGTGCTGATAGATGATCTATATAATCAGTACTTTAGTATGATTGATAAAAAAGTAAAAGATAAAAAAAGCCAAAATAGTTTTTAAAAAATTATAAAAATAAAAGTTGAACACAATCTGAACACTGTGTTTCACGAGCCAGGTTATATTTTTTAAATATATAAATATAAATATAAAAATATGTCTAAGTTTGTGGTCTGTCATGAAATCTTTAATTTCCGCATATTTATTTATTTATTAATGGTTGTAATTAAAATATTGTTCAATTATTTCAAAGTCAAAATCAAATTGTTTTATTCAATCGGATTACACATAGGTAGGTAATGTATCACTTTGAATCTTCATATTAAAACAAAACGCTAAATGACGTTCGTCATATGAATGCTACTGTTTTTTAAACAGCTGGAATTTAATCATTCTCCGCTTGTTTAATTAAATTGCTAGTTAAAGATAGTAGTGTAAAATGAAGTCTTATTTACTTTTTAGGTATCCCGCAAGAAATCTACTTACTCTTACCACTCGGTTACCACGCGGTTCAGTCACGAAAAACGTTATTCCGAACTTGTATGCTTCTTATAGCTCAAACGTAATTGCCGGTTGAACTAAATGTGTTGTCATCTTTTAAATTTAAATAATACTTATTAATTCATTAGGTAAAATTAAATATTAAATTTAATATATGATAATAGCTGAGAGGCGAGTCGAATTCCCTTGGTGTTTAGGGTTAACTAGGGCTTGTTACAAAAGTAAGTAATTATAGTATATTAGCTGCTGCTCGCGGCTTCGCTGACGTGGTACCCGGATAAAAAGTAGCCTATGTTACTCTCCAGCCCTCCAACTATCTACACAAAAAAAATCACGTCAATCCATCGCTCTGTTTTGACGTGAAAGCAGGACAAATAAACAAAGAAATAAACACACTTTCACATTTATAATATGGGTACGGATTGATTACTTTAGTAATATCCTAAATCGCATGCCTTCTATTGAATAAATAAGCCTTGTTGGCCGAGTGGATTATTATCTCGAAATTCGATTCAAAGGTCGTGGGTTTGAAACCGGCAGTGCATCAATAGATTTTTAGTTTCGAAAAATGCATCTGCGCACGAGAAAACATCGTGAGGAAACCAAGAAGCTTTCTGATAGCGTCGATGGGCTTGCAACCTGATATGAAATGCTAACTTCTATGTTATGAAACTAATGAAGAAATTATTAATCACCAGTCACTTCATACTAGTAAATCAATGTTTAATATCGCCGCAGGGAACCGGTTAAGTCAAGTGAGATCTACTTTGAGCTCAGTATTAACGCAGTTAGATTGTTTACCCCGGAAGAAGGTCGATCTATAGATACTGGAAGGAATTAAACTGAAGACTTTGATCAGATGGTATTTGTACAAATATTGAATATACTGATACTGATTGGTATTGAGAAGTAAACGACCGAGACATAAGACTATAGACGTCGATGATAATATGACTGAACTTTTATAGTTTCTGATAGGAAAAAATATTATTTATCCCGAATGACGAAATTAAGGTAGAATAAATCATTGTGTTCATAATATTTCACAGAGATTGTAGGATAAGTTCGAAATCTTCTATTAAGTATAAAACTTATTGGTAAGCAATAACTTTTTTGTCATTATAAAGAACAAAACTCTTTTAACATTCCTACAGTTACGTTGAATTACAACCAAAACATTGACTTTGTAATACACCCCGTAGGTAGGTTGGCCGGCTTGCAAATTGGTGGATAGTGATAGAAACGATCTTTTTACAATTTTTAGGTTTATTGCAAATCACACACATGGATTGATTTAGAAGAGGAGAATTGCGATCACAAGACTGCTCGGATCGAATGTGAATAGTATATTTGTTAATGGTAGGCTAGCATAGACAATTAAAAAATCTAATACTTACAGATTAAAAAAAAACTAGATTATAAATATTGTAAGTTGGTCTACCAACATTGACCATCCTACTTATACCACTTCTAGTTATCAGTATAAATGGAATAAATCTTCGTTCACGCCGGTAAGCGCCTTAGTTTGGCGAGATTAAGTTCCAATAATGAGACCCGGAAAGGTGAGGGTTGGTGGAAAACTTGATAATTCACGCAGCTTCCTCGGCTGTGCTCTACGGAAACTTATTATGTTAACTGATAAGACAATAGACTTTGTATTGCGGTTTCTGGTGTGGTTTTATAATGAAAATTGAGAAGATTTTATATGCAATGTGTAAAAATTTCTGTTTGATCCGTGAGTGTGTTATTCGGTATCGAAATAAGTTCGATTAATGTGGTAATTTACGAAAAATAAAATTAAAAAAAAAAAACCATTAAAATATTTATTACAAATGAAAATTATGTCTAATGAGAAAACACATCCTTGGTCATTCTTGAACTATTTAAAACTTGGGATATAATGATACACGTGTTTAACTAGTAATTAAAGTGACTGGTTGTCAACAAGGCTTAATTATATGCTTCGAGATCTCCTCGGCTCTCCTTGTCAGTGACAGGTTGATAATTAATTTGGCGATGGTTCAAGGACGTATCTTTGTAATTCACCATTGATGTTTTTGAAGTTTAAAGAAAAATGTTTTAGAAATTTTACCGTAAAATTTTTAAATTAATACAAGAGCTATCTACTTTGAGGGAACGTTGTGAGTCTGAGTTCCGGTTATGGATGATTTTTTTTTTTTTCGTTTGGTTAAAAACCTTTGCGGATTAATACAGTGAAGATCCGTAATAACGGATCCGTAATCCGTTATTGTTCCGTACCGGAACCGTGATAACCGTAACAGAAAACATCGTGAGGAAAAAAAACTATTTTTACCGATGAGGCTTGTAACTTGTCATCTTTGGAATAATTCTATTTTCTTAGGGACGTGACACATATACAATAAACTCTCGGCCGATAGATAGTTGGATCGGCCTGCTGTGGTGCGCACACGTGTCCAACTAACAATCGGGTTGGAGAGGGGTGCGCACACGTATCCAACTGCAGTCGGCCGACTGGTTCCATACCTCGAAGGGGTATGTAACGATTCGCATAAAATTTTACACATTTATTTTGCTTATCAACTTATGGCATAAATGTTTCTTGCTTCAAAAATAACTTATCTAAGAATGCAAGTTTTTAAATAAGTATAAGTGAAAAACATAATAGAATAACCCATTCTCAAAAATCCATTTACAATTAAAAAGAAATGTAGGTATAATTGTAGATTTTATAAACAAAATTGCCATAAATTAATTGCATAAAATAAAACATAAAGTTATTATCAGTTTATTTTCAAATTAGGAAAAAATTAGGAAAAGTTCAATAAATTATTATAAAAGATTATTAGGACAAAAGTTAATTACGCCTGAATTTTTATTATGCTGAAATATCAATATCCAAATACAAATTATGCAATACTTGTTACGCCCTAACAGATTATGATTTAATAAAATTTATGCCAAAAGCAGTGAACCCAGCTCGGAGCGAATTGAACTTTGACAACTGTCTTGAGTGACAGAACCACGATACTAATGCGAGTTTTGAAATATGTTTGGACCATATTGCGATACACAATAGATCGAATTTAGAATAATTTAGTTGAACAAATGTACAAAATGACGTGGCGAGACTATATGTAATAGAACGAGAGCTCATGAGCAATATTCTTGCCTCATCGTATAAAATCGACAGATTTTATTATAACGGTCATTTTATAAATAGCTTCCGCCCGCAACTTTGCATGCGTGGTACCTACCTACCTGGATAAAAAGCCTATGTGTTATTCCAGGTCATAGACTATGTAAATTGCAAGTTTCATTAAAATCTAAACTAATAATAACAATATTAACTAATAATCTAATCTAAACTGCATATAATGGTTATGTTTATCGTCAGTTAACTTATGGGGTTTTTTTTTTGGGGAAATTCAGTCAATGTTAAATCTACTTTCTTGTATCAAAAAAGATAGAGATAGAGATTTTGCAGCCGGATCTTAGACTAGTCGGCCGACTGAAAGTCCGATACGTGTGCGCGCGTGGAAGAACGCCGTCCTGATCAAGCAGTCTGCCGCCAGTTCGCCGATAGTTAATTTGCAAACTTACTATCGTAAGATACTAAATCGGTGTAATGTGCACGCTTTGAAGAAATATGTAAACTAGAACGGACACCGGCGAACTCACACTTGACGCCACAATTGAAGCCGATCGGCGTCAGCTCATTCCACGGGTAGAAATGTTCCTAGTCAGAAGCTTGGACTTGTATATAATCTGTGCTTTGATTGGAAATTGATTGGAAAACGATGTATGACATTTCGTTCTCCGCTCCTCAACTCTTCCGATTCCGAATGAGTTGCTATTTTGATGACAATGTCAATGTCAATGAATGATTGAGATCTTTGAGGGTAGGTATCTCTGTGGATGTGGGTAGTCTGTGCTCTGCGGTCTAATGTCTAACGATCATTGTATTTAGTTTGTTGATTTTCCCCGCCTATTTCTGTTCCTTATTAGCTGCAAACGGTTTGTACCTTCAGTACCTAAGATGTATTTTATGTGTTGTGTTAACTTGTGTTGTACCAGGTTGTACAAATTTGCGAAAGGCCGCTGTATTCCATATTCCCAGTGTGTAGTGTAATCAGACTCAAAAAGTGGCTCGATTGTTTATGCAGTGATTTGTTGAGAAACGTGAGTTTGAACGAGATTTCGAGAACGAGAACGAGACGCACTGGTCACATCACACATCACAGAAACCTAAGATTTATCAGTGTTTCTCTAGGTACTATATTATGCATGTATTATACATATAAACCTTCCTGTTGAATCACTCTATCTATTAAAAAAACCGCATCAAAATCTGTTGCGTAGTTTTAAAGATTTAGGCATTGCTTAAATCTTTAAAACTACGCAACGGGTTTTGATGATGTTTTTTTTTTACATAGGGACAGACAGCGGGAAGCAACTTTGTTTATTATACAATACCTATACCTACTATGTAGTGTTAAGAAAAAATTTAAAAAATAATAATAAATGATTAACTATGTTTCGTTGTTTTCTATCAACAACACCTTCTTTCCCTTAGGCCACTGACCTCTACTATGGCATTGATCTCAATAGTACACATTGAGATCAATGCCTTAGAAATATTGAATGAAAAAAGCAATCCTACCAAATTAATTTGTTTGCAGAATGACAATTCTGCTCGGTGCCGGTGTAGCAGAAAAAAAAAAGAAACGTCATACATCGTTTTCTGATAGCCAATCAGGAGCGAGTAACATCTATATAATCTGTGAACACAAGTCCACACTAAAATGTTCCCGACATTTCCATCTGATACGTAGTATCTCTACCTAATCTGTGGCTCATTCATTCACTAGCTTACGTTCATCGCGATCGGTCGCTGGGTTATGATGTCGAATGTCGTCAAAAAGTCTAAAAATGAGTGTCAAAAATGCCTCTTGCATATTAAAATCGTGCAAAAACGAATCTACTACAAAAAAAAAAGGATAGTACCGATATCATCGGTAAATAAATAAATCATCAACTAAAACCAAGCAAAACAGCAAAAATAATTTTTGTCATAATTTGCCGCCATTTCTAGAAAATCATAGATTATGAAAATTGAACTGTACAGATTGGACACGGTAGGTAATAAAATAAGTGTTGGTGAACTCATAATATAGGAACCTTCTTCGTCCAAGATAGGCACATAATTATTTGAACTCAATTAGGTAGGTACCTATAACTGATTATTTATTTAGCTTATAAAATACTCAGCATAAGCCGTTTAACTGTCTGTTTGTCTATCAGTACAAGACGGTGTGCAGCGATTTAGAAGCAGTTGGATCTTAGATTTTTTATTGACTTTTAGTAAATAATAGATCTCGAAAAATAAAGTTATTTTACAGTATGTATACTTAACTTTTTTTGTCCAACTTTTTATCTTATAATAGGGTAGGTAGGTATTTTATACCAAGTAAGAAATAATAAAAAAATATATTTAAATGATAGGTTTTTATACATAGGTAATAATACTATAAAACACCAAGAGACAGAACAAACAACTATAAATTCGTCACACAAATGTTTGTCCTGGGTGGGTAACGAACCCACAACTTAGTCAATTTATTTAGATAAGGCAGAGTAACGATTAGGTAGTAGTAGGTAAAAAAGCTGTGTCACTTCTGTGCGGTGTCTAATCTCTCATTAGGCCCCGCCCATGGCCCACCGCACTAGTGACACGTCTATGGTTTGTACCAGCTTCTCTATTTATTTATCTCGATGTGTGCACGCCTCCATACATCTCCATACTGATCTAGGAGCCCGATTAACTATCGTACGATAGTTAGTTGTAAATGTGTAAGAGGCCTTAAAATGATTTTAAAATTTAGAAATCTGATAAAAATATCTGTGATATTTTATTTTTTGTAACTGATAACAGCTAGATGAAAGTAATTTTTAGGAATCAATATTATAATTAATGGACATTTTTATAAATTGACATTTTTATAAATGGACATTTTAAGACTATTTGTCATTTTTCATAATAGGACATTAGTCGTGCGAAGGGTAAGTTATTATGAGTTTGTGACAAATTCTGGTGACGGAGTTTTTAGGCCGCGTAAAGGCTTCCGTCATGGCTTAACTACTTACAAGCCGGGACTGACAATTCAACGTGCCCTCTGCAAGACGGAAGCGCTCAGTTCATAATGCCACTTGCTAATCCATCCAAATGATGACCGCGCACAACGTTGCTTAACTTCAATGATCAAATTGATCAGTCAAGAACGTCCGAGCAAGCTACGCCACAATTGCTATAAACTCATGAGAAAAGTAAACCATAAGATTAATAATTTCAGACTAATTACCCAAAACGGTTAGTTTTAAGTCAGTGATATCCATTGGTGGTTTTGATTATAGCTCTATAAATCTATTCTAATATAAAAAAAATATAAAATTGCTAAAACCGATACTGCTGATATAAATTTTCTGCAAAAATCTTAAGACGAAGACTCTAAATTGCACAAAAGCTGAACTGCAAAGTCGATGTTGTTCATTAAATTCTACCCTCCAACGAGACTAAGCCCCACCTCATTAGCGAGTCGCAATCACTTTTAAAAACTTAACCCTAACGTTGCTAAGCAAATCCTGATATAAATTGGCCGGAGCTCGACGGATTCGGGCATTAATTTGTGGTAAATCGCGCGGAAAATGGAAATTTTGTGCAGCCCGTGGCATCCTTGCCAGCTCAAATATGCCACATAAACACAACTTTGCAGAAAATACGAGCGAACGTCGACCGTATTTCGACGGAACAAGGTCGTTTGTATCCGCTGCGAGAAACTGTGCCGGTGAAGGGCACAACGTGATAGGAATTTTCGCAGCGTACTTTAATGAGAATAACATAATATTTTATTCGTAGTTTGATGTAGACATCTTCGAGGCGCCTTGCGAGGTTCTATATTTTTGCCGTAAGAATTGCTAGTAAAACTGAGTTTTAACAGGATGTGGGGCCTTATTTGAATGTTTAAAATATTCTACGTCGAGTAGTTGTTTAAAGTTGTATGAAGTTGCGCAACTTTGATATACTTACTGGCTGGCTTAGACAGGCTCCATGAAAATTTAATTTTCTGATGTATGAAAACTTCTTGCTATAATGTTCAGCAGCAAATATCTGAAAGAAATTTACTTACAGCATGAAAGGAAACCTTTCAAAATAATCCAACCATAATAGGCTCGATAGGAACTACAAAAGGTTGTTCAATGGGTATTATGAAGCCTATATGCTGGAACCGGGATGTGCCAATCAAAATTCACATTCCCATGCCTTTATGCCGCTAATGAACGCTGGATAATATGGCTTGGTCATCAAGGCAGCATTCCATTAAAGGATAATAATATCAATGCCAGTCTAAAATTGCCTGTTCAACAAATTCCAATAAAGCCACGTTACCACTATGCCGAACCGGCAATTACAGTACTTCAAGCTTTATATTGGACATCGGTTATTTTCATGTTTTGCGCAATGTTCGACAGCAGTGTATGATTCCACAAAACAGAATGCGACAGAAGTGCACGTCGTTAGCAGATCCGCTCGCACGGCATGCAAAAGATTTGCTTTTCTTAAAAATGGCATTGATATTTATGTGTTTGCGATAAAGTTGATTGAGTAATTTTCATTTCCAAATGACTTTTTGTCAATCGTTTTGTAATGTTGTACGATTGTTTCCGATGTTTTCCGAAAAAAATGTAAAAGTAAAAAGTTTTTCAGATATCTATAAATCTAACATGAAACAATAATTTTATTGCTGTTTATTGAATAAATTAGACAACGTTATTGTGGCATGATGGGATTGATGGGTCTATGGCAAGAACCATAACGACCATAATTTGAATCACTTCCCATGACTCACTATAAAATGCTGTTTTCAGTATGAATCACCGTCTTTAGTGAGTGCAGTCACGCAAACGATATGATCTGACGAAATTAAATTAGCTCAATTTCCAGTGAGGGAAAACATCATGAGGAAACTAGTTAGCTTTCTAATAGCGTCGATGGGCTCGCAACCTGCCACGTAATGGAATGCTAACTTCTGCAAAATGTGGGCATTTACTAAATTTGTATTTGGACAGACATCTGAATACGCCCATAGGCATTTTCAAAGTAGGTATCTTAAAAAAATGCCTAAAAAGATCTGAGAGAATGTCTACCGCGCCTTGGGGATACAGTCGTGATCATATTTCATTTTTTCATTTCATTTCCGGTATCGAAATATTACTAAGTATTTTTTATAAATGAATCGCACTTGTAGATAGATACTCGTATGTGCTATCTTTGCTCATTATGATTTTGTATAAAAAAAAAATATATTTCAAAGTTTATTCTTTTTAGCGTGATTTCTCTTTACCGTTTATACGAAACATACAGTGTTATAATGACTTTTAATCTAAAGGTTTGAAGTCAGATTGAAAGTCATTATACTCGTACCACTGTATGCGGTTCAAATAATTGACTCAATTTGAGTGAGTCACCGGATTTTTCGTATGATTCACTTTTACAATTCAACTTTCGGCGATTCATTATAGTTATGAAAAATGTAGTCACGCCTACAAACAAAGTTCTCGTAAACTTTGCTCCATTCATTTCCCAAATATATAAGTATTCGGAGGTGCCTCTGACTACCCCCTTAGACATCTTCAAAGTATCCAGAATGCCTATTAAGATCTAAGAAAATGTATAGGTACTTACCGCACATTTGGGATATATTTGGTTCCTTACCTCCTCTAAGAAGTTATTTAATAAAAAAAAAGCTATTTAGTCAAATCATTTGAATCTCATATTTGGAAGTATCTCAAACTACTTTGTGGTTACTAGAGTTAAAATAAAATACAAAATTAAATCACGCATATTGTTTTATTAAGTCGTATGTGATAGCTAGGCTGCCTCTATGATTTCAATTAATAACACATTAATTGACAAATATAAATATTCTTAAATGTAGGGTACAAAAATAAAATGTAAAATTATGAACTATCTAAACAAGTTTCGTGAGTTGTACTAGAGATTATTTAACACACGGGAATTGCTCACGTAAAAATATCGACGATTTAGATACGGACAATGTTTCGATTCATCTGGAGAATCTTCATCTGGGTAAGGAGGGAATTGCGGCAAGGTTACTCCTCGCGGTCGCGTCTCACACGACGAGTGTAACCTAAAGATTCTCCAGCCGGCCTAACATGACATGTTGTGCAACATCGAGAGAGATATCTCGATCGGTCGAACTGCTCTAACGCATACGTAAGAGCAGTTTAACCGATCGAAAAGTTTCTTTTCTAGACTCTCGACGTTGCACATGTTAGCTTCGCAGATGAATCGAAACATTGTCGGTATCTAAATCGACGATATTTTTACGTGAGTAATTCCCGTGTGTTAAATAATGTCTATCTAAACAAGTATACTGGATACTATAAAAAATGTAAATTAAATACGTTGAATTAGCAAATAAATGTTTGCTTCCTTTAAAATATAATTATGATATATTTTGTGCGTTACTTTAATTAAAACAATTGTTATTGACTTGTCAATTTTGTTAAATAATATTTTTTTTATAAAAAGCGTCAAATAAATTATAATTCTTTGGATAATGTAAGCGTTTGTAAAAAACTTTGGTTTACTTAACTATTCAAATTTTATTTTTACTAAAACACCATTATCTTTTCTATCTACAACTCCATGTTATAACTACGAAAACCTTTAATTCCATATTAAAAAATCTTCTCTCTACATAACTATATACAAAACTCATACTATACTGCCTTATTTTACTAGACACAAGTGTAACGTATTAATTTCCAACGAAATAATTATTTATTTCATATAAATAATTTCAATTAATTTAAATTGAACACAATAAAACCAAATTCTAATTCATTCGCTCCCACATTACTTATCTTAATACATTTTATGCACAATTTTAAGAATCAACTATAATTTAACTTCTTTATAATGTTTTACACACTACGAACCTAACTATTATTTTTCTATCAGTCTGATTTTAACATGTTATAACTACGCATAATTGGGTGTAACATTACTACTTCTGAAAATTAAACCACTCAAATTGAGACATTATGATTCTGTTCTTGGATAAAAACTTTAAGGATTACAAATATGAAGTACAGGTGTTATTTAATATTTAAGAACGAAATCGTATCAATAAACATAGTTTTAAAAGGGTACTCGATTCAAAAAGGTACGAGTGACAATTTATTTAAATTTTTTTTCGATTTTGTAAAGCATGTTTTAGGATACTGTTATAATTTACAGAAGTAGCTTATTACACCCGGTATTTCGAAATAGGTAAATGGATTTGAGCTAGGACAGAGAGTCGTTCAGCATATTTTATAATATAAGAAATAAAACTAAAATGCAGTAATAAAGGTACAGGGTATACGGTATTTACTAAAGTTTCCGTGCTCTGCTAATTTTATGGTACCTAAGTCATGCTTTTGGCTCGCTTCCATAAGGCCATTTCATTATAGCATACCATTTTGCTGATACCAGAATTCATATTACATATTGCTAAATTATAAATTCAAGTATATTATCTTTGGCAAGACACTGCACAGCTTTGAAAGATATTAGAAATTTAAAATCAAATTGTATACTATCATTAATTCATTTTAGGCACATTGGGATCAAAAATCATTACCTAATTATTTACATTTCGGTACCTATATTATTTAAAAACTATTTATTATTTATTTTCCACTCGTATTAGGGGCGAAAGCGATACTGTCGTAAAAACACGACATTACGAATAATTAAGATTTTTTATACTAAGTTCTAACCACACATTTCATTAAATTTTCACACAATGATTTTTTTTTCACACATTCGATGAAGCAATTTAGTTATTGCGAACACTATAGTAGTTTAGCTACACTTTGTTTTTGGGATTGATTTTTCAGTAAAATTTAGAAAAATGAAAATGTCGGTTTGACATATTCAAACAATAGCTGTCAATTCGCAAAATTAATATTTCAAAAAGCCATCGTGTGATTTAAAAATCTAGTGGTTATGTTCTAAATTCTTTCACACATTTTATAACAAATTCACACATTTTTACAGGCTAAATTCACTAGTTTTATTTACACAATCAGGTCCATTTTCCTTGCGGCCACTACAGGCGAGTTATGCACTATATTGTCTTTGTTACTATACTGCTATCGCTTGCACTCGAGTTATCGTCAGTTCTGTGGTTTTTTAGTTCCTGAAACAAAAAAACATTAATAACTTCTAGAAGCTTATAGATCAGTTATTGCATATTAAACGTTAACAAAAAACATTATTTCCTTATAGAGTCTTATGGATTAGTTATTACATACCAAACGTTTTCGGAAGTAAAAATCTATTTAACCCAAAACGAATGTTTGCATGTTTGTCCTCTGCGTTCCTAAACCGTTGATCAGATTGTGATGAAACTTTGGTTGTCTTTTGAGGACTTCAGTCTCCTGAAGTTTGATTTTGTATATAGTTCTCTCGCGGTAGAGGACTAAGTTTATAGAAAATCGATATAAATTCTTGCCGAGATCGAGGACTTCTACAGCCGCTTATACGCTACTTATACACCTTGCCCTCAGCGCGAGAGCCACGACTCTCGAGCCACCCTGTCACGCCACTACACCGACGAACTGCCGGACATCAGCCATGACGAAATCGTGTTGGCTCTAAGACAGCTCAAGAACGGAAAAGCCCCAGGTGAAGACGGTATCACTTCAGAACTTCTGAAGGCAGGAGGAGCTCCTGTTATTCAGGAGCTACAAAACCTCTTCAACTCTGTCATTCACCATGGGAGAACTCCGATTGCGTGGAATGGGAGTTTGGTGGTTCTGTTTTTTAAGAAAGGAGATAAAACTCTTCTTAAAAACTACAGACCCATCTCTCTCCTAAGCCACGTCTATAAGCTGTTCTCAAGAGTCCTCACGAATCGTCTCGCCCGAAGACTCGACGAGTTCCAGCCTCCGGAGCAGGCCGGGTTTCGCGGAGGATATGGCACCATAGACCACATACACACAGTGAGGCAGATTATACAGAAATCCGAAGAGTATAATCAACCCCTGTGTCTAGCTTTTGTGGACTATGAGAAAGCCTTTGACTCAGTCGAAGCCTGGGCTGTACTGGAATCCCTACAGCGATGCCAAGTAGACTATCGTTATATCCAAGTGTTGAGATGTCTCTACGATGCCGCCACCATGAAAGTCCAACTACAGGACCGGCAGTCTAAACCCATCCAATTGCGCAGAGGAGTGAGACAGGGGGATGTTATATCCCCGAAACTGTTCACAGCCGCGTTGGAGGATATGTTTAAGACGCTGGCCTGGGAAGGTATGGGCTTAAACATCAACGGCAACTACATCTCACACTTGAGATTCGCAGATGACATAGTCTTAATGGCGGAGTCGCTTGAGGAGCTGCAGGAAATGCTGAACGGCCTAGCATCGGCCTCGCGGCAGATAGGTCTCGGCATGAATTTGGATAAAACCAAGGTCATGATCAATGATCAAATTGATCCGAGACCAATCAGCGTTAATGGTCACCTTCTTGAAGTTGTTTCGGAGTACACATACCTCGGGCAGATTTTGCGATTAGGTAGAAACAACTTCGAGAAGGAGGCCAAAAGGAGAATCCAGCTGGGCTGGGCAGCATTTGGTAAACTGCGTCGAGTTTTCTCGTCACCTATACCGCAGAGTTTGAAAACGAAAGTGTTCAACCAGTGCGTTCTACCCGTAATGACATACGGAGCTGAGACGTGGACACTCACAGTACGGCTGGTCCACCAATTCAAAGTCGCTCAGCGAGCTATGGAGCGAGCTATGCTCGGAGTTTCTCTGAAGGATAGGATCCGCAATGAGACTATTCGGCAGAGAACCAAAGTTGTTGACATAGCTCAGAGAATCAGCAAGCTGAAGTGGCAGTGGGCCGGCCATATCTGTCGAAGAACTGACAACCGCTGGGGTAAACGAGTTCTCGAGTGGAGACCACGTCTCGGCAAACGTAGTGTAGGACGCCCTCCTGCCAGGTGGAGTGACGATCTGCGAAAGGCTGCCGGCACAAGTTGGATGCGTCAAGCTGAAGACAGGGCGCGATGGCGCTCATTAGGGGAGGCCTATGTCCAGCAGTGGACTGCTATAGGCTGATGATGATGATGATGATGATGATATAAATTAAAAAAAAAAACTGAAGCGGTACTAAATTCGCCGGGTCAGCTAGGAACTTATACAAATGAGTGCTGAAAAGGCTACGGTGCGATGGAGAAGGCCGTGGGTCACTTAAACTTATGCCTACCAGCTTTGGAGAAACAAGCATTACGCCTGATTTTGGGGTAATTGACGAAGTTGTAATGTGCTGTTCAAAAAAAAGGAAAAGTTATCGCCTAGAGAAAAGCGTTTTCGGGAACCACGTTAAATTGTCGGTTCCAACCAAGGAATTTGTATACTACGTAACTAGTGTACGAAATTCTTGGTTCCAACTAAGTCTATGTTGGAGGCGACCAAAAAGCCCTGGCACCAGAATTGGAACTTTCATTTGAATTTTATTTAATTTTCTATTTTTTTTTAGATAATAATCTGTAGGTATTTATCTATCTACTAGCTGCTGCCCGCGGCTTCGCTCGCGTGGTAGGTGCCCGGATAAAATATTACTCTTCAGCTCTCCAACTATCTCCATACAAAAAACACGTCAATCCGTCGCTCTGTTTTGACGTGAAGGCAGGACAAATAAACACACTTTCACATTTATAATATGGGTACAAATTCGCGTGAAGTGTAGGACTAGATTCTAAGATATTTCAAAGTGATCCTTATAGCCTTATTGACTTTGAGCCAATCCACATGTGAAAAGAAGTCACTGGTCTGAAAAAACGAAAATTCCGTCTTAATAATCTCTTTGTCTGAAAAATATATCAATGTTGTTCCAACTTATTCACGGTCGCTTAACATCCTATAAGACATAAAGCTGGTAGCCGATAACATAATTTTCCATGTCAAAAGGAATCAATTTACAACTCTGGGATTGTGAAGAGAGGAATTGTCAGTAAGTGATGTGTAAAACACTTTATTATGCTCCATTGCGTTTTATATGTGTAATATTTCACGTATTGTCATGGTTGTTTACCATTGAAAATGTTATTTATCTTTCGAAAACTTTTATGGAAAACATATTTTTTTTGTATTTTATTTATTTTTCGTTGAAGGCAGTATAATCTAGATCGAGCTTCGCTTCTGGTAAGCAAGCTTGATCATTTCACTATTAAGTAGTAGGATATTAGAATCTTACCCTAGAAGTCATCAGCCTTTGGACAACGATTTCGAGTCGGTCCCCAGCCGCGGCGATGAGTGGCACAGTGAGGCAGCAATCGTAGTCCACTGTACGAGTACCATTTACCTAAAAAACAAGTAAGTACACTTAATTATTTATTGGCAAGTAATTCAAGCGAAAAACTCGCACTTTTCATGAACAGAAACACGTGATGGCTTCGTTTAACTATGTCTTATTTTAGTGAGGATTGTGTAATTTTTGTTCTTTAACGCTTCCATTGCCACACTTGTCGGTGCCGTAGCACCTTATTCACAATAGCGGCCTTTACACGTAGAGATCGGACCGCGGAAAATAGCACGCGCCGTTCCAACCTTCGCTAAAAACCTTACGTGTAGATGCGCGACGCCGACAGTTCAATCTGGCAAAGTTTTAGCACAGTTTTTGTGACAGTTTTTTGCACGCATCACCGTTCATAATCTTACCACGCGCCAGTCTAAACTGTGACAATAATTAGCACGACAGTTTTATCCGCGGTTAAATCTGTACAGATTTACCCGCGTTTCGGAACGCAGTCCAGATGCGCGGTTAAAACTCTACCGTGTAAAGGCCGCTAATGTGTCCATGGGAAACATTTAAAATTATAATTGTATTTTTTAAAACCAATTAATGAAATATTTTGATTCTGCTTTTTCTATCATACCCCACCTGTAAAATCCTATCATACGGCCGCAGAAGTCCCACAATATCTGCCGGTCCCCCCTTCCTGATCCTGTTGATATACACTCCCCGTTCATACAGCCCGTCGGACACTGAGAAGCCGTAGTCGTCATAGATGGCGTCTTTATACAGAATCACGTGGTGTACGGAGCCTCTTGCTGGGGAGATGGTAGAATCACTACTGTAAAGACCTACGGGAAAAGAAATATATTTAGAGGCCGGAACAAAATTGTTACAGGAATCTAGATAAATATTGCCATAATCTAAAAAAAAAATGATTTTGGTAAGTATTATGTTTGAATGGACAATTATTCGTCTATCGCTGGTCGCTGGCCATAGTAGATAATAATGATGCGCATAGTACCTTTTTTACAAAAACTGAACTGATGTGTGACTGATTTGAAGTTAACCACAATTTCCAAAGTTACTTCGCAAAGGCCAACGTATCATAATCATACTAAAAAAGTAAGTAAAAATAATAAGGATAAAAACAGACAGATAAACCAAAATTTAATAAAAAAAACCGCTGGCCATATGCCTGCTTTTGCCCCTGTCAAAGTTAAATGAAAAAACATAGTAAACATAAAAGATTAATTTCTTTGTTTCTTGATGTTCTTTGAGTTGATACATAGCTCATCCCAATAGCAAGGTTCGCTGGCTGGGTTCATATTTTTTTTCTAAAATCTCTTATAGGTACAGTTTTTTTAGGGTATATTATATTTAATTACAGTTTATCAGTTACAGTTTCGTTCTTACCTGGCACATCATTCTCATAAATAGGACTAGTTGTAAACTGAAAGCTAGTTCCAGGAACTCCAGGCTTCATAGGAGATTTCTGAGGCGTCGTCACAGTATAGATGCCATTATTCATAAAATCATTCTCCCAATTAGGTCTTCTATTCTTAGGAGACACGATACCGTACGGTCCCATTTGAACATAGTCACATTTGCACGATGATTTCTCCACATTGTGAAGTTGGCAATCCTTCATGTTTGTGGTAAGGATTTCTATTTGCTGCACATCATCTTCTCTTGTTATATTCTGTTTGTTCTTCAGTGTGTTCTCAGGAATGATGCAAGTGTTCTCGTAGTGGAAAGTTTTTAAGGAATTGTTCAGAGAGTAGTTTGGTAGAGGCAGGTCGTTGATGGTGTAAGGAGTGGATGAGTTGAAGCTGCAAGCCATTAGCTTGTCTTCATCTGTTGGGGAGTACGGTTGTTTTTCTAATCTTGATTTATCTGGCACGGCGTATTCTATTACATCTGATGGACCTGCAGACAAAAATCATCGGTGAGAAATTATGTTGTGTTGTACAATATAAATACGACGAGACGTCACGCTTCATCACAATGTGTCATTGTCGGCTCAATACCGCATCACATCATCTGAGATGGAAAACATCACAGGAACTCCAAAGTGTTACACGGTATTTTCAAGGAGAATAAAAAAGTGGGGTATTGTCCTAAAGATTTTTTATATTGCCATCTGTAAGATAAACGTACGTACCACAGTTAGCACTAGTTCTGACAGGAGTGTTCTGGTCCCAAGATTCAACAGCGCTGTCGTTTGAAAGACCAGGGCTCGATGTGGAATGGCTGGAATCTCTCGCACTACATTCGCCGCTTTCTATTGATCCTGTATCAAGATAATTCGTTTTAACGCCTATTGTAAGTAGGTACTCAAAATCTATGTATGGACGAAAGTCATTTTTGAAAACTGTCATGAACATGAATATAAATTATGTGATTGGAAGATAAATTAATAGTTCGCAGTTGCAAGACAATATAAAATAGACAGAAATAAATACTAATGTCAAGACACTATTTGTAAAATGTAGAATTGATCCTGTTTTTGTATTTTTGAATGGATATGGACCTTTCTTACCTGTCATTTTCCTACAAAGTTGCAACTGCACCCGTGTGCCACTTTGTTGGAGCAGTTTGATAGCTTCAGACAATGGTTTGTTTAGGACACTTTCTCCGTTTATGCTCAGTAATTCGTCACCTATTTGAAGTTTGCCAGATTTCTCAGCAACACCACCTATGAAAACAAATGTCGGTTTATTTGTTATTACCTATACTTCATCATCATCAATGATGATGATAATATAGGCCTCTCTTAGCCACAACTAACGGATCAAGTGTTTCTATTTTTACAATTACTTCTTATTTACCTTCAACAAGTCCGCTGAGTAGAATAGGCTGAGTGACATCTTCACTGCCCGCTATAGTCAAACCTAAAGGTCCATTTTCTTGCTTCAGCAACTCAATATTGAACACTGCAGTATTCTCATTATCACTATCATGACTTCTCTCGCTTTCCTTCGCGCTGTTATTCGGACTTTCTGTATGATGTCCTGAGTCTTCTCCGCTATGTACTACTGCTTTTATTTCAATGTTGCTGAAGCTTTGTAGAGTCAGTTTTGCATTTTGACGATGAATACTGGACCAGTCTTCTGTCAAGTCTCGCTTTCGGATTTTCAGAGTAATTATGTCTTCTGGTGAGTTTTGAAGAATGTTGAAGGCTGTGTCCTGAAAAATTAAAAATACAAATAATTATAACAACTCTCATCGTACTTGCATAAAATATAGCATATTGTTCCTCTTTTATACGATCTAATAATTATGAAATGTCATATTACCAAAGATAAGTTGTGAAGTGGTTGTCCGTTGATTGCTAGAAGCTGGTCGCCTGGTGCCAAAGCTCCACTTCGATGAGCCACTGAACCGGGTTTTATATCTGATATTACCATCGGTTCTTCTGTACTTAGAAGTTTTTGCTTACACCCTGTTGTAAAAAAAAACCTTTACTAAAATCCATGATCATAGTACAAAAAAAAAAAAAATATTACAGTTCTAAGAACTTATTTTTTGAAGATGTGAATTGAGCTAATCTATGGTTACTAGTTTTTTTTTAGGCCTGATGTTTCTCACTGCAGGGCAAGGGGCCTCCCTACCCTCTTTACACTGATCTATATTTTGTGCATGTTTATATAGTATAAACCTATTATGTGGCAATATAGTTATAAGCCTGTCCTTGTTATAGGAGCTTAGTATTATTATCTGTTCTGTGATAGGAGTCAAATTTATTCCGCCATCGCATCGCAATGGTCTTGAATTATACTCTTGCATATTTTAATCAACATCAAAAAGTACCTGTAATAGTAACTCCTAGTCCAGCTGTGGTCTTAGCCAGTTTCACATTGAACACTCCACTAGATGCTTCAATGGTGTTCGGCATGTTGAACTCAATGTTCAGAGTAAGATACTTTGGGTTGTGAGAATCGTTCCTTCTCTGAAGTATCTCATTGGCGACGTCCATTGTGAGATTCTCGTGGCCATTGATCGACATAACTCTATCTCGAATTTGAAGACAGCCAGACCTGTTGAAAATAATAGTATTATAATACAAATGCTCAATTTAAATAGGTACCTACTAGAAATGTTGAGCCATCTTAAAAACTTCTTTAAACCGATCTTGCAAACGATCTATAGATATAATAATTAATCCAGGTCTCTGCCAGTCAGAAGCATACCCAAGATACTGGCAGCATTACCACGCTGTATGGCAATGCTGATCCATTGAGAAAAATATGCCAGCTCTCAAATCAGGAGTCACTGCGACCACACGCCCAGAGATAATTTTAAAAAATAGTAACTAAAATAATATAGTTAATATTAATAGTATACCTGTAAGCCGGTGATTGCACAGCCACGTGGGAAATAACCAGACCAGCATTTTCCTCATGAACGGCCAGACCACAGCTCTGTCCTGGGGATACCTCCAATTGGACGTTCAAAGCCTCCGTTCTGCATACTCCCATACTCATGTAGTTTGACTGGTTTTCTGTTGGATATTCAGAAATCAATAGGCCGATTCTACTTACAAACATTTTATGAACCAAAACAAAATGTCAATTATAACCTTATATTTCGTTTTGTTTCATAATCTAATAATGACCAATGAGGTTAGGTTAGTCTTTTTTGGTGATGTTTTCAAACAAATTAAGCTGGAAACAAACTATCGGACGCGGCTTACGGACGCGGCAGACAGCCGCGACTGAAGAGGTATCTGGATATAGAACGAACATAGAACTGTGCACATTATCTGACGAAAGTCGCGGACGCGTCCTTGGACCTTCAGACGTCCGAAGGCAATCTGGCCCGCTGGGTGTTCGGACGGTGTGCACACTTATCAGTCGCGGCTGTCAGCCGCGTCCGTCAGCCGCGTCCGATAATTTGTTCCCAGCTTTACTGTCATTTTGGAGAACAAAACAAAACACAGCGGCAATGATAGGTATAAGGGTTAACGTTGTAAATTAGTAAAATTGGGGTCCAGAACTGATAATTCTACTGATCAAAACAATGGAATGAAAATAGAAACCAACCATAATTCTTTGAGAATTATATTTGGAATAAAGAAAAGAGTCTGTGCAGTAAAATGAGTTCTGTAATGTTATAGCTGAATTTGTAAATAAGAAGCTAAAATTTGAAAAAAGGAGAAATGACGAGGCAGTGAACGCATTAAAAGAGTACAATGCTACATCTAATTACTATTTGCCGGAAACCACACCCTTCTACCAGCGAGCCAAGCTTCATTAGCATAATGCGCCGTGCAAACATGTTGACTCGCGAACTAGCCCAAACAAAGTCACAAAGATCCTAAGTAAATATTCTTTTCCTGCATGTTTTCCGTAGGCAAATTAATTAGTGTCTATTTATCCTACCCCCGAAACTTTAGGGTCTTTCAATTCCTAGTTGCAATTAGTTGCTTTGTTGTCCTTTGTCCTTTTGCGGTCTGTGATTAGTGGCGGTAGTGGCGCCTAGATTACATTAACTGATTATAGTTTAATCAAGAATGGGTAATTTTAAATATGATGCAGATTCACATTATTACAATTTCTCATCACACTAAATTATAAATGCGAAACTTTGGATGTTTGCATGTATGTTTATTCCTCTGTAACTCGACAACCACTGAACCGATTTGCCTGAAATTTAAAATTTAGATAATGACTAATGAATAAGGTAATGACCAGGAATAGGACATAGGCTAATTTTATCCGGGTATACTAATATTACTAATTTTAAACAAAAGTTTTACAATTCCAATTTCACATATAGCGTGAAGAAAAAGTGACTTGAAAAACTCAAAATGTTCATCGATTATTGTCGCTAACTGTACCATACTTTCCCAACTAAATGTTACGATAAATCATATACCAAGATATCGCTCTATCACAGTTTTTACATGTACTTGCAGTACCCCAATTTTTACTACCCGAGAAACTCGGACACTAACGAGAAACTAATTTCGTTCTACTCAGATAATTCAGGTCGAACCATTAAGAGCGCGGCGACGAACGAATTCTCCATACAAACGTACTACCGAAATCATTTAAAATTTGAGCGTATTTTCACCACTTTATGCACTTATTTAGATTAAGGAAGTATTAATCTAGGTTCCTGTTAAACTTTTGATCTAAAAAACTTACCTGAAACAAAATGTAACCAAATTGTATTTCTAACATTTTTACAGCAAAAATATCGTGTTTTCGTTGCATTTGTTCTGTATGATAAACAACAATGATTGTAATATCCTTTTAATAGGAACACAGCTTAGAGTGTCTAGTTACAGGCCATACAAAAAAAATTGCGAAATCATTAACTTTTCATTCATCATTTTTGGTATTACGGAATACATCGTAAATTCTTGTAAATTCTGAACTCGAGTATTGCCGTACGCGTTGCTCGGATGTCTTCAATGTGTGTGTATAGTCCCGGAGGCGGAGTTTCGACACTCACACTAACGCAAAATTGGTTTGCAACGACCACCGCTTTTTATAATTTTTAGCATTTTTAGCTCGCTCGATGTATAGGTACCTATGTAGGTATAGGTGTAGGTAGTATACACACTAACTAGATAGGTGTACCTAGCGTAGATTAGAATTGATTTTTACTTTGAACAATTATTTCAATTTTAAATGGTATGTAGGTAGGTAGGTTTTGTAGACCCTTTTATGAAAATTACTTTCTTTTTAACCGACTTCAAAAAAAGGAGGAGATTCTCAAGTCATAGAAATATTTTTTTATGTAGGTAGGTATGTTTCTCGAGTATCTACTTCAATAGGTGAGCCTGGACCGATTTGGAAAATTATTTTTTTGTTTGAAAGGGTACCAGGTGGAGCTATGGTCATCAGATCAGGTCAGGATCTGATAATGGAGTCAGGAACTGTTCAACAGAACTCCTCAGTAAATAGGCTGATTGAGTTTAAACTCGGCATAATGTAAGCTGTCTTGTTCCGTTTCGTTCCGACTACAATGTCATGTAATATGTAATACCTATGCGTACCTATGGTGACTGCGAGCTGACCTGATGATGGAATCAGAAGCTGTTCAAAAAATGGTGCTGGTGATGATGATGACGAGTTTCAGCTCCATCGGCCTATTTAGATTTAGGTAGGTACTGATGTGTTCTGTTGAACAGCTCCTGACGCCATCATCAGATCCTGACCTGATCTGATGACCATGGCACCACCTGGGACCCTTTCAAACAAAAAAGAATTTTCCAAATCAAAAAAATTCCAAAAACATACCTACCTACATAAAAAAATATTCCTATGAATTGAGAATCTCCTCCTGTTTTTGAAGTCGGTTAAAAAGAAAGTAATTTTCATACTAAAGTTATGAAGTTGAAGTTATGAAAGAAGTTGAAGTTATGTTTTTAAACTTCAAAGTCTATAAATAGAACGTAGTTTTGTAATGACGTCACAAAATGACGGCGGGCCATTTGAATCTGCCAAGAGGGGCTTTTCCATCCTACTAATTTACTCTTTCAAGCAAAAACTACTGATACACGCGCGGTTCGAGGGGGGGGTCATGGGGGTCACGACCCCCCCCCCCCTCAAAATTCTTGAGAAACCTGTAACATCCAGCAAAAAGAGAGGTAGGTACGCACTACCAAAACTAGTGACCCCCCCCCCCCCCCCCCAAGATCAAAGTCTGCGACCGCCAGTGCTACTGAACGGATTTTAATGAAACTTGGAATACATATAGGTAGGTACCTATACTTACCATAATTTATGACCTAGAATAAAACATAGGCTACTTTTTATCCGGGTAGGTATCACGCGAGCGAAGCCGCGGGCGGAACCTAGTATATTTTACATTTGTCTCTCTGATGTTGGCTGTTAGGTAGGTATTATGTTTTATCTCGCTTACATAGATACCTACCTACTCTACTGCCTATAACAGTGGCGGATTTCCAAATTTGCCGCCAGTAGGCTATTCAACTTTTGCCGCCCCTACACTCGATACCACATCACAATCATATTAATTACATTTTTTTTGTTAATGAAATTGTAACTTTTATGATTTGTGTAATATTATTTTTAACCGACTTCAAAAAGGAGGAGGCTCTCAAGTCGACTGTGTGTTTTTTTTTATTTTAGGTATATATTTTTTTTAGTTTTTTGTGTGTGTGTTACGCCATTTCTCCGTCAATTGTGGACCGATTTTGACAATTTTTTTTTTTTTTTTGGTTACAAAGGATATACTCCAGAAGTGGAGGATCTGATGAGGGGATCCCATGGAAATCGAGGGGAACTCTCAAATTTTATGGTTATTTATTGTGTTTGTAGAACTATCGGGCTGAAATTTTGCACACTTATATATTCTCGGTGACAATGAAATATTATGGTATCAATCAAGCTTATCTGATGATGGAGTCAAGAGCTGTTCAACAGAACTCCTCAGTGAATAGGCCGATTGAGTCGAAACTCGGTATATCTATCAAGTTTCAATTACAATTTAATAATATGGTGACAACGAGCTGATTTGATGATGGAGTCAAGAGCTGCTCAACAGAACTCCTCAATAAATTGGCCGATTGAGTAAAAACACAGCATATCTGTGAAGTTCCGACACAATGTAATATAATAATATGGTGACAGCGATCTGATCTGATGATGGAGTCAGGACCTGTTCCATGGAACTTTTTAGTAAAATAGAAATAGAAATAAGTTTTATTTTCGCCACTACGATACATACAACACAAATCAGAAATGCTACATTACAGTGACAAGAAAATAAGGTTACCCCTCAGCATTTGCTCCAGCAGCGCCATGGCTGTTAGAGCGCTGGTTTTCAGTATCTTAGTTTTTAGTAGTATAGTAGTAGTGACATGAATATCAAATGAAAGGGCTTGATGAGCGAAACACAATAAGTAGGTAAGATGACATCATTCTTAATAAAAAATAAACACTAAAATGAAAAAATAAAAAATAAAATACTTAACCGACTTTAAAATATACTTGCACTAAAAAGCAAAACATAAGAATATAAACAGATTTATTTACCTAATTACTAATTACGCGCACTCCGCACTTTAGGTACGAAGCTACAAGTACATTGGTGGGCCCGCCCGGGCGGGCCTTGGCAGGGTTCCCACTTGCCACTCGGCTCTAATACCTATCGCGTGACAACTCGACAACCCTTCCGCGACAATCCGCGCCAGACAGTGACAGAGTTATGCGTTAGAAAGAGAGAATTTGTGTAGGCACGTGTCAGTGCATATTGCACTAGGCAAAGAACGCTTACGCGAGCTGAATTGAACTTTGTCGCATAATTCTGTGCTACAACGTAGGTATTTTATTCAAAGTTTTCGTCAGAATCTACGACTTTTTGCCTTCTTGAGAGAATCATTTTGAGACAGAGATTCGTAGATCACACATACATTTGTCTCACAGGCAGGCAAAGGGAATTAAATTTGCAACCTTCTGTGTTTCAGGCGGGCCTTCGCCCTCAGCACCACAGAACATTGTTGTCATGATGAATAATAATGGATTCATAACATGTCGCATATTGTGGCTGTTTTCGGCCTCCCGTGATCGTTTCACTAGGTTTTAACAGTTCAAAATAGATGAGATTCTTCTGATCCTACCAAATACAGGGGGTCTAAAGTGGCCACTTTTGATGAAAAATCAGATGTTTCATAGATGCTTCATCTATGAAACATCTGACTTTTCATCAAATGCTTCATAAATGCTTCATATGCTTCATCTATGAAGCATCGATGCTTCATAGATGTTTCATAGATGTTTCATAAATGCTTCATATATGAAGCATCTATGAAGCATTTCACAAAACATCTTTTTTGACAGATCTATGTGCGAGGTTAAATTTATTTTTATAAATTAAATAGGTAGGTACCTACTTAGTTTTTTTATAGAAATGATTGCACTGCGCCACCCTGATGGACATATGGAAATATTTTTGAGGCACACGAATAAATAAAAAAGGTAAATTGTCGCGGGAGCGGGTCTGAAGTTTTTTTTTTTCTTAAATTTGGCTTCGCATGGGTTTTGCATTCAGCCATCCGTTTTCCATTCAACCTATTTACTTTCTAAAAATAAATTTAACCTCGCACATAGATCTGTCAAAAAAGATGTTTTGTGAAATGCTTCATAGATGTTTCATAGATGCTTCATCGATGCTTCATATATGAAGCATCTATAAAGCATCGATGAAGCATTGATGAAGCATCGATGCTTCATTTAAGAAGCATATATATGAAGCATTTATGAAGCATTTGATGTTTCATCAGATGTTTCATAGATGAAACATCTATGAAACATCTAATTTTTCATCAAAAGTGGCCACTTTAGACCCCCAGACAATTACCTCAGCACCAACAACAACAACCAGCACCAACAACAACAACCAGCACCGACAACTCGTTTGGAGTTGTTTGCACACCAGCTTAAGATGAGCCGTACATTCAACGGTTCCTGTGCATTCCGGGTGTCAAGGATTCCGGCTGTTTGTAATTTTGGAACTACAAAACCGATGACCTTGAAATTTTTACGGAACAATATATAAAGTACTTACTTTCAAACAAAGTAAAAACCGGTCAAGTGCGAGTCGAACTCGTACACCGAGGGTTCCGTACCTACCCATTATACCCATTAAGTTATTGAACAATTAGTAATTTTTTTGTACATATCCTAGTTCTGCGATAGCAGCGCCGCAAATGTTCTGCGCACACGAGCATAATATTGCAATAAATATTTTCTTTTATTTACTTTCACACAATAGCACAATTTTATTTATTTACCTTATTTGAGGATGGTGCCAATTAAGCTAGTTCGCTTAATTGTATGAGCGCTCATACAACTCAGAAGACAATCTTAATTGGCGTCAACTATGTATGTATGTATGTATGTATGTATGGGAACACCCTTTAACTTTCAACTTTTTTAATTTTTTGGAATTTTTCCTTTATTTCTGCTATAAGGCCTTGCTTTTTGCCAAATTTCGTGATTCTAGGTCAACGGGAACTACCATTTAGGTTTTCGACCCAAAACCTCTAGGGTACTTCCGGTTGACCTAGAATTGTCAATTTTGGTTACAAGCAAGGCCTTACAGCACAAGTAAAGGAAAAATTCCGAAAAATAAAAAAAGTTGATAATTAAGGTAAGTTTTGGTACTTACAAGTTTTCACGAAAACCTAAATTTGCCTATATCTTTTTATAGTGTTGACTCAGGACCTTGATTTTTATACTCACAATAGGGACTATAGACCTCAGTATATGGTATGAATTTCAACTTGCTAGCTCCACCCGTTCCTGAGATAATCGATGGTGACAGACAGACAGACAGACGGACAAGAAAGGGACCTTATAAGGGTTCCTTTTTTTACCTTTTAAGGTACGGAACCCTAAAAAGGATCAATGAAATCGGACTACGCGCTCATGAATTACAACCAGATACTTATTTTGACTTTCATCCCCTCTCCCTAGGGAACCGTGCTGAATTTCAGGATTAAAAGTATTTTATATTAGACCTCGTAGTATGCACTCAAATAATACCAGGTTTCATTTAAATCCAACCAGTAGTTTCGACGTAATGCGCGGCCATGATACGGACAGACAGACATGAATGAAAAAAATTACAGTTTTGGCTTCAGTATCGACAATAGAGAGCCCTCCAAAAAAAATTTCAAAATATCTTCAATGTACAGAATTTGACCTGTTACAGTTTTATTATAAACTAGCTGCTGCCCGCGGCTTCGCTCGAGTTGTACCCGGATAAAAAGTAGCCTATGTTACTCTCCAGCCCTCCAACTATCTCCACACAAAAAATCACGTCAATCCGTCGCTCCGTTTTGACGTGATTCAACTACAAATAAACAAACAAACAAACACACTTTCACATTTATAATAGGGGTACGGATACCTATTGATGTTTGATTGGTTGATGATTGATGATGTGAAATTTAATGAATAATGAAAATAAAAATTCTTCGGTACACATAGGGATTTTTCGTACATGACGACCTTACACGTGCTGATTACAGCTACAGAAACAAACATGATCAACAGGTAAACTGTTGGAAATTTTCGGGATACTACTGTAATTCGCGGGCCCATCTAAACGCACCGCCTTTATCGCTCGTTTCCAATCCAATTATGGAAAAAAGTTTTAAGCAAGAAAAGCTCTCACTCTAACAATTTTTAAAACATTACTTACATGTTGAATTGTTTGTGTGTACATAATAACATAGCATTATCAATAAATATAGGTAAATATTATTTTTCTGTAACACAAAAAAAATTGTTCCCTATTTGCCGCCCCTAAAATCTGCCGCCCTAGGCTCCAGCCTTCTCAGCCTATTGGTACCACCAATTGATTCGCCACGTCATAAGTACCTAAATATGCGTTATCCTTTGTTGCACTTATGGGGGCATCCATTAATTACGTCAGGCTTTTAGGGGGCGGGAGGGGGTTGAGCCAAATCGCACCTAATCCCATGTGGGATTAAAAATGAAAGGGAGGTCTCGGCAAATCTAGGTAGGTACCTGTTTAAGATTATTTTTTTTATTCTCACGTGAGATTAGGGGGTGGGGGAGGGGATCGAGCCAAATCTCAGGACATCTCACCAAGGGGGGAGGGGGTGCGGGGGTAATTTTAATTAATGGACGCCCCCTAATTTCAGAGGGACAAACATCCGTTGTGACTTCAGTAGTTAGGTAGGTTAGGTAAGTACCTACTTACCTATAGACATTGGACAGAAAAAAACATAGGTAAGTACCTACTTAGGTACCTACTTCCCTTTGAAAATTTAGGTAATTGTGTACCGACTTATATAGGTAACAACCCACATATTCTGTCTAGCGTCATAATATCGATCTCATCCCTCCCTAAAAATCTTGAGAGTAAGATGGGTAGGTAATTACCTAGATATTGTAGATAAATTTCCAAAAAAAGCATTTTTACCATACATTTATCTAACGATTCCATGAAATAAAATGAACATTTTTATATGTACCTACTTGTGATTATATTCGTAACAGAACCTACTCATTTGTTTTGGAGGTGGGCGTTGAGACTGCTTCACAGTTTATAACTTTTGCAGTTTCACCGTTTTACTTGTATCTATTGTTCACTTTGTGTTTTTGTTCCGAATAAATAAATTTTATACTTTTTTATACTTTATTCATTAGTGACTGACAATATAACATTTTTGGCCTCTCCAAAGATGCAAAAACTCAATATCAACAGGAATTGATCTCCATTCCGCAAGTACTTACCGCGCTGCAAGCGGAGCTCACAACCGCTGAGCCAAACGTCCTGATGCATTTGTATTTGAAATTATTGAACAGTAGCTGCGCGTAATGCGTCCTGAATCGCGCAAAAAAGGGCGGGCCTCATGTCAGACTCATATCTGCCAATCACAGATTAGGTAGAGGTAATACTGCCAATCGGGGCTGTGATTGCTCATAGTAGACTGAGTAGTACACCTATACTATACTACATAGAGTTTTTTGCGTGACAAGGACGAACAATTTAGATAGATACGTTGGAAGAGAAGTTCCGAGCTCCACTCACCGCAACCTTAAGTATCTGTTCCGTGGCGTGTTTTTCATCAACGAAGTACAGTGTTATTAGAAAAGAACATTGATCACTTCTGGTCAGTGTCGGTAGCGACCTACTTTTGCTACACTTGAGGCCATCTGAATGTACTTTCGAAATATGATTAGAATGATGTAGATACATTTTGTGACAGGGATGTGAAAAATGATTGATTATTTAGAAAGATAAAGGTTACTTTTCTAGCACTTGGATAAAATATTGCCTGTTTGAGATTTCAGGTTAAAAAAATTACCTTATTTCAAATTCCATCGACAAATATTCACACAAAGCTCCAAACATAACAATAAACTTTACTTATTTAGAAAGGTAAAAAAAAAAAAATTAGAATAGGAAAGTTGATATAATTTCCTCCACTAAATGTATTTCTAAATCCTATTTTGATAGTACAAATAAAATACTTATTTCTCGTAACTTACGTAATCGCAAACAGACCTGACGTCACGATACCAACCGATCAAACCAAGTGGGTGATACAAATCCGATAAGCACTAAATCCACCGTCACATTTGATTCTGCCCCTTATATCTAGGTGTCTAAAGCATAAAATCGCGTGCGAAATCTTTGTTTAGCTTAGCAGTATCTCACCGTAGTCATCTTGTAAGCCTAGTTTGGGCATCGAGCTTTGCCTGTAATTCCTCTGACGATGTTTCTTTGCGTTGAGCGTCGATGTTCCCGATATTGAGTTTTCTGAAACAAGTATTCGTGTTACTACTGGCTCTGTAAGCTGTAGACCTCGAGTCTGTCCTTGCATAGCTTAAACTTAAAACTCAATAAATATTCATAATTCTCTAGTTTTGTGATGAGAAGGTGGTCCCAGGTGCTCCATCAATTCCTACCTAGTAGTTAAAGGGCCGATTCCTCTTCCATTGGTAGAAATCTAAAACTGAGCAATTTACTTCATTTTGAGGAACTATTCTGCTCATCACACTGAATATTTTATAATTCTGTGATTTTATTTTTCAATGTAGGCAATAAAAGCTTAAATTTTTACTTTTTTCGTTAAAGTATAACTGTCTCAGTAATTTCTAGCTATAATAACCACCAGCTGCGGCTTATGATTAAATTAAACGGGAATTAATAAACCGAGCTAGGTGCTTCATTGTTTATTCTATCTGGTTCGCCGAAATTAAGGTTCAAAATTAATTAAGCTTCATTTTATTGCGGATGCATAATAAAGTTTTCAGAATATTCCTCTATATAAAAAAAAGAAAAATTACCTACATAAAAAAAGTTTGTCACCGAAAAGAGTGTTAGGCCCCAAACCGTGTTTGTTGCCCTGGTTCTTCACGGTCTTGGTCGCGAAGGAACAGGAGTAGAATCATCTAGCTCTTAAGACGTTTCAAAGTGGTACACTTGTGATCTTATTGAATAAATGAATTTGACTTTGACTTTGACTTTGAATAGGTACTTATAAAAAGCTTAATAATATTTCTTTGTTCCACATTTATAAGTCACTCACATTCACATCATCGATCTCAAAAGATAGAGCTTTGCCTGATATAGGTAGTATGGCTATTACTTAGGTTCTATGAATGTAACCAACCCCGTTGTCCACAAATTCAGTAAATACAAAATACTTGAGGTAAAAGTTGAAATTTTAAGGTAATACATAATTTTAGAGAAAAGTATACTATATTTCATAGTTTATTAGGATTGTTTACGTTTATTATGAAAACTTTTTTGTATGAAAAGTTTTTAACCCTTAGGGGTAAACCCAATTAACTCTGAATCTAAATATTTAACTTGAAACTTGATACAGATACTTCATATCCAAAATAATTAATCACTTACTACTTTAAATCCGTACCCATATTATAAATGTGAAAGTGTGTTTATTTGTTTGTTTATTTGTCTTGCTTTCACGTCGAAACAGAGCGACGGATTGACGTGATTTTTTGTGTGGAGATAGTTGGAGGGCTGGAAAGTAACATAGGCTACTTTTTATCCGGGTACCACGCGAGCGAAGCCGCGGGCAGCAGCTAGTTTGTTATAAACCTACGCGAGTGAGACCGCGGGGCGGAGAGTACTTAATAAAGCTTCAATTCAAACAATAGTTAGAGGCTTAATGAAGACCGATATTGAGTTTTTTCATAATTTTTTAATGAATTTCCTTTAAGCTTTAACAAGGCTTAAAGTTGAAGTTTCATTTTGAAAATGAACTAAACGAAGTACGACACTAAACCAAGTTAATGTCTAATCTTGTGTAACAAGTATAAAGCCTATCTTAGAAAACTTTTAATGAAAGATAGCTAGAGGCGATTTCTGTTGACGGAACTTTGCCGAAATTACATTACTGACGAGATATCGTGAAGCGCAAAAAATATATCGGAACTATATACTTAGAACAGTTAGAATTACTAAAGTTAACTACTAAAAATATGGTACTAAACGTTTTTTTACGATTTATTTCTATTCGCCAAGCCAATATGGAAAAAAATTACAAACTTGTATAGAATAAGTACCTACTTCAAAAAATAAATCACCTTAAACTAGGTATTAAAACATTAGGTATAAAAACTTTTTGACTCTACTGAATGGACCTGCGAGAGAAATGAATTATATAATCCCAGGAAGGAACGACGATACTTGATCTTTGTATAATCCAATGGAACTGTCACGAAACAAACTTTTTTTTTTTTAAGAAAATAGATCTACGTTTGGCCACCAACTCGCCTGATGTTAAGCGACAGTGTGGCCGAGGATGGATCACATCGATCTAAAAGAAATCTATTCACTCTAGCCTTGAAGGCACCTAGATTATAGTTTTCAGGAAACAAGTAGGGCGGCAGGGAGTTCCATTCAAACGTCGCCTTTGACTTTTGTTCCGGACACATTCCATTAACACATGGAATATATTCTCTTCCCGATTGCCGTTGTTTTTTCGGTCCTGGCTATAAAGTCATTAAACCATGCGGAGGTCTTCATACGGCCTAAATATTCCGTCACCAAAGTGGTCTATTGACTTATACGACTTACCAAAAACCATGAGAAAGCGAAAGTAGATACAAAATTGCATTAAAAACCGGTAACTACAAAACTCTCGCAAGTTACCGAAGTTCCAGACGTGGGGCTTGAGTTAATGAGCTATATATTAGTAGGAGCACATTACACATCAGAAGTTAAGCCTTTTGAGTTATACGAGCTAAGTTTGATGTTCATACGTTCTTATTAAGGCGGCGTAAGTTACAGGAACGGAACTATCTCAGTTGTTACGCGTGGGCAGATAAATGTGTCTATATTTACTTCCAGAAACAAACTAGCAACTGTTTAATACACCAATGTATCTAATAATCAAGAACTTGGAACTTTGCGAAATTTCTATTGACAGCTCAACTAGAGGAAGGTGTACTTACTCAATATTTTGTTCAAATAGGTACCTACTTTTATTTATTTATTTATTTATTTAAAACTTTCACACATGACAAATTGTGCAAGGAGGACTTAATGCTAAAGCATTATCTACCAGTCATCCTGGGCGTGCAAAAAGATGGTGTGGCGTGTCATAAAAACATTTTTAATTTAATGAAAGAAAAGGTCGGTTTCCAAAAATTAAATACTACATTATAAATACTTAGTACATAAAATAATCTAATTACATAAACATAAATATATAAAATGAAATACTTTTACATAAAAAAAAAAAAGTTGGTATTGCTACAATGTATGGTAATCTGGGGTCGCCGGCAGTAGAATGTTGCCCCTCCCTCTTATGCCCGTGGATGCAGTAAGAGCATGATGGGATACCTCCGGAGAAAAGGCAGCGGCGTCTTTCCGTGTCTTAACACCTTATACTGCGCTCGCCAACCCGACTGCCAAGCGTGGCGAGTATGGCAGCCACCCCCTCAAAATGAGCACAGTAAAAATCTTTGAGGGATCCCTATCTATATGCTGTGGACATCCAACGGCTGAAATGACGATGATGATGATAATGTTGTTTGAGACAAATATCTAAAAAAAAGTGTAAGTTCACTGTGAATGTAAATGTGTAGTAAATCTAACCGATGCTTTAATCGATAAATACGAGCTTATCAAGATTTTCTACCCGACGAATAAGGATTCCGTGGCCGAGTTGGTAGAGGCACTCCGGCAGGAGGATCGCTTGTATCAGTGCGGGTTCGAGTCCCGTCGGAATCGCAAATGATAAGACTTTTCATTTCCAATCTGTAATAATTGTTCAACAAATTATCTCTATTTACTTAGTCAGGAATAGAAAAATCAAAAACCTTCGTATAAAATGTGAGATTAGAAGTCGAAGTACTATCATGTCACACTAGGTTAAGACACTTGTTAATAGGTACTTTGAAATAGTTTAAAAACACAATTATTGTTCCAAATTCTTGAAAATTCTTGATAAATAAATGGAAGCCGAACAACTTGTAACTTACAGTCGCTAGTTCTAAAGTTGGCACTTACATTGGACTGAGTTCACTAAGTACCTAATTATTTCATTACGACTCACCATTTTGTTTGCTTTCTTTGGGGATAACGAAACGGGAATGGTTGGGAAATAAATTCCTTACCGACACTGGAATTAGTAAGAAAGAGGTCATGAAGAATGTCCTAGCAAGGATCGAATGACGTCATACGTTAGTTAATTTCTATTCAAGCCAATCTCTTTGAAATATCGATGACACAAATTGTTTGGTGCAATCATGACTTATTATTGCTTACGTTAAATAAATATTTCTAGTAGTCGAACAAATAAATATTAGATTTCCTTTTCAATAGCATTGGTTCGTATTGGTTTCCATGCGTTAAGAATTATATCTACAGATGACGCAGTTCTTTGTCTTTATAAAAAAGAAATCGAATACTTATGTTAAAAAAAAATTTGAAATTTCTCAAATTTCTCACCTCTGCTAGCAAATCGTGCACCGTGCGCCAACACATGCCTAGGTGCTATATGTAGTCGCGTGAAACCTCCTTCGCAGTTCTCCAGGTAGCACATCACCTCTTCAGCTGTGTAGTTGTTGCCATCAATCACGTGATCGTCGAAGGCTAGCAGCTGATCGCCTGGATGGAGAGCACCGCATCTAAAACATAATGTATTTGTAAAACATTATCCTAAAGCCGCCTATAGATGCTGGGCGAGCCTAAGCCAGCGCGAGCGAAGGCGAGTCGATGCAAGATGCTACCGTCCAGACGATTGGCGAGTCTACGCAAACCAATGAAAATTGGCGCTTGTATTCATTCGGCCAGCTAGGTGGGCGATGGCAAGTCAAGGCGGTGCTGCCCACACGTTGGCATTGACGTTCACTCGGTGAGCCTGCGCCAGCGTGTGGTAGCAGCTCTACAAATATTGTTTGCTTGTTGCGCTTCCACGCCACAACTTCTCAAACCGATCATCATGAAATAATTATTTTTTGCATACACGTCAAGGACACAGAGAAGGTAGGATACTTTTCTAAAAAAAATACTGTTCCCGAGGGATAGAAAAGTAACAAAATGTACATTAACGCAAGCAAAATCGCGGGCAAAAGCTAGTGGAATAATAAAAATATAGTCGACACTTTACACCACGAAGGTACCTACTTAAGTATGTGATCCAAAGTGATCCTTGCGGTCTTATTAAACAAAAACCTATTAAACTTAGGCCTTTACATCTTTAATAGATGATTTATACAGTGTCAGGAGGCAATCTTTGCCTACACTTAACGGGACACTGTAGTGCCTGGGACAATGTTGAGATGGAGTAGGCTCGCCCAGCACCTAAACCATCCTCTCAGCTTAACCGGCCATATCCACAGGAAAGACATGGTCAATACGTGTGGGGCTGACTAAGCCGCGGGTTTCCTCACGATGTTTTCCTTCACCGTTTAGAGCTCGTGTTAATGCGCATATAAATTTTTCGAAACGAAAAATCCATTGATGCACGGCCAGGATTCGAACCCACGACCTTCGGATCGAAAGTCCAGGTACTATACCCCTCGGCCAACACGGCTCTCTAAAAACCTATTACATCTAACATTATTAACGTTGTTTTGTTCGAACGTTGCAATTTATATCAAGAACGCTTCTTACATTTACACTCCTACAGATACTTTCTTCTAATTAAAACAATTAGGTCTTCGATTTCACTAAAAGCTTTCAAATGAGCAAACAACGGCGAACAAGATAATCACGGATGTCTTTTGCTTACAAATTTTCAATTACCAATACATTTGCTTAAAGTAATTGGAGGTCCCAATACTCCGAAAAAACGTTAGCACTTTTAAGCACCAGTTTCTGTAATTGTGATAAATTGCTAATTTATTGCTAAAGTTTGTTTAAGGCAAAAAAAAACTCAATATTTTAAAGAACCTTTGTTAAATAGATAGCCAACTCAAGACTGAATGTTTGAGAATTTTAAAAGAATGTCTTGTACATCCATGGAACAATCCAAAAAATAAGTAAACTTTCACTCACCTATCACTAATACTAGCAGGCAGTATGCTATCAATATAAATAGCATTACAAGTTCCAACTCTCTGATACGTGTCTGACCCAGAGCTATACACATCTTCCGGCACCCTTTGGTTGGAGAGGAATAGGCCCAGGTCTTCATTGCAGGGCCTTTCTATCTCTATAAGTAATGGTCCAGTCGCGAGTTTCACTGACTCCATAATAGAAACGTCGTATTCTATGGTCAGGCTGGTGATTTGAGGGCAGTTTTGCAGTATTTGGTGGACATCGGAGAGAGTTTTGTTGGTGAGCGAAATCTGTAAAGAAAAAATTTTATTTGAATAAGAATAGTGGCATTTTTGTTATTAACCATAGTAGGTATCTAAAAAGGCAAGGTCAATGTGAATGGTAGCATTATTTAAATATGGTTTGTAAATAAAACATACTCGTAATCAGTACAACTCCTTACCAGTTGAAATGAGAGTATATTTAAAAATATGCTTAAAAAGCTCTTTCTGGAAGGGTGCTTTTATTCCGTAGACGAATTCAGAAAGATTACAGACTGACATAGGCGTGTGATTCTTTGACATCATTGATTCTAATTTTAATTTTTGTGTACTTATTATTTTATTGTCTGTTGTTTTAAATTGATAGGTTAAACATTTTTAAGAAATTACAATGCAAATGATTTGAAATTGAATTGAACTTACATGATCAACCTTCAGCAGCCTGTCTCCAGGTTTGATCCTCGAGGTATTATACGCTGCACCGCCCGCCCTCACATGTGTCACCACCAGGGGTTGAGCATCCAAAGACCTGCTGTTCAGGACCAGGTCTGCAGTTGGAGCAGAGTTCTCTGGAAGACCGCCTCTGATGGTGATGCCGAGAGATCCGCCAACTTTCTCGACGGGAACCTCGGCTAGCTTTGTAGTAATGTAGAGGGAGTTTTGGGAGGCCGCTGAAAGATTACAAGGTTAGATTAATAGACGCAGGAAAATCGAGGGAAAAGTAAAAGGGCAGTTCGAGTGATGGTGATATAGAGTCGAGAAGGGATAGACGGGTTGTCATGGGAAAGAACTCGAGCTCTGATTGAGAATAGGAGAATAGCGTCAGTGATGATTGAAAGTAGTGTATATGTATAGCTTGTACTTGTGCAAGTTCAAATTAATTAACTTAAATTTATGTAGACTCGTGTTGGCTAAGTGGGATGATGCTTTACTTTCAATCCGAAGGTCGTGTGTTCGAATGCTGGCCGTGAATAAATTGATTTTTCGTTTCGAAAAAATATACACAATAACCCAAGCTCTAAACGGCGAAGGAAAACATCGTGAGAAAACCAGTTACGGCTATATACTCGTACGACAATTACTTACCTACCGAAAATTGCAACCTCGAATTCAGACCATAAATTTTATGAACCAAAATGATTTACTCCGAACTACGTCAAGTTTATGACTGTTTAACTGTGAATTCAAATATCAGAATCTTGGATACCTCCAAATTCTAGGATTTAGAAATAATTTGAGAGCGCAGTCTGAAGTTCCTGTTTGACGATCTCTATGCGCAGTAAGTAAGTTCGTATGAGCTAGTGGCCAACTCTGGTGACGGAGTTTTTAGGCTGCCTAAAGGCCTCCGTCATGGCTTAACGACTTAAAAGCCGGGACCAACAATTTAACGTACCCTCCGAAGTACGACAGCGCTCAGCTCGTAATGCCACTTGCGGTCACCCATCCAAACTGTGACCGCGCACAACGTTGCTTAACTTCAACAATCAATCAAGAACATCTGAGCAAGCTACGCCACGAGCGCTTTATGCGCAGTGGGCGATGGCCATGAAACATAGAAGGCTGTGGGTTCAATTCCCGCCGTGAGACAAATATTTGTATGATTTGTTGTGTAGTAGTTGTAGATTTGTTTCGTGTCTGGGTGTGTCTCTATGTATGTATTTACGAAAAAGTTCCCAAAACACAAGCTCTGTTTACTTTGGGGATAGATGATGTTGTAATAAATATCCAGCATTAAGTAGGTATTTATTTATTTATCCTGTTTATACATAAATCTATTTTGATTCTCCTCATATATTATTGTAATATCTAACAATGTTTTGTTACATAATAATCATGTACATTATATGAGTAAAAACATAATACCTAATATCACGTATTTTTATGATCAAAAGCATAGGTAATGCTTGAATCGTAATAATTTTTTACCGATAAAATGAATTGGACAATAAAATGTAAAAAGATTTTCATAAAAATATGTTTTGATCTTTTATCTAATATTGGTAATATTTCAGGCGTAGAAATACTTTTTTTCATAAATTAAGTACGTTTCAGAAAAAGAAACATGCTTTGGTTTAATAGGATCATCCTTCACTCTCTATATTAAGTGTGTAACAGATGAACTTCTTTTAGTTTTTATTGTACGTGACATACTTGTAATAACAGACGATTATGTTCTAAATTATGTGAATAAAGTGTGATTCTAAAAATAAAACTAAGAATAAGTAAAATATCTGCAATTTAAATCAGAATTACTTTTAGATAAGTAATAGTTTATTGTATAACAAAAACAAAATTACATACAAATAACAAGAAGATAGACCTATGCTGAGGTTATTACCAACTGAGCTTTCAGGCCAGTTAAATTTTTAATGAACTGTACTCACCATAGAGAAAAAGCCGTGTTGGCCGAAGGGTATAGTACAGAAAGCGTCATTAACTGGTATCCTCCTAGTAAGAGATCGGTTTGCGAGTCGTTGATCTCAACTTTTTGTAAAAACTTTTACTTTTCATTTTCTCATTCTTGCTTACTTATGGATATCTAATTTCGCTCGAGTTTCTATACTAGCAAATCCGACTGGAATCCAAGGTTGAAATGAAAAGGGTCCTTGTTCAAATCAATAGGGGGATACCGATTGATGACGCTGACTGTACCTAGACTTTCAATCAGGTTGTGGGTTCGAATCCTGGCCGTGCATCAAGGGATTTTTCGTTTCAAAAAATTTATATGCGCATTATCACGAGCTCTAAACAGTGAAGGAAAACATGGTGAGCAAACCCGCGGCTAAGTCAGCCCCACACGTATTGACCTGTGGATATGGTCGGTTAAGCTGAGAGGATGGTGTAGGTGCTGGGCAAGCCTACTCCATCTCAACATTGTCCCAGGCACACAGTGTCCCAATAAGTGTAGGCAAAGATTGCCTCCTGACATGGTATAAATCATCTAGTAAAGATGTAAAGGCCTCACCGTAATCTCAGGTACTTACCATAATTGGGCATATAGTACTCCACTTCCAGACTTGCTCTCTCTTCCACATTGTCGAGCAGCCGAAGCACTTCATCATTGGTGAGTCTTGCTGTAGAGATTCCGTTGACGCTGCAGATCCTGTCTCCAGGCGCCAGCCGGTCCGACTCATGGGCGACTGAGTCTTTGGTGAAACCCACTATTGATGGAACGATGCCGGGTTCTGATCGACCTGGTGAAGAGATACATGTTTTAGAAAGGTTTTCATGTATTCCACAAGTATTATTGGAATCCATATATTTATTGGGTCTTTTTAAGTCAACAATTAGATAAATCAATTAGAAAGTAATAACAACTTGGCATAGCGATCGCATGCTCGATATTTTTTCAAATTTCAGGCATTTAAGATCTTTAATTTAGAAGGGTAGTTGGAGACAAAATATAATACTATCTACATTTATGGACAACAAATTTGTATTTCGATGTGCCTCTGACTTCTTTAAGTAAATGTCAGGAACAAAATTGAAATCAAAAGTGAGTGCTCAGATGTAAAGAAGTCTTTACATTACGACGTAACACTTGTGTGGAATCTGTTAAGGGCTGGGAAGATTTCGAAGGACCTAAGTATGAAAGAAAATTTAAGCCTGTACATAAAAGATACCCACTGGAATTTGGAAAAGATCTTTGCTCACAAAGTAGATAAATTAAGTCCACCACCAACCTTTTTGCTTCCACACGTCGTCGTCTGTAAAGATGGATCGGCACAGAGGTTTCTGGATGGCGTGGAAACGATGGAGCAGTCTTGTAAAATCCAAACACTAGGAGGTATCGAAAATGGCACAGCACTGTTTGTGAGAACGTCTCACACACACAATATTGTCTGCACGGCAGTAATATGTATGAAAGTTCGTAATACTTGACTATCACGGATAGTAGCTCAATAATGAGATCACGACCGAATCAGGGCAGTCGTCCAAGCATACTGGAGAGGCGCGCCCGCGCAGGAGAGGATGGTGCGCGGGGCAGGGGGTGCCTCAGCCACCGATTTTCAAACGACGGTAGTCGCAGAAAAAGCGGATGGCAAACAAAATTTATCTACCTTCTATTTAAAATGAGCAAAGATCGAACATTCCCCCCACCGAAATTATCATGATAATTTCCAGTAGATAAATGTACATGAAATAAGAAAAGAAATTCCTACGGCAATGGAAATGTTGCCAATAGGGCAAAATAGTAAAATACAATATATTTTTTTTATAAGTAATTTATACATAAGTAAATATAATAAGATGCATTTAGGTATAATTTATGAACTTATCAATTCGAATAAGGAAAAGGACAGATTTTATTCACCGGCCTCTTTAATAGTCCCTTTTGCGTCCTCAAAGTTAAAACACGAACTACTCCATCTGGACCATTATGAACACGTTCTACCTTGGCCCGAACCCAATTCAATGGGCGAGTTAGATCAGATCTAATGAGAACTAAATCGCCAACCATGAGATTTGGAGAATGTGTGTGCCACTTTGCTCTTTGTTGCAATGTATGTAAGTAGTCATCGGACCATTTTTTCCAAAACGTTTGGGAGATCCTTTGAACGTATTGCCAACGTGAAAGCCGGTTCACACTCACATCTTCAACATTGTACTCGGGTACGGCAAGTAAGCTTTGACCGATTAAAAAATGACCGGGTGTTAATGTTTCAAATTCATCGGGACTGTTAGACAGTGGACATAGAGGACGTGAATTTAACACTGCTTCAATTTTACAAAAGACAGTAGTGAGCTCCTCGAATGTGAGCACCTTATTTCCTACTGCCTGAAGAAGATGACGCTTGGCTGACTTGATCCCGGCTTCCCACAGTCCGCCCATCGACGCAGCTGTAGGTGGAATATTTTTCCAATCGATAGACCGAGAAGCACAGCCTTCAGCAATCGTGTCATTATATTTATTAAAAAAGATAACCACATCCTTCAAATGTTTTGCAGCGGCGACAAAATTTGTACCGTTATCGGAATGTAGGCACGAGCATAGGCCGCGTCGCGCTACAAACCTATCAAGTGTAGCTAGAAAACAATCAGCTGATAAATCGCTTAAGACTTCAATATGCACGGCCTTTGTGGAAAAGCACACAAAAAGGCACATGTAGCATTTAAGAACGTTTGTGTTGCGTTTAGTACTAGATTTAATGAGAAACGGACCACCTAAGTCACAACCGACATGATCAAAAACCTTGTTAGGTATCAATCTTTCGGCGGGTAACGTACCCATATGGGGTTGAATCGATGTAGGGTTGCACTTAAAGCATACGATGCATTTCGACAACACACTACGAATTACATTGCGCGCGGAAACTATCCAGTAACGTTTACACAATATACCTTGTAATGAGCGAGGGCCTACATGTAGGTACATGATATGAAGATAATTGATTATTAGAAAAGTTACGTGACATTTTTTAGGCAATAGCAGAGGATGTTTGCTATTGTAAGGTAGTTCAGCTTGGGATAACCTACCCCCCACCCTGAGGAAATTATGGGCATCGACGAAGGGTGCTAGCTTCCGTAATGACGGAACATATTTGTTATTTTTAAGTTTATCAATTTCGTCACGAAAATAGGTATTTTGTGTAGTTTTAATTATAAGATCGTGCGACACATTCAACTCGCCAATTGATAAGGGTCCAAACAAACGTTCATTTTTTGTAAGTCTGCAGTTTTTTACAAATCGTAAACACCATGCAAGAACACGTTGAAGTTTCGTGAATGAGGAATATTTTTCAAAAAACGTTTTTGAAAAATCGTCATTTAAGTTTTGAGATAGACAAGAGAAAGTATCATTGTTTGATTTTAATTCTAATATTTCCGAGTCATCTTTTATGTAAAACGGACTGATTGGCCACTGATGAACGTCATCAGCTAACCAGTCTGGTCCGTGAAGCCAGTGCTCGTAATCAGCTACGAGCTGAGTCGGCATGGCCCCACGCGAGCAAATGTCAGCGGCATTGTTTTCGCTTCGCACGTGATACCAGCTGTTCGACGGAACTACCTCCACTACTTGAGCGACACGATTTGACACAAAAGTTTGAAGTTTGTAGGGAGGTGTTTGCAACCAAGCGAGTGCAACGCTGGAATCAGTCAAAGCAGTTACTTGAAAGTTTATATTTTTTATATTTTGTTGAATGAATAAAATTAATTTAGACAACAAAACAGCTGACATAAGCTCGAGTCGTGGAATCGTAAGAGGTTTTATCGGTGCGACTTTACTTTTACTGATAAGCAGTCTGGTTTTCACCTTATTGTTTGAGTCGACACTTCGAGCGTAAACACATGCCGCATAACCACGGGTTGATGCGTCACAGAATGCAATCAAATGTACCTCACAGAATTTCGGTATAAGCAAGTGCCGTTCGATTTTTATAGCCGAGAGACTCGATAATGATGTTATATACATTGACCATTTGTCCCGCAATTGAGTTGGGAGGGCCTCGTCCCAACCAAGACTAAGTTTCCACAAGTCTTGCATTATACATTTAGCGAGAAATGTGCAGGGGGACAGAAATCCAACAGGATCGAAAATACTAGCAAGGAGTTTTAGCACCGATCGTTTAGTGTAGGTATCGTCCGTCATGTTGTAGTCGAATGAAAAACAATCATCAGAGGGCAGCCATTTCAGTCCTAGTACCTTTAGTGAAGAACACACGGTGTCGTCACCAAAGTTTATAGCGACGGATTGGTCAGCGTCAATTCTCGTGAGCAACTCAGGGGAGTTACTCGCCCATTTGCGCAGGTCAAAGCGGCCGAGTTTCAATAGAGCTACGAGCTCATCCTGTAACGTACAGGCCTCGGCGAGGTCCTGTGTAGACCACAACAAGTCATCTACAAAAAAACCTTCCATTAAAACCTTAGCAGCGTGAGGGTAATTTTTGCCCTCATCTTGAGCTAACTGCTGCAAAGAGCGCACAGCTACGTAACCAGACGAACGCAAACCGTAGGTATTCGTGAGAAGTTCGTACGTTTTGATTTCTTCAGAGGGAGATTCCCTCCAAAGAATGTGTTGATAGCAGCGGTCCTCGGGAATGATAGAAATCATTCTATAAAATTTAGCTATATCAGCTGTTAGGCAAATGTCATACAGACGAAAATTGAAAATGATTTTCAAAATATCGTGATGAAGCTTCCTACCTGTGAGCAATGTGTCGTTTAATGACACGCCATTCGAAGTGACCGCTGAACCATCGAATACCACTCGCACGGGCGTAGTGGTACTTGAGCTTTTTACCACACAGTGGTGTGGAATTGTGTACCTACTCGGCTCTGTGCCGGTGAATGGTCGCATATGTCCGAGTTGTTCATACTCGCGCATGAACTCAACATAGGGAGCACGCAAATCAGGTGCTCGAGCGAAACGTCGCTCCAAGTGGTGTAGCCTTCGCACGGCTTGGCTACGTGATTCACCGAGGGCGGCACGGTTTGGGTCGAGCAGAATAGGTGATACGTACCTACCACTCTCGTCCCTATAGTGCTGCTCAGAAAAAATCTCCTCGGCTAGTTCATCGTGTGGGCTGAGCTTAGGGTTGTCGCACGGCGACTCCTCTAATTCCCAAAACGATTTTAGAGATGCATTTATGGTGTCACTATCATTGGTGTACGACACCAAATTGCAAGACAATGTTGCAATGTTAGTGACATCATCGGAAGTACACGGTACTTCCATCCTTCCACACAATACGAACCCGAATACACTACTTAGTGCTACGGGTAGTGTGGGGCCCACTATTATTTTATTCCCGTCGTAGATGTCCGGGAATATGTCACCTGCGAGAATTATATCAACAGGGGATTTTTTATAAAATGAAGGATCCGCCAGCAAAAGGTTTTTATAATGGTTGGAAACTTCTTCGGAAATTTCTACCGAAGGTAAGTCGGAAGTAATTTTTTGCAAGATAATAGCATCGATTTTAAACGTCGGATTTTCGCAATGTCTCGGTTTAATGGTACATGAGGTCATGCCAAAATTCTTCACGCTGTTTCCGGCTAAGCCGAAAATATTAAACGGACATTTTTGTCGTGACAATCCTAGTCGTTCCAAACAATTCATCGTAATAAAGTTCGATTGAGCGCCTGAATCGATAAGAACACGGCAAGCTTGCGGATTACCAAACGAGTCAATAACATTAACTATAGCAGTACCAAGTAGAACCATATAGCTCTTCATGTTGTTTACGCTCGAGAGTGATAGCTTCGATTGCGCGTGCGCATTATGTGTATCTATAGACCCTGCATCGATATTGTGCGTGGGAACGTCCCGTGTAGTAGGCTTAACTACGGTGTCTAGATGCAATAACGCATGATGGCGCTGATTACAAGCAAAGCATTTGAACTGACTACGACAATCGGCAGACGAATGATTTTGTTTGAGGCAGTTGTGGCACAATTTTAAATGATCAGCACGGCTGAGTCGTTTCGCGGGTGTCAATTCACGGAATTGTTCACAGCGAAAAATCATATGATTTTGGCCACAGTGTAAACAGGTCGTTTTGTTATTTACAGATTGCGTCTGTGAAGAAAAAGTTTTTCTTATGTAATTGTCACTCGTCCTTTTGTTTGAATTAGCGTTAGGTGTAGAATTCCTATTTTGCGAAACAGTAGAACTAGATTGCGAATGTTCCAAGATTTTTATATGGTTATGTACGTGAGACATCAGCTGTTCGTAAGTAGGTATAGTCTTCTGGTCAATGCCTTGTTCGAACGTCTTTCGGGTATTAGGGTCTAGCCCTTTCAATGCTATATGACAAAGTACATAGCTAGATAAATTATCGATGTTGAGGGCGTTTATCGCGCGATATGAGTGATCAAAAGTCTCAATAAAATTATTTAAATTGGAAGGAGACTCAGTTTTTAACGCGGGAAAATTCAACATTTTATCCAGATATTTACCTACAAGCATTCTATTGTCCTGATATTTATCAAGCAAGGACTGCCATACCACTTCGTAATTACTCGATGTTATAGGTACACTTTTGACGATGCTGAGTGCGGAACCTTTTGTACACGACAGCAAATAATGAAATTTGTCTATGTTGGAGATACCTTTTTGATTGTGCACCAAAGAGCAAAATGTTTCATAAAATGTTGTGAAACTTTCAATGTTCCCATCAAACGTGAATAATTCTAGTTTAGGTAAACGCGGCCGTACTTCGGCGTTAGAATTATCTTTGGCGCATGGAGGAACGTCCGCCATTTTGGAAGTATGCTTTGATTTACACAGCTTTATGCGAAAGTACAGGTCATCGAAAGCTTTTAGATCGCTGTCAACGAATCGCGTATCGGGATCCAAAGTCAATTGCAAATCATAAATTTCCATGCAGGTGCTTTCAAATGAATCGCGCAATGAATCGATCTCTGAGGCACGCAAAAGGAACATAATTTTAACTTCCGGTTGGGTATCAATTTTATTTGATAAATCAAATATTTGCTGAAGTTGAGAATAAATGCGTTGCTTTTTAGCAATGGCTTTATTAATGTGACGAGCAATTTCCAACTCCTTTTTGGAGGGAGCCTTGTCAGAGGCTTTTTCGTCAGAATTAGGCATTTTGAAAAACCTAAACAGTTATAAATATAAGACAAATATAAGTATTTAATTGAGAAACAAGCACGGCTTGTATGCACAAATTGAATAAATTGGTTACACGGTAACGTGGTTTATTCAAAATGGCGTCCTAGCTAACCAACGTGGATAGTAGAACTTGAGTATGAAATTAAGTATTTAAGTAAGTATGAGATTTACGAAGGTTAAATATCCGGCTCGTATGGACCAAAATGTGGAATCTGTTAAGGGCTGGGAAGATTTCGAAGGACCTAAGTATGAAAGAAAATTTAAGCCTGTACATAAAAGATACCCACTGGAATTTGGAAAAGATCTTTGCTCACAAAGTAGATAAATTAAGTCCACCACCAACCTTTTTGCTTCCACACGTCGTCGTCTGTAAAGATGGATCGGCACAGAGGTTTCTGGATGGCGTGGAAACGATGGAGCAGTCTTGTAAAATCCAAACACTAGGAGGTATCGAAAATGGCACAGCACTGTTTGTGAGAACGTCTCACACACACAATATTGTCTGCACGGCAGTAATATGTATGAAAGTTCGTAATACTTGACTATCACGGATAGTAGCTCAATAATGAGATCACGACCGAATCAGGGCAGTCGTCCAAGCATACTGGAGAGGCGCGCCCGCGCAGGAGAGGATGGTGCGCGGGGCAGGGGGTGCCTCAGCCACCGATTTTCAAACGACGGTAGTCGCAGAAAAAGCGGATGGCAAACAAAATTTATCTACCTTCTATTTAAAATGAGCAAAGATCGAACAACTTGACTTAGAATGACCCTCGTGCCAGTCCATATTTACGATCAATTCATACTTTTATGACAGAACTGCAGGCATTTACGACATTGTTAGGCTAGTAGATGATCGAGTCTGAAGATTTAGTATAGAATCAACTTTATAAAATGTTTATAAAGACATTTGATACCTATCAAAACTTCTATGGCAAATTACTGTTAGTGCTCACAGATCAACGTCGAAAGAAATTTTAATATAAATTATTTTCACATTAAAAAAGATAGACGTTCATGAAAACTTAATCCACAGAAAAGGGTTGAAGGGAAGGAAGGTCTTTGTCTAGAGATAAAGTAATGGCTAAAATTTAAAGTGAAATAAGATAAAAATTCACAAAAAGACATCTCAATGGTTTCAAGTCCTCTAACATTTATACTAGACTAACCTTTTTGTTGAATTGTTAATATTTAATTTTTTCAAAAACTTAAACCAAGTAAAGATAAAATACATTAATAATAAAATTGTATAAGTACTGACAAGAAAACTGGCAAGTCATTTCTCATCCACCCGTTTTTTTGTGATTTATACCGAGCATTGAAAGATTTGCGCTGCGTGCCCAGAATACTACGCTCGCTGTACATGAGTTACTGCTTCTAAAGTATCTTAGGCCGTTGATCTTTCGGAAAAATAGCTGTAATAGATTTTCATTGCAACGAAACAAAGAAGAGTCGTTATTTACCGAGACTAGTATTTTTTATGATGTAGTGCTTGATATGTGGATGGTTATATGAGTAGAGGTAGACCAAAGAAAAACTGGATGGATTGTGTGAAAGCTGACATAAGTAAGAAAGGGGTGAATTTTGAGATCACGGCTATTTGAAAGTGGCAGTTGGTAACAGCCAACATTTTATGGATTTAACTTTAATACCATGACGCTGTAAAGTTTAGATAATACTCATAAACATTCATAATAATTACTTGCCTACTTTATGTGTCATTAGCGAAACGCAGAAAACTACTCGTCCATAATAAGCCCTATTCCAATCAGCATAGGTCATTACATCGATCAGCAGAGGTCATGTTTTCAGTCATCCGCAATCACTCGTGAAACTTCTCCGGTCAAGTTACCCTTCCATAACAAACGTTCCAGTATTTACAACGTCATAGATCTGTTATTTATGCGAAAACTCCTTTGCGTAATAAATATAGCTATTGGTAATTATACGTGGGTGTATGAACTGGTGTGACTATGAACATTTAGCATTGCGTTTCCGGACTATATCACATTCTCTGCCCCGGCTCTGTGCAGCGACAGGACAGTGCGCACGCGCAGCACGTGTATCATGGGCAATGTACGCCTTAAAATTACAAAAATTCCTAATGGTGTTTCAAGACAGCGGATCTTATATGCGCCGGTATATAATATTTTGCTACATTTCTTATAATATAATAATCAACCAGTTATAATTCGAAAAATGATTGGACATAGTAAAAGATACAAGATAAGATAGTTATTGTCCAGTGATGTGTAATAATGAAAAGAAAATGAAAACTCTCATCACAGAATTAATAAACCCACTCCGAAAAATAGAAAAAAAAACTACAATAATAATCTGACTAAAGCAATATGAAAAAATTAAAAAATTAAAAAATATTTATTAACACAACATAGGAATCCTTAATACTAATTTTAACAATGTTTAACTATTATACATAGATTGCCTTAGGTATTCCAACATTGTACAAAGATGAGTCCGTATAGCATAAGCAACGGGCTCCACACTAGGCAAGCCTGTATCGTGGAGAATAAAACTGGATGTTTGTCCTCTATGTGTTCCTAAACCATTGATCAGATTGTGATGAAACTTTGATAGAGTCTTCTTCTAAGGACGCCCACGAGGGTTTCGGGCCGAAAGTATCTATATAAATAAAAAAATAACAACCAAACATCTTACGTGGCATTGCAACCGCATGTCGGGTACCTACAGCTAGTTATTTATATTGAGGTCTGTATTTATTTACGTTACTCTATGGTCCACTTCGACGCATCGTTTCACCCGATCGTATTGGTTCGATAATTGATCGTTCAGTTTACGCTGTGTCGAGTAATGTGTCGCCGCAAATACCCTCAATTTCATAACATTTATGGCATTAAATCCTAGGGTTGGTTAGCTTTAGAGGTCTGCCATTTCAATTTATCTCTGTGAAGAGAATATTTTAGTGTTTCTAAACGGTAATGGTCCCTTTGTACAGAGTAACATGCCAAATGTAATACCTAATTTAATGACTGAACACTTCATGAATATCTTGTTCTTGAACAGATGAAACCTACCGTACTTACTTGTTTTTTGGCACAAAGTTATTGAATTTACGAATATTTTGTTTTTATTAATGTTTTGAATAATGTAAACAAAACAGGTCCAAACGAGCGCCCTTGCTTGAGCACAAAGTCCAATTAACATCATCCGATCACGTACACTGAATACCTATCTCTATTCGAATACTATTCAATTGATTTACAAGCCAAGTTTAATATCGGCTTTAGTAATAATGGCATAATATGGTTCGATAGCGTTGTAAGGGTAAGATATGGCGTAATTATTAAGGGAGTTGGTTAATGGGGACTATGAATCGATTCTGGAGATTTAGTTTGTTGTTGTTAAGTCCTAGGCGGATTTCAACCTTACAAGACATTGTGTAATAAAATGAAATGAGACGTTACAGAATCTTCTCTCAATTTTAATATTTATTGCGGAACAGTAAACCCAAAGGCAGGGAAAAGGGTCAACAACCTATCAGTGCTAAAACATGAATAACAGTTTTTGTGTCGTTTTACATTGGATATCTTTGGGAATTCCTACTCCCTTGATGAGGGTATGAAAGCTCTATGGTGTTTTTGTTAATAATTCAACTCGTCGGCTTACATGAAAGTTATAACAATTCCCATAGATTAAAATAAATAGCAAAATTGCTTTCTTATTGTCAATGTTTAATTACTGTTGGTCTATATAAGAATACTAGCAGCGGCCCCGCGGTGGTATATGATGATAATGACGATGATGAAAAGCCTAACCTTCCTCAAAAGTTTAGCTATCACATGCAGAAACAATTTTTTAAATCCGACAAGTAGTTTCTGAGATAAGCGCATTAAAACAACTACATCAAACAACAACAGGTTTACTTGTACTTTTCATTATCATCATCATCATAAACCATCACTACGGGGGCAACGCCGCAAGGGAGCTGCTAGTCAAAAATAGTGTTAAAGAAAGCTCTGTTTATCCAAATGCTATTAGTAGATAGGTATTATGTTTTCTACAAATCCTTTTTGTTTATCATCAATTTTGGATTGCTCTGAGATTTCCGAGACGACTTATTTCGCAAAATAAATTATTTAATTTGAAGAGCTTTTTATTTCTCTAGGTACTATTTTCAGGACTGCTAGTAAATTCAACTGAGTCCTCGTTAACTAGCAATTTCATTTAGTTAACACAAGAATTACAACCGTAAATTCTTCTGATGTGCTGAACAACAGCTAATGTGAGGAAACGGTTGATATAAAGGAGTTGAAAGTTATTTATATTATAAAATGAAAAATCTAAGGGTTGTGAAATTAATTTAGTAGAAATTATCAAGAATGGTTAAGTACCTATATTCCACCTGCGACTTCGTTTGCGTACATACCCGGGTAATGTGTTATTCCATATGCTTATCCGTTATTCCAGGTCATAAACTAAGTATATTCCCAAATTACATTAAAATCCGTTCAGCCGTTCTGGCGTGATTGAGTTACAAACATTCATGTAAATATCTAAACTTTCACATTTATATTACACAAGACAAGATAATATTATTAAAAAGAAGTGGGATATCAAAAAAACCCTCATGACTACTATACTATTTTTTGCTATCAGTAACGTGAAAGATATCAATACTTAAGTAATTTAATAAAGATCGGTGAAAATGTTTATAAAAATATCCTTACATGACTTGTATTAAACTAAACAGTGATATAAAATAATCAATTCTCAAGCATGAAAAAAGACAACCTTGACATAAGTTAACATAAAACGTTCCGTTATTAAGTTTTCGGATTATAAAGAGACATTTTATGGGAGGGTTCATTTTATGCGTATTTAAATCAGCTTAAATTAAAATAATAATAAACACACCCGAAGCAGTAACGCCGGCTCCATACGTTGGGACCAACGTTGGTCCCAACGTTGGGGCCAAGATTTCGTGAACCATCCACACGTTGGCGATACACCAGTCTTGTTCCGTCAGAGCCAACGTGCAGACGTCCGATGTCTGCGCGTCCGATACAGAAATTGAAATTTCTCTAAGTGATTTTACATTACTGAATACCAATTTTATCACAATCACATCACATCATGTCACTATCACACTTCACACAACACACTATATTATAAAAGCGAAAGTTTGGATGTTTGGATGTATGTTTGTTCCTCTCTAACACGACAACCACTTAACCGATATGGGTGATATTTAAAATATAGATAGATAATAACCGGAAATAGGACATAGGCTACTTTTTATCCCAAAAAATTGCACGGTTCCCGTAACATAAAAAAAAATAGTAGACTCCATCATCAGATCAGCTCGCTGTCACCATATTATTACATTGTAGTCAGAACTTGACAAATATGCCGAGTTTCAACTCAATCGGCTTATTTACTGAGGAGTTCTGTTGAACAGCTCTTGACTCCATCATCAGATCAGCTTGTTGATACCATAATATTTCATTGTCACCGAGAATCTATAAGTGTGCAAAATTTCAGCCCGATAGTCCTACAAACACAATAAATAAGGAATACGATGACATTCTCGCTCGTCAGTCGACACGTGCGCTCACGATGCGCGTCGAAACGGGACTGAGCATAGCGCCAACGTGTGGACGGATCCCCAACGTTGGCGCGCCAACTTCCTTTGATAAAACCGACACGGCACGGCCAAGCCCCAACGTTGGCCCCAACGTTGGCGCCAAGCTATTTTGTCAGCACCACACGTTGGTGAGAGGCATTGGGACCAACGTTGGCCCCAACGTGTGGATGCGGGGTAAAGATAAAAACCGCCCAAACTGAGCAGAAATATTCAAATCATTTGACGAAAAACAAATTAGTACTAAAGTGAATTTATGCGGCCATCCAGTGAATGGACGACACAATAAAACGAGATAACACGACTAAGCTAAAGCAATATATACGTGTATTTACGCAATATTTGACCTGGCGTTCTAGCTAATGTGCTAGTCAAATGCATTGTTCTAAACATTATTTTGGGGTTTCATTGCACTAATTTCATTCAGGTTCAATTATAGGTTTAGATGATTATCAACCTTATTGTATCGTCGTGGTGAACAATGAAGCGGTAAAGTTCTACGTTCGTATTAATTTGCGAATGTTTGCGTGAATGTCTGGGCACACCCCGGACACTCGACGAAATCTCTATGCAAAAGCGGCATCTAACTACCTATTTACACAGACACTACACAATGTCATTTTTGTACACGCGCGTTTGTGTGCGTGAAGTAAGGTGACACCGTATGAATAATTACTGTACACTGTGGTCTCGGTCTCGACGCACAGTGGCTCGATCGTATGGAGAGGGTCGGACATTCGTCTTTAAAAAAAGTTGATGTCGAAATGTGTTAATTTAATAATGGCATTGTGTTCAGTTAATTATTCTCTTCAATAGTCATTCTCGGTACTTTTGCCGTAACGGCAATATTTCATGAATAAATTGAAGAAACGTTGATTTTTATTACAATTTTGTATGGAAATGAATTTTCAAAATCTTTTATCTCGACATTGCCCTGCGTTTTCGCAGTGCGGTTTTTTTTATCGTAATCTACACATAAACAGCTTCAATATCCATTCAAAACTTGCTGCGCCAAACTCTTATAAGACTAAAATACAGGATGATCTATTTTGAGTTAAAATATATGAACGATAACTTGTAATCTACTCGTACACGGTTCGAAATGTTTTAATTTAATAATGGTATCGTGTTCAATTAATGATTTTCTTCAATAGTCATTCTCGGTACTTTTGCTGTAATGGCAATATTTCATGAATAAATTGAAAAAACGTTTATTTTTATTCAAAAATTTTAAGGAAATGAATTTTTAAAACCTTATATCTCGACATTGCCGTGCGTTTTTGCGATGCGGTTTTTTTTATCGTAATCTACACATAGACAGCTTTAATATCCAATCAAAATTTGGTGCGCCAAACTCACAACAGACTCAAATACAGCATGCATGTTCTATTTTGAGTTAAAATATTATGAATATTAACTTAACTGATTTTCGTAATCTACTCGTGCACAGCTCGAAATGTGTTAATTTAATCATGGTATCGTGTTCAGTTAATGATTTTCTTCAATAGTCATTCTCCGTACTTTTGCCGTAACGGCAATACTTCATGAATAAATTGAAAAAACGTTGATTTTTATTACAATTTTTAAGGAAATGAATTTTTAAAACCTTATATCTCGACATTGCCGTGCGTTTTCGCAATGCGGTTTTTTTTATCGTAATCTACACATAGACAGCTTCAATATCCAATCAAAACTTGCTGCGCCTAACTCATAACAGACTAAAATACAGGATGCTATATTTTGAGTTAACAATAACTCAACCAATTTTCGTTATCTACTCGTACACGGTTCGAAATGTGCTAATTGAATAATGGTATCGTGTTCAGTTAAATATTTTCTTCAATAGTCATTCACGGTACTTTTGCTGTAACGGCATTATTTCATGAATAAATTGAAAAAAACGTTGATTTTTATTACTATTTTTAAAGAAATGAATATTTAAAACCTTATATCTCGACATTGCCGTGCGTTTTCGCGATGCGGTTTTTTTTATCGTAATCTACACATAGACAGCTTCAATATCCAATCAAAACTTGCTGCGCCAAACTCATAACAGACTAAAATACAGGATGCTATATTTTGAGTTAACAATAACTCAACCAATTTTCGTTATCTACTCGTACACGGTTCGAAATGTGCTAATTGAATAATGGTATAGTGTTCAGTTAAACATTTTCTTCAATAGTCATTCACGGTACTTTTGCTGTAACGGCATTATTTTATGAATAAATTGAAAAAACGTTGATTTTTATGACAATTTTTATGGAAATGAATTTTTAAAACTTTATATCTCGACATTGCCGTGCGTATTCGCGGTGCGGTTTTTTTATCGTAATTTACACATAGACAGCTTCAATATCCAATCAAAACTTGCTGCGCCAAACTCATAACAGACTAAAATACAGGATGTTCTGTTTTGAGTTAATATATTATGAACATTAAACTTAATCAATTTTCGTAATCTAGTCGTACACGGTTCGAAATGGATTAATTTAATAATGGTATTGTGTTTAGTTAATGATTTTCTTCAATAGTCATTCGCTGTACCTTTGCCGAAACGGCATTATTTCATGAATAAATTGAAAAAACGTTGATTTTTATTACAATTGAAATTTTGGAAATGAATTTTCAAAACCTTATATCTCGACATTGCCCTTGGCGCACCAACTTGGCGCACCAAGTTTTGATTGGATATTGAAGCTGTCTATGTGTAGATTATGATAAAAAAAACCGCACCGAGAAAACGCACGGCAATGTCAAGATATAAGGTTTTAAATATTAATTTCTTTAAAAATTGTAATAAAAATCAACGTTTTTTTCAATTTATTCATGAAATAATGCCGTTACAGCAAAAGTACCGTGAATGACTATTGAAGAAAATGTTTAACTGAACACGATACCATTATTCAATTAGCACATTTCGAACCGTGTACGAGTAGATAACGAAAATTGTTTGAGTTATTGTTAACTCAAAATATAACATCCTGTATTTTAGTCTGTTATGAGTTTGGCGCAGCAAGTTTTGATTGGATATTGAAGCTGTCTATGTGTAGATTACGATAAAAAAAACCGCATCGCGAAAACGCACGGCAATGTCGAGATAAAAGGTTTTAAAAATTCATTTCCATAAAAATTGTAATAAAAATCAACGTTTTTTTCAATTTATTCATGAAATAATGCCGTTACAGCAAAAGTACCGTGAATGACTATTGAAGAAAATGTTTAACTGAACACTATACCATTATTCAATTAGCACATTTCGAACCGTGTACGAGTAGATAACGAAAATTGTTTGAGTTATTGTTAACTCAAAATATAACATCCTGTATTTTAGTCTGTTATGAGTTTGGCGCAGCAAGTTTTGATTGGATATTGAAGCTGTCTATGTGTAGATTACGATAAAAAAAACCGCATCGCGAAAACGCACGGCAATGTCGAGATATAAGGTTTTAAAAATTCATTTCCTTAAAAATTGTAATAAAAATCAACGTTTTTTCAATTTATTCATGAAGTATTGCCGTTACGGCAAAAGTACGGAGAATGACTATTGAAGAAAATCATTAACTAAACACGATACCATGATTAAATTAACACATTTCGAGCCGTGTACGAGTAGATTACGAAAATCAGTTAAGTTAATATTCATAATATTTTAACTCAAAATAGAACATGCATGCTGCATTTGAGTCTGTTGTGAGTTTGGCGCACCAAATTTTGATTGGATATTAAAGTTGTTTATGTGTAGATTACGATAAAAAAAACCGCATCGCGAAAACGCACGGCAATGTCGAGATATAAGGTTTTAAAAATTCATTTCCCTAAAATTTTTGAATAAAAATAAACGTTTTTTCAATTTATTCATGAAATATTGCCATTACAGCAAAAGTACCAAGAATGACTATTGAAGAAAATCATTAATTGAACACGATACCATTATTAAATTAAGACATTTCGAACCGTGTACGAGTAGATTACAAGTTATCGTTCATATATTTTAACTCAAAATAGATCATCCTGTATTTTAGTCTTATAAGAGTTTGGCGCAGCAAGTTTTGAATGGATATTGAAGCTGTTTATGTGTAGATTACGATAAAAAAACCGCACTGCGAAAACGCAGGGCAATGTCGAGATATAAGGTTTTGAAAATTCATTTCCATACAAAATTGTAATAAAAATCAACGTTTCTTCAATTTATTCATGAAATATCGCCGTTACGGCAAAAGTACCGAGAATGACTATTGAAGAGAATAATTAACTGAACACAATGCCATTATTAAATTAACACATTTCGACATCAACTTTTTTTAAAGACGAATGTCCGACCCTCTCCATACGATCGAGCCACTGTGCGACGTGTCGCATCTGCGCGCGTGGCGCGTCCCTAGCCTCTCGCCAGCCCAAATTCGCTCGCGCGGTGAGAAAGCCCCGATTGGCGGGAGGGGGACAGTGGCCATTCTATACGTAGTATTATTATCTATTCTATAGTCTGGGTTTAACGGAAGGTCTGTGAGTTGATGTCAAATTATTCTCTTCTAATATCTTTTGAAACGTCGCAAAACCGATTTCGTTTAGAGTTCGAGTCTTTTGCACAGTCAACGTCTGAGATCTATTCTCTTAGCATAAATTTCACCGTGAGTGTGATCGTAATAAACTATTTGGCAGATTTTGATATCATTTTTATTACTTCACACCTGAATAATTTCACCATAGATTGCATCTAGTGACGCTGTTTGTCGAGGTCGAGAAAGAAAAATTGGGTTCTTTTAGTTTTCTAACATTCCTATTTATTATTTTATTACTCAAATAAAATAAGTTTTTTGTGAAAATTTTCAAGACAAGCAAGGTAAGCTGATTCAAATGAGCCCAAATACGGATGTTCTACTGTTATTCACTGAGAATTTCAATTAAACAGTTCCTGAGTCCATCATCAAAGCAGCTCGTTACCATAATACTTATTGCACTGTCACTGAGAATCTATAAGTTTCAGCTCAATCGCACACTGGGAAGTGGGTCAAAAACTTGTAAGATTTGGCCCGAACAAACATGCCTATATAAATACGAGTACATACAAACAATGCAAGTATGAAGAAAACTTAAAAAGAAACAGAAAATTTAAATGTCTGTGGCAGGATGTTTTGTGCTAGATTAATTAATGAAAATTATCGTATAGAATATTCATTTATGTAATCTTTGAACGTGTAGAAAAGCAGCTGGCAGATGATGTTTTAATTATTTACTGAACCACAAAGATACATTATGCTTATAAACTTTTGCATTCATGATACTAGTAGGCGGTCTTGTAGGTAGGTACATAAAATGTTCTGCTCTTAAGGCCCTACTCTGAACTAAACACTGTATTTCCCTGTCTATACCTTCGATAAAATAATGTAAGGAAAGTAACTGAAAAGCCAACATAAATCTTTAATATTTTATTTTCTAATTCCCCGTTTAGTATTTTTATATAACGTCATAATATTGCTTGATCATAAATCAACGAAAAAACCACTAAAAATAAGGCAAATCTTCTTCTTTTTTAAAGTTGATGATAATTTATGGTTTTGGATGTATACATTGGATAGGTAATTAAATAATTAACAAAATGTCCGATCACTTTTTCTATTGGTTGTTATAGTGATGAGAAATCTCCAAAAAATTGCATTTTTGTCATGTTTCGGATCGAGCAGCTGTCGTAAGTGCCATGGCCCACGAATTCTAAATTTTTATTTTTTTATTTTTATTTCAAAGAAGCTAAGACAAATATTTGAAGTTGCACTTATCGATGTGCTAATTTTAGCTCGGGGTAGCGCCTTAAGTAAAATTATCTCAAAGTTAATAAGCTCTTTGAGTTATAATTTCAGACTCATACTAAGTCAGACTTAGACGCTGTACTTAATTACTGAGTAGATAACTTTATACGAAGATTAATTATTAAGAGGTTACAGCGGAGAAGATTAAAGTTCAAATGCAGGTTCAAGATGTAAGAAGCCATAATAATTAATACAGTTATTATGTCCTTTGATGTTTAGGCCTTTAACTTTAGGCCTAATTGAAAGCAAGAAATCTTTCGTCGGCCCGTAAAGCAAGTTAGATGAGCAAGTGGCCAACTCTGGTGAAGGAGTTTTTAGGCCGCATAAAGACCTCCGTCATTCCAACGACCGAAAAGCCGGGACCGACAATTTAACGTGCCCTCCGAAGCACGGAAGCCCTCAACTCGAAATACCACTTGCAGTCACCCATCCAAATTGTGACCGCGCACAACGCTGCTTAACATCAACGATCAATCAAGAACGTCTGAGCAAGCTACGCCACGAGCGCTTCCCAAACGGTCTGTAAAGATGATTCTTCAGGACATAGATTATTTAATATTTTTTAAATAGCCAGAAGCTCCTATACCTACAATTGACACACACAATGCATTTTGCATATTTGTAGGTACTTATTTCACTCAACGAAATTGCAAAATACATCAATTTTATAATACCCGCTGGTTTCCTTAAGATTTTTTCGTACACTGTTAATAGCCCGTGTTTTGGAATTTAAGAAACAAAAAAACATTGATTTCACTCTACTTTTGCATAAAAAAGTAATACATAGCCTACCAGAAAAACAGGTATTTTAAGAATAAAACAACTTCAAAAGTAAGTTATTTCACATAATCAATTTCATACAAAAACTTATCTGTAACTAGAGCACAATCTAGAGCAGATTAAACGTTTTGACTTTTATTTGACATGCTCCCAAATCCCGGTTGGGAAGCCAGAGCATTCATGTCGAATTTCAGCCCTAACTCTCGGCCTCAATCCGTCAGCAATTGCATAGAGCAAGTACTCCGTGCCTCCGTGGACTTAGGCTGGTTTTCCTGTCACGCGTACCGTCAGCGCTGATAGGCGAGTGATCTTTATTACAATGAAATAAGGATACTGATTGTCCAGCACTGACGATAGCAATCAGCGTAACCATTTCTGCTAAACAATCAGTATCCTTATTTCATTTTAATAAAGATCACTCGCCTATCAGCACCGACGGTACTCGTGACAGTAAAACCAGTCTTAGGGCCTGTTTCATCATATATTGATTAATTACTTCCAAATTAATGTTATGATGTTGATAGAAGTAATTAATGATGGGAACGATACAGCGGTGAAAGCAAGCGCGATAATTTTTACTTTATCTAACATTTTGATTATTTCGTACTTAATTTGAAGATGGTAAAAGAAGCACTTTTTCAAAGAAAGACCAGAGATTTCTACTTGTTACGATCATCATTCACTCGAACTACAAAATAATGTAGAATTTTTAATTATCACAAGAATATGAATTTGTCTTGATACTGTTACCTATCTTTACTGCTATGACTAGGCATTGTACTTAATAGGTTTCTATATCAGCTGCTACAAGCTCTGTGGCAGTTGGCACCTGACCGCAGATATTCAAATTGTCACATTTACATGTGAAACGATACTCAAACGCATGTAATTGCACTGATGACGTATGCGTGTGTGCGTGTAGGAATTAGCGTGCTTTTGGCAGTACTCCACTCTCTAAATGCGAATTTGTTTCAGTGGAAACAATCCTACTAATCATACTCGTCACTAATAATTATAATAGTGAAAGTTTGTGAGGATGGATGTTTGTAACTCTTTCACGCAAAAACTACTGAACGGATTTTAATGAAACTTGGAACATACATAGTTTATGACCTGGAATAACAAATAGGCTACTTTTTAACCGGATAGGTAACACGCGAGCGAAGCCGCGGGTGGAAACTAGTCATATTATAAAGCTTATTGAGTAGTATGAATTAGGCTTGAGAAAGTTGTTTGTTTAAGTGTAGGAGTTGGCTTAGTGGGATAATACCTCGAATTTTTATTGAATTTTTATTGAATTTTTTTAAATTTTTTTTTTAGTACTTAGTAGTAGTTTATTTCATAAAAACACTGTTAAGATTACATAGGACAAATTATAAAATAAATTAATAGGTCAAATCATTTACAATGCCCCCGCACTAGGCAAAGCCTGTATCGCGGTGGTAAATATCGTGGGCTCGTCAATGAAATTTTTACTTCAAAAATATACGCAGATTCAAAACCAGTATATTATAATGTTACAACTACAACATTGGAAGAAACAGATGCCGAGAAGCGTGATTAAAAGACGAAATAAGAGTCGTTTAAACATTCTGGGCGTACTTAATTACTGGAGCTTGTCCTCTGAAAATTTCAAGATCAGAAATACGTCCAAAGTTTAGTTGCAAAATCAAACTACGTGAAAGCTACATTCAGTTCATTATCCACAAACATATCGCCCAAACAGAGCAAATAAACGATATACTTAATGCAATATTGAACTGATGCATTATTCATTCGTTTCGCATCTATTGTTCGATACACGCAATGGCCCCTAATGAGGCCTGATTGGCTGTAAGCTAACACAAGTAAGCCGGGTGGTTTTCATAATTTGCGTAAATCGGTGGATTGATTGTTAATAAAAGCCATGTTAGCCGAGTGGGTAGTACCTCAAATTTTGATTCTATCTATGGATCCTATTCTATTAAACGAGCAATATTTGTTTGTTTGATTGTTTGTTTGTTTGTACTCACGTTCTCTAAAACGGCTCTAACGATTTCGATGAAACTTGTGGTTCGGGGGTTTACGAGGGCGAATAATCGATTTAGCTAGGTCTAAAAAAAGAATTTTGCAAATCGGTTCAGGGGTCCAGTAATCGGTAAACATACATTAAAAAAAATCCGACGAATTGAGAACCTCCTCCTTTTTTGAAGTCGGTTACAAATAGGACCACGACCCACATTCTTTCTGATTATGGGTTGGACATAATCAGGATGCATAATGTAAAGGTGAATGACCACTTTTGCAGAACACGGCATTTGATACGTAAGTACTATGGATTGGGGCGTATCTGTGCCACAAACATACTTACAAAAATATTCACAAACTTTCTTATTCTACTGAATCTATTGAATAATATTTTCTTCGATAATGATCATTATTCCAATGAGGATAGTTCAGGATTTTCCTTGAACGTTTTGTTACTAGAAGAAAAGGCACTTGTATGCATTGATGAGAGAAACTTTATTCATTAGACATCAGTGTTATATTCAATGGTTTAGTAGCTCTGCCCCTCGGTGTCACTCGCGCTTTAACGGTTATTATATGAAAGGGTGATCGCTGAAATTACCCACAGTATTTTATGACCAGTGATCGGAATTAGGTGGGCTTAAATACCTAAAGTTCGAAGAACAGAGGCAAAAAAGGGGAGACTTCCTTACTACAAGAATTTTATTCTTGTAGTAAGTAACAATTTTATTGAAAGTTGGCACAATTTTCACAGTGAGTAAGTACATTTAAAATTAATGTTAATAATATTGTGAACTAATTCAAATAATTTTTCTATTTGACCGACGGAAAAAAGTTTTTTATCCTTATAACTTACATTTTAGTTTTTGTTATTAACTCAGGTAAAAAATTGATTCACCTTAATGGTAGATGTTCTTTATTAATGTCCCGGAAACGGAAATAATTGGGTCGAAAAATATTTAGTCCTAAGGCGTCTCCATTTGTCTCTGTTATTTTTCGAACTTTAGGTATTTTAGCCCGCCTCATTCCGATCACTGTTTATGACACATCGTAAAATATGTCATTAGCAAAATATTTGTTAAAGTTTTTCTGTTACCTCACGAGAATAATATTTTTTTCGAAATATAAGTGGAATAGTGTTCATGTAATGTCTAAAACATTTCTAAATTTCATTAAAACTTGTGTAGATATTTCACCATGATGAAGCTGCAAACATGCTTACAATCACACAAACTTTGTAATGTTATAGATAAAGGGACACCATCAAATCTCTGAATTTCAGGAGCATCAGGAGGCTTTATATTTACGTGCTTCTATGGTTACGTTGACATTTGGCGTGAGTTGTCGGGCGAAGAAAACACTACAATATTTGTTACATTATTACTAAGGTGGAGTGCCGTAATTGAAACTAAAAAAAGTGGAGTCCTAACTTCATCGCTTGATAATTCTATGTTTTGTATCAGAAATGTATTTTTTGAAAGATCTGTTCTATAGTAAATTTTATGTAGATTTATATCATTGTAATGAATAAAGTAAAGCGATACAGAATAAAATTCTATTGCATAAATTCATGACAGAGGGAGCAATAGTTGCAATTACCCGTTTTTGCGGGTAATTGCAACTACTTGTTTTTACTTCTTATTTTTGTATGGCGCTTACTACTGGAAAATACAGAACACATGCCTTGAATATCGTTCTTTCGATTTATATGCCTATGCTCTTGCTACTAATGTCAAATTTTGCGCGAAAACACTTTTCAGCAAAGAATCCGGTAATTGCAACTATTTTACTACAAATAGTGATGGGAATCTTATCGTGATTTTTATCGACTCGATGTTTATTTTAATCACAGTAATCTTTTAGTTATGAAACAACCTCTTTTACTCTTGTCTTTAAAGTCTTCAATTATCTTTTACTAATTATTTTTTCTAACTTTATTTCAATCGCAATAAGTAATATTTTAGAAGTTAAACAGCCTTTTTATATTCGTTTCACATATTGAACGGCTTTGGAAAGGGCTCCGCTAGCGCCAACATAATGAAGGGACTGAATCACTCAAACTAATTGCTAAGAACTCATAGCATAGTATGGAAGTAGATAGTATCCCTTTCAATAAAATATTACGTATCGACATAGTCATCGTCATTGCTACATCACTAGGTTTTTCAAACTTCATACAAAACCGGTCGTTAAATTGCAACTGTCAAAAAAGAAACAAAATGGTTACAATTACAAGACTATGCACTTTTTGTCTGGCAAATGTAACTACAACCATAACTCTGAGTAGATTTATCGTAGAATACAACAAACACATAAAAAACAACTTACTGTGTCTTATAATCACTCTCACCGTGAACACACCGGCGAGAAACCACGAAAAACAATTTTTTTTAATAAATTACGAAGAGCGTCCGAGCAGCGTCACTTCCGAAAAAGTGGCAGTTTTACAAAAAGGCCTGTCATTCGCTCAGTTTTGGTCCTATCAACACCATCTATATTTTTAGACTGAGACTTTTAGAAGAAGTTCAATACCACATCTATCGATGTTCAAAAAAGTGATCCTAGAGGGAGTTATTAACTCTAGTTGCAATTACCGGACAGTTGCAATTACGGCACTCCACCTTATAGGAACTCTGCTATTGTTCATTGAAATATGGATCTAGGTAGATGCAGGATAATCTTATTCACAATAATGAGACACTCCGCCGAACACTAATGCCCGTGCGCGATGAGAGCGGATTCGATGTGTAATGATCGAAATCGATCCGGTCTCCTCGAGCACCAGCCAGCGCTCTGGTGATACCGATATCCTAAAGCATCGAAGCCTAACGCAAAATAACACATTTCTACGGTAAAAACTGCATAAACTGCATAATTTTAAAAGGGGGTTAACTATATCGTTATTATAATTCTGTTGCGGACAGCAATATCCCATAAATTGAACTGCACTCTCTAAAGTTAACCTATATTCAAGCTTTAAACTGCATATTCCTTAAAAATGAGATGATTATCTATTCTAATGCAAATCCTGCACCAGTAATCACCGGATACTATCTACACCACATATCTACAGTAAGGTTCGATTTTAACTGTTTTCTAAAAGACGGCTACCGTAAAATAAACGTAGTTAAGTTAGAGCCATTTGGCATAACGAAGCGCTAAAGGTTGAATCAGACAGTTCATTTTTCGTTCATTTCTGCATTCGGCATCTTTCACTCAAAGTGACACATAAAGTGTCATAGAAAACCCCAGCTTTCATTCGAGTGATCTTTCATCCAAGTGGACCGTCTGATATCACCATAAGTGACGACATCGCGGGCCGTGTGCAATTAAACTCACATTCGCACTTACATAGTAAAAACGCTTTTTCAATCTTTAAAAATAGTGAAGATATTCAACATTCGGAATGCCGTATTGTTTTATCCTACTAGCAGGATAAAACTTTAGCTAACAATTATTATTAGTTTTAGCCTTACTGTTTTGCATAATCTTTTATCGCTGACAAAACCATTTGACAGATTTTTTTTGTTGTCATAAAGCAATTTAAAAAAAGTACCTAAGCCTGGCCGCACACGGGCCACCGGCCACAACCATAAAACGCTGCCACCGACCTATTTCCTGTAGTTTTCATATATTTTATATGGACTCGCCGCAAACGGCTGACGCGGGTGGTCGCCACACCTTTGTAGCTTCTAGCTTCAGGTGGCGGCGTTTGTGGCTGTGGCGTGTGACCCGTGTGCTTCGACCCTAAGCCTTTCCTAAAAACACAGAATTTGACTATTTTGTTGAAATTAATGGAATGTATGTTTGGCAAATAACGGTTTCAGTTTTATTCAAAGCAAGCCTTAAGCTTTTGTCCGCAACATGCGTTTGCGGTAAAACGACTATGGATCGACTTAACAGTGTCGTTTGAATCGAGTCCAAAGCCGGGGAGCCTTAATGGCGTGTTACAGTGGATATACACCCCATTTGTAGAAGGATGGATATATCCACGTCAGTTTGGCAGTAGCTTTATCCCGTCATTTCTTGATTGGATACATGTGAAAAAGAGCCTCTCTGTTTTTAGGGCCTTAAACTTGAAAAGATTTGACCAGGTTTTAGGAAGGTATTCGAGTTTTTTTATCATTTACTGTTTTCCTTGGCTTGAATGAGTAATTAATGAGTAATGCGTAGATTTTTAGGTACGAAAATGTTAAATTCCAATAGAGTAAAAGTTGCTATGTGTATAAACAGTATACAATATCGAGCTGATCCATCTAAAGATGTTCTAAATCAAATAAAAATTTCCAACACTTTTTATGTCATAAAAGAATACTTGCTCATTTTATTTAACAGAGAAAAGATACCCGGTTTAAAAACTCCCGCATAAAAAACTTTCCTTTTCAAAACTTCCAACTCTTTCTAACCAAACAATCTTTAAGCACCGTTTAATCTAAGCACTCAACCCGCTTCACATTCAGTTAAGTGCAAAATAACGTCTAAAAGACTTTTATACCTCGATTCATTCAACGTACGAGAAGATCACTTAGGCGGGCGGGAATAAAGAAGTGGTACCAGCTAGGGTTGTCAGGGGTCCGGTTCAATTAGCTGTGGAATGCAGCGCGTATTTAACTAACAAGTTCTGTCAGTAGGCCGATTCCACTAAAAAACTTTTTACCAACCAAAGCATATAATTTGGGTGTCTTCAAATCGAGAGTCAATAGGTTCCCTCTAGGTAAGCGTGCTCCATCTTAGACACTGTTGTTTAACATCAGGCAGGGCACACCCTGCCTGAAAATAGGTTCGCGTTTGACCACAGTCAAACGCGAACCTATTTTCGATAAAAAAAAGCAAAACGTCAACTATTTCGTTTTGTTTCATAATCTACCAATAACCAATGTGGTTGGGTTACTCTGTTATGATGACGTTTTCAAACAAATTACCAATGAGTTTTTCCAAATTACTGTCATTTTGGAGAACGAAACAAAACGCAAAAGCAAAAATAGCAGAATGGTTAACGTTGTAAAATAGAGGAATTAGAGCCTAGGTTTTGATTGACTCACAGTGTGGCACGTCAATGGTGTAATATAACCAAAGGAAAGTTATCTGTTGTTGAATTAGTGAACAGGGCATTCACTAATTCAATGTGAATAGAATAGAATATAGTTTAGACAACACACAATGTGGTTTCAAACGGTTTAGTTTTAGATTTTAAACTACTAGAAATAATAGCAGTAATCGCGTTTGTTGCCTGATTTACGATTTTTGTCGAACGTTAATGTAAAACCTGAATGTATGGATGTCTAGCTAGAGAAATCAGAGTCACATATACACGTTGACACAAACCCGTACTTTTCAATTAGTCTTGTCAATTTCTACTACTCGTCATTATTTTTTCTGTCTGTCATTCCCATTTATCCGTCTTTTGAACACACGAGGCAGCCCTATGCAGTTCTTTTGAATTAAAGATATGGCTCACGTCTCGCTGTTCAATGGGATCCGCTCCAGCCGGGATATAATTGGAGATGTGAAAGAACATTGTAATTCAGATAAAATGATTTAAATTCTATTCTAAAGTAGGAAATTATTGAAGGTAGAATTGAATTTATATGGGTTCTACTATGCGGTTCAGTCTCAATATTTAATGTGTTCTTAAAATTGATCTGATTTATCTAAGACTTTAAAATTCCAAGTTTTAGTGCATGAATCTGTATAATACTAAGTCATATTTTTCTTTAATGGGAGTCAGTTGTGAAAGGTGTAGGTACTCATAATAATTATGATCGCGCTGAAAATTTGAAAATTTCAAGAGAATTTGATCTTTTCTCAGCAGTGAAAAAAAGATTACGAACCACAAAAACCCAGCAGACTATTCATCTATTCAATCCAACATCGAAATGTACACACGAAAATCCTGACTTCTTCGACCACTCTCATATTTTCTACTTGAAAATGTCCCAAAAGGCACTCACAAAGTTGACGACGCAATCATAATACGCCCCCTGCATATTGTAAGACGGTTTGCAATCGAACTCATGGCAACTACGTAAATATGAGATGCCATGAGCGGCGTGAGTCAAGTGCACTGAATCATCTCAGCACTAATACACAGCGCTGGGAGAATAGATCGCTCATAAAAGTATCACTTCACTTTTGTAGTCTCGGTCAGCGCAGCTCTATTAGTGAATATTTTTTCAAAGAGCGATGCCATACGGGCGTTGCCGATCCGTTGCGTCGTCGCAGTGCTATGACAAAATTTTCCGTCAAAGCGCGTCGGCTTAGCGCACCGTGTGGCATATTGTTCTGATTTGTATGGAAAACAACGCAGCGTCACCGCTCCGTCGTCGCAACGCTGACGTAACGCATCCGTGTGGCATCGCTCTAAGAGAGTGGGCACACGACGTTTTCTGAAACGCGTTTTTGAGCTGCGCCTTCGTATTGCTTTTGTATCGATACAAACGCGCTGCAAAAAACGCAGTGTGCCCACTCCCTTAGTTCTCTTGTACATCTCCGGCGGAACTATAAACACATCCTTTATGTACCATGCATACATACAATGTTTACAATAGATTAGGTTTGCCCAGCAACTGTTTATCCTGATATCGATATCTAGACTGGCTTTTTAGTTCCATTCTATTAGGTTAACTTACAAGTTACAACTATGAAAATGATACAAACTTACAGGGATTATGTAGTGAACCAGCCGTTTCTAAGCTGTGGTGTGATGTGACTGGGACTACGGACTACGTGTGCTATCTTTAATTCAACAGCTCAGCGAGAAAATCCACTCCTGTAGGTTGGTCTAAGAGATAGCGAGGTTTTAGTTTCACATTCTGAATCCGAGTTAGTGGTTTTTAGATAGGTAATTTTAAACTTGTTTTACCTTATATGCGTTCATGATTTCTCTCGTATTTTCTTTGGATGAAAATGTGTAAGTTATTACTATGAGATTATTCATGAGAAAATTAGGTTTGTGTTTAATGTTTTAGGGTTCAGTCTTAGACATGTTTTTATTTTTAGAAAAGAGATTCCGATGAATTGAGAACCTTCCCTTTTTTGAAGTCGGTTAAAAATCAGCCTATATAGCTCTGCTAGAGTACTTACAGAGTATTATTATTATTATGTAAATTATGTACCTATGTATTTACAAAAAAAAAGTATATAAGTACCTACTATATCAGTCATGTGGTTGCCAAAACACAAGCTCTGCTTAGCTTGGGGCTACAGTGTGAAATGTCCAGCAATATTTATTTTATTTATTACCAAAACAGTAGTCTAATATTCGTCATTCAAAATGATTTTTTTTTAATAAATAAAGCCGCTCCCGCTCAAGCTTTATGCATTGTTGATGGATTATTTTTGTTCTCTCACTCAACAGTGTTTCAATATTTTTCACGCGAAACGAATTGGGATAAGCAGGGCGTAGGCCTGAATAACAATTCACTTTTCCGCCATTTTCATTCAGCCAATAAGTATTGAAAGGAGATTTCTCCACCATCTTCAAACGGATTACAGATAAATCCTTTACGAACTACGAATGTATATTTTATATAAACAATGTGATAAAGGGTAATCTTCCATCTCTCAGGAACTCGTACTAGATTTTTTTTAAGCGACATCTAGCCCCAAACTAAGCAAAGTTTGTACTATAAAGTTTTGTTCTCGTAATAAACCATTTCTAGATTTTGCGAAAGTCATTCTATTTCTGCTGCTGACTGTATGCTGCTTTATAAAATGTGTATCGATAATAATGCGCATAGGTAGGTACCTATATTTTAAACACAATATATTAAAATTTCTAAACTTCAGAGGTCAACGTACTTTCGTCCTTTTCACGAAATAGTTTGAATCGGCTGCGACCTCATTAATCAGCTGATTACCAAAGCTGTCACTACCAACGCAATTCGTCGAACGAAATGTGTCCCATTTGTGAGTCATTCGCGTGAGTCCCGTGAGTCATTACTGGTTAGATTTGTTTGTGTAGAAAGTTGGCTATCGGTGCCGGTGCACGGCATTTATCAAAGAAAACCTGTATTTTTTTTATTTTGAATAATTATACCCGCTTTTTTAGTAATTTTATTAATAAGACCTGCCCCCCTAGCCATATTACACTATCTATCGTCGCGACCGCTGTAGAACACTTCAAAATGTATAGGTGATGAGTCACGTGGTCAGAACATCAATTCCTATACATTTTGAAGTGTTCTACAGCGATCGCGACGGTAGATAGTGTAATATGGCTAGGGCCCCTGGGGCCGTACCATGAACTCTTAGAGCAATATCAAAACAAGCTTGAAACAGCCCTGCTTTAGACTTATGTCAACATGACCAAAGCAATACTTTTTCAAGCTTGTATTTGACATTCCTTGGATTCGTACTAAAATTATTATTATTTCAGTCCTACTGCAACTGCTGTAGTCCTGCTTTAGTCCTGTTAATAACGTAATACGTCATTTATGTTATTCATGACAACGAATGTCATTAAGTAGGACTAAAGCAGGACTGCAGTAGTCAATAGTCATGCAGCAGGACTGAAACAATATTGTTTTAGTACGATACGAATACAAGCAATGTAAAAACATGCTTAAGACATTCCTGCTTTAGGAATGTTGAAACAAGCCTGAAGCAGTAGTTCTATTTCAAGCTTGTTTTAATATTGCTCTAACTAAGAGTTCGTGGTACGGCTCCAGATACTCATAATGGACTGCTAAGCTTACCAAAGCTCAAGCGGTTGCTAACTCTGTTGCCATATCGTTGTAGTAAAATGTGAGTGACGATGAGTATGTATCAACCAAGCGGGACACCAGATTTCATCTACGTACATTGTTGGTGGCGCAACTGTGGTGGCACCACAACGGTATCCTAGTGAGATAGAGCCTTAAAGATCGAAATGTTTTCATCATTGACTTCCAAATACTTTTAGAAACTCTATTATCCTGTTTCCTGTCGGATTGGTTCTGGTAAGCTTAAGCCGATTAAATAAACCGGTAACCGGTTTTTTGTAATGATTGCGACTTGGTGCCCAGTCGCGGGGGCGTGCTGTGCACTTTGTAAATGAGTTTAGCCAAAACGCAACCACGCCTCTCGCAGCCATAGCGTAGATTGATGCAGTAAATTTTACTAAAGCAAAATGCTTCTCCACCTTTGTTAAATATAGCCCTGTATCTACTAGATGATTTATATAGTGCCAAGTAGACAAACCTATTAAGGTTTCAAGGTACAATACATTATTGTATCCCTGTAATTTCTAAGTAAAACAATAAATAAATAAAAAATGTAGCAACTTTACTCTCAACAGCAAAGCACTCGTGACGTAGCTTGCTTAGACGTTCTTGATGGATCGTCCTGCGCGGTCACAATTTGAATAGGTGACCGCAAGTGGCACTAACAGCTGAGCGCTTCCTGCTTCGGAGGTAAATTTAATTTCATGGAAATGAAAAATCTTCTCAAAATTTTCAATTCCGGCGGGATTTGAACCCGCAATGATACCTACAAGCGATCCTTCTTAAGCCGGAGTGCCTTTACCAACTAGGCCACGGAATCCATATTCGTCGGGTTGAAAATCTTCATAAGCATCGATTAGATTCGATTAGATCGAAATGTAATTTGTCAGTTCCTGCTTTTAAGTCTTTAAGCCATGACCGAGGCCTTCAGGCGGCCTAAAAATTTCATCACCAGAGTCAGCTCATACATACATACATGCATAGTAAAACTGTAGTAGAAACATCAGCAGTAAATAATTAATAACAGGGCTAGAATTGAGTTCATGAATATCAATGTCAAAGCTTTATAGTTCAGGGAAATGTGTCCCATTTGTGAGTCAGAGTCGGCGCGATACGAGTCATTCATTACTGGTTAGCGTGGGGCGTGCTGTGTACACCGGCTTAGCCACGCCACGCCACGTCTTACGCGTACGCAGTGTAAACATATCAGTAGAAAAAGAGATTATCTACACTTCTATAGGTAAATTATATTAAAACTAGCTGTACCCGGCATGCATTGTAATGCCACGTAAAATAAAAAAAATGTTTGGTTTTATATTCTGTACATCCCAGAAAAGCACATAGGATACTTTTTTTCAAAATTAATCATGGTTGGGGTGAAAATATAAGGGTTGGGCTTGTATGGGGAACAAAAAAGTTAAGCAACGTCGTCGGGCGCGGTCAGTGTTGGGATGGGTGACCGTCTCCTTTTGCACTCATGGAAATTTTTAGACATTTATTTACCCGGCTGATTGTTAAGTCAGAGGGTTATGTAGATCGCGCGTTTCTATACATGTATGCATGTATGTAAGCTATATTCTTTACTAGCTGCTGCCCGCGGCTTCGCTCACGTGGTGCCTGGATAAAAAGTAGCCTATGTCACTCTCCAGCCATCCAAATATCTCCACACAAAAAATACGTCAATACGTCGTTCTGTTTTGACGTGAAAGCGAGACAAATAAACAAACAAATAAACACCCTTTTACATTTATAATATGGGTACGGATTACCTTATTGCTTCTATACGGCTGGATGGATTTTGATGAACGAGGTATCGTTAAAATCGTGCCCATCTCGATTGAGCTCTAGAATACTTACTTTTTATTTAAATAAATCAATTATAGCCCTCATATCAAAATCCGAGTCAAAATCAAGAGATCGGTGGAGTGATTTAACATTTTTAAAAATAACATTTTTATTATTATACTTAATGCTAGCAGCTCTTCCGATGCGTGTTATTACACTGTGTCCAAACTACGTGAGCCGTCAGTCGTGTCATTAGCAATATTGCGATGAAGTTAATACGGTGGCGTTTGTTGGGAATTAATTACTCGTATTTAGATTTACCGTGCGTGCGTGCAGAGTTTAGTCAGAGAGGGTTGGAAATGTGTGAAATAATACACAATATGCTACAAAATTACCCTTTTGTACGAGTTTATTGCAAGGATTTAGTTAGCTGTATGGCAAAAATTTTGGTTGAAGTCCTCATGGCTTAGTGCACCACACACAGCAGTTAATATATCTTATGAAATATAAATCTTAACATAAATATCGCACCAAATATATTTTGTAATTTATATTCGCTGTGTGGTCCTCCATAAAATTTGTATGGGCGCGATCTCAAGATTTATATTTCATAAGATATATTATCTGCTGTGAGTGTGATGGGCTTAAGACTTTACTAGCTTCTATCTAAGGCTTAACTCATGTGGCATCAAAAGTTAAAAGTCTATCAGCTGTGCTAGACCACGATAAGTATACAATTCTTTTAAATTTCATCCAAATCGGTCTGCTAGTTATGGAGTGATTCGACAATTTTTCAAAAAATCCTCTATGGTACAGTTCAGTTCAGTTCATTTATTCAGAAACATTTCTTTTACAAAACGTGTTTGAAATTATCGAAATATAACTTAATACTATAATTAAAAATTAAAATATTACCAGTAGTAGTAGGTACCAGTTTGTATAGAAAACTAAGGACAATCTATAGAAGCTGTAGATATTTTTATATCTTCTAGCATTTTAAATGAGAAAACTAGGGTTGTCCACTTGCTCATACGAACTTACTTACTAACTTAATGAGAGGGGCCTTGTTTGTAGACAAATGAACGGTTAAATTCACAGAAGTAGTACTAATTTGAAAGAAAGTCGCTAGCAGTCACATAATCTTTATTATGAATCATAATTTTACATCTCTTCAAAAACCAGTCAAAACTCAGTTTTTATATTCATAGTTTTTTGATGAAAGAAAGATTTCCCTAATAACATCAGTCATTAACACAGTTCTTATAATGAAAAACCTGAGAAGACTGAGATTGAATCCAGTGAGGTTCACTGTTATAGATTTATGAGGCTGCTCGTAATAGGCTGTTGTACAAGCGGAAGCGAGTGCGGAAGCGACATCAAGCAAAAAGGATTAAACAATGACGCTGTTTTGACCGTATATCTATATCTATACTCGTATCTATACTAATTATATAAAGTGGAAGTGTTTTTTTGTTTGGACGCGCTAATCTCAGGAACTACCAGTCCGATTTGAAAGATTATTTCTGTATTTGATAGCTAAACTCTTGAGGAAAGTTATAGACTACTTTCATTTATTATCATTATCATCTTCATCATCACCATTTACCTCACTACGGGGGCTTTCTTTGATAAACTTATTGAGTACAATACCTACAAACGATCAAAATTATAACTAAGAAAAACAATAAAATTACTTATTACAATTGCACTAACCACCAACGCGCAAGTAACTTGGGTTCCTTTGGCTCTTACATAATATTATAATTATCTATATCTATACTTATTTATAAAGAGGTAAAGTTTGTTTTGTATGTAGGAGGTAAACTCCGAAACTACTCATCCGATTTCAAAAATTCTTTCACCAGTACTCAGAATAAACTTTCAGGATGGACAGGCTATATTATGTTATGTACTTCGTGGGCAACGCTGCGGGCAGAAGCTAGTTCTAGTATATTTTTACAGCTTCATGAGGCAATCGGGCTTTTGATAAGAAGGAGAAGGCTTGTCCAGAACATAAACTATTCTCCTAATTTAATCGGCTTTATCCATGGGAAAAACATCTAAAAATGGGGAGCTGAGTACACCATGGGTTCCGCCATCTATTTGAATACAAATGAATGCTTGTATGTTTGTCCTCTATTCGTTCCTGAACCATTGATCAGAAATTTATGAAACTTTGGTAGGATCTTCTGGAGAATGTCCGCGCGGGTTTATGACCCAAACAATCATCTATTTATAGAAAAAAATTGGTGGTACAAAGTTAGCCAGTATTTTATAAAACCGCTTACGCTTGTTTTATAACCGAAGCTTTAGATCTAACCCCAATCAATTTTTTATTGGAAATCGGGTAAGGGCAGTGATTTCTTTCATAAGCCTATTCAGAACTTTTACCGTAATCACAATTTTACTTTGACAGTTGTGGCACCAGCCCCCCTAGCCATATTACACTATCTATCGTCGCTGTAGAATAGAAACACTTCAAAATGTATAGGATTTGACGTTTCAAGTAGATGAGTCACGTGGTCAAAACGTCAATTCCTATACATTTTGAAGTGTTCTATTCTACAGCGACGATAGATCGTTCTACAGCGACGATAGATCGTGTAATATGGCTAGGGCCCCTGATTTCAGGAGGAATCAATGAAAAAAAAGAAATCTCAAGATACACCACGACTTCACAAAGTTCACTATGACTAAGATTTCAGTTTCCTTTCATGAAATTTTCATTCCATGCATGATAATTATGTATTGCCACCCAGTCGGTACTAAATACAAATACCTACTAAATCACGTATGAAAATTTTCTATACAATAGCAATTTGATTGCAAAATCCCCAAAACATTCAATATTTTGATTATATCCATTTATTGTGATGTTCAAATAAATAAATTAATTAATTTACTCAAATCTTGTAAGTACTTATTTAATTTGACTAAAACCGTGATATTAAAAAGTATTTTGTTTAAGTCGATCCTAAAATTAAGTCTGTTGTTCTAAAACTTCCAATAAATCAAACCCAAACTTCATTGAACTGAACAGCTGGCACAACATCTGACCAGTTCCTATTTTGTAAATAATAATATAAGTTTATAATAATTCTAAATAAACCAGCGCCATGGCTGAACCTGTACCGATAGTTTATCAGTACCAAAACAGTTGGGGTTTTCTTAGGCTTGTTTCACTCTTCAGCGTGTCGCCGGTCGCGTCCACGAGTTGACCATTCACAGCACAGAGAAATTAATTTTGACCATTCACAGCACAGAGAAATGTGTTGTGAATGGTCAACTCGCGGACGCGACCGGCGACACGCTGAAGAGTGAAACAAGCCTTAGGTTACTTCTTATAGGCTTCGATGCATCGGGTTCACTGACCATAGGTACATTTTAGTCGTGTGTCTCTACTGAAACATAACGAAATAATGGATGTTTTGCTTTGGTCGATAATTTTTTTTTTAATAAAATCGGCCTACTGGTTCTTCATGTGGCCTCCTACTGAATAAATGTTTTTGACTTTTGATTTTGGCTATTGAATTTTGAACAGCCTCTAGTAGAAATATTGTGGGTGCAGTTTCATGCGAAAGATTCAGATCACCAAATTCTTTGAAGATAATCTAATCTAGATCTTAGGGGTAGTCAAAGGCAAGTGTATTGACATTGTGGGACACTTTTGGGTAATTGTGCATTTACGTGTAAAATAAAAAGTAAAGTTACCAGAACTATTATTATAAATTCGAATACACTAGAAGTCTTGCCAAAAAAGGTTCCAAGGGTAGAAGCTTAAAAATCACTGCCCTATTGGTCACCGCAACTTCTTCTTCTTTCGTATGAGCAAGTGGCCAACTCTGGTGACGGAGTTTTTAGGCCGCCTAAAGGCCTCCATCATGGCTTAACGATTTAAAAAGCCGGGACCGACAATTAACGTGCCCTCCGAAGCATGGAAGCGCTCAGCTCGTAAAACCACTTGCGGTCACCCATCCTAAAAGTGACCGCGCACAACGCTGCTTAACTTCAACGATCAATCAAGAACGTCCAAGCAAGCTACGCTACGACCAACTAGGAAACTAGGGTTAGCTTCCTTTTTTTTTTTTTTTTTTTTTTTTTTATGGTTCACAAATTGAAACTAACGCTAAACTTAACGTATTATGAATATTGTATGTAATGCTGTATTGTCAACCTCCACACAATTTTGGGTACAAAAATATTTCTATCTGCGGCCGCGCCCCGGTAGGTTCCTGATAAGGGTCTTGGACACTTTGTATTTTGTAATTAAACCGTAACTTGTACGGTTCGTGTTGAGTCTATTACTTGCCGGAGTATATTGGAATTTTGATTTGAATTCCGATGGGAATAACTTAGACGAAGGATCAAGAACTACTGGATCTTTGAATGTCTACTGCACCTTGGGGATACAGAGACAGCTTTGATCCTGTTTGTTTTCTTGTAACTGAAATAATATTCAATTTGAGAAGTTTAATTTGCCAACAAAAACCTGTATAAAATCTGCATAATCCTTTAAAGTTTTTATCCTTTAGGCTTTTCTGTTTTGATAAAAAAATATGTCTAAATGATAAAGTATGTCTCTATGTCCTGTTTTGTACTCTTTGCAACGTGTGTAAAAAATTTTATGATGATAGACTATCGACTATCTAAGACGTGAAAGCGTAACAAACAAACTCACATTCACATCTTAGGATTATGATTTCGAGTTACTTCATTGGTGAAGCTATCACGTGTCATTTTCTTTTTTAAACTTCTAAGGTAGCAGACAAGCATACGGCCCAACTGATAGTAAGCGGTTATCGTAGCCTATGGACACCTACGACAGCAGAAGAGTCTCACTCGCACTGCTGACCCTTTAAAACTGGAATTACTGCACCGTCAATACAATAGACAAGACTGATTCACCAGTTGTCACCGCAGCGCTTCCTCGCAGAGCACTGGCAACAAGCGCCCTACTCACACATCTGCCGCAGGGGCAATCTAGGGTGTAGAAGTGGGGATGACCCTTAATTGCATCCTTAATTGTGATGTGTGTAGGCATGCAGGGGCAATTTGGAGGATTGGCCCTGCGGCGGGGCGGCAGGGGCGCGAGATTATCCTTGATCCCTAGTCGTCCCTGCCGTCGCTGCGTGTGTAGCGCGATTGGGGCAATTTCTCAATTTTTGGGGCATAACTCACTTCTTTTCTGTAGCCATTTCTTCACCCAGTATCTCCTCTTCCTTTTTATTTTGAGGTAGCACCACAGAAAGCGTTAAAGCTACTCCAATCTTTTGATTGGTCGATAATACGGGTGCCATTCTCAATACGTGTGCTCAGCTCAGCTTACTCTGGAACACTGCACGGCAGGCAAGTGTGTATAGATACTCCCGATATCGCCACAACCGCCATGCACCCTAGATTGCCCCTGCGGCAGGTGTGTGAGTAGCGCCCTTTACTTACCGCAGGAACACAACCATTCGAGAAGAATGATGTTATTTGGCTGCGAAATCCTGTAAGGCGGAGGGTACTTCCCCAGTCGGGCTGCTCAAATATAGAGTGAGAAAAACCCACTATGCCTTATCTTAAAAAGAGTAAAAGAGACATAACATGTGACTTTTCTACATGTTTTATTGAGATCGTTTTGTAATCAAACAGTTTCGACGAACCAATAAATCACTTCAGTACCCCCTCACTATTTCAATTCGGAATGAAATCAACTGCGGTGCTACCACTCGTGAGCTTGGGACACTGCGAATCGACCCTCAAGGGAAAATCAACTTTATAACATTGAAATAGGATTGGTATAGGTACCTAGATTTCAAATTAAACATTGAAACGACAGAAGAAGTCGAATAATACCTAGATTTCAATTTTGAAATGAATCACACTGAAACTATCATTTGGAGAAATTGAGTGTTAGTCAGAATGGATTTGTATAGGTATCCATAAACATAAATCTGGGGTGGGGTTATAGAATTAATGTAATTCAAAATGGACCCGAAACTAAGCAAAGCTTTTACTTGGGAATACTAAGTTAATATGATGATTATATTTAAAAACTTCTAAATAAACAAAAAGGAGTTAATTTTTCATTGTAAAAACGAGATTTACTATTCTGAAGAGTATGAACGTCTCAAATATTTAAGTAGCGTTTCAGTATTCGGATATTAGACTCATATTTTTTTTACATTTCCTATTTCTGAAATATTTTGTTTCCTTTGAAAGTTTCGAATGTTTTCACTACTATTTTCTATGCCACGGCCCGTAGTCGAACACGGCGTTTAATTGTATAACCTGACAAGTGACAATACACTCACAGATGTCAATTACACCCGTCAGATTGACAGCACAGCTGTGGTTTTGGTTTTCGTTTAGAAACACTTTTATATGAAAAATTACATTGTCCCTAGCTGAGACCTCACAAATGTTTTCAATAAAATTTCTGCTACTAATCTGTTCATGACGATTGGATTTCTCTAAGTTTTCAGACTAGATAAAAAATGTGTTTTACTATGAACGTGACCTGAATTACCTACATAATGACAGAAATAAGAGCTGCGGAAACGCGATGTCGTATTGCTCATTATACGGACTAAAATTGAAGGAAAAAATGTCATTTTTCCTTCAATTTTGATTAGTTTTGATACGTTTTATGTCAAAATTGAAGGAAAAATGACATTTTTTCCTTCACTTTTAGTCCGTATAATGAGCAATACGACTATAGGTTTGCAAAACTTGCTCGTTGATAGGAACCTAGTTATGATAAAAGTTCGCAACTCTAGACATCAATTGATTCTTAGCAATGGGAATAAGGTTTTATGCTTATAGAAGCGTAAAAGGAATTTCATCTAAAGTTGAAGCGCTCGCGGCGTAGCTTGCTGAACGTTTTTGATTGATCGTTAAAGTTTAGCAACGTTGTGCGCGGTCACAATTTGGATGGGCGACCGCAAGTGGCATTACGAGCTGAGAGCTTTCGTGCTTCGGAGGGCACGTTAAATTTCCGATTCCGGCTTAGTCGTGAAAATTCTTATCATTTTCGATTCCGACGGGATTTGAAGTGCTTTATTTAACCAACTCATCCTCGGAACCCTATGACGTGTCGGCCCAAAAATCTTGATAAGATCATATTTATCGGTTGAGCACCAATGTAGCCTAAGTGTGGTTCACAAAATTAAAAACCGTAAATGGAAAGTCAGTACGAGAAAATTACCAAATTTTTTTTTGCAAAGTTTACTTCTGACTGCACATTCTATTCTGACGATTCTAAGAATACTTACCTCATTCATCAAAATCCATCCAGCCGTTTAGGAGCAATTCGGTAATAAAGAATATTACTTACATACATGCATATATACATGCATAGAAACGCGCGATCTACATACCCTGTGACAGTCAGCCGTGTAAAAATATGTCCTGCTCACTCTAAGCAAATTAGAACAGCAAATTCATAGTGATTTCATTAGCTTCATGATTTAGTAGGTACAGACATAAAATGTTTTACGTCGAAGTATGATCTTTTATGGTACAAATGAAATGAAATTGTTTATCGTCGGAGTTAAAGATACAGCTTAGTATTCCATCGAAAGAGAGCATCATTAACACTGTGATATTTTAATTATATTGACAAAGGATTTTATCGTATTTTTATATACTACTAGCTGCTGCCCGCGGCTTCACTCGCGTGGAACCCGGATAAAAAGTAGCTTATGTTACTCTCCAGCCTTCCAACTATCTCCACACAAAAAATCACGTCAATCCGTCGCTCTGTTTTGACGTGAAAGCAGGACAAATAAACAAACAAATAAACACACTTTCACATTTATAATATGGGTGCGGATACGGATGTCCACTAAATTATATCCACAACACGAGTCCAGTTTCTCACGTATTTCATAAAGTCGCAATCGGTTCGGTAGAACCGTGTAGGGTGAGAGGGATGTATCTCAACTTTCAATCCTAAGGTCGCTAAGGCCGGCCGCACTTTGAATGTGTTTTTGTAGCGTACGTAAACATTCGTTATTGGACGTACGAATTGAAAGCGCACACTGGTTGTGTTTTTCTCCATTACATTTGTATGTTATACATTACATATATAACAATTTTGACATGTTTTCAAGATTTAAGGCGAGAGCGATAGAGGCTGTCGGAGACAAATCGCCGCATCGCCCGCCACCGCTACAAGGGGACACCGGCGAGCGGAGAGCGGGGGACGAGGCGCCGAGAGGCGCTCTGGCGCCGACCGAAACTTCACTTCATACAACTCATTCACATTCATTCAACACCAAATCACGGACCCATATAGGCGCGCGTTCTTTACGTCCTCAATATACGAACCTACCTATTTTTACAGTCCACTAGTTTCATTTAAAATACCACTGAGAATCCTCAACAGAGGCAATAGCAGCATTTACACGCAGAGATCGGACCGCGGGAAATAGCACGCGCCATTCCAACCTTTGCTAAAAACCTTACGTGTAGATGCGCGACGCTGACAGTTCGATCTGGCAAAGTTTTTAGCACAGTTTTTGTGACAGTTTTTTGCACGCATCACCGTTTATAATCGTACCACGCGCCAGTCCAAAACTGTGACAGTAATTAACACGACAGTTTTATCCGCGGTTAAATCTGTACAGATTTACCCGCGGTTCGGAACGCAGTCCAGATGCGTGGTAAAAACTCTACCGTGTAAAGGCCGCTAATGCAACCCTGGGCCAACATCTGTACGCGCCTTAACGATTCAGTATCGGCCATGTTGGCACCAGCAGCCTAACCCCACCAACTATCGGCGATCGAAAAGTTTGCAGTCTACGAGGGCGAGTTCAAATCACTGGCAACATCAACAGATTTTACATTTTTTAAAATTCATAAGTGAACACAAGCTCTCTACTGTGAAAGAAAACATCGTAAAGTAACCAGTAGCTCTTAATCAGCTCTACATTTTACCTTTTCTTTCCTGTTGATAAGGCTAATTAAGCTGAAAGGGCTGGTTTAGGTTAGGCAAGCTCTTTCCGTGGTCCATATTCAACAAGAAATTCTCTTTTAATTTTTTTTATGCAAGTCATCAAAACTTTGTCTTAAACATACCTATTCGTACCTTGAAAATGCGGATTAGTTGAAAGTATGTTTGAACTTAGTGGTTTACTCCAGTGACAAAGTTTTAAGGACTCATAAAGACTTATCATGGCTTAGCGACTTTTATAGCCGCAACCTACAATTACTTGTTCTCCAAAATAAAGAAGTGCTTATTTGTTAGTTTAATGATCACCCATCCATTTTGGCAGAATACAACGTAGCTTACGATTTCATTATAAACTAAGCAAGCTAAACCACAAGCGCTTGAACAGTTATATAATATAGAGACATTGAAACGGCTAAGAAAGTGCTTCAAGTACTTCAATTTCCATCTAACCCAAATTAAAATCTAAAACTCAAATCAGAACCGTAGAAGTTGCCTTCCTGAGTCAACTCGGAGCCGAACATCAATTCCGGAGCTAAATTTATTTGCTGCAGAAAAGGATGTTTCTGAAATTTCATTTCACTCAACCCGAAATTGAATTCTTTTACGTCTGACTCAATAATCAAGCGAATAATTTGTTTAGTGTTGGGAATAGGAAAATGAACAGCGCTTTTTAATTACTATAGACGACCTCTGTGGCGCAGTGGGTGAAGGCCCGCCTGTGACTGAATCTAAAATGCTGATAATAACCGCACCCGAACCTAATCGCTTCTCCTCGGTACTCTTTGTATGGAATTCTATGGACCAACACTCACTATATCAACTTCGTAACGTCACCGGATCGTCGCGTCGCAACCCAATAGTGAAGGAATCGCACCGCATCGCCTTTTCAGCGTTCACCTGGAACGCTGAAAAGGCGATGCGGTGCGGGCGGGGTGACTGATGGTCAACTATAACCTAGTAACCTATGAAACAATCGCAATTTCATATATAAATAAATAAAGAAATAAATAAATATTGCTGGACATTTCACACAGCATCATGTAGTCCCAAGCTAAGCAGAGCTTGTGTTATGGCAACCACATGACTGATATACTACTTATATAATTTTTTTTTTCGTAAATACATACATAATATACACAGAAAACACCCAGACCCGATACAAATATTTTCAGATCATACAAACCTTTGTCTCGCGACGGGAATCGAACCCGCAACCTCTTGCGTCACAGGCGGGCCTTCACCCACTGCGCCACAGAGGTCGTCAATATATCATACCTGACTACTCGTCTCGTTAAGTATCTACACAGAAATTAATTTATTCTCAATATCAAAAATAAACCGTAAATAAATAACGGCTGACACCTTTAGTTCCTAATTCACCTCACCCCTGAGACAAAACAAGTAAAGCACAAAATGAAGTCTCCACACCCCTTCTAATCCCGTTTACATAAAATGTATAAAGATGCTGGTATTATGAAAAGTCAACGACCCCGTAAATTATACTCAGTATGAGAGGGTACAAATTCGCAATGCTAAGTAATTGGGCTTATGGTAATGTGAACATTGGGTGGGTCAGGCCTGCTTCACTCAATATGAGAAGGTTATGGAAAACCGCAGATGCAAGCCACACAATACGTTGCGGCATCGCTACCTTAGTTTTTGACTTAAAATAGAGTTCATACGAAGCCAGTAATGCTGGCGCCAGTCCTGTAGACAAGCCAGCGTTGGCCTGGCCCCTGTTGTTTAGACGAGGCCCTTCATTAACGGATTTTTCACACACACACCCTACGGACATTTGCCAGTGACTGGCGTGATGCGTCTACACGTGTCCGCAACACTGGCGCGGTGGTTAAGGGGTATGCGGGCGGAGGTCACTAGCTTGAAAAATAGACGGGCGCTCTATTCTCGCCAGCGCTGGTAGTCAGCGCTGGCTTGGCTTGAAAAACTGTTTACACAAGGCAAATACCAAGCCAGCCTGGCTGCCTGTGTAAACTTGGCCTGGTGTAAACTATACTAGGCATAGTAAGCAAAATGCGTTTTATATAATGTTACATCTTCTCATTTTCTGCAAAAGTCACGATGTTATCTGAGCATATAAAACTTCAAACGCAACATCACGAAGTCCGTCATGGGCAGTGGACGCGTTAACATTTTCTTGGATATCGAGTTCGACTTTCGATCCGAAGGTCGTGGGTTCGAATCCTGGCCGTGCATTAATGGGTTTTACGTCTAGCACGAGCTCTAAACAGTGAAGGACAACATCGCAAGGAAACCCGGGGCTTAGTCAACGCCACAGATATTGACCATGTCTTTACTGTGGATATGGTCGGTTAAACTAAGCGGATGGTGTAGGTGCTGGGCAAGCTTACTCCATCTCAACATTGTCTCACGCTCAACAGTATCCCGTTATATGTAGGCAAAGATTGCCTCCCGACCTCACACTGTATAAATCATAAAGGTACCTAGTACAGTAGTAAAAGATGTAAATGCCTCGGATATCATTGTTTTTAAATAATTTAGTTTCAGTGCAAATAAGACAAAAGATGATAACTTTGTTTTTTTTTTGATAACTGTAAGTATAACTTTCAATATCAATTCAATTGAATTCAATTGAATTCAATTCAATTTTTATAATAACTTTCAATACCTACCAGCTGCGGTATGGTTTTACAAACTTTCCGCACGAAGTGGAATTACACTAGTGACTACTACGTAATCTGGGTCACACTAGTTATATTTTTTACATTGACCAAGGGAAATGAGTTTTGGACGGAGTTGAGTTTCAACTGCATTTATGCAAGATAGCATTACACCCTTAATCGGATCAATACTTTTTAATATTATGGAAGTCTCTAAAATATAAAACTTTTGAAACTATCATGGTTGTTTTAGTGTTTAACCATGATAGTTTAAAAAAAATATATAATCCACTAGAAATTTTATTGTTCTATTAAATCAAAATTTCCACAAGAAAACCTGTAGGCCTACTCCCAGCACTAAAAACGATATATCGTGATCGTAGTTCAGCCTAAGTTGGTGGCCAAGCCTAATTCGGAACATTCAACCAACATAGTTGAACTACGATAATTGGCACGATGTATCGTTTTCGTTTTTAGAATTAAGAGCCCTGGGGCCCTAGCCATATTACACGATCTATCGTCGCTGTAGGACGATCTATCATCGCTGTAGAATAGAACACTTCAAAATGTATAGGAATTGACGTTCTGACCACGTGACTCATCTACTTGAAACGTCAAATCCTATACATTTTGAAGTGTTTCTATTCTACAGCGACGATAGATAGTGTAATATGGCTAGGGGGGCTGCCCCCCTAGCCATATTACAGCCAGTTTCAAGTAGATGAGTCACGTGGTCAGAACGTCAATTCCTATACATTTTGAAGTGTTCTATTCTACAGCGACGATAGATCGTTCTACAGCGACGATAGATCGTGTAATATGGCTAGGGCCGCTGGTTCTTCCAGTCACATCCCATATTATAAATATGAAAGTGTGTTTATTTGTCCTGCTTTCACGTCAAAACAGAGCGACGGATTGACGTGATTTTTTGTGTGGAGATAGTTGAAAGGCTGGAGAGTAACATACATCTGATCCGGGTACCACGCGAGTGAAGCCGTGGGCAGCAGCTAGTAGTCAATATATTTCCGCCACGACAGTCACCAACAGAATCTCATTTACGAAACGTATTAAAAATTCCCAGTTGCTATTTCGTTCTCACCTGGGACGTAATGGACGGACGAAAAAGAATAGGACCAAATTAAATTTGGACTACCAATCAGGGCACGATTCCCTGCTAAAAATAAAAGGCCCTTAGCACCGGTTTCGACGATATTGAATTGCTAGTAGACCCGTCACAATAGTGCAATGTTGACAAGAATGAGGCGCTCATGGCGTAGCTTGCTCAGACGTTCTTGATTGATCGTTGAAGTTAAGCAACGTTGTGAGCGGTCACAATTTGGATGGGTGACCGCAACAGGCATCACGAGCTGAGCGCTTCCGTGCTTCGGAGGTGTGTTAAATTGTCAGTCCCGGCTTTTAAGTCGTTATGCTACGATGGAGGCCTTTAGACGGCTTAAAAACTCCGTCACCAGAGTTGGTCACTTGCTCATATGAACTTACTTTTGGCAGGAGTTGAAAATTGTTGAGGATTGTCGAAAAATGTCGATTCACTAAACAAAAAATGCAATTTTTTTTTTAACCTATACTTTCCCACTGCTAGGCAAAGGTCTCCCCCAATTGTTTCAGTAACTTTTATCACAAAAAATAAATATTGTGCAGAAGTTGAGAGAACTGCTAGACGTAATAAATTCATCCACTCTGCACTCTGGGGTAAATGGAATACTAGGCAGCATTCTGGTATTAAATGCGTGACATTTTCACAGTCTGTTCTCGTCAAGAAAAAACACTTTACCGCAAATATTAATTTGTTTTTAAGAGTCTGGTATAATACACTTTTATTGAAGGAGGCTGAATTAAATAACCATTACTATAAGTAACAAAAAGTTATGCGTGATGACGATGATAAAATACTTAATACAGGATAAAACTAGTAAATGCCTCAGATTTTAAAGAACTGCCTGCTCGAACAGTACATAGGTTTACTAAAATTCTCAAGAAAAAGATCTTTGTAGCAGTAAATAAAACCTATTTTTTCTTGACAGATGATAACGTAGAGCACATAATACGAAAGAAAAATAAGGTTATGAGAATCCAATAAAACAAGAATGTGATCTATGCGGGTTTGCCTACGTGCTCATATCGCGATTGATATAATATTGTAGATCCTTCATGCGGAAAATCTGTATGAGGGAAATGAGCTTTACTACACTGGCTTTCGATTTAATATAGCTTGATAAGAAAACTGAATTAAGTTACAAACACTTCAACACATCTTCAAGGATATATAAGCACTGAACATAATAATAATAGGTAGGTACATAATAAGTACAAAAAGTCTGTAATTCCAAACGCGTTCATGTTAGCATGTTAGCAAAAAAAAAAGCGATATTTTTAAAATTATAATAACATACTGCAAAAAAATGGGGGTCTTTATTTTGTACATATTTTTATTTGACGTAAAAATACAATTCTTATTTCTGTATTTGTCAAGCTATTGAAAAATAGAACTCTTATAATATCGTATAATCGTATCGTAATAGGCTTTGTATTAATTTACAAAAGTAAGTGGGGTGTGTTAATTTAGCATTAAAATTAAAGACACGAACAAATGAAAAACAATGTCTCTAGTAATCAATTGAATTGCCACCGTTGTCATTTTTTATCAATTTGTTCATTTTAGAGCAATACGACGACGGAAGCTCCTAGGTCACAGGTGTTCAAAAATTTGCCGTAAAAATTTGATCCTTACGCCTGATAAATTAGGGCAGTATTTCGAAAATCACGGTATCAAACATCTGTCGAAGGTGTCGACGCGAACTATAAAACCGTTTACGAGTAAAGGTCTGTACATAATGGGAAGACATTTGTATCGCATTGTGGTGTTGCCAACTGAATACTACTGTTGCTTTGCTACATTAAACCATTTGGACTTGAATTACTAAGAAAAAAGAGACACTTATTAGCTAAACTAAGAAACCACATGTCACAAAAAGTAATTTTAAACTAGTAGTTCGCCCCGAACTGAGATCTCGCGCACCGTAGATGGCCAACATTTGGATTTTCTTCTGACTACCCCTATAATTTCAAGTGCTACTACTGCCGGGTATGCCTATTGCGCTAGATCTTCATGGTAAAAAATACTAGCATGCATGCAATACATAATGTCGTGTCTAATTTTTCATTTATTTCATATTTATGAATTCTCGTCGTATTTTTAAAAGTATACGTCCTAGAATAAAAATAATAACTATTTTAGAATGTACAAATAAAGAACTTTCATTTGACACCGCACTCAATATATTTGTTTACTTAACTTTTTTTACCCCAATTATTTTCATTTTTTATCAAAATTTTTTTTATCATGAAAATAAATCAAGTAGCATCTAAAATCATTGCAAACCAAACCGCAACGATGCCACTCTCTTTTTAAGACCGACCAGTCAATGAGCTACGAAGACATCGAAACTCTATGAAACGGGAGCTCTTGCAGCTCTGGTTTCGTAGTTTTTGGTCTTTGGTCGTATTTCAAAAACTATACATCCTAGATTAAAAATAAAAACCATTTTGGAATGTACAAAATAAGCCCTTTCGTATGACACCCCACTCAATATATTTGTGTAACTTTCATAATTTACCCCCTTGGGAACCCAATATCTTCACAACCCCTTCATCGATTAAGCTCATATGCTCCACCGTAAATTTCCTTACCACAACCTATTGACCTACCAAGTTTCATGCAGATTGGATGAACGGTTCGACAGTTATGCTCGAACAACAATTCGTGAAACATACAAACATACAAACATACAAAGCAAAATCGCCCAACTTACCACTAAGATCTTTGCTCGCTTCGCTCGCTCGATCGATTATTGTTATAATATCGAAACTGAATATAATAACTAAATATAGGTAATTAAAATGTATTTGACCAGTAAATTGCAACTCGCCTCTACGCCTTTTTCAGTTATCATCAGTGATCGGAATGAGGCGGGCTAAACTACCTAAAGTTCAAAGAACAGAGGCAAAAAAGGGGAGACTTCCTTACTACAAGAATTTTATTCTTGTAGTAAGTAAGAATTTTATTGAAAGTTGGCACAATTTTCACAGTGAGTAAGTATATTTAAAATTAATGTTAATAATATTGTGAACTAATTCAAATAATTTTTCTATTTGACCGACGGAAAAAAGTTTTTTATCCTTATAATTTACATTTTAGTTTTTGTTATTAATTCAGGTAAAAAATTGATTCACCTTAATGTTAGATGTTCTTTATTATTGTCCCGGAAACGGAAATAATTGGGTCGAAAAATATCTAGTCCTAAGGCGTCTCCATTTGTCTCTGTTATTTTTCGAACTTTAGGTATTTTAGCCCGCCTCATTCCGATCACTGGTTATCATACATTGAAATCAGTCAAAGTTTTTTTTTTATTTATGGGAATAAGTAGGTATGGGTTGTTTACTTAATATTATTTCAAAGAAAACTTGCTTCATTTAATATCCCATGGACCAAATTTATGGACATTCCTGAAACATTCGCCAATTTTTCATCAAAGAAAAGGGATGCTAACAAAATAAATAACTATTCCATGAATTCTTTGTGAACAACAAAGTAACCATTAATTTTTTGAGAGCATTCTTTCGATCCGAAGGTCGTGGGTCCGAATACCGGCCATGCATTAATGGGCTTTTCTTTTCCGAAAAGAAAGCACAAATCTTCAAATTCAATTCAATATTTTTATTTGTTTCAAGTTATAACATTCTAGTTCTTAAAATATGAATTAAGTAATAATAACAACGCTGAGGCACCATATTTAGTTCGAAAGGCTACGCTACGCATTCTCTCGTATAAAAGGTACAACATACGCTAGATCTAAGATTTTAGTGAATTCAATATCTAAATTCAAAGATATTGAATTCACCAAAATCTGAGAGAATGTCTAGCGTACATTGGCGATACAATTATAATCCTGTTCCGTTAGTAGATAAAATAGTGATAAACGTAGATAGATCTGGCTATAAGGTAGCTCAGTTGGCAACACTTAGAGATAAAATGTTTCGTAGTGCGCGTAATAAATGGCATCGATGTGTTCGATTCATGGTGATTTTTATGGGTCATAGTCTGGTTTCTCCGCCTATTTTATGTTATGGGTTTTTCTCATGGTCGTTAAAATGCATAGTTAGGTGGTTATTTATTGCCCGTAATCAGTGTGTGCTATTTTGTTTATTACTGTTTTCAACGCAATTTTCCGGGTAATTTAAACGCCGACATTCTTATTGATTTTCAATCTAGCGCATTTTCATCTTGTTCGGTCTCACGGAATGAAATTAGTTGGTAACATTCTGTTAGTGTATTAAAGTAAAAATGTATTATATTCGTATGAGCTATTGGATGTCTCTGGTGGTGGAGTTCTTAGGCCACCGGAAAGCCTCCATCTTGGCATCACGGTTTAAAAGCTAAGACCAATAACGTGCCCTCCGAAACACGGATACGCTCAGCTGTTGCTACCCTTCCAAATTGCAAGCTATGCCATGATTTAACTCTGACTAGCCTGATTTCCTACTTGTCACCGAACTGAATTAATCCTATTTACGGATAAAATGTATGAAACATTTTCAAGTTCAGGTGTAGCATAAAATTCATATTTTAAAAACAACCTTCCTCTCCAGATATTCGGTAAGAGTTTCCAAGCACGTCTCCGTGATCGCACGTTACTGCCAGGTCACAGGACTGGCTGCCGGTACCAGCGCCTAGCACGACTTCTTAAAGCTGATAAGCTAGCTCGAATTTGGTTGAAAGATTTATGTAAAAAACCCAAAAACGAATCAAACAAGACGAATCAAGACGTCTGTAACTCCTTCGGCTATGTTGCAATATAAAATCTATCAGACCTTTTGGTAATTTAAGATCTTTTAAAATATGTCTAAGGGTCATAAGTCATAAGTTGAGGGCACAGGAGCACGTGGCAGATCACCCATGAGATGGACCGACCAAATCAAGACTGCATTGGACGGTCCACTACATGAATACACCAGAAGGCTGCGATACGAGATGAATGGCGTAGGGTCGTCAAAGCCACACAACCCCCTCCGACATGACGACCACGACCACTCTGTCAAGAGTGTAACGAAGGAGAAGAAGAAGGGTCATAACTGCTATGGCCATAGACTATAAATATAATGTATTTGGACGTGCCTCTGACTACATCCTTAGACATCTTCAAACTAGAATTCCTAATAAGATCTGAGAAAAGGTCTACCGCTTCTTGGGACTAATTCAGTCACTAACTTTTTTTTTATTTCAGGAAAATCAAGGTTTTCTTGCAAGTTGTGCTAAGGTTTCAGGAATTTCGGACGTTCACGGTGTGACACGCCGCTTGAAAGGCCACGTATGCTGTATTTTCGGAATAGTTTGATAATTTCGCCAACTTGATTTATTCTGTTCGCTCCAGAAGCAAAGTGTTCTCAAGAACCCATTCTTTAAATGTTTTGAAAATAAAATGCAGGAGAATTTTCGGATGAGCCAAGTATTTTCAGTTAACAACTTTAGATGTTCCCTGTAAAAGTTTATACTAAGTTATAAACAAATAAACTCCGTTTTGTCCTATTCCAAAAATATTAAACGAGCAATATTAATTTGTTTATGTGTATTCACGTTCTCGAAAATGGCTTTAACGATTTCGATGAAATTTTGGGAAGGAAGGAGGAATCAATTTTAAACTAGCTAGGTCTCATAACTGAGAAAATTCGTTTACTCGGCATTTTCACGCAAAAAAGATTTATACCCGTGCAAGCAATGTGGTTCGTAATTTCGCTGCATCGACTATGGGCTCAGTGGCTAAGCTGTTAGGGCACCGGCCTGCAACGCCGAAGGCTGCAAGATCAAATCTCAGCCATTAACAAGGATTTTTAGTTTTGTCTGTTTGTTTTTTGTTCTTTCGGGTGAATTCTAATATTTCTCTAATTGCATCCGAGCAAAACTCGGTCGCCCAGATATTAATTAATTAAATAATTAACCCGGAATATTTTTTACTAAATATGTTCTATTCGCAAGTACTCAGTTCTAAAGGCATTCAAGATTAGCCAGGTGGAAATCCGAACGTATCTTTATAAAAATAACTTTAAAATTTTTAAAAAGTATAAACTATGAAAAAAATGCAGAAATACAGAAAATGCAATGAGATTTCACTATCCATAGATATTACATGAATATTTTATATAGAAACGCCAATTCATTTTCAGTAGGAATTCCAATATTAATAAAATAATAACTGTATGAACATTTTTATAGTTGCCCAACAGAACATACAGTCAGCGTTTAAAGTAAATTGCCAATTTTATTTTATTGTTTTAATTTAATGTTGTTTTTTTTGAGTTTACACTCATTTCCTAATCACACTATCACATCACACTAATCACACTATCACACTTCACACTAATATTATAAATGCGAAAGTTTGGATGTTTGGATGGATATTTGGATGTTTAGATGTTTGGATGTATGTTTGTTCCTCTATAACTCGACAACCACTGAACCGATTTAGCTGAAATTTAAATTGTAGATAGATAGTGACCGGGAATAGGACATAAGCTACTCTTTATCCCGAAAAAGTGCCACGAAAAAATGAACAAAAAAAAAGTAGTCCACGCGGGCGAAGCCGCGGGCGTCAGCTAGTATCAAATATAATATTAGTAGGACTAGTTGATTATTCCGTTTTGTTTCCATTTAAAGTTGAAACAAATATTTGCATGTTAAAATTCCAAGTAGTTCCAAGAACCTACGTAAATATTGTTTGAAAATTCATAGCTTTTAGATGTTACAAAACAAACTGTTTTCATTATAATATTATTTACTAGCTTCCGGCTACGGCTTCGCTCGCGTGGTACCCGGATATAATAGCCTATGTCCTACTCCCAGTCATTATCTATACTTATCTACTTTAAATTTCAGCCAAATCGGTTCAGTGGTTGTCGAGTTATAGAGGAACAAATATATGTATGTACATACATCCATCCATCCAAACATCCAAACTTTCGCATTTATAGTATTAAATAAATAAATAAATAATGCTGGACATTTCACACAGCATCATGTAGCCCCAAGCTAACCAGAGCTTGTGTTATGGGAACCACATGACTGATATACTACTTAAATACATATTTTTTTTTGTAAATACATACATAATATACATAGAAAACACCCAGACCCGAGACAAATATTTTGTATAAATATTAATGTGATTGTGTAATGAATGTAAAAGTGTGATAAGTGTGATTAGTGTAATTAGTGTAAAGCGTTATAGTGTTATGTGACTAGTTTACGTAGCTGACTGTGCTTATACCATTTGCGATATAAAAATGCAGATAGCATAGCATAATGCCTGCAAAAACTTTACTTTAGGGTAGCTGCAGTTTTGTTAGCTTGGTTTAAAATTAAAAACAAAAGTTAGTTGTGTTGCAGTTTTTTTGGAGATTCATTGGTGTTGATTGGGAGGTTAGTGTTGAAGAGTTAGTTCCACTAATCACACTATCACGCTAATATTATAAATGCAAAAGTTTGGATGTTTAATGTTAGGATGTTTGGATGGATGTATGTTTGTTCCTCTATAACTCGACAACTACTGAACCGATTTGGCTGAAATTTAAAATATAGATAGATAATGACCGGAAATAGAACATAGACTACTTTTTATCCCGGTACTACGTGAGCGAAGCCGCGGGCGGAAGCTAGTATTCCATACGTGACAGGTTGCAAGCCCATCGCCGCTTATAGAAAGCTAACTTCAAAGTGGTCATAGCGGTCCTACTGAATAAATGATTTAAAAAATAACTGGTTTCCTTACGATTTTTAAATGTTTAAAATTTAATTGAAACTCATCTGTATTCACTCAATGGTTTAAAAATGTGTCGAAATTGCAAGGCTGCCTCGCTGTATGGACGGGTTTGCCTCGCGAGATAATTATTGAACATTGCCTTAAATTGAGCATCCTCGCAATAACGATATACAGTACTTCCAAATAAATAATGGGCACAATTATTTCATGTTTTCTGAACAGATTGACAGCGTCTAGGCAGTATTGATACGAAGACGTGCGCTTCTGTTACATTCTATAGAATGTGACACACGTCGTCGTTAGCTGTGAAGCTCGCACGGCTTGCAACTAATTTGCTTTTCATAAAAATGACATTGATATTTATTTGGTTTGCAATAAAGTTGAAATTATGAGTAACTAGCTGCTGCCCGCGGCTTCACTCACATGGTACCCGGATAAAAAGTAGCCTATGTTACTCTCCAGCCCTCCAACTATCTCCACACGAAAAATCACGTCAATTCGTCGCTCTGTTTTGACGTGAAAGCAGGACAAATAAACAAACTAATAAACACACTTTCACGTTTATAATTATGGATACGGATTTTCATTTCCAAATTACTTTTTGTCAATCGTTTTTGTGATTTTATTTAATGAAGGTATTTTAGGAAGTATTTTGAATTCATAAAAATGTTTTTGGAATTCTAAAACAGAAGAAACAGGCGAACACGACCGTCGTGACGCAGTACTCAATCAAGCAACCGTGACTGCCATAACTAATCGCATTGATGGATGAGTTACCTTTGAACCATTTTCCCGAGAGATAAAGTTCAAAATTCGGATCAAAAATGCATACGATTCGATTATTTTGTTCGGAAAGTTGACTCTTTTCAGTGAAGAAAGGTCACTTTGAGAATTCAGAATACGTTTCGAGAAGGTCTGAATCTGCGCCAACTAATATTACAAATCTATTGTAATACTAGCGAACGCCCGCGGCTTCGCCTGCGTGGACTGCTTTTTTTTATCCCACGGGAACCGAACATTTTTCCTGGTTAAAATTTAGCCTATATGTTATTCCAGAACCTAAACTACTACGTTTCGAATTTCATCAAAATTGATTTAGTAGTTATGGGGATACGTGGTAACAAACATTCAAACACATACACGGACTTTCGCTTTTATAATATTAGTAGGATTAGTTGACCGTGCTACGGCCGACGCTCGACTTGGACCCGACACGATCTAGCGTGTGTCATCCTTAATGCTTACTTTATAATGAACCAAAGTAAAAACGAATAGAAAAAAGACTACAGGCTTAATAACAGTAAATAAACTTAAAACAGTTACGCAGGTACGAAGATAAATAGGTATGTTTGTTCCAAAAAACTTTTTACTGTTTATAATGCATAAAAGATGCAAAGATAGGTAAGTACAAGATATTAAGATGCACGAACTTTTTAAACGCTTCAAAGTAACTATTCTTCGCAACAAATATTAAGTAGATGCTAAGAAAATTGAAAATTCCGGAAATTCACGACTGTGGAGAAGTTTTCTTAGAATATTTCATTCAGTAAAAAACATGTCGACATTTCTATAAAGAATCATATAATTCACAATAGCGTGTACGGAAAAAGAGTCAATAACAATAAAAAAAAAAATCTAATGCAAAAAAAAAATTGTATTCAGAACAGACAAGTAGAAATATAGTTTACAGAAGTACGATCAAACTGCAAAAGTTAATAACTGTGTAGCAGCTTCAACGCCCATATCCTTAACGAAAACATGCTTCTGATTAGAACTAATTGAACCTAATCAATAGATAAACAGACAAGCATAACAAATAGCAAGTTACGTGTAACCTGAAGAACAAATTGGGCGAGCAGGCGAGCTAAGAGATGAAACCTTTTGTAAACGCCTGATTCACGTTCTACTAGGTACACAGAGTTCTAGAAACTTTTCTGAGAAAAGCACGGCATATCCATGACCGCGCGACAGGCCTCCCCCCATTGACTGAGGGCCTCGGTATATTTAGACGTTGCGTAAGCGCTTACGCACAGCATGCGATCCGAATTCGATCCGAAAACTACACTATACAACGTACACTGCATATCTTGTGCTACAACTAACAAAATCCGATGAAAAGCGAAGGGTGCTGAAATGGTCGTGATTTCGGTCGAATAAAATCAATCAGCGGACCTAAAAAGGTCGCTAAAGCTGAATCACAATATGAAATGAACTATAATGCCGTCTCTTTTCACTCACAGTCAATGAAAAGAGATGGCAATATTTCAATTCCTTTAATGCGATTCTGCAATAGCGACCTTTTTAAGCCCGCACAACTTTTATCGAAATACATAACATACGTACTATACATAAGTAAATAAAATCATGCCTCTTTCCTGATCCTGACATACCTCTTTCGCCTCATGCACATATCGAAATGTAGTTAAAATTTTAGAGCCCGCAAATCGACAGTCCTTTTGCAGTCGTTTGCTATTGAAATTTGAACTTAAAAAATTCAGCAGTAAAAGTTGAACCACGAAAGTTGGCACAATTTATTGTTTTTAGTTTGAAGATTGCTGTTCGTTTAAATTTAATTTTGAAATCAGAGCAAACAATGCACTCACGCAAACCGAATACGGTACTAACCATAGTACTTTTGTCGGATTCGGATTGTATGCAGTGCGTAAGCGCTTTAAAGAAGGCTGACCCTAATTATGGACTCATTGGACTTGGGCCATCATTCGACGGAAGTCCAAGATTATAACTATTTTTTATGAGTGGATTTTGCGGCTTTTAGTCGAGACAGACGGCGGTAAATATGTGGGTGTCAATTGAAGGCGTCGTATGCATTATGAATTTTTGTACGTGAATATTTTACATACAACTTTTTAACTGAATATCTGAGTAATAAAGGAATGGGAAACCCTATATAGCAGTTTTGCTCACACGTCAGACATCAGTGCGTAGAGAAAGTAGTGTCGTAATGAATGAATGAATGAATGAATGAATGAATGAATGAATGAATGAATGAATAAATGAATTAATGAACACTTTATTGCATGGAAGCAGGATACAAAACTTAAAATTAGATAAATTAGTAGAGTACCTAGTAGTTAGATACAATAGGATACAATAGATAATTTATGTGTTTCAAAATTGTTACATAATTTGTGACGTACTTATACGTTGTAAAAAGTCAGTGAACATATTCAGAATTTGAAAACTCTGTCACATCTATTTGTAAAAATATTATTTTTGTTTTAATTAGTACGGTGTGGAAAGTTACTTAAAAATTAATAAAAAAAAATTTTTGTGGTTGACTTGTAGTCTAACCCGACAGTATTTTCTAAATAAATTAAATTAAACCAATAAGCCCGACGAGTCTAGAATATGAGTTCTTGAAGTCTAGTACTACTAAAGAAGTATATTAGTCTACACAAGAAATTCTTAAAATTTCATCACCGGAAATATGAAACAAAGCGTTCTATGTTTGTAATTTTATGCGAAAAATTTCGTATTCAATTCTTTAGTAAAAAATCTTTTCATAACTTGTGTTGAAAAGCATATTTCACGGCTAACACTAACTTTGTACGAAAACATTTTCATTTTGTTAGTCCATTACGAAACACATTTCAGTGTGTGCCTTCCATCACTCACAATACAAATAATACATGAAAAACGAATACAAAAAAGAATAGGACTCTATTTTCAGCAGAATAAAACTGCACTTCATTTTTTTATAACAAAATATTTATATCACAAATAATAATGGCAGTTACAGTCAAAACAAAAAATTAACAAAAGTTTTGTAAATTAGTTGCAAGCTAGATAACGCTGATTATTTTAATCAAGACACTAGCGAAAGCCTACGGCTTCGCCCGCGTGGACTACGATTTAATTATCCCAAGGGAACAATACATTTTTTTCCGAGATAAAAATAGGGCCTATGTGTTCTTCCAGAACCTAAAATATCCAGTGAAAAGATCCACTATTAATGACTTTTCTTATGACATAGCAAAAATAAGTAAAGCTTTTATCCAAAATGTAAAATTACGTTACATAATAAAAATACTTACCTCTTTTTTTTTTTCTTTTGGCTTCGCACGGTTTGTGCATTTAGCCAGTGTCAAGTAATAAAACCACTTAAAAATCAGTAACTCAAATTCATACAATCCAATTTTTTTTTTTTTTTCTTTATTTTGGCTTCGCACGGTTGTGCATTCAGCCAGTGTCAAGTAATTATTATTCTTCAAGTTTACAGATAAATAGGATAAATAAATACATATTACAATACTTAAATATAATATCCCACCCCCTCCCCTTGTGCCTCAGTAAAGATGTGGGCCTTTACTGAAACATCAACACGGACTTTTTGGAAGAACTTGAAAAGCAATGTTAACCAATTTTGTTTCACTTCCCCACACATAAGCACGTTCACGAACACTTAACGGTTAATAATCCACCATTATTACACATTAACATTCGAAGAAACACAAGTTTTGGAAAATAAAACAAAAATGAAACTTGACTTCTCAAATTCCCGCCAAAAAGCCTACAATCCAATTAAAAATAAAAAGGTCTGTGTGAAATGTTCATAACCTCTTATAAATAGCCAACTACCACACCTTTACCAAAATAAAAACAAGAATTTATTGTTTAAATTAAGAAGGGGAAGCATTAAACGTTAAATATGCACCAGAAACACATGTTGGCCTAATAAACCTTTTTGTTTACTGTTTTGTACTATTCCTGTCCCGTTGACTTCCAAGAAAGGAGTAAAACACACTTCCCAAAAAGAAAGACAATTCTTTAAAAGTGTTTTTAGAAGTTTTCTGAGTAAAGTAAATACCCAAATACCTTACCTCTCGACTTTGGGCATCATCACACAGCGTTTTTACTGTTTTCTTCCGGGTATTTATCAAGTAAATTACCTTTTTATTTTTCGACTGGCGTGACGTTTCGACTGGATTTCACCAGCCGTGGTCGCGGGAAGACTGAAGTATTAGATATAATACCCGGATACATATTATGTATTAAATGTGTGTTCTGATCGCGAAAGTTTAAAAAAGACAATTTTCTTCCATACCTTTGTGATACCAAAAATTATAATACTACGCTGATGGATGTCCATTTTTCTCTACGCACTTTCAACATGACAGGAATATGTGTATGTATGTATTGGTAATTAATGTAAGAGTACGGTTTGCTGAAGGTTACAAGTATAAATAATGTAATTTTAGATTTTTGAGTACCTACCTGCAACTCTGTTACACTATTCTATGAATACACTGTATTAGTTTGGGCTATGTCTATAAATTGAGAAACCAAATTATCAAATAACATAAAAGGAATTACTCCTAATCTTTGAAATTTTGAATGAAAAAAGATTACAAAATATTCATCTTTAAATATCACATTATCACACTAATGCGAAAGTTTGGATGTTTGTTTGTTCCTCTATAACTCGACAACCACTGAACCGATTTGTCTGAAATCTATATCTATCTATACTTATAATAAGAATGAAATCAAAACCCAAACTTATAAGTATTCAATTAAGTGAAGTCAGTTTTTGATCTATATAACCCTAGAGCCTCAAAACACTTCGTAAGCGCGATCTAGAGCGCAAAAAGTGCTGTAATCTGTGACTTCAGTTCTCTGTTCGCTGTTCGCACTGATCTCAGAAATGGCTTAACCGAATTGGATGCAGTTTTCACTGATGTATTGTGGTAAGTCTGGACCTTTTATTAGTGTTAGTTTCATCAAAATCCGTTCACAAATAAAAAAGATATGTCCATTTAAAGAATGTACTGTGACTTTAGTAAAAAAATAATATAAAAAAGGATGTATCTTTTTTATTTGTGAACGGATTTTGATGAAACTAACACTAAAAAATGACTCAGGCTTACCACAATACAACAGTGAAAACTGCATAAAAATTGGTAAAGTCATTTCTGAGATGAGTCATATATTACCCAGCATAGTTCTGTTCTGAACTAAAGTCCCACAGTTACCCAGCATATCCAAGTTACAATGAACTTTTTGCATGAGTTTCAATATTATTAAAAAACTCTTATCACAAGTAAGTAATTAAATACGACAACTTCAATCATTAAATTTAAAGTTTTTTCGAGAACGAAGGACATAGAGACATCTATTGGAGCTAGCTGAAACCAGATTGTGATATCTGGTTCCCATAGTAGCTACAAGCTTTGCTTAGTTTAGGGCTAGATGGCGCTGTGTGTCTCCAAAAAAAATATTAATAAAAAATTAAAAAACCCGGTGATCTGAAAAGTTGGAAATAATCTATACTTATCTTTATCTTTAATCTATACTAATATAATAAAGCGGAGAGTTTGTTTGATTGTTTGATCGCGCTAATCTCTGGACGTACCAGTTGGATTTGAAAAAAAATCAAAACTAGATGGCGGGACTAAAAATGACCATTTTCTGAATCGCGCTGATGAAAACACGCGGCAGTCACTTTAGTCTACGCGTGATCTAAAACATTTTTTACTAAACCGACTTCAAAATAAAGGAGGTACTCGATTATTTATTACTCGAAGATGCCTGGACCGATTTGGAACATTATTTTTTTGATTGAAGGTGGTGTCTTGCTCAGATCAGGTCAGGATCTGATAATGGAATCCTGGAGCTGTTCTACAGAACCCCTCAGTAAATAGGCCGATTGAGTTGAAACTCGGCAAACCTGTCAAGTTTCAACTAGGTACAATGTAATAATATGGTGACAGTGAGCTGATCTGAGGATGGAGTCAGGAGCTGTTCAACATAACTCCTCAGTAAATATGCCGATTGATTTGAAACTCGGAACTCAGCATATCTGTCAAGTTTCCAATATAATGTAATGATATGGTGACATCGAGCTGAAGGGGAAGGGGGAGAGGGGGAGGAGGAGATGGGGACGGGGACGGGGACGGGACGGGACGGGACGGGACGGGACGGGGATACATGACACAAACTTATTTAATTTAAAATCCAAAAAAATCTGTTTATGTACAGAATATAAAACCAAACACTTTTTTACTTCACTTCACGTGGCATTGCAACGCATGCCGGGTACAGCTAGTTTAAAATATAGATAGATAATGACCGGGAATAGGACTTTTTATCCGGGTACTACGCGAGCAAAGTCGCGGGCCTAAGCTAGTATTTTATTCGTAAACCAAGAGGCTATGTAAAAAGTTTGCGACCTGCATGTTTTGTTATGCAGTTCAGTTTTACGGGTTTTTCAATTTGGGATGGACTGAGTACCGTGAAAGCGTCGAGTGTTACTCTAAAATGTTATTTGCCTTTGTATGGACAAAGGATTTTGGTAGAGGCAGGGAAACTATTTGGATATGCCTGGATCAAGAGCTATGGAGCTGTACCCCAAGTCAGACAAAGGCTATTTAGGGGCATAAGCCTGAGGCATGGAAACTACTGGCTTGTATTTTGCACGCTATATCAAAATATGTTACACTTGAGTGCTAGCTTCGAACATGGTTTACTTTGTCCTGGCAGAGCTGGTACCCTTTCCTTCAGAAGTACCGTAGAATAGTGTTTCGCATACTTTTTGAGTTTAAGGTACATCTAGGAAATCGAAAAATTATGAAGGTAAACCATGAAGTTGTTTAGTTGAACATGGCGGTCAAAATTTGGAGTAACTTAACTGAGGTAGGTAACCTTATTTTTCCGCGGCACACCAACTAATGACCACTGTACACCAGTGTGCCGCGGCGCACCTTTGCGGAACAATGCTGTATAAGGTGGTAGTAAAATCGTTAAATACTAACAGATACTGAAGTATTACAAACAAATAGTCTTCTTTGGCATTATATTTGTGTCATATTTCCAAATTTTCTCTAGACGTGTTTAGTGCCGACAAATGTTTCGATTCATCCGGACAATCTTTTTTTGGGTAAGAGGAAGAGACTCGCGGCCATTCGTGAAACGTTATGATTATTTTTAGATGCATAAACTAGTTTTTGATGATTCACACGAAAACTAAAAACCAAACAATGATAGATTTAGGCTGGATTCGCCCAAAAGTGGATTAAATTTTTACTTGAGACTAGTAGGTGGCCATACAAATTATCCTGGTAATAAGGTGTCATCTTTAGAATGTTAAAATATTCAAACAAACAGTAGTTTACTCTCGAGACTAAACTTAATCCAGTTTGGTCGAATTCAGTCTAGTCTGATAGGTAATTAAATGTCAGGGTTGCAACAGCGTGCCAAGGAGGCACATAGCTGAATGTGGGTCGATTCAATAAATTGCATTGATTTCGAGCAAACAAGATCGCCATGCATGTTTCACCATAACGCACGATCAGTACAGCCACAGTGGGTTCATTCATATGCAAGGATATTGTGTAACATGTCAACACAATGTACCGTCTCCGGCAATCTTTGGGCAACGCCCTAAATCGGAATTCGGATAGCTATCCTTTGCCACGCTTCGCCAGTTCTAATGGAATTATTGAGTGCGGGCCAGAATAGGCCCCTTGTATGTATATATTCGTAAATGTTTGAATAATGTATCATATACATGATTATAAACAAAATTATGCAATGGTAGTGAAATCAGGATTCAAAACGTAATAATTCATGTAATAATCATGAACTCATACATATTTAGACAACTGTAAAGGTAATTATTTTGGTAATTACTATTATGCCTTTACTAAGACAGGTTTCTAAAGCTGAGAAGTCAATAAACCTTTTCATAGCTACTTGCTTCAACAGTATCGATTTAAAATGTCAAATAAGCAATTAAATTACTACAATCGTAAGATTACTTAGAACTTACTAAAAGTCATTCTCTTTTAAAATTCTACTAGGTACTATCAATCCTTCAACTTTTATTAACTTCAATTTATTTGTCTTAAAAAAAAAATTGCGAACCTTTTCATTACTTTTGAATCAGTAGTTTTATACTGCATTCTGAAATGCCGACCAATATTAAAGTTTCAGCGACAACATTTCTTACCCAAAAGCATTTTTAGAACAAATATTAGGTTATGAATGATATTGCAGTGAATGCTTTGTTCATTGAAATTTTCATAATGTTGTATTTAACTTTGAAGAAGAGATAAATTATGTAAAAATACTATTTGTTATAAGTAATATAAATACAACAGTAATTATTATTAATAAAACATGGTCTATGTCAGAGACTAAATTTAGTTACCTATAAAACAATTTTTAATTACTAAGTTTTCGATAAAGATAATTATTAGGTCTGCTTGTATTCAAATACTAACATTTGAACACTATTAAGTGACTGTTTTACTGTCAAGAAGTCGATATTTAATTCGATAAAGTATCTACAAATTTAGTTTCTCCACGGTTTTAGAGCACGAACCTAAGATTACGTTTGGAATCAGAGTCGCATACCAAATGAATGACCTCAATATCTGTGAATGAAATAGCCGTGGTTGCGAATCTCATCAACTAATCAAGATTATCACGCTAGTTCGCCAGACAGAATCGAGACGCTGATGCAATGATTAGGCTGGTTTTAGTGTCACGCGTACCGTCAGCGCTGATAGGCGAGTTATCTTTATTACAATGAAGTAAGGATACTGATTGTTCAGCACTGACGAATGCAATCAGCGTTGCCATTTTTGCTAAACAATCAGTATCCTTGTATCAATGTAATAAAGATCACTCGTCTATCAGCGCCGACGGTAGGTACGCGTGACACTAAAACCAGCCTTAGATTGAATCCACAGTATAAACCAACACATACATAGAGTCGGATTCAGCACTGAAGTCCGATAGACGCAGCGCTGCTATCGCAGAACTAGGTTCTGTAAAAAATTACTAATTGTCCAAATAAGTAAGGCTTGAACAATAATAATTATGCTTGTTTGTACGTTCGTTAGCTCTACACACTAGAACAACTGAACGACCTTGACTAAAAAAGCATAATAAAGTAAATAAAACAATTAGTTCCCGCTTTTGCCGTAGGACTTGAGTGCTGAATCCTACTCTATGTTTCTGTATGGATACACATACAGTAATGTATTTCACGAAGACCTATGTTTGTTTTAGTGCAATCACATAGTTTTATGTTTGAGCTAATATACTGAGCTACTATACTGAGTTTTAGTGTTCGTAAATCGAGGAATGACTTACTGAATTTTCGCACACTAAAACAATATGTATTTAATTGTAAAAGCTAAAAGGTATTCGTAAAAAACAATATTTATTCTACTTACATTTTAGTAGAAATCCATACCCATTATTATAAATGTGAAAGTGTGTTTGTTTGTTTGTTTGTCCTGCTTTCACGTCAAAACGGAGAGACGGATTGACGTGATTTTTTGTGTGGAGATAGTTGGAGTGACATAGGCTACTTTTTATCCTGAAAAAATGCCTGTTTCCCGTGGAATAAAAAGTAGTAGACCACGCGGGCGAAGCCGCGTGCGTCCACTAGTAGGTACCTAATATATTTGTTCAGCTGGAAGGAAAAAATATTTCCAGAATGTTATAAGGTTTAGACTTCAAATCAATTCTAACCTAATAATTTTCTTTAAACAGACAAACTTATAGTTTATTAATACTAAATTTTCAGTATCACTCATAAATTATTCAGTAGAAAATGGTAGAACTCAGGCGAAGTTCTGAAACTTATAGATGAAACTTATTTTGAGACTGACCAGTTTGATGAACTTTTTAGGATCATTTGTATCAAAATATTGTTATTAAAGTCTACACTCTACTTTGATTATTTAGCTCGTATTTTAAACACTTTTCATCAATTTTCCTAGAATGAGTTTTTTATTCAAATTGGTTCAATGTGTTGATTGATACGTCAGAGTAATGAGAAGACTCCTTTCACCCGAATATGAATCGCTACTTAGTTTAAGTGGTGCTTTTCATTGACATTGCCTGTCATTAACTGTCATCCTACTAATATTATAAAGGCGAAAGTCCGTGTGTGTGTGTGTGTGTGTGTGTGTGAATGTTTGTTACCACGTATCTCCATACCTACAAAACCGATTTCGATGAAATTTCGAATTCAAATAGTTCAGGTTCTGGAATAACACATATGTTGCTTTTTATCCCGGAAAAATGTAGGTATGGTTTCCGTGGGATAAAAAAATAGTAGTCCACGCGGGTGAAGCCGCGGGCGTTCACTAGTTTTTGTATCCGATTCTGAAGAGAAATATGTCTCAAATAGATTATAAGTACGTCTCAAATAATTAAGTAGCGTTTCAGTATTAGGGCATGAAGAGCTCTAAGCAATTAAGTTTCTAAACAGATAGTCTCGAAAGCTGCACTCTGTGTTTAGATAGCGAGCAGAGACTCCGCTCATCCCAGATTTCAACGCATCCCATTAGCAGAAACATCTAATTTCGGTGTTTGCCGTTCGAACAAACAAACCCGGCTGCACCTCATTAAGCCGTGTTTATTTTCGCATGTACAAATACGAGCGATATTCGAAAACTTACGTCTTTGATGTCGTTTTGCGCGCGACAGAGTCGGAGTCTTCGGCGGTTTGGTTTTGACGCTTCGGTAGCAGTAAAGGGGTTCATCCTTCCCTTTCTGCTTGGAACTTAGTTTGAAATTGAACATTTCCTTCACAATTCACTTCACTTCACATCACACGTTCTGTCATTTTCCACCGCAGTCGAGGCAACGTGCGCTCGCGCGTTCGCTTCTAAATATTGTGAGTTGTTGTTTTCTGAGCACGCGTCGATTAAATATAGAATGCGTGCGTCTGCGATGGCTCGCGTCCGCTTTTTTTTAATAAATAAAACTGATACAAATATTACCGGCAATAAAACATTAATAGTGGCGCGGCCTTTTTATCTTGGTTTAATGCACGGTTTTAGTTCGTATGTCTATTTGTGTGATTGATATTTACTCATATTGAATACACATGCAATAAAGAATACTATATTTTCGTTAGATTGTTTATTATATTAAACTCTGTAATACTAAACTAACATAAAACTTGCAATACTTATGTAAACAAATCTCCAGCTGTTTTAACCAAGATATTAATAGATTTTATACTCATTACGTGGATCTTATGTTGCCAAAACATTTAAAGTTACACAAAAATATATACATAATTATGTTATGCAACTAGCCGCTCGCTTACAAAAATAAACGTAGACACGCTCTTAACGTAGGGAGACTCAATGTCAGTTAAAAACGTGAATGAAAACCTGCCAAGACATTATAAAACTTCGGAGAAGTTCTTGAAAAACAAACTGTATTATAACCACCCAAGATATAAAGTAGACTTTGAAACTAATAGTATACTTAGCTTTTCTGTAACGAATGCCTGAATACTGAAACGCTACTTAAATATTTGGGACTTTCTTATCATTTGAGACGTTCTTACTTTTCAGAATCGTATACAAAAATGGCACTTAATGATAAGCACTTAAACTAAGTAAATAAATAAAAATGTTACATAATGTTAAAATCTGCCAAATGTGTAGTGGCTACTCTTACTTGAAATAAAAAAAAAACAAATTTCGTTCATTCAGTAGGACCATTAGGATCACTTTGAATCGTCATAAGAGCTAGGTGATTCTTTCGCGACCAACACCGTAAAGAATCAGGGCAACGAACACGACGGTATGAGGCCTAGCTTTCTTTAGAGTCAAGTTGACTTCTCTATAAAAACAAAAGTCTGAATTTTAGATTGTCTATCGTACCTTAAGGGTTGAATGTTGTCTATTTCGTTTCATTTATGTTAGAAAACCGTCTAAAAGCTTTTTCTCTTACACCTTTAGGTATTACCTGCACACCATAATTTACAAACGTGCTCAGGAGTGTATAGAAAAGGTGACCCTAGAACTAAAGCGATTATACCAACACCACACAACCCTAGTGATGTCCTTTTAAGGAGAGCTAATCCATAATTACGGATAAGGAAGTTGGAAGCCGGATTTATCTCATTATTTCGTCTTCAGCATCAGTTTTGTAAGCATGCACCAAATACAGATTTGGATGTAAGTCTATCCGCCTACATCATTCTGAAAGATGTTATGCCTTGAAGGTCAAAATTTACAAAAAAAATAATACATATTTCCAAAATGAATAAAATTTTAAACAATGATTACTGGTGGTCCCCGATTTTATTTTTATGTCTTTAGAATGCTAATTTCAATGTTGTTCAATGAAAATAAAGTACCTACTTACTTAATTAATAAAAAAAATCTGACATCAAGAAAACTTCATTATTTTATTTCAATGCATAGTCCATTGATCCAATCTTAATAATAAAGTGAATAAAATTATTCTCAAAAAAACAGGATAAGGGAAAGATGTTTGTGGAACTAATGCCAATCCTGCGAAAAACACCATCCATTTCAACGCCACACGCTATATCCTGAATATTACCTCTAATAGTACCTCTGTGGCGCAGTGGGTGAAGGCCCGCCTGTGACGCAGGAGGTTGCGGGTTCGATCCCCGCCGCGGGACAAATGTTTGTATGATCTGCAAATATTTGTCTCGGGTCTGGGTGTTTTCTATGTATATTATGTATGTATTTACAAAAATGTATTTAAGTAGTATATCAGTCATGTGGTTGCCATAACACAAACTCTGCTTAGCTTGGGGCTACATGATGCTGCGTGTGAAATGTCCAGCATTATTTATTTATTTATTTATTTATTGTAATGTTTTTTTCCTAAGCCTTATTATTACGACGCCGTGCTGAATTCAGAGTAGTTTTTTCCGTACTTTTCCTGGAAGTTGTCAGATAATTGGAACATCACTAAACAGCATTAGGGTCTCGTTAAGTGAGTAATTAAAGTCTGCCGCACGTAGCCCGTACCGTTTTACCTTGGAACCTACACGGGAAGATATTCTCACCAAATCTATACCGTTAAATAAAGCGGAAGAGATTTTTGATTTTTTGTTTGTTTGAGCGTGCTACTTGAAATTTTTTTGTGCATTTGATAGATTTTTTCTTGAATCCCCTCGGACCGCGCATGGCGGAGGCAGACTCAAACTTATTTGGTTGGTTAACAAACTTATTTACTCAAACATACTAACCCTTATTTGGAAAATTCGTTTTTTTTTTCAGCATTGTTTTATAAATATTTATAAATTTTCTTATCTAAGGCAGCCTAAAAGTCTAGGATTAGAATCCAGGTTGTTACATCTTTGTGGAAACCTTTCAATAACAAATCGTTGAACTGCAGCTACTAGGAAACATCGTCGATTCTTAGAATGGATTACTTATAAGCTCAAAGAATACGGATATTGATATCGTAAAAATGAATACTTTATACAAGGACCGGCAATGTTTTGATTCGTTTAGCTTTATCAGACTGTCCTTTACCAAGATGCGTGATCTCTTAGAATACTTATAATAGACATAATTTTTAATTTTTTTGTTTCTCGTCTATTGTGTTCTGTCGCTACTATAAATTATTAAGGTACTTACTTATAAAAAATCTAAATTAAAAATATAATATCTTTGAAAAAAAAATTTACATACGTTATCATTTCTTAGCCTTAGATGGGAATCGAACCCACTACCTGCGAGCAGAAGGGATTACTATTAACTACCACCAACGGGACCGAGCTTGAACCGGTGTACGTCTTACCGCAAACACCGCCATGTTGAATTTTCCCGTACTTACCTGTAACAAAATTAAATGTTTTAGTAAAATGTGAAGCACCGAAAAAAAAAAAACATTATTGTTTATTTTGTCGTATTGTCGTATATCCTTATCTTTTATTTTAAACTTTATCTTTATTATTCTTATCTTAAACTTTATCTTTTTATTCACATTTTTTTTCCTTAGCCCAAACTGTCCCACAGCTGGGCAAAGGCCTCATCCTCCTTTTTTTTACATGAGAATGTAAAAAAAAACTTTCTGAGATATTTTAATTATATCTACAGAAGAAACTGTAAAATCGTTAATCATGTAGCGCGATCGCACAGAATACCTTTCCGTGTGTGGTTCACTTTAACTAGCCGACATCACATTACACCCCACATCATTATGTTACCATGTTACGCTATGGCGAATAAAGCAAGTGTAACATAAATAAAAAACTTATAATTCGTGGAAATTTAAAAATGTTATACAGTTATGCATTTTATTCGCGATTTACACGATAAAAATAAATTGTGTTATATTGAGTGTCTTGGGCGCGCTTCCGTCAGACAGTGGCTTGGATCAGTTGAGCTACCTATTGATCGTTTCCAACGATCCTTAGGTGGCTCAAATGGTTCTTTTTGTATTTTATAATGTTAAATATTATTATCAACGGGATAATTACCATGATTATTGAGTTTTGTTGCTTCCCGATATTTCGACGCAGTTGCATGCGCCATGATCACGGGTAACTGAAGTCTTTGCGAGGTAGAGTGATCATGGCGCATGCAACTGCGTCGAAATATCGGGAAGCAACAAAACTCAATAATCATGGTAATTATCCCGTTGATAATAATATTTATGTTCGTAACCATGATAGTTTCAAAAGTTTTATAATGTTATTAAAATATGTAGTAGTTTAGTTTCTGTACATAAATATTATTGTGATCACGATTGTATTCGGATCACAAAAGTGAAAAATATATGGTTCCCGTGGGATAATAAAAATAGTAGCCCACGCGGGCAAAGCCGCGGGTGTTCACTAGTATTATATAGTCAAACCAGCAGTGCAATTAGGGCTTCCACAAATGCGTCCGATTTAAAGATTTTCTTCGAAAAGTTTTATTTTTCCAACGAAGAAACGTCACATTCCGAATTCGGAAAGCATTCCGAGGTCTGAATCTGAAATATTAATTCACAATGAGAAGTATTAAATCACCTTTAGTATTAAATCACCAGCGGAATCCTCCGAGACAAGTTTAATTAACTCTAAGAAAGTTTAGAAGACTAAAATCAAAGAACTAATAAGACTGTGGCATAGAATTGAAACTCTTAGGTCTACAAGTACTAGATCTTTTAAACAATCTGTCTTTTTATATACTTACATGACGTGTTACCCTATGTATACTGATACTAATATATTTTGACACTGATACCAAATACATTTCTGATTGTCTTTTTTTGGCAAAAACCACCTCCAAATTTTTCCAATTATCTCTTTCTCTCTGGAATACTCGTATACATCGTATTACAAAAAACTTAGGAACCTGAAATTTATCATGTTTACCCCGAGTGTTTACCTAACAAACTAAAACTTATTGTCTATTTTGAGAAGTCAATTTAAATATTGCATTTTTTTTATTACTCTCATATTATAAAATAAATGATGAAAGAATTCAAACGAATTAACATTCGTTTGAGCTTTAGGATTAAATACTTTTTGAATAACAATGTCAATTTTCATACAAAACTGACAAGAGTCAATGTCTGAGACATGACTCAAAGTTTTGTAGCAATCTATTACTCGAGACTGCCTCGTTTCTAACATCTCAAGTTAGGCTTAATATCGGTACATTGCGGAGATTCACTTCTATGAGTAATAATATTGATTATTGGAGTTCCGTCAGGGTCGCAAAACTCCTTTGCAACTGGAAATGGGCGCTTATCGGTGCTTTTCTGGTTTTAAAGCTAGGTTTTTTATTTAAGAATGATTTGATTTTTGTATTTTGTGTATATTGTATCAAATGGATGAATAAAATAAGTGGATTATGACTTTTTAAATAAACCATTTTTATAAGTTACTTAATGTTAAAAAAAAACTAGCCCGAGTTCAATTTCTAAGACAGAAGAAGTTTGCATATTTATTAACGTATTTCTCATTAGATACAACGTTTTATTAGATTAAAACACAAGGAACTGTTAGGATCTTTAAATTTTTTTAGTTACGATTTAAATTCTGTAGCATAATTCATACATGATACAATCAATTCCATGTTAACAACATTTTTTCTTTTTTTATTTGTCTGGTAAAAAAAAATGCTTAGTACTGTATTGTTTTTAAAGTTTATCATTCGAATAAAATAGAAGGAGCTTATCCATATTTATACACCGAACTGTTAGTGCCAAAATAAATATACTTCCAAACCATAACCATTTGTTTATTACAGCAACTAGCTAAATAATAAAAACTTTGCCACTGACAAAAAAATCACGCAACAACTCAAAAGCACGAGTCGTGGAAAAAATTTATAACTCTGCCCAGTGACAACCAATTCGAGCGCGTATGATAAAATCGTATAACAATTTTATTACTTCCGGCTTTACCGCCTTTATTATCATAGCCATAAAGTTGAAAAATGATTGTAGTTTTTTTGCAATAGAATAGTGGAGCGACATAGTATAGTGCTCGTATTTATGGTGATAACTAATATGAAAGTATCAAGTTTTTTCACGCTATCACCGATTGAATGGGATGTTTTTGTTTGGTAAAACAATGTATTGAAAATGTTTAGGAACTTTGACCTGATTCATGTTTTTCCTCAAACATTGATGAAAATGTATGTTTGTTTTCTTCGAATCATATAAAGATGTATGTACTAGTAAAGGCGGTGGTTCGCGCCGGAGTCGAGACCAGCGGGCTTAAAAAGGTCGCTATTGCAGAATCGCAATATGAAATTAACTATAATGCCAACTCTTTTCAATGACTGAGACTGAAAAGAAACGGCATTATAGTTCTTTTCATATTGCGATTCTGCAATAGCGACCTTTTTAAGCCCGCAGGCCCCCATTCAATAAACATTACAAGTCTACAATTTAAAAAAAAATTGTAGTCCAATTCTGACAGATTTACATACAGCACTTATCTTAAAATTCGATAAAATTGTCACTTTTTCACAAATCTATTGACTTGTCATGTTCATTAAATAGGGGCCAGGGCCTCAGTTGCTCTATTTTACAACGTCAACCATTCAGGTACTATTGCCGCTGCGTTTTGTTTCTTTCTCCAAAGTGACAGTAATGTGCTAAACTAAAGTTTTCAAAACGAAAAATCCATTGATGCACAGCCAGGTTTCGAACCCACGACCTTCGGATTGAAAGTTGAGGTACTAATCCACTCGGCCAACACGGCTCTATGTACTTTTATTCTAAGGTTTTGATATCAAACTTCGAAAGAGTTTTACTTAACATTTTATCATAATAAATGGAAGCGATGGTACATTAGAGCGATATTTTACTTACATCTACATACATTATTCGACTTGTTTGAAAGTAACTTTTTCCGCATAAAACGTTTAACATAAGTCTGATTTATTGCCGTACTTATATCACAGAATCCCTTCTGATATCTGGTATCTGAACTTTCGAAATAATATAGAATAAAAACCGGTCAAGTGCGAGTAGAACTCGTACGCCGAGAGTTCCGTACCTACCCATTATACCCATTATGTTATTAAAAATAAAAAAAAAAAATAAAAATAAATTTTATTTTCAAAAAGGTTTACAGGTGTGCTAAGAAATACAATGCTGTATGATACGATTTTGGCGCATAAACCTTATAGCATCTGAAAACAATTATCACCTCACTCTAACTAAGTTTTCACTTGTATGTAGACATGAGGGATCTCTGCCTCGGATAGTTACAGGTCGCAGCTACGTGCCTATACTGATTTCACATTGTGCTCTGCTCTTGTATTAAGTATACTATATAAACTTAAAATTTAACTGATGTTTTGACCTAAAAATTATTACTTACTAACTAAAATCAGTCTTAGCCTATGTTGTGTATGAAATGTTGATTGGTGTGTCGATGTGGTGTGTAGTGTGTTGTATGTGTAAATAAATTGTAAATTAACATTATGTGCGATTATATTATCACACTCATAATATAAGTGCGAAAATTTGGATGTTTGGATAGATGTATGTTTATTCCTGCGCAGCTCGACAACCACTAAACCGATTTGCCCGAAATCCAGGTACTTATAGATAGATAATGACCGGTAGTAGGACATAGGCTACCTTCAATAACGGGTACCACGCAAGCGAAAACTGCGGGCGGGAGCTTGTTTAAATATAAACATATAGTCTTCCAAAGTACAAGAAAGGGGTTAGCACTATGACTGTGTAGCTAGCAAATCTTCCGTTTGATCGTAATCTAGGCTATTTAGGTAAGTTTTTATTTTAGATTTGCACTCTGTAAAAGTCGTGTTTTGAATGGACGTATGTGCGTTGAGCTTATTGTAAATGAATGTTGCCAAGAAGTAAGCATGGTGTTGAGCAAAGGTGGTTCTGCAGCTTTTAATGTTAAAGACTTTATCATTTCTTCGTCTGTCATCGAAATTCATTACATCTGGCGTGTATTTATGTTGCCTCAATATAAGTTGTAGGATAAATAGTTTTCTGACAGAGAGGACGGAGCAGTCAATGTAGAGTTGCGTAGTTGGATACCTAAACGGTCTAGAGTGAGCGACCTTCAACACCGCTCTCTGTGCTCTCTCAAGTGAGAGCAGATGCGTCTTTGCGGCACCACCCCAAGCCGTTACGCAATAGCACAGTAGTGATTGACATAAAGCCGAATAAGTCATTTTTAATTGGGACTCGGAAACCGCATGTCTTATATTTCTAAATACAGCTATCAACTTTCGTACTCTAGCCGTAAGTGAGGTTATATGATCTATGTAGGTCATGTGCACATCGAGCGTAACTCCAAGATATTTGATGGATCTACAATTTTCAAGCGTTTGACAGTCGCAGTCCCTTTTTGTACTTTGTAGGCATTTTAAGTTATGAGCCGTTAGCTTGTAGTTAGTTTCATTTGGGAGTCCTGGTTTTTATTGTAGCCCGCTTATTTGTATGAGCGCCCATACAACTCAGAGGACAATCTTAATTGGCGTCAACTATGTATGTATGGGAACACCCTTTAATTTTCAACTTTTTTAACTTTTTGGAATTTTTCCTTTATTTGTGCTATAAAACCTTGCTTTTTGCCAAATTTCGTGATTCTAGGTCAACGGGAACTACCATTTAGATTTTCAACCCAAAACCTCTAGGGTACTTCCGGTTGACCTAGAATTGTCAAATTTGGGTACAATCAAGGTCTTACAGCACAAGTAAAGGAAAAATTCCGAAAAATAAAAAAGTTGATAATTAAGGTAAGTTTTGGTACTTACAAGTTTTCACGAAAACCTAAATTTGCCTATATCTTTTTATAGTGTTGACTCAGGACCTTGATTTTTATACTCACAATAGGGACCATAGACCTCAGTATATGGTATAAATTTCAACTTGCTAGCTCCACCCGTTCCTGAGATAATCGATGGTGACACACGGACAGACGGACAGACAGACGGACAGACGGACAAGAAAGTGATCTTATAAGGGTTCCTTTTTTTACCTTTTAAGGTACGGAACCCTAAAAATGGTAATTGTACATGAAACATTTAAAAACATTTGAGGCAATTGTTTGTATGATCTGTAAATATTTTTCTTGGGTCGGGGTAGACACCCCGATCCAAGAAAAATATGTATTTTATGAAATATTTAAAAAAAATATGTAAGTAGTTTATCAGTCATGTAGTTTCTGCAAACTCTGCTTACTTTGGGTGTGCTTTGGGGCTAGATGATCCTGTGTGAAATGCCTATCATTATTTATTTATCTAAGTATTTATTTATTTAAGTAGTTGTATTCAAGATTATTTGATTTGTGTTTTCTGTTAACTAAAAAAAATTACTCAATTGAAAAAAAAATAACCTATTTATTGAAAAGTAATCTGACTTTCTTCTCGATTACAATTTAAGGCTTTACCTACTAGAACGTATCATACCATGACCGTGCAATGACCGTAATAGGAACGTAGTAGATAAAAAATACTCCTTGTATTGAATAACTAGCGACCCGCCCCGGCTTCGCACGGGTCACATCACACATCACATTAGAAACCTCTCAAATTACCAGTGTTTCTCTACTATATTATGCATGGATTATACATTTAAACCTTCCTCTTGAATCACTCTATCTATTAAAAAAAATAAAACCGGTCAAGTGCGAGTCGAACTCGTACGCCGAGGGTTCCGTACCTAGCCATGGTGCCAATTAAGCTAGTATTAATTGTATGAGCGCCCATACAACTCGGAGGACAATTTTAATTGGCGTCAACTATGTATGTATGGGAACACCCTTTAGTTTTCAACTTTTTTAACTTTTTGGAATTTTTCCTTTATTTGTGCTATAAGACCTTGCTTTTTGCCAAATTTCGTTATTCTAGGTCAACGGGAACTACCATTTAGGTTTTCGACCCAAAACCTCTAGGGTACTTCCGGTTGACCTAGAATTGTCAATTTTGGTTACAAGCAAGGCCTTACAGCACAAGTAAAGGAAAAATTCCGAAAAATAAAAAAAGTTGATAATTAAGGTAAGTTTTGGTACTTACAAGTTTTCACGAAAACCTAAATTTGCCTATATCTTTTTATAGTGTTGACTCAGGACCTTGATTTTTATACTCACAATAGGGACTATAGACCTTAGTATATGGTATAAATTTCAACTTACTAGCTCTACCCGTTCCTGAGATAATCGATGGTGACACACGGACAGACAGACGGACAGACAGACGGACAGACAGACAGACGGACAGACAGACAGACAGACAGACAGACAGACAGACAGACAGACAGACGGACAAGAAAGTGATCTTATAAGGGTTCCTTTTTTTTACCTTTTAAGGTACGGAACCCTAAAAACTGCATCAAAATCTGTTGCGTAATTTAAAGATCTAAGCACATATAAGGACAGACAGCGGGAAGCGATTTTGTTTTATACTACGAGAATGTAGTGATAGTGATGTAGCGATAGTGATAAGTATCGCATTTAGGTAATTATTTTTTATGCTTATTTTGTTGATACATAATTATGCTATATTTTCGTTGAAAAGCAATTTTAAATTACTTTAATTAAACTCATATTACGCCCGTATAAATATAAATTGAAGCAGGAACGAAAAAACCGATCTACTTAATCAAATAAATTATATGGAGGAAAGTTTCACCGTACTTTGCTTTTAATACAATTTTGTTTTGGTGAAATTGCAAAGTTAATATTGGATCATAATTAAAGCTACTTTTTAAAGCTATCAAAGCCGACTGGACTTTTATAATACATATAGGTACCTACAGGAAATGTTTTCCAATTTTAGAAGCGGCAGGAAATTTCCATGTGACATACCTAAATAATTATTTTATTTATCACGTCATACTTAAGAATATATCGGTAGAATCTTTAGAAACAAGTTGTAATAGACTACCCATGTTATTCATAATTGATTTAGAGGCTTTCTAGAGCTCAGATGGAAGCTAAATCTGTTGCCGTCTCCTTTCATTGACATAAAAGTGAGAAGAAAGAACATTGTCCTTGCTAAATTGTAATTTTTATAAATAATGGGGTATATTTTTATCATTTTCATATGGGAAAACTAGTGAACGCCCGCGGCTTCGCCCGCCTGAACTATTTTTTTTTTATCCCACGGGAACCATACATTTTTCCGGGTTAAAAAGTAGCCTATGTGTACACACATATACGGACTTTTGCCTTTATAATATAGCGGTAACGTAAAGACTACAACAAATGTGGGCCTAGAAGCGATTATACAGCTATGTAGGCCACGCGGCAGAGATGGACAAACAGTCACAGACCGTAAATGGATTAGACTTATGCCAGCCCACACATTCGAGCAAACCTTGTTCATTGTACAGAACTTTTCAATTCACTATACTGAAAGAAACCCACATACCTATTATGTAACTTTATTAAAGTAAAAGAATTTGCCATAGATAACAATATATCCTATTTGAGACTAAGGTGATGTTGATGTGATGTTATGTTATGGTGGCAACTGTCATTCGCTAGATGAACACTATACAATTCGAATATTCGGTAGGTACCTACGTCAGTACAGAGTGCCAAGTACGAGTTTTGTACACTTTTTTTTTTCATGCGTAATGAAAAAAAAAACGCCGCAACTAGTCTACATTAACGTTAGTAATATTCCCTGTTTCAAAAAAATATGCTTACATACTTTTATTTTACTTATAAAGATATTATAAAAGTCCTGTTCCATTGCAGGGCAAAGGCTTCCCTTTTTTTCCACTCCTCTCTGTTTTCAGCGATAAGGACCCATTCCTTATCAAAAGAGTCGAGCTCGTTTTTACTGTTAAAAACAAATAAAAAAGGAATGTTTTCAAATATTTATTTTCCAAAAATGTGGTCGGTTTTCCCTATTATCCAACACATGACATGAACCCTTAAAATCGCCAAATCTCTTAAATCAGATCTCTTTTCATTCGTGGCACATTATTTTTTCTCTATCCGCCCTAACAAATAACGTTACTTTTCCTTATTAATATACGACTATCTAATAGAAATACTGGAGCGAAAAATCCGATTTTCCACATACCGCCTATAAAGTACACGCATTATCATATAAAACGTTATTACACAGAAATACCGAGAAAATTCTTAAACTTTTTTGGAATAAAGAGGCGCAATGACGCCATTTAGATCATTAGCAAAAAGATATTTTGAAAATATTTAAAATCGCAGCCAACTTTTACATAGTACGTATTTTAATTTGGGGTTGCTAATTTTTATTGTACTTACAATTAATCATTCTTTTTTTAAATTTATAAACTTAAACTCTTAAAATTCATAATTGACTGCTAAGTTTACTAGAGCTGAAGCGGCTGCATACTCTGTTCTGCCATCTCTTTTCAATTAAATACGAATGAGAGGGAAAAAAATCTCGAAGGCCTTGCGAAATTGTCTTTTTTTATAAATAATAGGGTCTGTTTATTATGAGAACATTAATCAGAAAACATTTATGAAAAACAAAAGTTGACTACAGTACCTACATTTGCCATTTCTTAGTCGGCTGGACTTTTTGCTACTGTGACGTACAATAAAACTCTCTCTCTCTCTCTCTCTTATTTGCTTTTGTTTTTTCTTTGTGTCACGCACGTGTTTTTGAGATTTATAATGTGTGCCAAGAATGAATAAATTTCTGTCTGTGTCTGTCTATTTGGTATATAGATTATATACAAAAAGAAAGCAAATAAAAATTCATTCAAGTCACAAAATTAATCAACGGTTTTTGCTCGAATGAGAATAGTGTATCACAGATCTGTTTTGAAACATAACGACCTTTTTCGCAAATAAACTTGCTACCATTAATCGGACTATTATCGGACTGAAGTAAATATGGCCGCCGGAAGTGGGCCGTAAGTCACGCCGCGGGCCTTGACTTCCGGTTGTTGATTCAGACGTCTGGCTGTTTGTCGTTCGAATTAGGGAAATTGAGTATTGTGAGCGATGATCTGTGACGAATCCGGTTGCGATATGCTAGTAAAGTTTTTTGACATCCTTTTGGGACGATTATTTTAAAGTTCACTCATTCTTATCGCCTAATATTACGTCATCATCAGCTTCTTGCTTTTAACTGCTAATAATAGTGAACTTGTTACACAGAGTGACTTAACTTACGATTAATGTCCCCTAATGGTAAGCGTCCACATGTCGGTATAGTACGCTTCGGACGCATCGCACGCAACGGATCGTAGTATTATTTGTATAGAAACTCATATAAGTGCGTCCACCTGTCCGCATCGTACGCATCGCATTACACAGATAATCGGCTTGATGCGATCCGTCCGCTGCGTGCGATGCGGGCCTGTGGACGCTTACCATAAAAGTGTACGCATATCTTCCTTTTTGATTCTGTATAAATAATTTCCACTAAATTTGAAACGCAACTTGAGTAAACAAGTGTGGCAATAGATGAGTTAAACAATTAACTGAGCACTCAAATTAGCTGAAAGCAAACGTCTGCATCCAATGGGAATTGTTTAATTATGGCCGGGGATTGTGGTTGCATCTGCATCGTGCAATTCAGGGAAGTCAAATACTGCAAAATAGAGTACTACCACAGAATAGATAGATAATAATACTACGAATAGAATGGACACAGTTTGAGCTGGCGAGGAGCTGACTTTGAGCACGGAATGCGGCACACGCGCAGACGACGAGACTGAGACCACAGTGTACATAATTCATACGGTGGCAACCTTAATGTGTGCAAAACTGAATTTGTGTAAATAATAGTTAGTTAAACGCCGCTTTTGCATATACCGTAGAATAAGAACTTACTTAGTTTTCGTAGACTGGGGTATATAGAAAACGTGATCGATGGAAAAAAATACGGGTTTTCCAAATTTCTCGTCTACCTACCTACCTAAGTATATTTAATTTGTTGTTCGATTTTGGTGAAATTTTAGATAGTGAAAGGGTAATACGTTTTATTTTGAGGGCAAAACTGAACATAATGGTCAAAACGGTCTGACTTTGGCATAATCGATCGAGCTAGCTCAATAGACATACTCGACAATAGTTACTTTAAAGTATAGGAGTAGTCAGAGCAAGTCCAAATATAAGCCATCTACGGTGCGCTAGATCTCAGTTCGGGGTGAACTACTTGTAATATAATTATTTTATCTACCTACTTAAATGTTTAAAAATAATCCGTTTTCACAAATAACTAAATGATCCATTAAACAAAACCTTTTCCATTTATTAAAATATTATCAGAATGAGTATTGGAAAATATTTATCTTATCAGTACGAACTGTACTCGATATTCATTGCCAATGGGTTTATTATAATGCTGGCCAAATGGTGTATTTAATTACTCAATGTTGCCTGTTTAAAACGAGATTTTCATTTTGTATCGGGACAAATTAACCCAATTAATTAATTTGAGAGGTATTTTTGGCTAAACTGTGGCGGCAGTTTGTTCATATTTCATTGCCTGTTAATTTGCTAACATTTTAGCACAGTTTAACTGGCCTATCTCACTTTTAGGTGTATTTCAAAGTATCGAAACTCTGTCGAGTTGAAAGATTAATGAACAAAGATACATACCTTTAATTAATTTCAATATCATCAGCATGATCATCATCTTATTCTAAGCCTGGTTGCACTCACTGCTGGGTATGTATATGACTCATCTCTATTACGCCACTCAGTTTAAAAGGGTCTTAAAAGGACTTGAAAGTCAGCCGGGTAAAAAAAATAATACCTCGTGCATTTTTGCTGACAAAGATAATCCTGTGATTTCAATTCGTGTCCAACTTTCTGTATTACCATTCCAATACCGTTTGCAGGGCCTCTAGGGCCCATAAAACTATGCCTTTTCAAACGGACCCTTAGCGCCGATCGTAATCTTTTACCCCTCAAAACGTTTTACTACGCGCCCCATTTTCAAGGCAATTTAGAAATATAATCAGATTTTTTATGTCCGATGAAATCATTATCGGATCCATCTAGTCCTTAGAGAATACAGAACCTATTCAAAAGCTTTAGATAATTTGACTTTGTTTCAAAGGACGTAAAGTTTATTTCCCTTTGTTGCTTACAACTGTCCCAAGTGGACTGCCTTTGTGTTTCATATTACTTTATGGACCGTAGTTTATCTGATTAGGGTTCATTATTGTTTGTATCAAATTCTGGATTTGGATTCTTCAGCTGCGTTTGCAGGTTTGTTGTCAACAAATTAAACCTTTGTTTCTTTATTTTCAATACTATCATCTATCTTTCTACAATATTAAAATTGCAACCGATTCAAAAATTTGTTTATTTGAAATTTAAGTTGAAAAGTATTCGTAAATTTTACTTCAACATGTTTTAACTTAACTATGCATAAGTTTTTCGTATTTAAAAGTTAACATTTAATAAATCTTAAAAATTTGTGAGCAAGTTTAAATGTTTTTATTTCAATAAAACCTGAATCACTACACAGATTTGGAAGAAACTTCAAATAGATGTAGAACTTGGCATACATCAACAAATGGGTTGTCTAGTAATAGCCGAAGAAACAAATAGTTAGTCTCATGTATCTAACAGAAGAAATTTACACTTTCAAAATCGAAAGTGCGACATCCAAATAAAGCAAACCTTTGACAAAGGTTGATTGAAACCAGATCCCCGATAAATCAAAGAAATTCGGCCACCGACCGGTGCAGAAGCGCCACATCAGTCGGATTGACGGCTCAGCTTGGCCATAGATAAGTAGAGAAACATAATATTTGATAGAAGCGAAATACTTAGGGAGTGGTCACACTGCGTTTTCTGCAGCGCGTTTTTGAGCTGCGCGCTCGCATCGTGTTTGTACCGATACAAACACGCGTTCGCAGCTCATTAACCGACTTCCAAAAAGGAGGAGGTTCTATGTTCGGCTGTATGTATGTTTTTTTTTTTTTTTTTTTTTTTTTTTTTTATGTATGTTCATCGATTTCTCCGTCAATTGTGGACCGATTTTGAAAATTCTTTTTTTGTTACAAAGGGTATACTTCCGAGGTGGTCCCATCTTCACCAAATCAGGATCTGATGAGGGAATCCCATGGAAATCGAGGGAAACCCTCAAATTTTTTGTGTGTTTGTGGAACTATCGGGCTGAAATTTTGTGCACTTATAGATTCTTGATAACAATGAAATATTATGGTATCAGCAAGCTGATCTGATGATGGAGTCAAAAGCTGTTCAACAGAACTCCTCAGTAAATAAGCCGATTGAGTTGAAACTCGGCTTATCTGTCAAGTTCCAAATACAATGTAATAATATGGTGTCAGTGAGCTGATCTGATGATGGAGTCAAGAGTTGCTCAACATAACTCCTCAATAAATAGTCTGATTGAGTTGAAACTCGGAACTCAGCATATCTGTGAAGTGTCAACTACAATGTAATAATATGGTAACAGCGAGCTGATCTGATGATGGAGTCAGGACCTGTTCCATGGAAATTTTTAGTGATATGGGTATCAAATGAAAGGGCTTGATGAGCGAAACACAATGAGTAAAGTAACATCTTTCCAAATTAAAAAAAAACAGAAACAAGGAAAAAAAAAAACAACACTAAAAATTGAAAAATAAAAAATTTAAAAAAAAAAAATATAACCGACTTCATAAAATACATGCACTAAAAAGCGAAAAATAAGACTACAAACAGATTTATTTAATTTGTTATTTTATGTTTGTTATAATGTTGAAGTCGGTGTTAAGTAAAACAATGACTACCTACTTATTTTATGCACACCGATTTCAACATTATAACAAACATAAAATAACAAATTACTAAATAAATCTGTTTGTAGTCTTATTTTTCGCTTTTTAGTGCATGTATTTTATGAAGTCGGTTATATTTTTTTTTTGAAAATTTTTTATTTGTTTCTATACAAAAGCGAACCGGGAGGAGGGCAGCGCGTTCGAATCGCGTTTGTATCGATACAAAGGCGCTGCAAAAAACAAATATGTCTACTCCCTTAGAACCATCTATAGTTTATAGCAGTGTTGGCCTAGTGGGTTAGTGCCTCGACTTTCAATCCGATGGTCGTGGGTTTAAACCCGGCCGTGCACCAATGGATTTTTTGTTTCGAAAAAATTATATGCGCTCTAAACGGTGAAGGAAAACATCGTGAGGAAACCAGTTATCTTTCTAATAGCGTCGATGGGCTTGCAACCTGTCAAGTATAGAATGTTAAATTCTGTAAAATGTGCGAATGTAGGTACCAAATGTGTTTGAACTTACCTCTGACTACCCCCCGGCAGAGCCAGAACAGAAAATGTTTTAACACAATATGTTTGGTAAAGTACGAGTAAGTATGTATGAGTACTTTTGTGGTTATTTCGTTTCGTTTCTATGCTCAAATTAGCTTCCGAACTAGAACATTCCAGGTGAGTAGGGTAGAGTGCTGACAAGTAGGCTGTCATTACTGCACTGTAGGCTTAGGGCGACATTTGACAGGCAGACGTCGTAGTTAAACATAATACCTAGACTACAGTACTATATCGAGATAGAAGCAAAGAGTATGTTGATTTGTATGGAAACCGACCGTGTAACATTTTGCATAGGTACTTTGAAGAACGCAGTTGACAGTTTGGATTACATTGCTGGTTTTCAATGCTCGCCAAGTCTTGCGCGTCATATTAAAGCCGGAATGAATTCGAAATGAACTTCGCGGCGACCAAAGAAGTCCTCAGCCCTTCTTTTCGGCACGCGATGTACATACAGTCTTTGCTTCTATCTCGATATAACTAGAACCTAAGTGAGAGTATGGATTGGTAAATCACACTAATATTATAAATGCGAAAGTTTGGATGTTTGGATGGATGTATGTTTGTTCCTCTATAACTCGACAACGACTGAATCGATTTGGCTGAAATTTAAATATACAGATATAAATACAGATAGATAATGACCGAAAATAGGACATATGCTACTTTTTATCCGAGTACCACGCGAGCGAAGCCGGGGGCGGAAGCTAGTTTCTTATAGAATTCGACACACCACAGACTACATTTTCTTACAAACACTGCAACATGTCAAAGTAGGATTACAGACTTAAAGCCACTTCTGTCTCGCCAGAGCTAGGCTTTTGAAACTTCTTACATTTTTACAACTCGTAAACTTTGCTTTGAAGAGTGCAATGTACCTACAACAAAATATAAGACATCTACAAATTTTAGAAAATGTATTAGGGATTTTCGGTTAATTTTAGGTTTTTACAATAAATATATCACACTAATATTATAAAAGCAAAAGTTTGGATGGATGTATGTTTGTTCCTCTATAACTCGACAACCACTGAACTGATTTGGCTGAAATTTGAAATATAGATAGATAATGACCGGAAAGACTTAGGCTTTTTATGGCTTTTTATCCAGGTACCACGCGATCGAAGCCGCGGGCAGCAGCTAGTACGTTAGTAAAATACTTACGAAATTCTAAGCTCTTTATGTTTAAAAAAAACAGAGGTCCCACCTAATCTTGATAAATAGAAAATGCTATTTCATATGACTTGACTGATTGCAATTCATCGCTGCTCCTTATTCTTTTCATAATTAATAAAGAACTTTGGCAGAATTTTGTCTGAACCTCCTGAAGTGCCCATATGTAACGATAATCAAAAAAAATTTTTTTTTCATTTTCCCGAGTGGAAATACTTTTACTAACAGATTTTAGAACTAGCCCCGGATCTTCTGTTTTTTTTTGTACCAGACATTTTTTAGCATGGGGAGCTGCAAATGTTTTTAACCGACTTCGAAAAAAGGAGGAGGTTCTCAGTTCGTCGGAATCTTTTTTTTTTTTTTTTTTTTTATGTATGTTCACTGATTACTCGAAGACGCCTCGACCGATTTCAAAAATTCTTTTTTTGTTTGAAAGGGTACAATTTCCAATTGGTCCTTTTGGTCATCAGGTCAGGATCTGATGATGGGATCTTGGAGAAATCGAGGTAACTCTTCAAATTTTATAGGCACACTTGAAGCGATTAGGGTATTTTTTTAAAGCTTTACAGGTTATCGGTGACAATGCAATATTATGGTAACATTGAGCTGATCTGATGATGGAGTCAGGAGCTGTTCAACGGAACTCCTCAGTAAATAAGCCGATTGAGTTGAAACTCGGCACGTATGTCAAGTTTCAACTAGAATGTAATAATATGGTCACAACGAGCTGATCTGGGGATGGAGTCAGGAGCTGTTCAACAGAACTCCTCAGTAAATAGTCTGATTGAGTTGAAACTTGGAACTCAGCATGTCGGTCAAGTTCCGACTATAATGTAATAATATGGTGACAGCTAGCTGATCTGATGATGGAGTCAGGACCTGTCCAATGGAACTTCTCAGGGAATAACAGTGGAACATCCATGTTTGGGCTCATTTTAATTAGCGCACCCATAATGTACTCTGTGGCGCACCCTTAGCCTTACCCAATAACAGTTTGTAATGAAGTCGGTTTTTTAAATTTTTTAATTTAGCCACTTGTTCGTCTATAGAAATAGTTTGGGATGAAATATCCAAATCCTAAAATAGATGCATATGATATTCTACACTTCTACACCCATACAGTTGCCAGGGAGTGGATCTGAGTGCCAAACGAACAACACAAGGAATTTTAAATGCGGATATTAGCAAAACAGCAAAGCTCTAAAGAATTCAGTGTGGAACAAACATGAGCCTTCACATCTATTCTAAATTGTTTTTAGAACTACGAGGCTTAGCTTACGCTAAACGGAACATTGAAGTCTCTGGGACAATGATGGAGTCGTCTTGTTTGGCACAATATACCATCTTAGACCAGCTTAATGCATGGAAAAGATAAAATGTAGAGCAGATTAAGTCGCAGGTCTTTTCAGCAACATTTCCCAAACGATTTGGACTTGCCTCTAATTACCTGCTAAAGTCTAGCAGGTAATTAGAGGTAGCCTAGCAGCTAGCCTATTGATAAAATAAATAAAATAATTAAAGAGCTCTTTTTTTCTAACCATCAGCTAAGTTACACCTTTACACTACAGAGCTACAGAGAAATCATCTGAGTGGCATTTTTGTCTACACCATTTTTTACGCTAGGTGGAGCTGTAAAAATATCCATAAATATTTTTATCATTTTATTGTTTTACGATATTCTTATTTTAAATATTTTTAAATTGCTGGGACTTAATTTTTTCTTAAAGTCACTGTAATTGTCAACGTTTGCAAAAAAATATGTCATAAAAATATATAATTACTAGCGGACGCCCGCGGCTTCGCCCGCGTGGACTACCACTTTTATCCCACGGGAAACATGCATTTTTTCGAGATAAAAAGCCTATGTCACTCTCCAGCCCTCCAACTATCTTCACACAAAAAATCACGTCAATCCGTCTCTCCGTTTTTACGTGAAAGCAGGACAAACAAATAAACACACTGTCACATTTATAATATGGGTATGGATGGCTATAAAATTCGTATCTTCTGAGAATCAAGCGCAAGCGTGACGCCATTACCACAGACTTTTAATCAGGAAGGCGAGGGGATCTCCAGTAATTCCACTTCTTACGTTTGTTGACGGATTAGCGCTGCCGAGTGCAGTTTCAGATTAGGCATTCTCCATCAGCATTGTAGGTATCCCTCAAATAAATATGCTGGAAATTTCACACAGCGGCATCTAGCCCCAAACTAAGTAAAGCTTGTACTATGGTAACCAGGGGCCCTAGCCATATTACACAATCTATCGTCGCTGTAGAACGATCTATCGTCGCTGTAGAATAGAACACTTCAAAATGTATAGGAATTGACGTTCTGACCACGTGACTCATCTACTTGAAACGTCAAATCCTATACATTTTGAAGTGTTTCTATTCTACAGCGACGAGAGATAGTGTAATATAACAGGGGGGCAGATAACTGATCGAATACTTTTATACTTTTTTTTGTGCTTATGCTTATAATACTTTATAATATCCAGACACGGAATACAACAATTACCTCAATTTTGATCGATTGTTTTAACTAGTAATCCGCCTATACTTCACAAGGTACAGATAGTAATAATTATGTCCTGTTCATGGGGAATAAAGTATCTTACAAATGTTTTTTTTTTCAAATTGGTGCAGCTGTTACGTTCTGTAACTCCCAAAATTTGTACGAGAACTTTATATTAAATACAGGTTTTGTTTATTTTATGTGAAACAAACACAAAATTAATGAGGAAAATCGATACTGGCACATGTCCTGTCGTCGGATTGACGAGTGATTCACAAAAGTAACAATTTGCAGGATCAAAAAAAAAATTGTTGTGTTTATGTTAATTATCGGAGTCTCCCTTCGCAAATAGCTTTGCCTAATTTGGTTTTAGATAACTCATTATGAGTGGATTCGACCAAACTGGATTAAGTTTTTACTCGAGAGTAAACTACTGTTTGTTTGAATATTTTGACATTGTAAAGTTGACACCTTATAACTAGGATAATTTGTATGCACACAATAATGTTCGGTTGCGCTTTCTAAACAATAGTATTTCGAATTATGTCGGCTAACTAGAGTAACTACTCTGGATTAAGATGACAGTTTGGTCGAATCCAGCCTAAGTCAACCAATAGTCCTTTGAAAAAAATTATTTGGTTTGAGTTGAGCACCCGCGGTCCTGACATTAGGCGCCGCCTGTCTGTAGGATTAGCGCGCACCCATTGCAAACCGTATAAATATACCGTATCGTTTGTAGAACTTCTAAGCTCTTCTATATCAATCGCTCTTTGTTTAAAAGGATAATTCAGTTTACAATTTCTTTTAGTTTAAGGTTATTTTAGTCCAATTTAATTCAACGTTTTTATATACTTCACATGAGAATAAAAATTATGGGAAAGGATATTTTTATAGGACACTATCACGAATAATATTTTTGTGACTCTACACTACAGTGTGTCCTAATTGTATACTACAAGAATGGACTTAAAGATACAAGATATGTACCTACCTAATATCTTTTTATTAAAATTTATTAGTTTAATTAAAAACAAGTAAGTACTTATTGGAATAAATCCAAATTTTTAATTTTGTTTTACCTAAAATTTTTTACTTAAAAACATCACTGTCCTAGTAAAATTTTCATAATTTTACTAGGTATTTTCTAGGTATTTTCATAATTTTTAATTTTTGTTTTTTTATGGTAGACTAGACTAGACATATTACGCAAATTTGATTGATTATGCTCACAAAATAAGAATAACAGTAGCTAAATATTTTATTCTTATGGTGCAAATAAAACAAACTTTCATAAAAAAAAACGACCCGCAAATGTGAAAATTACAGGTAAAAGTAATTTCAATAAAATAGCCTTTTTGTTTAAGTCCCATAATGTCACAGGCAGGTAAAATACAATACCTACCTACAATATAATTGTTTAAAACTGTTTGCTTTGTGCGATCAAAATAATATTAAAATTATTTAAACATAAATTGATTTTGACCTATAACCTAAATTGGGAATTAAAAACAACGTGTTTAACCCTTAAATTGGCACCGTACACCACGAAGTACACTGACTTTGTAAAATTCTAGGTTCTTAATTAGTTATTTTTTATAAAAAATAATAATGTCAAAGTGTAATGAATATATCCTACTTTGGTAGAAAAAATACAGTGCGTGACAATATTTACAATTACTGTCAAATTTAAAATATTTTCAAAACGGTCAGCTGCTCCTGCGCGAAGTGTAATCTTTTCTGTTATTTTTTTTATGGTTTTTAGATGTTTTTTTTATAGGATCAGTACTTGATAACAAGGAAATATAGTAAATAATACGATTTAGTAGTTATTTGACGTCAAACTGTGTAAATCCAAATTTTATAATATGAAAACCATGTGTGTACTCCGTGAATACCATTGCCAAGCGCGTTGTAAACTACTTGTAATCGGCTATGGTATTCAGGAAGTACACTGCCAACTAGGTAAAGAAATAAATATCTGCATTTTCATTATATTTTGATTATGCAATGGTGTTGGTTGGCTTGCATACAGCATGTTTTTCATTTCTTTTCTTTTAGCATTTGATTCCAACCCAAAATGCTTGCTCCTGAGATAAATCTGTAACTGAAATGAGACAAACTCTCCACTATTGCCCTTATTTTTCAGTAACCGTCCCACATCATCCTCGCATGCCACCTCTGACCCATCCTCCTTGTATGAACAACTTGACATCTTGAATAACGATCTCGTTATTACATTCGAAATACAACTAATAGGTACCAACTTGAAGTCATTGCCCTCGTCATCTATAGAATCTCTTCAGTCATCGATTATCAGCACTAGCTAGCTATATTATCTAAACGTCAAAAACTTCTGTCATTATGAAAATACTTAAAAATGATGCCCAAATTTTCAATTTAATACAACTGGAGAAAGGCTTTTTACATTATTGAGGATGCATTGATGAAAGCTCTTGTTGACGCTCCATGAAACGAGGGAACAAAACTGTCTTGAAATACTTTCGATCCGAACATCATTACAGAATATTGAGTTCATCACTAACTTGTATGCTGTACAAAAACACGGCTAATAGATACATTTGGCAGAAGAAGAGCTAAAAAGTGTTATTGCAATACAAATTTTGAAGGGTGTTGTCGAAGCGCCTGCTTATACGGATTATTGGGCGAAAAAATACTTTATGCCCTCTAATAGCTGAAGAAATGACGTTGCAACGTTACCGACAAAATACATTTTGTGAGTAATTGTAATTTTAAATTGTAAACAATAAATTAAAGTACAATAGATTGATTTTTTTAGTAAATTGTTTTTTATTGACTTCTTGGCAGTGTACTCCACAGAGTACGAACACACGGTAATGTAATTCGTAGAGTAACTGGCAAGGTACTTCGTGGAGTACATCTTTTTTCGCGAAAACTGTAATATTTAGATTTTTTTTCGCATTTTTTTAGGGTTCTAGGATCACAATAGATCCGGAATAAAACAAAAAAACAAGAGATTTCAGGAAAAAAAAGTCTTGCCAATTTAAGGGTTAACAGCAAAATTAGGATAATCATAAATTGTAATGAAATTATATTTTAATATCTATTAAAATTTGTCAGATTTGGGCCCTACTTTTGACACTCGACTCAATTTCAATTGTAACTTCAAGTCCATACGTTAGCACGTGTATACATACGAAATAAGTATGATTATGACGTAAGTATGTACTAGCAAGCAAGCATGCCTTTGAGTAGCATGTTTATTCCAGGCTTAAAGTAAAAAGCTTCATACTTCCCAGCAATTTCAAATGCAAATTATTTGAGTATTTTAGTGCGGAATACAGCGGCCAAAAAAACTGCATACATTTGGTATAATTTACACAAATTCGGACAGCTTCGCTTGATTTGTGGCTGCGCGAATCCATAATAAATCTCCACTTTTAAGCTCTGGCTCAAGTAACAAGGAATGAGAGAAAAATTGGTGTTTTTATTTTCATGGCTTTGGGAGTCTAGTTCTTTAATTTACTCGGCTTTTGAAATGTCAGACTGATTTATTTTTCTCTGGGGAGAAGTCTAGTTTTGCGCTTGTGTCTTGCTTGATACTAAATTGAGTTTTCAACATTGACGCACATGACTATGTGTGCTACGAAGCTACGAGCGTAGGTCGCGTAGCTTTTTCGTCGAGGCCCTCCGTAGCTAGGTCAATGACATTAAGGAGTCAATCAGTGTGGGCATAGTCAGAATACTTTTAGCGGTCACTCATTTATAATTATTATAAAGAGTAAATATTGTCCGACTTTTCACACAGCGCCATTTAGCCTCAAACTAAGCAAGGCTTGCTAACATTATAAATACGGGTTTTGTAAATACATACATATATAATACATACATACAAAACATCCAGTAAAGTTCTTTGTCATGAAACTTAATAGCACATACTATCTCTGTAACGCAGGAATTTACTTATTATTAAAATATTATCAGTACGCCGAGAGTTTCTCTTTGAGCTTAGATTTCGCGTCTCATGAATGCAGCTGCATTTTAACTAAAAACTTTCAAAGTGAATAAAATGTGTGAATAAGACTACCTTAAACAACTTAAAGTTTTTTTAAAATAAATCTTTAGAAATGCAAATAAAATGTTTTGTATTTCTTACTTTAATTTTATTTTTGACTTAAAAGAAGTTATCTGCATTTTTCTTTAAATTTATACTTACTTAAATTATTATATGTTGTAAAAAAAAATTGACGTAAAATACAGCCAGCAAAAAACTGCATGATTTTTGCGCCCTTTTAAAGAAATGAACATCAGCATTATGTCAGACCCATCACAAGATTATATTTTATTTCCGCTGTTTTTTCTATACTAGTAAGCTGAAAGAACTATTGTTCGTAAACTACAGAACCAGCAATAAACCGTCTAAGTCCTTAACGTACTCGCAGCAAACATATAAACTGAGCCGGCCTACTGAAAGAGGGCTGATGCACAGTCCGTGGTAAACAGCGGGTCTTTACATATTAAATTAAAATAAATAAATAAATTATTTATTTCAATATCACATAGCGCTATCTAGCCCCAAATTAAGAAAAGCTTGTACTATGGGAACCAGATTATATAACTCTATCTGTTACGGGTAGGTCGATTAAGAAACATTAAGACCGGCTTGTTCTAAATCACAGAATACGTGTCTAAATAATGAAGAAGAAAAAAACCAACTGCGGTGTAAAAATACCAAGTTTATGAATTTTATTGTTACTTTGAAGTGACTACTATATACAATATATATACAATAAAAGAAAAATATATACAATAGTTTGAACTATTGTATATATTTTTGAACCTTCCTATTAAAGCCCTTCATTTTGATACTTAGTTTTTGAGCCCGCACATTTTAGAACCCATAAAACACATTTTTTTAAAGAATTTTATGTACCCAGTGTTACTCGCACCATCAAAACAAATCTTATGACGTATCATTTACAAATATAATGTCCATTATGAGGATATTGAGGATGGATAATTTTTATTAATTTCCATAAAAACAATGTCATGATCACGTTTCGTTTTATATTTACGTGTTCTCATTCAGCTGTTCTGGTTTCCCTGCAACCCTGGCCGAGTCGCCCTAATCCACCCATAAAATTGGCAAAGAAAAAAACGTAATCGAACTTCTGGGTCGTCGTAACTTCAGACTGTCACTTCCAAGGGATTTTATAGGATGTATAGCCGGAAACGGTTTGGATATAAATCACACGTATTGCCTTAAAAATGACGAAGTGATCCATTTCAGTGAATTATGTAAAAATATTATATAACACACGAGAATTACTCACGTAATAATATCGTCGATTTCGATACCAACAATAATAACCGCGAGGAGTAACCTTGCCGCAACTCCCTCCGTACCCAGATGAAGATTCTCCTGATGAATCGAAACATTGTCGGTATCTACATCGACGATATTGTTACGTGAGTAATTCCCAAGTGTTAAATAATGTCTAGTACAACTCACGAAAGTTTTGAAAGTGAAATATGTAAAAATATTGTATTATTCTTATTAATCCGAGAGGTTAGCGATGAAAACTAGTAACTAGTAACCAGCTCCATAGCCAAGTCAGTTATTTACAATCGCTAACGCTATCAGATAACAGGGGAAAGGTGCAAGTTCGTAGCCGACTGCAGACAGGTAGTTTTTAAAGGTTAACTTTTTATATTGTTACTTTAAAAAAAAATACTTCTTAGAAATAAGATTTCCAGAATTTATATACACTTTTTTTATTAAATTAACTTTAATAACAATTTTGCTTTCAATATGTAATAATTTAAGAGTGGAAGAAAACATCCATCCAAGCAAGGCCTACATCCAAGATTGGATCACCACAAGGCCACCATGACGATGATGATGATGATGATGTAATAATTTAGAACAAAAAAAAGTGAACACAACCTAATAACACAAGCAATTTTGCAACGTGCTGTTAGTCTTTTAAGAAAAGTTATCAAAAAAATAGTGTCATGAATTGAAACCCAAAACAGGCATTTTTTCTAAGCATATCCAATACACAAGACTTGCATTGCACAGTCTAATTCTTTTGCACCAAATGATTCAATTAAGTTGCAGCAATTGTTTTTTGTTAAAATACCTTTGTTTGTTCAAGCTCTAGAATAACTTGCTTAAGCTTTGTTTATCAACATGAATTATAGAATAATGCATTTGGAGATAAGAAGGATTATGTGTAAAATTGTTTTTATTCTTCTTAAGGCTAATTTTTCAATACCTAGATAACTTTTACCTGAGGAAATAAATATGCAATTTGACACATATTGTATTGAAAATATGTCTTAACGCCACATTATCTCAAATAAAAGTTATTTATCGATTGAAAAATCAGCCTTAATCTGACGTTGCTTGCTTTGATGTTCTTGATAGATCGTTGAAGTTAGGCGACGTTCTGAGCGGTCAGAATTTGGATGGGTGACCGCAAATGGTATTAACATCTGTATCTCTAACGGGAGTTTTTCTTCCACTCTGGTAAAGAGTACCAACATGACAATAAAAAACGAGCTTCTTCTATAGTCAATCGCACAAGCCTTGATAGGGTTTTTAAATACTCACTATCGCTTTGGTATAGTTAACTACTCCGGTTGAGTTGTTTCGTATACGGGAGTAGTAAAGTAAGTAAAAAATAAGTAAGTTCGTATGAGTAAGTGGCCAACTTTGGTGACGGAGTTTTTAGGCCGCCTAAAAGCCTTCGTCGTGGCTTAAGGACTTTTAACGTGCCCTCCAAGCACGGAAGCGCTCAGCTCGTAATACCACTTGCGGTCACCCATCCTAAGAGTGGCCGCGCCCAACGCTGCTTAACTTCAACGATCAATCAAGAATATCTAAGCAAGCTACGCCACGAGCCCTTCCAGTAGAGGGTAGTAGTAGGGAGTAGTAGAGTCATGTGTTATTTGAGCAAAAACTGCCGATAGCCCTATAGAGGTAGAGCGCTTTTGTGCCACATAGCCATTATACTGATACAAGCTAAACTATTTATAATCGTATTAGTTTTGTCTCATTCCAGAATGTTTTGATTGTGGTCTCGGTGGAAATCTCAACGCGTTTGAAATTGTGGCGTGCCGCGATTGTACAAACAAAAATATAAACATTTAAACTTTTAATGAAACTTTCACATAAGCACGGTTATTTGGGTCTAAAAGTCGCTAACTAACTTATCCAGGCATGAGAAACGGGACGCAAATGGACTACTAATTCACGGTAACCACGTTTCACCGAACGCCTGCAAAAAAGCTGCGCTTAATGAATCGAATTTGAGTTATTTCTCGGCACTTTACTCAACACGGTTAAAAGCGAGTGAATAATTACAAACGATGTGATGTTCGTCGGAATTTTTATTTATGAAATAAAAAAGATTTACTGCTGTATCTTCTTTTTTTCGTATCGAAGACTGAACTTCATTTTTGAAGTATTATAATATCTATTTTATTGAAAACATGGTTAACAAGACATCCGTACCCATATTATAAATGTGAAAGTATGTTTATTTGTTTGTTTATTTGTCCTGCTTTCACGTCAAACAGAGCGACGGATTGACGTGATTTTTTGTGTGGAGATAGTTGGAGGGCTGGAGAGTAGCATAGGCTACTTTTTATCCGGGTGCCACGCGAGCGAAGCCGCAGGTAGCAGCTAGTGTTTTTATATATCAATGCATAAGGACATTTTTATGACTCACACGCTATATTTCAATAAAAAATAATTTCATCAATCAATATCAATAGTTACGTGGAGATTTAATAAAGAGTTTTCATTGATTCTTTTATTTCTGGGTATTCATAAAGCATTTGGCCATGTATAAAAAGTATTTGGCCATGCTTGATGATTCACGCACATGGAATAACAGCAGGATGTAATTGGTAGTCATCACCTATCTGGCCTCAATTCTTCCGTCAACCATTCCGGTATCATTACCGCTGCGTTTTATTTCGTTCTCCAAAATGACAGTAATTTGCGAAACCTCATTGGTAATTTGTTTGAAAATGTCATCACGACTTAGTAACCTAACCTCATTGGTCATTAGTAGATTATGAAACAAAACGTAATAGTTGACGTGTTGCTTTGGTTGAGAAAAAGTTTGTAAGTAGAATCGAGGGGGCTTATTGTGCATCATCGTCAGAATTGTAAAATCATCTTCAGTCAAACTTTTTTCGAATGTTATTATAAAACTCATGGTATGCTTCCTGACAAGCCCAATACGTGATTGTTATTTTTGGCTTTTAGAAAAGAATATCACTCTCAACTCGACTCAAATAACAGTCACTCGAACTATTCTGTTGCTTATGTATAAAAACGCTTCTAATTAACAAATGAATGAATAAAATTAACTCAAGGAACGTGATTTTCAATCTTAAGACTCTGTGTTGTAAGATCGTACGTATTGTCTGGGTGTTTTCTATGAGTAATAATATTATATTATACCTAATTTAATTATTAAAATATATTAAATTATTATGTATATAAAAAAGATAGATAGTGACCGGGAATAGGACATAGGTATTTTTTAACCGGGTACCAAGCAAAGCCGCGGACGGAAGGGTAGTCAGAAGTATTTCCAAATACACATTTGATGCAATGTGCAGAGTTTGCAGTTAGCATTCCATACGTGACAGGTTGTAGGCCCATCGCCGCTATTGGAAAGCTATCTGGGAAACGAAAAATCCATAAATGTATGGCTGGGATTCGAACCCACGACCTTCGGATCAGCTAACAGGGCTCTCAATATCTATAGAACTATTTAGATAATACCCTACAAAATGTTCAGTAATAATATTAGCTACATAGCCAGTTGCGAGAAAAGTGAAAAATATTTCAGAATGTAACATAATAAGATACTCTCATATTGCCACTTCTGATTTCAAAGAATTTCTCCCTTTAGGAGTTGGTCACAGAAAAATATAATAGACAAAGCCTGGTAGCGCTGTTGACATACACTTCATTGAAAAAATAGACAGTTTTTCAACATCAAAACCTTTATTTTTGTGAACGATTTTAGTATCGACTTAATTATTTCCTAAAGTGAAAGATAAATCAAATGGCATAACATTACGTTCTAACGAAAATATTTTCGAGGTAAACATTTCGTTTCCAAGTGCTTTTACGACCTCACAATAAAGTTTTGAGATTTTAGTAGTACCGAGTTGGACAATTTCTAAAACCTTCTTCACCTAATTTTTTTTGTTACTTTATGCAGCATAGACAGACAGGATTGGAAGTTCTGCAAAGAGCTCAATAGAAGCGTGAACTTCTGCTTATAATCAAGAAACGCAAAACTGCATATCTCGGTCATGTGCTTAGATATGATAGATTATCAGCTTCTGCGATTAATTATGATGGGCAAGGTTCCTGGCTAAAGACGAGTTGGTCGAAGAAAGAAGTCGTGGCTCCGCAACATCCGGGAGTGGACGGGAATGACCAGCGCATCTGAACTGTTCCTTCTGGCATAAGACAGAGAAATATTCCAGCAGCTGATAGCCGACATTTACCAGTTGGAGAGGCACTTGAAGAAGAAGAAGAAGAAGATCATAGGCAGACAGAACGTTTGAGGGCAACCATTTGTGTCTGTTTTTTGTTTGTGCTACTACATTATTTGAGCTGTGGCAAAGGGTTGCGACTGTGAAGAAAAGATTATAAAATAACTAAGCGCTCCTTCCCCTTCTCAATATATCAGAGAATGTTCGCGAGAAGTATTTTTAAACGATTCCAGAATTTTCTCGAATTTCATTTTTATCAGGTGAGATTGCCTTTTCTTCGTTATGTTGCGTATGAATGCTATATATTGTTATGAGCTATGGCGCCTTAGCAAAAATACTTGGAAAGAATGCTTCGTTAAGTTATTTCTTCAATTTATTTGAAACAAGAATTACTCACGTAGAATATCAATTTTGATTTTTAATGTTTTTATTTATCCGGAAAATTATTTAGCTAAGGAAGGATACGGCGTTTCTTTTTGTGTTTCCAAATCATTGATTATCAAAATTCTAAGAATTTCTTCAACAAAATGAAATTTTGCTTATAAGTTAGTTCAAGTTTGTTTCATCATCAATACAAAATAATTAAACCACCTGGAAACATTCATTCTTTTACGTTGATGCATCAAATCCATTAATTTTTCAGAAAAAAGAACAGAAATACCATTTCATCCTTTCTCCTGATTTTTGTGGAGCTCGCTCCATTTGGTGGGTATTTTTAGGGAGCATAGGGAATTATCCAAGCTTCGCTGGCATCCCTGGAGTGTATGGGCCCAAACAGAATTGGATCAAACATCCGTCATTGTAAGGACGCATTTCAGATATAAAGCATGTTTTCAGAAATGGTGGTTAGATTTTGGAACAGACATCTTTAGGTTTTAACCTAAAATATCAATTGACTTAGTTAGAATCTGACATCCTTGCCCAAATATATTTTGGTTTGATCAAAACGTGGAACGTTATGTTAAAATTATATTTGATATCATAACATACTCCAGTCTGCCCGCGACCACGGCTGTTGTAACATAGCCGAAACGTCGGGATAAATAAGGTAAGTAAATTACGCGATAAAATCCCGTGTGCATAAAATTTTCATTATGAATAGTGATCGCGAAAGTTTAAAAAAGACTATTTGATATCAGTACTGTTATGACATATTATTTATTTCACTTATAAGGTTAAGGCGTCCTAGTTATTTTATTGATTTTGCTTTTTTGACAGTTTATTAAACTGTTGGAACAGTTGCATGATCTGTAAATATTTGTTCCGAGTGTCGGTGTTGTGATGTCATGGTACACATAGATTCTGATACATTTATCAAAATAATTCGTTTATAAAAACTTTTTTCTGACAATTACGAACACAACGAAAGAAACCAAAATCTGTCGAGACATTCTCAGACAAGTGAGTTCCATACAAGAGGTAAATTAAGTTTTAAGCCGGGAATACACAATATACACATTACACATATTGTGTATTCCCGGCCCACAGTGCCTTTTACTGGTATATATGCCAGTAAAAGGCACTGTGGATACATTGTGGTAGTGTGAGACGCAACCGCGAGGAGTAACCTTGCCGCAACTCTCTCCTTACCCAGATGAAGATTTTCCGGATGAATCGAAACATTGTCGGTACCTAAATTGACGATATTTTTACGTGAGTAATTCCCGTGTGTTATAATAATAACTGCGGATACATTTGTGAGTAAACGTTCCCACGATGATGTACCGGTTCTGCAGCCTACCAAGACCCCTCCCTTGCAATGATAAAAATACAAATGTTGTGCAACCTCCGCATGCCTTGTTCAGGCATGCCAGTAATGGACATGCATAAAAGTAGCAGGCACATGCAAGGAGCTGGGGCCATACCATGAACTCTTAGAGCAATGTTAAAACAAGCTTAAAACAGTCCTACTGCTTTAGAAATGTCATTCGTTGTCATGTTTTAAGCTTGTTTTAACATTGCTCTGAGAGTTCATGGTACGGCTACTGGTATGCAAGTTATGATTTGTGATGTAAATGTGTAGATAGACCGGTAAGGTTCCAAACCAGCAACTATTACCTGCTTTACATCTATAATAAAAGGTGGGGAACCTTTTAGAAGTATGATCCTCTAAAAAAGGAAGTAAGGAAAGTATTAAGTCACATTAAGGGTAAAAAGTAAAACGATTTTGTCAGACGTGCAATGCTATGATGTAAATTTCGTTGCTTTGTGTCTAAGTTAATGTAAAATTAGAACGCTCTTATTTCTTTCACGCTAAAGACTAAAACAGCATTAAATAAAAACACATTTTTAAAATTCACTAACTTTAGTAAAATTGCTGTCTTTGATGTGATGATTATGTTGAATAAATGCGAATGTCAAACATTCTGGAGATCGCTCGCTTTTGATTAACCCTTAAAATTGCTTTCTTTACTAGTAAGTACAGTTATCTGTATTTTACTAGTTACACCTTTTTAACTAAATAACTACCTACTACTTATAGGATTAGGAAGTACATTCAGAAAAGGATACCTACTGTATTCGGGCACGGTTGACATTTATTCAGATGTATTCAAAATCCTTTGAAGATGTTTAAAGAGATAGACGCACATCGAAATACAAAGGCACATGCACATGAAAAACATATTTTTTTTAAATATACCTACACTAATAAATATAAAAATTGTTAAAGAATGATCCCTAAACTTTTTACCAATTAACCCAGAAAGAAACTTTTTAAAAACTGAAGCCTTTATTACCGTTAATACTGTTACCACAAAGTTCCCGTCCACAGTTTTGGGACATTTTTCCACATTTTTGTCCCGCTTTCCCCACTTTTCGGGGCGATGGTAATATAGATAAAATTTTATAAATAACTTACTTACTCTTCCGCTCCTGACTGGTATTTTTCGGTAAAATTTTGGGAATGAGTACAAGCGCTGAACCTTTTCTTTGTGCGAGAAATTCGGTTATATTCACAGGCAACATGTTTTTATGGAACTTATAAAGATGTGACATAAAGTTTTGCTTCAAGAGAAATAGAACAAAAAGCTCCGTGATTTAACTTATTAGTTACATATATTATATTTTATCTGCATAGTTATAATCTGTGAATATAAAATATTTTTATACCTGTATGCTGCTGGTCGAAGAAAAACGCGTGATATAAAGCTGACATTTAGTTTAAAAGGAGCACAACAAGTTTAGTCATTAAGCGTCATTTACATGGTGCGAGTTTCTCTCTTCGAAGATGCGATTATCGAAAGCAAATGACAAATTATAACAATGTAAACGTTTTTTTACGGTCCTGGTGGCTCAACTGGCTCTTATTGTTTTTATAATTATAATGTTATGTAAATATGTAGTAGTTTAGTTTAATAATATTGTATGTTACTTAAACTAAATATTGATATCATAAGAGGAAGGTCAATAATGCTTGTCACAGAATGAAGCGAGGTATGATAAGAGATAATTTGGGGCTAAGGTGGCTTTGTGTGGCATGTAAGATTACTTGCGCTACCTCAAAAACTCAAAGTCCAGATAATTTAGGACATTTTAACAACCAAAATTAGCATTTAGAAACTTCTAATCTAACCCTTAAAACTTCAGAGGCTGTTAAAAATTAAAAGTTTAAACTTATCCTAATTTAAACCTTTACTAATGAAGTTACAAACTAAAGCTGACGCTCTGATAGATTTCAATCAAACTTTCTAGACTGGGCACAAAGATAATTTAAATAAATCATACAAATTATACACAGAATAATTGCTAGGCCCATTGACAGTTCATTAATATTTTAGAAAATAGATCGTAGTGGTTATAGCTAACAGCCTTTATTCAATTTATTTTTACTGAGAAAATTTTATTCATACGCGTGGGTTCATGATTCAATCAGTTTAACCAATTTAAGAGACCGCGCACACTGAGCGACATACGACAGCGACAGTTCGGCGACATAGAGGAAGCCGACAATTTTCATAGATTTACTTTAAAGTTCCACAGACTTGACGTTCGAGTCGCAAAGTCACAAGGCTAGGGCAGGCTAGGGCAGTCGCAGCGACTAGACGCACAGTGCACGCACGCACACGACAACACTTGCATGCGACATTTTGGTCAGTCAGACGGGCAGGCGTCGCGACTAGACGCAAACCAGTGCCATGTAGAGGTGGGGAAAAGCGTTACTTTCGTATCGCGGTGACTGTCGTTCCGGTTCCAAGAAAGTCACAGTGAAAAATCGCCTTTGTCACGTCGATCACAATGTCGCACTAGGCGTTCCTATGTACTATAGGTTACCTTATGCGTAATCGTGAAACGAGATGTCTTTTGATCCAAATTAACAGTGCGCAAAAATATCAGCACTTTTTTATTCTAGTTAACGATTTCTCTATGTAAATACTAGGTAACTAAATACGTACGTTATTAAATAAAAAAAACCTTCTAATTATTTCCTGTGTACACTTTTTTAATTTAATTTTAAAGCTTTATTGTAATACTAGCGGACACCCGCGGCTTCGCCCTCGTGAACTACCCACTACTTTTTTTACCCACGGGAAATATGCATTTTTTTCGGGATAAAAAGGTAGCCTATGTGTTATTCCAGGTCATAAACTATGTATATTCTAAGTTTCAGCCAAATCAGTTCAGTAGTGTTTGCGTGAAAGCAGGACCAATAAACAAACAAACAAACAAACAAACACACTTTCACATATTTTTTAATATGGGTATGGATAACTACATGCGATTGGAAATCGTTCCGAACGGTAGAACGGAGCGTAAATGAATGAATGACGTTCCTTATTGGAACGTTGTTCCTTTACGACGAGTCACAGTGATATCATTTGACTTCAGATCACTGTGATTTTTTCACCGTGAAGTTATTTATCACTCACCTCTAGTGCCATGTTGCAGTGACTAGACGTGGCGACTAGACACGGCGACTAGACGCGGCGACTAGACGCCCTGGTTGTGGGGTCACTGAGTGAAACATGCAAATGAAAAATCACTGAGTGTATTTTGTTAATGTATTGCCAAATAAAATATGTTGTTCAGGATGAAAATCAAAATCCCAAGGTAGCTAGTATAATAGATGATCGAACATTATCGATACAATTACTAGTGATTGATAGACGGTGCTGTCACTAGCAGTAGACAAAGAATGATGTATCGACACGACAGGTATGTATAGAAAACTATTAATATCCTACAGAAACTGGTGCTTATACAGAGTGTAAAAGGAAAGATAAAAGATACAGGTTCACGTCATTTTCCAAGGCTTTAGATTTTCTCAGATCTTTTAGGAAATTAAAAATCCTTTAGAGATATCTAAGGGGTAGTTAAATATAACACGATCACTCGGCAAAACTGGAACGCATTTAAGTAACGAGTATGATAGAATCATAACTTTATAATGATTATAATCGTTTTCTTCCTTTCATATGGATAATGTGTCATATAAATATTTTATTTTAAAAATGACACCACCACCTCACACTCAAGCGCTTATACGAGCCTATAAGTGCGTCAACACTCGTATGAGTTGCGCGTATTGGCGTACATACTTATTAGAAGTTTAAAAACACTATTAGCCAGAACCTAAGTTACTTTTGTGTATTTTTCGGAAATAAAAAAAATAAAATATATAAATAATTGTTTTTAGCTAGCTTAAACGCATTTAGCCCACACAAAAAAAGCGTTTAGTTTAGCGGAATGTTGTGCAAGCCGCCTTAGAAGTGTTCTGATTTTAAATTATTGTTTAAGGACATTATAGGTATCAACACAAAACTACCATTTCGCTAAATGAGTTTCCTTTTTTAAACAAAACAGATATGTACGTTTTTTAAAGAAAACAAAATAAATCCTTTCATTAGTATGTACCGAGATAAGCCCACCCAGACAGAGGTAGGGTTGTTGCAGACTAGGTACCTATTTACTTAAGTAGAATCAAGGAAATGTTTAATTTATCTTGCAATTGTGCTTTGTAAACTTCGTCTTTTGTTAGAAGAAACACCAAAATGCTATTTTTGAACTATGTACAGATGGTTTACATAAAAACGGGAGTGCGATCTACAATTAGAACAGATTAAGAGTTTTATATAAATTGTTGAAATCAAAATCAAGGTCAATAGGAACAATTCATTGGGTCTCATGGATGACGGAGGCCTTTAGGCGTCCTAAAAATTCCGTCACCAGAGTTGGCCACTAGCTCATACAAACTTACTTACTAGGATAACTTTTAAATATCTTTTTTGTTAGTATCATCAGTACTGCTACCATAAAAGGAACTTTACTCAATAAGAACTTTAAGTTCTCTTTGAAACGTCTTAATCAAGTATATCGGGATTCGGTGAACTGTTCGCGTTGTGTGACAAGTGCAGAAATATTCTTCATCAGGATAGACAGAGACACAACGTAAATTGTCGTCGAATCACGGTGTAGCCCCAGCATAATCATTAGTCTATCCCTGAACTCACCATCATATTTTTGACATCCATCCAAAATCCACACAATCACAATTCACAAATCAGTGCCTCCAGTCAAAAAGGACATAAGTCGAGTTGTGCCCTTTTGTTTTTATTGCATTATCGTGATCTACGTATCCAGTTACATAACATATCAAAAATTTATAACTCTAGCTGCATCCTAACCTGGTTTTTTCAACTACATCAAGGGTATAACTCGACTGTCAGAAAGGGAACGTCTTTAGTTATCGACAAAATTTCCCAACCAAAAGGAAATAAGTAGCAGTAAGCCCAAAACATCATCGAACATGAAGGCATAATTTCAGTTAAAAAAATATTAAAATGAAACAAAACGGCATAACTTATGATGTTCCAATGCATTAGATAAACAGAGTTAGAAATAAATGAAGTTGATCCATTTGTTATGCATGTTTCTAAGGGAATATCTCTATTTGTTGCTTTTGGTGATTATAAGCATGGATAATAATGAGACATAAATGTATCTTTTACGTAGTAAGTATTATAATAATCTGTGTATCGCTGGTATTGATTGATTTAATGTGATGAAGAAAATAAGTCTTAATTTTTGTTTTTTAATTTTTTTTTTTTTTTTTTTTTAATTTTTTTTTTTTCAAAATGTAATATATCATGTAATGTAATATATGTTTTTTAATGTAATTGATCTCGTTCTGCCTTCCAGTATTACCAAATTGACGATTATTGTTCAAGTTTTAGAAAAAGTTTTGATTACCACCACATGATACGAGATACTTATTTATTCTACCATAATATCGTGTGATAAGATTCCAAGACAATCGACATCCCGGAAACACTACAAAATACAAACACATGAAAACTAATCTTACCTTATCTTATCTTACCTATGACACTAGGCTCACGCATTTCCATTTTCCAATCAGCTGCCACTGCTATCAAACGGAGAGGGATAGAAGACTACGGCATAGTAGTCCCCGAGATAGTACAACAACCCTCAGAGCACTGGAGAGCCAAAAATGCAACTCCAAGCGCATATACGAATGTCACCTTTCCCTTGAAAGTATCGCCGCAAAGAACAGGGTAACTCTACAATGGATCAAGGGACACAGTGGATCACTGGGAAACGTCGCTGCAGATGAACTAGCCAGAAGGGGCTCGGAAACACAAGTGGAATACCCAGCCCCATTCCTTCTTCTGACGTTCTCCCAGCTACGCACCTGGATACAGAACACACACACAAAACCTTCACAACGATCAATGAACACGGGCGACGGACTACAGACAGTACTGAGTAGCGATAACAGCAGCCACACCACGACTGACACGTCGCCTGATGAACCTACAAAGAAAAGACATCAAAATAATCACAGGGACGCTGACAGGACACTGTACTAACAATAATCAGCTGTACAACATCGGTGCCACGGACATCCCACTCTGCAGGGGATGTCTAACCGAAGAAGAATCAGTAGCTCACGTAGTCCTGGAATACCTGGGCGTAGCAGCACAACGGCAGCATATTCTCAACAACCCGAGGTCGCTCCTCGAAGCATGTGAAGACCCCAGGAAACTTCTGAGCTTCTGGGAGAAGCTAAGTTGGCTTTATAACTAGTGAGTCAGGTTTTCCCGGCGCATAAAGGATCTACCATAATTCAAGATTTTTATACAACTTACTGAATTCTGAATCAGAGAGAGCTGACGACGACCCCGGTTTGTGTTTTATACCAGAAAATGAGGAAGTAAATTAAAATACCGAGGAATTTACTTACCTACTGAAAACATTTGTCATAATGTTGATTTTTTTGAAATAAATATTAAAAATATCATAATTATTGTTTAACTCTAGATTCTATTTACATAACTACAGCTCTCGACATCAGTAATTGATGGAAATAAGCCGTTATTGTCATAATAAGTATTCGTTACCAATGGATTATGTCTTAGTATTTCTTTGAATAGGAGTAAATCGACTAGTATTGATAAAGTTATTCCATTATTCAAAAGGCACAAGTCGTATTATTTCTTTTAGTACGAGTAAACTGACTAGAATAGTTAGCGTTATTCCATTACATCTGCGTTAACAAAGTCACAATCCAAGTAAAACAAGAAAAAAATATAGAAATAGTAAACGAACGTGAAAATGATTACCATTAAATGAAAGGGCTATTTTTTGTCTACAATTCTGTATCAATAGAAATTTTGATTTCACTTGCGAAATAGCAAAAAACATTAAAAGTTTGGTTTTTTGGCTCTCCTGAAAAGTGCCGAATTTGAGTTGTGCCCTTTTTGACTGGAGGCACTGAAATTACCTAACTGAAAACAAACTTGACCACATAATATTGGCTTCCACCCAAACCGCTGAAAAACTCCCATCTGAATTTCAGATGCGGAAGGTTACCTAACCACCTTTGTGTTCACAATCAAACGAAAATAAGCTTTTTTGTGTCTAAATAGAGTTCATATCTATTATTGTAAGGATTTGTGATTGGATAAACGTTCGGATGGACCACATTTTCATTTTCTGTTGATGGTTTATTGCGATTAAGTTGAATGATGAAGATTTGACTTTAGAACAATATTTTTATTTAAAGATACTAAACTACTATATATTTACACTGGCTTCCGCCCGCGGCGTTGCGCGTGAGGTACCTACATAATGGCCGCTGTACACACTCGTCGAGAGCCTCTCGCCGAGAGCCTCGGCCGAAAACACTCTCGTCGAGAGCATGCCTGTACACACTCGTTCTACATTTGAACTGAAGACTTACGAGACAATGGACGTAGAAATTGCTGCTGCTATTTGTCTTTGTGCCGTGAGCTATTATAACTTTTTAAACATTTACTATAAAAAAAATTCGTAAACCATGGAGAAAAAGAAAATGGTGGATGATAACTATGCACCGCAATAGAAACAGGTAAATAACTAATAAAACTAATCAGAAAGCAACTAAATGAACGAGTGTGTACATGCTCGCTCTCGTTTACCTCGCGAGAGCCAACGAGACCTTTTGACTCGGGCGCAAAAAACCGACAAGCCACCGAGAGCGACCGAGACGAGGACGAGAGAGCGAGGCGAGACGAGAGCGCGCTGTACACACTCGCGCTCGGCCTGTCTCGGGGTGCCTCGACGAGTGTGTACAGCGGCCATGACATATAACCTATGTTCTTCCTGTGTTAAGCAGTATTTAAAATGAAAGTTCATTTTAAATACTGCTTAAAGAATTTTTGAAATCGGATGTGTAGTTTCGGAGATTAAGTACCTCCTTCATACAAATAAACTTTACCTCTTTAAAATTAAGTATAGAATTAGATAACTTTCTAACTTATCATGGCGACAGAGTTACTAGACTTGTCTTGCAAAAGTCACAAATACCTCAAACGAGTGTAAGTATACATAAAATGGATTCCACAAAAACCGTGAACATTTGAACCTAAGGCGATACAAGCCAAAATTATACACGCTCAGAGGGAAAGCAATTTTAAATTTTAACAAACGAATTTGTATGCATGAGGCGTCAACTTCATCGAACCTGCGTCGCCTTATCCTATAGTTGTTTACGTGGAAATTCATGAATTTGACAGGGCACGTTGCTGAGTTATGAGTTATAAACAGTTCTGTGTGATTTATATAAGATTTTTGACTGCGATGTGCTTGCAACGTATGAAAAGTTGCAAATGTGACCATTCTAGTTTAATGCTCGGTGAGGTTTGAGGTGAAAAGATGAATTTACCTTTCTGATACTATATATTATGATGTATGTGCGGAGTAACGAAAATAGATAATACTAGCGACCCGCCCCAGCTTCGAACGGGTGCAATGTAAAAAGTAAAGGATAAAAACTGATTGTAGGTTATCCCAAAAACTTAGGCCTTTACATCTTTTACTAGATGATCAGTGTCAGGAGACAATCTTTGCCTACACTTAACGGGACACTGTAGTGCCTAGGACATTGTTGTGATGGAGATCCCTAAGAGATAGACAAAATATACCATTGCGGATTTTTTGTAGACCTTTTTAAGATATAATTCTGTAGTACATTATTTTGATCTATCTCGTAGGGTTCAGCCAGTGTTTGCAATGTAAGCGCAAAAAAAATGTGTTTATTTACGGCATCACATTAGAAACCTCTAAAATTATCAGTGTTTCTCTACTATATTGTGCATGTATTATACATATGAACCTTCCTCTTGAATCACTCTATGTACTAGTAGTTCGCCCCGAACTGAGATCTCGCGCACCGTAGATGGCCAACATTTGGACTTTCTTCTGACTACCCCTATAATTTCAAGTGCTACTACTGCCGGGTATGCCTATTGCGCTAGCTCTTCATGGTAAAAAATACTAGCATGCATGCAATACATAATGTCGTGTCTAATTTTTCATTTATTTCATATTTATGAATTCTCGTCGTATTTTTAAAAGTATACGTCCTAGAATAAAAATAATAACTATTTTAGAATGTACAAATAAAGACCTTTCATTTGACACCACACTCAATATATTTGTTTACTTAACTTTTTTTACCCCAATTATTTTCATTTTTTATCAAAATTTTTTTTATCATGAAAATAAATCAAGTAGCATCTAAAATCATTGCAAACCAAACCGCAACGATGCCACTCTCTTTTTAAGACCGACCAGTCAATGAGCTACGAAGACATCGAAACTCTATGAAACGGGAGCTCTTGCAGCTCTGGTTTCGTAGTTTTTGGTCTTTGGTCGTATTTCAAAAACTATACATCCTAGATTAAAAATAAAAACCATTTTGGAATGTACAAAATAAGCCCTTTCGTATGACACCCCACTCAATATATTTGTGTAACTTTCATAATTTTTTACCCCCTTGGGAACCCAATATCTTCACAACCCCTTCATCGATTAAGCTCATATGCTCCACCGTAAATTTCCTTACCACAACCTATTGACCTACCAAGTTTCATGCAGATTGGATGAACGGTTCGACAGTTATGCTCGAACAACAATTCGTGAAACATACAAACATACAAACATACAAAGCAAAATCGCCCAACTTACCACTAAGATCTTCGCTCGCTTCGCTCGCTCGATCGATTAAATCTAAAAAACTCTCAATTTTTAATCAAAATCCGTTGCGTAGTTTTAAAGATCAAGCATACATAGAGACAGACAGCGGGAAGCGACTTTGTTTTATACTAGACTTTGCTTTTAGCGATAAGGCCGCCCATTGTATTAATTTTTAAGCGGTTTTTCCTTTCTTCTTGTGATTACTACTGTAATTTTTTGTTGTACAATAAAGCATTATCAATCTATCTATCTATGTAGTGATGATGATGATGATAAAAAATGAATACTTATATAAACGCTAACCATTCAGTTATTTTGGATACCACACAAAGTATCGCGTGTTTTGATCAGTTTCGCTGTTAGTACACCGACGCATTCGCATGCGGCAGCGACGTTCGCATCGCATTGCGATGCGAAACTCTGATGCCAATCGGCTGCGTCGGTGTAACAGCCATTTCGCAGTTGCTTGCGAAACAATACAGACAAGGATGCAACTATTTCATCTAGCTATATGATAGAGCGAGACATAACACATGCGAAACATTGCCATACAACTTACAGTTTTTTCGTCGATTCGCTGTCGCATGCGAATGCGTCGGTGTACTAACAGCGTTACAGCTGATCGCACACGTCGATAAAGCTGCGAAATTCTTTGAACTAGTACCTAATTATAATAGTCTTTTTTAAACTTTCGCGATCACTATTCATATTGAAAAGTTTTATGGACACGGGATTTTATCGCGTAATTTACCTTATTTATCCCGACGTTTCGGCTATGTTAAATTACGCGATAAAATCCCGTGTCCATAAAACTTTTCAATAGTACCTAATTAATCCAAAAATAATTCGTTGTTTTTGTAAAAGTAAGTTTTCGAAAATACGCCCAATAATTTCCTATTAATTACCACAAAACCTCTAAGCCGATCTCTTTGAAGTGTCTGATAGTAATTAATAATTTAATTAAGTAACAATTTAATTTACAATAATTATCTTGTGAAATTAATATTTCAGAATTTTCAAAGGTATCAGAAAAAAGATCACATTGTACGAGTATTATTATTATTCACCTAGCAGATTGCAGAATATTGAGTTGTAAGGTCATCGCATTGTTTCTTCCCATTTTAAGGTTATAGCTGACCAGTCGCCTACGCACCGCATCGCCTTTTCGGCGTTCACTTTGTTCCTTTACTTTTGGATTGCGATGCGGCGCGGCGTTGACGTTACGAAATTGATTTAGTGAGCGTTGGTCCATAGTATAATTCCATACAAAGAATACCGAGGCGATGTGGTGAGGTTCGGATGCGGAGGCGACTGATCAACTATGACCTTAAATTGACTTTTTAATAAAACCGTACGCTCAGGACCGGTACCTTATTGAAGACGTTCTTTATGATCTTTACTTTCTTTACTGTAAATATTGAAAATCATCAAGTCACTCAAGGCTAGGTGGACACATGATTAATACAATGAATGTGGGATTTAGGAGCACTATTTTGATGTTTTTTTTAATCTTCTAACCGTTGTTGCATCATTATATTTTCAAACATTCATTTTATCTTTTTCACCCTTCTTGGATATTCTTATAAGATCTCTATTCAGATTAATCATATTAACTTATCATGTGTATTCCAAGCTTTGAAAAAATAAAATTGGCTTTTTTGTAATGTTTTCGCACCTAAATGGCAAAAATAGAAGATTTTTCGTAACATAAAACGGGTTACCCCGTGTCGAATTCACTTACAACTCCCGCTTTGAAGTTGCTGTCCTCGTCACAGTATGAATTATTTGACACTTGCTTTTGGTTGTACGAAACAATGTTGAACATCGCGACAAAAACAACTTTTAAGTTACTGTTTTTAAGTGCAAAGACTGCGGGGTGTACCTAAGTATTTTCAAACTAAGGGAGTCGGCACACTGCGTTTTTTGCAGCGCGTTTGTATCGATACAATACCAACGCGATGCGAACGCGCTGCCTGCCCCACTCCCAAACATTTCAAAACTCATCCAGGCTCGTTCTAATGCATTATGTAGGTAAGGTTAAATCTACATAATTATACAAAAATAATATAATTTTCAAAATAAAAATCATGCCAAAAGTCGATTATGAAAACAAATTTACAACACGTCTCACTCATTTATCAAAGTATAAACATTTCACCAAACACAGAACCTGCAAAATTTAAAAGGTAGGTGCAACATTCGAGTCCGTTCACCCCTAGTAGCCCCCTCTTCCAGCCGTCTTTTTACACGCCTATTACCCACGACACGGTACGCTAAGCGTTCATCTTCATAATTTTATTTTGCATATGAAATTTTATCTCCGTCACATCAAAAGATCACTTTGAACTCTCCAGATGGTATTCGTTTCTTAATATTGTTCTTGCTACATTAATAATTGGTCCTCCGTACCTTTTCCTTCGTTTGATAGGCGTACTTTTAATTTGAGTTTTTTAGTCTCGAGATTTCTTTGGTTAGGAGGTGAGGTAATTGAAAATGCTTAGTCCTTTGTCCTTTAAAAGCAGGAAGGATACGCCACTTGATTCTACTTAAGCTCAAAGTATCTACCATAGAACCATACCATCTTCAGTTCAAACTTTAGTTTTCTAATGTTGATAAGCAAGTTTAAATTAACTTCAGCAGCATGTGGGCATGTACGTACTAAATATGTATCTGGATATACATCTGACTATCCCCATACATTTTCACAGGATCTTAAATGCCCAAACGATTTAAGAAATATCTAGTCGTGATCATGTTGCGTTTTCAAAGTCAAAGTCAAATATCATTTATTCAGTAGGACTGTTATGACCACTTTGAAACGTCTTAAGAGCTAGGTGATTCTACTCCTGTTCTTTCGCGACCAACACCGTGAAGAATCAGGGCAACAATTTTTCGTTTTGGATATATAACATTCATGCTACATTTTATAATCATCATCAAGAATAGATGTTCTTCTTAGTTAGTGGGTTCAAGTAACCTTCGTCGTTAAACCAGCTGACAAACAGTAACCCTAGCCATGATAGACTTCCGCTTTTTCTACATTCTTCTATGATGCTTAGGGCAGTTTTTAAAGACACGCTCATAGATTTGACAAATTAAAACTATTCAAACTTTCCAAAACAACAAACCATTTATGCACGACCCGGATACGAAAGATCAAAAGTCAAGACACTTTATTATGCCGCGCCAATACAATATGTTGGGCGAGCCTAAGCCAGCGCGAGCGAAGGCAAATTGATGAAAGGCAAGACCTACCGTTCAGACGTTTGGCGAGTCTATACAAACCAATGCAAATTGGCGCTTGTATTCACTCGGCCAGCTAGGCGAGCAATGGCAAGCATTGCTCGCCTAGCTGGCCTAGCAAGGCAAATGGTGCTGTCCATATATTGGCATTGGCGTTCACTCGGCAAGCCAACGGCAATGTCTAATAGCCATTTTAAAGTAAATTAGTTTGTAAAAGCCATGAGACAACTCTGGTTAATGACAGAATTTTAGGCAAACTGAAATCATCCGTCAAGGCTTAACGACTTTATACCCGAGACCAAACATGTTTCAAAGCACTGTTTTTATTGCCACCATACTGGCACCAGCTTACTAGGCCGAAACAGCGCTGCGTCGCGATAAAGGAATAACTATTCATTTTTGTGTTGTTTTTTCACATTACTCAAACAGTAAAAACATTCGAGACTAGATCGATCGAACGAGCTAAAAGAACCGGCTACCTCAAGTGGGCATCGGAATTTCAGATGAACCGCGCTCATTCGAATCGAACCGATCTCGCTCCATTGTTATCGTTGGGCTCGTTGGCTAAACGAACAAACGATTCGCCAGCCGGTTGAGAGTGCTTCTTTTAAACTAATAAAACTACCAAGTTAGAGGAAATTGTTTTTTTCACTTTTTTTTTGCATTTGCAATGATGGTATCTATGTTTTAAGAAAATTGTACCGTCTTCCTTAGACTATGCGATGGAAATTTATTATTTAGTTATTGAAATCAAAGATTAACTTGACCTACCCTTCCTGGTAGGTCAAGTTTGAAAGCTGCCACTGTTTCTCTAAAAGACTGGGCAAACGCGCGTCGCAGCGCGTTCGCGTCGCGTTTGTATCGATACAAACGCGCTGCAAAAAATGCAGTGTGACCACTCCCTAGTTCTCATACATGCTTTACAATACTTAGGTAACTGATTTTTCTAATGATTCTAAAATAATTAATAATATCTGAAGGCAGGCTTTATTAAACACCTTGATCTTGTATGTTCAGTAACTTTTTATTTATTTCACATGAGAATTTTAACAAGCTAGTTTCAGTTTTCAGACTATTAATATTCTCAGCAACTAGTCTAGGATGCTTCGTAAACTTATTACTGTGTGCAAATTTAACGTAATTAACTAGAGAATTTTATAGACGCTATAGAGATTTACAAAATGAATTGTTGTTGTCTTTAACGAATGTACTTAATTTTTTTTTAATCAAAATTTTGAATCACAACCAGACACCCAGACTGCTCTAAGAGCACTAGTGTGTCAGGGCACTTCTTCTTCTTTCGTATGAGCAAGTGGCCAACTCTGGTGATGGAGTTTTTAGGCCACCTAAAGGCCTCCGTCATGGCTTAGCGATGTCAGGGCACTGAAAGCGTTAAAGTATGTTATAGCTTATATCCAACATTAGGCAGTTGTCCCACCGCCCCGGCAAGAAAAGGACTTCTTCTTCTTCTTCTTCTTTCGTATGAGCAAGTGGCCGACTCTGGTGACGGAGTTTTTAGGCCGCCTAAAGGCCTCCGTCATGGCTTAACGACTTAAAAGCCGGGACCGACAATCAAGAAAAGGACTAACTATCGGCTATTTTATAACTTAAGCTAACTTAACGTACAATAGATATTTGTACATTCCGTATAAACAAAAGAGATGCATATATTAATAGTTGATCGCTGACTGTTCACACTGCCGACGAGGACTCTCGCTCTTCACTAGTTTGTCGCTGGGCGACAAAAGCTATCAAAGATAATACTCGCTCAGCGATGCTAGCTGAACTCACCGTGAGTCCAAGTTGCGGTCATTTCTGCACAGTGCACGTCGCACACTCGCTTATAGCCCAGCGACAGAGCTATCGGAACTACACACTCGCTTCTCGCTGTTCGCCAACTCGTTTATAGCTTCTAGTTCTACTCGTTTCTCGTTCATCGTCGGCGGCAGGACAACTGCCTAAGGCTGTGTCCCCAGTAGGCAAACTGTGAGCGGCCGACTGAGTTTGCGGCGTATCGGTTTAGTATACCATTCCATATATTTGAAATGGAGTGTCCACAGTTTGCTAGTTTTGCGCTCACTGTACGCAGTTTGTAGCGTAACGCTGCAAACTAGCAAACTGTGGACACTCCATTTCAAATATGGAAGAGCGTACTAAACCGATACGCCGCAAACTCGGTCGGCCGCTCACAGTTTGCCTAATGGGGACACAGCCTTAGGCTGTTAGGCTGATTATGAAAGTTTTTAATCCGAGCCTCGGGTTTTTTCGCCTGGGCACGGTCTGGTCCCAATTTGGTCTAGCATAAATCTGAGCAAAATTGTTTGCACTAGAAGCCAATTTGCACAACAATATATATAGCCAAGCCAAAGATGTAGTAATACTAACAAACCATTCCATTCTAATCTAATCATGTTATCGTCATTTTTACGTTTTTCGTAAAACCAAACTATCACGCCTTTTCTATGTTCATAATTATTGTGAATCTTCTTTTATAGTTTAAAATGCTTCTTTGAGTTTTTTAATGTTGTTTTTGATGAAAATTTAACATGATTTTACATCAGCCAGCTTAAGGGACCGGCGACAGACGAATTGTCTATCTATACGAACGTAATACCAAAATAATTTAAAATTTGAGCAAATTCTTATCACTTTATGTTATTATTTGGATAAAGGCAGTATTTATCTAGGTTCCTGTTACACTTTTGTTCCAAAAAACTTACTATAGAACAAATTAAAAGAAAAAATGCCATTTTTGGTGTATCTACAAATATTTTAATTCAATTTGTTTACATTTCTTTTTAGGTAAGTTTTTCGGAACAAAAGTGTGACAGGAACCTAGTTAAATACCTACTGTCTTAATATAACAACATAAACCGATAAAATTTTCTTAAATTTTAAATGATTTCGGTATTACGTTTTTATGGAAATTCGTCCTGTCGCAGGCGGTCTTCCCTTTATCCAATTAATCATTTTCTCTCATACTACACCTTTTAGTTTTCCCTGCAAATTTTCTACAAAATAAATAGACCGTACTATAATGTGTACTCACATCGTGTACCTAATAAATGGTCTAGTGTTGTGCCAGCGTAGGAAATTATCGCAGTGAATCCCAGAGGGTGCTGTGACATTCCGTTGTTCTATGCTAAATAATGTACCCGTTGAAAGTGGAGTCGGTATTTTTCTCTAGGGTCCTGCAAGCTTGTGAGCAATATCGTGCAGTTTGGTGACTTTTTGACTTGCCTGACTTAACCTTATGTAATACACCCCATGTAGTAGATATATTTGTAAGAGAGACGGTTGCTGACGTTAGTACCTCGACTCTCGATCTCCTCGACTTCTACACTCTCGAGGTGCATTTCTGTTCATAACTCCGAAGATCCTTCCAACATTACTAAATTTTTATGGAACCAATCGGATAATATACAAATAATTTTCTAAATCGGTCCAGGCGTCTTCGAGTAATCAGTGAACATACATAAAAAAAGAACTTAAAAAAAGATTCTGAATTGAGAACCTGCTCCTTTTTATGAAGTCGGTTAAAAATGTAAGACCTAAGTTTCTTGCTGTAACACAAGGAGTATAGTTTGAATCTCGGCCATTTATTAGTCTAATATTACACCAGTCAAAGTATTTTTACACCAGTCAAAGTTTTCAAACAACGCTTAGCAAAACCAGCGCGGCGACCGCAAATGGTCAGTTTGGCTGACCAATCGGAGCACACCTAAAATGCCAAACTTCTAACACGTACCGCAAATCACTTTGGTTCTGAAAGCAGTTTTCGAGGCTTTTCTAAAAAGCGGTGATCGCTTATTCGGATGTCACATTTTCATCATGTTTTTATCGTTTTCTTATTTATATTACTTTTTTTGCATAGACAAAAACGGAAAAGACTATACCCACCTACTTACAGAAAATAAATAACATAAAAATATTGTTAGAAAACATCCGAATGCGTAAACAAGATCACGTGATCCAAGGTATAAAAAGAGCGAGCAAGGCGGCGCGCGCTCATTCTCTGCCGGAATTTCGAACGAGACGGACCTCTAGTGGTGCTAGGAACTTTGTATTTTTGCGTCATATCGTAGTTAGGTTATTTTGAGTTGATTTCTCGATTACAGTTAAAAGTGTTCGTTAAGTTCTAGTTTTAGGTGGATTGTTTGTTCTTTTTTTTTAATAAATCTTTGTTGAAGTTCTTAATATCATTCGTGGGATCGTAACGTTTTTAGGCCTTGCCCTCCATCATCTTGACAACAGTTTAGTTAAAGGTTCGTTAGTGTTGCAGTTTTGTGAAGTTTTTGTGATTTTGTGTGGTTGGAAAAAATCGTAAGTACCCTCAATTTTGTTGAGCATGACGGGACTTTCGTCCAGGAATAGGGATCGTGAGCATGCATGTAGAAGGGATCGATCATGTAGTAGGAGCCGCGATCGTCGTTATTCGGTGTCTAATAGTTGTCATACGCCAGTTAACGACCGTCGCAGTCGTGCAACTGACCGTCGCGATCGTTCACAAAGACGTGAGGATTCATGTAACTCTCGCAGTAGCTCGCATAGGCGTCGCGATAGTTTGTCTGCTCGTCGTGATAGATCTCGTGAATCTCGTGATGTTGCCTTAGATAGAATTTTGAATCGACTCGAAGTAATCGAGGGTAGGTTTCTATCAAATGACAGACCATCGTATTCAAACAACGATAGCCATGCATCATCATCACTGCCTCCGGTTATGCCGACGCCTGCTAGTGAGCCGAACTCCGTCGTGTCTGGGGCAGTGACTGACGAAAGCGTTTCGCGTGTTCCAGAGGCAAGTTAGTGTCGAGAATTAAAATGTGGGTAGTATTGTCGGAGTTTTCGCTACATTGTTGAAATCGAAGTCTCGCGAGTTCTACATATCGCCTTTTGATCCAAGTATCCATGATTTTGATGTGTGGTGTGCAGAGGTCGATCGTGAGCGACTTTTGAACAATTGGGATGATCGCGAATGTCTCGGGCGGATAGGTAAATGTTTGCGTGGCGATGCAAAGTCATGGTTAAACGATTGGGTTACAAAGTCGTGGAGTAACTTCAAAATAGAGTTTAGATCACTTTGTCCTCGCAACGTCGACATAGCTACTGTTCTATTTGAGGTTATGTGTACAAGCTCGAATAAATTCTCGACCTATGCCGAGTACGCGCGTAAATCGCTTTTACGTCTTAACATCGTGACGGGCCTGTCGAACGAGCTGAAGGTTGCTATCGTGGTAAGAGGTATTTCCGATCAGGTAAAGACTTCAGCAACTAATGCCAAACTGCAGTGGAAGGATTTGGTCAAGTATCTCTCCGCTTATGTCAAGCCCAAAATTGAACAACGCTCGTCTAGCAACGTTGCCTGTGCGACTCATGGTCAGGGTGCATCTTACCCTACAAGGCGTGAGGCACCTAAGGTGGATATGAGTAAGGTCAGATGTCATACTTGTGGTAAGTTAGGGCATGCGTGCGTTATAGATTTCGATCTAGTTCATCAAACGTTCATGCCGCTCACTATGTCTTAAGTAGTGAGTCTAGGTCAGGTGAAGCCGAGCTTGTCATGGTGAGTAGGTATGTGAAATGAAGTTTGCGCTTGGTGATCTCACATTTTTAATAAGGTTTTCTCTGTGTACAGTGAAGTTCAACGCGTGTCCTTTACAACAAGGTGTTCGGCATACTGGCGCAGGCAGTAGCACAGTGGCCGGTGCGCGTGGCGCGGCTGGTGGCGGCGCGGGTGCGCTGACGGCTGCTGTAGACGCCCACGCAGGTGCTGGCGTGCGATGGCCAGGCATGCAGGGAGTGCCGCTGGTGGTGGATGTGTGCAGCGATCTTCGGCACAAGTTTTTGTCTGTTTTTGTCTTAATCCGGTAAAACGTTGTCTACGATTAATAGTTTCGTAGGTGATGGACGGACTAAGATAAAAGGTTTGGTTGGTAAGATCTGTGGTCTGTAATTTTTAATCTGTAACCTGTGATCTAATCTGTGGTCTGTTATTTTTTTTATGTGACCTGTGATTTAATCTGACGTGCCGCATTTTTTTTAACGTAATTTCTTATGTTAACAGTTGCTTGGATCACACATGCGTGACGTGACATGGTGTGTGTGCGTGGTGGCTGCGTCGGGCGAGCCGTCGCTTGCGCTGTCGGGCGAGCCGTCGCTTGCGCTGTCGGACGAGCCGTCGCTTGCGCTGTCGGGCGAGCCGTCGCTTGCGCTGTCGGGCGAGCCGTCGCTTGCGCTGTCGGGCGAGCCGTCGCTTGCGCTGTCGGGCGAGTCGTCGCTTGCGCTGTCGGGCGAGCCGTCGCTTGCGCTGTCGAGCGAGCCGTCGCTTGCGCTGTCGGGCGAGCCGTCGCTTGCGCTGTCGGGCGAGCCGTCGCTTGCGCTGTCGGGCGAGCCGTCGCTTGCGCTGTCGGGCGAGCCGTCGCTTGCGCTGTCGTGGGAGCCGTCACTCGCGCAACTGTGCGGGCCGTCGTTCGAGCCGTCGTTCGCGAGTTGGGACGAGCGTTGGTGGTGCAGGCGGGCTACCCGCTTCGCACGTTGCTTCCGTGGCGCCTGGGCGCTGCACAGCGCTTGGTGCTCTGGCATGGCGTGGCGAGTGGTGTCTGAAGACGTGTGCTGCGCTCTTCAGCACAAGAGCTGAGGGTCTGTGAGTGGAGCCATCTGCGTCCCGGCGGCTCGGACTTCGATCTGCGTGACGGCGAGATGGTTGGGCATGCAAATGTTGAGGCCTCTGCTCGTTATTCACAACCAGACGTTAATAAGTTGACTAGACACAGCATGCGCTTGTTGAGGCCTCTGCTCCGTCTATATCTTTCATCGGGTTTTGTGAACGCACTGGCTTCGAGGCCGCTGCAATGTTCACGTTTACAACAAGCATTAAGGTTGCTTGGTTGTGCTGACAATGATACATCCTCTCAAAGAACGCGAATGTTGAGGCCTAGACTATGAGGTGGTGTTGTTTTTGTCAAACTTGTAAGCATTGAATGATGGATGATAGACTTCCGGAATTTATCATGTGTCATGCATTGCACTTAGCTCCCCCTGAAGCCATGTAGGTAGTTAAAGGTTAAAGCTTTAAGTTTAACTTCATGTGTTGTTGGCGGGATCCTTGTTGTAGGCACTTGAGTGCACGCTTGTGTCTATGATATGGGATTCTGTTACAATTTTAGTTGAACCCTTAATTCTTTTTCTTTATAGTTTTTGAGCTATAAGTACTTACTAACTTGTTGAACCCCTTTGATGTTGCTGAAAATAATAAAAATAACTTTGCTGTCGATAATGTTTGGCTTCAGGTTTCAGATTTGCTTATTCTATGGGTCACTTTAGGTTTTGTGTTTTGTGTGTTTTAGAAAATGACAATGACCATGCCAATGATGACCAGTTAGCCAATGCAGGGCCTTCTAGACACAATACGGCGGCCGAGGACGTACCGCTCTGCCAGGAACGGCCGTGTTAGAAAACATCCGAATGCGTAAACAAGATCACGTGATCCGGGGTATAAAAAGAGCGAGCAAGGCGGCGCGCGCTCATTCTCTGCCGGAATTTAGAACGAGACGGACCTCTAGTGGTGCTAGGAACTTTGTATTTTTGCGTCATATCGTAGTTAGGTTATTTTGAGTTGATTTCTCGATTACAGTTAAAAGTGTTCGTTAAGTTCTAGTTTTAGGTGGATTGTTTGTTCTTTTTTTTTAATAAATCTTTGTTGAAGTTCTTAATAATATTGTAAACACTATTAACGGGATATTTACCATGATTTTTGGATTTTAGAGTTTCCCGATATTTCGGCACAGTTGCATGCGCCATGATCACGGTAAACTGAAGTTTTTGCGAGTTTGTGGGTAATCACTGGCAGACGAAACGGTCTACCCTCTTTCTAAACATAAAAATATCTACGACAGTAGAATGGTAATAGTCCCATACTACATACTAGTAAATATATGTAGAATGGTACGATATTACGGAGATTCCATGAAAAGTTATGACTGCCATAATATTCCTTTTACCGCATCAGCATTGCAAACCCAATACCCCCTAGACAATACCAAGAAAACAAAACGCTGACTCGGTGTTCTAAAACAAATATTCTTCGAGTGTAAGTAGTGCAGTGTTCAGTCGCATCTGAAATTCAGATCTGGGAGCTTAGCACTAGTTTTTGAAGTTTTTCACCGGGTCTAAGCCCGGCGTCAAACCGGGCCGTCACAGTAATGTATGGGACACTATGGAGCCAAGCAGACGACGCCGGGCGCTAGCACCGGCTCCCCGGCAACCGGGCACGGTGTTCGCCCTCGCAAAAAACCGGGCCGTGTTAAAACCGTATCGTGGGCACACACCCTCAGTATTTCCTGAACTTATTATTAAGAGGCCTGCGACAGACGAATTTCCCATACAAATGTAATATCAAAAACATTTAAAATTTAAGCATATTTTTATGTTTATGTTATTATTTAGGTTAAGGCGGTATTTATCTAGGTTCCTATTACACTTTTGTTCCAAAAAAACTTACTGCAGAACAAATGAAAAGAAAATACCAATGATATTTTTGCTTTACCTACCTACAAAGGTATTCAATTCAATTTGCCTACATTTCGTTTTAAGTAAGTTCTTTGGAACAAAAGTGTAACAGGAACCTAGATAAATACTGCCCTAATATTAATAATAACATGAGCAACTTTATTAATGTTGTGACATATGGTAAGTCGTAATATTTTCTCGTAATACGAGTAATAAATTTTCATTAAATTGATGTGCCTAAGTACTTAAGGTGGACCACGGGTAAAAATTTTTGCCCGTGGTCCACCTGCTGGACAAAATAGGTGGACCACGGGTAAGCACTGAAAATATTTTAGTAACTTTACCTGCTACCCATTCTTAGGTAAGTATTCATTTCATAATGGTTTGTCAGCTGTTTAGTAGTATTCTAACTTGTGCTAAGCTTGTTTGTGCACAAGCTTCTTGCAACCGATACCTGACAGGATTGCGACAAGAGAATCTTCGAGCGAGGATCTTATTCAGTGTTATATAATTGCACAACTAGATGGCGTTGTCAAACAATGGACAAGATGGTGCGATTCTTGATAACTATACTAGAAGGCACTTGGTACCTACTGTATGCCGCATTTGTTGGGTTTGAATCTGGCACTTAGCAGAGGTTTTTTTTTCTGTTTAATTAATAAAGTGTATCGAATATTAAAATTATTGACATTTCTAATACTTTACCATTGTACAATGTTCCGAATAAATAAGAAATTCAAAGTTAGCCAAAAATTGCGAATTTGCGATTAAAAATAAAATAAAAATAAATAATGCTGGACATTTCACACAGCATCATGTAGCCCCAAGCTAAGCAGAGCTTGTGTTATGGGAACCACATGACTGATATACTTACTACTTAAATACATTTTTTTTTGTAAATACATACGTAATATACATAGAAAACACCCAGACCGGAGACAAATATTTGCAGATCATGCAAACAAGGGCTCTATCTCACTAAGACACCATGGTGGCGCCACCACAGTTACACCACCAAGCGGAACACCAGCAGTGCGATTCAGACTTCTGAAAATGCATCCGATGTAAAGATTTCTTCGGAAAGTTGATGTTTTTTCAGCGAAGAAACGTCACTTTCCGAATTCGGAATTCATGTGAAGGTCTGAATCACGCCTCATTTGTCATTTTCGTACATTTTGTTTGGGGTGGCGCACCCACGGTGTCCTAGTGAAATGGGGCCCTTAGACCATGATTGGTCCTGAAGAAAACTTGATATTAGAAATTGCAATTTTTCAGCGCCAGCAATTGAATAAAGTAAGCTCATTCCAATTATAATATATCTTGTTCTTATGCAAGTTCAGAATCAAAGTTTCACTCTGATTATTACATGTTTCATTGGCGCAGAGCCAGCCCCATTCTCTATTACAATTGCAATACTATCTGTTTACGTAGGAAACGTACCGTGCAATATACATCTTTATTGTTAGAAAATGTTTTGTTGGTTTGTTCATGCGAATAATGTGCGGAGAAAACTTTCTCGATTTACCGTTAAAAATTTCAACAATACTTTAATTTGGGCTGAAAATAGAGATAAACGTTATGAGACAATTTACCTACCTATCTTTTTTTTTAAATCTCACTACCTGTAAAGGCCAAAGTTGTGCTTCCATAATACGAGTAAGTATAATCAAATAAGTATTTCTTTTTTTCTAAAAAAGATAACCCAAAAAAGTTAAAGGATGACTCAAGCTAGACCGTGTCCGAGCCGAGCGTCCGTCGGCCGTAGCACGGTCAACTGATTATTACATTTTTGTACGAACACGACGGCCGAGCAACGGACAACGCCGGCTCTGTTACCGTGCCACGGCCGAAGCTCGGCTCGGACCCGGCACGGTCTAGCGTGAGTCATCCATCTCGAGACCTAATAAAACCTTCACGAATCGGACCTGGTTTTTATTACATCTATAAAATGTTTGTGGTTAGAATACCTACATACAGGTTACTACAACATTAATTAGAAAGAAAGCAAATTAGCACAAATAAAGGAGTAAAACTGCTCCAAGAACTAAAACCAAGCCAAGAAAATTACCACTTAGCAAGAAACATTTGGGGCGTAAAAATAAAGTGCCTATTAACGCCGTAGTTTTCTCTTATTAAGTTACGAAATATGCAACTAGCCTATAATAAAGTACGAAATATTACAATAATAATATAATCAGGGAAAATAAATATTGTGTTTACTCCGGCTTTATGTTTAATTAATATTTTCGAATAATTTCTTTTCCGTAATGATGTAGACGAAAGTAGTAATTTTATTTAACAGTAGGTATTGCATCTAAATTGTAATATTTAATGATACAAAAATTGATAATTCTATACTTAGTTAAATTGTCTTGATTCTATTGCTAAATTAAGTATATATATGTATATACCTAATAAAAGTAAAAGTACGTATTATTTTAATCGAATTTTATCAACGAGAAATATTATAATCTAAAATAGCCATAATCTCAGCATCACTGTTATTTCTAACACCCGTATTTTTACTTGCTGCTAAGTAATTTTTCAATGAAGTCATTACTTGAGGCTAGAAGTCTTCATTATAAAATCTTATTCTATAGCCGAGTAATGTATGTCAAAATCAAACGCAAAATGGTCAAGTTCTCAATGCCACAAGTAAAGAAAATGGTGACTACTTGGTGAAAAATTATAACTTTTGACAGTTCTAACTTCAAACTATAAAATAAAAATCATTACTAGAGTAATTACTTTTACCTACTTGTTTATTAATACGGGTGTTAATCCTGTCCTTTTCCTACAAGCAAAAACACAAATGTTGTACCTACTGTACCTACAGCTTGTAAAACATTTCCTTTAACACTTTCCGTGTCTTTCTTCGGGCAATAGGCTATTTCCTGCTGGTTCTTACCACAAAAAACATATCGTATCCCATTTACCGGCCCACGGGCTCACATAAAGGTGTCTCAAATTAGTACGGGTATTCCAATAAACGTGTATTGTTTGTCCCGCACATCAAAGCCTTCGGGAGTGCCGTCACAGCCTACGAAATATTCCGCTAGGTTACTCACGTACTACATTAAGGGCATCTTGCACCACGATTCTTAATTTTGTACTAAGCTAACCTAAACACATTTTAACGCATAGAAAAATTGCGTTTAGGCTAGCTTAAAGACAATTAATAATAGTCATAATAATAGTCATAATAGTCATTTATTGATAATATACATTATAGGTCAATATGGAAAAATTACTAAAATAAAATTAATACAACTAATCACAGGCTACATGAAATATGTAGGTTGACTTATAATGTGGTGCAGGACGCGTTATTTGAAAATGACTTTAATAAGTTTGGAATTACAGGTTACAACGTGGTAGTGAGGTAGTGTTAAGTTGAACGATAGTCGAGTTATTCCATGCAACGACATTGCATTGAAAAGGATCAAGTTTGTTAATGCAAGTGAATTACTCTGATGATGGAATTTTTAGATTGCCTGAAGGCCGTCCCTAGTTGGTCTACTTAGCAATAAATAAATTATTATGGTGTTTGTAGCTGAAACTGAGTACAACACCTTGCTAAATCGCATCAAAAACTGCAAAAACGCAACAATACAAAAACTATCTTTATTCATTCACATGCAAAATCAGATTGTCTCAGTGTAAGCTGTGAAGGTGTAACATTTGATTTGGTTTTTTATATATGTGTGGAGGGAATGAGGGGAGGTCTTTTCCTAGCAGTGGGACACAATAGATTTATTATAATAATAATAATTTATAACTTAGAAAATAGAAAATTTTGGTCACGTCTTGATGAATATTTGTACCTACACCACCTACCTGCCAGTTTCTTTGAATACAAACTAGGTTGTATGAAATCGCTTCTAATAGAAATTACCTCCGTTATACAAGGTATACATAAGGTTTATCATTGCTGATTCTACAATTATCAATAAGATAGATAGATAGATAGAAACAAATATTTTCAGCACACCGTAAACAAACAAAAACTACAGAAGAAGAAGTAAGGGCGGTGATAGATAAAATAATAAATATAAAATAATAGAATAAATTTTGTTTATATTTAAGTTATTACTTGACTTGTATAATGAAGAGTTTTCGTTCATTTATTTTTAGTGACTATTTACACAGCTAACTTCAATGAGCTGCGCCAACACGTTTGTAATTCAGATGTGGATTCTGGACTAGCATTGGGAAACGCTGTATAATTCTGGAATCATTTCAGCGGAATGGAGTTTTGTATTATGTTTACCTTTTCGCGTGTTATTGCTTTCCATTTGGTGATGAAACGTACCTGTGAACAGAAACGAAATGGTTAAACAATAGACGTTAATTAGGGCATTATTTTATGGACTTCAAAGAAGATTTTACATACAAAAAGTAAAAAGAACAGGTTAATCAGAAACACGTCCTAAATACATTTAGCTGTAGGTATAATTAGGGAGTGAGAACACAACGTTTTCATAACACGTTCTTAAGCAGCGCGGTTGCAGCGCGTTTTTGCGCAAACCGCCTTCGAACCCAAGTAAAGCATGTTACATCTGCTGTCCTGCTCATTGGGGGGCATCCATTAATTACGTGAGGCTTTTTTTTTGGGGAGGGGGGAGGGGGCTGAGCCCAATCTCGAAAAATCGCAAAAATCACCTCACGTAACTAATGGACGCCCCCCCTTAAAAGCTGCACTTTGAGCGACCGAATTTGGAGATTGAAAGGGAGGTCATGTACCCAGCAGTGGGTGAAGTCGGGCTGTGGATAATGATGATAAACAGAATCTATTGTACTATTAGGATATCCAAATGCGCTAGGTAATATCTTAATGAATTACTGCCACTAGATTCAGTTTCCTAAAAAACGTTGGCTGTAATTTTGATGACAATACATTTATGTGGCGGGTTTGATGTAGGTATTTCGCCCTATTTCGCCTACACCACATTTTACACTTACTCCTTATTACCATTCGAATTTTCCTAAGTCTTGTAATGGTAATCTCATCTTAGGAATCCAGAGCTTAATAATAATTAATCGCCCTAACCACAATTCCATTTCAATTATCTTGTTAAGTTATCTATTAGTGATTTGAGACTCTAGACGTTGAAGATAAGTAGTAAATTAATTAATGGATGAGGTATTTGTAATTACTTATTAAATGGTTTTCTGAATTATTATTGACGACCTCAGTGGCGCAGTGGGTGAAGGCCCTGTGACGCAGGATGTAGCGGTTTCGATCCCCGCCGTGGTACAAATGTTTGTATGATCTGCAAATATTTGTCTCGGGTCTAGGTGTTTTCTATGTATATTAAGTAAATATACATATCTATATATATTAAAAAAAAAGCATATAAGTAGTGTAAGGCGAGGTGTCTCTCACGTTTTTGGGTGTAAATGGTTCGAAACACGATTGATTGTCAATTAAATATAATAAAAAAAAAAACAAACGGAAAACACAAACAGGTAGATACTCGTAAAATGGTAGAAACAACATAAAATACAAGACACAAAATAACGTCGGCGCGTAATCGCGACCGGTGAGCGGGAAGTGTCTTGTATTTTATGTGGTTTCTACTGTACCTACCTGTTTACATATGATTGTTTAATAAACAATCAATCGTGTTTCCTTATAGATACATAAAAACCCATGAGAAACTCTTGCTTAGCTTGGGGCTACATGCTGTGATTGGGCGTTTTTCCACTTGACGGCACGGCACGGCAACGGCAACGGTGACGGCACGGCAATCTGGGACGCAAAAATGTAAACGCTGGGCCGGTGCTGATGCCGGTAAGTGGAAAGGCGAGCCGTACATTTTCATACATTTTTGATTCCCAGATTGCCGTGCCGTCGCCTTTGTCGTTGCCGTTGCCGTGCCATGCCTTCAAGTGGAAACACGCCCATTGCTGTGTAAAATGTCCACCAATATTTATTAATTACTTGCTGCTGCCCACGGCTTCGCTCGCGGGTACCCAGATAAATAGTAGCCTATGTTACTCTCCAGCCCTCCAACTATCTCCACACAAAAAATCATGTCAATCCGTCTCTTCGTTTTGACGTGAAAGCAGGACAAATAAACAAACAAATAAACACACTTTTACATTTATAATGGGTACAGATTTATTATGGTGGCCATAAACTTGCAACCTAACCACGATCTGTAACCAAGTTAAGATCACTTGATGTCTAAAAACCAAAACGAAAAATCATTGATGCACGGCTAAGATCTTAACACAATACATGACCTTCAGAAAGTCGTCTAAGTAGTTGTAAGTAATTTTACTTTAAACAATTTACTCTAAGATTGATCACTCTTAATAGCCCCTCCAGACTCTCGAGAGAAGGCTCGGCGAGAAGTCTCGCCGAGACTTCTCGTCGACACTCACGCTTCTCGGGTGTTCTCGGGGTTCTCGCAGAGAGTCTGGAGGCCCAAGAGTTCGTGTCGTGGTACACCAATATCAGATAAGAAATTGCTTCAGTTCTGTAACTTAAATTGCTTCAAACCTCCCTTATTAACATAGAAGCTAGCTCTAGAAATGCGACACATACATTATTGTCGCTACAAAAGCGTCTGTGGGACAATTATTAACGGTTTCTCTGTAGTATCGGTCTTTGAATGTGACTATAAGGAGTGACTTTAATAATGGCTAAAGTTTCACGGAAACCGCTATGGCCATTTGCAAGGGACCATTAAAAGTTGAAAATTGTTGATCTTCATATTTGTAATAATTTCTCTCACAGCTTTTTTCAAACACTATCGTGTTATGTTTCAAATGAAGTTATTTAAAAAAAAACTTGTCATAGGTGTTGTCTAAAACTTATTCTTTGTAGTAGACTGATCTAAATCTGAGTTAATGCTCTTAATTTTCACAATATGTAATATCTACAAAATTATTCCTACAACGGTCCTGCTCGGTCATCAGAATCACAATTTTTTGAAGTTATTGTTTTGTCAAGCAATTCTTGACTGATAACAGCAACCATGCTAGATTCAGAACTAACAATCGATCTTCAAAAATAGATATAAGTTTAAGCGCGCCGTTTCAATCAAAAGATTAATTAGAAGTCGTTTAGTAGTTTTTTGTGTGAAAGAGTTTTAAACATCTAGACATTTATAACATCCAGACATCCATACCTACATTCTCAACAACTTTCGCATTTATAATATTAGTCAGAAGTAGGATTAGTTTTATAAAATAAATTCACTCGAATATCGTGCAATAACGGTGACTGCTTCTTCGGAAACCTTAGCCTAAGGATCAATACTCGCTCTCTGGTAACTAGATGAGGCTCCCTCGCGCCACCTACCGATGCTTCGGTAAATTTCAATTTACACGGATATATGAAAACTAGTGAACCAGAGGCCAGAAAATTAGTTTAACCTGACCTCTGCAAATAAGATAAATAGTAAGGTATCTTTCCGACCGCCAGCGAAAAAACGACTAACTATCAACTATTTTCTCGCTTAAGAAACGTACAATAGATATAGGTATATTCCGTATAAACAAAAGTAATGCATCTGACTGTTCACACTGCCGGCGAGGACTCTCTTTACTAGTTTGTCGCTGGGCGACAAGAGCTATCAAAGATAATACTCGCTCAGCGATGCTAGCCGAACTCGCCGAGAGGCCAAGTAGCGGTCTTTTCTGTCGCCGCGAGGGAGTAGCGCGAGTAATCGCCCGCCGCACTCGCAAACTCACTTATAGCCCAGCGATAGAACTGCACACTCGCTTCTCGCTGCTGGTCAACTCGTTTATAGTTTCTAGTTCTACTCGTTACTCGTTCAACTTTATTTCTAGGTACGGTAGACTCTGATGGTACTTCATTATGTCTTCTAGGATAGGTATATTCAGAGGCAATTCCAAACACGCATCACATGTCTTTATTTCGAAGGTTCGAGCTAACCACCCAATCGTATTATTATGAATTGTGTTCTTCAATATCAAGCGCATCGCAGTCTCACAGCAGTTTGTTTACCTTTTTACACTTTCTAGCAGTGACTTGGACCGGTCGAGCTAACTATAGACAGGGGCGTAGCTATAGCTTTGTTAAGGGGGGGGGTCCAAAGGTTCTAATATACAAAGATCTTTGTTAAAGGGGGGGTCCAAGGGTTCCAAAATACAAAAATTGACTAGGTTTCCTCCGAACTTAATGGGCTAAGGGGGGGGGTGGGGGGGGGGTCCGGACCCCCTAAACCCCCCCCTTATATACGTCCATGAGATCGTTAGATGCTATCCTTAGATGGCTTAACTATTTTTAATTTTAGTTGAATGTATAATAGTTTATATATATAATAGAATAGTTTCCTTTATAATAATCCATCTTTAAGAATAAAATCAATGATTTAATCACCCGTATTGGATTAGTTACACAATCACAAGTTATGGATGGTTAAAGAGATATTTAAAATATCTTTAGGAATCAAAAAATAATTCAACTTTTTAGAGTGTACGCAAACTTTCTTGAATAACTAGTAAATAGTCTGAATATTATTTGCAAATAAAATTGAGGTCGCTTCATCATCTGTCTGGGAAACGATATGGTAAAAATGGGGGATTTATTTAATATTTCGAGCACTCTCGCACTTTTGAAATAGAATTTGTTGCCATAAATTGATCCGTCGCTTCCAATATTTCATTTGAATCAGCAATTCGTTTGTAAATAGTTTAATTTTATCTTCAAAGCGTTGCTCGCTGGAACGATAATGTTTTCATTCGAATTAAATTCACGTACATTGCGATAAATTGCATTTTCTAAGATTAAATTTGATGTAAGTGTTCAAAATCTACTTCGGATGATAATTATGTAAATTGCAATTTATTTGAGATGCACATTGGATTTTAAAGTTAAGTTTTATTTGAAACAAAGATTCCTATCTAAAAAAAAATCGTGATTGGCTAGTCATATGGCGGAACGTAGATCTCATCGAGACAATTGATTTTTGTTGTGTCTGGCATAGGAGAGGTTAAAGTAGATAATCGAAACGAAAAAAACCCCTTATGTAACTAGTCTGAAAATAATTATAATCTTTAGTTGTGCAATTATAATTTGGATGGATGATCACAAGTGGTGGTAAGAGCTGAGCGCTTCCGTGCTTCGGATGGCACGCTAAATTGTCGGTCCCGGCCATGATGGAGGCCTTCGGCGACCTAACTCCGTCACCAAAATTAGTTCATGCGAACATACCTACATACATATCTACCTATATTTGTAATAATCTGTTGCTACGATCAAAATACTTGTGTTCTAAAAGTGCTGTGTTTAATCCTAGTTTAGTTAGTGGCTTAATGTGGCTGCAACGGAATATTCGACGCATTAATTTTACTATACTAGGTTACTCTGGCGTCCCACCCAACCTAACTCCAGGAAGCAATTCTCGCTAATAACCTCGCAAATAATATAGTTGGTAAATTAAACTAAGCTCTTGCCATAATCATTATGTTATTATTAACTAGTGAACGCCCGCGGCTTCGCCTGCGTGGACTTCTTTTTTCTCCCACGGGAACCATACATTTTTTCGGGATAAAAAGTAGCCTATGTGTTATTCCGGAACCTAAACTATCTACATTCCAAATTTCATCAAAATCGGTTTAGTAGTTATGGAGATACGTGGTAAGTACTCGTAACAATTTTGAAGTTAACTAGTGCAAGTGGGCAATAACAAAAAAGTGCTTCCATGCTTCAAAAGGCTTGCTATTTTGTCGGCCACTCGCGGTCACCCATCCAAATTTTGACCGCTCCGATGTGACAGTATAGCGTGTAAATAAAATATCCTAATCTTTACGCCAAAACCTTGTGGTACACGGCATAAATTGCCTGAGAAAGATATCCAAATTATGCGTCATAAACGCAACACCGATGCAAGTAAGCAGATTAGGCTGCAGCAGCTGAGCGTAGCTTGTGGAAGCGACAGATACCACGAGCTTAGATAAATTTAGGTTACCTAACATGCGGGCTACACAGATTCAACAGAAGCCACAAGATATTACATTTTCGGCATGCATGTACGTACATTCAACAACAAAACTTCAATAGCTTAACATCAGATCGTGTTGGAATATAGATGGTGTAATCATCACCTAATATACATACAACACAGGTTGAGTCCAATCTTTGAAATCGATTATACAGTTTTTGTAAAGATCACTATAGATACGCCCTTATGCCAAAAATTCAAGGTAAGGATAATTTTTTGTAGGTGCAATTAACGAAAGCCCGACTGCGCAAAGCAAAGGAAGGGTAATGTGTTTATCAGTCTATGTTTGTATGTTTGTTTGTATGTATGTTTGGATGTTTCTATGTGGCACTCTAGAGGCCAAACGCGTGGACCGATTTTGATGATTCTTACGTCAATCGATTTATCTCAACCTTGGAAGTGTCACTAAAGATATGACAGTAATCAAAATTCACCAGGGCTACAACCAGACGCCATATTGTCAAAATTAAAAGAATCAAAATCGTCACACTATATCAAGTGGGGTATCGTTGAATAGGTATTTTAAAATCAACTTTATCATAACTAAAAAGTGTTAAATAAAAAAATATTTTAAAAAAACAAAAACCCGACTGCGTCAAAAATAAAAAGAAAAAAACAAGCCTGCAAAGAATTACTCACAGTCGGGACCCATAACATTGGGAAGATTTGATTGGTAATAAAATGAATGGGTACCGACTGTGAGTAGGTAATTCTTTGCAGGCTTGTTTTTTTCTTTTTAGTTTTGACGCAGTCGGGTTTTTGTTTTTTTAAAATATTTTTTTTATTTTTTTTCAAGTCAATTGCAACGTTTCTAGCGTGTGAGCTCACTCTTTTGCGATAAACAAGTCCACGCGGTCACACAAAGCTAAGTATATCACATCAAAATAATATCAAGGCTTTTTTTTATTCAATCAGCTCGCAGTGTGTCTAAAACATAGTTTTTTTGTGTGTGAAGTGATACCGCACTAAGAAATTTTGTTTGAAAGACTTGTGCCAGTTTGTAAGGAAACTAATGCGATTAAACCGATAGGATTACATTGCAAGTTTCTTTGATCTTTTGTCTTCTTTTTCGTTTCTTCTTAAGTTGCTTTTCCACACAAGTTCTATCTTGTACATTTTCCGGATCAAACTATGCCTTGAGCGCGCTTGTAGACGTCCGTTTTTTTTGCCGGACTACGGACCATTTTTTTCACCGGATTCGCGGTGGTGTATGGCGCGTAATGAATGCCGTTTATAAGGATATCTGTTTTTGACGGTCCGTTGTCCGGCGAAAAAAACGGACGTCTACAAGCGCTCTGATCCTACTACTGTGCGATTTTAAAAGAAATAAGAGGTAAATATACCGTACACCGTTGAGCATGTACGAGTATGATGAATGTTTTTAGTCCATTTCCGCTCTTGTTTCTTCTTTTGTATAGTTTGTTTTTGTGTGCTAAATATAAAATGTAATTTATCCTAGAATATCCATGAAAGTGGCGTGACAGGATTGACTTGGTCTCTCTCTACCTACCCCAATGGGAACAAGACACGATTTTAAGTACATATGTAGGTATATTTTATTTATAAAAGTTTACAATCATTGAAATGGGATAATTGGTCAATGGTTTCTATCTACAACAAATTGTTCAATTTGTCTATAAAAGCGATGCATTTGTCAAGAGCATTCATCTTTTTTTTTTGTCCCGGCTGTTTTGTTTATTTTAAAAGTACTATCAATTTACAATCCAATTAAATGAGTAAGTAAGTAAGTTTGTATGAGCAAGTGGCCAACTCTGGTGACGGAGTTTTTAGGCCGCCTAAAGGCCTCCGTCATGGCTTAGCGACGAAATGAGTGAAAATGAGATGAGTAATGTGTAATATGTTTAATCACTTATTAAATGAATGATGGGCTAGATTTCAGCTAACGATACCATGGGCGTCCAAAATACAAAGATTGACTGGTTGTTTTCCCTGGAGGTTTTCCCCCAAATTTTTGACTGTTTGACATTGTTCAAGGGTTCCTAGGGGGGGGGGGGTCTAGACCCCCTAACCCCCCCCCCCCTTATATACGCCCATGAACGATACTAACTCTAGTGAATAACGTAATCATCGCTATGAAACATAAAATTAAAATATACTTAGCATGAATAGTTAAAGCAGGAATAACTACTAGACGTACACTACTTACTATAGAATAGAATAGAAAAAAGTTTTATTTTCGCCACCACGATACAAAAGCAAAACACAAATGTTACAAAGAAAGTGACAAAAAATTAGGCACCGCTCTGCTTTATTAGCACTATGGTTGTTAGTCCGCTGGTTTTCAGTGGCGCCAAAATGAGTAGCCCATCAACTACTATGACAGGCGTTTATGTTTTTATAATAATAGGTTACAATAAACTAAAAGCAATGGTATATTATCTTAGCCTTCTAACTAATAAACTAACTAAATAAAACCATAAAACAAATGTGACAATAAACCCTGTTACCAAATGAGTACATAATATACTCTGCTGTACTCGACTCATACATACGCTACTGCCTAATCTGGATTTTAAAACTGCACTGAGAAATAGTATTTAATACAGTATTAGTGCTAAGTCTATCACAGTATTAGTACTCTAATACTATAGAATACCAGTAGACTGTGGAGCGAATCCAGAACAACTTCGTTATGAGACGAATCGGAAGCACGTACAGTTTGCGTACGCCTGACTTCACCTGACTCTATTCTGCTCGGAGACCAAGTAAACATACGGGAAAGTATTTTAATAGATATTGCTTTAAAATTATTGGCAATTTCTCTCCTACTTTTTGGAATAAGTTAACCCGTTGGAAGATGAAAGTCTAAAAGTAGTAAAAGTTAGTACCAACCCGTGAATAACCCATTTTTTGTGTTAGGCGGATTAGTGGTAGAGTGGTAGATAAAAAGCGGTGTTGGCCTTATCAAAATATAAAGGAGCAGGTCTCTTATCAGGTTGCAAAGAAAAAACCATAAAAAGAAATCATTGAAAACGTGAACTGAACTTTTGAGGCATACGAAGTAAAAATAAGAGAAAACTTAAAAAAAAGTTGTTAGATTCCTGTTTTCACTCAACCAAAGAAAATAAATGAGGAATGAAGGATGAAATGATGATAAATGATGATGAAATGAAATGACTCCGGGGGGTATCAGACACCCCCCCGGATTTGACAAAATTGATGTGAATCTTGATATGGCTGATTGACTCTTTTGTTCCTTGTCATATTCGTCTAAAAATAAGAGTCTAACCCATATCTTAATCCAGGTCGAGGTAACTTCAAGTAAAACAACATAACCGCGTAACACTCCACGACCTACGATGCTTACCTAAAGTTCTAACCGTAATACTTAGGTATTTAAGTTCATATTGGCTTGTAGTCAACTATTATAATGGAGTTTTGAAGTATGATGGGTGTAGATGAGATTGTTGATGCTACCTGAAGAGCTCCAAGACGAAAGACGAGACGAAGAACGATTATAGCTGGGACCGAACACCTTTTACTCTCTTTACCTTTAGGCGGCCTAAAAACTCCGTCACCAGAGTTGACCACTTGCTCATACGAACTTACCAACTTACCCTCTTTACCCTGTAAAGCACGTAAACTACACAGACTAAAGATTTCTCGTGCATTTTCAGTACGGTCCCGTACAAAATAACGTTCGTATTCCATCCTATTTCACATTCAGGTGCTGCAATAATCCGGTTAGCCGGTCACCCGGTGCAGTACAGCTGCTAATTATTCCGATCTGTTGTGAATTCAACTTACTTTAAGGGTAATCAATTTTGTAGCAACGGAATGATGTATTTTTAGAACAATTACAGACTGTATTTGAAGACTTGTAGTGAACATCAAAAAACCCAACCTTGTTACGAACCATCTAGCAGAGAGAAGTTAGCTACTACTAAGTTATCAACTGCTGCAAATTATCATGAAGGGGAAGATGCAAGGCAAAAGATCTGTGGTAGGAGAAAACTATCCTGGCTGCGGAATATAAGGCAGTAGATAGTCATAAAAAAGGCTGGAGACCTATTTCGAATAGCCCCAAATAAGGAAGAGTTTAAGAGGATGACCGCTGACCTTCAATAACTGTAGAGGCACTATAAGAAGAAAAATGAACATCAAGTTTACGTAGGAATGCTACACAATTCATTTAGAGTTTTAGTCAGGCAAAATCTTTCGCCTGAATCACTTTTTACAAAATTCATACTTAGGCCTTTACATCTTTACTAAATGATTTATACAGTGTCAGGAAACAATGTTTGCCTACACTTAACGGGACACTTTAGTGCCTAGGACATTGTTTGAGATGGAGTAGGCTTGTCCAGCAACTAAACCATCCTCTCAGCTTAACCGGCCATATCCACAGGAAAGACACGGTCAATACGTGTGGGGCTGACTAAGCCGCGGTGTCATAGGAACAGGAGTAGAATCACCTAGCTCTTAAGACGTTTCAAAGTGGTACACTTGTGATCTTATTGAATAAACGAATTTGACTTTTTGACTTTTGACTTTTGACATAAACGTATGAAATTTTCATTCATGGCCGGGAACCAAACCTTCGACCTTCAGCTTGAAAGTCAAGGCCATCACTCGGTCAACATGGCTCTTCTAAACCTCAATCTAGTGATGTAACCGTATATCTTTTCACGGTCAAAAACTGTTACCGAAAGAAATACGAAAAGAACTTCTAAGCGTTAAATTAACTTTCGACCACTTTCTCTAATGTATCGACCATCAATCTTCACAGGCGAATTTGTTAGACTTACATTTTATCTATAACAAAAACTTTGGAAGGGAAAAAAGTTAGTTTTTGAGAGCAGAATTTCGGTTCACTGCTCACTATTTGCCTCTTTGAAAGTTTTCGCCCTCAAAAGTTTCTGAATGTGACGTGTTTACTAATAGGAACATTTTTAGTAATCGGTATGCTGAAAAGGCTAGTCTAACGTATTTTTCAACATCTCAACTTATTGCAAGTTGGTGTGAGCTCTTTGTTTTTAGCCTGAGAGTGTTCGTCATCACTATCTCAAAAGCCTCTAAGTATCTTCTTTACTTTTTCTTTTTACTTGGCAAATATTATCACAGGACCCAAAATTTTAAAGTTTTTGCCCTCAAAAGTTTCTGTATGTGACGTGTTCACTAGAACATTTTTAGTAATCGATATGCTGATATCTTTTTCAACAGATTTCAACTTGTTAGCTTGTTGCTTTAAGCCTGAAAAGCCTAAGAGTGTCCTTCATGGCTTGATCATCGCTATCTCAAGAGCCTATAATCTCCCTTTTCAAATATTGTCACAGAATTGACCCAAAACGATGGGAAATGACATTACAGACCCAGACTGGATAGCGGAATCTGCAGTGTGATTCAAACCTTCTCGGAATGTATTCCGAATTCGGAAAGTGACGATTCTTTGCTGAAAAAACGTCAACTTTCCGAAGAAAATTATCGAATCGGATGCATTTTCGGAAGTCTGGTTCACACTGCTGGACTCGTTTGCAAGGGAGATTGGCCCATAAAACCATAAAAAAATAGATAGATAGATATTTTATTTTTTGAACACAAAACATTTGTCTGATAAACCTCTAGCCTATGTTAGGTTTGACTAGACACTAGGGTACTCTTAATACAGAATCTGGATTGTCAGAATAGGATCAGACACACGTTTTTTCAACCTTTAGGTAGGTATAAACAATTTATGTGAAAAATCTTAATTGTCTACAATTTAGACATACGAATATGATACTAAAAAAGTAAGTTCGTATGAGTAAATGATACTAAAATTACTAAATCAGCATTTTGTATGCAATACCTATTCATTTAATTTAAACTTAAAACAAAAATGAATTTTACTTTAAAACTCAAATCTTTCCCAGATTAACACTCATGAAGTTGGGTTACAAAATTCACAAAGAAAATTAACTCAACGAACTTGGGGCAGGAAACTTGCTGAAATGGATGTATCTGTGCACTTAAGTATACTTGTATATTTGTTTCGCAATTTTCAACTTTGTGAGTCTCCGTGTACGGTGCAAAATTAAGTGAGCTCCATGTGAAAACAAAATAGTCATTACGAAGAGATTCGCAAACTATTTTAGGTTTAAAAGTTGGGCAGGCTCTTCCAAGTAATATGTAAGTAATTTAATTGAAGAATGGAAGAATTTTCAATGAAATTGAACAACATTATTTACATTTGTATAGCAAAATTCTATTAATTAAATCAAAAACTCATAATCGTCTTCCTCCTATAAGTGCCCATCACTGTAGGGCATAAAGTCAAAGTTAAAGTCAATAAAATCATTCATCTAATAATAAATACCCTTCCTCTTTGTTGCAAGGTTTTATAAAACTGAATGAATCTTCAGAGATTCTTATGACATGCTTATAATTAACTTGCAATGTTTTGCTTCTGTGCTTCGAAGGGCAGGTTAAATTGTCAGTCCCGGCTTTTAAGTCGTTACGCCATAACGGATGGCTTTCGGCGGCCTAAAAATTCAGTCACCAGAGTTGGTCACCTTGCTCATACGAACTTACGTACGGTCTTCTAAGTCACAAGTCTAAGGAAACTCAGCACAGTTTGTTTCTAAATAGGCCAGCTATCGCAAGCCTTACAAACGTGAGCAGCCTCAGGCTGTTCGCTAATAGGTAATTATTTTAGAAACTTTGCCGTATTAACCCACACCGTACGAACTCGGTAATACTGTACTATACAGGATGGAACAACAAGTAGTATATATTTTATAACTATAATTTATTTGACTGGCTTCACAGCTTAGTTGGTTAGCTCTGCCTTCTGTGCTGTGGTTTCGACTCCAGAAGGTGTCTTCTGGAGTCGAACCCACAGCTTTTTTCATTTCAAGTAAATGATAGATACTACTGCAATCTCAGACTTATGAAAATGTCAACCCGCGGCTTCGCTCGCATTGTAATAAATAGCCTATGTCCTATTTTCGGTCATTATCTATCCATATTTTAAATTTCATCCAAATCGGTACAGTGGTTGTCGAGTTATAGAGGAACAAACATACATCCAAACATTCAAACATTCACACTATCGCATTTATAATATTAGTGTGATGATTAGTGTGATATTATGAGAACTCGAGCTTTGAAATAGACTGTTAAAATCATAACCTTCGGAGGGTTAAAAATAAATAAGTCCAGTGGTAGAACAACATTTTTCATAAAGTAAAATATTAAAACCTTAATCTTAAGATTAATACGAGACACATTATTTACACCCTGTATAGTGGCTTTGTTTTCACTGAAGTTTGTACAAAGAATAATGCGTTTGAAGAAAATAAATCTTGCTTTTAAACCTCAACACAAAAAGAAGGATGCTATTATTTTGAAGCTTTTGTTGGTCTTTGATGGTTAAATTCGATCTAAATTATTTCGTATGAGCGAGTATCTTTTGATGATGTTTTTAGGCCGAAGATCTTCGTCTATACTAAGATATACAGCGGAAGAGTTTGTTTGTTTAAACGCGCTAATCTCAGGAACTACGCTTCGGATTTGAAAAATTATTTCTGCATTTGATAGCTAAACTCTTGAGGAAGGTTATAGGCTACTTCTGATCATCATAGGTTTTTTTAGTTTGTAATGATTTTTTGTAATACTTACGCTACTAGTGTTTTGCAGTGTCGATTTGGTTTTTACTGTAATGGCATTGTAAAAAGAAAATAAATAAATCATCATCATCTCCTTACGGGGGCAACGCCGCGAGGATAGTGCTAGTTACGTATAACGACATTATAGCCGACCAAAGTGTCTTAAAAGTGTTGTAGAGTTTAATCCACACTGGATAGTAGGAATGACAAGCTAATTTATAAGGGAAGCAACGAAACACGTTAAATTTCAGCTCAAATTATAATGTTGATTCATCCAGGCAACTTCACCAAAAATTCACTCCACATTTACATACCTTTCCTGGCGAAATTTAAACGCCAAAACAAAGGCCGTCCGACCTATCTGTCTACTAAACATTTCCACCGGTACCTGACGAATAATAACCATAATTTATTTCTCGCTGTATATAAATTAACACAGGAAGCCATTATCATGCCGTGGGATGACAACCGGGCAATAAAGTCTAAAATTGTACCAACAAACTAATTACCCCTAAGCCCTGAGCTCTGAGTTCACTATTCACAAACGCTTTAGCTTTAGACTAACGCTACGGTATTTTGTTCTAGTTTCAGCTCTAAAAAGGCAAATATTGAGCATAACTTTGAAATGCTTATTTTAGACAGAGAGAGAGTTCGCCCGCGACCACGGTTGTCGCAACACAGCCAAAACGTCGGAAAATAATATATAAAAGGTAATAAAGCGGCAAAATCCTGGATTTAGTACAGGATTTTATATACATAAAAGTATGAATTTAATGTTTGGCTTTTTGATACAATATTTCACTACTTACAAACAAAATAAAGTTAGCACAGTGCGCGTAGAAAACTTGGAACGGCCGACCTATCTTTCGTCACTGTAAACTAACCCTAAAAGGTAAAGTTAGAGGTACGTTCAAATAAGTTTTAGCACATACCCACATTTTGCAAAAAATAACATGCCATTCAAAAATAATACAATATTGAAAAACCTTAAATTACAATGCAACAACCTAAGTCTATTTAAGAAAATAGAAATGGTTATACACAAAGGTGTAACTGGATTAGAGATGATTGTGATGAACATCGGATGATGTATGGCCAGACAACGAAGTGAAAACAAATTGCCCCAAAGCTCAAAGCGCCAGGGCTTACTATTCACAAACGTATTAGCTTTATAGCGCTCAGTAAACCCGCCAAATACTGATGAAAACACAAACATTGTTATTCATATCCCGGAATTTAGGATGAAATGCATAAAGGAACATTTTATTTCGGCGGAATGAAATTGTTTTTTATACAGTTTATTCTGTAAATCACAATAATGGCACGTAGGTATTTATGATAATTTCGCAAAATTCAATGTGAATGTAAAATTTTGGACGGAAGCAGTTGCCCTTTGGTGGAACTATGACAAACAAGGAAAAACAAGTACTTACTTAACTAAATTAAAAAAATAAGAAACCGACTTCAATTTAAGCTGAGCAATTTTCTGCACTCTCAAGGTGCATTTCTGTACATAACTCCAAAGATCCTTGACAGATCCTCATCAAATTTTTATGGAACCAATCGGAAACCCTTTCAAACAAAAAAATAATTTTTCAAATAAATAAATAATTCTGGACATTTCACACAGCATCATGTAGCCCCAAGCTAAGCAGAGCTTGTGTTATGGGAACCACATGACTGATATACTACTTAAATACATTTTTTTTTCTAGGTGTCACGTCATCGAGTATTCGGCGAACATACTTAAAAAATAACACAAAAAAAAAGATTCCGACGAGTTGAGAACCTCCTCCTTTTTTGAAGTCGGTTAGAAAATATAAAAAAATCTATAAAACTCAGGGGCGTCTAATTTTATCAACTGATTAAAAGTAAAACGTAATTTCTAATGATAATCTGTACGACAGTTTTAATACTCGATTGGAAAGTTATCGTTATCGAATTAGATGCTGCCCGCGGCTTCGCTCGCGTGGTATCCGGATAAAAAGTAGCCTGTGTTACTTTCCAGCCCTCTAACTTTCTTCACACAAAAAAATCACGTCAATCCGTCGCTCTGTTTTGACGTGAAAGCAGGACAAATAAACACACTTTCACATTTATAATATGAGTACGGATAAACATACAAAAACTCCCCCCTGTTGTTGTCCCCCAAGACCTCATTTCCATAAAAGAACCAACTTGACAACTCATATAATATTATGTTTCTACCTTTAGCTTACGTTTAGTCACACACGTGTCTTTGAAGTCTAGAAAGACGGAAGTTATAATCCACCACCTCTAATGATGCTCTGTGACCAACCTGTGACGAATAGGCACATCGTAAATACTGTACAAAATCAAAGATCTTGCAAGGTTTAATAGTGTTTTTTGACGACCTCTGTGGTGTAGTGGGCGAAGGCTCGCCTTAGACGCAGAAGGTTGAGGGTTCGATCCCCGCCGCGAGACTAATTTTTGTATGTTTTGAAAATATTTGTCCCGGGTCTGGGTGTTTTCTATGTATAATAAGTAGTATGTATGTATATATTATTATTATAAGCCTATGCTGTCCTACTGCTGGGCAAAAGCCTCCCTTCCCTTCCTCCACTCGGTTCGATCTTGAGCAAACGTCTGCCAATTCTTCAGATGAGAGTCGAGTTCGTCTCGCTACCTTCTCTTCGGTCTGCCACGTTGCCGTTTAACGGTCGGGGCCCAGTCTGTCGTAGCACGGGCCCACATTTTGTCCTGCATACGGCAGAACACACATCTTGAACTTGTATTTACAAAAAAAATGTGGTGTATCACTTCTATGGTTCCCATAACACAATCTCTGCTTACTTTGGGACTCACACACGTGATGCTGTGTGAAATGTCCAGCATTATTTACTATCTACTTTTTTTTTCTTGTCACCATAGTCATTGACAAGAAATTCTTTAGCAGCCGCTTGAGCTCTAACAAGTCTAATTATAAATAGGTAGGTAGGTACATGGTCCGTTATAAATTAATGGCGGAAAAAGTAAATGTCAACGAGTAAAATCAGCGCGTAGCAACGCGCGTCAGTTGTTCAGTTAAAAAAATCAGTGTCAAAAAAAGCTACAATACCATCCACATTGTATTTTCTAAAAATTCTATATTGAAGCGTGAAGCCTGTATTTCACATTTGCAACAGTTAACAGAAGTGACACCTCTATGTGTAAAATATTCTATGACCGCTCCGGTATTATGACTAATCCTCATTCGATTCGGTAATTGGTTCAGGTGATTGTCGGGAAATGAACGGGAAAGTCATTTGGAGCTATGATCAGACAAAACATGTTTTTGATCTCCACAGTCAGAATTGCATGACTGCAAACTGAGACAGTATCGATATTTGTTTGGATGCCAAAAGTTTTTATATTTAAAATAGAGCGAAATATATTGTGGCGAGAATCGCGTTTACGAATATGACAATACCATATATTTCGTACATATACATGTCCTAAAAGATCTGTAAAAAACTGGTTGGAATATTTTTAGTGCTAACGGAATATAGCATTTTGACTCTCGTATCTATTTTACTTTATATTTTGCGATATCACTTCTAACATTTGTTTCATCTCAGTCCTAATCTATAACACAAATTGACTAAACTGATGATTGACCGAAATCACAGACCAATTATAATATTTCTAGTCCACCCGGGCAAAGCCGCGGGCGTTTGCTAGTTTATGAATTAACTAATAAATAAGTTTGAAATTGTAATTCTTTTATTAAATAGTTATTCATTCACATAAATAAGAAATGTTCGTTCTAAGCGCTTTGAGTCTACATTTTTCATACGCACGGCGAAAATGTGGAACTCCTTACCGGGGTCTGTATTTCCGGAAAAGTATAATTTGGGTGTCTTCATCGTGAGTTAATAGGTTCCTTCTAGGTAAGCGTACTCCATCTTAGAACACACTGTTGCTTTACATCAGGCAGGGTGTGATCAAACGCAAACCTATTTTCGTTAAAAAAAAATGAGTAATTGTTAAAATGTTGCTAAATTTTCGCTTACTTACAAAAAACATAATTTGTACATGTTTGTATCACTTGCATATTATTTAAGATTTGCCAGAAAAAGTTGCTTTCGAATTCATGAGTACACTGGTCCAATATTCTGCCAGTTTAACCATTGACTCATTTATCTAATAAACCGTATCCCGGAAAAACTGTCCTGTTTCAAGCATCCCCAGTGTAACAAAATAAAAGAGCAATTTTGGATTTTGCAAAATGGTCTCAATAGTTATCGGCATACAGTTCGTTTTATTTATTGGAGTTTCTATAGAGATTGCGTTCAACCAACGTGGTGGATTTTTAAATTATGCAGCTTTGGACATCGTTCGTGTTGGGTTCCGAGAGTTTGACAAAATATTTCGAGGTGTTAGGTTCATTTTGTGTCTTTTGTAACAATTTGTAGAGGTTTTTCTAATTATAGATAAACATTTAAAAAGCTTTGCGACTGTGTTTATGCAATTTAATGTCTAATAAGGGTTCGACACCATGGTGGCGCCACCACAGTCTCGCCACCAACAAAATGTACCTACGTAAATGACACCAGCACCTTGATAGTGACCAAAATCGGTCTCGAACTCTAAAATACGACATTTCAGTGACCTCACAAGAAGGACACCAGGTACGTTTTGTTTGTGGTGGCGCAACCGTGGTGTCCTAGTGAGATAGAGCCTTAAGAGAAGACTATTTACGTTTCGATAAATCAAAGTCTTTTTTATCAGCAAATGTAAATACGATCGTGACGGCAATTTTCACGAAATATTTCATGTATAAAATCATAACCAATAACTATTTCTATTTTAGTAAGTCTGGCTTTTACCAAAAGCGCCATATGTCTTTTGAAAAGGATTTTGGTAAGAATTATAAATAGGGATTTACGAAGCTTAAAGAAAAACTCAATACAATTTCTTTGAATTCAGTGAGGCTTTTGATTAACTCAACATCGCTGAAATTGAAAGAACGCTGGCTTTTCAGTTTCAATTTTTAAAAATCGTTTCAGCTGCAATATCATTCAGTGTTACTGACGGCTCACTTTCGCGTATCACTTAATTTCACGGTGTTCATAGTAAGCGGGGTGCCACAGGGCTTGCTTCTCGACCCTCTGGTTTTCAATATGGCATATGAAGACGCATTTTTATAAAAAACATGTTTTACCTATTTGTCCTGTCAACCACCTGGTTAACAACTGCGCGATTCTGTGCTTCGGCATTCTCATGCCCTCTGGACGTGCCCTCTATTTTTCTTTAGTTAACTTTTGACATAAGGTCTTCTGGTGGAGTAAGAACGCCGTAAAAAAGTTGGCGTCTAACTAACAAGAACTTACTTCTCATTGGGCTGTTGTGTTTACCGGTAAAACCTTTCTCATTTACCTTGATTCATAACTGTAACTTAGTTCTATGGATGGGTAATTAAATATTACTGTTACGATAAAATAAATAAATAGTGCTGGACAAATTTTCACACAGCATCATGTAGCCCCAAAGTAAGTAGAGCTTGTGTTATATTACCACATGACTGATTTACTATTTACTTACATACTTTTTATTGTAAATACATACATATTATACTTAGAAAACCCCCAGACCCGAGACAAATATTTATGCAGATCATACAAACATTTGTCTCGCGGCGGGGATCGAACCCTCCAACCTCCTGCGACTCAGGCGAACTTTCACCCACTGCGCCACAGAGGTAGTCATATTTTCTGATACAAATCTTTGTAAAGTACTTACCTATATTAAATTTATAGTGTCCGGTGGATGGAGACTTGTCGGCCTTGCATTTTGCTTGGACAGCAAAAGTAGTAGCTGTGGTAGTAGGTAGTACCTGTGCAAAAATGTCTATACAACCCGATAAATCAGTTGGTACTGATTCCTGTGTAAATGCGATCGCATTGCTCGTTGCGAACGAATATTGCAGTTTTATTCACTGCGGTATTTGTTGAATGAACGTTTGATATTGCTGGGCTGGTTTTGACGTGATTGTTTTGCTTGTTTTATAGGTCAGCTTAAAAATTTAGATGGCTACTTCATGGGAATAGAAACAGAAAAATAATGCGAGCTTTATTTCTTAAAAAAAGCAATATAAAGTTAGCAATTTTCAAAAAAATGCCCATGTAAGCTGTCAGGAACTCGAAACTTTGACAATTTTTATTGGTATTTTTTTGTTACTGGACATTTCACACAGGACCATCTAGCCCCAAACTAAGCAAAGCTTGTACTATGGGAACCAGATAATTGAAATAATACTCATATTTTTTTTTGGAAATACATACGTAAAATACTTTATAACACCCAGACACAGAACAGAATTCATCACACAAATGTTTGTCCTGGATGGGAATAGAACCCACGACCTACAGCGCAGAAGGCAGAGCTACTACCAACTAAGCTAAGAGGCCAGTCAATTATTTATAAAACACATTAAATTAATAGAGTTAGTAGACAAAATAAAATAATTATTTCAATGAAAATAGCAAAACCTAACTCAAAACTAAATTATTCTAAAGAGACACCCAATTCTACAGCTAATTTAATAAGGGAGACAAAATAACCTTATTTGCAAAGAGCTGAGGCAAAGTTTACAAAACGAACAGCTGGTTCAGTCTTTAGATATTACACTGACGCACTGAATGAATATATTAATTTTATTGTTTCTTTACTAACTATATGAAGTAAGTTAAATTTATTTCATAGGTACTCATTACCTTAGTAAGCTTGATGGTATAGTTACTATTTATGTAGACTCTAATCAGAACTGAAACTTAAATTTTAATTTTAATAGTAAACACGTTTAAGAATTTTTACGATTTATGAACTTTCATTTTCAAATTATTATCAATAAACAGCCTCAGCATCGAAAAAAATGTCTTCGGTGAGGTTGAGATAGCGGGTTTTAATCCCATCCTCGTGAATTTTTTGGCATGTATCCAAAGTCATTAATGTTCCGTTAAAGGTAACTTCGGCGACTTTTTTTTAAGACGAGAAGACGATGAAGCGACCGATGTTCTAAACGGGCACAATTTGGATGAGTGATCGCCAAGTGGCATTAACAGTGCTTTCTGTGCTTCAAATGGCACGTTACATTGTCGGTCCCGGCTTTTAAGTCATTAAGCTATGACGGAGGCCTAAACTCCGTCACCAGAGTTAGACACTAGCTCATAATAACATAGGTACATAAATAGACTACAATCAATTGCATATAAAAAAACATTGTTATGAGTATTTTGCTGAAGCTTTTTAGTATTATTTATTTTTAATCATCCGTAAAAAATTATCTAACTGATGGTGATATCCGCATCAAAATCCGTTGCATGGTTTAGGAGGAGTTAGCGGATAAACAAAAAGACGCGGAAGGCGACTTTATTTTTAACCGACTTCCAAAAAGGAGGAGGTTCTATGTTCGGCTGTATGTATGTTTTTTTTTTTTTTTTTTTTTTTTTATACTATGTGTTTCAATACTGTATGTAGAATTAAAGCTGTTCTGCTCGAAGCTATGTATGTTTTGGGACCTTCGTATTGTGCAAGTGTGTATTGGCGAAGTGCCAATAATAATATCATAACATTATCCAGAATTTGCCTTTTTGTTCCCATGATATTGTATTACTTTACTGTGATATCTTTATTTCAAAGGAAAGTAACACCTATTACTTTTTATAACGTTTTCATACTAGCTTGTGCCCGCGGCGTTGCCCGCGAGGTATAGACATAACACATAGCCTATGTCCATCCTGAAAGTTTATTCTAAGTACTGGTGAAATAATTTTTGAAATCGGATGAGTAGTTTCGGAGATTACCTCCTACATACAAAAAAACTGTACTTCTATAATATTAATATAGATATAGAAGTATAAATTTAAATGTTAATTTTAACTGGAAAATTATAAAATAATGTAGCCATGGTAGCCATTCAAATCTTAATGGCCATTTAAGATGTCTAAAAGAAGTAGAAAGATAAAAGTAAAAAAATAAATATTGGTAGACATTTCACATAGCGTCATCTAGCTCCAAACTTAGCAAAACTTGTAACTACTATAGGAAACCAGATAATTTATGAATAACTTATATTTTGTAAATACATACTTATAATTACAATACTTATAACAGCCAGACACAGAACAAACAAATCTATGTTCATCACACGAATGTTTGTCCTCAGTGGGAATCAAAACCACGACCTACAGCAGAGCTTGTGTTATGGGAACATGACTAATATACTACTCACATACTTAGTTTTTTTCTTGTAAATACATTATACATAGAACACAGAGTTTTATATTCATATTTTATATTAAAATATTTTCAGATCACACTTTGTCCCGCGGCGGGGATCGACTTGCAACCTCATGGGTCTCATGCGGCCACTGTGCCACAGAGGTCGTTTCAATGATTTTCTTTACCATTTAGAACTTTTGTTTTTGGAATTATTATTAGAACTAAATATTACACTGACTCCGACAAAACAATAGATCTTATTGAAGTAGATAATAAACAATTCTATCTAAGCACATATTTCGCTAAGAGTTGGAGAATTGTCAATAGAAGTTGAATTTCTAGAGCAATTCACAATGTAAAATCTAAATGTAAGGCTACAAAACTTTGTTCCAACAAGCATTGTCAAAGATGATAACAATGGCCTCTCCTCGGTCTGAATGCTCGGGAAGAACAAGAATAATTCAACCTTTCGACCTTTCGATTCGAATGGTACCTATGACTTCAAAAAATAGAACAAAAAGTAGGTGGTGTGTATCTAAAAACATAGACATACATAGAAACATTTACCACGAATTAGGCTGATTTAACTGAGAGGATGGTTTAGGTGCTGGGTAAGACTACTCCATCTCAACAATGTCCCAGGTTTTTTCTTGCCATCTTGTCATTACCGATATAAATACCGATGACTTTCATCGTGAATACCTATATTGCTGATCGAACATTGTAGATTCAAACAATAACAAAATCAGTTATCAAATCATTATAACTTAGATCTTGCTAACAATATCCTTTCATTTAAATTCTAATAATGATTCAGGGATGGTATAAATAAAAGTAGTACGTACCTAGTCTAAATAAAAATAGAGACTAAATTACACCCAAAAGCCTCAGTGTTCCAATTTTTCCCAAAGTCCTAGCTAATATACTGGCTACAGCAGGCGCCGCGTTAGTCACGCTAAATGAATACGAAAAATTCGTATAGGCCTGTACGAGTTTACACTTTAATAAGTACATAAATTGTCTCGAAGTTCCAATTTATTTATGATTTAGAAAAGAGAGTTTTTCTGGAGACTTTAGTAAATATGATTTAGTTTATTCAACAAAAATTAGGCACATAATCAGTTATTTTTGACTTTTACTTTAGCTTAAAATCACCCAAAACCCTACCAACTATCATCATCAATAAAGAGTAAATAAATATATTAATCGTAGGTATATTCCATTTGATATTGGTTTTTATTTCAGAATTGAATTGGTAATAACTGAATTGGTAGTCGTAGTCCGATACATTAACAATAAATAAATAAACAATAAATAAACTAATAATAGAATAAACTGTGTACATCCGCCATTGTGTTGTGCATCATTTCATTTACGCACCTTCATACAGTAAGTACATACTTGCTACACATAATAGGCAAAACATACGCCTTACTGGTGACCCCGACGTGATCTACGATCATGAGCAAAAACGCAGAAAGTGATAGCAGTGACTCTGTAAAATCGACGTATTCTCAAGATGGCGGCGTCACTACTCGTCCGAAGAAAATGCGCAGGTCCATTGCACGCAACCCAAAATCCGATTCCGAACGAGATTTATCGGAGGTCGGGAAGTTCAACCTGAAGGTACCGACGTTTTCACCCGACGACCCCGAGATCTGGTTCGCCATCCTGGAGGGACAATTTGACAATTTTGGCATAACAGAGGACGCTGTCAAATTTAATAATGTCATAACAAAACTCGATATCGTCTACGCGAAGTCTGTTAAGGATGTCATTATTAAATTTGACAGCGTCCTCTGTTATGCCAAAATTGTCAAATTGTCCCTCCAGGATGGCGAACCAGATCTCGGGGTCGTCGGGTGAAAACGTCGGTACCTTCAGGTTGAACTTCCCGACCTCCGATAAATCTCGTTCGGAATCGGATTTTGGGTTGCGTGCAATGGACCTGCGCATTTTCTTCGGACGAGTAGTGACGCCGCCATCTTGAGAATACGTCGATTTTACAGAGTCACTGCTATCACTTTCTGCGTTTTTGCTCATGATCGTAGATCACGTCGGGGTCACCAGTAAGGCGTATGTTTTGCCTATTATGTGTAGCAAGTATGTACTTACTGTATGAAGGTGCGTAAATGAAATGATGCACAACACAATGGCGGATGTACACAGTTTATTCTAGCACAGTAATCAGGTACAAGCGAGCACAGAGTAGAAGGAGTGAAATTTAAAGAGCACAGATCAAGCAGATGAAGTATGATAGAAGAGAAGAAAGAGTTCACAGGCACTAGGTAGTAAAACAGTTCGTTACGCGTAAAAAGCTTTGGGAAAATCGGAGCGAGCAGCGTGCGTCCAGTGTCAAAGCGAGGTTCAGACTGGGATGCGGCGCGTGGCGAATAACTATTTCATTCGGCTGCGCTGCGCCCGCGCGCTGTGCGACGTCACGCGCCAGGAGTTTATTTCCATTGAAATACGGGCGGCCGGTGACCAGCCGACACGAACGTTGCATGATAGTTAAGTTATGTGTGATGTTGTATGTATGTGATCTGTGCTAGAGTAGTGTATGTATTTAATGTATGCGTGTTGACGGATAAATGAATTACGATAGATTATAAGATATATGTAAGTACCTAGGTTAAGTAGGTAGGTTAAGATATTTGTAAGTATAGATAAAACTATGTAGATATAGATAGTAAGTATAGGTTAAGTAGGTAGGTAGTAAGTAGTAATGTGGGAGAAGCCCACACTATAAACTTGCTCAAAAATGATATAGTATGATAGGATGGAGTAGCAAAACCATGTGGAAACTAATCTCCTGGGTCCTAACCTGAAAAATATGCGGACATTACTCGGTGGAATGTTATGAGATCCAATTGCCCTTTGTTTTTAGTAGTGCCAGCATTTCAGGCGTTATTTATAAGTAAAGAGAATATGCTCCGTATATAGTGCAAGCTTTGTTTTCTAGTGAATAATGTAATAGGATTTGTTGGGGTGATAGTTTGACGGCTTTTGTGTAGTAATTTGCATCAGTTTGGAAAGCGGTACAGTAGTATGCTTATAACATTGATATATCGTCAGTTTCGATACTCTTATGACAAGTATTTTATACAAATTAGGAGATTTTGTCATGACCCATGCTTTTTGGAAACGCAATAAAATATTTTTATTTTTTATATTAATTATTCGAGTCTTTTGAGTGACCTCGTAGAAATTTTGTCATTGTGGAAGAGTGAGTTCACTCGTCAGACACCATTCGAGCGTATACGAAAAATTAATGTAAAATTGATGTAAGAGAAAAAAAAACCGACACTATTTTGTTGACTGACATACAACAATGTTACGGATTTCTAGCGATATAATTATATGAACGAGCTTTATTAGGTACCTATTTATTAAGGTTTCACGATATCTATTCCAATAGAAATAAATAATTTACAAAGCTTTAGGTTAACCTAAGCTAATCAGAAAGCTGTAGGCCCTGGGTAATTATGAGATAGTGGTATATTATCTATGCTTTAAATAATATATCAGCAAAGTCTGTGCGATTCCTATTGGAATAAGTGAAAGTAAGCAAAATAGTATTTAAGTAGACATCAATGGCTTAAAAATAATATTAAATACTACACCATTTACGACCGAAATGACACATCTAAAGCTTCTCAAGAACAAAATGAGAATGGCTTAGGACAAAATGATAGCGCAGTTCAAATTATTTGGATTGCTCGGTCTTGGGATTATAAAATTAATCGTTGGGTCTGCAGCTATAGTTGATAATTTCAACATCTAGTACCTGCCTTACTTTGGATCAGGGGTAGGTATGATTAATGACTCTCGCATTGAAGGAAGGGTTCCTTTAGGATGTGGTTTAATGTTAAGAGGTAGCGTAGCGTGTCATACAATAATACATATTAATATAAAATATAATATATTTTGAAATTTGATCTGATATGCACTGCACATTACTCTTATTTTGATTTTTATTAATTTACACTACAGATATACGAAGAAGAAAGAGTAGTGCGCAATAAAGTCCACTAATAACAGAGCTTCGCTGAGCGAAACTAGGAAAATATGTGATACCATTGGTGAATTTTTACACTCGGTTTTCTCTTTGTCTCTGATGTAAATGCACCCATCAATTCGTAAAAAAAGAATTGCTCTTTTTCTAGTGCTTTTCGCAATAAATAATACATTTCAGGATTCGCACTCTGTCTTCTCCACACCCAAACAATTCCACGGGGAAATTAAATTATGATTTCTGAGCCGGTGCCTTGTACTCTAAACATCCTGTGGAGTGTAGCTCTATCATCATTAAGGTAATTGATGGACGGAAATTTGAGAATCTCAAAATACTTGAGGAAATTATCTTTTGAAACATCGTATTGGGAAACGCTTTTATTGGCGCCAAGACTTATTATTTTGTTAAACACACTTTCAATGTTGTGTCTACATTTACTTGTTTGGCAAATTGATTAACAATAGCTTTCACTTTCACTGAAGACTCTACCATCATTCTTCATTCTGATAATTGGATCTGATTCTGTATCTATTATATCCTATAAGTATATAAATTATATAAATAGATACCTACTTTGTCGAAATTCCTAACGAATGAAATTTGTTCGTATGATAAATCGAAATTGATATGGCACGGCACGGCAACGGCAACGGCACGGCAATCGGGGACGCAAAAATGTATGAATATATTATATGGCACGTAATAATTAAAAAAAACATGATTATAAAACAAAAAATACACTTTTTTGTTCAATCTGTTACGAAAGCGTGTTGTTCATTTTTAAACTATGATTTATTCATCAGTTGTTCTACGAATGTCCTGTTTACCATCATTTCGTTTGTGATGTATCAAAGATTTATCCTTATCGAAAGTTTCGCTTATGACCTCACTCCGGATACGAGTATAGTTTTTCCTTTTCGTATTCACAGAAACTTATTTAGAAGTGTCTCGCATAGCTGAACAAATAAATCTGATACAATCAGTGTGAGTAGTGAGTGTAAAAAATTGGTCACGCGGTCAATGCGTTTCAATTTATTTCAATAGGAATCTATAGGCTTGGAAAATAATAACTTGGTATCTTATTACTACTTAGAAATAGGTTTACATTATGTTATGTAATTTTAGGAAATTTCTATGTCATGAAGATCCATTTTATTTGTGCAAAGATTCGTATTATAACCAGAAAATATTATCAAATATAAATGTATATGTAATAAACTATTCATTTGCAAAATAAATATTATGTAATATTTTAAATAACAGTTTTAATTATTTGCACAAGTTTTTACCGCAATATTTACCTTTTTATATTATTTTCCATCTTTTCGGTAAATGAGCAAGCGGCTCACCAATAATAATGGTAGTAATCACAAGTAAGTGATTACCACCTAGGAACTGCAACATCAGAAGAGCTGTAGGTGCGTTGCCGCCTTTGAGGTAGGAGTAGGCTTTGTTCAATATAAAATTTACTAGATATTCACAGTCCTAATTCAGTTATGCTGACATAAAATATATTTTATGAACATCGCGTTAAAAAAGTTCCAAAAACCTTTATAAATATTTCACAAACCAAATATTGAGACAGCCTAAGAGAACAAAGGAGAAATTCCGTAAATTAAAGCGGCATGTCACGGCCGATATCTAAAATAGGCTTCTCGTCAACCATAGAGAGCGTTTGAAACGTACTGACGCGACGCGAAATTTTCAAGTACCCTCAGTTCGTTCGCTGACGTCAGTTCCCTTGAGTGGTTCGGCTGTGTTCATAAGATTGATGGTGTATTTTTATGTTATGAAGGTGGAATGTAAATGAGACGCGGTCTGTTTAATCTGTGTTGTAATGGTCGATGTTTTCGCAGCGTCTGTAAGATATTATGTGGAACAAAATATTTTTTAATTAAAGAAACGGGTGAAGTTTTATCTTCTAACTGAGATTTTTTTAAGTAAAACATATACTTACCTATAAGATGCTGTTTTACCTTTAATTTTAAACAATTAAGGACTCACACAAACTATAGATATAACACCAGTTGGCATAACTGGTTCTAGTGTATAGACTTTGTAAAGAAGTACTCAATTAAGTATTTCATATTTATCTCAAGTATAAAAACAGTACAATAAGTGACGTAAAAGTCGTATTTGAAAAAGCCCAAAACTAAATTCTTCCCACCAATAAATTACCCACAGATAAAATAAATTGAACCACCAACTTTCTGTCTGCTAGTCAAAAAACTCAAGATCTTTAAACGATGTTTCAATGAAACTATAAATCTGCCGACTCCGCCCTTAAATTTAGCGAACTTTCTCGAACTCAAAATACTAAAATTGAATTCCTTCAACCGCGGCTTCAGGACGGCTCCAGGAGAAGGAAGTGGTCAAACTAGCGGGACCAAAGCCAAACTAAATAGGCGAAGACGTTTAAAGGATAATACATTGGCTCACTGCCAGCTCTTACAAACATTGCTAGTATTTTACAGAATAGTTACGATGTATAAAAAACTGGATAAAATAGCATGCCAAACTGCTGTCGATAAAAGTAAGTGAAATGAGTTGCTCGCAAATTGGCTCATTTCGCTTAAATTACCTATATTTTAAATTTATAAGGAACTGGCGCAGCCTTTTAATACTTTTAAATAGTTATTTTTGTATATGTGAAACGGTTTCCCATATACATTATAATCTGGTGTTATTTTGGAACTTTGATGCTTTGAGAAGTATTTTTTCTTGTCACTCACATATCATTAAAAAGAGACCGTAACAGATTCAGCAGTCGTTTAAGCTCTAGCAAGCCTATAAGTTCATTATAAATAGGGTATGTTCATAATGGGTAACCTCTGGAATGAATTGATCCAGATTTTATAGTTCTAGAAAGCTACATTATGCCTGCGTAAGATTATCCAATACCACGTTATTGAAGCCTGAGGCAGCAGCTGGGTAAATTAAACTCTAAATACAAAGAATTAGGATTGTATTTAGGTTTGTGACGAACTAGATATAAATTGTTATTTATATCTTCGTTAGAGCAATATGATCGCATCCTAATCTTGGCTTCGTAGCCTCAAGCAGTCGAGTGTCAATTTTCTGAAGAGGAGACAGGTTAATCTCCCCCTTTAGATATTTATTAAGTCTTAGTTAAAAATAGGTCAATGGACTTCTATATAAAGTGCTGGGAGCTATATCAACTGCATATGAAATCGGTAGAATGTTTATGCGACAATAAGAGGAGTTATTGTAAAACTAGCTGCAAAATAGCTGTAACATGGCATTGCAATGCAACGCATGGTGCACCATGCGTTGCAATGCCATGTAAAAAAAATTAAAATAATTTATAGATTTTTTGGCTTAGTTTTAGATTACAGCCGCGGACGTCCTTAAAAGACCCTACCAAAGTTTTATCACAATCTGCTTCTAGGACAAATATATAAATAATTATTATTATTAGTTTATTTATATAGGTGGACAAAGAATTAAAAAATAAATCTGATAAAAAAAACACTCAAAATTATAGAGACCGCAAATAACAAAGTTTTGAAAAATAGATAAATGTAGGATAATGTCTTTTAGGGTTGAGCTCGCCTTTGAACATGTACTTTATAATGTCTTATTTGTAAATGTTCTCATGTGTACAATAAAGAATTACTGAATTACAGAATAAATGCATACACTTGATTTTCATCTCAATGTTCTTGAGATAAAACACGAATTGATCAACTTTCTGAGAAGAAACACTCACGGACCCGAAGTCGTAAAAAGTGCCGACATAAAAATCTTTGCGTTCCACTTCAGCTCCCAGAACTATTACCGGTGATATCTCACTGAATTTTGTTGCATTCCTTACCTGAAACAAAGGAAAACTTTATAAAATCTTTATACTAAGTTGCAGAATATAAATAAGACGGTATCTCGAAGCTCAAATATTTTTAAAGGTTGTCACACATAAAAAATATAAGTACTATTATAATTTGAGTCACTTTTAAGTACAAGACATTAGCTAATGTAACAAAAGAGTTCGTATTAAGTGGTGGCCAGTTTTTTGGGCCACCTGGAGCACAAGTCAAGGATTTAGCTTATTGATTTTCTAGCCGTGAGTGACAGTTTAACGTGCCCTCCGAAGAACATGAGAGCTCAGTTGTTATTGCAAACAAGTTACATACATAAGTTATAATATTGTTACTCACAAGTCACCCATACATTTTCTGACCTATATTATCAAACATGATAATTATAATGATATAACATACTCCTAATACCAAAATACTGACCAAGAAATCAAAACACAACTCAGTGTCATGCTAGAAGTGTTGCAAAACCTAAAAAATCCTCCACAAAAATGAACGAGTAGCTTTCCAATTTGGTAGAAAACGTAAAAAATCGCAACAAAAAACGAATACAGGCGATCAACCACTCATGGCGCGGCACGTTCGACTCAGTTGGCTCGAAAGTTGGCTCGCTCAAGTGCCCTGAAGCATCGCTGACGCAATGATTGTGTCGCCAGCGAACAGCCTCTTAAAAGATTCGCAAGTTTGACGTCACTAACCCCAAGGACCACTCGAGGGCATCTAGCAACCCGGAACGTGTCCCGCGAAGCCACTTTCAAGTTCCTCCGTCCCTTTCAAAGGCCATTGATCAAAGAGGACCCGTCACAAAAAAGGAATCTTGAAATTCGAAAAACAATGATTGAATACAAAATTATGGCTTTTCTTAAAAAAAATCTTTGTATTACTTATATTGAAATTGTTATTTTTAGAAGTGAGTGCTGTTTTGTTTGGTTTAGTTTCATAAAGTTCAATGATAGTCTTAATTTAAATTTTGATGCTGACGGAATCGTTTTAATTGAACTTAGACTGAATTATTAATTAAATATGAATTTGATTTGTTCACACAAGTTTCTAAATTATAATTTTATTTGGTTCATGAACTAAATTACAATTTCTGCTAACGGACATCAAAACGATCGAAATATCAAGTTGAATGCTGCCATTTTCTGTCATGCAAATTCACCATCCTTTGATCTCATGACTGTCTTCGAATAGCATACTCGAAATTCAATACATATATGAAATAATAATTGAATATCCGATCGACAAACACGTATGGTGGGGATTTGAAGTGAAGTACTGAATGCTACACCTACGGTTTAACTTGATCTTCAAAACAAACTTCAGAAAATCGAGGAAATAGATTATATACTTAGTTCACATTTAGCAGTGCTAGATTGCGAGTGGCAGAGCATTGAACGACATCGGCAAACAAACTAAAAACGCTCTCTCATTATAATCTTTATACCGTTTGAGCAAAGTTCATTATAGAAAGGCTAAAAATAAATACTTCTCGTTATAGGGTGTCAAAGGGGTGTCATAGAGGAGACGAAAGACAGAGTTACATCAAAGGATGTCAGTGCAGACATGCAGTGTGGATTATGATTCATGAGTTTTGAACGCTAGAAATAAATTTGTTTGGTGTGTGTGAAGTGCGGGCAATGCCATTTATATTAAATTCATAAGTTTAATTTACTTTTTAATGAACTTTTGTTCATTATTTATTAATTCATAGCGGCGAACTATAATGGATTGATGGTCTTTAATTACTTATTTTGTTTTATTACTTAATTTGCGACCTTTTTACTATAGATAATGTGGGATTTTGTAGCACCAACCCTTTCAAACAAAAAAATAATTTTCCAAATCGGTCGAGGCGACTTTGCGTAATCGATGAACATACATAAAAATTAAAGCACAAAAAAGATTCCGACTAATTGAGAACCTCCTACTTTTTTTGAAGTCAGTTAACACCAACCAGGTTTAGCTAATGGTCAGCTTTGAAAAAAACTAACCTCAACTCCCTGTGATTTAAACATTATTGTACCAAAGAGCATCAGCGTAGTTTCCTCTTTCAACGTTATGTTTTCCGCACATACAAAGTGAATGCTTCCGACAGCGAAAACTAAACCATTGTATATTAAATCCTCAATTTTATAACTTATAACGTTCAGAGCAAGAACTAATTTCCATTGTGCGGGCTTTACCCGACTTTTTCACAAAAGGGAATGCAATTTACTTCAGACAATGGTTGGAATTAACTGTGTGGTGATCCTTAGTTTTTGAATTACGTAATTTAGTATTTGCTATTTCGAATTCCAATTCTAAAGCGCTTATTGTGGAGTGTGGAAAAATAGTGCCCCGGCACGGCGCCGAGCATTTGACGGCGCCGGTGCCGTACCGGTGCCGGTGAGTGGAAAAACGCTCAATGAATGGGCGTTTTTCACTTGACGGCACGGCACGGCAACGGCTATGATGACGAAACCCGGTGGGAGTCAACGCCGTGCCGTCACCGGTAGCGCCGGCAAGTGGAAAGTCGTGCAATATAAGTATACGAGTATTCATACATTTTTGCGTCCCCGATTGCCGTGCCGTCGCCGTTGCTGTGCCGTGCCGTCAAGTGAAAAAAACGCCCCGCATAACCGTTTGTAATATTAACAAACGAACGCTTCAGATGCTACGAAGTACTAAATGATGATACAAAAAATATAAAAGAAAACTAAGAAGGATTTTGGTGTCCTAAAAATCTGTCATCAGAATTGTTCAATAGCTCACATGAAATAACATAATATTCTTAGATACTCAATCTCAATGTCATCGTATGTAAACGTTTGTGTTTTAGGAATTTTGATTTTTAAGTAAGTTCAATAAGGTTCTCAATCCATTGGTAAACCTTATTTCTAATTCATATCAGTAAGTAGATATTTAAAAAAATATTATAGGTACTTATAGTAACGTTCGCCCAGCCACTACACAAATTCAATTTCATCGGGCACATAAGTGTTTAATTTTCTTTCTCTCGACTTGCACTTGAGAATGCATTTTATTGAAACTGTCCGTAATAATTGAATTAAAACACTAGGAAATGTTCACTTCAATGTATGGAACTTATTAACTTGCAATTGGTACCTACTTGTTTTCAACCATTTCAAAGAATTTGCTGACAATTATATTGTTTAATTTAATGATAATTATTATTACGGGATTTTATCGCGTACCTTTTATTTATTTTGTTTCCCGACGTTTCGAACACGTTGCAGCGTTCTTGGTCACGGGATGACTGTTAATAATTATCATTATGTTAACAAATCGCGAAAGTTTAACAAGTTAAATTATATTGTTGTTTATAGTTCAACAACTTCTTCTTCTTCTTTCGTATGAGCAAGTGGCCAACTCTGGTGACGGAGTTTTTAGGCCGCATAAAGGCCTTTGTTATGGCTTAAAAGCCGGGACCGACAATTAACGTGCCCTCCGAAGCACGGAAACGCTCAGCTCGTAATACCACTTGCGGTCACCCATCCTAAAAGTGACCGCGCACACCTACTTACGAACTGAATGACTTTTCATAATGATCGTCGCCAACAAATTTTGTAGATAGTGACTGTATGATAGCCGACAGATTGCCTATGGTTTTGGTCACTAGTAGGTTTAGACAAGTTACTACTTATATATACTACTTATATGATAACTTGTAATGTAATGACTCTAAAAGTGGGTTTTCGCGGCCGAGATCGAGACAAGAGACCGTAGTCATATAAACATATAACATATCATCGTTATTGGCTGTAAGAAACATCAATAAGTCGATTTGTTACTACTAAAAGCTGTGGATTTTATCTGATAAATAAAGAAATAAACTGACGGTTCCCTGTCTCATGTCAAGACCTCAAGAAGTCTGCATCGAACGATCTAAAGACAACGGATATGATGTTACAGTGTTGTTATTGTAGCAATATTATTATGGTTATTATAATCACAAAAAAAGGTTTCAGCAAAAAACTTTTCTCTTTTAATCATTTTTAATCTTCTTTACTTCGAAACGTACAATCTCAGCTTACAGCAAACATGAAAAGATAAAGAATATGCAAATATTATTTTGACAAATAACAAAACCCGAGACCGCGAGATGGAGGGGAGAAAGGGGAGAATTAAACGAAAACCGGAGAAAAAGGAGTAACACATTACCGATGTTATCAACCTAACGTGTCTCCATTTATCACTGGGCTGAGGTATTGCGTATTATTCGTAGACAATATCAAACCGTTCGAGGCTTAAGATACAAGCGAGATTTACATGTAAACGGGCTCACGGCTATATAGGATGAAAAAATCCTTAAAACCACTTTAAATCCTTATGATAGATTATTTCACATTAAGGAAACGTTACCTTATTTTTAAAAAGAAACAAGGCTGCATTCAAAGATTTTCTAAAATTCACTTGCCTCACAGAGGAATCTCTATTTTCTCTCTATTTTTTTCCACTAGTCCATACAGTCATTGTTATTGATAAAGTTTATCTAATAAACATTTGATTTTAGAAATAAAATAGATCATGAAATCTAACATTAATTTTGACTTTTCGTCAAAACGCCTCGTCCAAGAAGGAAATGTGCATATTAATTGCTAATGCTTTACCTGAAGGTGAATACTTGAAAGTTCGTAACAGTTAACATGTTATTGTATTAACACATGGGAATTACTCACTTAAAAATATTGTCGATTTAGATACCGAAAATGTTTCGATTCATCCGAAGAATCTTCATCTGGGTAAGAAGGTCAGTGTGAGACGCGACCGCGAGGAGTAACCTTGCCGCAACTCCCTTTTTCTCTCAAGTACAACTCACGTAAGTTTTGAAATTAACATGTAAACTATCATTGATAATAAAATATATATACGAATTATTTAGAGTGAAAACAGTTGTTGCTCTATATAGATTTGAATACTCTAGAATAAGCTATCATCATCGCGATTTCCCAATCTTGAAGTGATCCAAAATGAGGTGTGTCAAAGATCTCATTCCAGTTTTTTTAAAATGATTCAGATTCTTTTAACTTAGGCCATGAATCTTTAGCGGTAGAATATGTAAGTTACGTGCCTACCTATACGTAATATTCAGTAATACATCAAGGGTCGAGAGAGCGCTCTACATTCTTACCCGTACACACCATGTATTTTGTTCAAGAGTATGTAAATAATGTAATGTTGTCTAAATTGTAAAGGATGATGGTACGTGACAGGTATGCAGTAGTTTATGTAACACTAGCTGCTGCCCGCGGCTTCACTCGCGTGGTACCCGGATAAAAAGTAGCCTATGTAACTCTCCAGCCCTCCAACTATCTCCACACAAAAAATCACGTCAATCCGTCGCTCTGTTTTGACGTGAAAGCAGGACAAATAAACAAACAAATAAACACACTTTCACATTTATAATATTGGTACGGATTCATATAGAAAGAAGTGCAAATGGTTCATCTAAAGAGAGGATGTTAAAAAAAAATTAAGTAAGTACAACCCAAAATTTTCAACTATAATTTTTGGGATCTCCAACTAGGATTTGGACTGACTAAGTTGATCTTAACGTGAGGCTTTGAAGCGCTCGTAGTGTAGCTTGCTTAGACGTTCTTGAGTGATCGTTGAAGCAGTCACAATTTACATAAATATCCGTTAATTATTTTGAAAGTTTGAGACCAATTTTGGTCGCTATCAAAGATAGACAATCAGGGCTGAATTGTCAACCTTCTTATGAACGTCAGTCACCTTTGAAATGATTGCGCTAAACGTAGCTTCAAAATATTTATCAAAAACGTCTAGACAAGCTTTACTTTATCGATTCATGTGAAGCATCGTCTGAACTGAAAACAACGCACTAAGTTTGAATTCACTGTTTAGAGCAACGTTATAAATATATTAAAAAAGACAATTGAGCAACGTTTTCTGAAACAGAAATAAAATGTTTAAAAATCTCCACAAATCGAGTAGGATACAGAAACGTTCCATTCCACTACGTTCGATTCGGAACAATGACGGACGCAAAGAATATTGGGTACGAATTTATAAACCTTGTGCTCTTTGAGATATTTGCGTGGAACGAAATGGGCCGTTGTGCAATGTGCACACAGATTTTCATTCCAGTGAGTTATTTTTTTAAGCTGCTTTTACATAAATGTACAACAAAATGTAATTGTATTACAAATCCTAGTGAACTGCATAAAATACTAATAGATAATTACCAGAAAACCTTTTTTTTATTCATATCACATTAAATCATCATCATCATCATTTCCTTCCCCTTCTCCCACTAGGTGGGGTCAGCACAACATGTTCTCTTCCATTCCCTCCTATCACTCGTCATCTCAGTAGTCACTCCTTTCACACGCATGTCCTCTCTCACACGATAAAATATATCAAAATATAAAATATATCATATTATATCATATAAATAAAATATATCATATCACAAAATTAATATTGGTCTCATTTTCGTATTCTCACGGTTACCGTTTTTTAGCCAAAAATCATCTTGAATATTCCCCCGTTGTATCGACAAATGAGAATGGGATCACTTTATTCTACGAAAACCGTGGAGTACCGTGAAAAGCTTCTTGAGATCCTTCAGAAGAAAGGACCACTCTATACGAAGTTTGGTAAGACCGGAAAATGTGTTTTATTTTTCTTTTATCATTTGAATAAGTAAAATCGTTGTGCGTAATTTAAAATCCGTCAACTTCGTACACTCTAGTTTTTTTTTTTAATTTAGTTTTTGGGTCAGAAACCTTCGCGGGCAGAAGACCCTACCAAAGTATCATCACAATCAATGGTTTAGGAACGCATAGATACCAACATTTTACTCGTTTCTTTGGCTGAAAAATATTCTGTAAGTATTATTTACCTTTTTTATATTATTTCAGCGATGTTTCTGCACTATAACATTCTGCGTTATAATAATATCCTGATAATTAATTACTATCATTTGGGATAAATTTTAGGCCTCAGTTTTTACTTGTTAACGTCTTATAAATCGGTGAACGCCGGCTGTACGCACGAAAAAGTGTCACGTTCCGCCTGAGCCAGCGAGAGCGCGGAACAAGCGATAGAGTGGCATGATCGGCCAAAGCGTACCTACGGCAATTCATAAAAGTATACAATTTTTATATGACGTTAACACGTAAAATTATCGTCCGTAAACATCAATCACAACCATCGACTTTACAGACAACCAGTTTTTTGATCTTTTCAAGCTTTTTTTTATACTACTAAGGTAGCAGACAAGCATACGGCCCACCTGATGGAAAGCGGTTACCGTGGCCTATGGACGCCTGTGACACCAGAGGAGTCACACGCACGCTGCTGGCCTAATAGAGGAATCACTGACCAACAACACAATGGACAAGACTGGTCCACCAGTTGTCACCGCAGCGCTTCCTAGCAGAGCTCTCAACCTTTCTCATCGCAGGAACACAACACCATTCGAGAAGATGATGTTATTTGGCTGCGATATTTAAGGCAGAGCTACTTCCCCAGTTGGGTTACTCGAATAAAAAAAAAACATAACTCCATTAACAAGGTCACTAGTTAATACTAACTCTCTAAATTTTTATTTCCGTCTTTCCTCAATGCTGTTCCAGCTAACATTATCATGATAGTATGCATCTAAATGGGTTCTAATTGGTAATAGAGACTTCCACAGGAAAACAGGTTGCGAACTGAATTTCAACGGGTCTTTAGGCGTTTCACACCGCAAGCGGTTCGGACCGCGGTGTGAATCGCCCCAGAGCTCTTTTTGAATGGGTTCTTTCGCACCACGGTGGTGACAGCGGTGCGAATCGCCTAAAGTATCTTTTGAAATGGGTCGATTCGGACCACAGGATTTGGACTCATATCAAAAATTAAGGCTTTCTCCTCATGGACAAACTATTCCTTACGGTTGGTTTGGACTGAATGTCAAAATGTACTGATCTACATATTTCGCCTACCTAACTGATTTGGCTACGAGGACTAACATTTCCTTATGGCCGAACTCGTGTCAAAATAGACAAAGTAGGTACACTCACCACCGCAGAGAGGATACAAAGAACATACTACGGTATCGTCACCACGAGTAGGTAAAGGAATATAATTGAAAAAGACAATTTCGTTTTAAATTGCCAACTCGAATTTTGCACAATGAAACCAGCATTGGACATTTCTTGGAAAAGCTCAGATAATTTTGTTCACTACATTTGTTATTTTTTACCTAATTTTATTTAATTTTGTACATAGTACCTACCTACCTATATCTTTTTGGCAATAGCAATTATGCACTATGTGTGTTGTGTTTTGGATCTAACTTAAAAGACCAGGACACCAGAAACGTTACAGAGGTTTTTTTTACTTGCTTAAATCAAAACACTTCTGCGATACATCTGATGTCCTGGTACTTCAAAACATTTTACCCGTTGTCGTCATGAAGGACAAAATCATGTTTTTGAAATAACGTTGCAAAACCAATTTCCACAATACTGTTAAAAAAACCGTTCCAGCGATTTTCGACCTTATTGAAATTTTAGGTTTCGATTATTTTCCAAGTCTTTGCCAAATTATTTAGAATATTATATTATTAATTCATCCTTCATGACCAATGGATAAAAATTAATGTTTGAAGTAGGTACCAGGGGGTCTAAAGTGGCCACTTTTGATGAAAAATCAGATGTTTCATAGATGCTTCATCTATAGCCGGGTACCCACCTAGCTCACAGGCTCGCGCGGCAGCCTCGCGAGCCAAATGCTCGGCTGATGTGGACGTGCCTCGGGCGGCCTCGGGCGCGCGTTCGCTCGCCCGAGCACGGCTCGGCCCCGAGCCATCTGTTGTCGGTAAACTTGACGCGCTCTTGCTTGCTAGATGTTTCAGATGCTTCATCGATGCTTCATATAAGAAGCATCGATGAAGCATCTGAAACATCTATGAAGCATTTCACAAAACATCTTTTTTGACAGATCTATGTGCGAGGTTAAATTTATTTTTAGAAAGTAAATAGGTTGAATGTAAAACCGATGGCTGAATGCAAAACCCGTGCGAAGCCAAATTTAAGAAAAAAAACCTCAGACCCGCTCCCGCGACAATTCACCTTTTTAGGGTTCCGTACCTTAAAAGGTAAAAAAAGGAACCCTTATAAGATCACTTTCTTGTCCGTCTGTCTGTCTGTCTGTCTGTCTGTCTGTCTGTCTGTCTGTCTGTCTGTCTGTCTGTCTGTCTGTCCGTCTGTCCGTGTGTCACCATCGATTATTTCAGGAACGGGTAGAGCTAGCAAGTTGAAATTTATACCATATACTAAGGTCTATAGTCCCTATTGTGAGTATAAAAATCAAGGTCCTGAGTCAACACTATAAAAAGATATAGGCAAATTTAGGTTTTCGTGAAAACTTGTGAGTACCAAAACTTACCTTAATTATCAACTTTTTTTATTTTTCGGAATTTTTCCTTTACTTGTGCTGGAAGACCTTGCTTGTAACCAAAATTGACAATTCTAGGTCAACCGGAAGTACCCTAGAGGTTTTGGGTCGAAAACCTAAATGGTAGTTCCCGTTGACCTAGAATAACGAAATTTGGCAAAAAGCAAGGTCTTATGGCACAAATAAAGGAAAAATTACAAAAAGTTAAAAAAGTTGAAAATTAAAAGGTGTTCCCATACATACATAGTTGACGCCAATTAAAATTGTCCTCCGAGTTGTATGGGCGCTCATACAATTAAGCGGACTAGCTTAATTGGCACCATGGCTAGGTACCTACGGAACCCTCGGCGTACGAGTTCGACTCGCACTTGACCGGTTTTTTATTTTATTTTATTTATTTATTCGTGTGCCTCAAAAATATTTCGTCCATCAGGGTGGCGCAGTGCAATCATTTCTATAAAAAAACTAAGTAGGTACCTACCTATTTACTTTCTAAAAATAAATTTAACCTCGCACATAGATCTGTCAAAAAAGATGTTTTGTGAAATGCTTCATAGATGTTTCATAGATGTTTCATAGATGCTTCATATATTATGAAGCATCTATGAAGCATCGATGAAGCATTGATGAAGCATTTATGAAGCATTTGATGTTTCATCAGATGTTTCATAGATGAAGCATCTATGAAACATCTTCTGGGCAATTCTACTAGATGACAACCGCTGCGTTTTGGTTCGATCTCTTAAATGTCAGCCATTTGATGAAATAGTAGAATAGCTTTTCAAAAATTTGTTCTGCCAAAGTTCAAACCTTAGCTAAAACCTCACCACAACTGAGTCGTTTGTTATTAGTAGTCATGGAAACAGTCGCTTTAGTTGAGGTTTTGGTTGAGGTTGATAAAAAGTTCGGTACCAGAATTGACGCCCTTATTTTTCATCAAAAGTGGCCACCCACTTTTGTACTCATAAAATATATTTTATTTGTATATATTATTATATACAAATAAAATATAGGAATCCTTAATTTAAATGTTTTTCACTTACCAGTTTTCTACTCATTTTACGAGTAGAAAAGTGGTAAGTGAAAAACAAAATTAAATTGAGATACCTATAATACGTACCTACTTAGTAAGTGAAAAACGATTAAATTAAGGATTACTATATTTTATTTGTATAAAATATAATATATACAAATAAAATATAGGAATCCTTAATTTTAATGTTTTTCTCATACCAGTTTTCTACTCATAAAATGAGTAGAAAAGTGGTAAGTGAAAAACAAAATTAAATTGAGATACTTGTATAAAATATAATTTATACAAATAAAATATAGGAATCCTCAATTTTAATGTTTTTCTCATACCAGTTTTCTACTCATTATATGTGTAGAAAAGGGTAAGTGAAAAACAAAAAATTGAGATACCTATTACGTACTTACTAATTATTTGGAAAAATAAAATACAATTTAGACGAAATCACAAATTGGGTACCTTTATTTCTCGTGGCACTACCGCTTGGTACCTTAACTTAAAAGATACAGACTAAACTCTTAATTTTTCCAAGCAATGGCCGACTGTTATATCACCTGCCAATAACTCTTGTATGATGTTATGAATTCTTCGGTTTAATTGAATGGTTTCCGCTTTTCTTTTTGAAATTTGTACGTGACCTGGTCTATTTAATATTCCAGAGTAGAAGTTGGCATCTTTTTGTATTCCCTGAAGAAATTGTGCTATATTAGGTTTATCTGGAATTATCTTTCTTATTTTTCCATTCCATGACTCTACCATATTATTGGTTCTGTCACTTTGATTGAATGTGTTCCATGTTTTTGATAGTATACCATGTTCTAGCCACGTTTTAACAAAATAATCGTTAAACTTAGTAACTGCGATATTGTTGGGACTTTCTTCCATTACGTACAGCCACCCTTCATCCAACAAGTCCGGAGGTAAATGTGATAATGCTGTGCATAATTTAACATGGATTACACCCAGTTTTAATTTAGTTACTCCCAATTGCTTAGCTTTTCGCCATAGACTGCGGCTATAGTGAAAATAGCACCCAACTATTTTCACTTTTGGAAATAAATCTTTTATCGCCAAAATCGCAGGCACTTCAAAGTCCATTGAAATTTGCGTAGGCTTCCATTCTTTTATTTGGCTTTTTATAATTTGGAATAAAATTCCATACGTAGACCGTTTTTTATCCGGCAGCAATGCATACAGGACAGGAACCACATTAACATATTCTTCGTTACTGCCGATGTCGGCATGGATCGTGTAAACTTGGCAAAAGCACTTCGGGCAAATTTTGAATGTTCCGTCGACAAGAAATCTTGTTGATTCTTTCAGATATTTAATCATACCATTGTTTGCAAAAATAATGATTCGCTTCTTTTTGTCTTTGTATTCGGCAAACAATAATTTTTCATATTTTTTTGGTACTTCGAGATCACAGGCTTTATGGAAGTTGAGTTTTTTAGTACCTTGTTACTTGTTTCTGAGTTTGTAAAGTTTTTTCTTGAAATTATCAAATTGAGGTAATGGAGTCAATAAATTTATTCCCTTTTCGACAAGATTTTGTACAGCATCCCCGAAAATTTGCGTTACTGGCTTATTAATATTCTTTTGCAGTGTTTCAGTACATAAATGCATCTGTTGGTCTATTTCCATCTCTGCTTCGTCTCTAGGTGGATGGTTATGGGCAGTCTCGTGCAGTATTATAAATGGATTTAATTTCACTTTGAGTGTTGCATTACACTTACTAGAGTCTTTTTTTGTACATCTCCATAAATCAGAGGAGTCTTTGTTTGTCCTCTTTAACACATAGGTATATCCAGCACGACATAGCATTTGGCCCCCTCTCTTGGTCTTTTGAAATTCCACAGTGCTTGGTTGACTTGGAAGGCTATGTGAAGTTGATGGCTGACTATCCATTTTTACAGGAGAGAACAGCGACCTAATGAAAAAACTTGTAGGTCTTTATAATGATGATTCCGCGACTTGATTGATCGAAGGTAAGAGTATTCGCTGGTATTTATAATTTTTATCATACACTAGCAGACGCCCGCGGCTTCGCCTGCATGTTGGTATATGTACTAATATTTTTGTATTCCACGGGAACCGTGCATTTTTTCGGGATAAAAAGTAGCCTGTGTCCTATTCCCGATCATTATTTATCTATATATAATTTGAATTTCAGCCAAATCGGTTCAGAGGTTGTCGAGTTATAGAGGAACAAACATACATCCTTCCATCCAAACATCCAAACTTTCGCATTTATATTATTAGTGTGATAAATGAAAATAAAAGAAAATATATAAATTTGAATATTTGAATTTTTAAGGGAGTTCTGTGACACTGTCTGCGCAACAGAAATAAGAAGAAAAAATAACGTCAAATCGAGAGTTATATCAAAAAGGTTTATAAGTTCTTGCTTTTCAGTTATATTTTTTATACTTCCTTATCAAAAAGTTTATATGTAATTCGCTTTGTTCAATTTAATATTTCCTGGTAGGTACTTAGCTCCTTTTCCTTCTTTAATAGGGTCAAATATAAGTTCTCGAACATAGCAGAAGAATAAAACTTCGAAGATGCTGCAGGCGGCAGTTTTTGCCGGATAGGCGTCCGTCTTCCACCCTTCTATCCGGAGTTACTACTACATGCATCGCTCACTATGGATTACTGGTAGACTACAAAAATCATAGGTATACCTACATGTTACATGGTGTGATATCGTTATCATATCAACCAATGCCTGCCTAAGTAGGTGTCAAGACTTTAAGAGCCTAGCGTCAAGTCGGTAGCTGGGACCAGTGAATATCACAAGAACTGTTCCCTGCCAACTGGTGACCAAGCCAGCTGGTGTCCTTCGTGAAGATAAGCACGATTGACTATACTGTTGAGTTGAAGGATCACTTACCTACGCTAGACAGTGCCGGGTCCGAGCCGAGCTTCGGCCGTAGAGCCGGCGTTGTCATTTGTTGTTTTTTTTTTGGTTGAAAATGTATTTTTAACCGACTTCAAAAAAAGGGGGTGGTTCACAAGAAAACTGTATTTTTTTTTTATTGAGAATTATTCAATACAATTGTAAACACTATAAACGGGATATTTACCATGATTTTTGGATTTTCGAGTTTCCCGATATTTCGGCACAGTTGCATGCGCCATGATCACGGTAAACTGAAGTTTTTGCGAGTTTGTGGGTAATCAGTGTAATCACAGGCAGACGAAACGGTCTACCCTCTTTCTAAGTCTTTTACTACGTCGAACATCAGTACCACCGGTCTCACTTTCGAACGCAACTCGATCGCGGCACACAACACTCACAGTATCCAACCGCACATCTGATGTTGGACTTTTTCGATTTATGCACAATTGCACCACCGGATTCCAAGCACCCGAGAGTTTAAAACCGTCTTCTCGATTGAAATTCCGGTGTTTGGTAATTTCTATGGCTTCCTTCTGCAGGTCACGTCAGTTGTTTTCTAGTGTTTCTTTCGGACGCGTCATCGTCCTCATTCGAAGCCATCGCAAAAAGAACTGAAGACCGCTCCGGTACACCGGAACGTCCCCATACACGCAACCAATGTTCGGTTGACCTGCGCAGGCATACCTGCATAAATGACCTCTCCGGTAGACCGTAGCGTGTATGGCTTACATAAAAAGAAAACTGTTTTGTTCCCCTCAGGTCCGAATCGACCCATCACAAAAAGTTATGGGGCGATTCGCACCGCGGTGCGAAAGAACACATTCAAAAAGAGCTCTGGGGCGATTCACACCGCGGTCCGAACCGCTTGCGGTGTGAAACGCCTAAAGACCCATTTCAACGACATACCACAGAGACAGTCTATTTAAATTACAGTACTGCAAGCTTTATATCGGACCTCGGTTATTCTCGGGTTTTCCGAATTCGTCCGATAGCAGTATGATTCCACAAAACAGAATGCGACAGAGGTGCACGCCATTATCAGCCCAGCTCGCGCGGCTTGTAACTAATTTGCTTTTCTTAAAAATTACATTGATATTTATTTGTTTGCGATAAAATTGAAATTATGAGTAATTTTCATTTCCAAATTAATTACGTTAATGGTCGGTCCCGGCTTTTAAGTCGTTAAGCCATGACGGATGCCTTTAGGCGGAATAAAAACTCCGTCACCAGAGTTGACCACTTGCTCATACGAAAGAAGAAGATTTCCAAATGACTTTTCGTCAATCGTTTTTGTAATTTTATACGATTGTTTCCAATGTTTTCCGAAACGCATTCTTTTCCTGGTTTTACTGTACAGTAGTTTGAATCCCCAAAGCATACAACAATTATTATGCAGGGACAAAGACAGCCTTTAGCATCAGTTGCTGGGGTTATCCGATTACTTGTGAGTTTATTGGTTTTGAGGAAGGTAGGTTAGGAGGATAGAAGGTTTTGTCGTGTCCAAAACTAGTGCTAAGATCACAATCCTCTAGAACGATTCGTGTTACCGTTGTTAGTTAGGTTTCAGACATAGAGTACTAATCCTCTGAGGATAGAGGCGAATTATCCGAATAGAACATTTAAACATTGAGATTGCTCTATAATACTTTAAAATTTAAATCAGAAAGTACTCTATTTTAAAACAATACTTCAGTTAAAACGGAACATTTGTTTTTTTAAAGGTACCTACTGAATTAAGGTTGTCAGCACAACAACAGTGTAAAAAAGTAAAAATATTTGGTTCCTTTTAAACAACCAAGTGCAAAGTAGAAATATTTTGAACCCTCTTACATCAAACACAATCGGCTGATATAAAAGTTTACAATTTGCGAGGGATCTTATAAATCCAAAATATAAAATTCAATAATAAAAATATTTAATTTTGTAATATCATACTAATTGCTCAAAATGGGTGGAACTATGAATAACATATTTTTATATAACTGAGAAAATTGCCCACATGCAGACTCTTTTTTTTGCTCGGTCGTTGACACCGTTTAAAAAACAAAGAGGCGGATAATCTATTGCGCGAGCGCACAGAAAAGACGTAAGATGCAGACGGGGCGCGGACATTTGTCTCTTCCGCGTCCCTTTCATACAAAATGCATAGAAGCGTCGCGACGCAAAACATGAAGAAGAGACGGGGCGCGGACGCAACACTGTTCGCTGGCGCCCGCGCCCTGTCCGCGACGCGTCCTCGTCTTACGTCTCTTCTGTCGGGCCTGCGCCTATGACCAGACCGGCTCTATCAAGGAAACTATCGCAGCCTCTATGGTTTTTAGTTGGACAAGTTATCTGCAGTCCCCGATGCCTGTTCAAATACATACTCGTAGCTCAGTTATTTGCTAAGGAACATGTTGGAATTTCTCACTAAATTATTGTATGTGAATACTTTACTTATGTAATGTTCGTATGAGCTAGTGGCTAACTCTGGTGACGCAGATTTTAAGCAGAGTTTGTTTGTTTGTTTGAATGCGCTAATCTCAGAAACTACCAGTCAGATTTGAAAAAATATTTCTGCATGTTGTAGTTACTCTTGAGGAAGGTTATAGGCTACTTTTCATCATCATCATCATCACCAGAAACTATCAATACGGAGGCAACGCCACGAGGGCGCTGCTAGTAATAATATAATAAAGCGGAAGAGTTTGTTTGTTTGGTTGAATGCGCTAATCTCAGGCACGACAAGTCGGATTAAAAAAATCTTTCTGCATTTGATAGCTAAACTCTTGAGGAAGGTTATAAATGTATTCACTTTTATAGTGTTCCTAGAAGAACGCTTAAATTCCTACAAGTCGACTATCTTGGCATGTCGTAGAAGGGGAAATTATTTTGTAAGGAATGTCTAAAATACCGAAATTTTTGCTTTGGCTCGTCTAGTGCTGTAGAAATCTACTTAAATTAAAAATACATCGAGCTACCACTGAAATGCTTTTCAATCTACTTGAAGCGCATATCATGGCCACTGTTCCGTGCTATATTCCCTACTCTACTCATAGTGACGAATAAAACGAATGATAGTGGTTTGGCCGGATATCCGGCAAATCGAATATTTACTAAAAAAATTGTGAAGAATGTTTATTTTCTCATCCATTTGATATAAGGACCGGCTTCTTTTGATAATACTCGTATCTTGAATTCTTAGGCGATATGAATATACTTACCTATAATTATGAATCGTAATTAGGTATCTACTTACGTATTTATTTTCGTATGTATTTATTTCCGTGTTACTATTTTTTATGATCCTTTAAAAATAATGGTTTTATCAAGTGCTGTTTTAAAAATTCAACCAGTTGAAGACAACCGGTTGTTATGATATCGCAGTTTAAATCCTTATAAAAGGCCGGACTGTAAATAGATATCTGTTGCATTTCTAGTTGACCGAGCGAGCGAATCGTCTCTCTGCTTCAGCTTGAAGAAAAATGCTTTCGTTTGTCCGCCGGATGTCTGTCTGTCTATCTGTCTGTTTTCCTCTACAGATCGCATTTCTCAACCAATTCTCGTTGAATTTTGTGAGCAGGTTCAATAGTTTTGTAGATTTTTTTTGTCGTCGAAGATTTTTGTTTGGATTTTTGTCCTCCAAAAAGGGACAAAAAGGGAGCTACAAGATATCTCCGCTTTATGTCTATCGCATTATGTCTATCTATATATTTTTTTTATTTGAAAGGTTGTAACTTTACATTAGTCTCGTAAAAATTGGTGAAGATCTGACGAGGATCTTCATCGTGATGAGCAGAATAGATCCTTTAAATGCAGTACATTGCATTTTGAGAGAGAGAATCGGCCTTTTAACTACTAGGTTGATGAAGGTTAATGAAGCACCTGGGACCACCTTCTCATCACAAAACTAAAGAATTGTGAATATTTCTTCTATTTTAAGCTATGCAAATATAGACTCGCGAGGTCTACAGTTCACAGAGTCACTAGTTTATACCTACCTACAAAATACATAGATAGATAACACTTATATAATAATATTCAGTCCCAAATAAGGATTTCAACCCCGAAGACAGGGGATTAGGAAGGATAGTCTTCAAACAAAATATTATATGATAAGTAATATCACTCGCCCAAATTTAGATAGAAAAATCCTTGAATTCTCGGGATAATATGATTACATACTTCTTCTTTAATATATTTTCAGTTATACAGAGTATAACAAAAATAGGGCCATATTTAGAGGAAAATCACTTATTCAACATAGGCACCTAATGGATCTTAGATAAAACAGATACCCCTTGAATTGAAATAACTGAAATAAAATAGCTAATCAGTAATGTAAATTATTCACACGTACCCAATCCTTAATCCTTCCTATTAGAGAAAATTTCACCATAAAAAAAACCCTAGGCCTCTACAGTTTTGCTAGATGGTTTATACTATACAGCGTCTGAAGGCAATCCAAACATTAGGTATGTACTTAAACTTATAACAATATTTATAGGTGATGAAAAAAATTGTAAAAGACGACTAAAAACATTTAAGTTTTTTATTGAATTTTTTTATTTACTTTATAAATTTTGAACAAATAAGTAATAGCTATTGTCTACTCGCAAGACATAATAAGAAATGTTAAATTATTTAAATTACTGAACTATGACGTCAACAATTTGTACTTTTCCAATCAGGCAACATTAAAGCTATATAAAACTGTTTTAAGATAAAAATAAGATAAAATTATCACCAAGTGCCTATTTTTTTCTACCAATCAAGTGTAAATTGTTCCCAAGAAAGATAAAATCTTAAAATTAGACACTTTTGTAGAATCAACGAGACGCGTAAAGTTTAAATTAAATAAATGCTTCAATTTATCCAATCAGAAGCAAGTGGGTTTGGTTCAGTGTCACCTAAAGTCAAAGAAAAACTATGAATCATCTGGCCAATGAATAATAATCTGTATTTTCTTGGCAACAGGGCTTGAAGTTGAATGTCTGCTGTGCACGTCTGAAGTATGTTCAAATTGTTTCAAAAGCTTTCTTTAAATTACAGTTCCAAGTAATTGCTCTGTTTCTCTACAATCGGAATTGCATTTAATTGAAATTCTACTTTGGAATAATAAATAAGGATTCTCTAAATGGCTACGAAGAGTACGAAGAGTTGCAAGATATAGAGAGAAACACGTATTTGTTTCAAAGAACCAAATACCAACGGCAAAGAATTTACTAATAGAAAACTAACTTACGCACGCAGCGTTGCTCGCTATCAATATTTTAATTAACCTATGGCGATGATTATGTTGTAGACTAACTAATTAAATTTCCACTAAAACCGATAGCTTTTATTTCATTCACGCTAAAGACCAAAACAGAATGACATTGAACGTGACATTTCTAAAGTTACCTTGTTTTGCGTCTTTATTTTGTCCTGACTAATTCGACCCACAAAAACTTTATTTTTGCTAAAATAATTTTAGAAAATGTTGTTTTGTTTTGGTCTTTAGTGTGAAAGAAATAAGTGCTTTCCGATAAGTTGAGTAATGAATGATTGTATATATTTTTTGTCTCTTATGCGTTTCTAAACCATCGATCACATTGTGATGAAACCTCTCCTGAGGGTCTTCTGACGCCTTCGCAGATTTCTGGCCCAAAAAAAAGAATAAAAAAAATCAAGAAATGAGTTTGCCGGGTCAACTAGTTTAAAAGAAATAAGAATAAGTAAGACGCTTTCGCAGATTTCTGGCTCAAAAAAATCAATTAAAAAAAAATAAGAAATAAGTTGGCTGGGTCAACATAGATCTACGTAGTTTAAAATAAATGTAAGTACATAAATTCATTACACTTTGATAAAATATAATCAGAATCGACAATCCCAATTACTAATAGTTAAACCTTGGTTCAGCTCAGTCTACTGTTAACCACAGGAATTCTAATGTGAGATGAACTATGTTGATGAAATAGTTTTTGGGTGCTAACTATAATAATATCATGAAAACGTAAAGTTTGAGTGGTTGAATTTATAAAGGTAGGTAGGTACTCCGTATATGAAAATATTTTTTTCGAATTTTTTCACGTTGAATACGGCAGTTAGCCAGGCAGTGCTACTACCATACCAACTGAGCTAAGAGGCCAGCTCTTAGCTGGTATGGTAGTAGCACTGCCTTCTGCACTGTGAGTCGTGGGTACGATTCTCACCACACACACGTGTGGTAAACATAGTTGTTTGTTCTAAGTCTAGTTGTAATAAAGTATTATAAGAATGTATTTACAAAATATATAAGTTAGCGCAAGCATTGCTTGGTTTGGGGGTAGATGGCGCTGTGTGAAAAGACGACCAATATTTATAATCTTTTAATTAGTATGCCAAGAAAGCTTTAGGCTGAGACTCCACCAAAGCGAAGACGAGATGTGTTTAAACAACAAATAGAACTTCGTTATTCACACATCTCGTGATACAGACGAGATGACATTGTGAGAATAACAAAATTATATTGGCTGTTTAAACACATCTCCTCTCCTCTCCGCTTTAGTGGAGTCTCAGCCTTATTGGTACAAGCGAAACCGCGTCCGTAAGCTAGTTTTCTATATAATTTACTTTTCAGACAAATTCATAAAGTTAAGTAATCCTTGTAACAATATGGAGCAAGTTTGTTGGATCCTAATAATGAATTACTAAATCAAAATCCATGGCCCGCCTTCCGTTCTATTAAACATTCAACGTATGGTAACCCTTGGTACACTTGGCTTAGTTAATAGAGCAATATTCGAAGATTTTGAGATATTAACCTCCACACCATTTATGTTTTCCCATGCAAACCATATAACATGTAAATCAGTTCATTTATTTATAGAAACAAATAATATGTTAGACATTATTTAACACACGGGAATTACTCACGTAAAATGTCGTCGATTTAGATACCGACAATGTTTCGATTCATCCGGAGAATCTTCAACTGGGTAAGGAGGGAGTTGCGGCAAGGTTACTCCTCGCGGTCGCGTCTCACACAGTAAAATAAAAATAATAAAATAAATATAATAATACTTAATAAAATAATATGTGTACCGCACCTTAGGAATCCAGTCATGATCATATATTTTTATTTCATTTCATTACATTATAACACCCAGACACAGAATAAACATTTATGTTCAACACTGAAATATTTGCCATGGGTGGGAATCGAACTGCGTACGAGTAGAAGGCAGAGCCACTAACAACTGAGACATAAATTTCTATGATTTGTGTGTTACTAGCAACGACCTCGCGGCGTTGCCCCCGCAGTGATGCCGTATGATGATGATTATGATGAAAGGTAGCCTATAACCTTCCTCAAGAGTTTATTTATCAACCGCTCTACTTATAAACTCCTTTCAATTTCTGTCAAAATTGAAACACCGTTTAAAATACTGCCTTCATTTTTTACAGATGACAAGGCTAATCTGGAGCATAGTTTAGCCAGTCTTCAAGTTGAGAGGAGTTTAGTTAGTAAGTAGTTAAGTAAGGCCTCAAATGCAGAACTCACATCAGACTGGTAGTTCCTTAAATTAGCGCATTCAAACAAACAAACAAGCTCTTCCGCTTTATTTCGTTAGTATAGATATAGATATTCATATTTTAATTTATACCCTTTCATCCACGTATTTTCATGGGATAGTTTTCTGGTCAAAACAATACAAAAGAGCCACTATGTGACTGCTGCTAAAACATAAAATAACACTGGCTTTTCTGGTGTCTTTTACAATGTTCAAAGAGAGCTATTTGTGAGCTTAGGACGAGTACCTGTCTTGAAGTGCCACGGTTTTATGAAATAATACATCCTAAGTACAAAGGTTTGCATAATTAACTCAAGGAACTCTGCCCTGCGATTATTCTGCGAACCTCCAGAGAAAAGAAATGCTTTATTTCTTAAAGTAGGCAAGTGAAATTAGATGGAGCAGAAAGTAGATAAATTGTTCAGTTACAATTGGATCACCAGAAAGAAAGCTAGGCCCCATACCGTGTTTGTTGCCCTGGGCCTGTATTCTACTAGATGACAACAGCTTTGGTTTTGGTTCGATCTCTTAAATGTCAGCCATTTGGTGAAATAGTAGAATAGCTTTTCAAAAATTTGTTCTGCCAAAGTTCAAAACCTCAACAACTGAGTCGTTTGTTATTAGTAGTCATGGAAACAGTCGCTTTAGTTGAGGTTTTGGTTGAGGTTGATAAAAAGTTCGGTACCAGAATCGACGCCCTGATTCTTCATGGTGTTGGTCGCGAAAGAACAGGAGTAGAATCACCTGGCTCTTAAGACTATTCGAAGTGGTCATAGCGGTCTTACTGAATAAATGATATTTGAATTTCACATCGGAAAAGTATCGTAGTGCTGGCAGACCATCAGCTACGTTTATGTCTGTCTAAGTTATGCCATGGGGAGTACAGGGGGCAAGACCTGGATGATATAAGTTCGTAGCAGGAACTGTTTCCAATAAGACCTGTAATAGTAGGTGTTATGCTGAGAATGATAATGATGATGATGATGTTGATGATAATGATGTTGATGTTAACGATTTTTTTAAATAAATAGCACTACGGAAAAGATTTTCTAGAGCTTGGACAGTTTTATCTTATTGTAAGAAACCTGTCTCATGTTCTGTTGTAATATTTGAATTGAATTTTCGTACTCGCATGCCTATTATGTCTAGATTATCTAGTCTGTTGGGAAAAGACTAAAAACTAAATGTTCAAATAATGTTGCTAAAATTATACAGGAACAGAATAAAGGGCAAAAGTAAACATTGCAATGTCCAATTCCGTTAACAGCAATTTTTAAGGGTCTTCTAAGTCTTATTCTAGGTATTCGGTTGTACTTTGATAAAATCAATCATTCTAATAAAAGAAATTGTAATCAAGAATGTTAGTAATAAAAAAGTTAGTTTGAAAGAGCTAGTGTCTAACTTTGTTAACGGATTTTTTAAGCCGTGTATAGGCTTCCATCGGCTTAGTGGTTTTTATTTGTTACTAGCTTCTGCCCGCGGCTTTGTTTGAGTGGTACCTGGATAAAAAGTAGCCTTTATCCTATTCCCGGTCATTATCTATCTATATTTTAAATTTCAGCCAAATTGGTTCAGTGGTTGTTGAGTTATAGAGGAACAAACATACAGCCATACATCCATCCAAACATCCAAACTTCCGCATTTATAATATTAGTGTGATTGAGAATAGTGAGAATGAATTAGTGTGAAGTTCATCATACAGTTGCGTCAGGAAAACAGTAGATTATTCACTAAACTTCTCAAAGAAGGCCAGTACTGATCGAATAGTATATTGAGTAATCAAATCGGTCGACAGTAATATTGTATGCAAATATACATAATGAGATTTGAATTGATAGACTTGATGGATTGAATTGCACTGTATTTATTTATTTATTTATTTATTTATTTATTTTCTTTTTACAATGCCATTACAGTAAAAACCAAATCGACACTGGAAAGCACTAGTAGCGTAGGTATTACAAAAATTCATTACAATCTAAAAAAACTTTTTTTTTTTTTAAACTAAAAATAATCAATAAGTAAGCACTAAGCACCTACCTACCTAACGTAATTCTGATATAACCCTATAGGCTATTTCTGTAAATTTCGTCAATGAAATAACGAAAATATCGCAACCCTCCTTTTCGCATAATTTGTTTATTATGCGAAGAGCTCTGGATAGTGGTGCTTCTTGCAATAAGTTGGTTCTGGCTTCTGGTTCCATCAAAAGTTTGTGTCGTCGCGCGCGTACGTAGTTGTCGGGCGCATATAGCCCCACACACATCAGCACTCGCGGGTTATGCACCATGCCTCTCAATAATTTAAAAATATATGTTACCATCATAACTTCCCTTCTTACCTCAAGTTTGAAGTACCCTACCATTCCTAAAACGAAAAGCGAAGGATACATTAGAGGGAAGAAGGGATAAACTCCGTACAGTTTGAGGTACAGAAACCGAGTAAATTTATTCTGAATCTTCTCTACCATGCCGCAATATTTCTTTTCATGTGGGTTCCATATCATCCCGCTACTCTCAAGTCTACTTCGTACGAGGGCGTTATACAGTGCCTTAATCGAATTTATGTTCTGGAAATTGGAACACTGTCGTAGTATGAACCCTAAGTTACGAAACGATTTCTTGCAAGTGTCTATAATATGATTTTTAAAAGCTAACTCTGGGTCCATACGGACTCCAAGGTCCCGCACTGATGTGACCCGAGTCATGCTGTTATGGTCTAGTTTGTAAGCATAGGATACAGGATGATATGATTTGCTATATGTCATAATACAGCATTTATCTAAATTAAAATATAATTTGTTAGCATGACTCCATTTTATAACGTTATCGATGTCTTCCTGAAGCTGTTCACAGTCAGTTGTACTTTTAATCTGCAAGAATAATTTGAGATCATCCGCGAAGAGGACGCATACAGAGTGCCTAATGACCATTGGGAGATCATTAATCATGATTAAGAACTCCAACGGGCCGAGATTGCTACCTTGACTGACACCTGAGTTCGTGAAAAATGGATCGGATGTGAACCCGTTACATTCTACATATTGCATTCTTCCTCTCAGGTAGCTGGAGAAGAACGTTAGGCAATCCACGGTAAACCCAATCGACGCAAGCTTCTTCAGTAATACGTCATTATCGACTGTATCGAAAGCTTTTCGGAAGTCAAAGTAGGCTGCATCCACCTGTATTCCAGCGTCAAGAGCAGGAATTGCATATGTTGTGAAGCACAGCAGGTTACTATCTGTACTCCGACCAGGCCTAAAACCATGCTGAGCGTCAGACAGCTGTGTACACACTTGCCTGTAGATATACTTATGCAGTATAGACTCAAACACCTTAGCAAAAGATGACAGTACTGCTATGGGTCTATAGTCCTTCACGTCGGAGCCCGCACCTCCCTTCGGAACCGGAATCACCCGTGTGAGCTTCCATTGATCCGGGTACGTTTGTGTATCAAGGCATAAATTAAAAATATACAGAAGCGGCTCCACTAGCACTTTCCCACAGTCCTTGACGAGAAACGCGGGAATACCATCAGGACCAGCTGACCGTTTTGGCTTTAAGCGCTTAAGGGCTACTTCCACATCTCGCTCTGTGAGATGACAGATAACGACTTGTTGTGTGCTGTTCATACCTGCCATCTCAAGCGCCTCATCTACGTTAAGTCTCGGGGGGCTTTCGCTGTATACCGAGTGAAAGTAACTAGCGAACTCCTCAGCACATCTCTCAGGAGATAAAACTGTACCATCCTTAGTGATGGAAGAGGAGCCAGTCTTTGTTCTTTTCTTTTTAATATAAGCCCAAAACGAGGTGGGGTCACTTGAAAACTGATTTTGTAACCTATTTTTATAAAGGTCATAAGCTTCAGTTATCATTGATTTAACTAAGACCCTTTTTTCAGAAAACTTTTCATAATCACATTGGATCTTACTCCTTTTGTACAGTTTATGTAAGTTAGCTTTCTTTCTAATTTCATAGATAATTTCAGGTGTAAACCATTCAGGATAAATATACCTTTCATTATGAAATCCCTTGGGTTTTTGGCGTGGTGTATAGCTATCTATAACATTATTTATTTTTGAATACAGATATTCAAGAGCTTCCCCAGCCTCCGTAAACTCATAAATAGAAGTCCAGTCTATAGATCCTATACCCACATATACCATAGTCAGATCCGCTTTCCTGAAATTCCAACGGCAGCGCTGCTGGCTTAAAATATCGTCTTGTTTAGTTTCCGAATACGAAGACATATTATCTGAGCAAAGATACATAGGGCTAAAGTGCATAATCAGCGGCGGATGCTGTGCGTCAATTGCTACTATCGGATTCAAACCGCGTTTTACAGACAAATTTTCAGAGCCTATGTTAGTTAGAACCAGATCCAAAAACCTATTATTGCAGTTAGGTATGTTATTTAATTGGCGAAATTCACAGTAAGCTAAAAAAAATTCATAATAATTTTTTATTTCAGTAGATGCGGAATATAAATTAAAATCTCCTAGCACCAAAACTGACTTATATCTAGTACATAGATTCTCTATTGTATTAAACAAAATCATGTATTCTCTATCCGAACTGCTAGGTGGTATGTACATTACACAACACAAGAATAAAAAACTGTTGATATTGTGAACTGTCGCACAAACCATATTGGTTTTCAAACAATATTGGTTTTCGATCATAGATACAGTCAATTTTGCTAATGTGTGAAAGTAAATTTCTATATAAAATTTTTGAAACTATCATGGTTGCAAACATTGTAAACACTATTAACGGGATATTTACCATGATTTTTGGATTTTAGAGTTTCCCGATATTTCGGCACAGTTGCGACATTATATACCAAGATTGGTACAGGAAGCCATAGAAATTACCAAACACCAAATTTCAATCGAGAAGACGGTTTTAAACTCTCGGTTGCTTGGAATCCGGTGGTGCGATTGTACAAAAATCGAAAAAGTCCAATACCAGATGTGAAGTTGGATACTGTGAGTGTTGTGTGCCGCGATCGAGTTGCGTTCGAAAGTGAGACCGGTGGTACTGATGTTCGACGTAGTAAAAGACTTAGAAAGAGGGTAGACCGTTTCGTCTGCCAGTGATTACCCACAAACTCGCAAAAACTTCAGTTTACCGTGATCATGGTGCATGCAACTGTGCCGAAATATCGGGAAACTCTAAAATCCAAAAATCATGGTAAATATCCCGTTAATAGTGTTTACAATAAATGTCTATATTATATTATCTATATTCTATCAGTTATCTGGTTCCCATAGTACAAGCTTGGCTTAGTTTGGGCTAGGTGGCGCTGTGTCAAATGTCCACCAATATTTATTTATTTATAATGAATGAATGAAAATGCTTTATTGCACACCTATGTATCCCTATCTATCCTACTAAATTATAAATGCAAAACTTTGTGAAGATGTTTGCATGTATGGATATTTGTTACTCTTTCACGAATCTCGAAAATCTACAGAACGGATTTGAATGAAACTTGAAATATACATAGTTTATGACCTGGAATAACACGTAGGCTACTTTTATCCGGATAGGTAGGTACCTACCACAAAGGAAGGAAGGTACGGGCGGAAGCTAGTAAAACTTCTATAAGTAATTTTCCTCACCTAAATATCTATAGTGCTTAGCGATCTTATCGTTTTTCAGCAAAGTTATCAAGTTTGAAACTTCCATGCCCTTATTGCCTCTATCAGACCCAACGCTGTCAAACAAAAACTGTCATAACCAGATTACTTGAGGAGCCTTAATCCTTCACGTCTAAACTTTGCAGCCAAAGTTGTGCTTACTTATAGGGCTTTGTAGAGCATGGAAAATTAAGAGCCGAATTGGCCTAGTGGGATGCACCTTATCGACTTGAAAGATGTAGGTTCATAATCATATTGCTCACCAGCTTAGGAAGCGCTCGTGGCGTAGCTTGCTTAGACGTTCTTGATTAAATAAATAAATAAATAATGCTGGACATTTCACACAGCATCATGTAGCCCCAAGCTAAGCAGAGCTTGTGTTATGGGAACCACATGACTGATATACTACTTAAATACATTTTTTTTTAAATACATACATAATATACATAGAAAACACATATACATAGATTGATCGTTAAGTTAAGCAGCGTTGTGCGCGGTCACAATTCAGATGGGTGACTAAAGGCCACTGTCATGGCTTAACGGCTTAAAAGCCAAGAGCGAAAATTTTACGTACACACTGCTTTTACTGTCTCAGTAGCATTGCCTTCTGTGCTATCATAGGAATTACTGTAAACTTCTTCTTGCCAAGTAACGTTAGACATTTATTATTCAGAAAACCAAAAACTTTACAAAGTCCATTAGGTTGTTAAATATATTAAATTTGTTTAAGTATAGCAAGTAACTAATCAAAGCTACACTTGGAAATAGTGTAACAAGCCCTAAGCGTACCTACTCATAAGTGTTTAAATAGCCACGGACATTAACACTACATTTGCTGAGCAGACCAACATCGCAAAACACTCTACTACTCATAAACTCACTGGTTAAGGAAGGGACAAGAACCCCGACTTCGAAATGCATTAGAATCGAATTGAACTCCAAAAACAACGAAGCCACTAAATAAGTAAGGCCAGACATACACTAGTGATTTTTACGTAAGTTTTACTCGCGCAAGTGACAATGCAAAGGAAATAAAGAAGCTTTTCCTTTGCATTGTCACTTGCGTGAGTAAAACTTACGTAAAAACTCACTAGTGTAAGTCCGGCCTTAGTCGTATAAGCAAGTGGTCAACTCTGGTGACGGAGTTTTTAGGCTACCTGAAGGCCTCCGTCATGGCTTGACGACTTAAAAGCCGACGGACCAAGTTATAACGTTGAGTAACAGCAGTCTTTCACATTTACAATTACTATTGTGATAATACTACATTGTCCTACTTATAAATTCACATTGTGACAAACAAGTTATCAAATATAAATATCATAGAAGTGGCCAGTTACTGGAAAAACACCATTTAGGGTTGAAATTAGTCATCGATACGAAAGAAGAAGTTATCAAATCTTTAAGTTCCTGCTTATTTAAGACAATCAAATTCTATGTTATAATAATTTCAATGCCCGATTTTTATTTCTCAATAATACATTAAAATACCATTCTTAGTTAACTGGAACTCGGTGTTGTAAATTAATGCTTGTGAATAGATACAGTTCTGTTAAAGTCGACATAACCCTCAAAGCTCAACTGCGTCTCAATCCCCATGAATTCCGAATTTCGGATTAAACCATCGAAACTACATCACTAGGGCTCGAAGTCAAGAATTCTGCTTTACGACGGCAGTTGTTTTTGCCTTAGAGTAAAACTAAAATTTTAAAACCTGCGCTGAAATGAGTCGACAGCTGCACGGTGTTAACGTGATTCAGGAACTAAAAATACTGGATGTGGCTTATTATTAACTAGGTTAAATGTAATTTTTATATTTTTTATGTTAATTCACTCTTAGGTATTATTTCATTCAAAATGAAAGGTCAAAATTTTCTACGTACCACCTAAGAACTTACGTAGTAGATAGACGCTGTCCTATATTTTTTTTTGTTATAATCCAAAAACTACCAACTGAGCTGAACTTATTCTACCACTAGTGACAAATATACAATTACTTCCCCCTAGACATATTACTTGACTTCAATCACAAACGCTATAGATAACAAAAAAAATTATAAGAATTGGAGTTCAATGACAATAATTCACGTGATCAGAAGACAAAGGATTAGCGAAATAGGTGAAATTCGTGAGGTACCTATATTAACAGCTCTACGCTACCGAACCTTCATAGAGTCACGATGATCAATATTTTGATCGTACATCGTGGCTGTCTTAAACCGCTGCTGAATTACGTATAATCCGATAAGCAAGACTTACATGCTTGCATATATAATCCCACAACTCATCAACAAAAGCTATGTCTGTCATCTATCAGCCACATGAAGGAGAATTTAATATACAACAAGCTATTTCTGTTCTATTTATAAGTACGGAAACTGAATAATCCGCAGTCAAAATGTAACTTGATTTTCGAATGAGTCTTTTTTGTATCAAGTTTTTAGAAACGATAACAGATGGTGCTCATCTTAAATGCTTTTATTAGAATGTCAAATTTCTATTTTCAAATTATTCTTTTTTTTTTCAAAACCGTTGTTACAGAATATTTAAAAATTAAAAGTTTTAATGTTGTTTTAATTTAAAACTGCAAAAAAAAAAACTTAAAAGGCCCTTTTTTCTTTTGTAAAAACAGCAAAACACATTATTTCACGAATAAAAAGCACGCAAGACGAAATAAGAATTCTTAGGCCAGATTTTTGTCATAAATAGGTACTCACTTGTATCGTATCCACCATACTAATAGTTGGTTAGGTTTATTAGCATCATTAACATTTTATGTGGTTTTATAACATTTTTTATTGAGGAATCTTGAGATTTTAAAAATATATTTCATGGTTATCTGATTATTTGTCAGAATATCTGGCCATTATTTACCATTTTAACAATTCTGATCTGTGAAAACAAGAGAAACAAGAATAGATTACTAACTATGTATTTTAAAGTGAAAATACCACATCCAGTAACCGCAAGATCTCAAAACAAACTATTTTTACTCCCCCAAGTGTACAAATTTAGTTCTCAGTGGCGGCAAGGTACTAATTGACGCTTTAAATCTGTTGCCGCCCTTTGATACTTCCACTGTTTTATGATTTTGTAAGATTAATGAATTACATACTTCGTTGAGCTGAGTGGACCAATAGGGATCTATAAATTACAGTAAAAGTAAGTTATTTTTTAATAAAATATAGTGATCTTTATATAAGACTAGCAGCGCCCTCGCGGCGTTGCCCCCGTAGTGATGGTATATACTGATGATGATGATGAAAAGTAGCTTATAACCTTCCTCAAGAGTTCAGCTATCAAATGCAGAAAGAATTTTTCAAATAGAACTGGTGGTTCCTGAGATTAGCGCGTTCAAACAAAAAACTCTTCCACTCCATATAATTAGTATAGAAGTATAGACTAGCCGCGCCCTCGCGGCGTTGCCCCCATAGTGATGGTATACTCGTACTATGATCCCAACTAGACACCATCCATCGGGTACATTAAACATACCATTGGACTAGACCATAGGTTTTCAACGTGGGCGATAACGCCCCGTTATGGGCGTTTGAGACTTTCAGGGGGGCAGTAGAAGACCCAGAGAAAATTAGGGGGCATTGAGATGGCGCATTAAGATATGAGGGAAAATCTTAAAATAAATATATTCTCAAAGTGGGCGGTGGGCAAAATAAAGTTGAGAAACTATGGATTAGACAAACATGAGGCACTGGTGATAAAATAAAAAGATCAATTTATAAATAACTTGTAAAGTGAAATACAAATGAAAGCGTATTTCAAATTAGCAAATCAAACATCTGTAGGTAAGTAGAATTAGAAGTCAAAGGAGTTGAAGCTCTATAAGCAGAAGACAACAACCAATATCCTATTGAAAACTAAACAAAGGCTGGTCTCCTATCTCAGACTTCAAGCAGAACCCGATTCGTTGCTCCTAAGAATTTAGACTTCAATAGGACTCAATAGACGTCAGGCGAATTTATGTAGAACGCAGAGTTCAGGGCAATTCTATTAGATGACAACATCAAACATTCCGTTGCGTTTTGTTTCGTCATTCGGTAAATAGTAGAATGGCTTTTTGTTTTGCAAAGTCCAAAACATAGCAAAAATGTCACCACAACAGAAGTCGTTGGTCATTAGTTAAATTGGAAACAGACGAAAATCTAAGGGAGTGTACCTACACATTGCGTTTTTTGCAGCGCGTTTGTATCGATACAAACGCGATTCGAACGCGATGCGAACGCGCAGCCCCCCCGCGCAGCCCCTCCTGGTTCGCTTTTGTATGGAAAAAAACGCGTTGCGAACGCGCGTTTGTATCGATACAAACGCGCAGCTCAAAAACGCGCTGCAGAAAACGCAATGTGTACACTCCCTAAGATTTAGTTGACGTTTTGCTTATGGTTGATAAACGTTTGGTAATAGAATCGGCACCCAGTGCATATTTTGTCAATAGTTTTACTTGCATTTTGTTATGAGACATCTACATTCGACTTCAAAAGAAAGAGGAGGTTCGCAATTTGTGGAAATCTTTTTTTTTGTGCTTATTTTTTTATGTAAGTATGTTCACCGATTACTCAAAGACGCCTAACCCGATTTGAAATTTTTTTTGTTTGAAAGGGTATATTTTTAGATTGGTGCCACAAAAATTTGGTGAGGATCTGTAGAGGATTTTGGAGGTAGGGACAGAAATGCGGCACGGCACGATCGGTATGCGGCCACTATTAGTCGGATTCAATAAGAACCAATAGTATTAACATAAACTGTTTTCTAACTAAATGTGCCCAATGAAGATCTACTCGCAGAATAGTCATTGAGACGAACACCAGACCCCACAAAGGGGTTCGGTGAGATTGGATATAAGTACAGGCAGCGACAAAAATAAATAAGCATTTCGAGTTTAAAATTCTTATATATCTACTGAACCCGAGGAGGTTTAACCAATTTTTTTAGTGAATATTATATGCTCTGTTTCTAATTTTAAACAAAAATTACCAATTTCGCACGTAGCGTGAAGAAAAAGAGATTTGAAAAACTTAAAATGTTTGTCGATTTTTGTCGCTGACTGTACCCGTTGAGTGGCTCAGATTTAGAATTAAATAGTTCTCAGTATTCATGGATTGCGTTCGTTTGAGGGATGTACGACATGGATTAGTCTGAAGACAGTTTCTATTGGTTCATGTGCTACAGTAATATCACGCTTCAGACTAGTAGTCATGTCACTAATATGTTAGCTTTTAGTAAATGTGCCTTAATTTATTGACATCTGACTTCTAGGGCGGCTTGCACAACGATTTCTGATTACATTTAGCTAGCTTAAACGCATTTAACCTCAAAAAAAGCGTTTAATCACTTCACTATCACTATGTAGTATAAAACAAAGTCACTTCCCGCTGTCTGTCCCTATGTGTGCTTAGATCTTTAAAACTACGCAACGGATTTTAATGCAGTTTTTTTATAGATAGAGTGATTCAAGAGGAAGTTTCATATGTATAATACATGCATAATATAGTAAATAAACACTGAAAATTTTAGAGGTTTCTAATGTGAAGTGTGATGTTGCCCGAGCGTTACCCTTACCCTTCGCTAGTATAGTAATAATAAAATAATAGTATTTAACAGTTACATTAAATGAATAATATAAGATAAACGTAAGTTTTAAAAAAAAAAAGCACAGAAAAAAAGTGTTTAGGCTAGCTTAAATACAATAATGAACGTCGTGCAAGCCGCCCCTATAGTAAGTAATCTATTTTCCTTCATTCCAAAGTTAATAGTAATTATAACAGATTGCAAGGTAGGTATTAAAAAGTGGATCACGACTGTATCCTCAAGGCATTGTAGACATTTTCTAAGATATTAAGGCATTCGAATTTGGTAGGTACTAATCATTAAAAGAGAATTCATTCTGTTTCTAATATTGATCAATTTCAAATCATGACTAAGAATAACACTGATAAAATCATGCATGAATTTTGTTTTAAAAATTATCTTTCCATAGCAAAATGCCATTGAGCTACGTACGTCAGTACCACGCTTCGATACGCGTCTGATTGGCGGCTGGGCCAACGACATAGACACAGGTCATTTTATTCAGCTGGACAGGTCATCAAGCACCCACTGGACTATATTTATTTATTCAATATCTGGGCGACCGAGCTATTCTCGGGTGCAAATAGAGAAAAATTAAAAAAGAAAACGAAAAAAATAACTTATAAAAAATAAACATTGGCTGGCTGAGAGACAAGCCTTCGGCTGAAAGGCGGACACCCAATCCACTCGGCCACTTTGATCTCAACCAAATTTGTGAAATTACGAACCACATTGCACTGGTAAATCTTTTTGCGTGAAAATGCCGAGAAAACAAATTTTCCCAGATATGAGATCTAGCTAGATAGGTTTTTCGCCCCCGTGAACTCCCGTACCGCAAATTTAATCGAAATCGTTAGAGCCGTTTTCGAGAACGTGAGTACATACAAACAAACAAACAAATATTTGAATAGGATGATGATAAAAACAATTTGTTTACACTTCTTCCAACGGATCTTGGCATTCGTGAAGTTAGCCTTTTCGATGCGCTATGCAACTTTTTTATACAAAATTTTCTACTGCAAAAAAGCCTAACTTCACGAATGCCTAGATCCATTATGACAACTGTACTTTTGCCTTTCTTTCATCACGAGTATACTGAGTTAACAATTATCATCAAATGAACATACATACCCGCATAGTATGCGTTCTAGTTGACACACAGTTCTTAAGGCGCGTTTGCACTGTGTAAGTCCTTGCATGCAGGAATAATGTCATGCTTCCAAATTCAAACTTTAAGTAATATAATATGGAAACCACGTCTCGGCAAACGTAGTGTAGGACGCCCGCCTGCCAGGTGGAGTGACGATGTGCGAAAGGCTGCCGGCACAAGTTGGATACGTCAAGCTGAAGACAGGGCGCGATGGTGCTCATTAGGGGAGGCCTATGTCCAGCAGTGGACTGCTATAGGCTGATGATGATCAATATGGAAACATGAAATATAATACACCTTCCTATTTAAGTCGGTTTGCGTGTAAACTATTTCAGTTGGACACAATCGTAAATGCTAAAACATACACCTTCCTGGCAAGGTGTACTTAGTAGACGCGACCAATGAGCGACGCGATGAGGAGTGACCGCAACGCGAGTCTTTATCTTACCCAGATGAAGATTCTCGATACTTTTACGTAATTCCTGAGTGTAAATATAATGTCTCCCGCAAGATTTTTATTTACATGCTGTTGCTCATTCTGATAACAAGTTCTTCATAGGTACAACTTACAGCTTGCGTATATGTCTATGTTTCCACTAGTCAATTTTGCATACAACCTAAACCTTACATGCATGTTTTCTTGCGTGGAAACGCGGCTTTACTTCACTCGCCAAGTAATCCTAAAACGAAACAATGGAGTCTGGAAATGTGCATCATTGCGTGCGAAGTGAACCAGTTGACTGCACCGCAGTTCAGATTTAGATCGCGTTTGACGGAGTAATTACGCAGTAAATCTCATTGTACTGAATTAACTGGAAATGCCTCTTCAAAGTTCCGCTTTAATTGCCATTGTAGATCGTGATTGATTTGGGAGTTATGGTTGATTTTTGAGGTTTCGAAAAATGAGAGCTGTGTTGGCTGAGAGGGATAGTGCCTCGGCCAATGTAATTTAAAAATAATAGACATGTGTCTAGCGCACGCAAAATGAAAACTCTAAAACGACCTAATTGGGACGTCTTGTCTTTAGTGCGCATCAGGCAAGGCGACGACCTTCTCCTCGACCTGTGCGGTGTGAACGGTTGTGATGACGTTTTCAAACGAATTGCCAAGGTTCAGCAAATTACTGTCATTTTGGAGAACGAAACAAAACGCAGGCTGATTCGCTCATGGCATCCGAATAAAAAGTAGCCTATGTCCTATTCCCGGTCATTATCTATCTATATTTTAAATTTTGGCCAAATCGGTTCAGTGGTTCTTAAATTAAAGAAGAACAAAGATACATCCATCCAAACATCCAAACTTTCGCATTTACAATATTATTAGTGTGATAAGTGTGATGTTTAGTGTGTGTGATTAACACGAGCTCTAAACGACGAAGAAAACCATCGTGTGGAAATCAGTTAACAGTATAACCAAATATATTTGGACCTAACTCTGACTACCCCTTTGTCATCTTCATATGATCTTAAATAAGGTGGTAAGTATCTAAAGATCTGAAAGAAATCGTACCTCGGGAAAACAGTCATGATAAGATTAAACTGTCTTTTATTATAATGACATCATAATAATAGAAAATGAGTAGGTAAACTAAAGAGTCAAATTCAACTTGCATTTTAAATGTTGATCAAACTTGCATCTAAGTATGTGTTTCTGAAAAACAACAACGTCTCAAACAAATAAATCGAACTCTTACAACTACTCTGTATTCATGTGAGACTATGAAATATTATGATATTATTTGTACGTATCTCTCAAACTATTAATTAAAGCCAAAGAAATACGAAAATAGGAGTTGACTTCGCTTTTATTGTTAAAAGGGATATCAATTGAGTTGTTGATATTTATTTTATGCAATAGGGGATTATACCCACCCACCGATAGATACCCACGGCAAATAAAATCCCCAATAAAAATCACGAATTCGATTAAAGTAAGAAGTATTTCTTTGAACGTGGAACCATCAGCAATAATATTAAGAATACATTCTGGAAATTTCCCAAGAAATATACAATAATCAAGGTCAACGTTTGTCCATTTGCTATCCTTTGACAAATATCCTCGAACCATTCGTTACATATGTTGAATTATGTTGTGCTCTTGGGAGCTTACGCCAGGGCCGTATCAAGGATTAGGAGAATACATTTTCTTCTTAAGGTTGTCTGAAATTAGAAAGATCCTTCACAATTATTTCTAAACAGTTTAGAAATCACCGAAAATTCACGCGCGTAGGGAATGTACATTTATGTAGACATTATACAGATTCAGATAAAAAAGTCAAAAAATTTGTAATCTCATGTCTTAAGATAGGATGTCATGCCACGTCATAAAAGTATTTTTTAAAAGCACAAATTATCTTCAATTACCAACAATTTAAACATAATTTAAATATAATGGCTTGTCCAAGGCGTCGTCGTTGCATTTGTAGAAAAAACCTCAGTTTTTTAAAGATAAAGATAAAGATAAAGACATTTATTTGCTTTGAACATGGTAGGTGTAGGTACATAAATTACCTACAGGTGACAAAATTTGATTTTTGTGCATCACATTCAGCTATTTGTCATAACATGCAAATAATTTATAAATATTAAAATAACAAGTTATGGAATGATAAGCCAAAATACGGTTTACGGTCATTTGCGGTGATTATTCACCTGAAACCCTTACTACCTCCCTGATGTGAGGGAAATAAGAACGAAGAAATCCTCGTTTGATTTATTGCAGAAAAGCTATGTTTGATAGTACGCAATTCCTTTTCGCTTTCTTGAAGTTATGCTTCTAAGATATTGTTAGTTAGGCGTGCGTGTAGAATCCTAATGGACTGAGTCCTTTATCTCAAGGCTGCTCAACTTTTTTATGAGTCGGGCCAAACGGACAATTCAGAAATTCTTGGCGGGCCACTGATGGTTACTATTTTAGTTACCTACCTATTTATTAATAAGACTTATGTAATAGTGTAAGACGTCCTCCAGCTAGGTGGAGTGATAATGTGCGGAAGGTCGACGGAAGCTGGATGCGTCAAGCCGAAGCCGAACACCGTAAACAGACTCTCAACTTGACGTATTTTCAGGATTGCGCGGGCCATTTAAAAATGGTCAGCGGGCCAAAATGTGGCCCGCGGGCATAGGGTTTAGCAGCCTTGCTATATCTCTTATCGTCGGGTTTTGTTTGGTCTTTCGTTTATAAAGAAAGGGAAGACTAATGGTTACCTTTGTTTGTTCGATTTTGGTTTCTTGGGATTTAGCGAGCGTCAAAGTTGGCTGCAATATAGCAGACAAAGCCATTGCCATTGATATTTCGCTCTGGGTACAGTTGGGCCGACGGATCTAGGCGTTCGTGAAGTCAGGCATTTCGCTGCGCAGTAGAAAATTTTGTATGAAAAAGTTGCACTGCGCATCTAAACGGCTAACTTCACGAACGCCGAGATCCGTTGGCCCTACTTTACCAATGATTGACAAGGTCTTATAAATCGATGAACGCCGTCTGCACGCACGAAAAATTGTCACGTTCCTCCTACGAGACGCAGCGTTGCTACGAGACGTAGCAATAGCTACGGTTTTCGTAGCACTATAGCTACGAAGTAATTTATTTTGGTAAGTAAATAATCCGATCCGATACATTAATTATAAAGAATGTTTTATAATTTTGACAGGAAAAAACTTTAATTTTAATAGAATTATCATTTTTTCATCTTCTTATGACGTAAAATTATCGTCCGTTAACTTTACAGACAATATTTTTTTTTAAATTACTTAATAAGCTTTACCTTTCAATCCTATCTTATCTTACTAATATTGTAAATGTGAAAATTTAGATGTTGGGATGTATGTTTGTTACTCAATGACGCCAGAACGGCTGATCGAATATGGATGAAATTTGGCACAGAGATAGATTTATAGTCCAGAATAGCACTTAAGCTACTTTTTATCCTGGAAAAATGTACAGTTCCCGTGGGATAAAAAAATAGTAAGTAGTACATTTTAAATATCTCCATTAATTATTTTAAATATGTTAAGCCTAATAGCTTAACAATTAAGCTTAATAATTAAGCTTTATCGAGATATTAAAAATGTACTAAGTACTTGTAGTTTTCTTTTTGCTGCTTAAATTTTTAATATTCAACAATTTTTATAAAAATTACCAGTATTTTTAAAAATTTCGTATCATACAAACAATAAAAATACAATATTGCTTATTTGTGACAAAATATATACTTGAATAAAATTGAAACACTGAAATCTCTGTAACAGTGAACTTTTGAAGCAAAAGGCTGTCAATTTAAAAATATTTCACGGCCTAAATTAAATTTTCCCGGAACAAATTATTTTTAGGCTGCACCACAATATCCTTTGATCACAATAAATTTCCGTACAATCGCCTCCAAAACTTAATTAACACTTCACCCGAGCTGGTACAGTTAACTACACAAGCTTATAGAATTTCACTGTAGGCGTTGCGCTTCAGTTCTTCCGAATTTAAAATCATCTTATTCACAGCAGTTTTGACGTCAAAGCTACCGAAAAAACTCTAGATCTATAATTCTAATCTAAATCTATAAAGTAAAAAGTATAAATAAGACCGAATTGTTATAAAAAATCAGCCTTTCTAATTTCTTAGCTTGAAATATTAATCAACTGTCGCTGTCTGTACAATCGAGGCCAAAAGTTGCTGGGTTATCGATTAGACACCGCATCTGTACCCGGGCACCCAATAAATATGTAAATTCCCTCCGGATTAACCCCGATTGTAGGGAAAATAAATCAGCTGGTTTGATTTAAGGCAAACATCCTATCTAGGTCTGGCTAGGTAAGAAGTAAGTTTGGAATAATTTTAACTTCTACCATTAAAATAACAAGCGGAACTATAATTATTAATACTTCATGGCTTTGAATTGATGCTTATGAAATATTTTCTCAAACTTTCTCGAGATGTTTATTTGCGCAACCTTGTTACAACTCAGACACAACTGTGGGGCATAAAAGAAGGTTTTTAAACTTTGATGACTTGAAGACAATGTAGTCACCAGTAGAGTAATCGTGACTACGGTGATTATAATGTCACAAAAAATTCAAGATTTATGATTTTAAGCCAGATACGTGGCGTGTGCGTGGCGTGTAAGTTCAGTGCCTCTAGTCAAAAAGGACAAAAGTCGAGTTGTGCCCTTTTGTTTTTATTGCACTATCGTGATCTACGTATCCAGTTACATAGCATACCAAAAGGACATAACTCTTACAACAACTGTTGTAAAGAATGTAGCTGGAATCGAACCCGCAACCTTCTGTTTTTCAGACGAGCAATCGTCACTGCGCCACAGAATTCCAATCTTATCTATTATCTTATCAATCACAATCAAATCTTAAGATGGCGGTTAGCTCCCGAGACCGAGACAGGAGATCGAGACCAGAGACAGGCTTTGTAGGAGCGCGAGAAAACGACACGAGACAGAGAACCGTCAGCGAATAATTTCTGTTAAGGTGGAATCAGACGGTTCACTCAAGTGAAAGATCACTCGAATGAATGCTGGGGTTTTCTATGACACTTTTCTTTCATTCTATGTTCAGATGTGTCACTCTGAGTGAAATATGCAAAATGAACTTAGGAAATGAACGAAAAAATGAACCGTCTGATTCCACCTTTATGGGCGCGAATATGGCTTCCAAACCCTTTGTTCTTAAAAATGTTGTCAGCTTAAAATCTCAGAGACACAATCCTAGGTGTACTGACTTAGCTGTTCTCCTCGCACTAAGCCGTCGAAAGAAGGTCCGCCGGCGCACAGCCCGCGAATGGAAAATTGCCGACTTCGATAATAATTTTTTATCTTTATTAAAATCGAAATATGTTTTAAAAAAGCTTTTGAAATAAAGTTTGTTTAAGGAAAACGTCAAATTGAAATGGTTCACTTCTTTTAGCGATTATGGTGAAACAATAAAATAGGTTAAGAAATATAATTTTTACTTATCAGAAGACCCTACCAAAGTTTAATCACACAGCTTGTGATTTAAAATTTGGTAGGATCAATGATTTAGGAACGCATAGAGGACAAACATACAAACATTCGTTGAATATAAATCATTTATGAAGCTTCTACCTAGGATGATTTAGGTATAGGGCTTGGAACAATGCTTTACTTGGATTACTAAGAAACTTCTTACTCTACTCAGGGTAGTCATAGCCAGCATTTTTTATGATAAAACAAAGTTAATTTTTTTGAGACCACAGTGTACATTATTCATACGGCGGCGACAACCCTACTATGTGCAAAACTGAGAGCTGATTTACACAGGGTCAGTAACTGACTACAAATTCGAGGCAAGTCAGTGCTGACCCGAAAAAAACCCTGTGTAAACTGATTGGAAGTCAGTACAGTGGCTTGAAGTCAGCGCTGACTTGAATATTTGGACACGAATATTTTAAAGTCAGTTGGCGCCCCCCTGCGACTGATTTGTCTACTGACCCTGTGTAAATCAGCCATCATTGTGTAGTGTAAATATAGGTAGTTAGACGCTGCTTTGCATAGAGATTTCGTCGAGTGTCCGGGGTGTGCTACTACACTACTTTTTCTTACTTACAAGCGAAACGCATGTTAATCTCAAGTTTTACATACGCCTTACATTCTAAAGCCTACGTAATCGGTTAACCCTCGCTCCCGTGGAAATTATGCTTTTAATTCGAAAATGGCTCCGAAAGAATTTCGCGGTCGCGCAATTTATGGTTAAAACGATTTATTTGAGGCTGCGCCGTTGAGAAAGCCTCCATGTTTAAATGCCTACAACATAAAAGGAAAATGTATTATTTTCGCGATATAATTTTTGCTAGCAGTATTACAGGTACTCGTGTACTAAGCTGTTTATGAAATGCTGTTGTATTTTCTGTAAAATGATAAGGAATATGTAAATGTGGAGAAAAATAGTACTCCCATTGTGGCTATAAGAGAATAGAGTAGGTTCTATTTGCATGAGTTGTCTCTTATTTGTATGCAACTTGTGTATCCTTGTATGTATATATACTTACTCGTATGTATGTTACGGGCAATTTGATAAATCCGGTCATTATGCATAATGACCGGTCAGTATGCATAATGACCGCGTCAATTGGGCAATGTGATAAAAACTGCATGATTAATCATTTTGCCCGGTCATTATGAATAATGACCACCCTATCTTGGGCAATGTAATAAATTAGATGAATTGCAGTGTTTTACTTGATTTACTACATTTCTGGCGCTTCGGCGGCCGCTACCGCGGCACGCTACGCTCGCCTCGCGCGTAGTTTTTTTACTAACCTAACATAACCTAACCTACACATTTTAATCCAATTTATCACATTGCCCGGCTAGAAGTAGGGCACTATTCATACTGCCCGGTCTAAGTGATAAATTCAAGCCTTGATTTATTAAATTGACCACGGGCCGTCGGGCATTATGCATATGTCACGGGCAACTTGATTAATCGGGCAGTATTCATATGGACCGGTCATTATGCATAATGACCAAGAGCGTCGGGCAATTTGATAAATTTATTACTTTGACCGGTCCATATTCATAATGCCCGACGGCCCGTGGTCCATTTAATAAATCAAGGCTTGAATTTATCACTTAGACCGGGCAGTATGAATAGTGCCCTACTTCTAGCTGGGCAATGTGATAAATTGGATTAAAATCTTTAGGTTAGGTTATGTTAGGTTAGTAAAAAAACTACGCGCGAGGCGAGCGTAGCGTGCCGCGGTAGCGGCCGCCGAAGCGCCAGAAATGTAGTAAATCAATTAAAACACTGCAATTCATCTAATTCATTACATTGCCCAAGATAGGGTGGTCATTATTCATAATGACCGGGCGAAGTGATTAATCATGCAGTTTTTATCACATTGCCCAATTGACACGGTCATTATGCATACGGACCGGTCATTATGCATAATGACCGGATTTATCAAATTGCCCGTAACACATATACCGGTCAAAGTAATAAATTTATCAAACTGCCCGACGCTCTTGGTCATAATGCATAATGACCGGTCCATATGAATACTGCCCGATTAATCAAGTTGCCCGTAACATGTATATGCACAAGTGAGAAACACACATTGAAGTTAAGCAACGTGTTTTTTATTTTTTCTTGTTTTGTTCGGCCACAATTTTGATGGGTGACCGCATTACGAGTTGAGCGCTTCCGTGCTTCGAAGGGCACATCAAATTGCCAGTCGCATAGTCGTTAAGCCATTACGGAGGCCTTAAGGCGGCCTAAAAACTACGTCACCAGAGTTGGCCACTAGCTCAACTTCTGGTTCTAATCTGTAAAATTATCTAATGTAGTAGATAAGTTTCTTAAATTAAGGCCTTACCCTGAGCTAAACACTGTATTTTTCTATCTAATACATACCCTCGGTAAATAGAGTAAGTGAAAAGTAACTGAAAAGTAACATTTTATCTGTTAACTCGCCGTTTAATATTTTTATTTAACGTCATATTTGCTGTATCATAAATCAACGAAAAAACCACTTAAAATAAGATAAATCTTCATCTTCTAAAGTTGATGTTATTTATGTTTTTGGATTGCAACATTGGATAGGTTATTTAATAATCATGTCTGATTACTTTTTCTATTGGTTGTTATAGTGATAGTGATAAGAGACCAAAAAAACTGCATTTTTATCGTGTTTCGGAGCGAGCATCTATCGTAAGCGCCGCAACCGAACGCATTCTAAATTCATCTTTATTTTCAACGACGCACAGACAAATATTTGAAGTTGCACTCATTGATGTGCTAATTTTAGCACGGGGCTTTAAAGAAATAATGTAGACTAGCGCCTTAAAGAAATAATGTAAACTCACCTGCCAGTTTAAGTCCTATCCTTTTCCCTGGTGGCTTGAGCAGCTCAATGTGAGTCCTCCTCAGTCCTCTCTCTGTACACAAGCCCGAGTCTGTTGACAATGATGTCTGAGACTTGAACACTGCAACAAGAGAAACAACATTGTTATTTGGTATCAGGATGCACAAAAACAAGTAAAAACACGCTGAGGGAGCGGCCACACTGCGTTTTGTGCAGTGCGTTTTTGAGCTGCGCGTTTGTATCGATACAACGCGCAGACAGCTCCCTTCCCACAGAATAAATAGGTATTGTATCCAAACAACCGCGATGTGAACGCGCGTTTGTATCGATACAAAAGCTGCTCAAAAACGCGCTACCGAAAACGCCTACAGAATACCTACAGAAAACGCAGTGTGGCCACTCCCTGACAGATATAGAAAGAAAGCTTAAACCGTTATAGACAAACATTAAAATATTTCAAGATAAGGCAAAGGCAAGACCATCCCGGCCGATTAGAAGCCATTAGAATAATTAGAAGGCTTCGTTAACTGAATTCACCTGAGCCATAGGAAATATTGTTGGTTTAATTTCCATTCCAATTGTTCGAAAGTTAAGTACTTTTTAATTTTTTTTTATTTATCAATATAACAATATGATGACTTAAAAATATACATTAAACATAGAATAATATACTTACAAAAAACTGAATTTTGTAAACAATATCGATGTTAGGGAGTGGCCACACCGTGCATTTTTTGCAGCGCGTTTGTATCAATACAAACGCGCTGCGAATGCGATGCGAACGCGCTCCTCCCGTTCACGTTTGTGTGGGAACAAACGCGCTGCGAACGCGCGTTTGTACCTATCGATACAAACTCGCAGTTTAAAAACGCGCTGCAAAAAATACAGTGTGTTCACTAGCTTACTCGTTTAAAATTATAGGTACACAAGATTTCCGTCAAACAGCCAAGTCATTTCAATTAGAGTGTATTCCCATTACAACCTTTATTCCCAACCTCACATTAGGTGCGTACCGCTCAGGTCCGCCTACTAAACTCAGGATGTTATGCCCTGTCTCCATTGTTTTTTATCGCGCAACCACAACACAGGGAACATTTAACAAGCTTCAAACCTACAAATCTCCCCTGCCCGCTCGTTAGCGAACAACTTTTACTGTTACTGCAGTTGTAAACTGTTGGCCGTTTCGACTAAAATAATACCCTAGTGTTGTAATGTTCGATAATGGCTGTGTCTTACGGTTTCACAGTAGGGTCACGCTATTTTGAGATCTTAGTATGTCTTGAGTAGTAAATAAATAAATAATGCAGGACATTTTACAGAGCATCATGTAGCCCCAAAGTAAGCAGAGATTGTGTCATGGGAACTACGTGACTGATAAACTCCTTTTTTTTAAATTAACCTAGGTCGTCCCACTGCTGGGCAAAGGTCTCCTCCACATCTCTCAAATTATATCTGTTCTTCGAAATCTCCCCTCAAGTCTTCTCTTAGGCGGGAGCCTAAGTTTACTTAGTTAGTATCCAGAGTTCTCTCGGCCGACCACGACAAACAAAAAAAGTAATAAACTTACACTTACACACTTTTTTATGTATATAAACTTACACACTTTTTTATGTACTTACATGCGTACATATTATATAAAAACACCCGTGATATTTGCAGATCATACAAACATTTGTACCGCGGTGGGGATCAAACCCGCAACCCCCTGCGTCTCAAGTGGGCTTTTACCCACGTCAAGTCGTCAAATGTCATTGAAATCTTCAATCTGGCTTATGAAGTACTAGCTTCTGTCCGCAGCTTCGCTCGCGTCATACCTACCTGGATAAAGAGTAGCCTATGTGTTATTCCAGGTCATACAATATGTAGTTATATAGAATAAAATAGAAAACACTTTATTGTACACAAAAAAATATACATTACAGATCCTACTGATATTATAAAGGCGAAAGTCCGTGTGTGTGTGTGAATGTTTGTTACCACGTATCTCTAGAACTACTAAACCTATTTTGATGAAATTTGGAATGTAGATAGTTTAGGTTCTGGAATAACACTAATTTTTGTCCTGGAAATATGTTCCCGTGGGATAAAAATAGTAGTCCACGCGGGCGAAGCCGCGAGCGTTTAGTTTAAATAAAAATAAGATAATTTATATTTCAAGTTTCATTCAAATCCGTCCAGTAGTTTTTGTGTGATTGAGTAACAAACATCCCATTTATACATCCAGACATCCATACATCCTCACAAACTTTCACAAAATATTAATAGGATTCCCTGAACCACAAAGTTATTGCTTAACAGCTTTGAGCTCAAAATTTTCGAACACTTTTTAGGTCTGACTGTACTAAATATACAACTGTGTAATTTCCTTGACGACTCTGAAGTCGTTAGCAGAACTTGACATTTCATTTGAAAAAAGAACGATTGGCTTACTCAACGTTAATTCGAGTTGGAAGTTCCGAAGCTAACTTCACGTTAAAAAGTAGAGCAGGAGCTTGTAAATTATTTACGACGACTTTTTAAATTTTTGAATTATATTATTGCTTTTGAAACTATCATGATTACAAACATAAATATTATTATATCAATAATCAAGGTAATTATTATTATAATAATTTAGTAGTAGTAATCCACTTATACAACAGAATCCGGCATTATCCTAAGTACCTATCCGTTATAATAACTATGTATAAATCGTTAATCGTTCTAATATCTGTAATCCTAATAAAAAAATCATGTCAAAACATAGTTTTCGAGTTTTAGTAACAACTTTGTAGTAGGTAACTGGTATGGTCACAATTTATTCAAAAAAACATTACATAAATACTCAGTAATTAAAAGACTCAATTACCTAGTTGCTAGTGGTTTAGGCGTTCAATATTATTAAATTGTTTTTATAGACTACAAAAGAATACCAAAATGAACAAAGACTACATAATAAACATTGACTTTCATAAAAATATCTTTAACTTTCATTCTATTCGTCCTCCAATTAACTTCTTTTGCTAAGCTATAAAAACTTAATGGACGGGAATTGTGTAAAGAAAAAAAAACAACTTTAATTTTGGAATACAGTTAGTTTTTCTAAGAATCAGCCTAGTAAATTAATTTTATCTTATGATTGTCTTAACCCATTTACGCCTGCTGTCCTCATTTGGGTCCACTTATTATCAACTAAGATGCACTGTTTGCCACAAGAAAGCTTGTTTGCATTGAAAAAAATGTACCAAAACATTGTGCATCGAAAAAATATGGTCTGTAAATTTTCATACATAAGCCCACTGGCCCCGTTTGAGGACGTGTATTTTTTATAAATAAGGAATTATTTTTCTTATTTTTTTTACAAAATATCTTACTAAGCCACCAATAAACACATAAATAACAAAGTTTCCGGCATTTCTGCTATTGTCTCCGTGCACTCACGAAACAAATAACTTCTCCATCGATTCGTTAATATTTCCTCATTACGAGCGCACCACAACATATTTAGGGTATGCATTTCAAAGCCTAATTTTCTTTATATTTTATGAAAATCTTCATACATTTCCCGCTTATTTCCCGAAAGTTTGTTTTTAAATTTTTCTAATAGTTTGTATTTGGGTCCAAATGGGTTAAGAAAGATTCGAATTTTAATCATAATACTTATATAGGGTAGTTACCGTAGAGTACTTTCTTTGCTCCTCTGAGTAAATAATTTCCTTCTCAAGTTTAGTTTTAAAAACAAACCCCTTTACTTATGAAAGTTGTTTAATATTGAACACTGGTTAAACAACGTCCTGTCTCTATTCGTCACTATCCACAAATAAAGACCAGTGTTCAACTTTAAACAACTTTCATAAGTAAGACCCTTTGTTATTAGGTCTTGGGCAATCCAACTCCATCTCAAACAATGTCCCAGGCACTAAGGTGTCCCGATAAGATTTCCTCCTGTATAAATAGTCTAGTAAAGATGTAAAAGACCTAAGTTTTTTAACGCTCAAAAGAAAAACACAAAAAAGACCTTTCTTAATAAAAAGCTTAGAAAAAAACAAATAAAAAATAGCGCGAATCACTCTTTCCTTTTAAAATAAAAAATCACTATCATAAATTATGTTTCGTCCAGAAAGCAGTGTAGCCCGACCTCGTAATTAGCAAACATTCCTCAGCGAATCATTTATCAACAGGAGAGAACAAGAAGAATAAACATCAGTAAATTGCGAATATTTGCCCGTTCTTGTAACATTCACCACAAGGGTTCCGCCAAAGTGATTGTGATTTCGAAGAACTCTGATTTATTTTGAGCAACGTTTTACAGATTGGGCAACGTTTTACGGAGGGATTTCAGTAGTATTTTACATTATATTATGTTATACGACTGTGTGGACTATGACATGCGGAGGGAATAAAGTCATATTACAAGGAAAGTGTTGGATATGAATGTGGAAGGATACATAGGTAGAGGACGGCCAAAGGAAAGATGGATGGATTGTGTGAGAGACATGCGTCTGAAAGGAGTGACTACTGAGATGACGAGTGATAGGAGGGAATGGAAGAGGAGAACATGTGCCGACCCCACCTAGTAGGAAAAGAGCAAGGAGATGATGATGTTACACGACTGTGTTGAGGATCTACCATGTTTTTTTTTCTTTCAAACAAAGGCCTCTTAACTTGAACACTGGTTAAACAACGCTCAAGAATTACCCTGTCACTATTTGTCACAATCTAATAAAATAAGATAGCATCAATTTAAACGTTGTTTCAGTTTTGACTGAAGTTGAGAGGAGTTTATAAGTAGAGCGGTAAGTACCTATATGGTGCATATTTAAATGCATCGTACCTATATAAGTTACAGCTATACCAAAACATTTCTGAACAAAGGTGTTTAAAAAGGATACCCTTTCCCAGTAATAAGAACTGTGAAAAAAATGCTCTGCCCGCTACTTGTCTGACTCCAACAAAAGCGACAAAAAGGCAACGTCACTCTTCACGTCTACAACGTGTAAAGCCGTATCCGTCGCTCGTTTCGTTCCACCATTGTGTGCTACTTCGAAACTTAGCCAGTATTCTATAAGCATCACGCGATCTTCTCTTTTTAGGCCTATGCCACTTAATTTTGGCATGCTTCTGTAACCTAAGGTAGCTTATTGTACTTTTGTGTAGCTTATATACTTATTGTACAGATACGGTAGGCGGAAATAAAAAAATCTGAAATAGTCTGAAAGTTCGAACACCAGCCAAGTACGAGTCTGACACTCTCGCATCGAGGGCGTTGTTTTTCACAAAAAAATGTAGTTATGTATAAGCTCACCAAGGAAAGTGGTTTTGCTAAGTTAAGTTCTTTTAAGTTAAGTTAAAGTTAACAAGTATGAGTCTGACACTGTCGCATCAAGGGTGTTATTTTTCACAAAAAATTGGCAGTTATTTATTAAGCTCGCCCAGAAAAGTGGTTTTGCTAAGTTAAGTTATTTTAAGTTAAGTTAAAGTTAAAAAGGGATTTTGCTAAGTTAAGTTAATGGTATAAATTTTAATAGGTGACGTGTTCAAGTGAAACTTCTTTGAGTTCGTGTTACATCTTCTGTGTTTTCGTTCCGCTGCACCGAATTCTTTCTATTTGCGTTTGGATTCCTTGGATATTGCTTGCTCGCTTGGCGTGTGTTTAGGCAATTTACGACTATGTCGTAATACTACTAGGGTTTAAAATTAATAGCATTCAACACGTTTACAATACAGCTGAGCATTTGTTTCGTTTTTATAAAGAAGGAACTCAGCATTTAAAATAATCTGGAGGCACGGAAGTGCCCCTGCCAAGTCGAGCACGGCCGTACCATCCTTTTCTCAAAGCCATTCGGGCCATTTTCCACCCCTCTCTAACTTTGCTGTGGAAAAGACTAGAAGCCTAAATTTTCAGTGAGCAAGAAGGCATCACATAGCTAAATATATTTCCAAATATATAGGGATTGATGGAGCATCTGGGACCACCTTATCATCACAAAACTAGAGTTACATTTATTCAGTTTTAAGCTATGCAAAGACAGACACGCGAGGTCTACAGTTCACAGAGCCACTAGTTACAGTATAACTACATAATTACAATAGAAGTACTAAAACTTGCCTTTTTGGCACTTTAATTTCCCATAGGTAAACTTTAAGATACATTTAAGTTGTTGTTCTCAAAGTTGAATAGCTGCCAAGTTCGCCTATAAGTAGAGCTCTCGTATTTCATTCCAGACTTAAAACATTAATTAACAATATTGCGAAGAACTAAGTTGATTGTAATTGATTAACTAGTCTGCAGTTTTTAGCTAGGATTACCTAATTGAAGTGACATTTCATTTAAGTCTTAGAAAGATGATTTATGATTATGGTTGCCTGGGCACAGAACAGATAATAATACTACGTATAGAATGGACACTGAGTTTGAGCTGGCGAGGAGCTGACTTTGAGCACCAAAACGAAATGTAAGCAAATTGAATTTTTAACCTTTTTACAGTTAAAAGTGTCATGTTTTCTTTTCATTTGTTCTGTGGTAAGTATTTTGGAATAAAAGTTTTGCTAGAACCTAGATAAATACTGCCTTATTCTAACTGCCTACTCTCTCTCTCTTTAAAGAATAAAAAATATAATTTACTTTTTCCAAAAATATTGAAAACTTCTCTCGAAAGCGATAAAATTTCATTAATTTTTTTTTAATTTAGAGAAATAAGTACTGAGAATGTAAAATATTACAAGAAACATAAAAAATTCTTATAACTTTTTTCCCCTGCAATATAACTTTTTTCTATTGAACTTGTGTTGATTTTTACATCGAGGATTAAATAGACTATTGCGTCAGACCAGCTAATTACTGACTTTTGACTGGCCTCTTAGCTCAGTTGGTAGTAGCTCTGCCTTCTGCGCTGTAGGTCGTGGGTTCGATTCCCATTCAAGACAAACATTTGTGTGATGAACATAGATGTTTGTTCTGTGTCTGGGTGTTATAAAATATTATAAGCATGTAATTACCATAAAAAAAAGTATATAAGGACCTATTCTATCAGTTACCTGGTTCCTATAGTACAAGGGGCTAGATGGCGCTGTGTGAAATGTCCAGCAATATACAGGGTGGAAAAAATGAATGGGCCGCGGAGGGAAACTACTTTAAATCCTTAAGATACAGTATTGTACTTAAAGGAAACATTCCTTTATTTTTAAAAAGAAACAAAACTGCATTCATAGATTTTGTAAAATTCGCTTGCCTCACCCGGAATCGAACCCGATAAAAATTAGAAAAACAAACCTCGCTCTATTTAATACCACTAATCGATAGGATCGATAGGATTATAATTATTATAAGTTGATGGGTTTTCTACGAAGAAAGGTTATTTTCCGAATTCGGAATAAATTCCGAGAAGGTCTGAATCACACTACTGGATACCTCTCACCATTGCACTGTAGAGCTAAATTTCAATTATGTACTAAATATTAGATTTCATGGATTTTTTGTACGACAGACGAGTGTAAGACCTCATGTTTCTTTGAGAAGTTTTATCTTTAGTATTGAATGTATTGACTAGTGGAATAAAATAGAGAATGTTTAATTTTTGAATTTTTAGCTGGTTCGATTCCTGGGTGAAGCAAGCGAATTTTAGAAAATCTTTGAATGCAGTTATGCTTCTTTTTAAAAATAAAGGAATGTTTCCTTTAGGTAAAATACTGTATCTTAAAGATTTAAAGTAGTTTCCCTCCAGGGCCCATTCATTTTTTCCACCCTGTATAAATTTATATATTTATAAAAAGGGTAGCCTTATTTTCTTGTCACTTTATTTGTAATATTTCTGATTTGTGTTTTGTATGAATCGTAGTGGCGAAAATAAAACTTTTTTCTATTCTATTCTATACCATTCTAAATCCTCAAGAACAATACTTAACTGAGGATAAAACTGAGCCCGTCCTTACTCCTGTTCTTTATTTCCGATGCTCCTCATGGAGCATCACGTAATCCATTACCATGGCCGCACGTGCCGTCTGCTCCGTCTAATTTTATTATTTAGCTCTCTTGTTGTGGATAGAAAGTGTATTATACAAACAGCTTGAATAAGAGTGATATGAGTCATATAGAAGCAAAGTTAGCAACATCCAATTTTTTTTAATGTGGCAACTTTCAATGCAGTTTGATAGTGTTCTGAGTTCCGAAAAGTTTACTTGACCGAATAATAAAATCGTGTCAAAACTAGCAAAATCCTATACAAAATGAGTGTTTTAGATTGAGGTTGGTAGCAAAAACAGCTTTATCCCTTCATTTTTCATTCTTTCGAAAACAAAAAAAAAATGCCTACCGTCGTTTTAATAGACATGGATGTTGCTACCTTTGCTTCTATATGACTTTATTAATAGTACCTAATAATTTATTTCATGAAACATAGTAACATACCTACATACTTATGACATTTCACTTTCAAAACTTTCGTGAGTTGTACTTACTAGACATTATGACATTTTCAATGAGAATATCGTAACTTAGGACGGAAATATTTTTTTCTACTCAATCTTTTATACTAGTAGTTCGCCCCGAACTGAGATCTCGCGCACCGTAGATGGCCAACATTTGGACTTTCTTCTGACTACCCCTATAATTTCAAGTGCTACTACTGCCGGGTATGCCTATTGCGCTAGCTCTTCATGGTAAAAAATACTAGCATGCATGCAATACATAATGTCGTGTCTAATTTTTCATTTATTTCATATTTATGAATTGTCGTCGTATTTTTAAAAGTATACGTCCTAGAATAAAAATAATAACTATTTTAGAATGTACAAATAAAGACCTTTCATTTGACACCGCACTCAATATATTTGTTTACTTAACTTTTTTTACCCCAATTATTTTCATTTTATATCAAATTTTTTTTTATCATGAAAATAAATCAAGTAGCATCTAAAATCATTGCAAACCAAACCGCAACGATGCCACTCTCTTTTTAAGATCGACCAGTCAATGAGCTACGAAGACATCGAAACTCTATGAAACGGGAGCTCTTGCAGCTCTGGTTTCGTAGTTTTTGGTCTTTGGTCGTATTTCAAAAACTATACATCCTAGATTAAAAATAAAAACCATTTTGGAATGTACAAAATAAGCCCTTTCGTATGACACCCCACTCAATATATTTGTGTAACTTTCATAATTTTTTACCCCCTTGGGAACCCAATATCTTCACAACCCCTTCATCGATTAAGCTCATATGCTCCACCGTAAATTTCCTTACCACAACCTATTGACCTACCAAGTTTCATGCAGATTGGATGAACGGTTCGACAGTTATGCTCGAACAACAATTCGTGAAACATACAAACATACAAACATACAAACATACAAAGCAAAATCGCCCAACTTACCACTAAGATCTTCGCTCGCTTCGCTCGCTCGATCGATAATTTAATTTTATCACAAAATTCACAAATTATCTTTTTACTGCTCACTAATTAGCGGAATAATTAAGTCCATACCAGGGAAGCTACGTAATAAATTATGAGCAAAAACAGAAACAATATGAACATTTTCATTTCATAAAACGTTTCAATCATTCATACACTCAATATTTGGGTTGATACCAAAAACTTTCGTGTTTATCGTAGTAACTTTTCTCTCTCTAGCTCTACATGAAGAAATCTTGTTTTGTTTTGTTTGTCACGAGAAAGTTCCACAAGTTTTCATGTTGTTTTAGGGCTGACAAGATATAAAAAAGGCCGGGGTCTCCTAGCAAAGAGCGGATGGAAAATACCCTTTTTGTCATAGTCTAAGTTTTTTAGTCGTTGAAAAGGTTATAACGTTGGTAAGGCTTATGAAATAATTTATTTTCTTAAAAACAAGCAGTATTTGGGTCACCGTTATTATTTATTACTTAAAAATATTTTGTTCTTTCGTTATCAACGAAGATCTTACGTATCACATTATTTTATAAATAGCTGTGTGTAGAGGTTTCACTTGAATTATAATTTCCGCGGATACTGAATTTATTTTATGGCTTACAGCACTTGTCACTTAGAATTTATGAGTATGTTAAATCTTTCTGCCAATAAAAAAAACATTCAAAGTAGGTAGTATCAATGGTTTCAAAGATCATTAATTACATTCAAACGTAAATGTATGGAATAGTATTACATTCTAATACTTGTAATTTTGGTATGACACTGGATGATGATTCTCTGTTTTTCTTTAATTTTACCTACTTATAGTTTCCTAAAAACAAAACTTTCTAACTACAAAAAAAAAGGTAGCCTGAAGTGCCCAAAAATTTGCTAAGCCCTGTAAATAATAAAGTCGATTTCTATATTCTAACAGTGAGAAAAATTATGAAAACTTGTATAAGAACTGATAAAGTACATAAATATGTAGGTATGGTATACATCTTATTTTAGTATTAAAAATCAGATGACTACAAAAAGGTCGGACGACCGGTGTAATCCGTCAACTCTAGTTGTATAGGATCTTGCTAAATTTTTTATAGAGGCAGCTTTACTCAATGTAGAAAGTTAGCGCACAATGAAATAGTTTCAACTTGTCGCTCTGAAGCAACCGTGTTTTAGAAGATGTCGAAGTTTTTTAGTGCCATCCTTTTTTGCTTTAGTGATGTTTTAGGTTTGTATCCTCGAAACGCAGTGGAAATTCTCATCATCATCTCCTTGCCCTTATCCCACTAGGTGGGGTCGGCACAACATGTTCTCTTCCATTCCCTCCTATCACTCGTCATCTCAGTAGTCACTCCTTTCACATACATGTCCTCTCTCACACAATCCATCCATCTTTTCTTTTGCCGTCCTCTACCTATTATATCCTTCCACATTCATGTCCAATACTTTTCTTGTAATATGACTTTCTTCCCTCCGCATAACGCAGTGAAAATTATATAAGAGGCAAACAAGGTTCATTGAAGATGTCTAGAGAACGTCTAATTGAATACAGCGAAACCAGAAAAATAATGATTTTAGTAAGACATCGGAAACAATCGCATAAAATTACAAAAACGATTGACGAAAAGTCTTTTGGAAATGAAAATTACTCATAATTTCAACTTTATCGCAAACAAATAAATATCAATGTCAATTTTAAGAAAAGCAAATTATTTGCAAGCCGTGCGAGCTGCGCTGATAATGACGTGCACTTCTTTCGCATTCTGTTTTGTGAAATCAAACACAGTAGTCGGACATATTGGGAAAATATGAACATAACCGAAGTCCATTCTAAAGTTTGAAGTAGGTACTGTACATTATTATTATTGTCATTTTTTAAGTTAGCTTTTCGAAGCCGTGTTGAACGAGCTGGAAAGTACTTTTATTCGGAAACAGTCGATTTGTTCGCCTATAAGTGCGACTAAAGCAGGTTTTTTCTCCAAGATTCTTCTCCAGAGGGAGCAAAATTACTTTCCATCCCTAAGAAGCAAAGTACTTTTGAAGACGCATTCTTAATAATTTCTACGGAACATCCATAGTCACAAGTGTATAAAACTGAATAAAAGTAATTTCCTTTTTTTTCAAATGCAAAGGAAGTTTTAATACTTAGCAACAACTTCGAATCTATTTTTGTTTAAAACAGCTAAAAAGTGTTCCAAAAACGGTTTACTTATGCCCTAATATGTTTTCAAATCCATGTTATCAACAAACTCTCTCATGAAACTCATTCAGGATTTCATTAGAGTAAAAAAAACATGGTTTCAGTCACGTAGTCCTTACCCTTGTCATAGCGTAAAGTAAGCAGCAGGTTTACTTCATATAAACGCGGATGCGCTCTTATAAACGACTTGAAAAATTAGGTTTCAGAAATGAGCGAAACTAGTCTTTTTGTTCTCTGGTAAGAAATAATAAGTTAAGAATTAGGTAGTACATGATAGATAACGGAACGTAATGCTTGCGTGGTTCTTACTTCTATAAAATGCAATGCAGAGTTTACAATTTATTACAACATCTATTTCGTTTTAGCGTCATGCGAGTTCACTAACACGGACTGATCATTTTTTTTTAACATCTCATAACCTTATTCACAGGTAACCAGAAAGAATGGGTTTTGAAGGGGTAGCCCCGCAAAAACGGTTTCTAATCAATATTGTAACTCAAATGAAATGAGTTTTTTACCAACACAATAAAAAAATACTTTTCGGAAACCCCTTCAAGGATTTGAAAATCGGTCCCTGCTCAATAGCCGCTAATATTGGTGGACATTTTACACAGCGCCATCTTGCTCTAAACCATAGGTTCTCAACGTGGGCGATAACGCCCCCCTGTGGGCGTTTGAGACTTTCAGGGGGGCAGTAGAAGACCTAGAGAAAATTGGGGGGCGTTGAGATGAAGCAGGGGGGCGATAATGTAATCTAAAATAGGCAAATAAAACACCCTAATCCAGTGGTCGTCTAAGTGTGGCCCGCGGACGGTATTGGTGCAGCCCACGGCCAAGCAAACAATTTTGATAGATAATAGATAATGATGATAGATAATGATGCCACGTTAGAGAAAATGTTGTGCCGACCCAACCTAGTTGGAAAAGGGCAAGGAAATGATGATGATGAATGAAACTACCTACGTTGCTACAATAATAATTATAATTGATTATAAAACTTCGAGATAGGGAAGGTCGCTTTGTTTGCTTGGTTTGGAGCTCGCTTTTCTCGCATCTAGCTTCATGAGTAGGTATCATACGAGCAAAGTGAGTTATGTCTGACCACAGAATAGAAACCGGCAAGCAGCGAGCCTTTCTATAAGCACCGCAAACAAAATCAAGTGTCACATGTTACATTTGTCTTAAAAAATTTGGCTCGCTGCGCTCGCATTTAACTTTATAAATCCTTATTTATAAAGTTATATTGTGAATTAAGTGAGTTAAGTCTAACCACAGAATATGAACCGATAGGCAGCGAGTTTTTTCTTTGAACACCGCAAACAAAATCAAGTGTTACATGTTGCATTTGTCTTAAAAATTCGGCTCGCTTCGCTCGCATTTAACTTCATGAGTAAGTAAAGTATATTGCGAGTAAAGAGCGTAAAGTCTAACCACAGACTAGGAACCAATAAGCAGCTATTTTTTTCTTTGATCACCGCAAACAAAATCAAGTGTCACAATGTTGCATTTGTGTTAAAAAATTGGGCTCGCTTCGCTCGCATTTTCTGCATAAGTAAGGTATATTGCGAGTAAAGTGAGTAAAGTCTAACCACAGAATATGAACCGATAAGCTAGCTTTTCTTAGAAACCTGCAAAAAAAAAATCAAATGTCACGTATTGTATTTGACTTACAAAAAATCGGCTCACTTCGCTCGCTTGGTTTGAAGCTCAATTCACTCGCATTTTAACTTCATGAGTAGTTATATTGCGAGCAAAGTGAGTTTTGTCAGACCGCAGAATAGGAACTGATAAGCAGCGAGTCTTCGAGTCCCGTAAACTTATGATAAGTTTCAAGTTCTTTGGTGCCTACTAGGATTTTAACCCCTTTAGGAATTTCGAAAAATCGTCAACTAAATAATTCAAGAATGTGCGGCCCGGAGTGATACCTCACAATGTCCTATGCGGCCCTTAACCAGAAAAGTGTGACGACCATGCCCTAATCTAGTGATTACTTCTTTAACTGCTGTTATTTAGTGATAGTTCACTAAATAACAGCAGTTAAAGAAGTAATAGCCACCGTGCTCCAAAAAGGTGTTTAAAATTCGCGGCAGTAAGAAAAATAAAAAGTAGGTAAGAAAGGGGGGGGGGGGGGGCGTTAGAAAAAAATATATTTTCAAAGTGGGCGGTGGGGAAAATAAGGTTGAGAATCTATGCTCTAAACTAAGCAAAGCTTGTACTATGGGAACCAGATAACTGATAGAATACTTATATATTTTGTAAATACATACTTATTATACTTTATAACACCCAGACAGAACAAACATCTATGTTCTATGCACGACCTACGGCGCAGAAGGCAGAGCTACTACCAACTGAGCTGAGAGGCCAGTCATGTTAGTGTTAACCATAGCAGCTGTTTACAAAAAGCTGTGCCATGGTGCTAAAACGTTGATCCGTTGCGTCACCCTTCTGTTAACACACTGATTGAAAAATGTAGGTGTCATTTTTAGGGGTCCCTAATAACATGGTAATGAAGGGTCCCGGGTACACCGAATTAAATAAAATAGGGATCTGTGGGGTTAATGAACCCCCGTTGCCACAGTATCGGTTTTTAAGCTGATGGTGATGCAGATAAAAGGAAAACAAATAGAGATTTAAATTTAAAATGAATTCAAACACAAATTGAATTTGATTTCCGTTAACCAATTATGAAATGGGCTGGCTTGAGTAAATTTTTATTTGTACCTACTATTATTTTAAAAATTTATGTGCTAAAAAAATCGTCAAGTTGGCCTTCATATTATAATTTGCAGATTTGTAACCCATTTGTACTCTAATCCGTATTTACGAAGGAAATGAAAGATAATAAAATGTTATAAATACATTTGTAGGTATCCGGGTTACTATCACGTAAATTACCTTTTATTTAGCCCGGCGTTTTGACTGGATTGCACCAGCCGTGGTCGCGGGAAGACTAAAGTGTTGGAGGCACCGCAGCAAAGCGATGCGTTTGTTGAACTACCCTCACTTGATCCTCGGAATTGACTATAAGGGCCGGTTACCACTAGTACGGCAAACTACGCTAACAGTATTCGTACACTGGCAATTTCACATAACATCATAGAATAATAAAATGTTTCATAAATGTTGTTTTGAATAATAACACCATAATTTGATTTAATGTTTCTGCGCTAAAGCACTATCAGAAAGTTATCAAAAAACTTTAAATCAATCCACTATCAAATAAAGACTCTATCTTGTAGCACATAAAAACCAGATTGGTTTAGAAAAAACTTAAAAGAACACTCAAACAAAAGCAAAGAAATAAAGTTATATCCAAGTGAAAAGCAACTCAAGTGGAATAAGAGGATGCTTTATAATTTTATTTTTATTTAAAACGAATGATAACCGAGAGTTTCTGCATTATAAAGGTTATAGCTGACCAGTTGCCTCCGCACCGCATCGCGTTTTTGACGGTCACTTGTTCCTTCACTTTTGGATTGAGAAACGGTGATCCGGTGATGTTACGAATTTTATGTAGTGAGCGTTAGTCCATAGAATTCCATACAAAGATTACCGAGGTGATGCGATGCAGTGAGGTTCGGGTACGCAGGCGACTGGTCAGCTAAAAATCGAGCATGTACGTACGTGTGTAACCACCATTATCTAAACGAAATTGGATTACGATCGTGCTGTCAGCGCAGACATTCTCTCGAACCTTTAGTAATTCTAGACTAGAGCTTTTGAAGATGGTAAAAATGCAGGCAGAGGTACGTACTAATTTATCGATCGAGCGAGCGAAGCGAGCGAAGATCTTAGTGGTAAGTTGGGCGATTTTGCTTTGTATGTTTGTATGTTTGTATGTTTCACGAATTGTTGTTCGAGCATAACTGTCGAACCGTTCATCCAATCTGCATGAAACTTGGTAGGTCAATAGGTTGTGGTAAGGAAATTTACGGTGGAGCATATGAGCTTAATCGATGAAGGGGTTGTGAAGATATTGGGTTCCCAAGGGGGTAAAAAATTATGAAAGTTACACAAATATATTGAGTGGGGTGTCATACGAAAGGGCTTATTTTGTACATTCCAAAATGGTTTTTATTTTTAATCTAGGATGTATAGTATTTGAAATACGACCAAAGACCAAAAACTACGAAACCAGAGCTGCAAGAGCTCCCGTTTCATAGAGTTTCGATGTCTTCGTAGCTCATTGACTGGTCGGTCTTAAAAAGAGAGTGGCATCGTTGCGGTTTGGTTTGCAATTATTTTAGATGCTACTTGATTTATTTTCATGATAAAAAAATTTTTGATAAAAAATTAAAATAATTGGGGTAAAAAAAGTTAAGTAAACAAATATATTGAGTGCGGTGTCAAATGAAAGGTCTTTATTTGTACATTCTAAAATAGTTATTATTTTTATTCTAGGACGTATACTTTTAAAAATACGACGAGAATTCATAAATATGAAATAAATGAAAAATTAGACACGACATTATGTATTGCATGCATGCTAGTATTTTTTACCATGAAGAGCTAGCGCAATAGGCATACTCGGCAGTAGTAGCACTTGAAATTATAGGGGTAGTCAGAAGAAAGTCCAAATGTTGGCCATCTACGGTGCGCGAGATCTCAGTTCGGGGCGAACTACTAGTTATAATAACAATAAAGAGGAAGAGTGCGTTTGTTTGCTTTTTTAAAAGCGCTAATCTCTGGAACTATCAGTCGGATTTGAAAAATTATTTCTCCATTCTTTAGGAAATTTTATTAGCTATTTTTTTATTAAATGGCGGGTGAAACCACCGGACACAGCTAGTAGGTACATAGTATTTGGAATAGTACAATTCCCTCTAGTTTTATTAAATTGTACTTAATACCTTTCCGTTCTTCATCAACCATTACAAGTCATCAAAATGGTGTTTTTTAGAATAATTCATTTCAATCTCAATTATTTACTAAAATCAGCGTGAAAGATTCATTTAAATTTCACTTTGCATAACTTTTAGCTTCCTTAAGGACGAGAAAATAAAGTTTTATATTTGACAAGGTAATATTTTATTCATGATCCCGACATTTATGGCATATAAATTTATTTTGACTGGGAAAAGTAGATTCAAGTCCTGTTTTAAAATTTCAGTCAAAGCGTTGACGTTAACCGATTTTATTTTTAAAATTTTCGTGCGTTGTACAAAATATTATAATCAGAATGTGACGTTATGAGAATATTAGATATGAATTTATAAAAATAAATCTTGCTGGACATTTGAAACAACGCCATCTAGCCCCAAACTAAGACTAAGCAAAGTTTGTACTATAAAAACCAGTTTACTAATAGAATACTTATATTACTGGATGTGGATGGATATAGGTGTAGTGGTAGACCAAAGAAAAGATAAATGGATTATGTAAGGGATGACCAGCATTTATAATATTTTCTTTAACCTACATAACCTTTAGTCAGAACGGGCAAGTAGATAGTAAAACATTTTACACACTTGACTGATGCAATAGGACGGTAGCGTAGCGCACATACAAACGGACGGACAAAAGGCCTTTGTCAGATCGTATCGGCGTCACGGATCGGGCGCTGTGGGCCTTAAGACGGATGTTCCGTCAGATGTAAATCGACCCTTATTGTTTTATTTGTATTTGCTATTTCTAGACAACTTTCATAGGTAGATTGTTGCGAAACAAAATCCATTAATCACACATATCGATAGCGGAAATATCAATTAAGGTAAGGGACAAACCCCGGGTTTACAGGAGAGCCGAAATATGATATTTTTTTGTAAATGTGTCTGTATTTTTTTATCCTGTGGTTCTATTAAAATACTTTTAAAGGCAAAGTTTCTTAAAATTTTGTCATCTTTCGAGCTGTTAATTCAAAATTAAAATAAACTATGGTTTCAGAGATAGCCTGTGTCTTACCTTAAAATTCAATGTAAAGCCGTTCCTTACGTTATACAAAATGAAGTTTAAAGCAGTAAGTAACAAGTGAAAAAATAAATGTCATGGATTATTTTAACTTAAGGGTCTTTACTTTGTTCTACACAAACTTGACATGACAAGTCCGTTAAGTTAAAATTTATGAAATAAATTTGTCTAGAACTGATGAAAATGTGTGATGTAAGTGACATTTTTTTAAAGATATCAAAATTCTGAGTATGCCAGTCGATAGAGCGCAAAATTTTAAATCGAACTGCATACATATTTAACTTATTTTCGACATTATGTCCCTTACGTTAATTGATACTTCCGGTGACGACATTTGAAACATGATATTCAACAATCCCATGAATATCCATATATTTAAAAATACGTCATTTAGATTCCTAAGGCCCGTCATTTTATTCAATTACGCCCCGCTTAAACGAGGCGTTAAGCATTTGTTATGAAAGGAAAATTTCACCGTTGTAATAATATTTTATTGGACCGTTGATTTTTTACTTGTGAACAGCCTTGGGCGGGCCTTTTGTACATTTTTGGACGTTTTATCAACGAACAATAAACAATTCGGTATCGAGTTTGTGTCGACCTTTGTACATCTAAGGACGGGTCACCATTTTGAATTCGGAGACAAACCGACGACAAAACATCTTGAAATGTTCATAGTTAGAGCTTTTTTTTTTACAACAGAAGCTAAAAATGTAAAAATAAATTAGGTGTTGTGCCAATGTGTTCATGAATACTAGTTATCAAAAACTTAGAGTAAATGAACACAAGCGGGTTATCATTAGCTTGATGATTCTATAGATAGGTATGTATTGTGTTCGTTGACTACGTTCAAATATAAGTACCTACTTTGAGTAGTGCATTCCTTAGATGAAAAGGAGTTTTGAGTAATTTAGCGTGAAGTGCAAAAGTGCGTTCGAGGCGATGTCCCGCGACTCACTGAGGACAAGGTTATTACCAGGACCAAGTTGAGTAGGAACAGGCATTTTGGTAAATCAGTCATATTCTGCTTTTTACTAAGATTATTGCATCTTTCCCACATTTTAATCACGTCACACTATATCCTTTTTAAAACAACTGCACATTTTATGCAGCGTAAGTTAATTGATAATTAGTTGGACCGATGTCTCAGCTTTTATAATTAGCTACAACGATCGTGAATCATGCGTCGTGCAAAAAGAAGCTATGGACAAATTCTTAAAATTAATACGTCAATTTTACACATGGAAGAAAAGCGCCCAAACTTTATATCTTTGAAAATTGTGAGTAAATTTTGAGATTTTATTTGACAACACTGTCTTGCAAAATACACACCGTTCCCTGAATTTAATTCCATTTAGAGAACAATAAATAACATAAGTACCAAGTTTCATTTCTGGGACTAATTTAACTAAGTAGCTTTTCATTTGGCTTTGACAATAGTCCAGTCCAGTTTTTACTGAACATTTCATGTAAGTACGTTTGTTTCTGAAAAATGGCTTTTCAAAGGTGCGATACACATTTCTTTTAGATCTTTTAGGTATTTTTAGTTTTTTTGAAGTTGCTTGCGCGAGAAAAGACGTAAGATGCAGACGGGGCGCAGACATCTGTCTCTTCCGCGTCCCTTTCATAGAAAATGTATAGAAGCGTCGCGACGCAAAACATACAGAAGAGGCGGGGCGCGGACGCAACACTGTTCGCTGGCGCCCTGTCCGCGACGCGTCCTCGTCTTACGTCTCTTCTATCTGGCCCGCGCCTAAATCACACGGACAATTAAAAATCTATATACTTATACTAAAACTGTAAACGTGTAACAAATCAGAAATAATGTCGGCGATGGACTTGCAAACCAAAAAACAGACAAAATAAATGCATGAATTGCCATTACTGTCCCGTTACTAACGAAACGTCTGTCTAATTCGATTATAATTAGCTGCAAGCTGGTTCGCAAATGCTGCAAATGCTGTGGAATGTTCATTTGAGTCTAAAATAAGTTGAGTGAAAGGGTGAGTTGTGGGATGTAATAAAAGAATTTAAAACGACAGATTTTTGAAAGCAGTTTAAAGTGTATGTACATCTGTTTATTTTGAGTATCAATTTCTTTACATACTCGGCCGTGTAAACATTCAAATAGTTATATTGCTTTTTCTTCCTTTCTAGTTTCATCCTGTTATTCATACAAGTTTCATTATAATGACTTTTGGAGTTTTTCTTTCATTCTACGGAGAAAAGAACGATAAAAATAGACATTTAGTGTCAATTCACACGAACCACAACCACACGACAACGACAACCACACCACAACCACGCAACGTGGTCGGTCGTATATTTGTATTGAAAATGAATTTACAATTTACACGTACCACATTTTGCCGTTATTATCGACCATCTGTGTAATATGACCACATCGCAACCACATCGCGACGACATGACGTCATCAACAGCGCGCGCCTAGCTGGTGCCTGCCACATCGACATTTTGTCGGTACCACAACGCAACTGCAAAAAGTCGCTGCGACTATATTCACACGTCACCACAGCTTGACCACATTTTGTCGCTGCGACGTGGTGTGGTTGTGGTACGTGTGAATTGACACTTAGATGCTTCAGTATAAATAATAACATAGCTATCTATCATAATCTAATCTGAATCGATTTTGCATCGTAGATAAAATAAAAATAATCATTTGATATCACCACATGCATTCACTTTGTTTGAAATTAGCCATTAACTCATTTACCGTACGGTATTTTAAATGGAAATTTGAATTTACTCTATGCATTGGCAAAGCGATTAAATTCAGGTAATTTATAACCTGTTATAGCCACATGCCATCGATGAGAATTTACGTAAGCGACAATGATCACATTAGTCTACGTGTGTATTAGAATTATTTTGGTGCCCCATTATTTTGTAAATTACTAATTTGATAAAATATTGAGCCTTGTTGTCAAAGTGTTAAGGTGGCAGTTCGCGCCCGAGATCGAGACACGAGACCGAGACCAGAAACCGAGACAGGAAATTAAAGGATTACAGCAGATGTAATATAAACTGATGTTTATATGACAACGATTTCCAAACAAGGGAGAATTTCGTACGAGGTTCTCTGTCTTGTGTCACTTTCGCGCGTCCCTATAAAGCTTGTCTCTGATCTTGGTCTCCTGTCTTGGTCTCGGGCGCAAACCACTACCTTTTTAATGTCTCGACTTTCGATCCAGAGGTCATGAGTCATACCGGCAGGCTGATTATCCAACTTGTCTCAAACCTCAAATTGGTCTCAAACTGTCAAGAAGATTGCATAGGTATCTTTTGTAGTGTTCGGTCTCGTGGAGATGAGAATGACAGAGCTACTGGCGTGGTCACTGAATTGCCATATTTGACAGTTTGAGACCGATTTTGGTCGCAATCAAAGTTAGACAATCAGGGGGTGGGTCTGTTATTTTTATAATGTAAATGTGAAGACCAAATTGTGTTTCATATTTCTGATGTTTGTTTTAGGCCACTTTCAAATGAATTAAGGAAACAAAAGAAAAGCGGACGAAATAAATTCATTTTGTTTCATCAATCAAAGAACTTTAATGCGAATGCCAAACAAATTTACAAATAAATCTGTCACTAATCGTAATCTAATTGTAAGAGAAATTGACAATGAGGAAGAATAATTGAAATTACAGAAGAAATTCAACACGAAATTGACAGGGATCGAGGAACTAATTTCGAAGTTTCGATTCGAACAATATTGTATTCGGATGGTCGAATACAGCAATTACGAACCAGAGTGAACTGGGGTTCATATTAAAGGGATCAAATTGCAATTCAAGTTCGAGAATGTTCTCCAAAATCAGTGTTGAAAATTAATCAGGTATCAAGTAGCTTCCAGTTCAATTGTAATGTTTTCGGAATTGATACAAACAACCAGCTCTGGAAATTGAAAATGAACAAAATTTTCTATTTATTTTCAAAGTAAATCAGATGTGCTATATCAAGTCTTCTTCTTCTTCTTCTTATCCTGGCGCGTCGACCCCAAAGTGGGTCCTCCGACACAATAGAACGCCACCGGCTTCTGTCTTGCGCCGCCTCCGTCCAGTCCGTGGACACATGAAGTGAGCGAAGGTCTTTCCCCACTTCATCCTTCCACCTGTATCTGGGTCGGCCGACTGGTCGCCGTCCGATCGGCACTCCATGGAAAGCACGTTTTGCTGCTCGATCCTCCCCCATCCGTAGCACGTGGCCAAGCCAGCGCAATCTACTAGATTTAACTTCGCCAATGATGTTAGCTATATCAAATACATGTTGTAATTATTTGAACACGCCGTCACTATTACACACATTATCATGACAGTGTTTTGACTGCATAGCTCGCCCCGAACTGAGATCTTGTTATATCCGCATCATACCGACGGTTAATACTCAGGAGGGCTCAAAAATCTTTCTAAACGGTGTAAGAAAATATCGTGAGGAAACCAGTTAGATTTCTAAAAGCGTTGATAGGCTTGCAAAGGTCTAAGATGTTGGGAACCGCATAACGGGGCTAAATTGGAGTTGGGCAGGACTTGGCAAGGTGGCATTCCAAATTTTTTGGACAAACCTCTGACTACCTCTAAGACATCTTCACGAATCTTTAAATATCTAAAAAGGATCTGAGATAATGTCTTAGGGATACAGCCTTGGGGATACAGCCGTGATCATATTTCTATTCTCTGGTAATACTTAAACCTAAAAATAAAACAGTCGAGATCATAATATTTTTAGTTTCTAGTAATATTTATTTCTACTTAAAAATAAAAGTAGCTGCTAAAGTAGTACAATAAACAATTGAACCTCATTGCTCACCCTTTTGTATCGGAAAATATGAAAATAAACACAAAAGCAATATCCAGCATATTGTTTCGTTTATTTTGTTTCCAATTGTGTACCTAAATAATGAAAGTAACTTCAAGCTGTGAATTTATCGACGATACAGAATCAAAAGGCAACTGTTTCTGCTTAAAGCACATAGATGTTGTCAAAGCGACTGTCTGTATGTATGATATCTACCAGTAAGTAAGTTCGAATGAGCAAGTGGCCAACTCTGGTTACGGAGTTTTTAGGCCGCCTAAAGGCCTCCGACATGGCTTAACGTGCCCTTAAAAGCCGGGACCGACAGTTAACGTGCCCTCCGAAGCACGGAAGCGCTCAACTCGTAATACCACTTGCGGTCACCCATCTTAAAAGTGATCGCGCACAACCCTGCTTAACTTCAACGATCAATCAAGAACGTCTAAAGCCTTGACCAAACCATAGTAACACCGATGATGACAATCGTGGAAAGCTGAACGCTTTGGTTTGGTCAAGGCTCTAGACGTTCTCTTTGTTGCTCCGTTGTGACAAATAAGTGCCAGACTTAGGATCAGGCGCCGCTATTTATAATATTAGTTTGACTATGTTCAAGTCTTGAAAGTTTAAAATATGTACTAAACATCACTAGGCCTAACATACGCAACATCGAGAATCGAGAAACGAGATTATCTCGATCGGTCAAACTGTTATAACGTATATTCGAGTTAAATCGAATAAAGCTGCGGGCAATAGCTTGTTACACAATAAATTGGGAACGCCATTAACAATATGGACTATAGGAGCTGATGTATGAATGCGGGACTTTAAATTATTTTATTTTTCACAATTCAGCTTTTACAATGGTAACGATTCATTTCATTTTTAAAAGCATGTCGGGTGTAAGCATATTTTTGGCATGCAATAAAATGTTTAATTGCTGGCAGTTTATTTTAAATTTTATAATAAACCTCCTCCTTAATCGTTCCCCCATTTTTTCTTTTTGGTAAATAAATGTATAAAAATAAGCCTAAAAGTAAATTCCGCAGGTCGTACAGTAGGGCCAACGGATCTAGGCATTCGTGAAGTTAGGCTTTTCGCTGCGCAGTAGAAAATTTTGTATGAAAAAGTTGCACTGCGCATCGAAACGTCCAACTTCACGAATGCCGAGATCCGTTGGCCCAAATGTACATGGGTAAAATTGGCGCAGGGTAAAGCCGAATGACAAAAGCAAAGAGAGGCCTATGCCCAGCAGGATGAGAAGGGATGATGATGGATTAAAGCGTAACATCCATTCCACTATATTTTCATGAATAGATTTCTCATTTTTAATTAACGGCATATCAATTAATAACTGAGTCAAATTATTTAATTAAAAAAAAATGAATAAACACCACTACACAAAAACTATATCGAAGCGCTCGTGGCGTAGCATGCTTAGACATTCTTGATTGATCGTTGAAGTTAAGCAGCGTTGTGAGCGGTCACGACTTGAATGGGTGACCGCAAGTTGAATTACGAGCTAAGTGCTTCCGTGCTTCGAAGGGCACGTTTAATTGTCGGTCCCGGCTTTTAAGACGCTAAGCCATGAATGAGGCCTTTAGGCGGCCTAAAAAAACTCCGTCACCAGAGTAGACAACTTGCTCATACGAACTTATAGTCCGACACAAAATACTTAATAGAAATAAATGGGGGCGCCACTGTGCAAGTTAAATACGCGAAATAGATAAATTCTCTTTCAGAAGTAAATTATTACTTCTGACTGACGTCTTCGGCACCTGTACCATAGACAAGAAACCTGTCTTTTACCATAGATTAGTAGAGAAAGGGTTTCCAAAGTACTGAAATTTTAGTTGCCGTGTCTACCCGTTTTTGCCGGACTACCTATACTTCAGAACTATCTTCAGTGTTGCCTTATTCGCACTTCGATACCAACATAACAAACAATTCTTTACAAAGTGCTGTGAAAGGGAAGGTACCTCATTTGGATCGTATCAAGCAACTGAGTTTAGAAGTTTTAATTTAACCAGTTATTATATACCCGGAAAAAAAACTTTTCGGGCATAATTCTCACTCAAACTTACTTTAGGGTGCAATCTCAGCATAATTATCCTGAAGTGAAAACTTTTAATGTTGTTCACTTACATTTTCTCGGGAGATGAACATTTTAACGAAATAATATTAGGTAACCTTGTATTTAGAGTTCCGTGATCTTTTTTATTTTTTTAACGACAAATTACAAATTTTCTAGAATATTTAGCAAAGGTGGAAAAATAAAATAAATCACTGAAGACGAATTGGGGGTAGTCGTGGATCCTACTCTCAATTCACGGCGGTAGCTCCAGTACTTCAGTCATCCCATGACCACGAATGCTGTAACGTGTTCGAAACGTCGGGAAACAAAATAAATAAAAGGTACGCAATAAAATCCCGTAATAATAATTATCATTATATTAAAATAAATCATTTATTTAAACCTATTTAGGGTCTATAAACAAAAAAAAAATCCTAAAACGAAACAGAAATTTTGTAATTATCGTTTTTTTATAGAAGCCACTGAGCTTAGATCCCCTAGATGGTGACAGCCATGTTGTAGCCTAATAAAATTTTACTCTAAGTTTCTATGAAGGCAATAGCATTGTCCCAACTAAAGTAATAATAAAAATAATAACTGACCTCACACCCGCAGTGTTTTTCTGAGCAATTAAATTCTCTCGACATAACGCTCTTTCACCCGGGGCTTAGCTGGCTATTTTTTGTGGAACGAACAAAAAAGTTTGTGATCACAGTCTAGTAATAACCAGCTATATAACATGATGAACAATATTAAAAAAATTCCGACGAATTGAAAACCTCATTTTTTTGAAGTCAGTTAAAATGTAATAACCAGCTATATAACATGATGAACAATATAAAAAAAAATTCCGACGAATTGAAAACCTCATTTTTTTGAAGTCGGTTAAAATGTATGTAAGTACGTATACTGAAGGCTGTATGTGCTAATCACTATATTTCCCATCTATTCGATAAATAAAGTAAGTGGAAAGTAACTGAAAAGCGAAAATGTATCTATCACATTTTGTCTTCGAATCCACCAATTTATATTTTTATTTAACGTCGTATTTACTTGATCATAAATCAACGAAAAATCCTCTAAAAATAAGATGAATCTTCTTCTTCTAAAGTTGATGTTAAATATGTTTTTAGATTACACCATTGGATAGATAGTTTAATAATTGACAAATTAACTTGTTAAACTTTCGCGATTTGTTAACATAATGATAATTATTATTACGGGATTTTATCACATACCTTTTATTTAATATTAACGTCGGGAAACAAAATAAATAAAAGGTACGCGATAAAATCCCGTAATAATAATTATCATTATGACAAATTAAGTTTTAGATTGGTTGTTTTTGATGAGAAATTTCCAAAAAAACTTCATTTTTGTCATGTTTCGGAGCATGCAGCTGTAGTAAGCGCCGCAGCCGAACGCATTCTTAATTCATCTTTATTTTAACGAAGCTTCGACAAATATTTGAAGTTGTACTCATCAATGTGCTAATTTTAGGTGATAGAACCTCCTGAATTACGTAAGTCACGCACTTTTGAATAGGCGTTTTTTAAGTGGGCTTTCAGTTTTTTGGTAAAAATATTTAATACCAGCTAACATTTTGTAAGCTGTGGTCAAGATGAAAACAAATTGTCGGATCCTTGCTTTTGTCACGTATCCTTTTAAACTTTTCGTTGGAATCTTAATTAGGAAGCTTTCTGTCGTGGTTTTGGACTAATGCCGTATAATTTACATTATACTTTGACCCTTAGATATGTTACTTTTATTAAAAAACCTGAAATACATGGCGTGGACATAAAGATGGAGCTGACAAATACATAAATAATAAAATATTTCTGGATTCATTTTCACACAGTGCCATCTAGCCCCAAACTAAGCAAAGCTTGTACAATAGGACTTGTACTATTTTAATATTAAGTTATTCTTTTCTCTTCCACCCATTTTATCCCTTTTCCAAAATTGTATAGTTTAAGTATTTAATTTATGTAAAATCAGTGGAGTAGGGCACTGGTGACCTGTAGCACAGGTTTTCTATACCTACCTATTTCAGGCACCAGTCTCTCACAAAACAGGTTTTTAAAATAACCTACTTTTTGATAAATTATTCTGTAGGTATTTATATTTACTTTATGTATACTTATTATATTTTATTTATGAGAGAAATAAATAAAAAAATAGGAACCGGATTACTGAATTAATACCTTGTAAGTATATTTTTTGTAAATACTTAATACATTACTTTATAACCCAGACACGGAACAAACATCTATGTTCATCACACAAATGTTTGTCCTGGGTGGGAATCGAACCCACGACCTACAGCGTAGAAGGCAGAGCTACTACCAACTGAGCTAAGGGGTCAGTCAGCCTCAGGTTTCTTCACAATGTTTTCCTACACCGTTCTCGTGATTGTGTCTAAAATCCAAATCGAATTATTTAATAGTGTGTTATAGTTTTCCTCGAACTGTTTCAATTAAATTTGTAATCGATAATCTTGATTAATTGATTTAATTGTCATTCTGTGCTGTAAGAAAATTTATGGGTGACCGCTAGAGGAATTAAAAAAAATACATTTTTTTGAAACAATGTTAGCAGAGTTGACAGCTCATGTAAAACAATTTACTTTGCGTATAATGGATATATCAATACTTCCAGATTAATAATGCGCATCGGTTAATTTCGTGTTTTCCGAATATGACCGACAGCATTCTATTCTACGCAGTATGATATAAGCCCTGTATGATTCTACATAACAGAATGTGAAAGAAGTGCACGTCGTTAGCTGCGCAGCTCACACATTTGCAAATAATTTGCTATTTTTAAATTACATTGATATATTATTTGTTTGCGATTTGCGATATAGTTGAAATTGTGAGTAATTTGCATTTCCAAATTACTTTTTGTCAATTGTTTTTGTAATTTTATACGATTATTTCCTATGTTTTCCGAAACGCATTATTTATCTGGTAGTACTGTATATAAGCTTCCCCACAGCTGCTATTGCTATCTATTTTAATCAATTGAATTGACATGATAGTGAACAAAACGTGGTGAATTATCAGGAGAGTACGAATAGTGAGATTAGTAATGACGATTAAATTACACTATTAATTAATTTCAATTATAATTCAAGAATAATGTTCCTTGATTATTATTTGGACACAAGATCGAAGTCACGTAGGTAGTAATAACACATTTTTGGATCTAGGGCATGTCGGCTCTCGGTTCCCACACGATGTTTCCCTCTGAACCACGGCAACCATTATGATTTAGGAAATTTGAATTCGGCACAATATTGAGAAATAATATTCCAAGTGTCGGACGAAATTGGCAAATCATAGCGTCGTCCTCGACAAGCTTAGAGAATATTGGATTCCAGCAAATGTTTGGAGCAATTTTCTAAATTTACTCCGTTTCCATGAATATTAGATTTGTCGAGTTTCAGATTTATCGCTTTGCACATTTTCTGGTATTATTTTGTGGTGATGTCGGAAATTTTATGAATTTTTTGAAAGAAATTTTATGAAAACGGTTCTCTTTCTCGTGTCACTTTCGCACGCCTCTACAAAGCCTGTCTCTGGCCTATCTGGCCTCGGTCTCCAGAACCGTCACTTTAACTCTTCATTTCAGTTTTTTAATATTTTCCTAATACACAAATACAAATACGGTTTTGAATTTAGCAACATTCGTACACCACCGCCCTTTAATTTTCTCTCGGCATCCCCTACAAAGATAACGCCACGATTTATTCAACGCATTCACGCATTTTCGCCTCCGAAATGTAATTTTCCTTCATTTTAACCAGTTTTTCACCTACATATATCACTGCGAGTCCGAAAGATTAAAACGAAAGAGGTATAATTAAGAATAACATCGTTACGGAGTTCGCAGCAAAAATTTAACGAGCTGTTTTCCACCTTGTGATGAAAAATAATGGTTGTTTGTGGTTTCCTTGCTTTGGTGGATTTGGATTTGATTTGCGAAAACATGACTATTATTTTTACCCGACTACAGCGAAGCAAAACGGAGGGTTATGATTCAAAAGAAATGAAGAGCTTTGTGCTCTAAAATTCTGGACTTTTGCGATTTTATTAGCTGTGATCGTTTATACGTACCGTAACAGATGTGGTTTAAAATTTTCATGCTTTGATTTGATTAGTGACATAAGAACGCGCATAAGGGTGATATCAGACGGTTCACTCGAATGAATGTTGGGGCGAAGCCTTTGCCCAGTAGTGGGACAATCACGGCTGATAATAATAATAATGAATTAATATTTAAGCACATGGGAATTACTCACGTGAAATTATTGTCGATTTAGATACCGACAGGGTTTCGATTCATGCGGAGAATGTTCATCTGGGTAAAGAGGGAGTTGCGGCAAGGTTACTCCTCGCGGTTGCGTCTCACACTGCGAACCTTGCCGCAACTCCCTCCTTACCCAGATGAACATTCTCCGGATGAATCGAAACATTGTCAATACCTATTTAAATTGACGATATTTTCACGTGAGCAATCCCGTGTGTTAAAATAATGTCTAGTACAACTCACGAAAGTTTTGAAAGTGAAAAAATGAATCATAAAGCTTACCGTCCAGTTCATACCCCTGTCCACTCCATTGAGGCAAGTCCTGGGAATGCGACTTGGGGTCACGGCTGCCTATCGATATTTTCAGGCTCTTCCACAGCTTCATGTTGTCAACATATTTGTTACGTCACCTCACTGTACCATCACTCTTTAGACACTCTTTAGTCACTGGCACTATGATTCTTTATTATCTGAAACGAAAGAAAATAGTAGTTTAGGACAAGAGACAGACACAATAGTACCTAGAAGGAAGAAGTTAATTGTTGGTATGAAACTGATTTGTTAATTACTTAGTCTAAAACAACAAATTCGAGGTATGAATCGAGTTTCCCGATATTTTGGCATAGTTGCATTTGCCATGATCACGGTAAACTGAGGTTTTTAGTGTTTTTAGTGAGTTTGCGTTACGTGAGTGACTACCCGTCACTGGCAGACGAATCGGTCTACCCTCTTTCTATGTCTTTTACTGCACAAATCACCCCTATCACCGGACACAATAGATACTAACGGTTTCCGAAATGTCTGATGAATGGACTTTTCTGATTTTTACCCAATCTGACCACCGGAATCATGGTAAAAATCCCGTTTTTAGTGCGGAAAGACGTGGGCCACTTTTTAGTCCCGGTAAAGAAAATATATTCCCGCAATAAAGGGTCCCCACGTGGGCAAGCCACAGGCGACATCTAGCGTGTTGAATATATTAAGTAGTTATAAATTAAAATAATTGAGAAATAAAATATACTTTTTTGAATCTGGAATAGGATGAGAGGAAGGCCATCGGCGCAGAATCTGGTAAATCTTACAAGTTTTTTATAATAAAAATGGTACACAATATTCTAATGTTTATAATACATACAGTTTGATAGATCTTAAGTATTTACGTATCCAAAGTTAAGTAAATTTATATTTCATTTATTTAATCGTATAACAAATTTAAAAAGGCGTAGGTAACAAAAATTTACAAAATTAAAAATCTTCTAAAACTAAAATAAAAAAAAATTGTATTATATTTATGTAACTGCAATAACAGCTGATTTCTTATACCAAGAACTTTTTTGACAAACAAACATGGTTGCGTGAAATCAGACACATAGGGTATCCCTATATCTCATGTTGCTTGGCAACGCTAATTCATTTGACCGCACATTCTGGGCTTCCACATGTATTATTTACATTACAATTTACATGATTTGTGTAAAGGGGTGATATATTGGCCAGTAAAACGGCTGGTAAGGAACAGTCTTCATTAAAACGGTGGGGATCGAACCCGCAACCGTCTCAAGCGGGCCTTCACCCACTGCGCCACATAGTTCTTGTCACTGTCACTCAGTCTATGAAAAGAGACGGCATACAGTTCAATTCCTATTGTGATTCTAATATAACAAACTTTTTAACCGCGCTGATTCCATTGCAATTTAATTTTATTTAAAATAAAACCGGTCAAGTGCGAGTCAAACTCGTACGCCGAGGGTTCCGTACCTAGCCATGGTGCCAATTAAGCTAGTCCGCTTAATTATATGAGCGCCCATACAACTCGGAGGACAATTTTAATTGGCGTCAACTATGTATGTATGGAAACACCCTTTAATTTTCAACTTTTTTAACTTTTTGGAATTTTTCCTTTATTTGTGCTATAAGACCTTGCTTTTTGCCAAATTTCGTTATTCTAGGTCAACGGGAACTACCATTTAGGTTTTCGACCCAAAACCTCTAGGGTACCTACTTCCGGTTGACCTAGAATTGTCAATTTTGGTTACAAGCAAGGTCTTCCAGCACAAGTAAAGGAAAAATTCCGAAAAATAAAAAAAGTTGATAACTAAGGTAAGTTTTGGTACTCACAAGTTTTCACGAAAACCTAAATTTGCCTATATCTTTTTATAGTGTTGACTCAGGACCTTGATTTTTATAGTCACAATAGGGACTATAGACTTCAGTATATGGTATAAATTTCAACTTGCTAGCTTTACCCGTTTCTGAGATAATCGATGGTGACACACGGACAGACGGACAGACAGACGGACGGACAGACAGACAGACGGACAGACAGACAGACGGACAAGAAAGTGATCTTATAAGGGTTCCATTTTTTACCTTTTAAGGTACGGAACCCTAACTAGCGAACGCCCGCGGCTTCGCTTCGTGGACTACTATTTTTATCCCACGGGTATTATCGACCATACATTTAGTAGTTATGGAGATACGTGGTAACAAAAATTCACATACACACACACACGGACTTTAGCCTTTATAATATTAGTAGGATACGTAGCAGTCAGTAAGTCTAGCAGCCCTCGAAGGTTTGTCAGCTAACTGATTACCCTCTCTGGCTACGGTAACTAGACTCGGGTAAATATACGGGGGTAATGAGGGTAAAAAGTTTGGAGAATTAGTTTAAAACTTGGAGGTTTAATTGAAAGTGGTTAGAATTTGAATCAGTCTTGACTAGACGAGGTCGTGATAATCCTACAAATATTTAAATTAAGTTTATAATTTATATTTAAATAAAGTTTATAATTTACTGGCTGCGCCCTTCTGGCATTACCCGCGTGGTGATGGTTAAAAAAAAACCATCACCACGCGGTGATGGTTTTTTTTAAACATTAAAAAAAACTTCTTTAATGATATAAGCTGACCGATTATCGACACTCTTGAGGTGCTTTTCTGTTCGTAACTCCGAAGATCTTCGACAAATCCTCACCAAATTTTGGTGGCACCAATCAGAAAGTATGCCCTTTCATACAAAAAACTCCGAATCGGTTCAGGCGTCTTCGAGTTATCGGTGAACATACATAAAAAAAAGCAAAAAAAATAAAGATTACGGCGACTTGAAGACCTTCTTCTTTTTTTGAAGTCGGTTAAAAAGTAGCCTTCTTTAAGAATTCAGCTATCAAAATGGACAAAGAATTTTTAAATCCAACTGGTAGAGTTCCAGAGATTAGCGCGTTCAAACTAACAAAAATCTCTTCCAATTTATTGTATCGGTATAGATTTCTTGTAAGTATTTTTTCAAATCCGTTGGTCTATAGCCGGGTCCACACAGAGCGAGCAGCCTCGCGAGGCATTTGCCGCGCGAAGCAGCTCGGTTAGTGTGGACGTGTGGCTCGGGCGCGCGCTACCGCGGGCGAGCGTCCGAGCGCCCGAGCCACACGTCCACACTAACCGAGCTGCTTCGCGCGGCAAATGCCTCGCGAGGCTGCTCGCTCTGTGTGGACCCGCCTATTGTTGTTTTGTGGCGCTCTTACAAACGCAAAATTTTAGTGGGCCTAGACTCACAGTTTTAGTCATTTTAACATACTTACACAGCAATTCTGTTAACAATATACTCTTACGGTCTTATGCATGGAAACTTAGGCCTCTATTAATAAACTCTAAAATAACTAAATTTATATTAATTTAATGAACTAAATTTTTGTTAGACAGTGACAAATAAGGATGGCAATAGTTAAATCCGTGGCGCAACTTTGACAGAAGTTCATACGAGTTTATTAATAGAGACCTTAGTGCGCCGACCAGGCTCGCTAGAGTTTAGAAACCTACTGAGGTGGGGTGGCGCACTAAGTTTTGTGCAAAAGACAGTTTATATTGATTGATCGTTCAGTCGGAACAAAATTACTTTAAAAATATGAATGGATATGATTGTTATTCTGATTTCAAATAATAAATGATTCATGCAAGTAAATTATAATAGCTACCATATTAGCTGATACATTGAGTCATACTTATCAGTACTTTCAGCTTTACCTGATAAAAAATTATAAGAATTAAAATAATCGTACAAAAAATATTAATTAAATTTCAAAGAACTATTTATATCTTATCTTAAGAAATCCCAAATGATAAGTATATTAGCAAAGGCGTTTCTATTTAATTAATCGTAATAATAATGATTTATATCTTTAATAGCATTTCTTAGAACATTCTATAATCATTATTTATTTTTTATTGTATACAATTTATTTTCATTAAGATCTTAAGTCATTTTTAGATCCTTTGAAGATGTCTAAGGGAGTAGTCAGAGGATATCCAAAACCATTTGGTACATTCTCACATTGTGCAGAAGTTCCATACGTGACAGTTTGCAAGCCCATTGACGCTAATAAGGTGCGTCCAGATATCGCGTACCCCGGGTACGCGTAGTCAGTATACGCGTGTCCAAAACGCCTAGTCCATAGCTTTAGCTACGCGTACAGTGTACGCGTACATACAGGTACAGACTTGGCGTTCTGGACACGCGTAACCTGACTACGCGTACCCAGGGAACGCGATATCTGTACGCAGCTTTAGAAAGCTTACTTGTTTCCTCACGATGTGTTTTTTCACTGTTTAGAGCTCGTGCTAAAGCGAATATAAATTTTTGGAAACGAAAAATCCATTGATGCACGGCCCACTCGGCCAACACAGCTCATACTCATCATAATAATCATCATTATTAGAAATACAGCACCTTTCAGGCTGCTTATTATACTGTTTATTATTTATATAAGTAATGGAATACGGCGCGTACGGCGCGATATTTATTTAAATGGGGAATTTTTTAATTTGTCCATAGATACCATGACTAAGCAAATGCAGTAAAATTAGTCGAATTACAATATCTCGTAAGGATTAATAATTGTTTTTTTCATATTACTCAAGTGACGATAAAACAGCATTCAGATAATAACTCGGTCGATAAACTATCTTATCTTTCCAGAGTGAATCACAGAAATGAAATTATCTCATGTTTTTCCTATATAATGTTTTCTGAAGTGTTTGCTGTTCAGTTTCAGTTACTACACCACAGCAAAGGTAAGTGATCCACATTAATTTACTATTTATTTTCTCTATTACTCCAATTAATTAGCTTTATTAAAATCACGCCTTTCGTACGAAAGATTGAGCTGATATAAATGGTTTAGGCGTTGTCATAATCCTATAAGCTTTCTGTAAAGTCTTACAGATGAGCCAATATTCGTAGCTGTATCTGAAAAAATTTAAGAAATATCAATCATTCAGATGAATGCAGACACAGAAGTCCTCTTAAGGTAGTAATTCGCACCTGAGACCGAGACAGGAAACCGAGGCTTTGTTGAGGCTTGCAAAAGTGACACGAGACAGAGAATTGTCAGTTTATATGACAACAGTCTCCTCTCTCGATCTCTGGTCTTGGTCTCCTGTCTTGGTCTCCTGTCTCGGTCTCGGGAGCGAACCACCACCCTTAGCTTTTACGTTACTGTAGACTTGTTCCTTCTTTTTTATACCAAAACCACCACTTTGTTAATCTCCTCGATTGACAAGATTCGGTCGGAGAGCGGTCAGTTTCTTTACAAAACAAACTGTTTTTCTTTCAGATGAAATACACACTCGCTATCGCCGTTGTGTTGGCAGTTGTCGCCGCAGTCTGCGACTCTTCAGCCATCAAGGCCGAGACCAGAGCTAACCTCAATCAAGGCTACATTGGACCTGGAGACAGGCGTCTTTATGCGTGAGTCTAATAAAATATATCATTTTAGAAGGCAATGAATTCGTTAGATAAATAGAAATGAAAACTTTGATTTAAAATGTATTCAAAACATCAAAAAAAATTATTGTAGATAAGTACATAACAATAGTTGTACCACTCGATGGTGCAAAATTATCTGGAATGTGCACTAATCCAACTCTTCTCCAATTTAACAATAGAAGTATTTGGGCTAGTCTCTCAATAAGTAGGTTGATCAGGGATTGATGGAGCAGGAAACTGAAATCAGCATAAATGTTTTTTTTTAATAGAAAATAGATCTATGTTTGGCCACCAACTCGCCTGATGTTAAGCGACGGTGTGACCGAGCATGGATCACATCGATCTATAAGAAATCTATTCACTCTAGTCTTGAAGGCACCTAGATTATAGTTTTCAGGAAACAAGTAGGGTGTTAAGGGTTTGCAAATTTAAGTTTGTACGTCTTTTACAGTAACTACTTCCAACGCTACGCTGGTGCCTCCAACACCATTCAATCCCAGGATGTGATCTGGCGCGGCAACTCAACCAACAGGGTTACCGCGGTGCGCGCCACTGAGGTCGGAGGCACACAGTTTGCCTCAGCCCGCATCATCTCTGGCGGTGTCGGATACAACGGTGTCACCGTCCGCTTCGAGTCCGCTAGAGGCAGGGGCTTCTACTACTTCCTCGAAATCTACGGCCGTTAAACTAGACCTCAAACAATGACCTAGAAACTGAATTTTGACTGAAAAAACTTTTTATAAATAGGATAAGTTACTAATAATGTACATTATTGGTTAAAAAAACACCTCTTATTACAGAGTAAAATAAAAATCTACCAAAAAAATGCTATTTTTGTTATTTTTTACAACTCAATAAACACCATTACTGCGGCACCCCACTGGCACCGTAAGCATATACAGTAGAAAATTAGAAATACACTGTACATTCTATTATTGTAGAAATCATTAATCCAGTAGGTAAAGTATACCTACAAGAATTAATTATTAAGTACCTATAGTAGATAAAGAATTAGATGACTGTTATGAATTTACGTCATATTTCACGGCTTATTTATCGTCATTATTTGCAAAATTCAGATTCAGCTTGTCAAGATAAATAGATAGATTGATTAACACTTTATTGTACACCACATGGACATAAACAAATTACAGACACACAGAACATAAGGAGCGAAGTACAATAGGCGGTCTTTTCGCTATGAGCGATTTCTTCCAGACAACCTTAGGATGAACTGGATTGTTGTGAGCTGCCCTGAAAGTTTCAGGCCGATAACTAATCGGGAAGAGCTCTGAGTTGCAAGATTCCACCCGTAACGACAGATAGAAAGACAGACAAACAAGAAAGTGTCTTAATTAAAACGTGGTAAAATGAAAGAAACTATCACGAACTATAAAGTCAAGGAGTACTATTTCACTTTCTAAACTTTCGTAAGTTGTATTGTACTTGACATTAGTGTGAGGCGCAACCACGAGTAACCTTGCCGCAACTCCTTCCCCAGATGAAGATTCTCCGGATGAATCGAAACATTGTCGGTATCATTGACGATATTTTTACGTGAGTAAGTCCCGTGTATGAATACAATGTCAAGGAGTAATATTCTTCGAGCTAAAGACAGGGATCAATGTCAATAAAAAGACAGGTTAAAATGAAACTAGGCGGGACACGTTAGTCGTATTGATGGCGACAGGTGGGCGGGGATTGTCACCCATAAGTCTATTTTTTTAATGCTGAAATGATTTTTTTAAATCGAGCTCGTAACTCCGATAACATGACTTTTCGATTTCATACTTCCCTTGACTCTTCAAGGGAATTCTGAAAGAGCCATGTAAAAGCTAGGCCTTTAAAATCATTACTAGATAATTTATACAGTTTCAGGAGGCAATCTTCGCCTACACTTAAAGGGACACTGCAGTGCCTGGGACATTATTTGAGATTGAGTAGTCTTGTTAAGGACCTAAACCATCCTCTCTTTTAACCAGCCATATCCACAGGAAAGACATGGTCAATACGTGTGGGGCTGACTAAGCTGCGGGTTTCCTTCACCGTACAACAATCTACTAACAATCGCTAATGCGGGCTAATGGTAATTAGTGAACACCCGCGACTTCGCCCGCGTGGACTACTGTTTTTTTATCCCACGGGAACCAAACATTTTTCCGGGGTAAAAAGTAGCCTATGTGTATTCCAGAACCTAAACTACCTACATTCCAAATTTCATCAAAATCAGTTCAGTAGTTATAGGGATACGTGGTAACAAACATTCACACACACACACGGACTTTCGCCTTTATAATATTAGTAGGATGACGATAAGGTCACGTGGTCAGAACAAACGATTTGCGATGATAGAAAGAGATTCGAAACGGAACGTTTGTAATTTAATGTAATCTTGTAATTTTGCTAAAGTGGGAAATTCACTAGAAGGACATGCCCGGGTTGCCACCTTTTTTTGGTTCGAATATAGTAGTTTGTAGCAACTTTGATGAAAAAATATAGTAGATGAGGGGAAATCCAAAAAGAAATTATGTACTTAGTTTCCGATAAACCACGGAATCGTTCAGTGAAATGGATGCCAAGATACATACAGATAGACAGACAAAAACTTAAAAAGAAATAGGTCTAGGTACCTAGATATTATTGTTTTGGCGTCAGCAGGTATCATAGAGGGCAGTCTCCTCACTCCATTTTTTTTTAATTCTTTCAATGTACAGAATTGGCCCTGTTACGTTTCAAGAAAACGAAATTAAAAGAATTGTAACATTAGAAAGGTACTTATTTCGGAGGGGAAAAATATACTTAGTAGTTTCGCCTACTACATTTTTTTTTTTCCAAAATCATAGTATTTGGGATTCAATAGTAGACTCCTTTAAAATATAGTAGGGTTGGCAACCCTATGCCCACGGGCAAGTCTGCAATGTTTGCTAGTGTAAGACCGTCGCAGTAAGTCTGGCAGACTGAGTTAAGGCAGCAGGGTAGACCACCAGCCATTGGACGACATAACGGTCGGATGGAAGTAGATCTTCGCAGTTCGCAGAAGACCTAGCTAGAGGAATGACGTACGTATTAGGCGCAGGCCAGATAGAAGAGACGGGGCGCAGACATTTGTCTCTTCCGCGTCCCTTTCATACAAAATGTGACGGCGCCCCGTCTCTTCTGTATGTTTTGCGGCGCGATGCTTCTATACATTTTTTATGAAAGGGACGCGGAAGAGACATATTATGTCTGCGACGCGTCCTTGTCTTACGTCTTTTTTGTATGTCCCGATGAGGCTTACCCAGCAGTGGGTAATGACGATGACTCATTACTTGATTAGTATCAGCTCTTATAGAAAATTACATTTACAAAGAAAATAATTATCTTATCTTTAGTGAATCATGAATATTAAAAATAAACCAAAATTTTAGTATAAAATATTCTTCGCGATGTTTGCAATTCAGTTTCTGCTTTGCCGCTTTCAACAAAGGTAAGTACGTGATAACGTGATAGCATTTACATAAAGTCATTGTTTTCACTATCTTTTTGCGTAATGAAAACAAAATGGTGTTTGTTGTTTTGTAATAGGCTAATCAGATATGGCAATTTTTTTATTGATACAACATGCTGACTTTGGTTATAGTAAATAACAATAAGTACCTATCTAATCTAGTACTTAGGTGGAAAAACTGTAGGTGCATTCTTTTAGATCTTTTTAGGCATCTTTAAGCTCCTTTGAAGATGTCTAAGGGGGTAGTGAGAGGTATGTTCAAATACATATTTGCTTACATTTTGCAGAAGTTAGGATCCCATACGTGACAGGTTGCAAGCCCATCGACGCTATTAGAAAGTTAACTGGTTTCCTCACGATATTTTCCTTCACCGTTAAGAGCTCGTGTTACAACGCATATTACATTTATTACTAACTTTTTTTTTAGATGAAATACACACTCGCTATCGCCGTCGTGTTGGCAGTAGTCGCTACTGTCTGCGACTCCTCAGCCATCAAAGCCGAGCCCAGGGCTAACCTCAATCAAGGCTACATCTCACCTGGAGACAGGTTGCTTTACTCGTGAGTCTTTTGAATATTCTCGTATATATTATTTTACTTAAGACTGTAGGCAATCACGGGTTCCTGTTGGCGCTTCACAAGTCGCCATTCCCACAATGCCAGCTTCAATGACTTCAATTATTTATCAGACCCTCGCCATTTTCAACGTGCCAGTCATTTTATAGCAGAACTGCCCCCTGATTGTCTATCTTTGATAGCGACCAAAATCAGTCTCAAACTGTTAAATATGACAGTTCAGTGACCACGCAAGTAGCTCTGTCACTCTCATCTCAATGAGACCGAACGCGACAACCGTTTTGATGGTTTAAGACCAATTTAAGGTTTGAGACAAGTTGGACAATCAGCCTGCTGTTCCGTCAGGCACGTGATGATGGCGGTGTCTTTGATAACTTGAAGTCATGAACACTTCTTACGTCGACCCGCTTGCGGCGGTCTCCTGCCTATTGACAACCTCCAGGACGGCAGGTGTAGGTCTACCTTTTGTGTATAGAACACCCCTCGTTCTAACGTTTATACACCAAAAGGTAGACCTTACAAATGTGGCTCCCTATAAAATAAAGTTGTCTATATAGCATCTGGACATTTTAACACCTTGGACATTTTGACCTTTGGACTAACAACCCCTGGAGTCAAAAATATCCAATCAAACTCTATTGATAAGATTTTTGCATTTTGTGTTTTTTTTTTGTGCTGTCAACTAATTAAAAGGTTGCTACAACTTATAAAAATCTTGCAAGTTTTAAATTTTTCTTTTATTTTTTTTGCAGCGGCTACGTACAACGCTATGCTGCCGCCAACTCTCAATCCCAGGACTTGATCTACCGCGGCAGCGCCAGCACCAGGGTCTCAGCAGTACGCGCCACTGAGGTCGGAGGCACGCAGTACGCATCAGCTTACATCGTCGCTGGCGGTCCTGGATACAACGGTGTCACTATCCGTTTCGTCTCCGCCAGAGGCTGGGGCTACTACTACTATGTTGAAATCTTCGGCCGATAAGTTAAGACACTCTCAACACTTAGTGTAGGTGCTGTTTATGAAAACAAGCAATAAATGTATAAAAATGTTTAGATTATTTTTACATGATTTATTTTTATATGCTTGAATTGAAATTAAATATTGAAATTGAAATTGTTTTATAACTTGCAATTTCAATTTTCTATTTCGGTCATTGACCAAAATTAGATAGATAGATATAAGATTTAATTTTATTTCTTTCACCAATACAAAGGTACATACAACATTGTACTAGACTGTATACTTAAATGAAAATAAGAGAAACACAAACAAATTATTTATACTAGAACAACAAATGTTTCCGACTAAACAGAACTTTTTTACAAAATATTAGCTGTTGGTTTTTTTTTTAAACTACCAGCTCCGATATAAAATAAACTTGTATAAAAAACTGGATATTCTTGTTTTGTTTTGGCCTCTTTTCAATTAACATTTTATGTGCAGTACCGATAGAAGTTACAGTTAATTACTCGTATGTACAATGAACATTCTGTGGGTGTAGAAATCAATCAAAGCATTTAGGAAAATGACTCGATATTACGAATCTAAGACATGATTTATTTCATACTAGCTGTACCCGGCATGCGTTGCAATGCCACGTGACGTGAAGTAAAAAAGTGTTAAATTAAATAAGTTTGTGTCATGTATCCCGTCCCGTCCCGTCCCGTCCCCGTCCCCGTCCCCGTCCCCGTCCCCGTCTCCTCCTCCCCCTCTCCCCCTTCCCCTTCAGCTCGATGTCACCATATCATTACATTATATTGGAAACTTGACAGATATGCTGAGTTCCGAGTTTCAAATCAATCGGCATATTTACTGAGGAGTTATGTTGAACAGCTCTTGACTCCATCCTCAGATCAGCTCACTGTCACCGTATTATTACATTGTAGTTGAAATTTGACAGGTTTGCCGAGTTTCATCTCAATCGGCCTATTTACTGAGGAGTTCTGTTGAACAGCTCCAGGATTCCATTATCAGATCCTGACCTGATCTGACCAAGACACCACCTTTCAATCAAAAAAATAATGTTCCAAATCGGTCCAGGCATCTTCGAGTAATAAATAATCGAGTACTTACCTCCTTTATTTTGAAGTCGGTTTAATACAAAGTGTTTTAAATCACGCGTAGACTAATAAGTGACTGCCGCGTGTTTTCGTCAGCGCGATTCAGAAAATGGTCATTTTTAGTCCCGCCATCTAGTTGTGATTACGGAAAACCAAGCGTTTATCTGGCTTTCTTTCGTTTTGCTCGGCTTTTGTCTTTTCGTGATGATGAATATAGCTTAAAACCTTCCTCAAAAAATTACTTAGCCATCCAAAACCAGAAATAATTTTTCAAATCCAACTGGTACTTCCAGAGATTAGCGCGATCAAACAATCAAACAAACTCTTCCGCTTTATTATATTAGTATAGAGTATACTTATAGATAAAGATAAGCATAGATTATTTCCAATTTTTCAGATCACCGGGTTTTTTAATTTTTTATTAAAAATTTTTTTGAGACACACAGCGCCATCTAGCCCTAAACTAAGCAAAGCTTGTACGTACTATGGGAACCAGATATCACAATCTGGTTTCAGCTAGCTCCAATAGATGTCTCTATGTCCTTTGTTCTCGAAAAAACTTTAAATTTAATGAGTGAAGTTGTCGTATTTAATTACTTACTTATGATAAGAGTTTTTTAATAATATTGAAAATCATGCAAAAAGTTCATTGTAACTTGGATATGCTGGGTAACTGTGGGACTTTAGTTCAGAACAGAACTATGCTGGGTAAATCTCAGAAATGGCTTTACCGATTTTTATGCAGTTTTCACTGTTGTATTGTGGTAAGCCTGGGTCATTTTTTAATGTTAGTTTCATCAAAATCCGTTCACAAATAAAAAAGATACATCATTTTTTATATTATTTTTTTACTAAAGTCACAGTACATTCTTTAAATGGACATATCTTTTTTATTTGTGAACGGATTTTGATGAAACTAACACTAATAAAAGGTCCAGACTTACCACAATCAGTGAAAACTGCATCCAATTCGGTTAAGCCATTTCTGAGATCAGCGCGAACAGCGAACAGAGAAATAAAGTCACAGATTACAGCATACTATGCACTTTTTTCATTCTAGATCGCGCTAACGAAGTGTTTTGGCGATCGAGGGTTATATAGATCAAAAACTGACTTCACTTAATTGAATACTTATAAGTTTGTACTTAGACTTCATTCTTATTATAAGTATAGATGGGTCAGGTTGCAAGCCCATCGACGCTCTTAAAAATCTAACTGGTTTCCTCACAGTGTTTTTCTTCACCGTTAAAAGCTCGTGTTAATGCGCATATAAACTTTTCTAAATAATAATCTAGAAAGATACCCAAGTTTAAGGCTGATTTTAGTCTCACGCTCACCGTCAGCGCTATTAGGCGAGTGATCTTTATTACAATGAAATAAGGATACTGATTGTTTAGCAGAAATGGGCTACGCTCATTGCTCTCGTCAGTGCTAAACAATCAATATCCTTATTTCATTGTAATAAAGATCACTCGCCTATTAGCGCTGACGGTGAGCGTGATACTAAAATCAGCCTTATAGTTTAGTTTCGGTGAAAATGTAAAATAATTTCTCCATTCGTATTATTAGCTCCAAAACACGGCCAACTACCAAGACCGTGGTTCTGCAAGTCATTTGTAGTTGGGTAAAATTTGTAGTTGGGTAAATAATGCGTTTCGAGTTGTTTATGGAGCAAACTAAGTGGCGTTTTCAGTTCTGTGGGAGCGATTACAAAGTCATTATTGACTACAAATAGGTCAGAAAGTTTAGGTTTAAACCGAATCGTGTAGGTAGGTACTCTATTTACAAAATTATTTACAAATATTCATAGCTCGACGGCAAAATAGGATACATAAACAGTTTTAATAGTTTCAATGACTTCAGTTTTGAGGTTTTTTGTAAGTAGTAAGTCCAATCAGCCATTTTTGAGGGATCTTATTAGTTAATCATCAAATTATATCATACAAACATCAAGAATTCAAAGTCAAATTTAATGTAGAGTTAGATAGGTACTCATCGGAATTCAACAACTCGAACAAAACTGCAGTTCTAAAAATATTTCACAAAAGGTATGTTGACTGTGTAGGTAGACCAATCTTATGTTGTATTCCATCACTATTTCTCCACGATAGTAAATAGATACTGATCTATCCAATAATTAGTGCCAAGTTGAAGTTGTTCGAGAAAGTAATCAGTCAAAGTCTGTGTACAAATTGCAAGATCGTTTTCAATAAGATGGCGACAGTGTTTTCCCCGTAATTAAACCGGTAGATTATTTCTTATTTCGCGGTCTTTGTAATTTATTATCCCGTATAAAGAAAATCTCAACACTTTATGTAAGTATGAATCGCATAATAATACCAAAGTTTAGAAGCAATGTGTCCTGACATTATAGCGCCGAAACATGGCCCCTTACAAAAAACACGCGCTTAAAATATTCTTAACGAAACATGGAGCATATCATTGCAGATATTTTACATTAGACTAGATGACTCACATTGTAATTCGACGAAGGACTGAAGTCATGGAATGAAGTATGAAGTAAGAGGATAATACAATTGAAGTGGATAATTATGTGCAGGGCAGGACTTTTGATAAGGCGGAGGAGACACGGTAGATGGACGAACGCGGTGACCGAGTTGTGGCTAAAACAACAGGCAGACCACCAATCAGATGGTCCGATGATTATTGTGAAGGAAGCATTAGTACAGGACTGGGAAAAAAGTGGAGTAAAAATCAGGAGGCCTATTACCCAGCAATGGATGGTCAATACCTATAATATAATGTTTGCCTAGTGTCTATCTGCGAGTTCGACATAGCCGTGAATCATTGAATATTTTGTTTTGGAAAACATGCACCAAAGACACTCTAAGTGAGTGTATATGGTACTTGAGGAAACATTATTGCCCTCATTCTCCACGGTGTTGGTCGCAAAGTAACAGGAGTAGAATCATCTAGCTCTCAAGACGATTCAAAGTGGTCCTACTGAATAAAAACATTATGGCTCTCACATTCAAAATCCTTACTGTCAATAATAGGCAAATGTGGCATGTTTTAAGTAAGGCCTTCAGCATAGATATCCTGCAGTTGTCTGGCAAGGAGATGACGTCACCGCTTCTTTGAAAATCAAGACTAATGGCGTTGCATGGTCTCGGGTCGTCGGGCCCGTCAGTCAGACGTCGATGAACAATGGACGGAAAGATTTTAATCCGGGCCTTGAAGGGAGTCGATGTTTAAATAATATCTGCGATTCAACGTCCATAACTCAATTAGACTGATCGATGGTTGCTTAGTTCTATGATAGTATAATAAACTAAATTATAAAGAATAGGTGCATTTTTTTAATGTGAATGTAGATGGGAAGTTCTGAAACTACTGCACTTATTTAATTTAACCCTGATATTATATTAAGTACTAGCTACTGCCCGTGGCTTCGCTCGCGTGGTACCCGGACAAAAAGTAGCCTATGTTATTTTCCAGCCCTCCAACTATCTCCACACAAAAAATCACTTCAGTCCGTCGCTCTGTTTTGACGTGAAAGCAGAAAAAATAAACAAACAAATAAACACACTTTCACATTTATAATATGGGTACGGATTATTGTAACAATGTTTTTATGAAATAAGTTATTATTGTTATTATTATTCTTGTTGATTCAATCAGCTCGGCTCGAATCGAAGGGTCGGGAATTAGCTAACACGCGCGTGCCTAAGCCAAGTGCACATCAGTTTGGTTTGATGTGGTTTGTATTAAGTATTATTATTATATATAATAATAATACATAATTATAATAATAATGTCTTATAATAATAATTATTATTATTATATTTATATACATTTTACTGTCAAGTTTATGAGTTTTCTGAAAGCTTTTATTGTGTAGATCGCGAGATGGAAACGCTAATGCACATGTCGTAAAATTACATTACGATGCATAAAGGATTTGGCCGGATACTGCCCCAGAAGAGCCGAATATCGAATTAGACTATGCGTCAGAATAATATTATTTAAATAAAATATCACAAAATTAACTGGTACATACAGAATACTTAGATATCTCGTGCCGTGTGGGAATATAATTATGTTATTTTATTAGTAACTTTAGTCACTTCCGGTACTACAGTCCGTAATGCCTCTCCAGACTCACGGCGAGAAGTTTCACCGAGACTTCTCGAAGAACAAACAAATTATCAACACTCTCAATTTTCTCACTCGTGATCTGTTTGAAATCCTTTGTCTCGGCCAAAAATAGGTACCGACACCGAAGCGCGAGAACAAGAAGGCGAGAAACTCCTCACATTCACGCTTCTCGGGTGTTGTCGGGGTTTCTTGCCGAGAGTCTGGAGGTATCACAGAGAATATTTTTATCAGATAGACCTACCTTCTTTTTCGCGGTTGACATGACACTCAAATAGTAAACAAAACAGACGGACAAGAATTTGACAGATGTAAAAGGAATTTCGTTGAGTTTCAGTTGTGTGATTGTGTTGTGATGTGATTTATGAGGATTTATCATATTTTATTTAAAATTACAAAAACTGACGCCTTGGGATATGCATACAGACTAAAATGGAAGTGGGCTGGACATGGCTGGACGTCTACAAGATGGAAGATGGACTAGGAGAGTGACAAATTGGGAGGGTTCAAGAGGTCGACGCTGCATAGGAAGACCATACGCTCGCTGGGACGAAGACATCAAGAAAACTGCTGGACCAAACTGGCTCCAAGTAGCACAAGACAGGGACAGATGGCTGGCTTTGGAGGAGGCCTTCACCTTAGGGGTTCTCTAGTACCTACTTAGATTATAAGCATTAGTGATAAGAAAAAAATGTTAATTATAGAGAAATAAAAGGCTTTTTATTTTATTTATTTATATCATATTTTATTTTAGGTGGTAAGTACAGAATCACTGCACATGAGTGTAGATAATTTTATTGATGAAATTCCCAATTTTTCCTAAGTACTTTTCTTTTTTACTTTAAATTGTAGGTACTGGGAGCAGCTGTGTGCGTCAAGCTGCAACAGCCTCCTTCAGGCGATAGCCGACAGGCCTGACTTTCATCTTATTCAGTCTTGGGAGTCAGTCAAGGCATGCCATCTTGGCAACCTATACTTGCCATTGACTGTCCGGTTGTACCTACTTACCACTCAAATGTGCCACCGATTTTTGCCTACCTACTAATACTAACATAATATAAATGAATGATAATATTTTCACGTGAAAATTCCCGTGTGTTAAATAATATATGGATGAAAGTCTGAAATAAAGAATTTTTATTTTAATTTATTATTTTATTTATTTTCCATACCCTAGTTCACTCAAAATTCTGCCAGTCCATAATAATACTTACTAAATAATTATTGTTGGACATTACACACAGCGCCATCTATCCCCAAAGTAAGCAAAGCTTTTACTATACGAACCTAAAAAATATAGTTTCCTAGGTTCATCCGTTCATGTTGGGCGTCACAGCCTGCTGCTTTAAATTAGATTATCTTTTAAATCCCACTTTAAAAAGGAAGAAGATGAATGGAGTCTCACTATAAAATAAAAAAACAAACCCAAAAATCCCAATTTGGTCATGACGCAAGCATTCTTTCCTGTGGGCATCTGTGGGGCAAAATTGTTCTAGGAATCGGCCATGTCCTTTAAGTGACAATAAATTTTAACCTTTAAAGTACCTACTTAATGTGTTTTGCTATTTTTTACGATTCTTGTGAATTTTCTCGATATTGCCGCTCTGAACAGAATAAAAAGCAGTTGGTATGGTAAAAAAGTATGGTATGAGAGTGACTGGTGGGAGACGGCGAGAGATAGATGGAGGGAGTAGGGGGAGACCTTTGCCCAGCAGTAGGATGAGATAAGTTGAAAAAAAAAAACAAGGTAAAAAAAACTTTAAAAATCACTTTAGATTTTAAACCTATTTCCCCCAAATTAAATAACGAGAAGGATTCCGTCCCTAAAACAAACAACGTACCAAAATGAATGAATGAAAAATAATCATATACCTACTTAGCCTAACCTAAATTTAGAAAACGTCAAACAATAAAACCAGAATGAATAATGAGAAACAAAATAGCGTTTCGCAAAATCCCATTTCCATTTAGCAAAAAATATACAAATGAACATTTTATTAACACGAATCGAGGTGGAACTTGTAATTACTTGCAGACGGCGAATTCGAAAAGTTAGCAGCTTTGTACGCGACTGTTCGGCTGATACATTTTTGTTTTGAATTTATCTTGGCAACTTTTTTTACAAACATAAATATTGTTATCAACGGGATAATTACCATGATTATTATTATGATTATTATTATGGTAATTATCCCGTTGATAACAATATTTATGTTTTTTTTTAAAGTCTGTCATTGTTACAGTGGAAAGGGTTATTGATTTGCATGAATTAACAACTTTATCTGTAAATATGAATAGAAGCAAACATTAAATACAATTTAACATCATTTTCTTTTTTTTTTTTAAAGCTGGATTCGACCAAAAGTCATCTTACTCCAGTATAACTAGCCGACATAATTCGAAATACAATTGTTTAGAAAGCGTAACCGAACATTATTACCTATGTGCATACAAATTATCCTGGTTATAAGGTGTCAACTTTACAACGTCAAAATATTCAAACAAACAGTAGTTTACTCTCGAGTAAAAATTTAATCCAGTTTGGTCGAATTCAGAAGTTGTTTAAAAAAATAGAAACTACTTTAATTAAAATTATATCGTGAATATCAAAAACCAATACCTACTTGTGCTACCACTTATTACAAAACGAATAAAGGCTAAAACGGATATTAAATTGATTTCTTATCTGATTCTCGTTATTAGTCATGAAGATAACAATAATAGCACCTAGTTCAAAATTCATAGAAATAATAAGCTCTGAATATACAGGCTGTTCAGTTAACCCTTTCCCTGGTTAGGTTCGGTGATGCACAGGATGCTCCCCAAAGGAGAGGGACGACCGCAGTGTGGAGCACTTGCATGACGCCATAGGCATTGATAGCGTTAAGTAAGTTAAGTAAGTTCATCTCAATTTAAAATACGTCAAATTATGCTACTTATTTAATTTTGTGGCATTCAAATATTTACAATTGTATTTTTTCTGTGTAAATGTGTAAGGAAAATAAAGGTATGGCTACGTTTGGGAAGTCAATTCGAGTGTTTTTCATTAGGTTATGGCACCAAGTCTCTAAAACCATTTTTCAGTTGATTTTTTACAAAGAAAAATCCAATTTACGTAAGTACATTATATTATTTTATCAAAAAAATCCCTGCTGACGTACTTATAAAAATTACAAAAAAATGACAAACGCCTTACTACACCACTGCCTAGTGGCATTGACCTTATTGTAGGAGTACTATTTACACTACGCTAATATTTAGACACGCAATAATGCATTTTCTCTCTGGTTTTTTTTACTTTTTCTTCGAATTCCTTGATTTGAAAAATAAAACAACAGTCAGATAGTAGGTATACTAATTAATAGATACGAATACATAGTATACGGAAAATGTAATGTTAATTAACTATCTTATCTGTGATTCAATGATAGATACCAAAATATGCTCAGATTTTAGCTATAAAATGTTCATTAAGATAGTGCCAGTCAGTTTTAGATACCAAGCCGCAGCAAAGGTAAGTGTTCCACAATAATTTACTTCTAGTAGTTGTGTCCATAGCTATAAATAGATCTATGCGAAATTGATCTAATTCTGCAAATCTAATTTTGCATGGCTTCTGAGGGTATTTTCGTGATGTTGAATAGCCTATAGCCTTCCTCAAGAAATTAGCTATCCAATACAGGAATAATTTTTCAAATCCGACTGGTACTTTCAGAGATTAGCGCGTTCAAACAAACAAACAAACAAACAAACAAACTCTTCCGCTTTATTATAATAGTATAGATATAGATAGATAATACTTTTTTTCTTAGATGAAATACGCACTCGCAATCGCCGCCGCATTGGCCGTTGTCGCTGTTATCTGCGACTCTTCAATCATCAAGGCTGACACCAGGGCTAACCTCAATGTTGGCTACGTGGCAGCCGGAGACAGGCAATTATACTCGTAAGAATTATTAAAATTTATATTTTATTTGAAAAATCATTATTTACTAGTGAACGGCCGCGGCTTCGTTCGCGTGTAGGTACTACTATTTTTTTGTCCCACGGGAACCATACATTTTTCCGGGATAAAAAGTAGCCTATGTTTTATTCCAGAACCTAAACTATCTACATTACAAACTTCATCAAAATCGGCTTAGCAGCTATAGGGATACGTGATAATAAACATTCACACTCACAGCCAGCCGGACTTGGTAGGTACGGACGGGTTTTCGCTTTTACCTATAATAACCTGTCGACCTTACAGACAATAATTTTTTTTTTTTATCCTTCTTTTTGCAGCACCTACGTCAATAGGTACGCAGGAGCCGCCAACACCATTCAATCCCAGGACTTGATCTGGCGCGGCAACACCACTAACAGGATCACCGCAATCCAGGCCAACGAAGTCGGAGCGACTCAAAATGCTACAGTTCTCATCAGATCTGGTGGTATCGGCTCTAACAACGTCACTCTTGGTTTCATCTCCGCTACAGGCAGGGGCTTCTACTACTTCGTCCAAATCTTCGGCCGTTAAACTTGACCACATTAGCATTAGACTTAAAATCCTTTTCACATTATATTTTCCTTTAGACTCAACAAAACCTCATAAAAATAGTTTCAAGTTCTGTTAAAGCTCTTTCCACATTAAATAGCGTAGTTCTGAGAAAATTCATAATTAATACAATAGATAATAAACATCAACTCATATTAAATGGTTGTTTTAGTTTTGATGTGTCAACGAAAGAACGGAGGAAAATTGTGCGAAATATTGCCAATTTAAAGACTGGTTCGGCTAGAAAGCATGCTCAATGGCAGCCAACATTGTATGATGATTACTCCTATTCAGATTTCAAATTTGTTTCCCAGAGTTTTTAAATGTAGTCTGAAATGGTGAGACTGAGTTAGGTGACAATCTAGGACTAAAAATGGACATAGATTTTCGTAGGGTGGATACTGACCGGTGTGTTAAGTAAGTGTTAATTTGAAATCAAAATTATGCATTCACAATGAAATAGAATAAAAACCGGTCAAGTGCGAGTAAAACTCGTACGCCGAGGGTTCCGTACCTACCCATTATACCCATTATGTTATTGTAGCCCGCTTATTTGTATGAGCGCCCATTTAACTCAGAGGACAATCTTAATTGGCGTCAACTATGTATGTATGGGAACACCCTTTAATTTTCAACTTTTTTAATTTTTTGGAATTTTTCCTTTATTTGTGCTATAAGACCTTGCTTTTTGCCAAATTTCGTGATTCTAGGTCAACGGGAACTACCATTTAGGTTTTCAACCCAAAACCTCTAGGGTACTTCCGGTTGACCTAGAATTGTCAAATTTGGTTACAAGCAAGGTCTTACAGCACAAGTAAAGGAAAAATTCCGAAAAATAAAAAAAATTGATAATTAAGGTAAGTTTTGGTACTTACAAGTTTTCACGAAAACCTAAATTTGCCTATATCTTTTTATAGTGTTGACTCAGGACCTTGATTTTTATATTTACAATAGGGACTATAGACCTCAGTATATGGTATAAATTTCAACTTGCTAGCTCCACCCGTTCCTGAGATAATCGATGGTGACACACGGACAGACGGACGGACAGACGGACAGACGGACAGACGGACAAGAAAGTGATCTTATAAGGGTTCCTTTTTTTACCTTTTAAGGTACGGAACCCTAAAAATGTAATGTGACCATTATTTCAATAGTCGTGAGAGTTCAAACAAACTACCTTGAAGCACCAATGTGGCCGGAGTAGGGTATTAGCTTATCAAACATTCACAGACCTCAAACATTATACGACCAATAACTTTCCTAAATACTTCCTCAGAGACCCGGGATTTATTTTTGACGAATTTATGTGACGTTTCATACGACTTCCGGAACGGAGTCAGAAGCATAGAATAGATAATATTACTACGTATAGAATGGCCACTGCCCCCCCCCCCCCCGGGTACATATGAAAAGTCCGAAAACCGAAATGCCGATCCTTGAAATGCCGATGCTTGAAATAGCGAATGCTCGTAAAGTATAATGCTTAAAATGTAGAAGTTTTAAATGTAGAATGCTTAAAAGTCAGAATGCTCGAAATGCCGAAAGCCAAAATACCGAAGCTTAAAACAACGAAGCTTAAAATGCCGAAGCTCAAAATTTAGAATGCTTGAAATATAAAAGCTTGAAACCAGTAATGCTCGAAATAATTATGATGGTGTAAAATTTTTTTTTTGTCTATACTAATATTATTAAGAGGTAAAGTGTGTTTGTATGTAGGAGGTTATCTCAAAAACTACTCATCTGATTTAAAAAATTCTTTCACTTGTATTTAGAATGAACTTTTAGGTTGAACATAGTTTTTATGTTATGTAGGTACCTCGCGGACAACGCCGCGGGCAGAAGCTAGTTTTAAATACTAAAGAAGTCAGTACCTATGTATGTTTGTCCGAACGTATCGCCGTAACTACTGAACCGATTTTGCTGAAATTCGGCATGTAAAAAGCTTAGGTTCCGAAATAATAAATAAGCTATACTATTTTACATAAATCAACTCCTAAGGGGGTGAAAAAGGGTGGTAAACCTTTTGTCTAAAATTTCATTCCTTGGTTCGATTCGCTCAAATCTCGGTACAATTTAACTTAGAAAAAAATAGGTACCTACCCACCTATCTATTTATTATTATTACCTATTATTATTTTTCAAATAACCCCTAGCTAGGGGGTGTGCTAGGGAGCTTTAAAGTTTGCATAGATTTTTTTTATTTTGTAGCATTCACACAAATCTCGGTTTAAATAAACTTTAAAATGAATAATGATGACAGATATATTTTATTTTTACAAAACTACCCCTAGGGGATGTGCAATAGAGTCCTGAACTTTGTATGGAAAAAGTATTTCCTGGTTTGATTCACACAAAACTTGGCATAAATAAACTTTGAAGTACTTACTTAAATAATGAAACACTATTTTATTTTACAAAACTACCCCTAGGGGGTGTGCAATAGACTCAGTGGTTCGATTCACTCACAAAATCGTAATGTAGGTAAATAATGAAACGCAATGCTATGCTTTCCTTCCGGAGAAAAGATTTTGTATCATTTTATTCATAAGTCTACCCGAGCGAAGCCGGGGCGGGCCCCTTTAGTTTAGTATAATAACAACAATGTAGGTATTATACCTACCTAGTAACTTGTAAGTTATGTTAACAAATAAAGTTATTTAATTTGATTTGATTTGAAAAACACACCTACAATTTCCTTGGCAGACAGTTAGTAGCAGGCATGACGCTTGCTCACGTAAAGAAGTAGGCGTTTCCAAACAAAATTAAATAATTCAATTCAATTCATTATTGTAATACCAATATAACATTACAGGCCTTACAGATACCTAATTCGTTATAATTAGTTAAAAACTTATTATAATATTCAGCAAACCAAAAAAAAAAAACAATATTACACCTACTGAAAATAATAAAAATAATGGAAAGTACCTACCAACCAACTTAACACAATAATTACCTACCTACCTAAACTATAAATTGCGTAATTACTAAACATTACTAATGAGATGATAGATAGAATAGGTACAATTAAAACCTACACTAAAAATTGCATTTACACTGCTACCTAGGGGAGGCTGGGGTCAATTGAAATATTTTTTGATAAAATCACTAAATCAAAAAAAAAAAATACTGAGGAGTTCTGTTGAACAGCTTCTGACTCCATCATCAGATCAGGGGGTCTAAAGTGGCCACTTTTGATGAAAAATCAGATGTTTCATAGATGCTTCATCTATGAAACATCTGATGAAAGATCAAATGCTTCATAAATGCTTCATATATGCTTCATATATGAAGCATCGATGCTTCATCAATGCTTCATATATGCTTCATATATGAAGCATCAATGAAACATCTATGAAACATCTATGAAGCATCTCACAAAACATCTTTTTTGACAGATCTATGTGCGAGGTTTTTTCTTTTTTTTTCTTCTTTATTTTGGCTTCGCACGGGTTTTGCATTCAGCCATCCGTTTTCCATTCAACCTATATTTTACTTACTTACTTACTTACTGCTGTGGCGCAACGACCCGAAGTGGATCTTGGCCTCCGACACTAAAGACCGCCAGAAATCCCTGTCCAACGCCGTTTGAGTCCAGTCGACGGCCCCGAGTTCATTGAGATCTTTTTGAACCTCGTCGATCCATATTTACTTTCTAAAAATAAATTTAATCTCGCACATGGGTTTTTGGCGGGAATTTGAGAAGTCATGATTTCGTTTTGTTTTATTTTCCAAAACTTGTGTTTCTTCGAATGTTAATGTGTAATGATGGTGGATTATTAACCGTTATGTGTTCGTGAATGTGCATAAGTGTGGGCAAGTGAAACAAAATTGAATAGCATTGCTTTTTGACTTCTCCCAAAAAGTCCGTGTTGATGTTTCAGTAAAGCCCCACCATCTTTACTGAGGCCAAGGGGAGGGGTGGAATATTATATTTATGTAGGTATATTATGTAGGTATTTGTATATCTTATTTATCTATAAACTTGAAGAATATTAATTACTTGACACTGGCTGAATGCACAAGCCGTGCGAAGCCAAAATAAAGAAGAAGAAAAAAAGAAAAAACCTCGCATATAGATCTGTCAAAAAAGATGTTTTGTGAGATGCTTCATAGATGTTTCATTGATGCTTCATATATGAAGCATATATGAAGCATCGATGAAGCATCGATGCTTCATATATCGACGGCCCCACCGAATAAACGTGCAAAGGCTCTTGCCGTAATATTTTTTTTTTCGATTTTTGGATTTATCGGCTTAAAATACACCTTCTCAATTTTTTTTAGATTTTTTTACCAATTAATATTGAATTTATTGTATTCCCAATTTTTATTCTACGGAAAATAAAAACACCAAACTCACACGAATATTGCAATAATGTGATTGGCACACCGTCAACTCTCATACATTTCATGCAAACTTACTTTGGAATACTATGCGTCGGAAATTAAAATTTGTAAAACAATTTTGCACTTTTAATATGCATCGTTAATTACAAGAATAACCGTGCAACTATCTAATAATAAACATTGCCAAATCCTAATGTCCACAGTAAAACAGGGCAATAACAAGATACACTTTTAGGTAATTACATATTTTCCCACGAATAATAGTGCAAACATTGAATACGAACAGCCAGCAAAGTTTAGTTACCAGAATAAACGTGTAAAAGGGGTTTTTTATTAATTTCTCGTAAACTATCAATATTTTCGTAATATTTTTTTGGAAGAAATAAAGGTTGTTTTTTTGTCTTTAATTTGGTAGAACATTATATTGACGTAAATCTAACCAATAATGAGTTATTCGTTTTTAGGCTCTCCTGTAAAGTTACTGTTTTGACTTTGCACGTTTATTCGGTGGGACCGTCGATATGAAGCATATATGAAGCATTTATGAAGCATTTGATGAAAAATCAGATGTTTCATAGATGAAGCATCTATGAAACATCTGATTTTTCATCAAAAGTGGCCACTTTAGACCCCCAGCTTAATGTTACCATCATATTGCATTGTCACTGATATCCTATCAAGTTTTAAAAAAATAAGTACCCGAATCGCGTGTGCCTTTAAAATATGAACAGTTACCTCAATTTTTCCAAGATCCCATCATCAGATCCTGACTTGATGATCAAAAGGAACATTGGAAAAGTGTACCCTTTCAAACAAAAAAAGAATCTTTGAAATCGGTCGAGGCGTCTTCGAGTAACCGGTACCGGTAACATACACAAAAACACAAAGAAAAAGATTCCGACGAATTGAGAACCTCCTCCTTTTTTTTAAAGTACTAAAAAATACAATAATTTATGTAAGTACTTATTTCGATCATTTTCGATGTTTTAGTCATTCGGCATTTGGAACTTATGCTTATTGAGCATTCTGCTTTGTAAACGTTCGGCAATTCAAACTTTCGGCATTTCGAGCATTCTGACTTTTAGCTTTCGACCTTACAAACTTCTATCTTTCAAGCTTTCTACATTTCAACCGTTCTACATATCAAATTTCGCTATTTTAAGCATCGGCATTTCAAGGATCGGCATTTCGGTTTTCGGACTTTTCATATGTACCCCCCCCCCCCCCCCCCCCACCAATCGGCGCTTCCTCACCGCGCGAGCGAATTTGAGCTGGCGAGGGGCTGACTTTGAGCTAGGGACGAGCCACGCGCGTAGACGCGACGAAAAGACCGAGACCACAGAGTGTAGGTACAGTAATTATTCATACGGCGACAACATTACTTCACGTACAAAAATGACTAGTGTCTGTGTAAATAGGTAGTTAGACGCCAAAGACGGTCACAAGTCACGATGTTTTCCTTCACCGTTTCGAGATCGTATGCGCATATAAATTTTCCTAAAAGAAACATCAATGATGAACGGACGGGATTCGAACCCACGACCTTCGGATCGAAAGTCGAGACACTATTTCACTCGAACAATACGACTCTTCTTCTTCGTTTGTATGAGCAAGTGACCAACTCTTGTGACGGAGTTTTTAGGCCGCCTAAAGGCCTCCGTCATTGCTCAACGATATAGCCGGGACCGACAATTAACGTGCCCTCCGAAGCACGGAAGTGCTCAGCTCGTAATACCACTTGCGGTCACCCATCCTAAAAGTGACCTCGCACAACTCTGCTTAAGGCGCATATAGGACCTGATTGGTCTTCTTTGGAGGCATTCTCCTCATAGAGAAATCAGTTTTGTGTGCTCAAAAAAATATATGTCATTCTTTGACCTTTTATCTGCAAATTGCAAATACGAAAAAGTTCTACCTGTTTATTTACTATGTGAAAAAAAATAACAAAGTGTAGCTGTTTTCGACTTTTGATTCGATTCAACCTCTAAACGACATAAAATTTTGACATTTTTTTTTCACTAAAATGTGCGCAAAGACTTTACCTTCAAATTACAAATATGATTTTGTGCTGCGACGGTTTTTCTCGTGGCAATTAATTATTTTCAATTTTCCGAATAAATAGTGGGCGTTACGGTTGCGCGGGCGACGGGCGGCAGAGTATCGCTGACTGTCGTACGGGGAGGTTGTGTTCGTCTGCCTTGCACTTACCTTTTTTGCTTGTCGGCTTATTAATATTGTATGCTATTCGCACAGAGACGATTTATTTAGTATTACTTATAAGTTATCCACGCATGGACGTTTTATTAAGTGTTTTAATTAAAATTTATTCGCGCATGGACGCTATAATTAGTGTTTTAATTAAAAGTTATTCGCGCATGGACGCTTTATTTAGTGTTAGATAATAAGTAAATAAGTTAGTAAATAAGCGTAAAGTAGGTAATAATTTTTAAGTCGCGCATGGACGCTTGTACTATTTTTTTTTGTATTGTGTTGTTGTGTGGTTGTGTGAACTTACGCTACTAGGTACCTATATACCTAGTAGCTTTTGAAAATGCCGAAGATTAGTAACGGGAAGAAAACCAGAGCTCTGAGAGCTCAAAATATGCTAGAAGTAGTGTAAGTAAACACCTACCTACTACCAATTTACTATTTACAATGGTATCAATTGTTGTTGTTTACTACCTACCTACCTATTAGAAATATTATGTAGATTCTCAAGTTTGCATGTTCGTTATTTTAGGAGGTCGCGAAAAAGACAACTTCCCGATAAAGAAAATACTATACCGATTCCAAAAGAAAATGATATCGAGTAAGTAACTACCTACCTATACCTACTACTACTAGATAAGATACCTACTACATAAATAGTTAGGACCTCTCTGGCGCAAGAATAAAAGATAGGTACGTAGGTAGGTACCTACCTACCTAAGAATCAATTCACATTGTAAAACCAATCCGTGCGACGATGGCGCCGCTGCAGTGTAGCTACCTACCTATGGTGTTGTCCTTGTGCTTCAACACTCACCGATTCCTAAGCTCTGCACTCAACTCGCGTGCAGACAGTACCTAGGTAGGAAAGAACAAATGAACGAAGATAGATGTAAACATGTAAACAAGTCCTGAGCCGCCTCCTTCCAATCCGTGAACACATGAAGTGAGTGAAGGTCTTTCTCCACTTCATCCTTCCACCTGTAGGTAGGTATCTGGGTCGGCCGACTGGTCGCCGTCCGATCGGCACTCCTTGGAAATCACGTTTTGCTGCTCGATCCTCCCCCATCCGTAGCACGTGATCAAGGACAAAAGCCGGTGGCGTTCTATTGTGTCGGAGGCCAAGACCCACTTTGGGGTCGACGCGCCAGGATAGTAAGTAGGTAAGTATGTAAACAAGTACCTACCTAATTAGTACCTAGGTAACTAAACTAAGTACCTACTTAGATGCACTTGAGAGTAGGTAATGAATCTGGGTCACCGACGCGACGCGACGACACATCAGAGCGACCCGTATTCTTTACTTCTTATTCATAGACTCATCTGCAGAGTCATTCTGTACAAGACTCACTTCGAATTCACTCAAGTGACCGAGCTCACTAAATACGCAAGAATGTATTGTAGGTGTTTGTAGTAAGATTCAAATTTCGTATTCGAAATTTGAATCCGGTCCGGTCACTTGAGTGAATTCGAAGTGAGTCTAGTACAGAATGACTCTGCTGATCTTACATTATTATTCATTTACAGATGTACAGAGACCGAACAAGTTCAAGTTGAAACTGGAGTGCTAATGCCTATACTAGAACATCATACGGTAAAACATCCATAGTCAAAGTCAAAAATATTTTATTCAATTCGAAAACATAGGTACCACCTACTTACGATTACCTTGCTTTGTCTTACAAGCAATCTGGGTGAATGGGCAAAAACGGTATGGCCGGCCTCATACGTTCGGTTTCCTGATTCGGTTTCCGAATTCGGAATGCACGCATTCAATACAAATTATTCTACATGCCGCACCCGTTCTTATTTTTTCCGAACGGAAAAAAACTTGACGTTCATTTCGAAAACAAACCATGCGTACAGGTCATACGAACTAAAATTGAACGTCTGCGCAAAAAAAACGAATTCGGAAAACGTATACGGAAAACGTGCGTATGCGGCCGGCCTAAGTAGGTAGGTAGGTACCTAGAGACTTTTTTCATCTTGTAGAAATCGAAATAAGCCTACATGAAAAAAAGGTATGAAATTGGTTTTGAAATGTAAAGGAGAATGGGAAAAAACGGTATAGAGCCTTTTTTATATAGATATTCATGAAACAGTTTTGATAAGTTTTGACATTGACATACCTATTACTATTTATTTTGTTAAAATATTTCGTTTTGCATAAACATTAGTCCGGTCAAAAAAATATACATCCACCCATGCAAAAATTCCCAGAAAGCTGAAAATTGGTAGGAATGTTAGGAACACGAACACCATTGTAAACAAATTGTGAAAATCCATCGACAGAGATTAGCTAATAATACTACGTATGGCCACTGGCATCGCCCCCCCAACCAATCAGGGCTTCCTCACCGCGCGTCCGAATTTGGGCTGGCGAGGGACTGACTTTGAGCTAGGGATGCGCCCCGCACGCACTGATAACCTTACCTACACGGTGACAACACTGACAACCTTACTTCACGCACATAATTGCGCGCGTACAAAAATGACATTGTGTAGTGAGTGTCTGTGTAATAGGTATTACACAGACACTGTCTGTGTAATACCTATTACACAGACACTCACTACACAATGTAAGTTAGACGCCGCTTTTGCATAGATTTCGTCGAGTGTCCGGGGTGTGCTATCGATCCCATGTATGCAAAATTTTTATTCAAGGTCAAAGTTGTCAAAAATCGGTTTTTAGATTTTTCAGCCAAACTGCTAGTTTTATCGTAAAATCAGTTTAGACCGAAGTGTGATCATGCTTTCTCCACGTCATCTTTTCTCCACAAAATTTGCCCAGATTTTCACATTTCTTTTTCCTTAGATTCACCATTTCTGAGTTATCGCGATTTAAAAATCCAAAAAAACTTATTTTTGACAACTTTGACCTAATAAAACCTGATAAAAAGTTTTGCATACTTGGGATCGATGGGGACTTTTCACAGTTTGTTGACAATGGTGTTTCTAACATTCAGGGTAATTTTCAGCTTTCTGTGAATGTGTGCAAGGGTACTACTATTTCGCGGGCTATTTTGACCAGACTAATCAATATTTATAAGTGCACTTTGGAGGGCACTCTATAATCGATACTGAAGCCGAAACTCTAATTTTTTTTATTCATGTCTGTCTGTCTGTTTGTATCTTGGCCGCGCATCACGTCGAAACTACTGAATGGATTTAAATGAAACTTAGCATGATTTGAGTGCATTCTATGAGGTATAATATAGGATACTTTTTATCCCGAAATTCAACACGGTTTCCTTGGGAGAGGGGATGAAAGTCAAAATGAGTATCTGGTTGTAATTCATTAACGCGTTGTCCGATTTTATTGACTCTTTTTTGTTAGAAAGTAGGTACTTAAAATATTGTCCTGTAAAAATTTCAAAGTCATGATCTGATGGAGTCAGGAGCTGTTCAACAGAACTCCTCAATAAAAGGCCGATTGAGTTGAAACTTTTTTTTTTTTTTTTTTTTTATACTACTAAGGTAGCAGACAAGCATACGGCCCACCTGATGGTAAGCGGTTACCGTAGCCTATGGACGCCTGTGATACCAGAGGAATCACACTCGCGCTGCTGACCCTTTTAAGAATTTCAAAACGCCCTAAATAAACTAGGAATATAATAAAATGGTGACAGCAAGCTGATCTGATGATGGAGTCAGGACCTGTTCCATGGAACTCTTTAGTGATTATGGGTATCAAATGAAAGAGCTTAATGAGTGAAACACAATGCTGATAATGATGATGAAGTCAGGACCTTCATGGAACTTTTTGGTGATATGGATATGGATTTTCTCTCTTCCATTCTTCTCTCCTTCCAAGCTTCTCTGCTTCTCTTTATACATGCTTCTCTCCATTTAGGTATGCTTAAAGCAATACGAAATTTGCCGGGTCAGCTAGTGACAAATAAATACCTAGCCTACGATTTTATATGTTACAGCTGAATCCAATGACAATATTACCAGAAAAACCAGTTGAAGATGTAGTACCAGAAGAACCAATTGAAGATGACTTCGAAATAGAGGTAGCTACTACCTATCATGGTACATTATTATTATAATGACTCAAATACAAATACAGGCTCACGACTGTAATCCCCCGGCACGGCAGATATCTCTTCGGATAATAATGACTCATATTTCCAAGTTTGTAGAATTGGTAGAAATCGAGGGGAGATTTTTTATTCTTTTTTCGCTTCCCTTTGCTTTCATTAACTTATTCTATTAAACGAGCAATATTTGTTTGTTTGTTTATTTTGTACTTACGTTCTCGAAAACGGCTCTAACGATTTCGATGAAATTTGTGGTACAGCGGTTTACGGGGGCGAAGAACCGATCTAGCTAGGTCTCATATCTGGGAAAATTCGTTTCCTCGGCATTTTCACGCAAAAAGATTTACAAGTGCAATGTGGTTCGTAATTAAACTACCAGATGGCGTTAGTTGGTTGCCAATATTCCAAAATGTTTAAAATAAGTAAAATTAGCATTTGTGTTATAGATGGCGTTAGTAGGTGGTGGCTAGCTTTCCAACCTAGCTTTTTTTAAATAACTCATTTTTCTTTTTCTTTTTTCTTTATTTTCACCCGAGCAGAGCTCTGTCGCCCAGATATTAATCTTTTTAACTTTGATTGTTGCAGGCAGAGTCCACAGAATCACAATATGCGTCTACACCTATAGGTAGACGCATATTAGATATAAACCATTTTTATGGAAAAATAAAAGAAATTTCCAATCATGGCCCTTTAAATTGTGGTCTTGGCTGTGTTGACATAGTGGGCGAGAAACAGATAGGATTACGATCCAAATTCACACTGCAATGCAAAATGTGCAAACTGAAATTTTATGTAGAGAACGATCCTCCTAACGATTTGGATATAAATCGCCGGGCTGTTGCGGGTGCAATTTCGATTGGGTGTGGCCATGCACAACTTGAAGAGTTGTCCGCAGCATTGGATTTGCCACTGATGTCGTCAAATTTATACCAAGACTGTCACGGCCAATTGTCGGAAAAATGGGAGAAGATAGCGTTTGAATCAATGAATGAAGCTGCTGAAGAAGAAAGGAATCATGCTATCGCCGAAGGACGAGTAGACAAAGAAGGCATACCAATTATCGATGTAATAGTAGATGGGTGCTGGAGTAAGAGAACCTATAAAAAAAATTACTCCGCACTCTCCGGAGCAGCTGCAATAATTGGGAAGAAAACTGGAAAAATACTCTTTTTAGGAGTAAAAAACAAATACTGTTGCATCTGCTTACAAGCTGAAAAAAAAAACTGTGACCCAAAAGAGCATGTTTGTTACAAAAACTACTCTGGGTCTTCGACTGGAATGGAATCAGCGATACTTCTGGAAGGTTTTAAAAGATCCATTGAGATGCATCATCTCATTTATGGTCGGATGGTTTCAGACGGAGACTCAAGTACGTACTCAAAATTACTACAAAGTCGACCGTACCCACATGTTACAATTCAAAAAATAGAATGTCGCAATCACATTTTAAGAAACTTTTGTAACAAAATTGAGCATTTGAAGACTGATACGAAATACCCTTTGCGTTTCAGAAAATGTATAAACCAATCTAAGATTATGATTATGAGGAAAACAATTCGCATGGCAATACAAAGGTACACATCAGATTCCGAATCCGTAAAAAATGCGAATGTAGAACTGCTTTATAATGACATTCTATTAGCTCATTTACATGCCTTTGACGACCATAGCAGGTGTAAATCATACTTTTGTTCAAAAGAACCTTCAGCGGAAGCTACCAACAATGATTTATTTACAAGTTCCTTGTGGAGTCGAATTTGTCTACTACTGTCCAATGTTGCTTCTCATTCACCAAGCTTAATACACGATGTTGACAGCAACGCCGTAGAACGCTACAATAGTATTGTAGCAAAGTTCGTGGGCGGTAAACGCATAAATTTTAGTCGAAAAGGATCATATCAAACGAGGTGCCAAGCTGCAGCGGTGTCGTTCAATACCCAAAAAGTAGTATCTTCAGTTTATAAGTCTATTGTGAGAAGTAGTCCAAGAGGCAAGATTCGTATTTTAGAAGAAAGACGGTTGAGAAAATCTAAATTGATGGCAAAATATTCAAGAAAAAAGAAAAGGTTATTTCAAAAAGGACAGGACTCAGATTACGGGGAAAAATGTGTAAAGCCAGATATGTTGGCTGACATGTACGAAAGAGAAAAAAACACTTTTCTTAACAATTTAGGAAAAACTGAAGAAGAAAGGAACAAAATTCAGAAAGAAACAGTCCTACAAAGTGGATCTAGTGAATGGATGGAGGTTAGAAGAAACATGCTAACCGCATCCAATTTTGGCAAGGTAATCAAGAGAAGAATGGACGTGAGTTGCACAAACCTCGTTAAAAATTTACTCTACAAAAGTAATTTAAATAACGTGCAGTCAATAAAACATGGGCGTGATCATGAAAAATTAGCTATAAATCAACTAGCTAAGCAAGAGAATGTAGAAATAAAGGCTTGTGGTTTATTTATAGACGAAGACATTCCATACCTTGGAGCTACTCCGGATGGAATTATCGATGAAGATACAATTGTCGAAGTGAAATGCCCAATCACAGCTATAAAATTTGGGTTTGACGAGGCCGTAAACCAAAAAAAGATAACATTTTACAAAAAGAAAAATAATAAATTAGAAATTAATAAAAACCACGATTGGTTCTTCCAAATTCAAGGGCAGCTACACATTACAAAAGCATCCAAATGTCTTTTCGGAATATGGCACGGAGAAAATAACCGAGTCATTACCGAAATAATTAAAAGGGATGATACTTTTTGGGAAAAAGTTATGAAGGAAAAATTAAAGACATTTTACATAGATTGTATTCTGCCAGAATTGGTGGATCCAAGACATTCTAGGTCGATGCCATTGAGAGACCCAAATTATATTTTAAGATCTATTGAAGTCAAACAGAAGAAAAATCAGCTGAAAGAAAATAAGTTGATTGAGATGTCTAATAAAGATAAACAGATAGAAGTGGAAATGATGGAAGATGAATTGACAGTGACAACTAATAACATCAATATACAAGAGGAAAAGATGGAAAATGAATCGACAGTGACAACTAAAAACATAGATAAACAAATTGAGCAGGAAAATATGGAAGAAGAAATGATAACTACAAATATAGATCAAAAGATAGAAGAAGAACTGACATGGATAGACACTGAAATGACAACTACAAAAATGGATCTAAAGACAGAAGAAGAAAAGATGGAAGAAGAAATGACATGGATGGACACTGAAAGTGAAACAGAAGAACCACTAGTTAAAAACCGAGACACCGAAAATGAAACAGATATAGACGTCTCGCAAATACTACGCGAAAGGCAATTAAACTTTTTAGAATTTTAAAATGATAGTTTTTTTTACTTTAGTTGCCTTTTCTTCTCTAGCTTAGTAGTCCGGTCAAAAAATAATAATAGCCCGAAAAATAGAGGTAAAAATAGGATGAAATTCCCAGAAAGCTGAAAAGCCTATGCCGGAAAGTGGTGCCTTTTTTGTTTCGCGCGGCCATCAACCAAACATTAAAATATAATCTCCTATGAGTATAACAAACAATATTTATTGTGAGAACAGTATACAGCTTCACTCAGTCAGGACCGAGTTATACAGGCTACAGGGTGAGTTTTTCAAGAGTACCTCTAGGGCCAAATCTGAAACTATTAGCAATAGCGAAAAACACTCAAAGGAGTCTCATAAGCGATTGTGATTGAAAGTAAAACTGCATCATTAGATTTTAAAAATAAGAATTTTCGTGGCCGGGAATCGAACCCGTTGAATATTAAAAAAAAAACTTTCTGTATTATTGTACCATCCGATAGTGTAGATGATAAGGATCAACTTCTAAGAAGAAACTGTATGCGCCAAACTAATGGAAAGTGTTGATTTATAATGAACTGATTAAAACTTTTAGTGTTTCGTAGATTACCTATAACTTTTTTTTTATTAGTTTGTCGGATGTAGTTTCTTCTCAGCAATTGATTCTAATCACTTACAATAACGGATGGTATAATAATATAAAAAGTATATTTTTTTTTCAACCAACAGGTTCGATTCCTGGCCAGGAAAATGATTATTTTTAAAATGTAATGATGCAGTTTTACTTTTTTTCAAAATCGCTTATGAGACTCTTTTGAGTGTTTTTCGCTATTGGTAATAATTTCAGATTTGCCCCTAGAGACACTATTGAAAAACTCACCCTGTATAACTCGGTCCTGACTGAGTGAAGCTGTATAATGTTCTCACAATATTGTTTGCTATACTCCTAAGAGTTTATATTTTGATGTGTGGTTGATGGCCGCACGATATAAAAAAGGCACCAACCTCCCATACAAAATAGGCATGGCCATTTGGTAGGAATATTAGGAACACCGTTTTCAACAAACTGCGCAAAATTCCCATCCATCTCATCTACCTATGCTAAAAATTTTATTCAAGGTCAAAGTTCTCAAAAATCTGTTTTTTTTATTTTTCAGCGAAACGGTTAAAACACTACCTATAACAGTAACTATAACCGTAATTTTGTCTCTTGGTCCAGTATTCCCTTTCTCCTTTAGCTTAGAGGTTTTGATTCGAAATCATGTGTGTAGTGTCTGTGTTAGGTAGTTAGAACGCGGTTTTTGTATAGGAATTCAGTGGAGTGTCCGGGGTGTGTCTTTAGGTACATTCAGACATCCATACATCCTCATAAACTTAATATATGATCAAACGAACTTCTAAGTGAAGTTCGATCATTATTATATATGAGTTGCATCATTAGAATATATATTAGGAATTGCGTTGGAGTGTTGTGATTGTACAAAGTAGGTTATGTACATATTTCAGGTACCTACCACAAAAAACGTGAATTTACGAAGCATCATCATCATTATTCATCGTCATCATCATCATCATCATCATCATCATCATCATCATCATCATCATCATCATCATCATCATCATCATCATCATCATCATCATCATCATCATCATCATCATCATCATCATCATCACCACCGACACCACCACCACCACCACCACCACCACCACCACCACCAGCATCATCCATCATCCATCAATTATCATCAATTTTTTGAGGAAAATTCATGATTCTCCCAAAGTTTGCTCGCAGTAATTCGTCGTCGAAACACCACACCGGCCAGTGGAATGACGAAATGCCGTAAGTAAACTAAACCTAAGCTAATTATTACGAAACAGAAATACCTAGTTGCGATTTGCTATTATAAAACACGCAGAAATACACAAATTTTAGCGTTTCAAAACCGTATGTTGTTTCAGCGCAATAGACTCAAATCTGTAAATGTTATGTATTTAAAACCTCAATTGAATATTAATCTTACTTAAATTTTCGAAAATATTAAAATCAGAGCTTTAAATCAATTCCAAACAAACGAAAACAAATTCCCCAAATCAGCGCAGCGCCGAAGTAAATTATATCCAAGTTTTCAAATTTTCTATCTGTGTATTTATTATGTTAAATACCTATGTATTTATTTAAAAAGTATTTACTTATCTCAATAGATTAGAAATTAAAACACCCAAACCTCAAACAGATAGTTGCAAATAGGGAAAATCGGTACCTAACTAGATAGCACGCCTAAGCTAATAGGTACATAACGAAACAGAAATACCAAGTTGCGATTTGCTATTATAAAACACGCAGGAATACACAAATTTTAGCATTTCAAAACCGTATGTTATTTCAGCGCAATAGACTCAAATCTGTAAATGTTATGTATTTAATACCTCAATTGAATATTAATCTTACTTAAATTTTCGAAAATATTAAAATCAGAGCTTTATATCAATTCCATATTTTAGAAAACAAATTCCCCAAATCAGCGCAGCGCCAAAGTAAATTATATCCAAGTTTTCAAATTTTCTATCTGTGTCTTTATTATGTTAAATACCTATGTACCTATTTATTTTAAAAGTATTTACTTATCTCGATAGATTAGAAATTAAAACATCCAAACCTCAAATAGATAGTTGCAAATAGGTAAAATCAGTAACTAGATAGCACGCCTACGCTAATAACGAAACAGAAATACCAAGTTGCGATTTGACACGCAGACATCGCACGTCCTCACGTTGGCTCTGCAGATCATGTAAAAATGTATCCCGTAATGGGAATCGAACCCGCATCTCTCGCGTCAGCATTCGTTTACCATTCCACGGATGTCTTCAATTGCAGTTTAGGTTACGCGCGTAAACTATTTCGCGGCCGGCGCGGAACCGCGTGGAAGGTGCGGGTGGTGCGGGGCCGCAATAGTAGCCACACCCATTCGCTCAAGGTCATCGGCTGGTATAAGCACCTTAACTTCAACGATCAGTCAAGAACGTCCAAGCAAGCCATGCCACGAGCGCTTCAACTCTACTAATTAATGATTTAATGATAACACGATTTGCTTTCTACATCAAGCTACAAATTAATAACGAAACATTAAAGCTTAAGATAATTTCTGAAACGCATTTAAACTGGCTGTATTCCAACGCATGAATCACTAAGTTGAGTCGGAAGATTTGTAACAATTTAATATTATGTACCGTAATGTTCATTGCGAAATAGACCTTAATTACTTCGCTTTAAGTACCATTTAGAATAACTACGCCATTTGGAGCTAAAATGCTTCTTTATTTTTTAAAAAGTTTCAGACTGAAGGTTGACGAAATAATATTTTTATTGAGCCATTTGTCTTATAGAGTTACCATTTGTGAAACTGTTTGTAGTAAGGGTTTTTTTCATGATTTCGAAATAAAGGATTGATAAGTTACCTACGTCCTTATAAAGTTACTTGGGTAAAAGTAACCAATAACACAAACAGATGGCAGCAGGCTGATTGTCTAACTTGTCTCAAACCTCAAATTGGTCTCAAACTGTCAAAACGATCGCGTAGATATCTTTTGTCGCGTTCAGTCTCGTTGAGAAAAGACAGGCTTTTTTTCGCAATACATATCCGCATTATATTATGTATGCAAACTCCATACCACAACCATGGACGTATACAAGGGGGGAGGTTAGGGGTCCCTCCCAGCAAGTATTTGTCGAAGGGATTTTTTAAAGTTCGAGGGAAAACTAGTCAATCTTTGTATTTTCTAACCCTTGCCCCCCCTCTCCCCTCTTAGCAAAGCTATAGCTCCCAGACTGACCACAACGATCGTCGCTTAAACGCTCTATCCATCTTCGATAGTATTGTGAGTACCTACTATGGCCTCTAGGCAGTTAGTTCTTTTTGTAAGCAAAATGATACAGCTGTAGATGGCGCTCATCGATGTTATAATCGATAGTATGGTCATATCATGATTTTCAACTCTGGCGACAAAGGTTCCGTGGCCGAATTGGTAAAGGCACTCCGGCTAAAGTAGGATCGCTTGTATCATTGCGTGTTCGAATCCCGTCGGAATTGAAAATTTTGATAAGATTTTTCATTTCCAAATGTAAAGACCTAAGTGTGGTTTAACACTATAACAAATAAAAATTATAAAATGATACAGGGTGGTCTCATCCAAAATTAAACTGATTCGTTTAAAGCAAATCACTCAGAAGCTTAGCACCGGCACCGTTACGAGTACTTAGAGTGAGGAGATTAGGTTTCATTGACAGTACACGATGATTCACGAACCTGGCTGTTCGCCAAAGTGGAGTGCGCTTAAATAGTATTATGCTACTGGCTAATAAAGCCCTTTCAATAATAGCTGAGCCAGCTAGGTTTGTTTCACACCAATTTTATAAATACAAATGTTTGTGGCTCCCCCTATAAATATACGAGTACCTACGAGTATTATGTTAGAAATGAAAAATCTTATAAAAATTTTCAACCTGACGTAATAAGGATTCCGTGGCCGAATTGGTAAGGCACTCCGGCTTAAGGAGGATCGCTTGTATCATTGCGGGTTCGAATCCCGTCGGAATTAAAAATTTTGATAAGATTTTTCATTTCTAATGAAATACCAAAGTGTGGTTTAACACTATAAGAAATAAAAATTAGAGTAAGTATTATGTTTTTTATTTCTATAGAAAAAGCTACTCACAGTAAAACATCTGATAAGACATCGGAAACAATCGAATAAAATTACAAAACGATTGACGAAAAGTCATTTGGAACTGAAAATTACTCATAATTTCAACTTTATCGCAAACAAATAAATATCGATGTCATTTTTAAGAAAAGCAAATTAGTTGCAAGCCGTGCGAGCTGCGCTGATAATGACGTGCACTTCTGTCGCATTCTGTTTTGTGAAATCATACACTGCTGTCGGACATTATTCGGAAAACACGAACATAACCGAGACCATTCTAAAGCTTGAAGTACTGTAAATGGATTTGTATAAGCTGTGTCATCGACTCACGTGACAGTTTGCAAGCCCATCGACGCTTTTAGGAAGCTAACTGGTTTCACCACGATGTCCTCGTTACCCGTCTAATAAATCCCGTGTTAATATATTTTTTGGAAACAAAAAATTAAAAATCTGTTGGTGCACGTACGGGACTCAAACTCATGACCTTTAAATCGAAAGCCAAAGCACTATCCCACTAGGCTAACACGGCTGGCGGAAGTAAGTGCAAAATAAACAATAAGTAAGTTCGTATAAGCAAGTGGCCAACTCTGGTGACCGAGTTTTTAGGCCGCCTAAAGGCCTCCGTCATGGCTTAACTATTTAATAGCCGGGACCGACAATTTATCGTGCCCTCCGAAGCACGGAAGCGCTCAGCTCGTAATGCCACTTGCGGTCACCCATACAAACTGTGACCGCGCACAACGCTGCTTAACTTCAACGATCAATCAAGAACGACTCAGCGAGATACGCCACGAGCGCTTCAAAATAAATAATAGAAAATAAATAGTTAAACAGCCCTTATGAAAACTGTAGTGGGGTCTCATTAGACGCCCTTAAAAAGGTAGAACGTGAGGAAACCGAAGCTTAGTCAGCCCCTCTCGTTCTGTAAATAAGGTTGACCAGAATTATAGGTGCTGAGCAAGTTTCATTTAATCATTGTTTCAGAAAATACAGCGGACACAATATTTTACAGTTTGGGGCCAGCGAAGAAACGTCACATTTCTAAAGCAGTGTCCCAAGGAATTTGTATACTAAACGTAACTGGAAGGTCCACTGAGACAGAAAACGCGGACCGCTTGAGAGATAACAGTTGGGCGGTGTGGTGTGTCTCTTTCTAAAGAGCGGCCATAATTTATGAACTAAACATTGATAATACTTAGTAAATAGCCTGAAATTTAAATGACATGGACACACTACTAATCCAACAATGAGTATAAAAGGGACAAAACTACTACGAAGTCCTCTCAACGAGACCGACAATCCTTATAATCCAGATTGAATTATATAGAACGTTGTATAGTCGTGATAAGGTTCAAAATCCCTTTTATATTAAAGTCGAGTGAATCATTTAGTTACGTTAGTATATAAAATCCTTGGCAGTGTCCACTGGCAAGTAGGTAGCTTCCGCAATTTCTGGCAGAAATCAATTGACGACTGGTTTCCACTGACTGCAAATTTTTCTATTTGCATACACGTGGGACTTGCAGCAAGTTCGGCAAGTCAGTAAAACTTGCAGAAGTCCACTTGCGCGAGCGTTTTTACGTTGGAAGTCGCTTGCGCAAGTCAACTTTTGCAAGATTTATTGCCAGTGGACACTTTGCTTTAGAAAATCTTTGAATCGAATGCAGTCGAATAAAGTGTGAATAAATAAAAATACTTAAGTATCATATTGAGGGCTGATTTTTCAATACCTAGATAACTTTTATCTGAGGAAATAAATATGCGATTTGACAGATATTGATAAAATTGTCATAACGCCATATTTATTCCTCAGATAAAAGTTATTTATCGATTGAAAAATCAGCCCTAAATATCAATTGAACTTCAAAGAAAAGAAAGATAATCTTTTGTTTCATATAAAATTCGCGGGGTAAGGTACATTGTATGCAGGTATAATACACGTTATACCTGAATAAGGTTGGATAAACCGCTTACTATTAGGTTGGCGCTTTGCCAATAGCTACAACGGTATTAACATTGCATAAACATACCATTATTAAAACCTCAGGATTTTCTAAACTCTGACCCAAGAATATTCTGAAAACGAATGTAGGTACGAAATATTCTGGAACCTGAATATTTTATTACAAAGAGTTTGTTTTTGGGTAATGTCATTTATTTTCTGAAAATGTCGTTGATAAAATCTGTTAAATTGTTTAAATTTAGATTTGGATGATTTTCAGTTAAAACTATCATTTTCGTAAGATGAAGAGGTTTCAATGGAAAATTTGATCAATGAGGCTAAAATGGCTACTAACGCTATGCCTTTTATTAATCATAAATGGTTCTTATTAATGTTTTTTCTTGTCCTTTTCATGTCTATGAAAAAAGACGGCATTAATACAATTCATATTATGATTCAGATAAAGCGGCCTTTTTAGACCCACAGCAGAGAACATACTTTTACGGAATATGCATTGGATAATTTTCAATTTATTAGAAAACGAATGTACTACTTTCACATTCAACCCTGTACGATACGAACGCTTAAAAGATATGTGACAGTAACTAAAATTCATTTGAGAAAGAGAATTCTTACTAATAAGCTAATTTGTGATTTTACTAAGATTTTTTACTGAAAAAATCTTCCGCAATTTTTTACTTTGCAAAAGTAATCAGCTTCCTAGCTGAGAACAATGAAAGCTGAAACTTGACCAAACACAAAGCCTGGATAATCTTTAACCTAGATAACAAGTCACAATGTAGAAGACTCATTGTTATTCGTCAAAACAATGTGAGCTATAACACAATTGAAATAAAGATGAAACTTGTAAAATGTATGAAACGGCCTCAATGTTTTTGTTTTTGCCTAGTTAGCACAAGTTTTGTAATGAAATTAGGGATCGGCTTCGCTCGTCGAGTCGTTTGTTTTCATTAATTTTGTTGATTGAATTTCTAGTGCCGGCTCCGCATACCAGGCGAGACAAAATCAATAGAGTTTATTGTAGTCAAATAATACATATTTTTTATCCTACTTCGTCTGAACGAGTGTTATGTTTTCTAGTGTATGGATATCTATAATCTTAGCATGCTCCCTAAAAATGACTTGCTTAATGGATTTTAAAACACGAGGTGTCGTTTGATACGTCTTGATTATGGGGGTGATATAGGCTATACAATATACATTTGTATCAATATAATGAAGGTACCTACCTACGTCATTATGTGTTTTCTTCGTTGATGTCGCACCGGGCTATGAGTAAGAGAGTTAGTAACTTTAAAAGAGTGCGTAAAAGATCGAGTACCGCTCTTATCTTTTATGCACTCTCTTAAGAGGGCTCCGACGCTATGCCGCTCGTCAGTTTTAGGTATTTACGGGCGGGAAACGTAGCGCTCAAGCTTGTGTGCGTAGAACGCACACATTGAAAGCGCCACGCAGTGCGGGCCGCTCTGACACAAAGCGGTCAAAGTTTCGGCAAACATTTTTTACGTTTTAAAATTTATAACTTCATAACGATTTTGTATTGACATCTATACCAATCTAATACCAATTCTGTAAAGCGAAAGAGTTTGTTTGTTTGTTTGAACGCGATATTCTACAAGTCAGATTTGAAAAAACTTCGCATCTTATTTATTTATTTATTTATTTATTAGACAAAATCCACAGCTCTTAGTAGTAATAAATCGACTTATTTATGTTTCTTACAGCCAATGACGGATTTACATTTTTTAGAGTAGGTTTTTTTTTTTTTTTTATTTATTTCATATTATAAAGTAGGTACTTATTTTAACAAAATATTGTGCCTGAAAACCTTAATAGGTTTGAGTAGACACTCACATCCGTCTTAAATACATAGGTAAGTAGGTAGTATACATACAAAGTTGAAATAGCTAGCATAGATACTATAATAAACAATCAAAATAAGGTAAAACATATATTACGACAGTCACTAGGTATTTCACTTTCAAATCTAAACTAAATCGACGATAATTTTACGTGAGTAATTCCCGTGTGTTAAATAATGTCTAGTCACTAGGTAGTATAGGTTTTAGAGAAAAGTAAATAACAATAATAATAAAAATAGTTACAACCAAGCACTTTCGTGGTATGTGTGTGCAGCGTGTGTGTGTGTGTCTTCGTAACTTCGCAACTTCGCATCTTCGCATCTTCGTATCTTCGTAACTTCGCAACTTCGTAACTTCGTAACTTCGTATCTTCCTATCTTCCTATCTTCGTAACTTCGCAACTTCGTATCTTCATAACTTCGTATCTTCGTAACTTATCAACTTCGCATCTTCGCAACTTCGTATCTTCGTAACTTCGTAACTTCACACCTTCGCATCTTCGCAACTTCGCAACTTCGTAACTTCGCAACTTCGCAAATTCGTATCTTCGTAACTTCGTATCTTCGTATCTTCGTAACTTCGTAACTTCGCAACTTCGTATCTTCATATCTTCGTAACTTCATATCTTCGTAGCTTCGCAACTTCGTAACTTCGTATCTTCGCAACTTCGCACCTTCGTATCTAGAAAATATGAAGATACGAAGTTGCGAAGTTGTGAAGTTGCGAAGTTGCGAAGTTACGAAGTTACGAAGTTTTGAAGATACGAAGATACGAAGTTACGAAGTCACGAAGTCACGAAGATACGAAATCACGAAGTTACGAAGGAACGAAGATATGAAGTTATGACCATATGAAAAACTTCGTATCTTCGTATCTTCGTAACTTCGCAACTTCGCAACTTCACAACTTCGTATCTTCATATCTTTTAGATACGAAGGTGCGAAGTTACGAAGTTACGAAGATACGAAGTTAAGAAGTTACGAAGTTACGAAGTTACGAAGTTACGAAGTTACGAAGTTACGAAGTTGCGAAGTTACGAAGATAGGAAGATAGGAAGAAACGAAGTTACGAAGATACGAAGTTGCGAAGTTACGAAGATACGAAGTTACGAAGTTTTGAAGATACGAAGATACGAAGTTCCGAAGTTGCGAAGATATGAAGGTAAGAAGATACGAAGTTACGAAGTCACGAAGATACGAAATCACGAAGTTACGAAGGAACGAAGATATGAAGTTATGACCATATGAAAAACTTCGTATCTTCGTATCTTCGTAACTTCGCAACATCGCAACTTCACAACTTCACAACTTCGTATCTTCTTATCTTCTAGATACGAAGGTGCGAAGTTGCAAAGTTACGAAGATACGAAGTTACGAAGTTGCGAAGTTACGAAGATAGGAAGATACGAAGTTACGAAGTTACAAAGTTACGAAGTTGTGAAGTTGCGAAGTTGCGAAGTTATGAAGATACGAAGTTGCGAAGTTGCGAAGATACAAAGGTACGAAGATACGAAGATATGAAGTTGAGAAGTTACGAAGATACGAAGTTACGAAGATGCGAAGTTACGAAGATACGAAGTTGTGAAGTTGCGAAGTTGCGAAGTTATGAAGATACGAAGTTGCGAAGATACGAAGATACAAAGATACGAAGATACGAAGATATGAAGTTGCGAAGTTGCGAAGTTACGAAGTTATGAAGTTACGAAAATAGGAAGATACGAAGTTACGAAGATACGAAGTTGTGAAGTTGCGAAGTTGCGAAGTTATGAAGATACGAAGTTGCGAAGTTGCGAAGATACAAAGGTACGAAGATACGAAGATATGAAGTTGCGAAGTTACGAAGATACGAAGTTACGAAGATGCGAAGTTACGAAGATACGAAGTTGTGAAGTTGCGAAGTTGCGAAGTTATGAAGATACGAAGTTGCGAAGTTGCGAAGATACGAAGATACAAAGATACGAAGATATGAAGTTGCGAAGTTGCGAAGTTACGAAGTTATGAAGTTACGAAGATAGGAAGATACGAAGTTACGAAGATACGAAGTTGTGAAGTTGCGAAGTTGCGAAGTTATGAAGATACGAAGTTGCGAAGTTGCGAAGATACAAAGGTACGAAGATACGAAGATATGAAGTTGCGAAGTTACGAAGATACGAAGTTACGAAGATGCGAAGTTACGAAGATACGAAGTTGTGAAGTTGCGAAGTTGCGAAGTTATGAAGATACGAAGTTGCGAAGTTGCGAAGATACGAAGATACAAAGATACGAAGATACGAAGATACGAAGATACGAAGATACGAAGATATGAAGTTGCGAAGTTGCGAAGTTACGAAGTTATGAAGTTACGAAGATAGGAAGATACGAAGTTACGAAGATACGAAGTTACGAAGTTGTGAAGTTGCGAAGTTGCGAAGTTATGAAGATACGAAGTTGCGAAGTTGCGAAGATACAAAGGTACGAAGATATGAAGTTGCGAAGTTACGAAGATACGAAGTTGCGAAGTTACGAAGTTACGAAGTTACGAAGATGCGAAGTTACGAAGATACGAAGTTGTGAAGTTGCGAAGTTGCGAAGTTATGAAGATACGAAGTTGCGAAGTTGCGAAGATACGAAGATACAAAGATACGAAGATACGAAGATATGAAGTTGCGAAGTTACGAAGTTATGAAGTTACGAAGTTACGAAGTTACGAAGATACGAAGTTGCGAAGATGCGAAGATGCGAAGTTACGAAGATACGAAGATACGAAGATACGAAGATACGAAGATACGAAATCACGAAGTTACGAAGGAACGAAGATATGAAGTTATGACCATATGAAAAACTTCGTAACTTCGTAACTTCGTAACTTCGCAACTTCGCAACTTCACAACTTCACAACTTCGTATCTTCTAGATACGAAGGTGCCAAGTTGCGAAGTTACGAAGATACGAAGTTACGAAGTTACGAAGCTGCGAAGTTACGAAGATAGGAAGATACGAAGTTACGAAGATACGAAGTTGCGAAGTTACGAAGTTACGAAGTTGCGAAGTTACGAAGTTACGAAGTTACGAAGTTGCGAAGATGTGAAGATGCGAAGATGCGAAGTTGTGAAGTTACGAAGATACGAAGTTGCGAAGTTGCGAAGTTATGAAGTTACGAAGAAACGAAGATGCGAAGTTCCGAAGTTGCGAAGATATGAAGGTAAGAAGATACGAAGTTACGAAGTCACGAAGATACGAAGTCACGAAGTTACGAAGTTACGAAGATACGAAAATATGAAATTATGACGATATGAAAAGATAAAGATATGACGATGACGATGATGATTGTGTTTCGCTCATCAAGCCCTTTCATTTGATACCCATATAAAAAAAAAGTTCCATGGAATGGAACAGGTCCTGCCTGACTTCATCATCAGAACAGCATGGTGTTTCGCTCATCAAGAGAACAGCATTGTGTTTTGCTTACCAAGCCCTTTCATTTGATACCCATATCAATAAAAAGTTCCATGATCATCATCATCATCATCAGCATCATCATCACCTAATCCAGATGATAAAAACATAAAATGACTGTAAAGCTTTCTATGTGGATGTGCATGCTTTTGTACCTACGTATACTTTACCTATAGGCACCTAGGTACTTACTACTTACCTATGCTGTTATAAAATAGTCAATTTTTATGCCAGGCAAAATCTTTATCAAAAGATGCCTTACATACTGTAATCTGATTTTATCGAAAATATGACATAGCACGTTTACGCGACCGCTTCTCATGTAAGAACACAGTCACGTGACGTCACTGGCTCTGCCACAGCTTAGCTAATAGTATTTACGCAATGTGACGTGCTCCCAGCTCCAATGGCCGCGGCCGTCTGACGATTTTTGGCAGTGAATCAGGGTTGCCAGGTGGCGAATTCAAAATCTCGTACCAGAGCTGCCAAAAATCTCGTAATTTCAATACAAATCTCGTAAAAGTATATATAAATAGGTACCTATTAAATTTTGTTAGGTATATAAAGTCTCTTATATCTAATTTACACTGGGCCTTACTTATGAAAGGATACATCTAAACTACGACTTAAACTGTGCTCAATGGAACCACAGTGGAGCGGTCTCTCAGGTTTAAATCAGTCATGAAATTGGAATGGCAAAAAAAAAAAATCTCTGTTGTTCAGCCGAGAAACCCACAGATCCACGAAATTTGAACGATTGACAAGATTTTACATGAATAGCCGACTTTAGACGAACGCAATCGGCAAAACCACGATTTTTGCATCTGTGTGGTGACAAACAAGTCAGTCAGTGTCAATCTGTCAACTGATTTGTTTACAAAACTTGGGATTGTTTTTATTTCTTTTATTTTGTTTGACTTAATTTTTTTTTATAATGTTTTTGGTTTGTATACTTAAGTTATCGCACGCAGTCAACATTATTAAAATCTCGTAAAAAAGTTTACGAGATTTTTACTTTTCTCGTTTCTCGTAAGAGACTGCTAAATCTCGTAAAAGTACGAGATTTCTCGTAAAAATGGCAACCCTGCAGTGAATCGTCCTTTTATTCATCGTAGCTACTCCATAGAAAAAATGTATGGAGAGTTTTATCTTCAACTTTCTTGCCTTTATTGTGTTGAATATAGCTACACCTACGAAAAAAAAAATAGCTCACAGGATAGATAAAATATTGAAGTTGTTGTTTTCGTATTTTTTAATTCAATTGAGTAATTTAGTGTTCGGTCAGGCTTAAAACCCCGCGCTCATATTTTGTGTACTTTGTCCAGTAATTTATTAAAAAAATACATAAAATATTGAAATATAAAATAGCTCACAGTGTAGATCAGTTCATTGGTAGTACTTAGAGTATGTTTTTCACTATCTTAATACGATTTGCTTTAAGAAAATCTTTAAAACGGTAAACCTCTATTTTGACAAATTCACCTCAGTTGGCCCTTAAAGTGTAAGTAATTTGTATTAGCAATACGAAAATAATGATTATAAAGAGGATTAGATATTTGTTTTTTTGAAACGTCGATAATTCAGTATTATCGGGAATTAAACGCGTACCCAATAAAATAATCGTATTAGTTTCAGATATCCGTGGTCACGGGCAGATTACGAGTGTCTTCTTGCATCTTCGACTGATCAAGTTTTCAACTACCTTCACGCACAAACTACCTACTATTAGGTCGCGACACACAACACTTACAATGTCCAACGAATATTGGGAAGCGTTCAAGTCGCGAAAGTGTCTGTTAACCCAGTACTAATAAACCTGAGACTTTTATTTAGTCTCGCCGAGAATGTATTGCCAGTATGTTGATTGCTGAAATATGATTAAAAACAAATATTTGGGATTTGTATATCGTGTAAAGAAGAACACGCCAATCCCTGGAAATGTTACACGTGTTTATTGAAATGGAATATTTCGCTCTTATTTGTTTTTTGTTTTGTTTAGGACAATTTTTTTGTGATGTTTGTGACCAAATAAAAAAATACTCGCTTTCGCTTGCGATTACAAGATACCAACATAATCGAATGATCAATTAATTAATCCAATGAATCAATTCGAACATCGCGAAAGTTTTGTAATATTTTCAATCGGCATTTAATCAAATTAAACGGCATGGAGTGGAAACGTTCTAACGGTCATCCATCTTAATTTCTTTAAAAACGTCGCTTAGTTTCAATACATCAAAAAGAAATGAGTAGGTATAGTAGGTAGAGGAAGTTTGAAAGTAGCGCCAGAGACAGAAAAAATGAGGAGTTGGTTAGCGTGGTAGGTTGGCGTGGTAGGTTGGCGTGGTACGGGCATGTTATGCGGCAAGAAACTGTTGGATATAAATGTGGAAAGATACATAGGTAGAGGACGGTCAAAGAAAAGATGGATGAATTGTGATAGGAGGGAATGGAAGAGGAGAACATGTTGTGCCGACTCTACCTAGTGGGAGAAGGGCAAGGAAATGATGATGAGTTTCAATATATCAAAAATTTCGAACTACGCCACGAGCGTTTCAGGAGGTCTCGAAATTCACACTAACCTAATGACTTGTAACTGAGTAAGCCATGAGTACCATCATAGAGCTATCCTTCACTGCTATGAGCACAGAACAGAGAAACGCTCGTTATGAGCACATGCACGAGCACATTTTTGAAAAGTAGAGAAACAAACCCATAATTTTTAAACGACTTCCAAAAAGGAGGAGGTTCTATGTTCGGCTGTATGTATGTATGTTTTTTTTTCTATGTATGTTCATCGATTTCTCCGTCAATTGTGGACCAATTTTGAAAATTCTTTTTTTATATTAAAAGTCCAGCAGCGGTCCAGTAACGTCGCGAATAGCGATCATGCACTATACTTATCTCTTTGATCATTTATTGTGCAGAAAAATCTCTTTTGTTCAGTATAAAATTTGATTTTCTATTTCGTCTTAAAATTGTAAATTTTCAAATAGAATAAAGGCTTTTCTTTCTAAGCAAATGATATCTATGATTCAAATCACAGAACTACTTAGGAGTCGATACTGAACAAATTACTTTTCGTCAAGCGTTTTTGTGATTTATGTGATTGTTTCCGATGACTTACGAAAACTTTAAGTACATAATAATTTTCGTAAGTGTTATATTCTAGACTTAATTTATTTATTTGTGTATTTGGAATATTAAACACAAACTCAATTGACGTCCGTATAACTGTATTTTATTTATGAAAACATCCGACCGTGTGAGACACCTTGCTCCACTGGAAGCTCGGTTGCAAGAGAGAGTGAATGGAGTGAATGAAATACAACAGTAAGTCATTTCTTTTCCTGGTTTTACTGTTTTTCAGTAAATGTTGGTTGCAAACTTTTGTCCCTAACTGTACAATCCGGTACAAAGAGGTCCGGGATGCGGAAATGATTTATTTTAATCGATTGTTTGCCGGAAATCTGCTGGAGAAAACCATTTTGTACGTGTAATAAAATTGTATAATAGTGAGTTATTGCAACAAATCGCGTAAAGAGCGATATTTTAAAGGTATTCCAGAAATGTTACAAAACTGGCTCCTGAAATACAGTTAATGACTAGTTCGGAAGCCTATGAATTCAAGATTAACACTGTAGGTACCTCTGTAATAAAATGTTATATTAACAGTATCTGTTTTTGACCCCTGACGAAAAAGAGGGGTATATGTTTGTAGGGTAGGTACTTATATCTGTGTATCTGTGTGTCTGTCTGTGGCATCATAGCTCCTGAATGGATGAACCAATTTTAATGTGTTTTTTTTTTAGAAACTGACGTGATCTTGATGGTTCTTAATTTATTAGAATAAATTTAATCTTAAAACTTATCATCATTCTTCATTTAATAGAAAAACTTAGTAATGTTTAATGTTTTGTGGAGCCACTATACGAAAAAGGCCTACAAAGCACTCCAAGTGCAGTATAACAACGGTTTCAGGATGCTGATGGGATTGCCGCAGTTTTGTAGCGCATCGGGGATGTTTGCAGAGGCCAGAGTTTCAGATTTTAATGCGATAATGCGTAGCAGGACTCTATCTCTGATGCGCCGCATCCGCGACAGTCCCAGCAGTATGCTGGCTGTTGTGGCCGAACGCTCTGCGTTCAATGAGGGTATCATGGCTCACTGGGCTATTAAGCACCACCAACCTGTAGCTCAGCTTGTGACGCAATGACATTTATCTATTAAATTGAATCTTAATTTTATATGCGCACTTTGACATTCGAATTATTGGAATACCATGACATGTAACTTAATTAATACTAACACATTTCTGCTAATTTTATTGTATGTTACTAACAAAATGGATTATTATGTCTGAATAAATATATTTTCAATTCAATTTCAATTTAAAGCATTATTTTATACTTAGGTACATATTTTGTACTTGTTCGCGGCACCAATACTTTTTTGTTTTTACATTGCTTACGAGGAATTTCTGCACCTAAGGCAAACTTTATCTAGTTTTCAAGGTGTTTATTACTAAGTTAGGTTACTTCTAAGCTTGTTAAAAAAAATATACTAGCTGCTTCCCGCGGCTTCGCTTGCGTGGTACCCAGATAAAAAGTAGCATATGTTACTCTCCAGCCCTCCAACTATCTCCATACGAAAAACACGTCAATCCGTCGCTATGTTTTGACGTGAAAGCAGGACAAATAAACAAACAAATAAACACACTTTCACATTTAGAATATGGGTAGGTACGGATTTTTCTTTTACTCTGTATGTCTTAATAAGTTCATTACGTCCCCGCGATATGTAATTAAGCTTACAACACACATCCTCGTAATATTTTTATAGTTGCCGGCCTCCACCTTTATCCTTCAACATCTCGTCTCGTCACCCTATTTTCGTCATTAGAACCCCTGTCATAGTACACATGACGTAATATTTTGATGATAATTACTCCCTCCCACGAAGAAATTATTTACGAGACATAAATTTATAGACCGTAGGTAATTACACTGAGCTGAGCATAAATTTCCTTTAAAAATAGATAATAATGCTGGTGGATGTTATTACCTGAATTTATCGTTGGTAAAAATTTGCTCGAGATGCTTGAGATTTTTCGTTGAGTTTTCGTTTTATTACACTTAAATTAAAATAAGATTAGTCTGGCAGTTTTTAAGAACACTTAAATTTAAACGTTGCTACTTAGTAGATCTTATACTGGAGATACTTAATAATATAAAAATAGATATAAACGGTCTTATAAAATTTTATATAAATTTAATATTAATAATAATGTTCTAATTAAAATGTGTGCTTGAGAGGATTTATATATTTTAGATACCTACATTAGATATGTAGTATCTACCAGTTAATTTTCATAGGTTGTATAAAATGTTAGAAGTTAGAAATATCGAAGTTGGTATACCTAGCTAACGACAATGTTTATTTGCCAACCCATAATAAATTAATTTGCTCAGTTGGTGACACTCATCCCGTTGGAAATTCTGTAGATGTATAAAATGCTATGGATTTTATGGATTCCTAAACTGACAATATATTTCAATTTTAGTAGTTCTCATATGGTTCAGAATCGTTAAACTGTCGCAAGTTGGCCACTTACTCTTCCAAACTTACTTTAGCAGAATGTACTTGATATCAATACCTAACTAAAGAAAATAACAGCTCTACTTGTACAGTTTAATTTGAGACGTGACTGTCAAAATTGACAGTCTCTCCCTCGTATTATAAGGCGGAAATTCTCTTGATAAATCGAAACGTTGTCGGTACTGAAATCTTTGAAACTTTTGAAACAGTTACTTCTGTGTGTTAGATGTTTTGTAGAGAATTAATTCACAAAAATCTTGTGATCTAAATTTTAATTCTATAGTTTTATAATAAGAGTTTACATTCCCTGGATCGTAAGCTCCAAAGACATTACAAAAAGCCTAAGTTCGTTTCGAAATTCAAAGTTATAATAAGAGACAATGAAACTGAAGATACTCAGCAAAATAAGGGTATAATCCAGACGGAATTGAACCAAGCAGATGGCGGCGACGCTCCTAAAGTCCTATTAGAGATTATGGCAAATGATGCTCAATTAGACAACAGCGGGCACAAAGTTACAGTAAAATTATGATATTTTGCCCCGTAAACTATTTTAAATGACGGCCAAAGTGAACTTTGAAAGGGTGAGAATTAACGGTGATGAAATTTAAATTTTCGGAACAAACGAGCCTGTTTGGGCTGAATTTGTCAGATTATAAATGAGAAGTTATGAGAAGTTATGAGAAATTAGACATCAAAAACTTATATATGTATTTGTTGCCTTTACAATATACGAATTTACTCTATAAGACCTTGGAACGGAATATATTTTACTGTTGGCTATATATATCAACTCGATATTGTTAAATTCTAGTCCCACACTCATAAAGGCGTAATTACACTACGACAAAAGCGATAACCGAAATCTCGTCATAGCAATAATCAAAGCGATAGCCTGTCCTAACCCTAATAACGGATAATGGATGAGGGCCCTTAGCACCAGATAATATCACAACAGAATATGTAACAGTACTGTCATTCACATCTTTTACTCTAGATGGATTAATAAGCTTTTACTTCTACATCTTTAATACATACATACACACATAAAATCACGCCTCTTTCCCACAGGGGTAAGCAGAGACCACGAATTTCCACTTGCTACGATCCTGGAACACCTCTTTATTCATTCACTCCCATCACATTCCTCATACAAGCCTCGCCGGTTTAGGGTACTTTTTACCTTTTACATCTTTTGTATCTAAAAAAAACAGAATTAGGGCTTTATTCAGTACTAGTGAAAGCTCGCGGCTTCACCCGCGTATTTTTAATAACCTCGGCTTAGGTAAGTGGAGACGCAGACGGTACAATTTATATTCTTACGAAACAATAAATAATTTCCATGATCTGCAAATATTTGTGCCGAGTCTGGGAGTTGTCATGTTACTCGTACATTTTGTATTTTATTATTATCGAAGAAAGAAGTTAGTTTCATTTGGCAAATGCTCACATTTTGCAGAAATAAGCATTGCATACGAGCCGGGATGAATTTTTAACCCCCTCACAAAAAATAAGTGTGTTATAAGTTTGTAGCGTGCATTTGTGTATCTGTGTTTCTGTCTATGGCATCATAGCTCCTGGAGGTCTAAAGTGGCCACTTTTGATGAAACATCAGATGTTCCTTATATGCTTCATCAATACTTCATCTATGAAGCATATTTCAAAACACCTTTTTTGACAGTTCTCTATAGAATCCATTTTTCCCAATTCTGTCAAAAAAGGTATAGGTGAAGCATATATGAAGCATTTATAAAGCATTTATGAAACATCTGATGTTTCATCAAAAGTGGCCACTTTATGAATAAATGAACGGATTTCGATTTGCGGTTTTTTTTTTGTTTGAAAAATGACGTGATCGAGATGTTTCGTAGCTATAATTTATGAGAATTTGTTCAGGCGTGTGAAGAAAGGATATTTTTAATGGTTTTTCATTGAATTTTAAATTTAATTGTGATCATCAAGAATTGTTCGAGAATGACACAGCGTCGAATAATGCCTTGTCGTAATCTCCGTCTCGTATTGGATTAGCTTCGTCCATATGGATGAGAAATTAAGTTTATTGTATCCTAGCCAGCTTCCTTGCGTTTGGTTTTATGTGAACGTGACGATTGTTGATAAATGGCTTTATTTGCTGCCTTTTAATACTTCTGTTTTTGTACATTTTCGTTTTGTCTCTTCTCATCTGTACTTTATTATATTGAGTCAAGATATTTTTGTGACGGAAAGATTTCATAATGAACACGTATAGACTACAATCAAAATATATGTTTGATATTATACTTATGTAATATAATATTTTATTAAAATAAAGTAAACATAATTCAGGGTATATTAACTTTTAGATTAAATTTCTGAAGCAAAAAACTCAAACTCAGGACATAATAGTAGATATGATGAAAATTAACGTACTTTCTACTAAGTCTCACACTTGTATAATGCAGTCCCTACAAAATAAACTATGTCATTGGCTCCAAACACAGTATGGAACATTGTTGAAAAAACTCAGCGTCAATTTGCATGTTTTATTCTAATCCTTACGTGAGTCTTGGAGATTCAATTTACTAAAAAGGGGTTTCGGGTTAAATTAGGTTCCTACGGAACGGGAACCACAATTTACCGCATCTCTGATTACTATGGGTACGGCACTTTTGCATTTGAGTAGCATATTGGCGACAGTACATGGAGCCGTAATGTTTTTACAAAAGAAAAACGACGATGGTGAAGCTAAATTGGGAATAACAAAAAAACACTATTATAAGTACCAGAAGTAGAACTAGTGGCTCTGTGAGCTTTAATAGACATAGTATTTTCATAGCTTAAAACAGAATAAATGTTCACAATTCTCTAGTTTTGTGATGAGAAGGTGATCCCAGGTACTCTAGCAATCCCTACCTTAGTAGTTAAAGAGCCTATTCTACTGGTAGAAATCTAAAAATATTCTAAAATTATTTACTTAGACATAAATACAGCAGCTTTTGCATTTACAGCAAAAATTCAATTATTTTCATTCGGAAAGCATGACTTGGTAAAGTGGTACTGATGAGAAAGACCACAGATGGCCATCGGTATGGCCATAATCCTCAGGATCTTCTTATTTTGTAGGTAAGTTTGCCCATGAATCCTCACAACTCAAATGATATCCAGATTATCTCGTCAATTACCCATTACCAAATGAGCCATCAAAGATCTGTACCCCACATCTCGACTCCAATTGGCTCAATGTATAGGGGTCAATTGTTTGATGAGACCACATTTTGATACCAATTGCTCATCAAATTTTAAGCTTTGTCCTCTTATCATAAGGTCTATAATTGCTTTGTAGAAGGGTTTCGACTTCATTGAATCACCTTGTTTATCCATTACTGTTATTAAATGATGAAGAATGTTATTAAAACGTTTTTATTGAGTTATTATTTAGAAAGGAACCCCTCAGTTATTTTTTACATAGGAATTATTATTCTTGATTATAAATAAATAAATAAATAAAATTTTATTTCAGATAAATTAATCCATAGCACATAAAATTATACAAATCACATTATTAGAATTTAAAAAATTACAATTTTACGATTATGGAATAGAATTCTATTAATCCCGCATGTAATTGTGTTTTAAGATACATTTAAGATCATTTGAAGATCTATATAGGGTACTCAGAGGTATGTCCAAATACATGTATTGTTTCGTTTAAAGCCTTATATCCCCTAGGCAACATTTGGCGCGCAACACGTGACGCTCAACATGTACGGCAACGTTGCACAACAGCGCGCGACGTTGCCAGCTGGCGCGCAACATGACAGTAGTCTAAGATACGGTGACAGATAACATTGTGAAACAAAAGTTTGTTAACTTTCAACATGTTGTGCAACATTACGCGCGCCAAATGTTGCCAACTGAAAACGTTTACATGTTATATTTTTTTTAGCAAAATTCAATTGAAATTATTTCATTTTGTTGAACTGTACCAAATTCATGTTAATTAATTTTGCCATTTGATGGCGGGATCGGTCGCTCGCTATACTCTTTTGTTTTCATTATTTTTAGCACAATCAGCATAATCTTTCTGGGTCTGTGTGGTTGTGTATTTTTTGGTAAATTATTCTAATCCATTAAATAAATATTTCATTTTTCGGAATTTTCATTTAAAAAGACATTTTCAGCTGCGAAAATGTGGATTTTTTGTACAAAAAATTCTATTACATCACACTAATATTATTTGTTTTAGTTTGGATGTTTGGATGTATGTTTGTTCCTCTATAACTCGACAACCACTGAACCCATTTGCCTGAAATTTAAAATAATGCGAAAGTTTTGATGTTTGGATGGATGGATGAATGTTTGGGTGTATGTTTGTTCCTCTATAACTCGATAACCACTAAACCGATTTGCCTGAAATTTAGAATATAGATAGATATTAACTGGGTATAGGACGTGGGTTTTTGTTTGGCTAGACTTTTCAAGCGCATCACACACACAGCAAATTTTATATTATTATGAAATATAAATCTTGACAGATCGCGCCCATACAAATTCTATCGAGGACCACACACAGCGAATATAAATTCCAAAAATATTTAATGCGGTCTGTCAAGATTTATATTTCATAAGATATTTGTCTGCTGTGTGTGTGGCGCGCTTTGTCCCGGAAAAGTGCACGGTTTCTGTGGGATAAAAAAATAGTAGTCCACGCGGGCGAAGCTGCGGTTGTCAGCTAGTTGTTTATATATTTTGATACAGACAGTTAAGCAACATTTCTGCACCCTGGAAACGTCTTCTGCACGTCCGATAAACTTCTAAAGATCTCTCCAAAGTTTGAGAGCGTCTCACATTCACTCGGTTGCCGTCTACATACGAAGTTTTGCTTATAATGCGTCAATCTGTGCTCTTTAAATTTATAGTATAAGTACTTCTACTAATTATTTGTTCCAAGGGAATCGTACACTTTTACAAAATAAAAAGTAAAATTGGTTTTATTCCAGACTCTATGTAAAATGTATGGAATGTGTTTTTTTAATTATTGCAAAAACTTACGATTTTGGTAAGTGACTTTGGGAGAAGTCTTCCAGGTGAGAAATAGAGTCGATTAAGACCAATTTGTTTTTTTTTTTTTTTGACAAATGTAATTTTTTTAGGCTAGCTGTAGGTACCTACCTACATTTTTTTTAATTCTAAAAATACAATTATTTTTTATTTAAAATAAAACAATACTTTCTTAAGAACAAAACTGTCTAGCTACAAGAGAAAAGGTAGCGACTCTGAAGTGCCAAAAATTTGCCACACCCTGTTAAACAAAATTGGTAAGTAGGTATACTTATTCAAAGTGCTAGCGTAGTATACCTCTAGGATAAAAAATATTTAGTTTTCTGTAGCTTGCTTAAATACAAGCAAAGCTCGTTACCGTTGATTACCTGCAATAGTAAAGAGAACTCATAGAGAGCAATATGTAAAACAGACAAAAAATTGTACATAACGGTGTTCATTGTTCGAAATAATACTGACACACCTGGAAATTCGTGAACAGAAAATGGTATATTTTTTACGTTTTCATAATCTTGTGTAGCGTCATTATTAACAGAATTCACTAGAATTTTCATTACGAGTAAATGTTTTGTTTTCTGTAGAACTCGCGGAATGAGAATTCCAGAGGTAAAACAATTTTTTAAAGGTATTAGTCAGTTAATTAAATTTCGTATACTCCAACTTTGGTGATGGCGTTTTTAGGCTTTTGTGTAACGTCTTTATAGTCAGGACCGACAATCAAAAACTTGGAAGCACTTGTTAATACTACTATCGGTCACCGATCCATTTCGTAGTAAATCTGGATGTCACTATACATCAATGATCAAGAACGATTTCTCGCTTCACGAGTGCTGTAGGTAGGTACTACTGCATTAGATAGATAGAAAATACTTCATTGCACACCACATAATAAAAGAAAAACAATACAACAAATTAAACTAACTGAAATCTATACTATTATAATAAAGCGGAAGAGTTTGTTTGTTTGTTTGTTTGTTTGAACGCGCTAATCTCTGAAAGTAGGTACCAGTCAGATTTGAAAAATTCTTTCTGTATTGGATAGTTAATTTATTGAGGAAGGCTATAGGCTATTCAACATCACGAAAAGACCCTCAGAAGCCATACAAAATGAAAGAAAGCCTGAATCGTGCTGACGAAAACATGCGGTTAACAGATGATCACAGAAAACTATTACCATAGAATATAACAAGCGGAGACGAATGCCATCTCCATACAAAAGAAAGCGTAAACCAGTTTTTTTTTGTATGGAGCTGACATTCTGATGTGTTCTATGGTTGACAAAATTATGTTTTTTTTTTGTTTTTCTTCTTCATTATTTTGGCTTCGCAAAAATTATGTTCTCTTCATATTCAAACTGCCATATCTCGGAAACTACTCATCCTAGACTCCCCGTTCTCAGTTCAAATGAAAGCTATGACCAAGATCTACATTTTAGATGACAGATGTCATTTTGACAGCTATCACTTCAAATGAAGATCTTGGTCATAGCTTTCATTTGATTTGAGAACGGGGAGTCTAGGACGAGTAGTTTCCGAGATATGGTAGATCCTTATTTGAAGTGACAGCTGTCAAACTTTAAACTGCCATATCTCGGAAACTACTCATCCTAGACTCCCCGTTCTCAATTCAAATGAAAGCTATGACCAAAATCTACATTTTAGATGACAGATGTCATTTTGACAGTTATCACTTCAAATAAGGATCTTGGTCATAGCTTTCATTTGAACTGAGAACAGGGAGTCTAGGACGAGTAGTTTCCGAGATATGGCGGTTTGAAGTTTGACAGCTGTCACTTCAAAGATTCAAGATTTCAGATGGAATGGAACTTTTTAGTGATATGGGTATCAAATGAAAGAGCTTGATGAGTGAAACACAATGCTGTTATGATAATGGAGTCAGGACCTTCATGGAACTTTTTGGTGTTATGGGTATGGGTTTTCTCTCTTCAATGCTTCCCTGATTATCTCCTTCCATGCTTCTCTGCTTCTCTTTATACATGCTTCTCTCCATTTATGCTTAAAGCAATACAAAGTTTGCCGGGTCAGCTAGTATGATATACAATCAGCGGTCTTATCGCTAAAAAGCGATCTCTACCGGACAACCTGTGGATGGATAATGGACAATTTAAAACTAATATGGGGCATAACTGTATAAAATACAATTACATCACGTATCGTCAGCTGTCATCGCCCAATTTGAAGCTTGATCATTGTATCTCTGCTTAGGTATATTTTATTCAAGAATGGTCCAAGCCTTCGAATATTATCTATTTTTACTGAAATCAAAACACAAAATTGAGTAAGCTCAAGCGTGGTCAGACTTAACAATTAACAATTGACATGACATGATGTTAACTTTTACTCTGGTAGCTTTTACTAAGATTTTATTTTGTTACCATATAAATAAAAAGGAAAGGACAGTTATGTACCTAAGGCGCAGGCAGTAAGACGAGGACGTGTCGCGGACAGGGTGCGCCCGCGCCCCGTCTCTTCTGTATGTTTTGCGTCACGATGCTTCTATACATTAGGAAATAGTAGGAATGTATTTTGCTGTGTATTTTGTTTATTATTCTAATGTCTATTCTTTATGCCTATGTATGCTGTGCTGTCCTGATGTACTTACTGTAACTTGTGTGTGCCAAATAAACGTTACTCTTACTCTTACTCTTACTCTTACTCTTACATTTTCTATGAAAGGGACACGGAAGAGACAAATCTGCGTCTTACGTCCTTTCTGTGTGTCCTGCGCCTAACGGGAGATTTAACCCCTATATAGTGATAAATGTTGATGCTTGTGAAAAGGCATTTACATTTGTAAGTAAATTAGAACATAATCAGAGGTGCAACAGGCAAACTTCTTGCAGAATCTTGGTCTAAGATTTAACTGGGTTGTCTTACTGTGAGTTAGGACTAACTTTGTGGAGTTAAATGGCGGGAATACGAAATTCGTTCATTACAGATGCTTTTGCAGTGCGAAGTGAAAAGAAAAGTTTTGTAAATTATAATTTCAGAAAAAAAAGAGACACAACTATTTTAGAAAGAGATTTACCTACCAGATTTTAAGACATTTGGAAATGATCATAGTATAACAAGGGATAAATAATTTACTGTATATTTTAATGTTTCTACGCTGTGAGCTTTCCACAACTCAAGAAGTTGACGGTCATAAAAATAGCTCCTATATTGTTCTCTAAAACAGTATTTCTATAACATAAAATATGTTTAGTATACTGACTGAATAGTAAACCGAAACAGGAAAGTCTTTAATAGTTTCAAACTTCTCAGAAAAAGCTTCAAAGTTAATCAATGTGAGTCCGAGAAACAATAAAAATAGATAGGATGTCGCGTCATACCAAACCACAGTAAATATACAGTTTAAAAAAAAAGAGTCATTCGTATTTTGTCGCACTCGATCTACATATTAATTGTATCTTTCATCTCTGTTTCTCAGATTAGGAAGGATGTCGTTATTTCTGGGAATTTTATGGAGATTGATGTTCGCGTGTTCTCTGATGTTTGATTCATATTATTACCGAAAGGAGTTAAGAGGATCATTATTAATTTATCAAAAGATTTACCTTAGTGAGTATTTACAAAGATTAGTTGTAAAAACCACGAAAGTAATGCATTTTTTTTTTTCAATCTAAATACCTAGCTTACCCGGCAAACTTCGTACCGCTTCAGAATTCAAGATATTTATCAAACAAGCCGTTCCATTCAAAATGTACGAGAAAACAAGTGGCTAAATTAAAAATAAAAATAAAAACTGACTTCAATGTTATAAGATGAGCAATTTTCTGCACTTTTGAGGTGCATTTCTATTCATAACTCCGAAGTGGAAAGTATACCCTTTTAAACAAAAAAAGAATTTTGCAAATCGGTCCAGGCACCTTTGAGTTATTGGTGAACATATATAAAAAAAAGCACAAAAAAAGATTTTGATGAATTGAGAACTTCCTCCTTTTTTAAACTTGGTCAATGAATTTTAAATTTGCACGTGCCTGTGATTACCTCTAAGGCACAAAGTATCTTGACTGTCTAAAGACCTGAGTCTACCATCAGCTCTTGAGTAAATATCTCTTTTTTGTGCACATTTCTTTAGAATGCACATTTTGTTTTTATTCAAATGAAAATTATTAAGGTTCAATTTCCGCCATTTTGCGTCGGGATTTAAAAATAGCCAGGCGGCTTTTTTTTGGAGACTTCTTCCTTTTATTTTGTATTCAGAAAAGGTCACGTGTCGAATTTTAAAACATTTCACGGATACCCTTCGACATGCTTTCTCCATCAGCTTGTCAAGTATGTTATTGGATTCATTAATATATTTACCCTTTTGCGAATTTGGAAATAAATATCAAATGGTACATTCGTACAGTGATCCAATATTTCTGAATAGATACATCAAAAGAAGAATAAATATTGATATTTGTAAAAATACATGTCATTCTCGAAGAAAAATTTATTACTTATTCAATTAGATTCATGGAATATTTTTTGACAAAAAAAAACGGAACTACCTACTACATAGTATTATATTATCTGTGCTACTACTAACAAACTTTTCATCAGCCACAAAAAAAAACTTAGGCCTTTACATTTTTACTAGATGATTCATACAATGTCAAGAGGCAATCTTTGTCTACACTTAATGATTCCTAATTAGCAATTAAAATGAACTTTCTAATGTTTTGGCATCACTGTTCATCTACCTAATTTCATGATTGGATCCATTATAGTTCAAAGTCAAGGTCGAACAAACATGCCTTATACAAGAGCTGACTCCCCTTGGCGAGGAGAATTCGGTCAATAATGCAATAGTTCTACTCAAACTTAGACTGGGTTCATATGAGTGTTTGTTGGGAAAGCACGTTTCTCGTAAGCTGAACAAGCAATAAGTTATTGCTTGTTCAGCTTTATTGCTTGTTTCATCTCATTGTGTTCAGGGAATTTTAGTTTACAGAATTTAATTACTTTGAATTGAACTACGATTATTTGATAAGTTACAATTCGTATATTAAAAAAAAAACGAAATAATAAGGTGATATGAATATCACGAAGTGGATTAAAGTGTGTGTAAAAATGTATAAGTACCAAAATGAACGCTGTTATTTTTTTAAAACAAATCGCATGAACCAAACCCGCATGTCTGAGACAGATTTAAGATTTGAATTCATGTTTTATGCACGACGTGCAAGTACACTTCGACCGGAAACTTATCCAGACATGAGTTCGTTTTGTGCAGTAACTTTATTAGAATTTCATAGACAGTGCGATTGTGGAGCTCGAACGTTTCTTGTAGAATTTAGACACTTGAATTCATGCATTGACTTGAGAAAAAAACTTCAAGTTTAAGTTTTTAATTCTATTGATGTAATTAATACTTTATATTATCTATACCTACACGTGTATCCGGGTATTTATCACGTAAATTACCAAGGCAGAGCTTCTACTAGCTAGAGGCCAGTAAAAAAGCAGTTAAACTTTAAAGATGTGGTTAAGTTATCTATTTTCATAGGTATAATATTTTCTAAGCCGCTTCACAGTCCAGTTAGTGGTCGACTTCAAAGCATAACAGCAGATTTAGATTTCATAATTTTCTTTCATGTGTGAATTTATTCGACCGTTCGGTCTGGTCTGTCTCGGATGATATATCAGGTTCGTTTCGCTTGGTTAGGAATAATATATTAATAGGTGGCGTCACGGTTACAATAGACATTTTAAATCCCATTGGTGAAAACTAGTAGGAATATATATATATATATTTTTTATAGAAAATAGATCTATGTTTGGCCACCAACTCGCCTGATGCTAAGCGACGGTGTGGCCGAGGATGAATCACATCGATCTAAAAGAAATCTATTCACTCTAGCCTTGAAGGCACCTAGATTATAGTTTTCAGGAAACAAGTAGGGCGGCAGGGAGTTCCATTCATGGGCAGTACGTATATAAATCTTTGTATTCTGTTAGCTGTGCCCTTGCAGCGATACCAGCTTAATGATGGTATACGGTGATAATGATGTTAATGGAAAGTAGCCTAGTCCTCAAGAATAAAGCTATCAAAATTAAATGCAGAAAGTTTTTTTCAAAATCCGAGTGTTTTTAGAGATTAACCGTGTTTGTGTGTTGTCAAAAAAACAAACGCTTCCGCTTTGTTATAATTACTAGCCAACACGGCTTCGCTACTACTATTTTTTTACCCCACAGGAACCGTACATTTTTCTGGGTTAAAAAGTAGCCTATATGTCATTCCAGGTCATAAACTGTTCTAACCCAATTTTCATTAAAATCCATTCAGCCGTTCTAACGTGATTGAGTAACAAACATCCAAACATCTAAAGTAAACTTTCACATTCATAATATGACTTTTGGTAAGATTATATTGGTACCTATAGATTTACAATCTAGTTTCTTACTTCAATCATTTTAGTTCCGACATCATCATACTTCATCATCTAAGGCTGGATTCGACGAAACTGTCATCTTACTCCCAGACTCCCAGAGTAGTTATTCCGTTAGCCGCAACCGAACATTATTAGTAAATTGTTCTGATTAAATGTTTATTATTGTTAAAAACATTGTTTATGAACGCATATAGAGGACAAACATACAACAAATTTTATTTATAATCATTAAAAAATAAATAATAAAAAATAAATAATGCTGGACATTTTACACAGCGGCAGCGTCATCAAGTTTTATCTGTTCTGTGCCCAACGTAAGGTGAAAAAATGAAAAATAAAAATAAAATACTTCAGTAGGTAACATAAAATACACTGGCCTGCAAAACTAAGTAGGTATCATACTTTTAAAATTGCAATAACTTTTTATGTAAGTACACAAGATACTTATACTTTCAAAATAAAAAGGACTCGAAAACTAATGTATAGTTTACAATAATTTCAAAGAAAGCTGATAAAATTTGCTATGAAATGTTTTTTATTTTAAATCTCTAACTTCTATAGTTTAGAAAAAAAAATATTTAATAGTGTAGTAGGTACTTAGTTTTGCAAGCCAGTGTAGGTTCGTAAATCGTCGTCCTTATTTGTATTACCTAGAAAATAACTTTAGCCAATACAGAAGCTGGAACTCAGATTTCCGATACCTCCGAACTTCCGAACACAAGACACCTTCTCTCACCTGTTTCTTGTTGTCACACAAGTTATAAGTTCAGTAAGACGTAAGTAGGTCGCTGTATTCATATTAAGTAGTTTTACGAAGTAGGGTAGGCTATGTATTCAGGTCAGTGATGTGTTAAAGGATTCTTCTTCTTCTATCGAGTCGATGTATCTACAATTTTTAGAGCCATTTAGACCAAAAGGTGGCTACATCCACGGCATTATTCAAACCAGTCATGAGGTCGTTCATTGTACAGGTTTTGGGGCGTGATGGACACACAAGCACGTGTGGCATAGTCTGCACCAGGGCACCACACGGGCATTTAGTCTCATTTTCGCTGATCATGCCCCATCTGCTCATGTTACGCCTGCAGCGGCCAACTTGTGATCTTAGCCCATTTAAAGTCTTCCAAACTGGCCAGGGTAGTTCCTGACCAGGAGGTAAAAGGATTGGTATTATTAAATTGATGTTTGATCCTAAACATCGGGCTCTATCTCATTACCATGATTCCATTGTGGCGCCACGTAAATAACACCTATGTCCGTCTATTTGTTAGTTTACCGTGATCATGGCGCATGCAACTGTGCCGAAATATCGGCAAACTTGGAAATCCAAAAATCATGGTAAATATCCCGTTTATAGAGTTTACAATGTGTCCGCCTGGTTGCGCAACCAAGCGGGGCACCAGGTACATTTTGTTTGTGATGGTGCAACCATGGTGCAACCATGGTGTCTTTTATCAATTTGGCATCATTATTTTCAATAAGAAAAGATAGTACCTACTTATAACTTCTTCTAAATCCATTCCTAAGTTTTCAGTTCATTTGTATATTTTCAGTAGGTTGGCCAGAAACTGTAAACCTTTTCCTTGGTATTTATTATAAATAGTTTCACGATTTATTTCCAGTTCATATGCATCTCTTTGACCTTTCTCAGTACTTCCAAGAATCACTTGGATTTATGTTGTCCATCCCGTCCGGTCAGTTCCAATACATCGTAAATTCGTAATCCGGAAAAATGTACCCGAGTTTTCAGCACAAGTTACTGACGATTTTGAACATAGTTTATTGAGAACACTGAAAATAATTAGATATGAACTGTTTCCCCAAGGCATTGTAGCCATTTTTGAATACGTGTATTTTTTGTATCGAAAAATATAGGTAGTTACATGCGCATTAAAACTCCTGCTAATATCTAAAGTTTGTTAGTACTGATTTTGGACCTCATTAAAATGTTTAATATTTTATTGTTTTCGTTTTTGATCGCTTAAATCTTATCAAATTCTTAAAATTAATTCACTGATATATTCGTTCAAAAAACGAATGTTCTTCAGTGGAAAATGCAATCATTTTCACTCACCAGAAGCAATCGTGTGAGTGAACACATGGGCCAGAACTAGTTTACTCATTAAGTAATCTCCATAATAAGTAAAAGTGCTCTTATGACATCCGAAATCTCATAACTAATCCTGCTAACATATTCTGTAAGGGCAGAAATCCATTAAACACTTAGATCACTTGGTCAACAGCTAAATATATTACGAGAAGAAAACAGAAAAAGTTATCTATCAAGCATATTTTCGTGGGCAAGTCAAGTAGCCTAAGGAGAAGATGATTTATGTTCAACCGGGACCGGGCCGTGATCAATCCGTGCTACGAACAGGTAAACGTGTCAACTAAGCTTCACATACACTTTTTTCCCCTTTTGTTCAAGCTTGCTATGTTTGTTTTTACAATTTGGATGGGTGAGCGCAAGTGGCATTACGAGCAGAGCGCTTCCGTGATTCGGAGGGCACGTTAAATTGTAGGTCCCAGCTTTTCATTCGCTAAAATGGTCGCTTTTAAGTCGCCAAGCCATGATAGAGGCCTTTAGGTGGCCTAAAAACTCCGTCACCAGAGTTGGCCACTTGCTCATAAGAACGTCCTTTTTTGCTATGTTTGTTTGTTCGGGTGGAATTTTGGAACTAAATTTTAAATCAGTTATTCTGAACCAATAGGGAACTCCCAAAATTTTTTTTAATGATTTTATACGATAGGTTATATCGTCAAATAACCGTAATAAAAATTCCAGCGCCGAAATACTAAAATTTTATAACAAAAAAAATTTTTAAAATTTACCAACATTTTCAGGCATCTGAAACACGTTTATTATTGTTGTCACAGCTTACTGTTGTAGTAACAATTTTTGAATTGTGACGTCACGCGTCAAAGTTCACAAATTGATACTAAGTACAACAGTAATCTGTGACAATAATAAGTTCGAGCTTAGGAATTGTGAAAATTAAAAAAAAACTTATCTATGGATCGTCATATCTGACTCGTCCTTGACTTTTCTTATGAACTCGTGACGTCACATCCTTTCACATCCTTTTCAAGTATTTTGAAATTCCTACTATTTTTTGCAATTTTTAAAATTTATTTTCTAATCGAAAATGGTTTAATATTAAAAAATAATTACACACACATACCTCTAAAGCAACAATGTTCATAATAAAATACATTTAACCCGCTTTTGAATCAGACGCATATTGCCTATTGAGCTGAAATTTGGCACTGACGAAGGCAAATTGATAACAGTGTGATCTTTTGGGGAATATGGTGGTAGTGTTCCCCAAATGCAGAGAAGGCGATTATCTACTACTGGCCGGCCCATCTGGCCCACTTGCCCGTGGTCTTTCAACCGAGGATGGCGGTGATGCTGCGAAAGAACTCGAACTTATAACTTAACTTATCTAATAATAGCTTATTTAACTTTGATCAGTGACTACAGGAAAACTGTTTGAATCGCTTGGTGTATACTCGTACCTGGTGTATGGTTGATATTCCCAGTGTTCGTACTAAGCGCTTTGATTCTACATTTTTTATACGCACGGCGAAAATGTGGAACTCCTTGCCGGGGTCTGTATTTCCAGAAAAGTATAATTTGGGTGTCTTCAAATCGAGAGTCAATAGGTTCCTTCTAGGTAAGCGTGCTCCATCTTAGACCGCACTGTTGCTTTACATCAGGCAGAGTGTGGTCAAACGCGAACCTATTTTCGTTTTAAAAAAAAAAAAAAAAAAAAAACCTGGTGTAACCACACTGGTTGGAAAAGTTGATTTGATCCCTAAGACTACTCCTAAATTTCCAAATCTATTCCTTTTGCACTACACGGTCCCGGCTCAAGCGAGCATAAATCGTTCCTTACTTATTTTCTTTGATCTTGAAAAAGGTCGTAGAGCTTTCGTTAATACAAAACGGACACCATCAAAAGACGAAAGAATAAAACCAACGATCTTCAACCTTATTCCAAAGAGGAGCGATAATTCCTTTTAGGTGGTTCAAGGTAGATGTTGTATAATGGAATAGTATTTGCTATGATATATTGTATAGGTACTAGGTACTGGCGGAGTCAAAAATGAAATTCCCACTTAGCATTGGATATTTTTTTTGAGGTTACCTACCTATGTAATTTTTTTCTTACAAAAATAAAACTAAATATGCATTACAAGGTAAATTGATGAGTGAAGTTTACGTTATAAGTTCTAATTTAAAAAAAATGAATTAACTGCTCCTGCTGGTTTCTTTGAATGTCAAAGAAATATAGCCTAGATAATTAGGTACCCGTAAACATCCTCAGGAGGCAATCTATTCCTACACTTACAAGGACACAGTACATAGTAAAAATTTCAAATTCAAATAAAAAAAATCACATATGACCTTTGGGATCACATTGTTTTGTAAGTTTTTTTTTGTTTTCTTTTTGGGTAATTTTTTTTTCTATTTGCACCCGAGCGTTTGCCCAGATATTAATTTATCAAAAAGAAAAAAAAAATATTAAAGCGCACTATGGATTCGAACTCATAACCATCAAATTGAACGTCGAGAGTATACTTTCCACAATGACATCACAGCTTTACAATAAAGCAACCGTAAGAGCCGTGAAAATAATAACTTTGTAAACTTACTCGTGTACGCTTAAATCTGAATGCGAAATCACGAACAAATTCTTTATTTAAAACACATAACTCAAGTAAGAACCCTTTCAAAGTTCAGAACTTCTAATTGTCTGGGATCAAGTTTAGAGATATTTTCGGTTTCGGGAACATTCTGGGGACGTGTTGATTGTTTCAGAATTGTAATTTTCTTTGTTCCTATTCTATAAGTATTTGTAAATTCTCGCGTTGCTCTTTGTTTTCGATTGAATAGTAATTATTATAAACCTTATTTAAATGTGCTTTTAGATAGGTCGATTATCCGTGTCTGGGCAGTAGAAGCCCTTAGTATCTCATCTTGTTTGTAAGTACAATATTAATACAAGTTTAAATTTTATTAAAAATCGACGATAAACGACTGAAAGTTTTAAAAAACTTTCTCAAAGAAGAAAATCTTTTAAGAAAATATTTCAGTTATTAAGGTTACCAGTCGCCGCCCGCACCGCATCGCCTTTTCACTTTTGGATTTATTATATGCGGGCGATCCGGCGGGGCGGCGGCGTTACGGATTGGATGTTTTGATTTGACGTTGCCTCCTGAAATTCCATACAAACAATACCGAGCCGACGCGGTAAGGTTCGGGTGCGACTGGTTAGCTATAACCTTTATTCTTTTTATTTATTACATCAGAAGTGTTTTCTCGACTTTTTAATTTAAATCTCTTAGATTTGTATCCCGATAGTACCTACATCAGTGATTTTTTAATTGCACATAATATAATACGTAAACAAATCATTGAAAGAAAACATCTTAAGGAAATATGCATTTTATTCAGCTATTCACGAATTGTCTGGCTTTTTTATGGAAAAGGCTAAGTAAGTACCTAATTCAGATTTAAAAATAAATTTTAAAAAATTTGAACCTTTCGAAAATAAAGAGGCAATCACTTTGGTGGTACTTCTTCGTGAATGTATAATTAATTATGATTTCAATAACAGCTTTTCAATGAAAGATCGCTAAGTGGGCCTATACAAATTCTACTCTTAGAAATGTTTGCCTTTAATGACCTTTTGACCCTAAGAATACTGTTGATCTACGTTGTGTTTTCACCTGTCTGTTTCCTCCACATTATGTGCGAGGAAATTGAGCGATGTGCGATGAAAATCGGCCTATTATCATTCTATAAAGCTAGACTTGAAAAATATGGCCACTGTCATACTTCTTCTTACTGATTGCCAAACTATCGGCCAATAGAAAAGTGACGCAAACCCACGCTGGCCCAGGCTCGCCCAGGCTCGCCGAGTGAACGCCAGTGCCAACGTGTGGGCAGCAACACTCACCTCGCCTTGCCATCCCTCGCCTAGCTAGTGAATACGAGCGCCAATGGTTTGCATAGACTCGCCAAGAGTGCGGACGGTAGCACTCACCTTGCATCGACTCACCTTCGCTCGCACTGGCTTACGCACGTCCAGCGTGTGCACCATTAGACTTTTTTCAATAGATATTAAAACAAAAAAATAATGTAGTTATCAAATTGTTAAATGATTACCATTCCCTATCAAAAACATAATGATTCGAAAACAGTAACTGTATGTGTGTCGATGTCTATGTGGTACTGTATACAATAAGTAGATTAGTATTTATGTCGAAAATACATAGCAAAATTAGTGTTTTAATTTGAATATTTTAATTATTGTTTGTTTGGGACGCCCATAAATTTATGATGTTTTGTCAGGATGAGCAAATATTTAGAAGGAAAAATAAATATGGAAGTATGTTATGTTTGACTCTCGTAAATAAAAGTAAGTTCGTATGAAAATAAAAGTAAGTACATTTCTGTGGCCATGTTTTCGTGTGGATGGTTTAGGTGATGGGCAAGCCTACTCCATCTCAACAATGTCCCAGGTACTACAGTGTCCCGTTTTGTAGGCAAAGATTGACCTGACATTGTTATAGATCATCTAGTTTGACGAAATTGGAATCTGTGAACCGCTTAAAGGTCACCAAGTTCCTAATAGTATAGTATAATGGCAGTTTGTTCACACCTTGGCCCCGTTAAAACGCCAGTAAATCTAACAACACCTTCAAATAAAATGCTTCTACTTAAATATTACTTTTACTTCCGACGATAAATTTTACTTAAACAACATTGCACGCACTCTTCAGCAATGATGTAAATAAAAAAATCTTACCGCAGGCAGCCTATCGAAACTTTCTAGTAAAGCATCATATTGTAAGTACCTAGAAATAAATAAAGATACATTTATTTACAGTAACGAATCTTCTACATTTTAACATAAGTTTACATAATACATTAGAACCAGTTGAGTCATCTAAGGATCGTAATAAAAGATCTATAGATAGCTCAAATGATCCATGTCACTGCCAGTCGGAAGGAACAGCAAGGAACAGCATTACCACGCTGAATGGCAATGCTGGTTCGTTGAGCCAAATAACAGATCTCGCCGTAATAATTTCGATGAGAGAGAGATGCCCTGTGAGAAATTTGAACAAATATTGAAAATACCTATTGAATTTTAATTAAATTCCTAATCAAATATAAAATCCTAAATACTAAAAGATACAAGCGATCCTCCTTTAGCCGGAGTGCCTTTACCAATTCGGTATGTATCATTGCAGATTCGAATCCCGTCGGAATTGAAAATGATGAGATTTTTCATTTTCAAATGTAAATACCTATAGGTAGTCGTATTGCTCATTATACGGACTAAAAACATAAGAAAAATGTCATTTTTTCCTTCAATTTTAGTCCGTATAATGAGCAATCCGACTATAAGTGTGGTTTAACACTAAAACAAATAAAAAATTATTGACGGATCTGGTTTGCAAATCGCCAATTTTATTTTTGGACTGCACTACAGTAGCAAAGTTTACCGTTCATAAATTATTTGCGGTATCTATCCATTCCGTAGTTAATGGTTTGAAAGAAGAGCTACACATAAACTTTCAGTAAGTATAGTGTAAAAACTTTTGCGTATGTCGTCTCACAACATCATTTCTTTAGGAAGTAGTTCATTGCAAAGTAGGTAGTAAAGTAAATATTTAAACGCGTTAAGGACTCTTTATATCTAAGAAATTGAGTGTAACAGACACGTAATGTGACAGAAATAATAATATTATTCTATACAGTTTGTATGAATGTACTCATAATCTAAAGCTACCTAAAGTAACGTTGCCGCACAGACACGCACAGACACGGGCCGCGCAGACACGGACAAACACAGTATTCACGCAAAGAGTTTTGTCAGTGCTGTGCGTGTCTGTCCGTGTCTGTGTGGCTACGTTACGCTAGCTGCCGGTCAATGTAAATAGAGAATCGTAGAGGGAACGTTCAGGGCTTCTTCACTAGTCTTTTGTTTGAGAGCGGCCGCGACCGACGATGTCTGTCGCTGTCTGGCACGCTATGTTTTAGATATAATAAATAGTATAAATAGCAATGCTGAAAAATGTGATATAGTGTTGTGATCCCTTATCGAACAATCCGTAATCTCTAAGCTCGGGAGTAAACACGTTGATCGCCTGCTTTTTGTTGGGCGGGAGTAATAAACTCTTTCTTCCAATATGGCGGGGTGCGTTCCAAAGTGCTTCTGAACTATTTATTTATTTCAGTACGTAATTATATTACCACTATATAATGCTATACCAGTGTTGGATTGGATCTTAAACAGTTGCCGTAGTTTACTCATGGCATATCCACTCTTGCATCACTAATGTTGGGACACCGGTAATACTCGTAATAGCCAAGCAATGTGTGGCCAATGTGGCCCATGTCTCACATGTATTCATAGATAGTAACCCAGAAGTGTATTCAGCTATAAGTTCTCCAAAGATTATTTAAAAAAAATAAAAAAATGTTCCAAATCTTCAAACACGTAACTGTTTTTAAAATAAATTCATTTAATTGCATCAATTCTTTAAAGACACGTGAGATAGTATAAGTAGAAGCTGACCACGATAACTCTTGGGGCCCTAGCCATATTACACGATCTATCGTCGCTGTAGAACGATCTATCGTCGCTTAGAATAGAACACTTCAAAATGTATAGGAATTGACGTTCTGACCACGTGACTCATCTACTTGAAACGTCAAATCCTATACATTTTGAAGTGTTTCTATTCTACAGCGACGATAGTTAGTGTAATATGGCTAGGGGGGCAGAATAGTTATTTGACAGCGATCTTTTGTAAGACCAAGATTCAGTAAAAGCAGAAGCAATAATGTGAGCAAACACAATTGATTAATGTACTAAAACCAGTATAATTTCAATTTCCAAGCAAACATAAACCTCATAAAATCTACACTCACAAAAAAACTTTTAACCAATTGCGTTTCCGTATCAGTCAATATAATAAAACGTCCAAATTAGTTTCATTCTCCCACTTCCCAACTCTTTGTTGACTAATCTTTGTACTTTTTGAAGTCAGGAAACGAACCCAGAGCTCTTGGGAATACGCCTATGAGGAAACGAGAAATAAAACTCTGGGTTTAAGTCGAAAATCACATCGTCCAGGATTGAACAAGTCCCAGCGGCTTAGAAATGAGGGCACATTGTTAGGAGGAAATAAATGGTGCTTACTCTGGTTCAGAATAGGTTAATTTGTCTAGGGAAGTTTGGATTGGCAAGGTTGAACCTTTGATTTCCTGAGATGAAAGAAACGTAAAAGAACGCCTCACTTAGATCATGTAGGGATTCCAAAAACATCCATGTTTGAGGAAACAGATAAGTCAGAATCAACAACACTGACTGAATAAATGAATAAATAAATGACTGGAATCACATAATCCTGTTCCTTCGCGCGCGACCAATACCAATACTTACCAAAAAACCAGACCAACAGGGACTTTCTTTTTGGTAATTAAAATAAATTCCGACGAATTTGACACAAATAGATTTTTCTAGATATTATTAAAAAAAAAATCAAAAAAGTATTTTCCATGTAATCGAAAAACGTGGTTTTTGTGCACTAAACATCGTTGTTTTAAAGTAAAATGAACCCAAAACATGCTGTTAGCGACGCGATTTTTAAAGGAACCAACTTCAACTTCCCGGCTTTTAAGTCGCTAAGCCATGACGGAGGCTTTTAGGCGGCCTGAAAACTCCATCACCGACACTAGCTCATTACGAACTTACTTTTTTAGAGTGCAACTTTACCGTCGATGCAGTCGTGTGCCTGGTTGTTAAATTGAATACACAACGTTCGTTCGTTTTGTTCGCCGTCTCATAATGATCTCGCATTCCGAAGAATCAGAAGCTTAGTCAGCAATATTCGTTGTTTGATACGATTGTGATTGGTAAGGGTCGAGTTATCATTTTGATTGTTACATTATTTTTATATATTTGTGCAAATCTAACAAAAGTATTTTCTCTGGCCTTGAACAAAGCCATGGCAAGTGAAGGTCTATCTACGTGAAAGTAATAATCCACCAAAGTTGATGAACATTTATGGTTTTAAATTGGATCTTTAGGACTATGGCTTTTTGATACATTTCGTTTTGCCATTGAGCAGTTACAATGACTCCTAAGTTAGGAAACAAAGTTCTTTCGGTCTTCTTCTTTAATCTAAGGGACTGCCCCTTGTCGGCATAACTGATTCGTCCCTCTACACGAAGCTCTTTCCAGTGCAGCTTCCTTGACCTCCTTATACGACATGACAGCAACCTTCTCCTTCACTTGGCTCATCTATCCTCGGTTGGTTCTGAAGACGAATTGGGGGTAGTCGTGAATCCTACTCTCAATTCTCGGCGGTAGCTCCAGTACTTCAGTCATCCCGTGACCACGAACGCTGCAATGTGTTCGAAACGTCGGGAAACAAAATAAATAAAAGGTACGCGATAAAATCCCGTAATAATAATTATCATTATGTTAACAAATCGCGAAAGTTTAACAAGTTATATCCTCGGTCTTCCTCTTCCTCTCCTTCCTTCCACTTTTCCTTCAATTATGTTCTTAATGAAACTGTCATGTCGTATAAGATGCCCAATCATCTTCCCTCTTCTGTTCTCAACAACTTTCTTTCGGTTCGGTTCTTTCGGGAACTATTCAGATTTAAGACAAGGAAATTCATTGCGTAGTTTACCTTAAAAAATCTTTCTTTTGGATGGTTTTGGTATCTGTACAACACGAACTCGATTGTAGACAAAAGTTCAAACGTAAAACTTAAATGCTAAAAAGCACGTGCGACGACAATGGTACTGTAGACACTGTAGTATCCATTAGAAAGAGTATCCATTGTAGAATTTACTTTGTAAGTTCACAAACCCTATCCATCAGCTTAGTCTTTTATCTGAGTCCATTTTATTGCGGACTTTTACAGGGAGAGGTAAATTATATAGGTTTGGTGCAAGCGCTGTTATTTTCGGTAAGACCAGCTGAATTTTTTTGCAGTAAAACAAAAATCAATGAATTATGTACTAACTCCGTTGATGAAGTTATTTGGCCGCCCAAAAGACCTTCAGTCCTTCAGTCCTTCAGTCGTGGTTTCGTCATGATTTAACAGCTTCAGCCAGAACTAAAAAATGCAAGTGCCTTCCAAAACATGGAAGCGTTGTTTGTGCCACTAGCTTCATTTAACTTCGACGACGACGCCAACGTCGGTTGCTTAACTTCGAAGATTAATCAAGAACGACTAAGAAAGCTACACCGTGAGCAAATTGGAATCACTGGAATCACTTTTTTTAGAAATACATAATTCTAATGAGCATGAGTTACACATGACTTAATTAATGAAAAGATGACCTTGTACTTACTTAAAAAAAAAAACAATACAATTCTACAATTCACCTAGTGAATTGATCTTTGTTTTTGATTCTACCTTCTGTTTTTAGTTTTTCACTTTGTAATATTTTTTGCGTTAGTATTAAGTTTGATACAATAAAGAGCTATCTATCTATCTTGTGACTCTATCATCATGGTCATCTACATTAAAAAAATTGTATGGTGTTATTCAATCTAAATAAACATTCAGAGCTTAATTTTGATACGACTATTGAAATTACCCTAACATCTTATTCATCATTCCGATACGACAATTGAAATCGCAGTAACATCTTATTCAATCAATTTCTTTCCACAAATAATGGAGTTTTTCAACATCTTGTCTTGCTAAATAATTATTCAACTTCCAAGACAAAGTTTGAAGGAAGTATTATTCAATATTCAGAGTCAACAGAATTTTTGCTAAGACAACTTGCTACGTCTTCAAGTTCCGCAAATTCCAAATATTTGGCATCATTATTGAGCGCTGAAAATGGAGGTCTAATTAATTGACTTGTACTCGATGAAGCTTAAGAGCCGCTGTAAATGCTTAATGGTTTTAAATTGACCATCTTTCAGTTTTATTGGGTGCTTGCTTTATACTGACATTAATTGGGTCTTCCAGGACTTTATTCAGTTCAAGGTTTACGCTCATGTCTTAAGAATTTACCCCGCGCTTGTATTTGATGAAAATAAATAGGTACCCTTTTTGAATATTATTTTTAATGAACGTTCCGTTTTAAGATCATTGTACATCTTTCATTCTGATAAGGCTTATTTCTGCTGACTTCAATTAAGGTAATGATGGATGAGTAATGGTTGTATGTCTTCGCTGCATTGCTTTTTGTATCCGTACTTTCAGTTTTTTCATAAGTATACAAGCATGAAATAAAATAGAACTTAATAAAAATGTAACAATATTTGTATTAGACATTATTTTAATACACGGGAATTACTCACGTGAATATATCGTCGATTTAGATACCGACAATGTTAGACGCGAGAGCGCTAGTGTGAGACGCGACCGCGAGGAGTAACCTTGCCGCAACTCCCTCCTTACCTAGTGAAGATTCTCCGGATGAATCGAAACATTGTCGGTATCTAAATCGACGATATTTTCACGTGAGTAATTCCCGTGTGTTAAAATAATGTCTAGTACCTACAACTCACGAACGTTTTGAAAGTGAAATAATATTTATATTTTAGTAAATCTCATTATGAAACCTAACTAGTAGTTCGCCCCGAACTGAGATCTCGCGCACCGTTGTGTTGATAGCCTAGATTTGGACTTGTTTCTGACTACCCCTATACCTACGTTAAGTGCTCCTTCTAGTGTTTACCACACAATGATATCTAATGCGCTACCTCAGTATGGTAAAGATTATAGGCATGCATGCAATACATTAAGTCGTGTCGTGTTTATATTCAATAGTTGACCCCGCGAACTTCGTACCGCGCCTCAGGGAAGGCCTCTTAGTTCGAGAAATTATTAAAATAGCAGTTCAATACAAAATGTATGAGAAAATCAATTCCCTCCTCCTCCCCCCTCCCCACCCCTCCCCTCCTCTCCCCTCCTCTCCCCTTCCCCTACCCCTCCCCCTCCCCTCTCCTCCCCTTCCCCTCCCCTCCCCTCCCCTTCCCCTCCCCCTCCCCTCCCACCCCTCCCTCCCCCTCCTCCTCCCCCTCTCCCTCCCCTCCCCCTCCCTCGCCTCTACTCCCCTCCCCCTCCCTCGCCTCTACTCCCCTCCCCCTCCCCCTCCCGCTCCCCCTCCCGCTCCCCCTCCGTCTCCCTCTATAATTTTGGTACATGCCCAGCCCACTATTTGCAGGAGTTAGCATTTGCAAACGTGACAGGTTGCAAGCCCATCGCCGCTATTAGAACGTTAACTGGTTTCCTCACGATGTTTTCTTTCACCGCTTAGAGCTCGTGTTAATGCGCATTTAAATTTTTCTAATCGAAAAATCCATTGATGAGCACGGCCAGGGTTCGAACTTACGACCTATGAATCGAAAATCGAGCACTCTTCCACTCGGCCAACACGGCTTTTATTTTCAATCTCAAGAAAAAATATCAAGAAGCAACTAAAATCATTGCAAACCAAACCACAACGATGCCACACTCTTTGTCTGTTAACCAGACCTACGAATACATCGAAACTCTATGAAACGGGAGCTCTCTCCATACATCCGTTAATTGGTTTTCATCATTTTTCTTTTTCTCTGTATTTCAAAAACTATAGAACCTAGAAGAAAACTAAAAACCAATTTGGAATGTATAAATTGAGTACTTTCATATGACACCCCACTCAATATATTTGGGTAACTTTGAAAAAAATTTACCCCCTTGGGAACCCCATATCTTTACAACCCCTTCATCGATTACGCTCATACGTTCCACAGCAAATTTCTATAGCACAACCTATTGACCTATCAAGTTTCATACAGATTAGATAAGCGGTTCGATAGTTATGCGAGAACATAAAAATGAAACATACAAATATACAAACATACAAACATACAAAGCAAAATCGCCTAACTTGCCACTAAGATCTTCGCTCGCTTCGCTCGCTCGATCGATAATCATAGCCTTTGATTAAATGCCTTGTACGTAGCCAATAAATATCATTAAAAAAATAGGTTTGTATTTTCGAGGTTCCGTAGTTATCAAAACTATAAAAAAATCCATAGAGTTTTCCTTTAAAAAACAAAAAAAAGCTCCAACCCTTGTTGATACAAACACAAGAAAATCCTTACATCGGATTTCAAAGGTTACAAAAAAGGGAATGGGCTCGCTGTGATTTCAGTCGGTTTATGTAAATCCTAGAATTTTGACTTATTTCCCGCCCGACGAATTTCCAATCCATTTCGGGAACAAATCCCCAATACATTTAGGAACAACGATTTTTATTGGCAATCCGGTGGGATCCCGGTTTCTGAGCACAAGGTCGTGAGTTCAGACAAGAGTTTTCATGTTCATTATAAGTTTTTTCTTATTCAGTTTGACTATTACTGCAACGGAGGCTTCAGGCGGTCTAAAAATATTTATAAAAGATATAGGGTAAAACCCCCAATTATTGGCCCTTTAAGGATCTTGATGTACTTAAATCATGATAACTGTCTTTGTTATGTGTGGCAAACAAAAAAAAGTTGTCAAAATGATAGAATGAAAGTTAATTGATGTTTCTAATACATGGGAAACGTACTTAAACATAGTTTTGTATTTATTATTTTGCGGTTTATTTAAAAACATGATTTTACCAATTATGGGCATACTTTGACTAATTACTGGCATAAGTTGGACCAATTTATTGGCCCTTCTAACTGTTAAGTAAATTGAAAAAAATCGCTTAAAGAGAGCTTAAAATACATTCGTAAAGACTTATTTATTATTTTTCTTCATTCTTGTCATCAAACTCAGTCTAAAAATTCTCTATTTTAGCTATAGTGCAGCTGAGATGCAGTATTTTGTTTTGCTTGGTTTCATTAATTGTCTGTTATAACATTAACAAAGTCACTATCATTTTCTTCTTTTCGTCTTGTTTTTCATTCGGATTACAGTCTTCTTTTTGTGAGTTAAGGTTATTTCCACAGTATCTAACTTTTTAGATAACACAAGTTTCGTTACACTTGTTTACTCTTTTGTTGTTTCCTTCCTAATTTCTGTTGTTTGGCTAATATTGTTGAAATTCCTCTTTTTCTTGTTTGATTCATTAGTTAGACTAATTATTAGCAGACTTATGCTCAAACATTGGCCTAGTGTCGATAATTGGTCTACTCATAGAAATCTCAGAAATACCAATTATAGTCATCAATGCCAATAAAATGGGAAAAACTAATTTTGCTGTACCAAATGTTGGCACTGCAATAAAAGAACGAAAACAATGTAATTCTTAAAAATTAGTGCTCAGGAAGCTCGAATAATATGTGTTAAAATGATTTAAAAACTATAGCAAAGTAAAACCCCCTGATAAACTTAGATTCGATAAAATTAAGAAAGCTCTTACCTTAGCAAAAACATAGTTTCTCACTTCTCAAATCGAGACATTTTATTAATGTTGTTGTACCGACGCCACTATGTATATTTTTCGTTCTTTGGTTTGTCAATATTGTAGCTAATGATTGTTTTAATCGATTTCGATAAGTTGAAGCACTGTGAGATTCGGTTATTTCTTAATAAATAGGATAAATCAAAGGGGTGATAATAAATGGTGGGGGGCCAAAATTAGGGTCGTTTACCCTACCTATAGTTTTTTTTACATTTTAATTTTTTTCACAGACTGTCCCAGGCCACAGAATAAATAGGTACAGAAGCTTGATTTCGCAAAAACATTTTATTTGAATTAAACTCTTGCTGCGACGTAACAAAACGCAATTCAGCTCGCATAAGCGCTTAGTGCCTAGAACAATATTCACCTAAACATTTGCTTCTTTTTCTAATCTAATGCATAAATCTGTCACTGTCGGGCGCAGAGTAACGTGGAAGGGTTGTCTAGTTGTCGCGTGATAGATATTATATTACGCGCGAAGTGGCTAGTGTGCGAGCCGAGCGGCAAGTGGGAATCCTACCTGCCAAGGCCCGCCCGGGCCGGCCTGCCAATGTACTTGTAGCTTTGTACCTAAAGTGCGGAGTGCACCTTCTGTACCTATTCCGTGCCCAGGCTTATATTAGCACCACATGAGAAAATTGTTGACCCGTGTTGACTGAGTGGGTCAGTGCCTCTACTTTCGATCCGAAGGTCGCAGGTTCGAACCCGGCCGTGCATCAATGTATTTTTCGTTTCGAAAAATTTATATGCGCATTAACACGAGCTCTAAACGGTGAAGAAAAACATCGTGAGGAAACCAGTTAGCTTTCTAATATCGTCGATGGGCTTGCAAGCTTGCAACCTGTCACGTATGAAATGCTAACTTCTGCAAAACGAGAGCATGTACCAAATATGCATTTGGACATACCTCTGACTACCCCCTTAGACTCGAAGGATCTTAAAAAATGCCTAAAAAGATCTGAAAGAATGTCTACCGCGCCTTGGGGATACATTTACATTACAGTCGTGAATATATTTCATTTTCATGAGAAAATCTGCGGACTATAGTAATTTTCTTCTTGACGTGTTGATAAACAAAAACCTTGTTAATTCTGGGCATGATGGAATGGCTCGCAAAACCAAAATAGAATAGGACGGGTACTGCTACAACAGAATTTTAAAAATGTCACTAGTGAGTATTGAAAATGAAAACCTCGCGTCCCCACCGACATCGGTTATTAATTTCCCATATGTACTGTAAATAAAATAAAAGCTGAAATTCCCCTATCGATGTATCAACGTGCCGCGATCCAATTTGTATAGATTACGTGCGCTGCGCGATCGGGAATTACGTGAATAATGGTTTTAATTTATCTTTTGAAATGTCGGACCGGTCCGAACTCTCGTGTATGTTCTTTTGATTTTAAAATAAACTCTATATCAAAAGAGATAAGTACCTATATTATTAAGCATTTTTTTAAGTACGTGGAGGGTAATATCTGGAACTACTGCTCCTATTTGAAAAGTTATTTCATAATTTTAAAAGTAATATAAAATATGAGTTTTAAATTTTAGAACAGCCGGTGGTTGTAGACAAATATATAAAGCATGTATCATTAAATCTTTGGAAATTATAATCGATCGAGCGAGCGAAGCGAGCGAAGATCTTAGTGGTAAGTTGGGCGATTTTGCTTTGTATGTTTGTATGTTTGTATGTTTGTATGTTTGTATGTTTCACGAATTGTTGTTCGAGCATAACTGTCGAACCGTTCATCCAATCTGCATGAAACTTGGTAGGTCAATAGGTTGTGGTAAGGAAATTTACGGTGGAGCATATGAGCTTAATCGATGAAGGGGTTGTGAAGATATTGGGTTCCCAAGGGGGTAAAAAATTATGAAAGTTACACAAATATATTGAGTGGGGTGTCATACGAAAGGGCTTATTTTGTACATTCCAAAATGGTTTTTATTTTTAATCTAGGATGTATAGTTTTTGAAATACGACCAAAGACCAAAAACTACGAAACCAGAGCTGCAAGAGCTCCCGTTTCATAGAGTTTCGATGTCTTCGTAGCTCATTAAATGGTCGGTCTTAAAAAGAGAGTGGCATCGTTGCGGTTTGGTTTGCAATGATTTTAGATGCTACTTGATTTATTTTCATGATAAAAAAAAATTTTGATAAAAAATGAAAATAATTGGGGTAAAAAAAGTTAAGTAAACAAATATATTGAGTGCGGTGTCAAATGAAAGGTCTTTATTTGTACATTCTAAAATAGTTATTATTTTTATTCTAGGACGTATACTTTTAAAAATACGACGAGAATTCATAAATATGAAATAAATGAAAAATTAGACACGACATTATGTATTGCATGCATGCTAGTATTTTTTACCATGAAGAGCTAGCGCAATAGGCATACCCGGCAGTAGTAGCACTTGAAATTATAGGGGTAGGTAGTAAGAAGAAAGTCCAAATGTTGGCCATCTACGGTGCGCGAGATCTCAGTTCGGGGCGAACTACTAGTTAGGGAGAAATTACAAATGAGTAGGTGAGGGATGAAACGAGGAGAAAAATACCTATTGGGGTGAAAATATCTTGGGTCGAAAGAAGAAACACTCGAAAACATAGTTTCAATTTTCAAAATGCCAACGAATTTGTACTTAGAACGAAAAACTACATTATAAATTATCACAATGCATGTTTTGAATAATTTCGTTACCCAATTGAGTACCTAATAAAAAACAAACAATTAAAGTTGTACAAAACTTGGTACAAACAAATTATTTCACTTTCAAAACGAAGAGTTGTAGGAACTTACGAAATTTTTACGTGAGTAATTCCCGTGTGGTAATACAATGTCAAACAGACTATGCCTAACCTGACTGCCAAACCCCGAATGATTGAAACAGCAACAATTTCCGTATCCATCACGAACACTGACCCATTACAATCCAACAGGGATCAATAGATCGACCCAAGGCGGACTTCAATCGGACAAGAAACTGAAACCCCTCAGAGACTGATTATTGAAAGACGCAGAGCTGTAGCTGTGTTTATTTATTTACAAGCGGACGCCCACGGCTTCGCCCGCATGGGCTACTATTTTTTTTATCTTACGGGAACCGTGCATTTTTTCGGGTAGCATATGTCCTATTCCCGGTCATTATCTATCTACATTCCAAATTCCATCAAAATCGGTTCAGTAGTTATGGAGATACGTGGTAACAAACATTCACACACAAACATTCACACACACACGCACACACACACACGGACTTTCGCCTTTATAATATTAGTAGGATTAGGATTTATTAGGATTGCCACTAATAATAATAAAAACATAATAAAATTTTAATTTTAAATGAATAGGTACCTAATATACAATAGGTAAGTACCTAAAGCTAAGTTTTATGTTGCGAACTTGCGACAAAGGTAGTAGGTAGTATCGGCAGGGCTTGAAATAAACTACGGTAAGTAATTAGATTACGGAGTAGACGGATAAGATTTTGCTGCCCCTTCGCACGAAGAAGTAGTTGAGGTGTACCCACAGAAATACCACTGACTACAGTCATTTCTACAGTTATTTTTACAGTGGTATTTCTGTAATTATCGCTTTCTGTGGTATTCTTTGTCGTGCCGATGATACAAATATGACTAAAGCTTGCGCACCCAATACTTTGCTAAAGCTATAGAGTTTTCAGTGGCTTTTCTGTGGCGTGGTATCGCTATTGGTTTTAAACCACGTCCCAATACAAATTTGAACAGTCTCCTTTATAGGCAACTTCGAGTTTGTATATGTTGGTGGCCAACTCTGATGACGAAGTTTTTAGGCCACCTTAAGGTTTTCTATAGGGCCTAACGACTTTTAGCCGGGACAAATGAAATTAAACATGTATTAAGTATTCATATCAGGAAGCACTTAGTGGTTATTATTTTTTTTTTTTCGCAGAAAACTAAAAAATAGAATAGAAGAATAAACTAGAACTAAGCATGCGCATGGGCACAAAGTCTTTACAAGTTTCCGTATTGAATCTTGATAACGTTTGATTGGATAATTTAGAAAAATTAAACAACGGAACAACAATAAGAACAAAAGGAAAAGAGCAGAACAGCAGAGTCATTCTGTAAACTCACTTCGAACGTCGAAGAGCTGAATCCGCTGTGAGATTTCAAATTTAGTATTCGAAATTTGAATCTTACAATAGATTCTTGTGTATTTAGTGAGCTCGGTCACTTGAGTGAATTCGAAGTGAGTCTACAGAATGACTCTGCAGCTTAGGAAACATACCAAATCAGCAAAGTGTTTTGGTCTTTGTTTTGACTGCAGCTAAATTCTACTTACATTTTAGGCATCTGTGTGTTGGTACTCGTAGGTACGATATAAATTGGCTAAATTACCAACCTAAAATGTAAATAATATTCAGGTAAAATAAAAAATACACCAGCCAACTCTTAATAAACTTTGATAAATTATGCAGTACCAAATTCATTCCAATCGTAGAAAATGATCCCTCAATGTAAGCTAAAATTGTGATCTCAGTTTGTCTCGGTCTTTGAAAAGGAAAAGCTCAATTTCCAAGCCCAACAGGAACCAAAGGTATATTTAAACAGAGATAAGGTCACCCTGATTTGAATTAGAAAATTGAGACAGGATCGCGCCAGTAAAGCAATTTAGTTGCAAATAATGCTGAGACTAAATTTAATTTGGTAGAGGATTTAACCGCATTTGAGCTTAGTGCTATCCAATTATTTGTGCTAGATGTCTTTTGAATAAATAGGACTTAAGTTTAGCCTTCTGGGATTTGAATGGAAACCGCAAATTAGGGGCATTTTCTTTTATATTCAAATTGAGTGCGCTTTATTACAAGTTTTTATTTAACAGCAAGTTTTTATGTATATTATTATTTTAACAACCATATTGTACATAGGAAACCCCTCGAAACGAGACAAATATTTGCAGATCCTACAAAACTTGGTCCCGCGGCGGTGATTGAACCCGCAACCTCATGCCTTTCAGGCGGGCCTTCACCTACTGCGCCACAGAGGTTTCTTTTTTCGTTTTCTTTTTTGAAAAATATTTTTTCAAAAGTATCTAATATTTCTCGAATAAAATTTAACAGAAGTTCTACAAAGTTAAAAATAAATTAACAGTACATTTTACCACAAGCCAACACAACAAGAATTTTTACATAAGACCGGGAAAGATCGACTACCAGAGTCTGCAAATAAATGTAAGATCTGGAGTCGCGAACCGACCTAGGTTTGTGCATAGGCAGCGGACTACAGCGGAAAATCGGCTAAAACAAGATAAATGTAAAAAAAAATTCTCCAATATACCTACACTCAAAAAAACACTTAGAAATACCAAATTGAGAACCTTTCTTATTAAAAAATCGCTTTAGAAAACCGATGTAATTAGTGGTAAAAATGGAATTACTGTATTGAAAATCTATCATCATAATATTGACTTGAATTTTAAACAAAGAAACTGCAAAATTGACACTTGACCAGAAGGGACAACGGAAGGCGGACAATGGTGATAAATAACCGAATGATGGCCACGAGATGCTTAGCGGCCAAGAAGCAAAACACCTCGAATGACATTGTAAACGTGGTCAGAAATCTGTGGACGAGACACGCGAGGCATCGAAAATAATGGCGTAATGAAGAGGGCTGAGACGATAATGATGATGCTGAATTTAGTGTAGAAAGTTCTTTGGAAGGTATTCTATTGACTACTATCTCTATCGTTCAACCGAAGCTGGGGCAGATCGAGAGAGTGTTACCGGGACGACCTTGACACTTTTAAGGGAGATGGTGAAATCCATCAAAGGTGATTTTCGAACAGCGGTGGAAAAACAATAAATTGAAAAACCAATGTTTAACGTACAATCAAGAGGATTCAGGTCTTTATTCTAATACAATTTTTTACGTAGATCTGTAGTTTTACACACCAAGACCAAATATACAAAAAAGTCCGCTCGATGTCCGAACCCCACGGAGTTTTAACTCCTACGTTTGCCCGGAAATCTGGAATCGAACGGTAACTTTTAGCTAAGATTTTGAATCCTGACTCTCGAATCAAGGTAGTAAACATGCTGAAAGTTTGAGAGCAAAAGGGTAGTGAAATCGCAGCATGAATTCTGTCGTGAAAAATTCATGTTTTTAGAATTGGAAATGTTGCTATAGCAGCCACAGATAGTTACAGAAGTAAATACTATAGATACAGAATTGAATCTCATTCATAAATACCTATATTTTAATAGGTATGTATGTATAAATACTTCGTTACACGAGTTTTATAATACTATACCTACCAAAATCCATGTTTGTTGGTAGGTAGGAACGCTAAATTTTTATTTTTACTTTTTTTGTTGTCTTTTGTGGTTTTTTTTTTTGACGGGAGCGAACTTAATGCCACCATTATAAATATTAGAACCTGATCATGATCAGTCATCATGGTTAAAAAAAGAAAATCAATAAAGTATGTATTTAAAAACCGAAGACAGTACAACGGATGGCCTTATTGCTGAAAACGATCTTCCAGGCAGCTACAGATGTTCAGGATGTAATTTAAAAGTTTATTAAATTTCACTACTTCGGTAATCTTCTCTTGATAAAACATCAATTAAGCGCTACTTGTATAGAACTCCTTTTGTTTCAACTTATAAATTGACTTACAAAGAACTTCATAACAATTTGTATTTTTGCGGCACTCCTTCACAACTTTACTCCTCCAATTAAAATAAAGAACAGTCACAAAGGAAGCTGCTATCTGAACCCAATAAGGTTCACTTTGCGACAACCGACCCGAGACACTGTTGACCATCTTACTATTCAGAGACAAGATACACACAGTAATAAACTTTGATTGTTAGACAATAAAACTGAGCACCAAAACTAAGTGTTCTCCCAGAGGCAGCATAACAGCATAACAGTGACCACTAAAATAGGTGAAGCATATCTCTCTAACCAGGCGTGACATGCTCCTACCAAAACAATAACCGTTACAGAAATCACAAGGGAATTTGAACTCTAGAACTTAGGGGCAGAGTACATGATTATGGTCGTATAAGTGATGCATTTTGTGTGACATTTATTGCAGAGCCAAGCGAGGTTGCTCATGAGAAAATAGCTGCACCGGTAGGAATTCGTTTACAATGTTGCCGCGTTTCAGTCGTAATGTAAATAATATTTTACTGTGTTTGTCTTCAAGTAATACGTTTATCAATTTCAAGAACGCTGGTTCAGCCACATTTATAAACACTATCTATTTGCTTTATTAGAAAAGCTTAAAGGAAATTAGATAGTCGTAGTCAACTAAAGATTAGACCTAAGCGTTTTATTCAAAATTAAATTTCCTAAGATTAATTTTTGATCACTTAGGACATTATTTTTAAAGAACTTATAAAAAGAAGCGCCCGTAGCATTCCTTGCTGAGACGTTCTTGATTGACCGTTGAAGTTAAGCAACATTGTGCACGGTAACAATTTGGATGGGTGACCGCAAGTGGCATTACAAACTGAGCTCTTCCGTGCTTCGGAGGGTACGTTAAAAGTACCTACGCACGTTGTCCGTCCAGGCTTTTAAGACGTCAAGCCATGATGGAGGCCTTTAGGCGGCCTAAAAACTCCGTCACCAGAGTTGGCCACTAGTTCATACGAACTAACATACTTACCACATCATTCATTTTCAGCTGTGATTTTAGCAAAACTTTGAAGAGTATTTATTTTGTCCCATCATTTAAAAGAGATGGCAATTCATTTAGCAACCGTTTAAGCTCTAGTAAGCTTATAAGTCCAATATGATTAACAGAGTTAAAATATCCTACTAATATTATAAAGGCGAAAGTCCGTGTGTGTGAATGTTTGTTACCACGTATCTCCATAACTATTTAACCGATTTTGATGAAGTTTGGAATGTAGATAGTTTAGGTTTTGGAATAAGATATAGGCTACTTTTTATCCCGAAAAAATGTATGGTTCCCGGGGGATAGAAAAAGTAATCCACGCGGGCGAAGCCGCGGGCGTTCACTAGTACATAATATAAACATTAGGTAGTGGGCACACTTCGTTTTTCGTAGCGCGTTTTTAGCAGCGCGTTCACAGCGCTTTTGTATCGATAAAAACGCGCTGCGATAAACGAAGCATGCCGACTCCTTTAGTCCAAGGCTGAATTTGTTACATTTCTTCAATTTTCTCATAACTAAGCTGTACGTACTAACTTCTGATTGAACTCATAAAACATAATAAGGATTAAGATTTTATTAGTAAACTATCTTAGAATATTATTCTAATAAAATCTTATAAAAATAAACAACTTTTAACGATTACCCATTTCCTTGAACTTCAAATCTTAAAAGACCTAAAATAAACAATTACAAAACAGAATACCAAACATGGCGTCTTTAATTACGTCTCTGTGTTTGCTACAAATAGATCAATAGCTCCACATCTTCTGAAATACTCCTCCTGTTTCAGGAAAAATTGAATCTTACCGTAAAGAATATAAAGATAAATTTAATTTGAACACTATTTTCTGTTTATAAAATTTTGTTGGAAACTGCTGAACATTAAGGTCATAAAGGTCAAATTTGATAGTTTCGTAAAACAAAGAACAGATTAGCGGCATTTACACGATAGAGATTATCCCACGGATCCGGACTGTAAAGATATCTGTAAAGATATCTGTAAAGATATCTTTAAAGATAACTGCGGATAAAACTAGCGGCCTTTAAACGCTAAAGATTTTCCCACGGATCCGGACTGTAAAGATATCTGTAAAGATATCTTTAAAGATATCTGTACAGATAACCGCAGATTTTGGACTGGCGCGTGGAACGGTATTTTACAAAGTTTTTTTCTTGATTCTTGAATTTTGAACCTTGAATCTGATAGCCCCTCCAGACTCTCGAGAGAAAGCTCGGCGAGAAGTCTCGCCGAGACTTCTCGAAGAACAAACAAGCTATCCACACTCTCAATTTATCTCCGTCGTGATGTTTGAAATCCTTTGTCTCGGCCAAAAATACCGACACCGATCGGAGAACAGGCGAGCCAGAGAACGAGAAGGCGAGAAGCTCCTCACACTCACGCTTCTCGGGTGTTCTCGGGGGTTCTCGCAGAGAGTCTGGAGGCCCTATCAAATTTTGAATCTTGAATCTTTGAAGTGACAGCTGTCAAACTTCAAATGGCCATATCTCGGGAACTACTCGTCCTAGACTCCCCGTTCTCAGTTCAAATGAAAGCTATGACCAAGATCTTCATTTCAAGTGACAGCTGTCAAACTTCAAAGCACCATATCTCGGAAACTACTCGTCCTAGACTCCCCGTTCCCAGTTCAAATGAAAGCTATGACCAAGATCTACATTTCAGATGACAGATGTCATTTTGACAGCTGTTATTGAAAATGTAGATCTTGGTCATAGCTTTCATTTGAACTGAGAACGGGGAGTCTAGGACGAGTAGTTCCCGAGATATGGCGGTTTGAAGTTTGACAGCTGTCACTTCAAATGAAGATCTTGGTCATAGCTTTCATTTGAACTGAGAACGGGGAGTCTAGGACGAGTAGTTCCCGCGATATGGCCATTTGAAATTTGACAGCTGTCACTTCAAATGAAGATCTTGGTCATAGCTTTCATTTGAACTGAGAACGGGGAGTCTAGGACGAGTAGTTCCCGCGATATGGCCATTTGAAGTTTGACAGCTGTCACTTCAAATGAAGATCTTGGTCATAGCTTTCATTTGAACTGAGAACGGGGAGTCTAGGACGAGTAGTTTCGGAGATATGGCCGTTTTAAGTTTGACAGCTGTCAGTTCAAATGAAGATCTTGGTCATAGCTTTCATTTGAACTGAGAACGGGGAGTCTAGGACGAGTAGTTCCCGAGATATGGTCATTTGAAGTTTGACAGCTGTCACTTCAAAGATTCAAGATTCAAAATTTCAGATTCAAGGTTCAAAATTCAAGAATCAAGGATCGAAATCCAAGATCGAAACCAAGGATCGAAATCAAAATCAAGGATCAAAATCAAGGATCGAATTCAAGGATCGAAACCATGGATCGAAATCAAGCGCTGATTTTGTCGAGCGCTATAAAGTAAAAATATCCTGAAATTTAAATGACATGGGCACACTACTAATCCAACAACGAGTGTGAAAGAGACAAAGCTACCAAGAAAGCCTCTCAACAAGACCAACAATCCTTATAACCAAGATTAAATTATAATAGATCGTTGTGTGGACTGTACAGATATCTGTAAAGATATCCGCGGATAAAACTAGCGGCCTTTAAACGGTAGAGTTTTTAGCACGGATCTGGACTGTACAGATATCTGTAAAGATATCTTTACGGATATCCGCGGATAAAACTGTCAAAGGTTGGAATGGCAGAGATCGATCCGCGGGAAAATCCGCAGGCCGATCTCTGCGTGTAAATGCTGCTATTGAGGTTGCGGTGAGTGGAGCTCGGAACTTCTCTTCCAACGTATCTATCTAAATTGTTCGTCCTTGTCACGCAAAAAACTCTATGTAGTATAGTATAGGTGTACTACTCAGTCTACTATGAGCAATCACAGCCCCGATTGGCAGTATTACCTCTACCTAATCTGTGATTGGCAGATATGAGTCTGACATGAGGCCCGCCCTTTTTAGCGCGATTCAGGACGCAATTACGCGCAGCTACTGTTCAATAATTTCAAATACAAATGCATCAGGACGTTTGGCTCGGTGGTTGTGAGCTCCGCTTGCAGCGCGGTAAGTGCTTGCGGAATGGAGATCAATTCCTGTTGATATTGAGTTTTTGTATCTTTGGAGAGGCCAAAAATGTTATATTGTCAGTCACTAATGAATAATGTTTATTTTATTTCATGGAATCGTTAGATAAATGTATGGTAAAAATGCTTTTTTTGGAAATTTATCTACAATATCTAGGTAATTACCTACCCATCTTACTCTCAAGATTTTTAGGGAGGGATGAGATCGATATTATGACGCTAGACAGAATATGTGGGTTGTTACCTATATAAGTAGGTACACAATTACCTAAATTTTCAAAGGGAAGTAGGTACCTAAGTAGGTACTTACCTATGTTTTTTTCTGTCCAATGTCTATAGGTAAGTAGGTACTTACCTAACCTACCTAACTACTGAATGAAGTCACAACGGATGTTTGTCCCTCTGAAATTAGGGGGCGTCCATTAATTAAAATTAAAGAATAAAAATTAAAGGTGATTTTTGCAATTTTTCAACCCCCGCACCCCCTCCCCCCTTGGTGAGATGTCCTGAGATTTGGCTCGATCCCCTCCCCCACCCCCTAATCTCACGTGAGAATAAAAAAAATAATCTTAAACAGGTACCTACCTAGATTTGCCGAGACCTCCCTTTCATTTTTAATACCACATGGGATTAGGTGCGATTTGGCTCAACCCCCTCCCGCCCCCTAAAAGCCTGACGTAATTAATGGATGCCCCCATAAGTGCAACAAAGGATAACGCATATTTAGGTACTTATGACGTGGCGAATCAATTGGTGGTACCAATAGGCTGAGAAGGCTGGAGCCTAGGGCGGCAGATTTTAGGGGCGGCAAATAGGGAACATTTTTTTTTGTGTTACAGAAAAATAATATTTACCTATATTTATTGATAATGCTATGTTATTATGTACACACAAACAATTCAACATGTAGGTAAGTAATGTTTTAAAAATTGTTAGAGTGAGAACTTTTCTTGCTTAAAACTTTTTTCCATAATTGGATTGGAAACGAGCGATAAAGGCGGTGCGTTTAGATGGGCCCGCGAATTACAGTAGTATCCCGAAAATTTCCAACAGTTTACCTGTTGATCATGTTTGTTTCTGTAGCTGTAATCAGCACGTGTAAGGTCGTCATGTACGAAAAATCCCTATGTGTACCGAAGAATTTTTATTTTCATTAATCATTAAATTTCACATCATCAATCAATCATCATCAATCATCAACCAATCAAACATCAATAGGTATCCGTACCCCTATTATAAATGTGAAAGTGTGTTTGTTTGTTTGTTTATTTGTAGTTGAATCACGTCAAAACGGAGCGACGGATTGACGTGATTTTTTGTGTGGAGATAGTTGGAGGGCTGGAGAGTAACATAGGCTACTTTTTATCCGGGTACAACTCGAGCGAAGCCGCGGGCAGCAGCTAGTTTATAATAAAACTGTAACAGGTCAAATTCTGTACATTGAAGATATTTTGAAATTTTTTTTGGAGGGCTCTCTATTGTCGATACTGAAGCCAAAACTGTAATTTTTTTCATTCATGTCTGTCTGTCCGTATCAAGGCCGCGCATTACGTCGAAACTACTGGTTGGATTTAAATGAAACCTGGTATTATTTGAGTGCATACTACGAGGTCTAATATAAAATACTTTTAATCCTGAAATTCAGCACGGTTCCCTAGGGAGAGGGGATGAAAGTCAAAATAAGTATCTGGTTGTAATTCATGAGCGCGTAGTCCGATTTCATTGATTCTTTTTAGGGTTCCGTACCTTAAAAGGTAAAAAAAGGAACCCTTATAAGATCACTTTCTTGTCCGTCTGTCTGTCTGTCTGTCTATCCATCTGTCTGTCCGTCTGTCACCATCGATTATCTTAGGAACGGGTGGAGCTAGCAAATTGAAATTCATACCATATACTGAAGTCTATAGTCCCTATTGTGAGTATAAAAATCAAGGTCCTGAGTCAACACTATAAAAAGATATAGGCAAATTTAGGTTTTCGTGAAAACTTGTAAGTACCAAAACTTACCTTAATTATCAACTTTTTTTATTTTTCGGAATTTTTCCTTTACTTGTGCTGTAAGGCCTTGCTTGTAACCAAAATTGACAATTCTAGGTCAACCGGAAGTACCCTAGAGGTTTTGGGTCGAAAACCTAAATGGTAGTTCCCGTTGACCTAGAATCACGAAATTTGGCAAAAAGCAAGGCCTTATTTCAGAAATAAAGGAAAAATTCCAAAAAATTAGAAAAGTTGAAAGTTAAAGGGTGTTCCCATACATACATACATAGGGTCAGGGAGGGTACGGTGACTCAGGAGACAACAGTGGCTCACACGTGTTTTGACTAGAATGGCGTGCTTTAGATGGCTATCTCTGTCACACAATTGAAGCGTGTGGACCCCAAATGTGTTCAAACCAATCAGGCGGCGGATCGAGCGCAGTACCGAGGTGTCACCGCATTTCTTCGTTTCCGCGCCTACAAAATTACTTTTAAGGTAAGTTTCTTTTGTTTGTCAGACCTTAGTTTATCGTAATTTGTGGTGACCATTATGTTTGCCGTATAGTAGATATTGTAGAAGTCTTATTTGTGTAGTTCTTTGTTGTGTTTGTTAGCTGATTCAATTGTCGTCATTGAATATTTTCAAAAGAGCGTAGTTGCGAACAGTGACTCAATTTTAAAAAGTACACAGTGACTCATGAGTCACTGTGTATTGGTGCAGCGTAAAGACCTAAAATAAATTACTTTAGCACTCTATAATTCTATTTTTATTTTTTCATCAATAGAATGCCACGGCCACCGACTACCACGACGAGAAAAATAGAAAATACTCCTGCTGAAAGAATAAAAGAGGGGATAAGGTTGATCTCAGTAATAATGATTTTAGGTTGATATGAACAACATTTTGAGACTAGAATAATTCTTCTTTATTTCTAATAAAAAATTAATGATAAATAATTAACGTTTTTTCATTTATTAATACTAATTACCACTACTGAATCACTGAGCCACTCTGTACACCTGGTGGTACACAGTTGCTCAATTCTCACTTTTTGATTTTTGGTTTGTAATTTTGTTTTAGCAGTATTTAATGAAAATATAATGATTCCATATTAAACTAGGATAGTTTAGCAACAACATGTGCAAATTTCAGGTTAATCTTTTGAGTTTTTCTATATTTTAGAGTCCTCTGAAAAAATCCGAGCCAACCTAGCCTCCCTGACCCTACATAGTTGACGCCAATTAAGATTGTCTTCTGAGTTGTATGAGCGCTCATACAATTAAGCGAACTAGCTTAATTGGCACCATCCTCAAATAAGGTAAATAAATAAAATTGTGCTATTGTGTGAAAGAAAATAAAAGAAAATATTTATTGCAATATTATGCTCGTGTGCGCAGAACATTTGCGGCGCTGCTATCGCAGAACTAGGATATGTACAAAAAAATTACTAATTGTTCAATAACTTAATGGGTATAATGGGTAGGTACGGAACCCTCGGTGTACGAGTTCGACTCGCACTTGACCGGTTTTTACTGTGTTTGAAAGTAAGTACTTTATATATTGTTCCGTAAAAATTTCAAGGTCATCGGTTTTTTAGTTCCGAAATTACAAATATCCGGAATCCTTGACACCCGGAATGCACAGGAACCGTTGAATGTACGGCTCATCTTAAGCTGGTGTGCAAACAACTCCAAACGAGTTGTCGGTGCTGGTTGTTGTTGTTGGTGCTGGTTGTTGTTGTTGGTGCTGAGGTAATTGTCTGGGGGTCTAAAGTGGCCACTTTTGATGAAAAATCAGATGTTTCATAGATGCTTCATCTATGAAACATCTGATGAAACATCAAATGCTTCATAAATGCTTCATATATGCTTCTTAAATGAAGCATCGATGCTTCATCAATGCTTCATCGATGCTTTATAGATGCTTCATATATGAAGCATCGATGAAGCATCTATGAAACATCTATGAAGCATTTCACAAAACATCTTTTTTGACAGATCTATGTGCGAGGTTAAATTTATTTTTAGAAAGTAAATAGGTTGAATGGAAAACGGATGGCTGAATGCAAAACCCATGCGAAGCCAAATTTAAGAAAAAAAAAACCTCAGACCCGCTCCCGCGACAATTTACCTTTTTTATTTATTCGTGTGCCTCAAAAATATTTCCATATGTCCATCAGGGTGGCGCAGTGCAATCATTTCTATAAAAAAACTAAGTAGGTACACACTGCGTTACCAATTGGTAACCCTTTATAGTGTAAATGGAAAGTTGCCGTATGCAGGCTACACTAACGAAATTGTTTGCCTGAACGACTCAAATAAATAAAATCTTACAAAAACTTATTTGTTTGCTTGGATTCGAACCACCGATGCCCCATTTGAACGTGAGCGAGTATTATTAGCAGCCCACGCTTTTCCAACTGAGCTACCGTATCAGTTGTCAACAGCGCTGAATTTATAAGTTACATTATTAGTTTACAAAATAATAGTAGGTAACTCTTTACACGACTACCATCAACTAATAAAATTGTATTGAAGGTAGTTGTGCACTAAATTCTATTGAACAATAAAATTAACTGACTGGTTTTGTTACTTGTTTTATTTTCGGTGCGTGTAGCGGTTACGTATTTATGTCACGAAAAATACAAGACAGATTTTTGAAATCCATAGGAACGTTTGACAGATTTTTGATTTCTTTTTTTTCATAATACAGGAATTCGAATTCCATAAATTCATAAGCCAGATTTTCATTTGATTTTTTTTTACAAGACAGAAATACAAAATACATCTAAACATTTTCCAGAAATTTTAACATCCAGATAATTCACTTTACCGCATTTTTGTTTTCCATATAATTTGTTTTCCATATATTTTGTGATGCCGAAAAATCATGGTTCAGGAAAGACCTATTACAAAATTTTGTATTCAATCTTTCTAAACGCCTACTAGTAGCGCCATCTAGTAATAATTCAGAGCGTTATAAATACTAGGTACCATAAAATTAAATGACCGATGTCCATTATGTAGCTTGAAGTAGGTACTGTAGGTAGATATCTAATAAATATTGTACCTACCTAGTTACTTTTTTTTATTACCTACCTTTAACATTTCCTAACTAATTTCGTGCTAGATGGTGAAGTAACCTCACCAAACACTTTTGGAAAATTATCAAAATTTAACCTAAATCTTCCATACATTTCGAAATTGTGACGGCTCCGGCGCTTCGGGAAGTGCAGCCCCTCCGCCCTTGCGTAACAAAACGCGGCATCAGCACGAGCCTTTGCAGCTTCGGCTGTTTGGTCGCCACCTTCGGCGGCGACCAGCCTCAGCCGCTCCAGCTCGTGCTGGTGCCGCGTTTTGTCACAGCGGGCGGGGGCTGCATCTCCCTTCGCGCCTCCGAGTTCATAAAAACACTCTAGGGTAGGACAGACAAGACTACGTGGAAGTCGGGGTGGGCAGATTCGGTTCTGAGAACGATAGTAACCTAAAAACGTTTCGTTTTACGGTAAGACAGACGCAACATGAAAAGCAACACAAATTACGTAAATTGAGTAAGATGGAAAAGGTTTTATATGGCTGGAAATTCTCTGGTAAGCGTTACTTCTTTCTTTTAAAATAAGGTTTATGGATACTGTTGTCGAATGAAAAAAAAAACGAACTGATAATCTGGCATTAGTGTTTCTGTCAAATGAGACTTCTGTGAAACGTTTTATCGGAGTAATAAAATTATGTAAAACATAGTATCTGGATTTCGAGTTTCTATCAAACGTTTTATGGATTTCAAAATTCGGTGTATCGTTTTTCGAAAGATTGATAGGTTACCGCGTGTAGCATAGCAATGGTGCATTTTATCAATTTTGAAAGGACAAAGATAGTTGTTCTTTACGAATAAAATATAAGCAAAAGAGATTGCTTGGCATCATGGAATAATGGTAAGTCGTAAATATTAGAAGAATCTTTGTGAATAAATAATTGCCTGAGTATAAATGTATAACACTTACTTATTTTACTTTTCGTAGGTAAAATCGGTGCAGACTGGTGATATGAATCATTTATAAAGCCACACAAATCAGGCCGAAAGAACTAAGGAGTCTAAACAGATCTATATGAACGCCACAAACATTATTATTAATACCAGCAAGTTGCAGAATAACGTTAGGTAAGTGGTATGATAATTGATAAGTAGGTATTACAGAGGTTGTTTTTTTATCTTATAACCTATGCCATTATGTAATAATGTTCTTAATTTCAGGTTATTGGGGATGGAAAGATGTCATTATATTGGCCCAGAGAGTTGCTTATCGAGAAGGAATACCTACCTAGTGTATTTAGTTCATGATAACTGCGCTTCATCGTTCGCGAGCTGTTACTAACTTTTATAAAATTGAAAGATAACTGATATTGTTTTAAATTGTACCTAAGTAGTATCTACTTAGTCTAATCTGATTTGCGAGAGATCTAAATTGTTTATTTTTCACTGGATTTTATACGACAAGTATAAACTGTTCCAATGATAACATGACATGTTTGTTCACTCGTTAATTTTATTGGATTAAGTATTAGGTTTGTGTTTAAATAAATTTACTAAGACCCTACTAAAAGTTGTTTTATCTAACTATAACTTTACTAGGTAACTTACTACCTACATACTCACAACGTAGTTGTGAAAGCAAAAATAAAAATAAAATAAACAAAAATACATAGTCGTGACAGGATTTGAAACAAAGCCCAGACCCACGCAGGAGCATTTGAATCTGGGCTCGCTACGGCTGATCCATTTGGTCGCACAGCAGAGTGCGTGAAATTACTTATCCGTACGTAAGTAAGAATAAGAAAGTAAGAATGACAAATCTAATAAAAAAGGTAAATGTTTTACAAAAAGTTGAGATCAACGGGTTGCGAACTGACGTCTTACCAGGGGGAGTATATACTGGTGACGCTTTGTGTACCTACCTATTTAATTTATAAAAATAAATTTAACCTCGCACATAGATCTGTCAAAAAAGATGTTTTGTGAAATGCTTCATAGATGCTTCATATATGAAGCATTTATGAAACATCTATGAAACATCTATGAAGCATCGATGCTTCATAGATGAAGCATATGAAGCATTTATGAAGCATTTGATGAAAAGTCAGATGTTTCATAGATGAAGCATCTATGAAACATCTGATTTTTCATCAAAAGTGGCCACTTTAGACCCCCTGTATTTGGTAGGATCAGAAGAATCTCATCTATTTTGAACTGTTAAAACCTAGTGAAACGATCACGGGAGGCCGAAAACAGCCACAATATGCGACATGTTATGAATCCATTATTATTCATCATGACAACAATGTTCTGTGGTGCTGAGGGCGAAGGCCCGCCTGAAACACAGAAGGTTGCAAATTTAATTCCCTTTGCCTGCCTGTGAGACAAATGTATGTGTGATCTACGAATCTCTGTCTCAAAATGATTCTCTCAAGAAGGCAAAAAGTCGTAGATTCTGACGAAAACTTTGAATAAAATACCTACGTTGTAGCACAGAATTATGCGACAAAGTTCAATTCAGCTCGCGTAACCGTTCTTTGCCTAGTGCAATATGCACTGACACGTGCCTACACAAATTCTCTCTTTCTAACGCATAACTCTGTCACTGTCTGGCGCGGAGTGACGCGGAAGGGTTGTCGAGTTGTCACGCGATAGGTATTAGAGCCGAGTGGCAAGTGGGAACCCTGCCAAGGCCCGCCCGGGTGGGCCCACCAATGTACTTGTAGCTTCGTACCTAAAGTGCGGAGTGCGCGTAATTAGTAATTAGGTAAATAAATCTGTTTATATTCTTATGTTTTGCTTTTTAGTGCAAGTATGTTTTAAAGTCGGTTAAGTATTTTATTTTTTATTTTTTCATTTTAGTGTTTATTTTTTATTAAGAATGATGTCATCTTAACTACTTATTGAGTTTCGCTCATCAAGCCCTTTCATTTGATATCCATGTCACTACTACTATACTACTAAAAACTAAGATACTGAAAACCAGCGCTCTAACAGCCATGGCGCTGCTGGAGCAAATGCTGAGGGGTAACCTTATTTTCTTGTCACTGTAATGTAGCATTTCTGATTTGTGTTGTATGTATCGTAGTGGCGAAAATAAAACTTATTTCTATTTCTATTTTACTAAAAAGTTCCATGGAACAGGTCCTGACTCCATCATCAGATCAGATCGCTGTCACCATATTATTATATTACATTGTGTCGGAACTTCACAGATATGCTGTGTTTTTACTCAATCGGCCAATTTATTGAGGAGTTCTGTTGAGCAGCTCTTGACTCCATCATCAAATCAGCTCGTTGTCACCATATTATTAAATTGTAATTGAAACTTGATAGATATACTGAGTTTCGACTCAATCGGCCTATTCACTGAGGAGTTCTGTTGAACAGCTCTTGACTCCATAATCAGATAAGCTTGATTGATACCATAATATTTCATTGTCACCGAGAATATATAAGTGTGCAAAATTTCAGCCCGATAGTTCTACAAACACAATAAATAACCATAAAATTTGAGAGTTCCCCTCGATTTCCATGGGATCCCCTCATCAGATCCTCCACTTCTGGAGTATATCCTTTGTAACCAAAAAAAAAAAATAATTGTCAAAATCGGTCCTCAATTGACGGAGAAATGGCGTAACACACACACAAAAAACTAAAAAAAATATATGAGTCGATCAACTTTTTCTTGTACCAAACGTTCAAAAAGCAAAAATAATAAAATTTCAAGTATTTAATGATTTTTTATCAAAAAATAAACAGAAACATATTCAATTTTTGATGATAGGATGGGGCGCGAAGTAAACCTTAAATAAATATCAATTTCACATAGAAATCAAAGATGGACCACGAAATATGTCCATTGGGTAACCAGTTTGAAAACAACAATTTTCTCTTGTATAAATAGATTTTTGTAAGAAATTTCGCACCTAAAGTATTAATAATACTCTAAAACTACTACTACAGAAAAAAAACATGTAAAAAAGCTAGTACATTTTTTAGAAACTATTAATTTACTGTCTCTTGGGTAACCAATGATAAAAACAAATGAATTTTTACTTAGTTACCTGTGGTTCTGCTGTTAAACTGAAATGGTTTTACTTAGCTTTTAAATGTCTCAAGTCTAATTAACTGCTGCTTAAGAAAATAATTCGATAACTTTTTTAAACAAAGAAATATTTTAAAAAGTCTTGTCTGAAAATGAGGGACACTTAGTGACCCAAGGAACTTAGTGACCAATGAAGGCTTGCCTTTTGCTTAAAAAACGACCTAATCCACATGAAAACAAAGGTTTGGACCAAATTTAACAGTAATAAATTATTAGGAATCGGTGTTTTGTCTGTTAACACAATAAACATAAGTTATCAAGTCTCTTGGGTAACCGAAAAGTCTCTTGGGTCACCGCTATAGTGACTCAAGGGACGGGTTATCCAAGAGACATTTGGCGATTAAATAACCAGGAAAAGGAAGAAATTGAGGAAATTTGCTTAAAAATACATTTAGATGTAATTTTAGAACTATTGACCTTGTACTAAGGTAGAAATTACCATATTATGTAAAATATTGACGACTACATACGACTTTTTGGTAGGTCTCCCAGGAGACATACAATAAAAACACGTTGCCTCCGATGCAGCCGCGGGCGAAATGGCCGAGCAAAATCAAGGGAACAGTAATCTTGGCCGCGATCGTATGAAACCTAGACACTTTCCTGATTGATCAAGCCTACTAATATAGCCACATTGTTAACATTTTCTTAAACTTATGGTAGTTTGACAGGGGACCCCTAATAATGGAAACCACTGGGGACACATTTCGGCGTACAGATATTTTAGAATTTTGTAAATTCTGAAAACAATTTTCAATGGAATAATAATGCAATAGTTATTCAGTAAGGTTGTTATTCTTTACCTATTATTAATTTAGAGATTTTCATAGAAAAAATTTATAGCGTAGTGGCGCAAACATTTTAACTTTGTGAAAGGGACATCTCCGATTTGTATGGGAGGCACGGTTTCGTCCCCTGGGTAACCATTATTTTTGAATAAAAATATACTTATATTGGCTTTACTGACTCGTAAATGTAATGCCAGTTTATTTCATTAATAGTTTATAGAGTTAAAACCGTAAATAATAGGATCTTCTTGATTCTATACTCGCATACTCATGGGGACAACCTCGGAACAAGAAAAAGTTGATCGACCCATATACCTACCTAAAATAAAAAAAAACACACAGTCGACTTGAGAGCCTCCTCCTTTTTGAAGTCGGTTAAAAATAATATTACACAAATCATAAAAGTTACAATTTCATTAACAAAAAATATGTAATTAATATGATTGTGATGTGGTATCGAGTGTAGGGGCGGCAAAAGTTGAATAGCCTACTGGCGGCAAATTTGGAAATCCGCCACTGTTATAGGCAGTAGAGTAGGTAGGTATCTATGTAAGCGAGATAAAACATAATACCTACCTAACAGCCAACATCAGAGAGACAAATGTAAAATATACTAGGTTCCGCCCGCGGCTTCGCTCGCGTGATACCTACCCGGATAAAAAGTAGCCTATGTTTTATTCCAGGTCATAAATTATGGTAAGTATAGGTACCTACCTACTTAAGTACCTACCTATATGTATTCCAAGTTTAATTAAAATCCGTTCAGTAGCACTGGCGGTCGCAGACTTTGATCTTGGGGGGGGGTCACTAGTTTTGGTAGTGCGTACCTACCTCTCTTTTTGCTGGATGTTACAGGTTTCTCAAGGATATTGAGGGGGGGGGGGTCATGACCCCCATGACCCCCCCCCCCCTCGGACCGCGCGTGTATCAGTAGTTTTTGCTTGAAGGAGTAACAAACATACAAACATCCCTAGATAGCGGTACATCTATACATCCATACATCCTCACAATCTTTCACACTGTAAAATTATTAGTAGCATGGAAAAGCCCCTCTTGGCAGATTCAAATGGCCCGCCCGCCGTCATTTTGTGACGTCATTACAAAACTACTACTGTTCTATTTATAGACTTTGAAGTTTAAAAACATAACTTCAACTTCTTTCATAACTTCAACTTCATAACTTTAGTATGAAAATTACTTTCTTTTTAACCGACTTCAAAAACAGGAGGAGTTTCTCAATTCATAGGAATATTTTTTTATGTAGGTAGGTAGGTATGTTTTTGGATTTTTTTTGATTTGGAAAATTATTTTTTGTTTGAAAGGGTCCCAGGTGGTGCCATGGTCATCAGATCAGGTCAGGATCTGATGATGGCGTCAGGAGCTGTTCAACAGAACACATCAGTACCTACCTAAATCTAAATAGGCCGATTGAGCTGAAACTCGTCATCATCATCACCAGCACCATTTTTTGAACAGCTTCTGATTCCATCATCAGGTCAGCTCGCAGTCACCATAGGTACGCATAGGTATTACATATTACATGACATTGTAGTCGGAACGAAACGGAACAAGACAGCTTACATTATGCCGAGTTTAAACTCAATCAGCCTAGTATTTACTGAGGAGTTCTGTTGAACAGTTCCTGACTCCATTATCAGATCCTGACCAGATCTGATGACCATAGCTCCACCTGGTACCCTTTCAAACAAAAAAATAATTTTCCAAATCGGTCCAGGCTCACCTATTCAAGTAGATACTCGAGAAACATACCTACCTACATAAAAAAATATTCCTATGACTTGAGAATCTCCTCCTTTTTTTGAAGTCGGTTAAAAAGAAAGTAATTTTCATAAAAGGGTCTACAAAACCTACCTACCTACATACCATTTAAAATGGAAATAATTGTTCAAAGTAAAAATCAATTCTAATCTACGCTAGGTACACCTATCTAGTTAGTGTGTATACTACCTACACCTATACCTACATACCTACACATCGAGCGAGCTAAAAATGCTAAAAATTATAAAAAGCGGTGGTCGTTGCAAACCATTTTTGCGTTAGTGTGAGTGTCGAAACTCCGCCTCCGGGACTATACACACACATTGAAGACATCCGAGCAACGCGTACGGCAATACTCGAGTTCAGAATTTACAAGAATTTACGATGTATTCCGTAATACCAAAAATGATGAATGAAAAGTTAATGATTTCGCAATTTTTTTTGTATGGCCTGTAACTAGACACTCTAAGCTGTGTTCCTATTAAAAGGATATTACAATCATTGTTGTTTATCATACAGAACAAATGCAACGAAAACACGATATTTTTGCTGTAAAAATGTTAGAAATACAATTTGGTTACATTTTGTTTCAGGTAAGTTTTTTAGATCAAAAGTTTAACAGGAACCTAGATTAATACTTCCTTAATCTAAATAAGTGCATAAAGTGGTGAAAATACGCTCAAATTTTAAATGATTTCGGTAGTACGTTTGTATGGAGAATTCGTTCGTCGCTGCCCTCTTAATGAAGCTGTGGTTCAAGTATGAACTGTTTAAGCAATTAAAGTTGTATTGGTATTTATAACAAGAACAAAAGGCTGTGGAAGTCTACATTGTTGTTTCTTCAGTACTATTGTTTCGATAATAAACTTGGCCGTTATGATTTTCATTTGCCTCCAGTTAATACAATACAGAATGGAAATAACGTAATGTACTAATTGAGGGCAGTGGTGTTGGCGGAGAGGACAGTACCTCGACTTTCAATCTGAAGGTCGTAGGTTTGAATTCTGGCCGTGCATCAATGGATTTTTCATTTCGAAAATATATATGCGCATTAACACGAGCTCTAAATGGTGAAGGAAAAAATCGTGAGGAACCCCGCGGTTTACCCCCACACGTATTGTTGACCATGTCTTTCCTGTGGATATGGCCGGATATGCTGAGAGGATGGTCTATGTGCTGGGCAAGCCTACTCCATCTCAAACAATGTCCCAGGCACTACAGTGACCCGTTGAGTGTAGGCAAAGATTTCCTCATGACACTGTTATCATCTAGTAAAGACGGAAGGGCCTGTTTTTAGGGCTCTATTAAACAATAGGAAAAAATGAAACCCTTGAAACGGAAACTTTGTTGTCGATCCTTCTGTCAAAGCTATTTGTCTCAAAGCTCTTCACTTCACCTACTTGGCTCATGTAGCCTATGTGGCCTTGCTCATCTTCTCCTTCCTTCCACTTTTCTTTCAATTATGTTCTTAATGAAGCTATCTTGTTTATAGTAGCTGGTTCATACGAACATAATAATAGTCAGAGAACTTGTAACATTCCCAGCTATTATAGGAACGCTGGATGGAATGGTAAGTTTGTGTAACAACCACTAAATACCCAAGTACGGAGGAAGGTCTGCTTTATCAATAAGTTCCTTACTGATGGGGCTTTCGACACTTAGGAATAGTAGCAATAATAGGTTAGGAAACTTCTACCATGCTAGTTTCTCAGCTTCGTGTGCTATTTCAGCTTAAACTTGCAAAGTTAAAGCATTGTTCAACAGGGAAACAAGGACGTCAGCTATTTGCTGCACTTTTAATTAGGTACTTACTTAAATGAAATTTTACCACATTCATGTCAATCGTGATTGATTTTACTGTTTACAACAAGACTACGGGTATTTCCGTTTTTTTATATAAATACAAACTCAAGAATAATTCTGGACGATGAAGGGCATTGTGGGTTTTTCTAACTCTCTAGTTACTAGAGAGTTAACTACTGTGTTAAGAGTGAACTACTAGAGTCTAGTAGTTTTATATATCTCTATTTTCGAGCAGCCAGACTAGGGAAGTAAATTAAATAATATCGCAGCCAAATAACATCATTTTCCTCGAATGGTGTTGTGTTCCTACGGTGAGTAAGGTTGTCAGAGCTCTGCCAGGAAGCTCTACGGTGACAAGTGAAGGACCAGCCTTGTCCACTGAGTTGTCGGTGCAGTGATTCCTCTTTTAAAGAGTCAGCAGCGCGACTCGGCAGAGAGTGTGACTCCTCTGGTGTCACATGCGTCTAAAGGCTACGGTAACCGCTTACCATCAGGTGGGTCATATGCTTGTCTGCTGCCGTAGTAGTATAAAAAAAAAATATCTTCTCTTTGCAGTAGTAAAAATGTTGTTCAAACCCTGAAACAAAAAAAATGTAAGGTTTAGTTTCATTTCAACATCGCATTGTGAGACTGTCTTTGGAAATGTTAACAAAAACAAATACTTCTGCAGGCTGATTGTCTAACTTGTCTCAAATCTCAAATTGGTTTCAAACTGTCAAAAAGATGGTGTACCCTTTGTCACGTTTGGTCTCGTTGAGATAAGAGTGACAGAGCTACTTACGTGGTCACTGAACTGTCATATTTCACAGTTTGAGACCGATTTTGATCGTTATCAAAGATAGACAATCAGGGCGCTGATTTGGAAACCATAGAAGAGCTGGGTTTATACAAAGCTTTTTTATGATTCACCTAAAAATGACAGCTTTTAACAGACAAGAAAAGTTTAACAAAAAAGTTTATAAACAAATGCTGCTAGAGCTGATTTGTATGTAACATATGGAACAGTGTCTGCAATAATTATTATTATTATACTGCTAACCCAGCTCTACAATCTAGCGACTCTACTGTAGGTATTATTGTAAATCGGCCACAACACTCAGATACAAAATATTTCTTCCAATGTTTTCGAATTTGAATTGAACAAAGAAATAAGGAAAAAGTCAATCCTCTTCCATAATTTGTTGCTTCATAACGGAAGCTAATGAAACTCATTATTTTTTATGTAAATACTTTTCCATAATGACTATAGCAGTTAGATTACTGGCATTACCATGTTTATAAGGCGTTAAGACGACCGCAAGAATTAATTTAGCTCAGATGACGGTATTGTCATCAGGTTTTACGATACCATCACCAATATCCTTTTGGCCTCTATCAGGCATAAGCAAGGTTATATCTATTAAAAAAAATGGAATAGGATCTTTTGGTCTACCTACATAAGTAAAAATTTTAAATACATAAACAGTAATAAGGCCTACAATTGAAGATTCAATTTTGCTAGTAATACTTACCTACTTTTTCGACTAATGAAAAAAGAGACTAAAAAATAATATAATAAGTAAGTATAATATTATGTTCTGCATATATATTTGTTTCTGGTCTGGGTGTTTTTCTATGTTGTTTTTCTATGTAAGTATGTATTTACAAAAGAAAAGTAAACTCTCATATTTAAGATCTGCTTAGGTACTTTGGGGCTAGATGATGATGTGTGAAATGTCTTGCATTATTTATTTATTTAATTTTATATAATATTTTCCAAGTTTGCGTAAAACAGCATCGAATTCACAAATCTATTTAGAAACTTCATAGAATATTATCTTCAAAAATATAGGGTCCTTGTATAAACTCAGGGGTGACAAACCATAACACGCACCCTAAAAGATAATGTGTACGCTACGGTAATTTATTTTACTCCTCGTAAAACACTTGAAGATAAACAATGGGACGATAAAAATATAAATAAAGTCGTAAAAGGGATCCATAATTCACATGTCTGAAATATTGATGTGGTAAGTGTGAATATGATTCTTGGTTTGGTTAATGTTGGTTTTGAAATAAAATTAGAGAATAGCCCGGATATTCATAAGTCATAACAAACATTATAGGCTTCATAAGGCTCGTTTACGCCGAGTCAACAACGTGCGACAGTGCCGCATGCTACATATTGTGGCATGTGGCATTTTGTGGCATGCTACAAACAGAAAGCCTATTTTACGCCGAGGCAACCTCGTGCTTGGGTCATCAGTCTGCCACATAGACATAGAAACATAGAAACATAGAAACATTTATTTATTTATTTAGCACACACCAATCCGCCAACTCCACCACATGACGCAAGGTGTTTCCATGTCGCACGGTTCTTGCCACAATGTGCGAGATTTTTTATTCTGTAGCATGCGGCCTTGTGGCATGCCGCAATGCCGCACAGTGTTGCCTCGGTGTAATGTAGCCTTTATGCTTTGATAGCTGATAAATCTGTAATAACATTCTATGCTAAAGCACAACCCAGTTTAAGCGACATGACATCAAATATAATAGACACTATCCAACGTCTCCGAAAACAAATTATTTACCCCAACTGTTCAATAAAAATAACATAACCGTTAAACTGATATTTTATAACGTTATTCTGTTATTTTATAGCCCACATAGATATTGTTTCGGCTTAAACTTAGGGTAGAAACGTTTAATTTAGTAGGGTCCCGTACAAAAACATTAAGGGTTTCGCAAGGTCTGTCCTGTCAATTCATCTGATTTAGGCGGCGGATTGGTTAATCGGTTTACGGTCTTCTTTAAGTTATGGCTCAAGTTTTGTATCATCTATCAAGTGAATCCTTTCTTTGGAGTTTTTTCAGAAAAGACATGGACTAGAAAAGATATTGCTGAAAATTACAATGTTAAATTTGGAAGAAGAACAGTAAGTACGTTTAAATAACTATTTTGTGAACTTAAACTCTCTGGCTGTCTGTAAAAATATTTTGTTTGATAATGAGACATGTTTTATTTCTGTGTTTTGTTTCAAAAACATGTCTTTAAATATTTCAGACAAAGAATAACATATTAAATTAGTGTTCCCGAAAGCTCAAGGAATCCTAATAAATCAAATACTAGCACAAAATATTTTACTTTCTGACTGTTGTTTTTTCAATCCAATATTCTAAGTACTTTGTATTTTGTATTCAGAAAGCATTTATATTTGTATATTTAGGAAGAGGTCCATATTTATGCTTACTTCAAGAAATTCAATAAGGTTTTTCTAGTAAGCTCTAAATTCAGGCGGAATTTAATATGTTCTGGAATTTGTATAATATTTGTGTCACTAGTTTTTTTACCCTTCTTTCTCTTTGTCATAAGAATGCTTCTTAATATAGTACTACTGTCTTCGAAAACGAAGAATTATACTAAAAAATGTGCACCAATTAATATTAAAATTATAGCCTTTTTTGTGGCAAGCGACGCCATCGGCCTGTAATTGTTAGTGAAATAATTTAAAAATAGGGAAATGTTTTTTCAGATCACACCTCATTATAAAACAATGAAAAAACAGATTTTAAAATGTCTATCACAATATTTCATATAAACTAATATAAGTAAAAGTTTGCGCTCAATTTCACACAAAATATGCTAATAAATACGATACGAAAGGAATAAAGTTTACACAGACCGAAGTTGAAATTTACTGCCAACAACCAAAAGGCAGTAACCGTTATAGTGAGAAACGCGGCAAACACAATAAAAACTATAAATATTACGAGGGTATAAACACAGCACTATGATATTGATAATAAAAATTCCCTCACTGACCTCACGGAGCGGAGGAATTCAGCCGGTTGCGAAGATGTAACTGAGGACTTTTAAGAAAATACAGGCTGTTTGTAACGACCGTAAGCAATGCTCGATGTTTCTAGATCATAGGTTCTCAACGTGGGCGATAACGCCCCCTTGTGGGCGTTTGAGACTTTCAGGGGGGCAGTAGAAGACCCAGAGAAAATTGGGGGGCGTTGAGATGAAGCAAAGGGGGCGATAATGTAGTCTAAAGGCAAAAAAAAAACACCCTAATCCAGTGGTCGTCAAAGTGTGGCCTGCGGACGGTATTGGTGCAGCCCGCGGCTAAGCAAACAATTATGATGAATAATAGATAATGATGATAGATATGATGCTACCACGTTGGAGAAGAAAATGTTGTGCCGACCCAACCTAGTTGGAAAAGGGCAAGGGAATGATGATGATGAATGATACTACCTACGTTGCTACAATAATAATTATAATTGATTTTAAAACTTCGAGATAGGGAAGGTCGCTTTGATTGCTTGGTTTGGAGCTCGCTTCGCTCGCATTTAACTTCATAGGTAAGGTATATTGTGAGTAAGGTGAGTAAAGTCTAACCACAGAATAAGAACCGATAAGCAGCGAGTTTTTTTATTGATCACCGCAAACAAAATCAAGTGTCACAATGTTGAATTTGTGTTAAAAATTGGGCTCGCTTCGCTCGCATTTCACTTCATAAGTAAGGTATATTGCGAGTAAAGTGAGTAAAGTCTAACCACAGAATATGAACCGATAAGCAGCGAGCTTTTTTTTTGAAAACCGCAAAAAAATCAAGTGTCACATATTGTATTTGACTTACAAAAATTTGGCTCGCTTCGCTCGCTTGGTTTGAAGCTCAATTCGCTCGCATTTTAACTTCATGAGTAGTTATATTGCGAGCAAAATGAGTTATGTCAGACAGCAAAATAGGAACTGATAAGCAGCGAGTCTTCGAGCCCCGTAAACTTATGATAAGTTTCAAGTTCGTTAGTACCTAGGTACCTACTAAGATTTTAACCCCTTTAGGAATTTCGAAAAATCGTTAACTAAATAATTCAAGAATATGCGGCCCGCAGTGATATCTCACAATGTCCTATGCGGCCCTTGACCAGAAAAGTGTGACGACCATGCCCTAATCACTATCGCTAAAGTATCTAAAGTTAAAATTAAAACAGGAAAACCACATACTGTTGGGGAAGATTTAATTTTAACAGCAGTTAAAGAAGTTATAGCCACTGTGCTTCAAAAAGGTGTTTAAAATTCGCGACAGATGGTAAGAAAAATAAAAAGTTGGTAAGATAGGGGGGAGGGGGGCTCTAGAAAAAAAAATATTTTCAAAATGGGCGGTGGGGAAAATAAGGTTGAGAATCTATGTTCTAGATGAACATTTTAATGTTTTTAATTACTTAGTAAAGTAACTAAAATGTTTTAATAGTAATATTTATAAAATAATAAGCAATCACATATATATTATATACCTAATTATATAATAGTATAAATAAGCAATAGTAATTATTATAAAAGTAAAGGATAGTATTTTTATCCTATCCTTTACTTTTATAATAATTTTGTATATTTGTATTCGCGTTCTGAAAAACGGCTTTAACGATTCCGATGAAAGTTACAATACTAATAGGGGTTTACGGAATTTCTGGGAAAATTCGTTTTCTCTATTTTCACCCGAGCGGAGCTCGATCACCCAGATATTGTATAATCAAAAACCCTAAATTTCAACTGGCTGCTAAACTTTCTGTGCTAAACACTTTTCAATAACACGTGATTGAAAAACAAAAAATAAAATAAATATTGGCTGACTTTTCACACAGCGCCATCTAGCCCCATAATAAGCTAAGCTTCTACTATGGGAACCAGATAACTGATAGAATACTTTTATATTTTGTAAATACTTACATCCTATAATCACACTATCACAATCACACTAATACTATTATTAATGCGAAAGTTTGGTGTTTGGATGGATGGATGTATGCTTATTCCTCTATAACTCGACTACCACTGAACCGATTTGCCTGAAATTTAAAATTTTGTTAAATAATGACTTGAAATAGGACATAAGGTATTTTTTATCCCGAAAAATGAACGAAAATTACGACCATACTTGATTTACATCTTTTTGTTTCTAGTAAGAGTAAGTAGGTAATCTAGTAAGAATAGTACCAAAAATCTTAGTTTGGCATCAAACAGAATGTTTAGGACTCTCTGATGTTTTATCTCTTTTTCTAATACAAAAAAATAGAAAATACACAATCGTGACAGCTTTACTTAATTGGTACATGATCGAAACAGATTTTCCCGAAATCCTATTGGCTTTGAACATTCTTAGCGCTTAGAATATCAAACACCGACAAAAGCTTTAACTATTATCGTTCCCTTAAATATATTTTCCAAATTCCAATAAACAATAAATTGTTACAGTTTCTCAGAAAGCCAGAACTCCACAGAAAGAGTTTCTTGGCGTTAACAATAAAATTTTATAGCACCGCGGCTTGAGTCTTAGTTTTCTCGAACTTTGAAATATTGGATTAAAACACAATTGAATTGGGGTTCTCATGTTTTCTTTTGTGTTTTAAATTCTACTGAACGAAACTACGCTATAAAAGTAGAATTATTGGCAGTGCAATAATTTGTAGATAAACAAAAATAATCTTTAAAAATTTTTAAGCATTTCAAATTTCTCTCAGACGAGACCTAAATCCTCGTCTTTGGTCTTAAGTGCTATGGCCACTGCTATACCAATTGAGCTAACGTACAATCGACGTCTTACGTTCAGTTGCAAAAATCTATAAATCTGTGGTTTTTGCTTACTGTAGAGATATTGATCAACACCAAAATATACTAATTGTGTGGGAGTATTTCCTCCTACTTTTTTGGAACATGATTAAATAAAACCATGTCTGATTTATTTTTTGATAACTTTAATGGAAACAGGTGGCAGAATCGTAAAAAAATTGGATAATTGTTGTCTCCCCTAACGTAAAAAATCCATACTTCTTTTTAACAGTTTCAGCGTGATCAACACTCTTCACATTATTATCTACCTACATAATGCACAAGTGAAAAAAATGCAATAAGCAAGCAAAACTAGACACCGAAACTTCTAAGAAGAAATTTAAAACTTTCCTAATCTGAAAGTGTTTCATTATGTTCTCGCTTCCATTGCGCTCCACATTTCTTCAATTGCTTAAAACTAAGTAAGTGGAGATATTATGCCAATAGGTTACTTAAGATCTAAAGACAAGTAGTCTTTGTATTTGAATTCTTTTAACGTACCTTCTCTATCTATCCTTATCTATCTCTATCTAAGAAGTGCAGAGGAAGTCGCAAACTGTTGTCACAAAATGTGGCGTTTACTTTTTCTTGGAACAAAAGTGTAATAGTAACCTAGATAAATACCTACTGCCTTAATTTTAAACAATAACATTAACTGATCAAACTATGTTTAAATTTTTGATGATTTTGGAATTACGTTTATATGGACATCGTCTGTCGCTGGCCCCTAAATAGGTACTTACCATCTATTTTTATTCATCATCACTGTGTCGCTGTTTAATTGGGCATATAATTAAATAAAAATAATAAGTGTGATCGCGCTGAAATCGTAAAAAATGTTGGTCATCAGAAATCAGGCTATTTTCAATCCAATTTAGAAACAAAGCAGCAGGAGAAGTTAATACAATTATTTACCGCGGGAGTTCAGGAAGTTTAACTTACGATGAAGAATTGTTATTTGATTTGTTGTTTTAGGTAAACTAACCGGAGAATTTCGTATCGTAACAATAGCTAGTTAATTCACTTTATTGGTGCTAAATTTTGATGAACATTTAAATCAAGTAATCACAACAAGTTATAGATATTAAATAATTGAATAACCAAAAGGTACAGTCGCCAACAAAAATCTTGAAGACGAAATTACCAAAACCTGTTCGGAACGACACCGGCCCCCTGATTGTCCATCTTTGATAGCGAACAAAGTCGGTCTCAAACTGTCAAATATGACAATTCAGTGACCACGCAAGTAGCTTTGTCATTCTCATCTCAACGAGACCGAAAGCGACAAAAGAGACCTACGCGATCGTATTGACAGTTTGAGACTGATTTGAGGTTTGAGACAAGTTAGACAATCAGCCCGCGGATCACATGTCTCGTATTACGGTAGACATTGCAGATCTTTAAAGTTCCAAGATCCTTTGAATTTGTCTAAGGCTGGTTTTACTTTCACGCGTGTGATCTTTATTACAATGAAATAAGGATACTGATTGTCAAACACTGACGAAAGCAATCAGCGTAGCCATTTCTGCTAAACAATCAGTATCCTTATTTTATTGTAATAAAGATCACTCGCCTATCAGCGCCGACGGTACGCGTGACAATAAAACTAGCCTGATAGTAAGACAGAAGGCAAAGCAAGTCAAAATGTAATTTGGTAGATTCATGTTAAAAAATATAGTGTTACATCGCATTTTTGTTAGACATTTATTGTAGTGGTCAAATAAGGTTGACCGCTTGTGACATTCACGACAAAGGGCTATTTAGAATTAAATTTGAAATACCAATTACTTTGTTTTCGTTGTTGTTTTGAATATGAATGAATGAATGAATGAATGAAATTAATGAATGAAAAATGAAATTCAGTGGCTTCATAAAAAGATGAACGCTAGTAACATTGATGCCAAAGTTCTATCAATTGCATACACTTTTTCATGTTGACTGTACCAGTATAATTGACTTTTTATGTTGACTGTACATATTTGATAAATGTTGTCGAAACTATTAATAAATAACGCCTATTTCATCAGAATGAGTTTGTACCTACTCTCAATTGCGCCCCATTCCTTTTATCGCCCATATCAAAATGGTTTTAATATCGAAAAGAGCTATCTCGGAAACCCCAGCGAACAATAAAATAAACCATTCTAACACCCTAAAATGACAAAAATAGACTTACACTTATGTGGGAGCAGGCGGACAATAAAACTGTTGACATGATAACGTTTGGGATTGAATTTTGTTTTCTACACCATTTATTTATGACTAGCTTCCGCCCGCGGCTTCGCTCGCTTCCCGGATAAAAAGAAGCTTCTGTCAACTGTGTTCGCCAAAGTACCTACGCAAAATGTTACACGGTCGGTTACCATACAAATCAACGAACTTTTTGCTTCTATCTCGATATAGTTCTGTGGCCGCGGCACACCCTTTGCGGAACACTGATCCACAAGACGCTGTAAGTGTTTTTAGAAAGTAGGGGTTAAAATGCTTTAGAGCAATTCGAGAATGGCGAGACGAGAAGTTCGGAATTACTTCATTTGTGAATTTACGCGAGGCAGCAAAACTTTAACTATTGTAAAGCTACTGCAGCACTGACGCGTAAAATGCTTTCTGTATTTTAGAATCGACGCCGCTTGGCAAAATATTCCATGGGGACGAAGTGCATCCGAAAGGACCACATCATCATCATCAGCCATTTTGTACCCACTGCTGGGCATTGGCCTCCCTTCGTGTCTGCCATTCACCTCGGTCCTGGACTAGCCTTAGCCACGTGCAACCTACTGTCTCGTGGTTGTCGTCGACCTATCGTTTCGGTGGACGTGTCCTTGTCTCGGCCACACATCATGGCACATAGGACAATCATTATAATGCACATAGGCATTATGGCACGGAAATCGTGTGCCATTACGACGACCACTCTAATAGAGTTTGAAAAAAATATATTGTTGTACCTTTACATCTTTTACACGATTTTTTTAGTATTTAAAACGTTTCGCAGTACGCTATTATTTGTAACTTTGAATCGGGTCACTACATATTCTGGTTTTCTTAGAGATCCATATTTTAAACTAAAAAAATCGCTACCGCTTGTATAATTATTATCGTGTTTAATGCAGTAGCTTTATCGCGCTAGTTTGACTTTAGCTTTAGTTTTAAGAACTTTTGAACTTGTAGTTCGGGAGACAATTATAATTTATCTTACGGGCTCACGTCGAAAACCACTATGAAAACTACCGGCTTTTCGATAAACAATTTCTTTATAATTTTGTTTGTTCGTGAAGTAATTCTAGTGAAGTAATCCTACTGACTTATTTAGCAGCTAACTGAAGCAGTTTTAGGCCGGGAAGAAAGTCGGGACCGAAAATTTACGTGCAGAGGCACGTAAATCGGTCCCAACTTTTTCACCGAAGCACAGAAGCGGTGTATATCCTTCCACGTTCATATCCAACAATTTCCTTATAATATGACTTTCTTCCCTCCGCATAACATGCCCAAACCACGCCAACCTATTACTCCTCATTTTCTTCTGTCACTGGCGCTACTTTCAAACTAATTTACTCATTCCTAATCTTATCCATTCTTGTCACTCCACACATCCACCTCAACATTCGCATCTCCGTCGCATGCACTCTCTTTTTGTGTTATCATCAAATAAACACATTAGATAAAAAATAATCTAAAAACAACTTTTATTGCTTTGTCATAGAGTTGTAAGCTACTCTGAAAGTTTCAACCAGATAGTTAATCGGGAGTGTTCGAATTTTGAAAGATTCTACCCGGAATGACAGACAAACAAGAAAGTGACCTAATAAAAACGTGGTAAGTCTCTCAGTCTATAGTACTTGAGAACTTGCATTCCACGCTTGAATTATACGCGGCACTAAAACTATTGAATTCACTGCGCCATTTTATAGGTGCTTGTAAAATCGTTCGAACTTGTTCGTCGCAGTATTTCAGATTAGCTCAATGTAAAATGATTCGTATTACATTGCCTTGAGATTCAATTTGCTGGAACAGGTTGGAAACTATGTTTTTTTTATCTATTTATTTTATTTATTTAAAATCAAAACAAAATCGAGTAAGTTACACCAGTAAAGAACGGCTGTACCTAACGATTTTTATGATCTTTCATTCGTTGGATTTGTCTCCGCCCCGTATAGCAGAAATAGGTATTACAACGTAAAAAAACATTTTCTCATACATTTTGTATGGAACGGCTTCTTTGATGATATCTCATAATTATTCTGAGGCGGTACTACGAAGTTCGCCGTTCAATATTATATTATAATAGTGTTGAGTGCTGAATCATTTATACTTGTATCTAAAACTTTATCTGTGATTAAAATCTTCATCACGTTCACATAAGTTTTCTTCCTAGTTGCTAAGACCTAAGCTTGGATTGAAGTAATCTCAGTTAGAGAAGAAAATGACAAACTAATCTTAGTAACATGTCGTCTAGCTCATACTAATGAATTGAGGCCCTATTCAGTGAACGACTTGCCTTTATACATATTTTAAACTTTCGCGACTTGAACACATTTTTAATTTATTATTAACGGGACTTAATCGCGTAATGAAATTATTTTATTTACCTCGACGACTCACGAGTAGACTCTACTCGTGACCACGGCAACTGTAATGTTGCCGAAACGTCGAGGTAAATAAAATATTTTCATTACGCGATTAAGTCCCGTTAATAATAAATTAAAGACTTGCCCTTAAAATTGAAGCCGACATTACACCATCCTGAATTCAGTGCACTAACTGCTTGTTCATTAATAAATTAGTGATTTGTCTCGCTCTTTGGCCTAAGAATTGCGTATTGTCCATCCTACTTTTACCTATGCTATCTGACTGAAGTTAGCCACAGTTAGCCTCAGTAAAAGTAGGATGCACAATACGCAATTCTTAGGCCAAAGAGCGAGACAGAGCGCTGTTTTATTATTAAAAAGCAGTTAGCACACTGAATTCAGCATCATCTAATGTCAGCTTGACGAAGCGCTCGTGGCGTAATTAGCTTAGACGTTCTTCATAGATCGTTGAAGTTATGCGCCATTCTGAGCGTACCTACACAATTTGGTTGGGTGACCGCTGGTGGCATTTGAGGAAGGTTATAGGCTAGTTTTCATTGTGATAAAAAAAAAAGACTACTGAGTTGACGAGTGATTGGAGAGAATGGAAGAGGAGAACACGTTGTGCCGATTCCACCTAGTGAGAAAAGGGCAACGAAATGATGATAGGCTAATTTTCATCATCATCATCATTTTACCATCAGTACGCGGGTAACGCCGCGAGGGCGCTGCTAGTAAAATATTAATATGAAGCCAAATTAATTTAAATTGTACTCCATCAAGTTAGGCCCCGACGTTAAGCCTTTGGGTTCATCAAATCCTAGAATTGGCTATTAATAAGCTTATAGTTTTATAAAAATAATAACTTGAAATTTCCAGACCGATAATAATAAAGACAATTTCTATCTACTTAAATTCATACCCCATTTTACTTAAAACACCAAAGTTTTAAGTGCTATGTGATTCTCAGCGATATAAACTTTATAATCAGCTTGCATTTGCTATGGAATTAAGACCTTTATCTCAAGTCTTGAAGGTTTAATTTTGAAGTGGATCTTTAACACTTGGGCAGTCGCGCCCTGTTTTGATACGCTAGGAGTCGCTACCGTGTCCACCGGACCCAGTTTAATATTGCCGATTTTTTCTAAAACTACTGAATTTAATGTTATTGTGTTTTTCCTAACAGTAATTATATTCTAAAATAAAATTACAAATGGTATTAAACATTTGTATTTAATACCTTTATTCATAAAAAAACGCAATTTAAAAACATACTAAAACGCAACTTACTTTAAAGACACATTTTAACTTTTATCTTATATCTTATTAAATAAAGATAATAACATTAAGTTTCTTTATTTTTCTAATACTACTATAATGTACTTATTCAAAATCACAAAAAGAGATCAATCATTATTTGGTAAAAAAAACTAAAAAACTTCTCTAAAAATCAACAATTTAAAAATAACTTCGTATTTAAAATAAACTAAAAAAATAAATAAACAAATAAAAATAAATAATAAATAAATAAATAAAAATAAAAAATAAAATAAAAAATATTATAATAAAATAAATTTCGTATTTCTTCGTCACCATCTTGTTCGGAATCAGTTTCATGGCCATTTATTTCTAAAAAGTCTTCTGTTTCTGAGCAGTCTTCATTCAAGCATTTTTTAATATCCCAGAAGCTCAAGGACCTATTGGTTGCCATTTTCCATGATAAAAACAAATTTTAAAGAATTAGTTAGAGTTATAAAGTTTTGGAAAATCACTTACGTATTTAGTCGCTACCGGGTCCAAAGAACCCATGCGCACCTTTTACGTCCATAACACTCGAGCGCAGCGCGCCAACATACTGCGGCGACCGTTATTCGCAGTCTAACTCTAACGTCGGAAGGTACTAAGAGCGGCAACGTTGCAATCCTTATGGTTCAATAGTTACCATGCAAACAATGGAGGACTGGGTCTGATAGACCCATTAGCGACTGCTTAAGTGTTAAAGGTTACAAGACGTGTCCCATTACTAATGTTAAGCGAGGATTTTTAAAATAACCGAAACGTGACAGGCTCCGTCCATTTGCAAATTAAATGTTCGAAGTTGTTGGAGTTTATGTTGAAAAATATTTTAAACAGAAGATATAATTTCTACAATCTTTAATACAGTACTTACCTTATGCCTTAATGTACAATATTTTAGGGCCCTATCTCACTGGGACCCACACACTGGTGGTGCCACAACAATCGCGCCACCAACAAAATGTTTACAGTTTTATGGAGGGTCTGACCAGGTTTTTTCGGTGGTGTGATGACACCATGATAGGACACCATGGTGGTGCCACCATGGCATCCTAATGAGTCAGGGCCCATATTAATTTAATATTCAACTCTTAAAAAACTAATTTTATATATTTGTTTTGTTCCAACCCACTCATTTTCGATCAAAAGTCAACATAAACACTACTAGGCCAACAGAGCTCTAAAAAATTTGATTCTAGGATATAATATATTTATTTTACAATATTAGTTTTCACCCAAAAACCGGCTATCAATTCAGTTTCAACAAATACATTTTCTCGTCCAATAACGTTGAATATTTATTACTTTAAAAATTTGCAATAAAATACTTTAAATTTGAAACCAGATTTATTTGTTCTGAATTGTTATTGGTTGGTAGTATTTGGAATGACAAACACAGGCATTTACAAATACCGATGCTAATATGGTGAATTGGTAACGATATAAATCAGGTCAATGCTTGTATTCTTTTAATTCGCACACTTGTAAAATATACCGACAAGTAAAATGACCGGCAGCTAGCGTAACGTAGCCGCACAGACACGGATAGATACGCACCGCGCAGACAAGATTCTTTGCGCGAATACTGTGTCTGTAGGTATCTGTGCGGCCCGTGTCTGTGCGGCTACGTTACGTTAGATAGGAATACATTTATACAAACTGTACAGAATAATATAATGTTGTCTGCCACTCTACGTATCTGTTACGATTGTTTGTAGATATAAACAGTCTTTAAAGAGTACGTTAGTAAAACTTACGTACGAGTAGTTAGTAAAACTTCTTAAATGGTGGTCACAGTCAAAGTCACACTGAAGTTTAGTTAATCAAAATAACCATGGGTCAGCAAAATAGTAAAGGAACACTAATCATTTGAGGAAAAGCCAAGGGTTTGTGCAACTTTGTCATTCTTACACGTCAACACTACATTTTTCCTCCTTCATCCATCACTCTTCATGTAGGTACTTAGAGAAATGAAATGAATGCGTAAAGCTAGATTTATATTAGACAGGGCTGTGCCCGGGCCGGGCCATTCCGTGCCGTGCCGGAGCGGAGTACATAGGAATGTTAGTAGACGGGCCCGGACGGGACACGAATCAGGCACTGTTTAATATAAACTGCTATCATACAATATGTATGTAACGTTTCAAATTCACGAACACGGCCCGGCCCGGGCACGGCCCGGTCTAATATAAATATAGCTGTGGTCTAAGGTATAGCACACACGATCTTTTAGTGTTTGTATTCGGCGATTTCCCAAATACATTGAAGCTGCTTGGTGTTTTGACAACTACTGCATACTACTGCTTAATCGATATCGCTGCATAAAGCGTAAATAACTACGAACAGACTTTGCATGTGTGCGGGTTGAAGGTTTTGGACGCAACATTAAGCTACAAATATGGGATGGTGCTAGCTTGGGCCCTAAACCAAGATAATTTATATGAAATAAATAAGTATTTAATTAAAATTCACTAACTGAAATTTTAGACCAGTCTGATGAATGTCTTCGGAAAGTTTTTTCCGAATTCCGAATTTATTCCGAGAAGGTCTGAATTGCACTGTTCCCGTTGTGTCAACTTGTGTCCCACTTGGTCACGTGTTATTTACGTAAATTTTGATGGTGGTGCAACTGTGGTGGCACCACTGTGGTGAGATAGAGCCTTAGGTTAAGTTTTGTTGTCATCCAATCTCGGTAACATTTCCACATGCTAGGATATTTTTGATAGGTTTTCGAAACTTTCATTCATCGAAAGGGTCCCAAAATTGCTACTCGTACCAAAATAAATTCAGGGTTGTTGAAGATAAACACTCCTCCTACTCCTTTAAGTAAACACCACAAGTGTTATGGCCTCCCTTCCGTTAGTGAATTGAAAACGTTATCATTTTGTTCCCACTTCTCGAAAAAGGCAGTTCAAACTGATAGTGGTTTTATAAGTGAATGTGTTACAGTAGTATGGTATTTCAATATACCTACTAATCACAATGACTGACTACGTATCTTTTTTTTTAATTTTTGGTACTTAATAGCTTACCTACATTATTTTGTGAAAAGAAAAATTGAAAAAAAAAATTTTTAGGGAACACTTTCGATTCTTTTTTATTTGTATCGTTATTTTAATTGACTCTGTATTAACTTTTTGTGGGTATTTATGTCAATAAAGATATATTCTATTCTATTATTTCATGAATACACAGTTCTTGATAAACTAGACACAGAAACATAATACCAGTAGGTATACAGTAGCTAAATTAAACTCAAATTAGTTTGATCCATCAGATCGTATCTCATGGACCGCAAACTAATGAATCACTTGCGTAATTTCAATCAGCTGAGTAGTTCAATCACTGGCCGTCGGAATAGATAATTTGGTTCCAGTGAAACTGTCCTGAATCGGGATTGATTCGGTTCAATCAAAGTGTGCAGGTCTAAGGTTATGTGGCCACCGGACCTTTGCATAGGCTTAAGCAAGCAACTAACCTTGTAGACTTTCTTTAGTATGAAATCCGTTTGACTATGTTTGTTTGTATGCCGTACAGGGTAAGACCTTGATGCAAAAGGCCCAGAATATAACGTTTTGGCGGGTAGGGAAGGAAGCTTATGCCCAACAGTGGGTCATTAAAAGCCGACGATGATGATGATGTTCGTATGAGCCAATAGCTCTGGTGATGGAGTTATTAAGGCACCTTGTCTCGCCAGACAAGGCTGTACTAATTGTAACAGTATGGGGTTCTCCCAATTTTTTAAAGGGTCAGCAGCGCGAGTGTGTCGCAAGCGTCCATAGGCTGGAACCGCTGAAGCCAGGTTGACACAATCCACGTACACTTGGACCAAGTCCAACTTGGATGACTCCGATTGGACGCCGTCGGCCGAGTAAGTCACGTGATTCCAACGGCATCCAATCAGAGTCATCCAGGTTGGACTTGGTCCTAGTTGACTTGGATCGTGTTAACCCGGCTTTACCACAGTAGCTGAGCCGTATGCTTGTCTGCTATCTTAATCTAATCTAATCTAATAAGCCTACTTGATCCCACTGCTGGGCAAAGGCCTCCCTTCCCTTTTTCCATTCACCCCCGTTGTGCGGCTTCTGTCGGCCAGTTAGTGGATTGGAGCCATCTTAGTGGTAAGTATATAAAACCCTTCAAAATAAGCCCTGTTTAAAGTCAAAAACGACATAAGTACAAATACCAACTTATAAAACCGATTAAGGTTTCGTTTTGCTTCCGAAAATATCGGACGTTCAATCCGAGAATTCCCAAAGGCACAAAACTAGTCGAACTTCAACTGATTCGATCAGCGAGTGTTTATGTACTTCACTCGTTTTCAGATTTTCAGAACTCACTTTTACAGATATTCAGTGAATTGGAAAATTACTGGTTTAGGTACTTATGTTTATTCATATTCATTTATTCATTGCTAGTATGTAATGTACAATGTATTGCTTATGTCTAGGTAGGCTTAGTAGGCTTTATACATACACCCTGTTGGGCGCTGCAACTAAATTAAAAATTACTTACATTCAATATTTTAAATAAAAATGTCTTCATGTAAATTGGTATGAGTGTCATGTCACAGTAGAAAAATTTACTTATTCTAAATTTAATCGATTAAATAGAGATAACGCACACCGAGCGACATGCGACAGCGACTGCTCGGCGTCACGATCCTCTCTTGAGAACGGATCGTTGGATCGGATCGCAAGGATCTTTACACAAGCTCCGATTCCGTCCACTGATTCTCCGTTCTACAATACATAACCATTCATTCTACTTCAAGATTATCCGCCATCTAGAAAGCGTCCTGTTGCCACGCCGATCACGCGATCACTGTCGCCAGAGACAGATCGCATGATCGGCGTGCGATTACTTGAACGCGTTGCGTTCTACCGCAGGCAATGGGAAAGCAGGGGCAGCCATTGGTTAAGGCTCAAACACATGTTGGGCCAGCCTAGGCCAGCTTAGGCGAGTGCGAGCAAGAAAGCGAATCGATGCAAGGCGAGAGCGATATAGAGGCAATGCGAGCCTTGGCCAACATTGTTTGCGCCTTTACAGAGAACGCATGCGTTCAGATCGCATCGTCAGATCGTATCGGCGGCACGGATCGGTTGCTGTGGGTAAAGAGCTTTAGCAAGATGTAATCTACTTACAGCCAAGTCAAATTAATTGCTTCTTTGATCTGTGACTAATTTACAACAAACTGAATATACTTAATTATGTTAGTAATTGAATAGGCCGTCAGCTAGACACTTTTAATTACGAGGTTATTCAGAAAGGTATTGGTTACCAATTTATCAAAGTTTAGATTGTTTTGGGAAAGGTCATGTACACCAATGAGAGGGTAGGGAACATGAGCCTTTACATCTTTACTAGACAATTAAAATGAACGTCAGGAGGCAATCTATGCCTACGGGATACTGTAGTGCCTAGGACATTGTTGAGATGTACTTACTTGACCAGCACTTAATTCACCATTATGTTACGTCAAATTGTCGGTCCTGGCTTTTAAGTCGTTAAGCTATGACGGAGGCCTTTAGGCGGCGGTCTAAAAACTCCCGTCACCAGAGTTGGCCACTTGCTCATACGAGCTTACTTTTTTATCTATCCACAGGAAAGATAATAATATCGTCAATACGTGTGGGGCTAATTCAACCGCGGATTTTCTTACGATGTTTTCCTTCAACTTTTTAAAGGTTCAAATACACGCTGGCCCAGACTTGCCGAGTGAACGTGAGTCCCAACGTGTGGGCAGCACCACTCGCCTCGCCTTGCCATCGCTCGCCTAGCTGGCCGAGTGAATACGAGCGCCAACTTACATTGGTTTGCATAGACTCGCCAAGCGTGTGGACGGTAGCACTCGCCTTGCGTCGACTCGCCTTCGCTGGCTCAGGCTGGCCCAGCGTATTTGAGCCTTTACGCATAAACCGTTCTTGTATTTTGAGCATAAACCAATTAAAATTATCTATTATTTATGAAATTCCAATTTATCAGAATTATCCATTAAACAAAACTGCTTTACCTTGTTTACAGTTAGTCCTGTAAAAGTAAGTTGCAAAAAGCCATTACGAGTTGCGTAACTTAAATTGAATAAGTAAATCAAGTTTTTGTGAAGGAAAATGACATTACTTTTGTTATTATAAATAGGTACGGAACTTTTAAGTGCGCCAGCGGTTGGTACCTTTGAATGGGGCTAACTTTGCTGTTATGTACATTTTGTGATTGATGTTTATCTTTGTGGATTTTGTTCCTAAGAATTGTATAGAAGTGACTCACGAAAATTCTAAGTAGGGACAATCTTGAAAAATGTATATATTGTAAATTGTAAGGAACAGACTATCTAACATTTCGAACTGTAGCCGTACCATGAACTCTTAGAGCAATGTTAAAACAAGCTTGAAACATGACAATGAATGACATTTCTAAAGCAGTAGGACTGTTTTAAGCTTGTTTTAACATTGCTCTAAGAGTTCATAGTACGAGTATGTCCCCTGATCCTAAGTTCCAAGTTAAATTTTAAGTATGAGCTATTTACTCTGGTGATGGAGCTTTAGACCCCCTGAAGGCCTCTTGACGTTAATCCATGAATCTGCGAGCTTTAAAGCTGGGATCGATAACTTAGATCGTGTTATTCGAAACAAATCCTAATGATGTTGTTAAATAAACATATTTTTAGTAATGCTTGTGCCTGGTAAACATACGCACTAAAGCGCGTATAGGGGGCATTTTGATTATTTATAATGAAATAAACAAAATCACGAATGTATCCCCGACGCGCGGTAGAAAATCTCTCAGATTTACATCAAGATTCAAAATACTATGAAAATTTGGAAGTATACTCAAGATCATTTGAAATTATTAAGGGGTTAGAAAAACACTTCCAAGCAGCAATTTACCATATAAAAATGTGGTAAACAATAACCCCGAGTCAATTGCACACAGTCACAGAACTTTACCGTTCAATAAATCAAATACCATGATCGCTTTCTGCAATCGTTTATTTGTCGCAAAGTTTTCTGCAGCGAACGTCGAAATTAATAAATCGCCGGTGCATTTGAACTTTGTTCTATAAAACTGTTTAATAACACAAAGAAAGTAACATGGCTTACCAATTAAAAAAAAATCTAGTAAGTTATTATTAAAACTATAATATATAAAAAACTATATTAAAAATTAATTTAATTTAATTTTTAGTTATTTTTAAAGGTTGTCTGGCAGAGATCGCTTCTAAGCGATAAGACCGCCTATTGTACAATTACTCATTGGGTAATTTCTTTCTTAATGTTATTTTAAGTTGTGTATAGAGGTTTCATTCATTCATTTATTTATTTATTCATTCATTCAATATTTTATTACAGTCATCTCAAAGTTGAGGCTGAAATTTAGTCACTACTTACAAGCGAATTTGAAAGGGGGAAGCAAAGGCCTTTTACCCAATAGTTAGTGATGATTGTCAAGCTGCATGATGATGGTGATAGTAAACATCAATGTCAAAATTTAACAGTGTGTAGCTTTCTTAGTTATTCTGGATAGATTTTCCAAGTGCGTGTGGTCATAAAATGTATGGGTTACCGCTGGAGCGCTTTCGTGCTGTCTTATTGGAGGGGATAAACTTATTAAATTATTTAATTAGCTCGTACGTTAGAACTCAGTAAAAGAAAGTACGTATGAGCAAGTGGCCAACTCTGATGACGGAGTTTTTAGGCCGCCTAGAGCTGTCCGTCATGGCTTAACGACTTAAAAGCCGGGACCTACAATTTAACGTGCCCTCCGAAGCATGGAAGCGCGTAATGCCACTTGCGGTCACCCGTCCAAATTGTGACCGCGCACAACGTTGCTTAACTTCAGCGATCCATAACGTCTTTGCAAGCTACGCCACGAGCGCTTCGTGAGATTAGATAAGGAACTCAGTGAAAACTGGATATTGGTCAAAAAATAGTCCCCGAGAACTGGGTCTCTTCAAGTCAAGAGTGAATAAGTGTCTTCTAGACCTTTGTGATCCATCGTCAGCCACATCGTCGGCGTCGCTTACCATCAGGTGAGATTGTGGCTAAACAAAGCTCTATCTAGTACCTATAAAATTTTTTTTTTTAGAAAATCAAAACTGGGATAAAGTATTCAGAAAATAATTATAATCTTTAGAATTGGTTTCCCATTGTTCGCTGCGACATTGACGTCGACGGTCGAAATGAATTTCGAGGTAAACATTATTATGAAAAAACTTATTTGATTTCAATGTTTTGTTTGTAAAACATAAACATAATAAATTAAATTCATTGTTTCAAACAAGGGCACAATTATGTTGCCATGATTTATTAATGTTTGTAATTTATTTGCGCAAGCCAACTCTGTTTTTCGTAATAGATTAGCTTAATTTAATTTGAACAGGTTCTAAATCTGTTGGCATCCTTTTTATTGGCAAAAAAAAACTAAATTTTAAAACAGGGTTCCGCAAACTTTTTGTGTTCAAGATACATTTAGGAAATCGGAAAATTCTGGAGGTACAGCATTAATGAAAAATCATTTTTCTAATGCGAAATATGAGCTTGTTTAGTTGAGCATATGCGGTCCAAATTTAGAGTAGCTTAAAAAAACTTAGACCTTTAATCTCTACTGGATGATTCATATAGTGTCAGGAGGCAATCTTTGCCTACACTTAACGGGTCACTGTTAATGTCTGGGACATTGTTGATGGAGTAGGCTTGCCCAGCACCTACACCATCCTCTCAGCTTAACCGGCCATATCCACAGGAAAGACATGGTCAATACGTATGGGGCTGACTAAGCCGCGGGTTTCCTCAAGACGTTTTCCTTCACCATTTAGAGCTCGTGTTAATGCGCATAGAAATTTTTCGAAACGAATAATCCATTGATGCACGGCCAGGATTCAAAGCCACGACCTTGAGATCGAAAGTCGAGGTACTATACCCCTCAGCCAACACGGCTCTTTGGTTTACCTACAGCTTCCTTATAAATAAACAAAACAAATCTAAATACAAAAACAACCAACAAATTGATTCTTCGTATAAAGCGATCCACTCTCAAAAGGTAGTGCATGCATAAGTAAAGGTATGGACCGCAATAACAGCTTGGGGATACAAAGTTCTATCGACGATGTTGTTAGATCAGTGTTCCGCAAACTTTTTGTGTTCAAGGTATACATCTAGATGTATACATTAAAATTTTCCGATTTCCTAGGAAATCGGAAAATTTTGGAGGTAGGTAGGTACCTACACCATAAATGAAAAATCAATTTATTTATGCGAAACATGAGCTTGTTTAGTTGAGCAATGCGGTCCAAATTTGGAGTAGCTAAACTGAGATAGGTAACTTTATTTTTCCGAGGCACACCAACTAATGACCACGGTACACCAGTGTGCCGCGGCACACCCTTTCCGGAACACTGGTTTAGATAAAGCTTGCAGTTGTTTTGAAACCGTGTTTGCCTAGTGAGTTAGTGCCTCAACGATTCGAAGGTCGTGGGTTCGAACTCGGCCGTGCATTAATGGATTTTTCGTTTCGAACAATGTAAATGCGCATTTACACGAGCTCTATACGGTGAAGGAAAACATCGTGAAGAAACCAGTTAGTACACTGTTAACTTCTGCAAAATGTAGGCATGTACCAAATATGATGTCTAGGTGTCTAAGTGTCAGAGGTATGTCACCTCTGACACTTAGACACCTAGACATCATTAGAATTCCATTGACCGGTTGCAAGCCCATCGACGCCAAAAAGACAGTTGATCATGAATGGATTAGGCTGAATTAGACCAAACTTGATTAAGTTTTTATTCTAGAGTAAACTACTGTTTGTTTGAATATTTTGACATTTTAAATTTGACAAGAAAATGTGTATGGACATAATAATGTTCTGTTGCGCTTTCTAAACAATTGTATTTCGAATTATGTCGGCTATTTACTCTGAAGTAAGGAATCCAGCCTTAGTTATTTATTTCCGTTGGATTGGTTTCCGAAGTAGTTTAGTTCGATAGCAATTGTAAGAGCGTTTGTCCACCGCCGCCGTCACCGTCACTTCAACGAGAACGAGATGACGGCGCCGATGTAGCGACCATACATTTACTATAGCCGCTTGTCCACCAGAAGACCGTCACGTCACCTTGATCTCATACAGAAATAATCTCGTTGACGGTGACGTGACGGTGACGGCGGCGGTGGACAAACGCTCTAATATTGTTGTTGGCTGTGAAGTGTACAGTGTACACTAGCTTTGCAACATATTGCATAAGCTGTGTCAGGGTTATCGAGTCACTGAACGTTCAATATTGTTCAGTCAGTTATATTAAACTCTTTGTTGCCCTTACAATAGCGCACAATATTACAAGCTTATGCGGCTATTCTGAATTGATATTTCTACTACAATGAACATGATAATACTTTACCATAATTTTACTCTGCAAAATATGGGCATAAATAAATAAATAAATAAATATTGCTGGACATTTGACACAGCGCCATCTAGGCCCAAACTAAGCAAAGTTTGTACTATGTCTTAAAGATACAGTCACGATTAAGTTGTGTTTTATTATTAACCGACTTCAAAAAAAAGGAGGAGGTCCTCTCAATCCATCGGAATCTTTTTTTTTTGTGCTTTTTTTGTGTTCTCTCACCGGTTACTCGAATACGCTTAGACCAATTTGTAATTTTTTTTTTTTGTTTAAATAGATATTCTTTCCTTCCGATTGATGCCATAAAAATTTGGTGAGAATCTGTCGAGGATCTTCGCAGTAATGAATAGAAATGCACCTCGAGAGTGCAGAAAATTGCTCAGCATATAACATTGAAGTCGTTTTTTTTTATGTTTTAATTTACCTAGCTAGACACTTGTAATAACACTAATCTTACTTCTTACTACCTAATATTAAAACCGATATTAATAATTAATACCGTGACGTGCAGTTATAATCAAAAATATAACTCATATTAATTTTCTTCCATAGTCGGATAGCTTTTAATAGCTTTTAATCTTATCTTCGACCCAATCCGTCCCTTATCTGGGACTTACCCGTAACCCGTTTCTTGTCTATCAAATTCAATGCCCAGATTTATTCTAATTATAAACCTTATTTTAATTATATTCCAATTATAAACACCATTTTAGTCCGGTATTGAATTTGAAGGGTTGATTATTTGATTATTATTTATGATTTATGATTATTATTTGATCATCAGGGTCAATACAACGAAACGAGATATTTCAGACAAAAACATTTTGGATAGGTACTTACTCTTACAGATTCAATACATAACCTAACACGAATAAAGTGAAACAAACTGAAAAAAAACCTACTTAAAAATTTCACTCCTAGGCAATGTTTTACCACTTAAACTAATTAACTACTTATTCTAAGTAAATTATGAAGTGTGTTTTTCAAAGCTCAAATCTTCACTTTGATCTTGAAAACTTAGTTTAACTAGTACCTACCAACTAGTATTCTGTGGTGTAACTTCGAAATTGTTGCTTATTATGCCCATTATATGACTGACTAAATGTTTTGTCCAAAAAAACCTATATTTTTTCCCTACAACGGCATTCAGACACAAATCTAATACCCTCGCCGACACACAATCTCTATAAAAGAAATGTCACAGCAAAAATATGAAAACATTTCCAGCTTTATGTCACTTCGAGACGTCTCACAATAAAAATGAGCTTTATGGACCTCGATTTGAGAATCAGTTTTTCTTGCAAAAACACCCGACGTGTTATCTAGGTCATTTGCTGTATACTTAGTTCTTTGTGATTATAAAGGTTATCTAATCTTTATTCGCTTTAACGTGTTTTAATTTTGGAATGTGTGTGCTTTCAATATACTGTTTTTGGTCTTGATAAAATTATGACATGAGTTTCTTTGAATTGAAGTTGGAAATAATAATTGTCATTATTTAACACACGGGAATTACTCACGTAAAAATATCGTCGATTTAGATGCCGACAATGTTTCGATTCATCCGGAGAATTTTCATCTGGCTAAGGAGGGAGTTGCGGCAAGGTTACTCCTCGCGGTCGCTCCTTACCCAGATGAAGATTCTCCGGATGAATCGAAACATTGTCGGTATCTAAATCGACGATATTTTTACGTGAGTAATTCTCGTGTATTAAATAATGTCTAGTACAACTCACGAAAGTTTTGAAAGTGAAATAATAATTGTGTTAGAAAAATTACAAAAACTCCAAAATAATGAATTTTTTTATTAGTTTCTATATGAACAGAGTTTTCTCATACAAACTTCATCTTTCCACTGCGTTCTTTTGTTGTTTGTAGGGAAGTCCCTTTAGTGGAGTTTTACTTTTATCCTTTACACATTCGAAGGAAATCATTTCAAGTCGAGCCTGGTACTATTATTATTGCGTTGATTATGTCAGTCAACGTTAGGTAAGTAATGTACGAGTATGTTTGATATTTTACTAAATTATCAGGAGAAATATATTTAAGTAGGTAAGTATGATTTTTTTTTATTAGATAAGTAAAAATTTAGTAAAGCAGATCACCCGCCCTAGGGTCGAATGATATTAAAACGTGGTCGGGAATCACTGGATGAGACTCGCGAGGGATCGGAGAGAATAGCGTGATAAAGAGGAGGCCTATACCCAACAGTGGGTGGAAATGGGATGAAATGATGATGATCTTTTTATTAATAAATACTAGCTTTTGTAGTAAACAATGAGAATTGAACTTCTAAACTACGACACAGAAGGCATAGCTCCCGCAACACGAACAGACCGATCAAATGGCTAGTCAAAGTGAAACTTTGTACAGTAAATGCTCGCTTCTACTCATCTTGTGACAGTGTATTATTCAACACAACTGTCGGAAACCAGAAGACACGCGCAGGAAGTAACTATTACAAGATATGGTAAGTAAGTAAGTAAGTAAGTAAGTTCGTATAAGCAAGTAGCCAACTCTGGTGACGGAGTTTTTAGGCCGTAAGTAAGGTACCTATAAAATATGGTACCTAAGTACTTATAATTCATAAATATTCTTATACAATATCGGGGCGACCAAAATCTGATCGGGTAAAAAGAGAATACTAATTTTCACAGAAAAGAGACTTATTTAAATTAAAAAAAAACTGACAAAACGAAAACAAAAATAAATCAGATGGGATTCGAACCCGCAGTCTTCGGCGTTGCAATTATAATGCTCTAACCATTTGGCTATACTGACGACAGTGACTGTGAAATCACGAAACATATCGCACCGGAAAATCTTTATGCTTGAAAATACAGAGAAAACGAATTTTCCCAAATATGAGACCTAGATCGATTTTTCGCCCCCGTAAACCTCAACGAAATCGTTGAAGCCCTTTCGAGAACGCGAATACAAATATAGGGTGTGATTTACTTACGATTTGATTTGGTAAGTTACTTTGGAAAAAGTGTTCCTGGTGTCTGTAATGGAGTCGATTAAGACTAACTTGTTTTTTTTTAACCATTGTAGGTAATTTTTAAGGCTATCTGTACCTATACATACTCTTTTTCAAAAATCTAAAAATGAAATTATTTTATTCTTCAAAATAACTTTCTAAAAACCTTCTAACTACAAAAAAAAACATAGCTACCCTGAAGTGACCAAAAATTTTGCCACAGCTTGTATATTACATTATATAAAAATGTTACTCTTAATAGTAGGATCTATCACAACATTCACAACAATAACATTTTACTACACAATACTATCTTAATACCTTGAAGAAATAACAGAAGCTGAAAAAAAGTTAATCCAGTGGAGTATACAATAACTCTGTCGTATTACGGTGCGATGCCTCTTCGCGTTTCCATTATATCGTAGCTTGCGCTTTCAGATCTTGGCTAAGCTTCGCTTTAATAAAGCGAATGTCGCCACTCAGCCGTTGCTTGGTTGTTGTATTTTGTTATAGCTTATCTAGTTTTTAGTTGTCATCTTAGTTCATCCTAACACAGATAAGCAGAAATAAGGTCGCCGTAGACTATAAACTGGTGACTATTAGCACTGTTAATAGTTATAAGTTTGTTTTTTAAAGTCTTCGCGGATTACCTAGTATTTTTTTCGTCTAATGTAAGTAAGTAGAAGATTCGTAACTTATCTTATCAATTTATTTAAACTTTGGTAACACATAAGCTAGATCAAAAGCACTGGCTGACATACATAAAACAAAAACTTATATTCTAAACAAAAATAGGTGTTCACGTTTGGGATTAAATTCGAAGATACATATAGGCGAAATCTGATTGTGTAACAAACGCGCGTTTGCATCGATTAAACTCGCAGCTCAAAAACGCGCTGCAGAAAACGCAGTGTGGCCACTCCCTGAGAGTCATGTTCTAAAAAGCTTCAACATTCAAATTTCACAAACGAAAATAACTGCATAATAACAAAATTCCAGCTCAAAGAAAAGTGATTATCCACTAACTTCAGCGTAATAGTTCATGTTGAAACAGCTTCAAAATTTGCTCAACTAGTCAAACTATCTCTAATAAGAGGCTTACTGCAAAATAAGGGAGCTTTAAACTTTGCGATTTTCGCAGTGGCATCGCGACACGACAATTTTAGCGAAGAGTTTGCATCGGGGCCGCTTATACATTGGCGAGTCTAGGCCAACGCGAGCGAAGGAATTGATGCAAGGTGAGTGCTGCCACCCAGACGTTTGGGGAGTCTATACAAACCAATGCAAACCATGCGCTTGTATTCACTCGGCCAGCTAGGCGAGCGATGGCAAGGCAAGACAAAATGTGCTGTCTATCTGTTGGCATTTGCGTGCACTCGGCAAGCTTGTGCAAACATGTAATAGCGGCTTAAAAGAGACATAATATCTATTGAAAGATGATAAGCTTGATCGTGACAAACTCAGCGGCTGCGGACCGTGAAAAATGTTTATATAAATTAAATTCTGATGTAGTAATTCTTCTAGGTCCTAAATAGATTTTCCTTTGATGAATTGTGAAATGGAATTAAAAGTCTTCTTTTCAAAATTCTTCAAAATTTTCGATTCCGACGGGATTCGAACCCGCATTGATACAAACAATCCTCCTTAAAGCCGATCCAACAAAACTTATTAGTACTTTTATCGTGTAAGAGTGTAAATGAGATTTATGTAACAACCTAGTAAGAGAAACCACATCTCTTTTATGAGTTTTTCAACTGAACGCAATGTCGCTTCGTTCATTGTACCTAGAGAATCACAAACTGGTACATAAATAGCGAAAACTATGTGGAACATTGTAATGAGGCGCGTATTATTTTTCATCATGCACTCTTTGATCTTAATTGCTAAAGCTTGTTGGGTGTGAGTTTACATGGAGTTCGTTATCATTAATTAAGGGACTAAATTACTTATTGAGACTAAATGGGTACATTCGACAGCAAAATTATTGACCAATCTCATGAGGATCTTCAGCGTGATGAGCAGAAATGCTCCTCATAATGCAGTAATTTGCTAACTTTTAGATTTATACCAGTGGAATCGACCCTTTAACTACTAGGTAGAGATTGATGGAGCGCCTGGGACCACCTTCTCATCATAAAACTAAAGAATTGTGAACATTTATTCGGTTTTAAGCTATGCAAAGACAGACTCGCGATGTCTACAGCTCACAGAACTACTAGACCTAAATATGTTACAAATAACATCTAACCAGTTTTCTAAATTCTAATAATGGCATTCGTCGGCACGGGGGGAACGTTAAATTGGCGTTGGCGGTCTCGGCTTTTAAGTCGTTAAGCCATGACGGAGGCCTTTAGGCGGCCTAAAAACTCCGTCACCAGAGTTGGCCACTTGCTCATACGAACTTACTTTTCACAAAACTCAATCCACCTCCTCGTGTGCGGAAAATGAGGTAAATTTTCTACTATTATGTGCTCAGTACCGAGTGCAATTAGAAACAAGAGATACACTGAAGTTCTGAGAATTCAAACTACAAGCTTTATGTAGAGAGCCACTATTAGGTATGCTATTGCTATAGACAAACATTTATGAAGACTCTAGTAGGTACTTAATTCAAAACACTATATGCTCATCAATGATTCTCGCTTCTTTTTAAAATATTCAGTACACTAAATCATTCCCAAATTCTGTTAAATGATGCACCATACATCAGTGTGCCTGGTAAACTTCTAAAAATTCGATTACTTCTTCATCTGTCCAGGCGGTTGGCGTTTTTGAGGAAGACGATGACATTCTCGCTCGTCAGTCGTCACGTGCGCTCTTGATGCGTGTTGCAACAGTGCTGAGTAAAGCGCCAACATGTGGACGGAACGCCAACGTTGGTTGGCGCGCAGATTCCTTTTTGAAAAAACCGACACGGCACGGCCATGGCCAACTCCCAACATTTGCCCCAACGTTGGCGCCAACGCAATTTTACTAGATCTACACGTTGGCATGTGGACTTGTGGAGCCGGGGTTATACAAAATATGGTAGGTAGGTACTTATGAAGTCAACCGCTAGATCTTCTTGTATTAGCTTCCGCCCGCAATTTTGCTGGCGAGATAGGTACCTACCCGTATAAAAAGTAACCTATGAAAAGGCCTAGAAAAGTTTGCGGTTTGTGAGGGGTCTTGAGATCATTGAGTCTTATAGTCCAAAAGAGATGAGACTGATAACGTGCTAGCTAGAGGGTAAAAAATATTTTTTTTTTATAACCAACAATCACGGCTCAAGTAGATCCAATCCTTTAAAGCCCGGTGAAAACGGGTCGAGAGAGTCAAAGTTACAGTATCTTGTCTCGTTAACTTTTAGACAAAAGAAATTGTAAGGAATAGTATGAATGACATTATGAAATATGAATATGAGAGGCTACTTTGAAGACAGCCCAATCCTTCTATAGTATTTTTTCTTGTATTAAACGGCTTGACCGATTTTGATATAAAATATACTTAGTTGAAACAGGGTGACCTGGAATTATGCCCAACAGTGGATCATCATAAGCTGACAATGATGATGATGAGGTAGGTATGTGGCTTTATCGTCGAGATGACAGATTTGTCAGGACAAACGGACACGGGTCCGCTAAAATCCTATTCAATTAAATGAGCAATGTTTGTTTGTTTGTTTGGTTGTTTGTGTAATTGTATAATTGTACTCACGGTCTCGAAAACGATTTTTCGCCCACGTAGGGCGAAAAATCGATCTAGTTTGGTCTCATACCTATCTGGGAAAACCCGTTTTCTCGGCATTTTCACGCAAAAAGTGCAATGTGGTTAGTAATTGAACCACTAGATGGTGTTAGTAGGTGGTGGCTAGCTATCCAACCTAGCTTTTTTTAAATAGGTACTTACTCATTTTTATTTTTATTTTTTTATTTTTCTCTATTTGCACCCGAGAATAGCTCGGTTGCCCATATTTAGGTATAAAATGAGCTTTAATAAAAATTACTTTAAATCAGGTGTGGCTTACACAAAGAAACCTTAAAATCCAGGTGCTTACAGAAACCTTTCAATATTGTGTAACAAATAGTTTCGCGAATATCAACTTTCAGAGTTGACCTTTTTAAGGGCGGCTGGTAAGTGTCCCTTAAATTGGTAATTCGCTACGTCCTCTAGATGGGACCTTCGATGTTATTCCACCCTATATTGCCCGGTTTTTGTGTCTGAGCCTACTTTATGAGGTCAGGACTTTTAAACGAGTAAAAAGGGACGTTTTGCAGAATAACTTGAGTAGTTCGATAAGGTCTGCTGTCACCTTTTTGACGGAGCAGCTAAGTACCAGCTGGAAGCTTTAGAGTCGGTAGACAGGCGTGCTAAGAGGCTGATTGGTGTTGACAAACATGTTGCCAAACAATTGCTAAGCCTCGAGCATCGTCGTAAAGTAGCATGTTTGTCAATTTTCTATCGGATACATTACGGCGAGTGTGCGCAAGAGCTATATCACCTTATCCCACCCTCCCCCTTCCACTACAGGACATGTAGAAGAACGGCACACTACCACCCATTCCTCGTGGACATACCAAATATTCGTACACAAAGGTTTGGCTCCACATTCATTATACGTACTGCCCATGAATGGAACTCCCTGCCGCCCTACTTGTTTCCTGAAAACTACAATCTAGGTGACTTCAAGGCTAGATTGAATAGATTTCTTCTAGATCGATGTGATCCATCCTCGGCCACACCGTCGCTTAACATCAGGCGAGTTGGTGGCCAAACATAGATCTATTTTCTTTAAAAAAAAAAAAGGGTTATTCCTGCTTGTCCCCTCATCCTGTCCCCACGAGGGGACAACCAAGAATCAAAATTCCTGCCTATCCCCAAATTGAAATTTGGAGACAAGCATGAGTTTTTGACTTGAATTCATTCAAGGTGACGACTCGTTAGCTCAAAAAAATCAAAAGTAAAACTGTACCTACCTTCCCTGTTATGATAGATATGCTGATAGAAAAATAGGAAGATTAACTAATACCATCAAGATCTCAATAGCAAAAATCCCAATGTACCTACACAATTTGAATCTCTATAGGTAACCACTCCGAGAATCACAATCCTGTACACCTTCACAGCAATAGAAATATGTAGGTATTCTGCCAATCCGTTTCTTTGAAGTCCGTTTGAGCTATTGAAATGCAAAAGAAATGGCTTCAGGACTTTGATGCCAGATTTAGGACAGGTAAGCATGTTCCTTTCAGAAACGAATATAATGTATTGTTAATATTGTAGGAATATCCGTGTGGGTATATGGGTTTATGTGTAGGTACATTTTTGATAGGTAGGTTTATAGAAAAATAAAATATAAGCACGACCATAAAAATATTACTATTTGTTTGAAAGTAGTCACTCTACTTTTAGATTTTTTTCTTTCATAACCTCTTCTAGCAGCTATTTTCAGATTTTTCTCCTTGTCACCTTTGACACTCCATCTACCCTAAAATAAAGTAGATAAGTATAGTTCCTACTAAATAAATAAATTGTATTTCATTGTTGATCTCAAATCTCAAACAATGAATTAAATAAAAAAGTATGTCTATATGAAAAAAAAACTTCTACTTTCTTTTTCGTAAACTTTTTAAGAATCAAAGTCTAATCTTTAACTTTTGTTCGTAGTTGAGTTGTGTAATTTGAATTGCCATTAGTTTTAGGCCTATCTAAGTCTATAGACCAATACTCTATCACATCTTTATATTTAAGGAACCGCATTATTTCCACCATGACACCGTGACCAATGGTCACGTAGATTCATCCTTAGAACAAAACAACGTGCCTACCTTGAATCAAACGAGACACAGAAAAGGATGAGTTGTAGGTACTTGTATTTCGCTTGTAAGAAAATGAAGGATTGAGTCCGATGATCTTTTTTGTCGTTACAAAAAAATACAATTGTTGTGTTCGGTCTTCCTCTTAATAAATGAAGGGAAAACTCCCGACCGATTCGCGAAGCACAAAGATACACTCCAAAACGGAACATCCTCAATGCTCTAACATCCTCAATTCTCTATATCCTCAATTCTAACATGTTAAGGAAATAAAAGCATGTAGCATGAATTTTGTCCGACGAACAAAAAAGCCATTTTCCTTGGAGTAAAGAGATAAAAGCGCACCAAAGGCTAATGTCACTAGACGTAAAGTAAGCGTATAAAGTTTTACTTTCTCTTTTTAGTTTTAAGTGTTCAACCACGTTGACTCGCGGGCGCGGTGGCGGGCGCGGTGACGAAATATCAAACATATGTAGTGATTCCAAGTGTTCACGTACAAAACGCACGTGCGGTCTAACTAGCGGGCAAGCTAGCGACTGGTGCGCGCGGAGCGCTCGCGGTAATTTCAACGCGTGAAGATGTTTGTGTGTGTTCATGTCAAACTAGCGGCGGCGCGCGCGTTTCACTCGCGACGTTCATAATTCGACCTCTGACAATACGTCACACTCTCGCGCGAACGCCTGGCGGTTAATGTGAACACGAGCTCGCAACGTTTCCCGCGCCCGCACCCGCGCCCGCGCCCGCGCGTACCTACGTGAATAAGCACTAACACTTCAATAATACTTATCAAAAACAAAAACCTTTTCTAATAATGATCTCGAACAGAAACAAATCCACAATTTTTAAAAGTAATAAAATAGCCTGTTAATACACTGGGTTGAACTTTGCGCAAAAATGGCAATGCTGATTCGTTAACTGAAATATGTGCCAGCCCTTGTATAATACTACGTAGTATTATTATTTGTTCTGTGATAACACGTTGGTTTGACACCTTCCTTCATACCGGTTTCATACCGCAATAATATGCGCTATACTTCCTTTAATTTTTCTAGAACATAAAAACATGATTTAAATTATAGGTAGGAAACGTTTCAACACTGTACTTATTAGGTTAATTTAAAACAAGCAACCGTGCTTGAACTAACTGTAAATCTATTTCAACAAAAGATAGGTACTTAATTTTCATCAGCAAAAAAGCGAGTTTTCCACATTCTGCGTTCATAGTTATTGCCTGTAGTTAAGTTGGCACGTCTCTGTGAGTTTCCTTTGTTTGTGGCTCTCCATTCACGGTTGATCGCCAGCGTTCTTTGTTTTAATATTGCTCATTGGTTTTGCGCCATGGAAAACATTTGCCATTGTTCCGAATAGGCTCGAACAATCAGAAAAGCTTGTCGACTGAAATCTCTAAATTCAACGAAATAAAATGAAATATGTTTAGTATGGTCAGTCCGAGACCGGAGATCGAGACCAGAGACAGGGACAGAAGACCAAGACCGATACGTGTCATTTAAACTGGCGGTCTCTACTCTAACTACCTACTCTATCTCTATTAGAGATCTCTAATAGAGGTAGTTAGCGATCTCTAATAGAGATAGAGTTAGAGTAGAGACCGCCAGGGACAGAAGACCAAGACCGATACGTGTCATTTAAACTGGCGGTCTCTACTCTAACTACCTACTCTATCTCTATTAGAGATCTCTAATAGAGGTAGTTAGAGATCTCTAATAGAGATAGAGTTGGTAGTTAGAGTAGAGACCGCCAGTTTAAATGACACGTATCGGTCTTGGTCTTCTGTCCCTGGCGGTCTCTACTCTAACTACCTACTCTATCTCTAATAGAGATCTCTATCTACGGTACTGTCTCGGTCGCGCGTGCGAACTGGCGCTCTACAAAGTCGTAATAACAAGTATCGGTGTTTCTGTATAAGTTAACTGATTGTCTTTTTTTGGTAGAGACCAAAATCGGTCTCAAACTGTCAAGTATGACAGTTCAGTGACTACGCAAGTAGCTCTGTCACTCTCATCTCAACGACAAAAGCGACAAAAGACACCTACGCGATCGTTTTGACAGTTTGAGATCAATTTGAGGTTTGAGACAAGTTAGACAATCAGCCTGCTGGTCTTGATCTCCGGTTACGGTTTCCGGCGTGAACAGCCGGAGAGTTGCATTTACACCAAAGCTGTGTAAGAACTTAGCGGATTAAAAAATACGCGAAGAAAAGAATTGAGTAAGGATGGGAAAATGGGAAAAAACAAAAGGGGATCACGACTGTATCCACAATGCGGTAGGCATTCTCTCAGCAAGCTGATTATTATCTAACTGATTCTAACTTGTCTGAAACCTTAAATTGGTCTCAATCAAACTGTCAAAACGATCGCGTGAGAAAGTGACATAGCTACTTGCGTGGCCACTAAACTGTCGTATTTGACAATTTGATAGCGATTTTGGTCGCTATCAAAGATTGACAATCAGAGGGCTGGTCTCGGTCTCCTGTCTCGGTCTCGGGTGCAAACCGCCACCTTTAGGTAATAAGTACTAGAAATCGTATTAATAACTGTGAGAATCCCGTTCATTCTAGGGACTATTGAGTATGTCTGGCATTTGCAAGTGCTTTAATAGTACAGTTATGTTTCTCAGTGTCTGTTCCATGAAATCACTTCTCAGTCACACGCATTATGTTTCTTGTCGCTGGGAATAGATTAGAACAGTGGGAGTAGTTTACTGTGATGAGTAAAGTTGCTGTATTAGTTCTGTTTCCTAGAATCCCTTTTTTTGAACCAAATAAAAAAGTATAAGTACCCAGTGTAATTTTGAAATTAAACTAAACTTTTAATGATTGAAATAAATGGAATTGTTTATCTAACAGTTAAGACTTCCAGGGTACTAAGTACCTACGAACTTATAACACACCTGTATCTACAGAATGTTTGTTAACGGAATCTTAGAACGTTTGAAAATTACAAATCTTATCAAAATTTTCAATTCCCACAGGATTTGAACCCGCAATGATACAAGCGATCCTCCTTTAGCCGGAGTGCCTTTACCAATTCGGCTACGAAATCCATAGTCGTCAGGGTTGAAAATCTTGATATTATGACCATTTATCGATTAAAGCATCGATGAGCGCCATCTACAGGATAAAATTAAAAATAAAAAAATTTAGAACGTGTTTTTGATCCACTTAATAATGTCGGATTAAATTAAGATTAGGTATCCTACTAATATTATAAAGGCGAAAGTCCGTGTGTGTGAATGTTTGTTACCACGTATCTCAATAACTACTAAACCGATTTGAATGAAATTTTAAATATAGATAGATAATGACCGGGAATAGGACATAGGCTACTTTTTATCCCGAAAAAATGCACGGTTCCCGTGGGATAAACAAATAGTAGTCCACGCGGGCGAAGCCGCGGGCGTCCGCTAGTACTTAGATAAATAAAGTATGGAGTACCAGAGGACACAATTTTTGTTTGCTTTTTATAAAGAGTTGAATCGCAATGTTTAATCCAATGTTCCTCTCTTCCGGAGAGCACCACAGAGTTGAGGCATGTCTTAATGTTTGTAATTTCGGTAGGTACTTAGAAGCTAAAGTTAATATATACTCTCAGTGGGTGGATTAATGAAGTCCATTAGATTAAACATTAAAACTTTGAAAAGGTCTAGGCGTGGGTTATCCTTGTGTATCTAACTAATTTGAAATGTCATAACTTCACATAGGTATTTATTCATTTATTAATGCCAATTATAAAGTTTAGTTATATTTTAAGTACCAAAAATACATTTTATCATCATCAACATCATTATCGTTTTCCTACAATTTCACCTTAAATAGTTCGGCACAATTTTTATAGCAAATACCTCAATCCTACTAATATTATAATAAAGGCAAAAGTCCGTGTATGTGAATGTTGGTTACCACGTATCCGTATACCTACTAAACTGATTTTGATTAAATTTGGAATGTAGATAGTTTAGGTTATGGAATGACATATAGGCTACTTTTTATCCCGGAAAAATGTATGGTTCCCGTGGGATAAAAAAACGTTAGTCCACGCGGGTGAAGCCGCTGGCGTTCACTAGTATTTCCATATTTTTTACTATGATCATAATCAGATCTAATCATCCTCATTACGATAATAAATTGTGATGATGACACTCCGACGATTATGAATTTTTGTTCATACATTTATTCTGATTCTTTGATTCAGTATCTTGTTCATTCTGTTCATTTCGCATTCATTTCAACATTTGCATTTCTGCAGCTTAGTTCATTCCTGTTTCCCGTTTTAAACCTCAACTCTTTGAATTAAAAACGTTTAAATATTAATTATTCAAGTATTAGAGCTTTGTAAAAACCTAGATTAGGTACTAGTGTCGGATGTGGCTGCATACGAACAAACAGGACCTAGCACTAGTTTTTTTACACAGATTGTACATACTACATACCTACATAAAATCACGCCCCTTTCCCACAGAGGTAGGCAGAGACCACGGGTTTCCACTTGCTACGATCATGACATACCTCTTTCGTCTCATTCACTCTCATCACATTTTTCATACTCGCCGGTTTAGGGTAGATACTTTTGACCTGACCTTTCTCCAAAACATCACCAATCTGATCCAGGTATGTTTGCCTAGGTCTTTCCCTTCCAGCTGTTCCATTCACATTCGCCTCTTACACTTGTTTGATTAAACGATTGTAATAAAGAGATAACTCGATTGTGCACGAGAAAACGAGTAAATAGAGAAAAACTTGTCACTCCGCATGCTAGGGCCTACTGGTAAAAATAAAACATGTCTTACCATTCAGTTTGAAACAAAACTATCAACATGAAGTGGAAACTTCTCATCAAAAACTCATGCAGAATCTTATGACAAAGTGCGAATAGATTGACGCGTTGACGTTCTCACAGGCGTCAATGCGTCACTCTAACGTATTGACATCGCACACTCAAGTGGTTGAGTGTGCGAAATGGAGCGAAAACAAAACGCTAAAACGTTCCGGGATAAGCACAAGTTTGAACATTTTTGAATTCGTCGTGAAAAAACAAAAAACGCTCGTGGTGTCTGATAGAAGAGTTTGTTGTCTCAAAAATTCGTTTCTTTACGGGATGCCCGCCCAGCTTAAGCAATCCTCTCAGCTTAACCGGCCATATACACAGGAAAGACCTGGTCACTACGTCTGGGGCTAAGCCGCGGGTTTCCTCACGATGTTTCCCTTCACCGTTTAGAGCTCTTGTTAATGCGCATATAAATTTTTCGAAACGAAAAATCCATTGATGCACGGCCAGGATTCGAATCCGGATCGAAGGTCGAGGCAATACTGCTAACTCCTTTAGATAAAACTAGCTGCTGCCCGCGGCTTCGCTCGCGTGGTACCCGGATAAAAAGTAGCCTATGTCACTCTCCAGCCTTCCAACTATCTCCACACAAAAAATCACGTCAATCCGTTGCCCTGTTTTGGCGTGAAAGCAGGACAAATAAACAAACAAATAAACACACTTTCACATTTAAATTATGGATACGGATTCCACTCGGGCAATACGGCTCACTCCTTTATATAAAAAAAAAACATCGATATCCAAACTCTTATGAACATCTGTTAGCTTTTCTACTCTCGGGAATTCCCTGAGAATAAGCAGGTGGGTCGTTTTTGCGGTGCGTACTCGCTTTTGGACCATCAAAGTCTTTAGGGATATCCTTTTATACCCTTACATTTTAATGATGGCCCGAAGCTCGTAAATAGTTAGGATGGCATGATTGTGAACTATAAACTAAGTGCTTTGGGAGGTAGCTTAAGGTAACATTTATAATCCTACATGTACTTCATAGTTGGACTCTAACTAAAGTACTGAGGAACTAAAGTTCTATGAAATGGCGACGGGTTTTAAGCTGGTATGTAATGCTAACTACTTGTAAAAAGTGGGGATATTCCATAATGTTTAGTTGAATGTGCCATTGACTACCCCCTTAGCCTCTGCAATAATCTTCAATGTTAGAAGAATTGAACGGATGTGTATCGTCCTTGATCGTCTCTATTTTACTTTTTAAAAATACACCGATTTTTGAAAGTCGAGGTACGACATGGCTCTACTAGCATAAAGGTGGAATCAAACTGTTCACTTTTCGTTCATTTCTCTTCTTCATTCAGTATCTCTCATTAAGAATGGAGTGGAGCGTCTGAACATAAAATGAAAGAAAAGTGTCATAGAAAACTCCAGCATTCATTCGAGTGATCTTTCAATCGAGTGAACCGTCTGATTCCACCATAAGCTATTTTAAATCCATTCACTCTTGATTCACTCACATTAAGTTTTATATAAAAGCTGACAAAATAAAAAACTAAATTGTAAAAGGTGAGAAAAAAAAACAGGATAACAAAACAGGAGACCGAGACCAGCAGTGCGATTCAGACTTTTCGGAATGTACTCCTAATTTGGAAAGTGATGTTTCTTCTCTGAAAAAAACGTCAACTTTCCGATAAAAATCGTCGAGTCGGATGCATTTTCGGAAGTCTGGATCGCACTGCAGAAACAGGCTTTGTAGGGGCGCGCGAAAGTGACACAAGACAAAGAGCCGTCAGTTTATTATATGACAATGGTCTCCTATCTCGGTCTCTGGTCTTGGTCTCCTGTCTAGGTCTGGGGCTCAAACTGCCAGCTTAAGGCAGGTCTCACGCTCACCGTCAGCGCTGATAGGCAAGTGATCTTTATTACAATGAAATAAGGATACATTGTTTAGCAGAAATGGCTACGCAGATTGCTCTCGTCAGTGCTGGACAATCAGTATTCTTATTTCATTGTAATAAAGATAACTCGCCTATCAGCGCTGACGGTGAGCATGAGACTAAAATCAACCTAAGTTGTTCGATATTTTCCTTCGTTCACGTGGTACGTAAGTTCTAAGCGTAAGTTCTGATCCTGACCTTGAGGCTTATGAAAGCGCTTTGATCGCCGAATTTTCATGAATATTTTTATAACGATTTGCATGCACAATGAGGTTATTTACTTTCATGTCTAAGATTTATAAAGGAGCTGGTTTATAGCAGTACATTTTTCTAACAAAATATTATTTACTACGCTGTACAAAGGTACACTGTACAGTACAGTGTACAATCTAAGCTTGTGTGTCGTATCTTATAACCGTTAAAGGTGGCCACACACCTATCTACCCAGACCGAACGCGTCGAATGAATCAAATTTTAGAATTCTTCATATGAAATCGTATGAAACCTCGCACGACGATTAGACCGAATCTCGAGAATTTTGCGCGGTCACAAAATGGATTAGGAAAGTGATTATTGACGCTCGGTGCAAACGGGCCACCGACCACGATCACAAACGCCAGCGACAGCGGCTTTTTATTTATTAGGGGTTTTTCCACTAGACGGCACGGCACGGCAACGGCAACGGCGATGGCAACGGGCCGGTGGTGGGGATGCAAAAATGTATGAAACCGTGCCGGTGCCGGCGCCGGTAAGTGGAAAGGCGAGTCATACATTTTCATACATTTTTGCGTCCCCGATTGCCGTGCCGTCGCTGTCGCCGTTGACATTGCCGTGCCGTGCTGTCTGGTGGAAAAACGCCCATTTTGTAGCTGTAGCGAGTGGCCGCCACCGGTTACACGTAGCAAATACGTCGGTAGCGTTTTGTGGCTCGTACGCGGCTAGTCTAATAGGCACGAACGAAGAAAACAGAGTCGAGCTCACAATTTGGAAGGGTGACCGCAAGCGGCATTAGCAGCTGAGAGCTTCCATGCTTCAGAGGGCACGTTAAATGGTCGGTCCCAGCTTTTGCGTCGAAAGCCATGACGGAGGCCTTTAGGAGATCTAAAATCTCCGTCATAAGAGTAAGCCACTAGCTCATATGGACATACCTTTTTTTTTAAAACTAACGGGACTTTATCGCGTAATTACCTTTGTTTATTATTTCCCAACGTTTCGAGTGCTGACCACGAGAGCTGTAACGCACTCGAAATGTCGGGAAATAATAAACAAAGGTAATTACGCGATAAAGTCCGGTTAGTTTGTTTAAATTATGTCTAGATCGCGAAAGTTTAAAATGTGCTACCTTTTTTTTTCTATTTCGACACAAACAGCCAAAACTAAAAGGGCTAAATGGACCTCAAAAAGTTGCAACTCGGACACAAAGTTTCCGAAATGGATTCGTAACGTAGTTATAAGAGTTCTAGTTAAGGATAACGATAAAAGAGGAAGGGTTGAAGCCCTTCCTCGTTATTAGACGCGTGCGGGTGGCGATGACATTATAGGGTCAAAGCCTCCGTTAAATAGAAGTGTCAAGAGTCACTGACACGACATTAACACGTAAAAATGTCATCCTGATTTGTACAAAAGTAAAAAGTCTTGCGACTTTTGAACTTGCCTCTGATTAACCCTTTATTAACCAAATCTGAATGTCTGAAACTCTTATCCTCTTATCCTTTATTAATAAACTCGGATTAACTTCTGTCAAAGTTGCGCCACGGATTTAACTATTGCCATCCTTATTTGTCACTATCTAATAAATAATAAAAAACCGGTCAAGTGCGAGTCGAACTCATACGCCGAGGGTTCCGTACCTAGCCATGGTGCCACTTAAGCTAGTCCGCTTAATTGTATGAGCGCCCATACAACTCGGAGGATTTTTAATAGGCGTCAACTATGTATGTATGGGAACACCCTTTAATTTTCAACTTTTTTAACTTTTTGGAATTTTTCCTTTATTTGTGCTATAAGACCTTGCTTTTTGCCAAATTTCGTTATTCTAGGTCAACGGGAACTACCATTTAGGTTTTCGACCCAAAACCTCTAGGGTGCTTCCGGTTGACCTAGAATTGTCAAATTTGGTTACAAGCAAGGTCTTCCAGCACAAGTAAAGGAAAAATTCCGAAAAATAAAAAAAGTTGATAATTAAGGTAAGTTTTGGTACTCACAAGTTTTCACGAAAACCTAAATTTGCCTATATCTTTTTATAGTGTTGACTCAGGACCTTGATCTTTATACTCACAATAGGGACTATAGACCTTAGTATATGGTATAAATTTCAACTTGCTAGCTCTACCCGTTCCTGAGATAATCGATGGTGACACACGGACAGACAGACAGACAGACGGACAGACGGACAGACGGACAGACGGACAGACGGACAAGAAAGTGATCTTATAAGGGTTCCTTTTTTTACCTTTTAAGGTACGGAACCCTAAAAAGGATGGCAATAGTTAAATCCGTGGCGCAACTTTGACAGAAGTTAATACGACTTTATTAATAGAGGCCTGGGTGTATAAAACCTCCCTTGTGTGAGTCGCGTAAACATCCACGTTTTATTTATCTGATTATATTCGAATATCAGATTAGAAATAATCCTACTAATTATAAATGCGCAAGTTTGTTAGAATGTATGGATGTTTGTTACTCTTTCACGCAAAAACGACTGAATGGATTTTAATGAAACTTGGAATATACATAGTTTTTGAGTTGGAATAAACTAGTATTAAAATAAAATAAATAATGCTCGACATTTCACAATCATCATCTAGCCCAAAAGCCTCCTATAAAGTCGAGCTTTGTTATGGGAACTACATAACTGATATACTACTACTTATATACTTTTTTTTGTAATACATACATTATTATACATACATAAACACCTAGACCCTAGACAAATATTTGCAGATCATATAAATATTAGCCTCGCGGTGGGAATCGAACCAACAACATTTTGTTTTTCAGGCGAGCTTTCGCCCACTGCGTTAAGAGGTCATATTTACTTGTTAGAAAGCAATAATTTACCTGAATATAGCGATAAATTTACCGTTTCCTGTAGAAATTCAAGTAAAATCGCAGACCGTCTACTAGTTACTATTTAATAAATCAAAGAAGTAAACGAAAATTTGAACAAAATATTACCGAATTAGGTCAGGGGTTGGCGCGTGATGATTAATAATTTATTCAGCCGCTGCGATCGTCTCTATTTAAATATTACTGGTTAAATTTGTTATTCATTTACCATAACTAGTAAAATCAACATTAGAGCTTTTATGAAATTTATTATTACGCGTGTTTACTTAAATTTAGTTCTTGGAGATTGTCTCCAAGATTGATTATACATATTTCATTTAGATCTATCTGAATGAATTTTATTGATAACCGCATGAGTTTTGAATAAATTCTAGGCTATTTTAAGAATACAAAGAAATAAAATACTTTCTGTGATCTTATACAAAGATTCAAGGCTAAAAACAAAACTATCTAGTTAAAAAAAATTTAAACATACAACCACGAAAAGAGAAAAAGAAATAATTACAAAAAAGGTATTTTTTCCGCAAAGGTTTACTGAAAAACAAACGAAAGGTTTAAATATGCTTAAAAGCATAAAAAGTATTTACTTAATGTATTTTATTCTAGTTGGTTGACTAAGATAAAATAAACTTAAAATAAATAAGTAAGTAAAAGTGGTAATGGCTCTGTAAATTGGAGATACCTAAATAAATCGATGTCTCTTAAGCATTCATTCGAAATTGAATCTTATAATAACATAGCCATTAAAGAAAAGTTGCAAGCCTTTTTTCTTAAACATTTTTTAAGTTTTGCTTTTTTATTCATAAAAGATGAGCAAAATAGAGCCCCAAAACAGCCTTCCAATAAAAATAATCCCCGCATAATGAGCTTTCGTAAAAGTGTAAAAAATTGAGTAAATCGTATTACTAAAGCCGTGATCCAAAAATACTCACTGTTTCAAATCCTTTCAGCTGGTAGTCAATCACATTGAGTCACACAAATAAATTTGTCACTGCACTGTTTACCACTGCACGAGCTATTTTCGTAGCGAAACTTAATTTCGGGGGGACGCGCCGCGACCGCCTCTGAATGCGGTTCGTGCGAGACTGAGCTTTCGTTTTTCAGTTTGGCGTTCGTATGTCTTCGTGTCTCATCGGGCTCTCACCCCGAAGCAAGGATCGGGACTCGTTCAGCCAAGCAGCAAACTTATTGAGGCGTGACAGGATAATGCTATAAATCTGAGGGTCATACGGTATGTAATAGATCTTTGATCTTATAACTTTCAAGTGCGAGCTATAACTTATGGTTCTTTTGAAGTTTTTGAAAGAAAAACCTACCAAAACTTTTAGAAAATATCGTTCTTACGTCAATACTCTCGTATTCTATTCTTCCATGATTAAAGTCGTCAGTAAGTTAGATAAGTACAGAAAATTTTGGTCCGACTTCAATCACGAAGAAGTTCAACCAAGTGACACTTCTGCTACAACGAAGAGTTAGAAACTAAAACTATGACAGCAGATTATTGTAAGGCCCTGTCTATCTTCGGGTGTGGTAATCCGATTAGATGTTCAAGGATTTAAGATCCTTTGCAGACGTCTGAGTGTGGAGGGGGACGTAGGTATAGTGAGTCAAAGTCTATTAAGATAATCTTACCTAGGGTCAATAACTTATTTTGTCTAGTTGCACTTCAAAGATCGATAAAATGTTGTTTGTATCCATTATGTTAGCGCCCCTACTATGCTCCGCGCATTTGCAACTGCTCTGATGGAGACAGTACGTGGATCTCCATAAAGTGGCTACTACACGCTGGCGCAGGCTCGCCAAATGAACGCCAGTGACAACGTGTGGGCAGCACTATTAGCCTTGCCATCGCTCGCCTAGCTGGCCGAGTGAATATAAGCGCCAATTTTTATTGATTTGCATAGACTCGCCAAGCGTCTGGACGGTAGCACTCGCCTTGCATCGACTCGCCTTTGCTCGCGCTGGCTTAGGCTCACCCAGCAAGGCAGCTTAAGAAACAAGCACCGATTGGAGCGCTCTCCGCAGAGCGCGCACCGATACATGCTTCAATGCGTTAATGCTTTGCAAAGCGCGAACGTATCCACAACATGAGCATTAAGCAGTTTAGTTTCAGGAAAATTACTTTTTAAGAAGTTTGTGTGCTTGAAAATTTCAGTTAATGTATACCTTCATCAAGTTTACAATAGCTATGACATCAAGTAGTAGTGAAGTAATATAAATACATCGTTCGCTCTTCTCTATAATCGATACCAAAAGTTAATCGCAAAACGCGATAAATTCCAAAACATAAACTGAAAACTATTAAGACAATCGGAAATGCTGCGATTAATTCACGCCATAAGTTGGAGTAGGGTTTCGGTCAGGCTTTCAACTGCTCAAAGGTTCCCAACTCTGAGAACTTCTAGTGATTTTATTAGAATATTTATCACCAATTCCCTTAGACCCTTCACGACATTCCCAAGCTTAGAATTGCGTTAGAAATATCAAACAGACACGGTTCTTTAAGGACTGGTTAGCGTTTCTCTTTGTTTAACATCCGCAAACCTGAGAAAAAACCACAGAATATAACACAGGAAACCAACAAATGTATCACTTTGTCTTTTAAATTGAAAGAGCAAGCGAAGCGAGCTAAGATCTTTGTAACAACTTGGGTCACTTAGCGTTGTACGAGTATTATTTGAATGGTTTAAAAAATGTTTGTTCTCGATATCTAACCGTTAATCCAATCTGCATGAAACTTGGTAAATTAATAGGTTGTGCTATAAAAATGGCAATAAGGGATTAATTCGTGGTTGCTGTCGTTGATGTTTACCGTGATCATGGCGCATTGGCGCATGCAACTGTACCTACTGAAAATCGGAAAACACAAAATCCAAAAATCATGGCAAATATCTCGTTCACATTGTTTACAATGTTTATAATTAACAGAGTTGGCCACTTGCTCATACGAACTTACTTTGCCATGATAGTTTCAAAAGTTTTATTTCAGTTCGACCAAATGAAAAAAAATTGTTTCAAACTGAACATAAAATTATATCGAAATTCGTGATTCCTGCGAAGATAACAAAAAGAAAAATTCTAAATTCTAGGTAATTCTAAGTATTATTTCACAAAAATAGATTTTCTCATGGATTTTATGACCACGAATAACTAAAAAGATACTTGAGCATGATTCTAGTATCATTTATTTTCAGTAGAGAGTCTTTACAGCTATTTTACATTCGCAGATAGCATTTTTATCGACCGTAATGAAGGTAGTTTCATTTGAAAATGAGGGTAGTTTCTCCAAACACCGTTTTAAATTCTCCGTCCAAATAGAGCTAACGTCAGTTTATATTTTTCGATTCTTTTCCCCGATTTGATAAGCTCATAGCACAAATTGTGCCATAGCGTCAGAAAAATACTTCTCCAATCTTAGAAATTCAACCCACGGACGTAAACACAATTTCAGTCAAATTCAATTTCGCTCTTTATTATACAAGTTCTCAACTAAAATCTTAAAACCGAACCCTTAAAAGTTTAAAAATAAAAATCTATTTCTGAACTTCGCCCCTTATATCGTAAAGTCTTTGAATGAAACCGAATTTTATGAAGAAGCTCTCTCTGTTTCGGAATTTGGGCCTAAATTTGTCGTAACGACACTTTTCCAATTTTCTTTTTATATGCCACGTAATTTTCATTTCTTTACGGTTCTTATTAAACAAGATCATAAAAGTTATGTAATCTGATAACTAGGATGTTCTTAGTGTAGGTAGGTAGCATAATGTGGGTAGCCTAGGGGTAGCACTAATGTTGGGTGTTCTATTGTGGATAGGCCATGACTGTGACATGATGAATCATTTTTGTTTCAAGAATAGTAGGCCTGTTCTTACACTAAGTAAGTACTAAAAATTAAACGTAAAAATATTGTATTAGTAAATTTTGGTATCTCTTCTAGTATTTCTTTTGCACAAATTGATAATATTTTAATGAAAGTAAACGTAATGTCACTTTAATATCAATGATGTTTTCAAAAGGGGAAGATAGGTGACGCACTAAAATTGCATACATACACAAAAACACACACATTACCCCCTTTTGAAAACATGGGTATCTTCATCGAATTTTTCACGGAATTTTATAGATTTTTACACGGGTATTTTTAGTATGTTAACAGTATAACAGTACCTATAAGTAGTCACCTAGCCTAGTCACAGTTTTGAGCCTATTTTGCACCTTATTGTGCTAAATTGAAGTACAAACCAGCACCGTGATAAGCAAAGGCCCACTCGTCTCAAGCGGGCGTGCGTTGACAAATAGCTATGGTTTGCTCAGGAAGCTATGATTCATGGCCATTGGCAGCTGGCCAATCCTTCTCTGGCGCTACTGAGACACTGTATAACCTAATAATAAACGAAAATGGGAATAGGCTCGCGACTTTACAGCCAGATCATTCCATCGTAGGGAGGCTAAAATGACCGTTAACGCAATTCCTTTTAGCTTTTAGGAATCATAATTATGGCGTTGGTGCACTTTCCAATTTGTAGGAAACCGATTGTTTAGTTTACTATACGTAGTATAATACCGGAATTTCCCTACAAAATCGCAATTACAGATTTGTTTCGAAGAAAAAGTGACAAGTTCGTCTTTTTCCTAGAGTCTTCAAATGTAGGTATGGTGGGGAGAGTCGTGTCGGACGATCGGTCAGACAAAAAGTCTGACCTTATCCAGATAAAGTAAGTTCGTATGAGCAAGTGGCTAACTCTGGTGACGGAATTTTCAGGCCTCCATCATGGCTTAACGACCTAAAAGCCGGGACCGACAATTTACTACTACTCCGACGCTTACTTTACCTGCTTAGCTGGCCTTATTCAGATTACCTTGAGATCGCATCTTAAACGTATAAAAGTCGTAAAAGTAATTAGCATACAAATACGATCATTTTCTTCACACTAAACTCTACCTGATATCACGCAAAATTTTTTGAACTTTATAATACCAAGAAAAATATTTTAAACGGTATAAAAACCTCTAACAACGACATAACACAATTTCAGTGACTACACTGGTTTTCAAAACGACATTGCCAAATACCCCGTGTCACATTGCTTATGCTGGTGACATGCCCAACGTTTGTTACGGAATAATTTCACAAATTTGTGGTAGGTTGGCCTTCGAAACGAAGGAAATGTTGACAACATCCTTAATTATAACACAAATAAATAAACTTATTCACTTGTCAATTTTAACAAAGCTTTGAGGACTTTTTTTTCTCCTTTTTATCACTCTGTCTCCTGATGTTGTATTATTATTATGTTCGTACAAATCAGGACATCAGGACATTATTATAAATGTGAAAGTGTGTTTATTTGTTTGTTTGTTTGTCCTGCTTTCACGTCAAAACAGAGCGACGGATTGACGTGATTTTGTGTGGAGATAGTTGGAGGGCTGGAGAGTGACTTATGCTACTTTTTATCTGGGTACCTTGCACGCGAAGCCGCGGGCGAAAGCTAGTTGTCTTAAAGAAAATGCACCGGATGTCAGAGCGTGACGCTGGACACAAAGTCGTAGTCTAGTCAATTGTAATAAGATGAAAAATAATTGTTTTCATAGTAAGTAAGTTCGTATAAGCTAGTGACAACTCTGGTATCGGAGCTTTTCAGCCGCCTAAAAGCCTCCATCAGCTTGATGACTTAAAGCCGGTACTGATAATTTAACGTTCCCTCCGAAGCACGGAAGCGCTCAACTGTTAATGCCACTTGCGGCCACCCATCCAAATTGTGACCGCTCAGAACGTTCCTTAACCGGTTGTCTGTCGGAGCACAGATCTGGTTGAGACACAATTGATTTTCTATTGTGTCTGGAATCCCGACAGACTAAAGGTTAACTTTAAAAATCTATCAAGATCTAGCAAATTGCGCCACGAGCGCTTCGCTTCTTTTTTTCGAGCGCTCCGATTCTTTTTTTCACAGTAGCACCTATGGTCACACGTTGGCCAATCCTGGCCAGCTCTAGACGTGTCTGCTACCGAACTGTCCACTCGCGCTTTTGCCAAAACCCTTATCTCCTTTTTGTCGAAAATATTTTGTTGTGTTCCAAAGCTAGTTTTGTTTGTCTTCTCGAGGACTTTGTGAATGTTGCCAGTTTTTGGGGTGAAGTTTGTTTAAAAAATAAATAAGTACCTATCTATACAATGTGAAAATTGTCTGCATGTTCGTATAGAATAGTATAAGCCGCTTTCTAAAGTCATAGCAGTTTTCAGAAAGATTTTACTATACCTACATTTGTCTACAAAAACTATTATGTAGTTGTGTATAAAGAATTGTGTGTAAATAATATAATTCTGGACATTTGACACAGTATCATGTAGCCCCAAAGTAAGCAGAGCTTGTGTTATGGGAACTACATGACTGACACTACTTACATACTTTTTTTTTAACCTACAAACTAATACATAGAAAAACAGACCAGAGCTAAATATTTGCAGATCATAGAAACATTTGTCCCGCGGCGGGGATCAAACCCGCAACCTCCTGTGTCTCAGGCGGGTCTTCTCACCCACTGCGCCACAGAGGTCGTCAAATAAATAAATTTTATTTGAATAATAATTGGCAGATTCATTGATTAAACGAGAGAGCCGCACGTAGTTAGACTTTCTTCAGCAATGGGATGTTGTGATCACGGCTTTGATTGCATTTTTTTTCTAAGAGTAACTAACTTAAAGACAGCTTACAAAATAAGGCCTATATTAATAAACTCCGCTCAACTTCTGTCAAAGTTGCACCATGGATTAAACTATTGCCAAACTTGAGTGACAAATAAGAACAAATAATGAGAACAAAAGTGACAAATAAGGATGGCAATAGTTAAATCCGTAGTGCAACTTAGACACAAGTTGAGCGGAGTTTATTATTAGAGGCCTTAGAGTTTATGTTTGATACACATTATAACTACACTCCGTCACCAGAGTACCACTTGCTCATACGAACTTACTTACTTACCTACCTACCTTATTATTATTTATCTTTTTTCTTACATTCATATTTATTTTTCGTATGAGCTGGGGTCCTAATGATGACGAAGCTTTTAGGCCTCCGTCATTATTTAACAACTTTATAATAATAATAATAATAATAATTTCATTTATTCAGACAACTGTCTGGTCAGGTCATGACAGGTACTAGCAATGTTAAAGCTAAGTTAAACCAGCGGTATACTTACTATAGTGATGGGGTTTTGATTGAGGTTTTAATCTCATCTGCTGACGTATGAACCTTTATTTGTATTAACAACTAAAAGTTCATACTTTCATAAGTGCATTCATTATGTTTACAACTCTGTTCTTTTCACATAAAAACAGGGGTTTATTGCAAATGATACAGCCCACTCAGGCAAATAAACTTTTATGGCATTAAGGGATGTAACTACACAGGGTGTATTAAAAATTATGACAATGTCCATTAGCCTTGTATTCATTACTAGCTTCCCATCGCGACTTTGCTCACGTGGCACTAACAAAACATGTGACTCTCAGGGATTCTCCAGTTTTCCACTACATACTGAAAGATCTTTTGAAATCGGATGGAAATGATTAGTACCGCAGAATTACCTCCTACATTTTTTTTTATGAAACCGCTGCCTCTTTATAATATAAGTGTACGTATAGCGTGTTAAAAAACGGAAAGGGGCGCGTAGGAACCGCAATAACAGTTCCCAAAAAAATATCAAAATTTATTTATCGGAAATAAATAAAAAAATAGGAGCAATTTTAATTGTCTGGTTTTCTTATCTAAATTACCTCAATTTCCTTATAAATCTGGCAAATATTTAACATATGGCAACCCTTTCATTTTTTTTAAAGTACGCTTTGAAATTAGACAGTTCAAGAATGGACAAGGGTTGTGTTTTCTCTCCCTTTGATTTTTTATATTTTTTGTTATATACAAAAAGTTTCATTTAAATTTTTATTTCATTCAGGCTCATATTAATGCCTACACATTTTTTCCGAAACAAAAACCCATGAATGCATGTCCGGGTAAACGACCTCAGATTTAAAATTGAGGCACTCACCCAATCTGCCAAAATACGGTCTTCAAGTTAACAAAAGGCAAGAAAGAACCGCCCACAATATTTGCAGCTGCAAGTTGAATCTCATTGATAATGCCAATATTCTTGTTCTCGATAAATCTTGGACTCTATCCAACGGCTAAGCTGGTTTCGCAATGACTTCGGTTACTTGTAAGTTCTGAATCTAGATTGTATAATCGAATTCAGATTTAGGTACGGAGTCAATATGCTGGTAGGGTAGATTTTTGCAGAATCTTTGCAAGTAAATATAAGTCACGTCACGTAAAAAGAACGCTGGAAGAAAGTGAAGGGAGTGTGTTTTGTCTCATGTTTGCGCATGGGTTACCTATTCGCAAACATGAGACAAAACACACCCTTCTACCTTCTTCCAGCGTTCTTTTAAAATGACTCGAACTATAAGTTCGTATGAGCTAGTGGCTATCTCTGGTGACGGAGTTTCTAGACCGCCTGAAGGCCTCCTTCATGGCTCAACGACTTAAAAGCCGGGACCAAGAATTTATCTTGCCCTCCGAAGCACGGAAACGCTCAGTTCAATGCCACATGCGGTCACTCATCCAAATTGTCACCGCTCAAAACGTCGCTTGGCTTCAACGATCTAAAAAGAACGTCTAAGCATGCTACGTCACTGCTTTGCAAGTAGCATTTTACTTGAGCAAACATGATAGACATCTACATCTAAGTAGGTAGGTACGTAAGTACACTTCTACCCTAATATTTAAACCCTCCTTTTTGCTTCGCCGTAGTCGGGTAATAAAGAGGAAAGATTTTTTATTTTTTTGTTTGTTTGTAACGAATAGGCTCCGAAACTACTGGACCGATTTCAAATTCTTTTTGTGCATTTGATAGCTTAACTATTGAGGAAGGTTGTAGGCTACTTTTCATTATCATCATCACCACCATAACCCATCACTACGGGGGCAACACGGCGAGGGCAATGCTAATAAAATTATAAAGTAGTTAAGAGTCACGTTCAAATTATGCATCTGGCATATGACGCATGAGAAGTTGCACGCTCGTCGCTGCTTATTAAAATAAGTACGTCCTTATGAGTTTATGGCGAACTCTGGTGACGGAGTTTTTAGGTCATAGCTGATCAGTCAACTCCGCACCAAACCTCACCGCCTTAGTATTCTTTGTATAGAGTTCTATGGATCAATGCTCACTACATCAATTTCGTAATGTCACCGGATCGCCGCATCGCAAGCCAGAATTGAAGGAACAAATGAACGCCGAAAGGCGATGCGGAGCGATTCGGGTGTGGAGTTGACTGACCAGCTATGACCTTTGGTCACCTGAAAACAAAATCATGGCTTATCGACTTAAATGCAGGGACTCACAGGGACTCATTCAAGGTGCCTTCCAAATCGGAATTGCTCAGCTGTCAATGCCACTAGCTGTCTCTCATCCAAACGGTGACCGATCTATCAAGAACGTACCTACTCGTACATTTGTAAAACCGCTAGTACGCGCTGGCGCAGACTTGCTGAGTGAGCGCCAATGCCAAAGAGAATGCGCCACGTGTGGACAGCACCATTCGCCTTGTCTTGCCATCACTCGCCTAGCTGGTCGAATACTAGCGCCAACTTGCATTGGTTTGCATAGACTCGCCAAACGTCTGGACGGTAGCATTCGCCTTGCCTTCATCAATTTGCTTTCACTCACGCTGGCTTAGGCTCGCCCAGCATTTTTAGGCGGCATAGAAAAGCTGCATGCGCTTAATACTATGTAGAATATCTGGATTCTTCACGATGTTCTCCGAACAATGATCTTAATTACTGTAAGCTTTATAACCAACACGAGCCAGAAATAGACATATTTATAAATTGAACCCGCTACTCCGAGGCACCTGAAACGAGATGAGTACGGTTTGCAAAACAAGTTGGGTAGTATAATTGAATAAGTTATTTTTATTCATTATCACCTTACCAGTTTGGTACGTACAAATCAATGTGTAAATAGACTAAAAAACCGTAACTCCTAACATGACTTTTCAATAACTCTCACGATTTCAGAATTTCCTTAAGTGGCCCTAAAAAAACTCACCCGGGTAGGTATAGTCTAAAAAGCGATAGTCGTTTTAATAGATCTTTAAGTGATTAAAACTTCAACAAAAGTGTTTTTAGGTACAAAGTTGATGTAACAGATCTACTAAAAATACTAAAATGGTTATCGTCCTTTCAAGGGAGCTTAACTGTTTCGATTTAAGAGGTTAGACTACCGTAAAGAAGGCTAGGTTTTAAACCGTGTCTGCTACCGATATTTAATGGTTTGGTCGCTAAAGAACAAGAGTAGAGAGAGACACCGTTTTGTAAGACTATTAATTATTAATTTAAGTCCTACTAAGTGAATGATTTTTGACTTTTGATCATCGCATTCAAGATCTTTTAAGAAAAGCGGAAATTCAAAAAGACGTTCTAATATGGCACTCATCCACATTACTCTCTTCCCTTCCATATAGAACAAGACACATCGTAATAGATTGCAAAACTTTGTCATCAGTTTGAATACCAACTAGTTTCCTTATGTTTTACCACTAAGAGTTTGTGTTGACCAAACTAAAAAGCCATTGATGAACGGCCGGCAACCGACGTCCTTCGGATCGGAAGTCGAAGCCATGTTCCACTCAAAAAACACCATCTCAAATCTAATAACAAAAAAATTGTATTTCCAAACCTGTTCACAAACTTGATTTGCGATCCCTACTTGTGTTAATACGAGTACAGTAATGACTAGTTTCGAGTTATTCACACTAACATTGTATCGTATCGAATGGCCATCGATTCTGCTCCCTCGTCAAATATTCGATTCATACTGAAGTGGGTAAGACTGATGGCATAAGGGTACGTATGCTGGGATCATATTTCCCTCAATTAGTATTGAGTTGTCGGAACTTGGCACAAACATTCTCTATACATTTATATGTATAGAGTTTACATTATTTAATGACGCACGGATATAATAATTATTAGGTAAGGTGTATTGTGATAATAAATGTGATGGAAAAAGATAGGGAAGAATTCCTGCATTTAATTATAATTTGGAGACTAGAGGTCCCCCTTAACTTTGTAAGGTTAAAACACAGCTTGTGTCTATGTCGCAGGCAACTGGTTGAATTAGCCATTCAATTAAATGCCTAGGCATTTCATTGAGCGCCGCCATTCAATTGAATGGCTGACCTTCGTTTAGGCGGAGTGTTGAACACAACGTTCCACACTCCGCCTAAACGAAGGTCAGCCATTCAATTGAATGGCGGCGCTCAATGAAATGCCTAGGCGGTTCACTTGCACATAGAAAAAGTAAGTAGGTTTTGGTTTTTTTTTTATAGCACGCGTATCACACACCCACGCAGAAAGGCTGCTCGAAGTTAAATCCATTATTTTGTGGCATACGAATAACACTGGGAACTTATTTTGTTTATTTTTCACGACAAAACAACACACAACATTTAAGAAACACCAGCTGTAGACGCCATCTTGTGAACAAAGCGAAAGTAGCGCCGCGGTGGCAGAAAAACATACTAATTCAAGGAGATGGCGGCCTTTCAATCAGGCAGAGTGTTGAACGTTTCAAACGCTTCAATGATTCAACTATCCGCCTAGGCATTTAGTTGAATGGCGGCACTCAATGAAATGGCTAGGCATTTAATTGAATGGCTAATTCAACCAGTTGGCTGCGACATCTATATGGAATATTGAATCTTTCAAATAGTGAACGTTTCTTTTTCCTCATTAGGTTCTTTGTCCATTCCTTGGTAAAGTCGGCATAATTATGGTCTTTCTTACTCTTCTCTCTTCCGGCTTTTAAGACGTTAAATCATGACGAAGACCTTTAGGTGGCCTAAAAACTCCGTCACCAGAGTTGGCCACTTGCTCATACGAACTTACTTTACTTACTTTTTCCCTCTATCAGTCATATTCTCACTCCTTCCTTTCTTAAGTTATATTTCATACAATCCATCCATATTTTTTTAGTAAACGAAGTTAGTAAAGTAATTTTTCAAATGTGAGGTTTCAGAAATTACACTTTGCATACAAATAGGTAGGTACCTACAATTTTTTTTTATTAGTAGAGATAAATATGATTTGACTGGACTTAAAGTCTAAAACAATCAATGGGAATACATTTAAAAGCAGTTTGATTTCATATACTATTTTCATATATTATTTCATATATTCCCGTAGTTCCATTATTAAGCACATCAGTATACTTTTTCTCTTTACGCACGCCAAAGTATACACTCGTAATCCTAACATTACAAATTATTATCTTTCTTTTTGCAAATAATCCTTAACAACAAAATAGAAAGAATTTACATTTTCTATTTGAAACGGGTTTTCTTTTATTAAATAATCCACCAGTCATTGCTTTGAGAATAGATGTGGAAACTGATAACCCATTTAATGACCTCGGTTTCTTGGGGGGTAAGTTCCTGATCAAGACGCAACGGTAAGGAGTTTAATTCACGGTCGTAGTAGATTTAATCTATATAAACTACAAACATAGACACCACAACACCCAGACCAGCAGTGCGATTTAGACCTTCTTGAAATGTATTTAAAGTATATAAAGTGTATAAAGTATTTAAAGTATATAAAGTGACATTTCTTCGCTGAAAATACGTCAACTTTCCGAAGAAAATCATCGAATCGGAAGCATTTTCGGAAGTCTGAGTCGCACTGCAGTGTCTGATGTTGCAATAACCGTGATAAGATCACGTAGCAAAGTATTTCAAATGTGATCGGTAAAGTTTAATAAATGTATGGATTTTATTCTAATCTTTGACTACTACTATTTTTGAATGAGTAGGTACCTACAAACAGAATCATAATATGATGATTCCTAGTGAAATATCAGCAAAACAATAGTAAGGCAAATCCTACTAATATTATAAAGGTGAAAGTCCGTGTGTGTGTGTGTGTGAATGTTTGTTACCGCGTATCTCCTTATCAACGAGTACTAAACCGATTTGGCTGAAATTTGAAACATAGATAGATAATAACCGGAAATAGGATATAGGCTACTTTATCACACAGTTATCCCGAAAAATGCATGGTTCCCCCGTGGGATAAACAAAATAGTAGTCCACGCGAGCGAAGCCACGGGCATCAGCTAGTCAACCATAAAGTTACTGCGCCGTTACACCATTACTCGTAATACCATTGGACAGTACCATTATTGGTACTATTTTTATTTTATTATATATATTTGTAGGCCACATCGTCCCACTGCAGGGCAAAGGCCTCCCTCCCTTTTATCCACCTCTCGATCTTGAGCCAAACTGCGCCAGTCATCTGTATGACTGTCTAGGTCGTAATGGTACTAGTGATACTAATTTATATTACTAGTACCATAAAATAAAACACTATTGGCAGATTCCAAGGTTTTCTTAATAATACCATTGGACAGTACCATAAATGCTACTAATATTAATCCGCTGCTTCTTAGAAATTGTACCTTATTTTCCTTTGTCTCTAATAAGATTCTTCTTTCAAAGCTTTCCAATACCTACTGTGTATCGGAAACGCTAAGTGCTCTTGTTACAAGTTGCAATGCAAAAAGCGAAACCATTAATCTTCAATGCAACCAACACTCGATATTATGTAGAGCAGGAGCAAGTTGTGGTCTTACGAGTATTATTGCAGCACACACGATGGAGGCATTCGTGAAGTTAGCCGATTCGATGCGCTGTGCAGTTTTTATACTTAGGTACCTACTATTTTTTTTTTACTTTTTGAAAGGTTCTTTCAAGTTAGTCTCATAAAAATTTGGTGAGGATCTGATGAGGATCCTCAGCGTGATTAGCAGAATATTTCCTCAAAATGAAGTAAATTGCTCACTTTTTGATTTCTACAAGTGGAAATGGAATCGGCCCTTTAACTACGAGGTAGGAATCGATGGAGCACCTGGGACCACCTTCTCATCACAAAACTAGAGAATTGTGAATATTTATTCAATTTAAAATTTAAGCTATGCAAGGACAGACTCGCGAGGTCTACAGCTCACAGAGCCACTAGTATCTATCTACGAGTACCTATGTAATATCTGTTAATGTTAACAAAATTTGACCTATTTCAAAACGTTGGATTATATTGAAACTTTGCACACTTATCAAGGATTGGTCCTTTGACAATAAAAAAATTTAAAAGAATATGATAAAACAAAAATAAAAACAATAAAACATTTTAGTACGAACTGCAACAAAAACGTGTTTTTTTTTGTTTTGTTTGTAACTAATGTTTATTTTATTTTATGTAATTATTGATCGGCGGAGTGGTGATTCATAGAAAAACTGAATGACAGGCTATTTTAATGATGAATTAGTCGACTCTATATTGCTGGTGGAATTGTATATTTTTACTACATGATTTACTTCGCGTCAGGAAGGACAATTAAGCTATACTCAACAAGCCGCAGCCAGCGCTTATTTATTATTTGTTACTTACGTAGCTGCTATAAACCATCCTCTCAGCTTAATCGGCTTTATCTATATAAAATACATGGCATCTACCTGTAGAACTAAGGGAGTGGGCACACTGCGTTTTTTGCAGCGCGTTTGTATCGATACAAACGCGATGCGAACGCGCAGCTCGAAAACGCGCTTCAGAAAAAGTCTTGTGCCCACTCTCTATGGCCAAATTTGCCACTGAAACGAAATATCCACTGATGCACGACCAGGTTTCAAACTAGCAGCATTCGGATTGAAAGTCAAGGGTAATACCACTATTCTCAAAGAGAGCTCTGGAGGATCAACATAAGCGTGGAAATTAAAATGAATGTTTGTATGTTTGTCTCTATGCGTTCATAAACCATTGATCAGATTGTGATGAAACTTCGGTAAGGGTTTCTGAGAACGTTTTTGACCTAAAAATTCTGTATAAAAAATTAAGGCGATACGAAGTTAGCCGAGTAAGTAATTATAACAACACTAGCGGACTACTACTTTTTACCCGACTACGGCGAAGCAAAAAGGATGGTTATTTTATTCCACGGGAAACATGCATCTTTTCAGAATAAAAAGTAGCCTATGTCACTCTCCAGCCCTCCAACTATCTCCACACAAAAAATCACGTCATTTTAACTCTTTGTTTTGACCTGAAAGCAGGACAAACAAACAAACAACAACAAACAAACATACTTTCACATTTATAATATGGGTATGGAGGTAAGTGAATTGCAGCAGACTGCTGATCTAGTAGAATCAAGAGGCGTTCTTTATTCGATATCTGTCGATACCGGCCAACGTTGAGTGGCCAGCGACTCGAATAATATTCCAATTATCGAACAATATTTGCTGGAGCATTAATATTGTTGTGAGAAGCTATACCGGTTCAACTAGCCACCAAAATCTTGTTGGTAACACACGTTTTCTTATTTAGCTTTCGGGCTATCATTACATTATTGGCTGCATCGACTTCCTACGTTCAGACGCGTTTGGCATTTTTAAAGGCTCTAACACAATGTTGTGCCAGCCTAGGCCAGCTAAGGCGATTGCGAGCAAGAGGGCGAATCGATGCAAGGCGAGAGCGATAGAGAGGCAAAGCGACCCTGGGCCAACATTGTTAGCGCCAACATTAGTGTGCGGTGTGAAATGTTGGTCGCTGCATTTTGCTCTAAAAAGCGAATAAATTGCCGATCGGCGATGCTAAAAGTAGCATGTCTGCAAGAGCCCTAACCAATATACAATAACAACTGGGCGCTTCCGTGCTGCTAAAGCCACGTTACGTCAAACATTAATGGAGGTTTTCAGGTACCTACTTAAAAACTCCATCAGAGTTGAGTTGGCCACTAACGCATACACACACGTATATATTTATACCTTTGGTAATATATAATTATGTAGCGTATATTGAATCGCTCGTGGCGTAGCTTGCTAAAAACGTTCCTGATTAATCTTTGTTGTAAAGCAACGATGTGCGCGGTCACAATTTGGGTGGGTGACCGCAAGTGGCATTACGAGCTGAGCGCTGCCGTGCTTCCGAGGGCACGTTAAATTGTCGGTCCCGGCTTCTAAGTTGTTAAGCCATGACGGAGGCCTTTAGGCGACCTAAAAACTCCGTCACCAGAGTTGGCTATTTACTTTTTAATAATTATGTAGGTATATATTTAGACAAACTTAGTCCATTTCACCGGATTAAGCTTTTAATTTCTTTTTCCTTTCCTTTTTTTTCCTTTTAATTTTTAATATTTTAGTCGACACGTTTCTAATGTCATTTGGTAACAACATGTCCGCAAATTCCCCTTTCAAACGCATCGGAGCGTGACAAATTACATTTTTACAAAATACATCAAGCAGTCGCAAAGATTGATATCAAAATTAGATCGTTTGATGAAGGGTGGTGACGTCATGTTTTGGGGTGAATAATGTGAAATTGTAATTCTATGGGGCCTTTAATTTTCTTTTGTAAAGACTGTTATTATATTTATTTACTTTCTAATTTTTGACATAATTCTAAGCGTAGAGAATTGGATTATTTTGTACACAAAGTAAGAGATTATTTGCTTCTCGAATGGTAACGTCTCCGATGTAGGGTTCATGAAAATGCTGTGTATTTTTTTATTCAATTTTTGTTACTTTAATTACCCGACTGATTTCAGAATCAGGAATTCGAAGTGTTTTGTTTATAATTAACTAGCTGCTGCCCGCGGCTTCGCTCGCGTGGTACCCGGATAAAAAGAAGCCTATGTTACACTCGAGCCCTCCAACTATCTCCACATCAAAAATCATGTCAATCCGTCGCTCTGTTTTGACGTGAAAGCAGTACAAATAAACAAACAAATAAACACACTTTCACATTTATAATATGGGTACGGAGGTACGAATTACTGGTTTCAAAGTCATCAGAACTTGACCGAACGGAATCGAACAGAACCAAACGTCTCGTAACGTTTCTTCGTAATTGTTACTTCTACCTGTCACCTGCTACCTCAAGCCGCTGAAAATTAGTTGTCACCAGTGGTATTTTCGTATAGAGATATATATTTTTTTATTTAGCTAGATAGACCTTTGTTTAGCCACAGTCTCACCTGATGGTAAGTGACGATGTGGCTGACGATGGATCACAAAGGTATAGATTCTAGAATTCAAGTTCAGATGCAAGTCTTTAAGTGTCTTCTAGTTATTCACTCTTAACTTGAAGAGGTTATAGTTTTCGGGGAAAACAGAAGCCAAAAAAACCCTTCAAGAAAAGACCCTGCTTCTACCTCAAAAGCCGGCAACGTGCTTGCAGCTCATTTATTTGTTGGTTGTCCGAGGGTGGTGATAATCATTTACCATCAGATGAGCCGCTTGCTAGTTTGTCTCCCACTAAGCAAAAAAAAAATTGCTCCAACTTTCGTAGCTCACTGTACGCAATTCGATTATAATAATAATCAGTGAGCTTACGTTATTTGATCTTATAATCCTATTTATTATGTCTACGAAAAATTCGTGTCTTTCACCCAAACATTAATAAAAGTAACGACCGCCATATAATATGCTTTTACAGCAGAAATAAAAATTACAGTTAACATGAGTGTAGTGAACATAAAAATAACGATAAATATTCAAGAATGTGCGGTTTTATGTATCTGTTGCAGGTAAACATTGTATTTTGGACATGTTTAAGTTAGGTACGTACATGGGATCATTCAATTAATGTGCATCAATGGTTATAATAATTGAACTCAGTAATTAAAAAAGCTATAAAAATCACCATCATCATTCACTACTAAATATATACCATCTATACCTACCAATATAATAAAGCGGAACAGATTATTGTTTGAACTTTCTGCAATTGATAGCTAAATTTTTGAGGAAGGTTAGCTACTTTACATTATCATTATCATCATCATCTCCATTTATTTATACTATCACTAAGCGGAAGTTGTTTGAGCATCTTTACGACATGACTGTTTTATTAAGAACATCATTGAAGGAAAAGTGGAAGGAAGGAGAGGAAGAGGAAGACCAAGGATAGACTACATGAGCCAAGTAAAGGAGAAGGTTGCTGTCATGTCGTATAAGGAGGTCAAGGAAGCTGCCCTGGAAAGAGCTTCGTGGAGAAAGACGCATCAGTTATGCCGACAAGGGGCAACCCCTTAAATTGCAGAAGAAGAAGATCACTAAGCGGGTAACACCGCGAGGGCGCAGCTAGTAAATACTCGTAATAAATGAATGAAAATTCAGTAGTATTGTGCAGTATAAAGTTTATTAAACTTTTGAAACTATCATGGTTTTGAACATTGTAAACACTAAAAACGGGATATTTACCAAGATCAACTCGAAAACGCACGAATCATAGTTAACTTTGATAGTTTCAGAAAATTATATTCCATGTATTTGAAAAAAAAACCCGAAAGTATAATGACGATGTTTGGATTTCAATAATGCTTTTAATATTTATAAATTATAAGTTATGGTAATGTTCATATATGTAGTTCGCGATGCGTACCTAAAAAGAAAGTGGAGGGGTGACTTTTGTCTCTTGTTTGGGCATGGGTTACCTACTCGCAAACATGAGACAAAACACACCCCTCCACTGTCTTCCAGCGTTCTTTTTATAACTGTGCGATAAAGTGGGCATAAGCTAGTATTTTTGAGTTTGAGTTTTTATAAAAAGTGCCCTGTGTTATTTTCTTACAAAGACCTTTAGGTACGTTGTTAAAAAAAGCTGTCAAAAGAAATACCTTAGAGTTAGGAGTTTCCTTTGAATAAGATCCAAACGACAGGCATCTTTATAAAGTTGGGAGATCAAATCAGTTGGAGTCGCTACGGCGTGAAAATCTCCCTTAATTTAAGGTAAAATAATTTAAAGCTAAATGAGCATAGACAAAGGGTCTTGGGGTATCCATTTAAAACTTTGACGTATCTGCCGAGTTTATTTGACTTGTAGGAGTTGCGTGAATTGGGACGTTGATCTATCCATGAATCTACATAGGTACTTCGTTAACTGGATTGCGCAAAAACGTGCCCGGTGAGAGGCACCAAAGTAGTAACGCATCTCTTTCTAACACTACTACTTGCTAGACAACCTATACAACTACCTATACAAGTATCTATACGAGTACCTATAGCATACCCCATACCACTACTACTTTCGAGTCTCTCATGTAGTACGTTTTTCAACTCTGAGTTGAGACACAGAAAAATAAACCTTATTATGACTTAGGAATTACAGCGTAAGTTTGTAGAATGAAATATTCACATAAAATTTCGTGCGCAATCCAGTTTACGAACTATGTAGATTCATGGATCTATCTATATTACGTTTCAGATAACGCAAAAAGTGTTTACGTGTTTATTGTTTATTCCACGCAAATGGTGAACCGCAAACAAACAAAACAAACATACATTTATATTATTAGTACAACTTAACAAGTTGCCATCAATAACCCGGTTTGCGGCGCGCACACATAATTAATGGAATCAAAATGGATCTAGTTGATGGCGGTGAGGGTGAAAATTACACAATTACTATCACAATGCTGTTATTAATTAAACTCATGAACTATGTATGAATTTAGGAGGCTAACTCTAGTGATGGAGATTTTAACCCGAGGATTAGTATTCCATAGAGACGTGAGAGATTGCAAGCCTATCGCCGCCTATTGAAAATTGCTGTAATCGATAAATGGTCTTTACAAGATTTTTAACCCTGACGACTAAGATTTCCGTAGCCGAGTTGGTAAAGGCACTCCGGCTAAAGGAGGATCGCTTGTATCATTGTGGGTTCAAATCTGAAATCGAAAATTTTGATAAGATATTTCATTTTCAAACATACCTAAGTCAAAGAAAAACAGGAAGAACTGTTATTTTTCTTCTGATTAGAACTTGATTGAGTTTATATGTTTATAGCGATACATACCAAGGTATTCTCAGGTGTGTTTGACTACTTTAATATCAATAAAAGCGATGTAACGCGTCCAATCATGGGTTGACGCGAGCAGATGTGCCTATCGATCATTCCGCGACGCTCTCATCAATCAAGTGTGGAGCGACCTTAATCACGATGCTTGATTTGCAAGAAGTTAATAAGGGTGAAGATTAACTTGGGAATTTTAGGTTTAGAAAAGAAAATTGGCTGACTGATAACAAAATTACATGAATTTCAGCTTTTTATCTAACATTATTTTTTTCAAGAGTTGCCAACCTCTTATTTTCGATTTTTTTCCCTTAAAAGTGAGTACAGGTAAAGAGGTTTGTTTTCCTTCACTATTTAGAGAAAATACATTTATTTACATTTTACATACCTACATACATACATAAACTCACACCTGTTTCTCATCATAGGGGTAGGCAGAGACACAGATCGCCACTTGCTATGATCTTGACTCACTTCTTTCGCTTCATTCACTCTCATCATATTCTTCATGCAAGCTCGTCGGTATTTATATTTACATTTTACGAAACAAAAAATTATTTGATGTACATCAAGCTTCAAACCTACGTCCTTTGGATTGTAAATCGTGGCACTATCCCACTTGCCAACACGACTCCATATAAAACAATGATATTTGATTAATATCTGAGATTTTTTATAGCACCTAACCTGCTGCAATTATATCGAAGATTTCATTGAAAATGAAAAGTCTTAAAAAATTACGATCCCGACGGGATTTTAACCTGCACTGAAACAAGCGATCCTCCTTAAGCCGGAGTGCCTTTACCAACTCGACCACGGAACCCATATTCGTCCGGTCGAACATCTTGATAAGCTCAAAAATCAGGTATTATTTCATTTTCAATGGTTTAGCACTATAAAATTAAAAATTATATCAAATATTGTTTACGGGGCCATTTAGCTTACAAACAGTTAATGCAAACCAGTTAAACCCAAACTTATCCAAATCGAGATTTAACCCGGTAACCACAAATCAAAACTTATGACAAATGCGTCATTCATATGAATAACAATTTGAAACGCATCGGACCAGAAAATAGTCAAGGTTTTTTGGAGATAGTTTCATGGGGCAATCCGTTTGATGGAGGTTCGACAGCACCTTACGGATTGAAAGTGATAAACGCGATCGAAGACGGAACGTTTACTTGGACGAGCTGTGGAAAGCCCGCGACTTTGTTCAACGGTGCAGTGAGTTCAAGGGGTAAATATTCAATTCAATTCAATTCAATGTATTTATTTGTGATACCTACACAGGTGGTTACATGGTAGATGTTTATAAATATTTAAAGTGCACTGATCTGCCACTAGGCGTACAAATCTTGTTATTTAAAGTAAGTAGGTTTCACGCCATTCAAGCGTTTACCATCTGTTGCAACGTCTAAAATGTAAAGTACGCGTGCTTATTTAATGAGTTTCAGGAGTCCAACTTTATACAACTGGACATCATCATCATCATCCGCAACCTGACTTCACCCACTGCTGGGTATAGGCCTCCGCTTTTCTGTGTCCTCATGATCCCGTGCTAGAACTGCAAGTTAATTCAATTTAAGAAGAGAAAGCATTGAAAGAAAAGCATGGTTTGTCATCTAAGTATTCGATTTTCTAGGCCTTTAACACGTTCAGTGCGGTACAGGACATATATGGGTTGTACGCGACTTTCTTCTGGTGCGGAAGGTAGAATTGTAGTTTTACCGCTGGTGCGGGGGCTATTTCTATACGAAATCCTTTATGTAAAAAAGAGTCAAGTATACTTTTCTGTAGCTTATTAAAAATATAAGCAAAATTTGCCATAAAATTGTACAGGACACATATGGGTAGTACGCACTTAAAAGCAATTTTCGTAATTCTGTGCGTTACCATACATATATGTCCTGTATCCGCAGACCCGGTGTCGCGCTGATTTTTACAGTAGTGCGGAGCAATCCCTATCTTATTAGCACGTCATTTGTCGATTATTACATTAACGCCAAAATTAAGCGATCTCATAAAATGTTATCGATGGTCGCAATCTAATTGAGGATTGAAAATCATCAAAATCCTAACCCAGTTATTAAAAAAATCAATTGCCGCATGTATGTTCCCGCATTACTTGAGAACGGCTTGACTGATTTGACTGATTCCTTTTTTGTTTTGTTTATAATTGTACGGACAAGGTTTTTATAAATTAAAAATTTATAAGTATGCGGTGGAGGTCTGCGCCGAACAAAATTGACCAAGTATGCACCGAAAATGAGTCCTGCATATACTTCCACCAGGACCATAAATCCATGCCGGGGTGTTTAACTTAGCTTGTAATTTAAGTAAATGAAGTTTTGTTCATATTCAGAGAAATAAATGCTCCTTATCGATATCGATTGTTCAAAATACGGTTAGAACATCACTAAACTTGTGTAAAGGACAAACGTTTTGACCCTATTTTCAGTGCGGTACAGGACAATTGTGGTGGGTATTTAGTTTTAGGTATAGCTTCTAAAGTATTCACCAGATCCCCGTCCTGGCTTACCATATGTTAGATAAGGTTATAATCTACCCAAATAATTAAAAAAACAACATTAAATTACGAAATTCATTAAATTATAGGCATTTCAAAAAAAACATAATACAGGACATATATGTCATGTACCGCACCAGGAGTAACTCTCGTACCTACCATAAATGTCCTGTATCGCACTGTCTGAAAGTCTTGCAAATACGGTCCCGCACCGAACGTGTTAAATAAATAAATAAAATAAATAATGTTGGACATTTCACACAGCATCATGAAGCCCCAAGCTAAGCAGAGCTTGTGTTGACACATGACTGATATACTACTTAAATACATTTTTTTTGTAAATACATACATAATATACATGGAAAACACCCAGACCCGAGACAAATATTTGCAGATCATACAAACATTTGTCCTAAATGTGTCATAGCAGTCCAACTGATATTTTTGTATAAGTATTTAGGTATGCTTAGTGCGCATTACCATACCTTGAGTATTGGTACATTGTAGATTATAATGTTCAGAGTTCATAAAGTTAGTAATAACTCCTATAAATTCCTTGTGTTAAACTGAAGGGGGCATATTGAGTATCTTATGCAGGACAACTTGCACACCAAAAAGTGAGGGATAGATTGCAATAGAACTCAAAACTTCTTCACACATATTGAGTCTGCAGCCGACCTGAGTGCCAAATCGATTCAGTGACTCCCATACTAGCCACAGTAGATCACACGTGCCCTAGTGGTACAGGTTCTCTTATGGGTTGATGAAGCCAGGAAGTTTTGGTTTTTTCTCCATCAAGTAACGAGATATAAACAAACGTCTCACTAAACAAATTGTGTATTCTCACAAAATAAGTACTTCTGTATATTGAACTCAACAAGAAGCCGCAATTCCCCAAACTTTCTAATTGATCTAACTGACGAAGATTTATGTTATCCTTATCTCCTAAGCTTCCGCGGGGACTAAAGCAATCTGACAGAGCATTTGTCTTGTGACCGCGGACAATCTTGCCCAGTCGATATCGACAATGCAGCAGTGTACAATTATCTAAATAAATAAACAATACTCAACAGGATATTTACCATGATTTGAGGATTCTAGAGGTTTCCGATATTTTGGCACAGCTGCTTGCGCCATAATCACGGTAAACTGGTCACACCAGACGCGTGATGCGTGGCGTGCGCGTGGCGTGCAAGTTGTAAAGTATGAAACTGTAAGAAAGATGCCATACCTAGGCCTTTAGGGAGATTGCGGGTTGTCACTGGCAGACGAACCGGTCTACTTCTTCTCAGTGTTTTACGAAAAACACCCCCACTTCGTTATCAGCTCTTAAAATGTTCTTAATCATGATAGTTTCAAAAGTTTTAATAACAGTTACATATAATAATAGACTATGTTGTACATACAGTACTATTATACATCTATGATGAGTAGGTACATCCTGCGCTTCGGTACGTTCAATAACAAATGAACGTTGCGGCGTAACAGCTCCCGGCTATATAAAAACTCCGTCAAAGTTGGCAACCTCATTATGAACTTGCTATACTGTAGTATCATTTATTGTGACAAGGTCGGTGTGGCTATCATTAGATAACGGAATCCAAGATGCTCTGTCTTCGGACCTCGGTTTGTGGATTATGAATTGATCGTCCAAACGGAATGACCTGAATCCGAGGGTTTTATAAAATCATGCTACTTATTGGAACTTTGTTAACAAAAGAGAGCACTGATATTATAAATGCGAAAGTTTTGATGTTAGGATGGATGGATGTTCGTTCCTCTATAATTCGACAACCAATGAATTGATTTGCCTGAAATTTAAAATATAGATAGATATATGACGGGAATAGAACTTATGCTACCCTTCATAACCGACTATAAATAAAGGAGGAGGTTCTCAATTCGTTGGAAACTTTTGTTTTCTTTATCTCGAAAAAATGCACGGTTCCCGTGGGACAAAATAAGTAGTCCACGCGGGCGAAGCCGCGGGCGCCCGCGTATCTCATGTTTGTTGAAGCACTAAAGATCCATACAAATCTGTTTACATACACTACTTTTCTAGCTAAAAGGCAGCAACAGTTCTGCTATTCCCATTACGATAAAGTCTAGAAAATTGCAACTATTTTCAAAGACAACTTTATCGTTTGCCGATAAAAGTGCTCCTGCAAACTTGTACAGTGTGTTTTTGTTATTGTAGAATAATATTGCTGTACACGGGAAAAATTCTAAGCAATTACCCCGGGGCAGTTTATTTAAATTGTTTCAAGTGAAGTAGAGTGTTTTTAAAACACTGCTGCAAAATCAGTTTAGTACGTACAAACTTTTTCACAATCTCAATAGGCGGGTCCACACAGAGCGAGCAGCCTCGCGAGGCATTTGCCGCGCGAAGCGGCTCGGTTAGTGTGGACGCGCGGCAGCCTTGGTATCATCGCGAGGCTGCCGCTTGCCTCGGCCGAGGCACGTCCACACTAACCGAGCTGCTTCGCGCGGCAAATGCCTCGCGAGGCTGCTCGCTCTGTGTGGACCCGCCTATTGACCAGTCGCACAGCATCGCTTTTTTGGCGTTCACTTGTTTCTTCACTTTTGGATTGCGATGCGGCGATCCGGTGACGTTACGAAGTTGATGTAGTGAGCGTTGGTATTTGGAATGCCATAGAAATAATCCCGAGGCGATGCAGTGAGGTTCAGGTGCGCAGGCGACTGGTCAGATATTCACTCTTCAGCGTGTCGCCGGTTGCGTCCGCGAGTTGACCATTCACAGCACAGAGAATTTTATTTTGACCATTCACAGCACAGAGAAATGTGCTGTGAATGGTCAACTCGCGGACGCGACCGGCGACACGCTGAAGAGTGAAACAAGCCTAAAACTGTAAAATAAAAATCAATAAGTTCCTGTATAAATACCTTTAAATAAGTACTTATACATAGATATTATAGCGACATCTCTTTGTCCATGTAATGAATTTGTTTCAGATGTAGAATAAAAAAATATTGGCGAGGAATCTCCAATCCATTCACAGACGGGAAAGAGCTTTGAAGCTTTTAACTCCCGCATAATTTCATATATTTTCCAATACAATTAATCCAGGTTAATCAACTACCTATGTACCTATACTTCTATACTGGTACCTAATAAAACTGTAATATTGAAAACACACTGTATAAACGTGTCCGTTGCAGAAACAGTGCAATGTAAGTGCATCCAAAGTTATACTCGCGAGTTGAAACTGCAATAAATACAGCGATATTAAATTAACTGTTAACGGCTCTGTAATTTACGAGAATTTAGCTGAATGTTGCTTGTTTACTGCTTGGAAATAGATACCTAGTCTTAACAGGAGATTTTGTATGAGCCAGAGTTCTATTTAAATTAATCTTCATCACAAAGTTGAAGTCTTTTTTTTTTGCAACACAATTAGATAAAGTAGGTAGTTGTAATAATAATACATTTAGGTACATAAGTACCTAATATATAAATATGTAATACTAGGTTGCAAATGGCGGTCTTCCAGACGACCATTACTACAACTTTCGTATATAATTACTTACAAATTCTTAATTTTTTTTTCTAAACCTGCAACTTATAACTTAATTTTTTTAAGCGGTCTCTGCATCAAGTTTTACTAATTTTTAACTAATTTTCCTGAAAGATTCAGCTTTATCGGCAAATGTTTTCAATGTGGGCTCTCAGTCAAGATGCTCGTGATAGATTAGCGTACAAATTCTTATTTTTTTTGTCTATTAGGTATAGACACAGGCCTATTGTATGTATTTCACGAAAATTGGTATGGCAGGAGGCTTATTTTCAGTATAACGTACTAACTTTAATACTATTAACACAGAATAATAGTAGGTAGTTACCTACTACTATTAGGCCCTTTTCCTCCTACACCCTTTCTTTCCATCCTGTACGTCAAGTTCCAAAGAGCCGTGATTTGAAATATCCAATATTGGGTACAACCCGCTATAATAAATCACAACAAGATACTCTAAGATATTGTTTCCAAGTTAGCGGTCAAACATAATAAATAAGGGAATATTTGATGAATCACATGTCGCAGTAAGTTATGGGCGGGCACCGTACAAATGGGGCAGGCGAGCCAATGCATACAGAACTGACCATAAAAGATATGAATGATACTGGAAGAGACCAAAAATGTAGTTTGTAATGAGATGGAGAATAATGTGAGAAAACTAAGAGTTTTCTCACACTATTTTCTTATTATCACCTTGCAATCTGTATGCCAGTGAGTCTAACCAACGCAAGATACATGGAAATGTGCTAAATGCGTATTAGGACGAGCCTCCATCACCTTTAATATTTGAACCGTTTTGTGAATCCGCTCTCAGATTATTATCATTATTATTATTATGAGCCATCTATGTCCCACTGCTGGGCAAAGGCCTCCCCCCATTCAGCCCTCCCGCTCTCAGATATGGGTTTTTATCTATAGTTCTATAATCCTGAACAATGAATCATTGCTTAAAATACGATTCACGTTTGAATTAATAATCATGTAAAAATTCTGAGTGCATGTAAGCTTTTCTTCTTTTCAGCTTGAAAATACAGTCAGAGACTGTTTACTGTATCTTACCTATCATAATTTAGAAAAGCTTTACGAGCTTTTTTTGTAGACTGAATGCGATTAACCATGTATGGACACTCATATATGCCAAACATAAGAACATTACAAAGAGAAAGCGAAATTAATAAAATGTTTAGGTAGGTATGTAATTGTGGACTGTCATTTTTGGGGTTAGGAGCTTTACGACTACATCTCTATTTGACTAGGCAGCAGATATGACTAGATCGCTTTAAGACTAAATCGCGATATGACTATATCGCGTTGGGGTTAAATAGCTGTTCGACCATATATGCTTACGTCCTATTATCAGTTCGACGTAATATCGATATGACGTACAGTTGTGTATAAAAGTGGCACCACTTGCTCAATAATTGACACTTCAGTTCAACAGTTAAAAACAACAGCCATGGCGCTGTTGGAGCAAATGCTGAGGTGTAGCCTTATTTTCTTGTCACTGTAATATAACATTTTTGATTTGTGTGCATGTATCGTATAGTGGCGAAAATAAAACTTTTTTCTATATCTATTTCTATTTCTAAGATTAAATCGACAGAGTATAGGTTCCCTATGCTATGCGGCCCAATGACAGCCTCTACGTAATCAGATCATCAAAGAAACGAAACGATAGCGTGTTTTAAAAATACTTTACTGTACCGCCATCTATTATCGGTGAAGTGAACTAAACCTTATGTCAATAGACTATTTGGGTTGAATTACGTGGTATTACATGTTTTTCCGTAAAAATTAGATAATTTTCCGGGATAAAAAGTAGCCTATGTGTGGCTCCAGCCCTCCAGCTATCTCCACACAAAAAATCGCGTCAATAAGTCGCTCCGTTTTGCCGTGATTCCTCGACAAAGCCACAAACAAATAAACACACTTTCACATTTATAATAGGGGTACGGATCGAATTCGATTCGCTGTTCAGTTAAAAACTTGACTGTTTTGATTTTCGCCATAGTTGTACTTTAGAAAACAAATGAAGATTAAGTCATTACGCTTTCTTGTCCTTTGGCGATGTAGTCCAAAAGCAATGTAACCCTAACGCGATATAGTCATATCGCGATTTAGTCTTAACGCGATCTAGTCATATCTGCTGCCTAGTCAAATAGAGATGTAGTCGTAAAGCTCCTAACCCCATTTTTGGAACCGCTGCACTGTTCTTTCACCATTTAAAAGGTATCTTAAAAAAGCTATCAATTAACCACCATTTAAAAGGCAATAAATTAACCTGAGGTGAAATCATTTATAGACAGAGCTATCCTGAGGCGAAATCTTGGTCATTTATAGACAGAGCTATGAAACATTTCTAGAAGTTTTACATCCTTGTCTCAAGAACAAAATAGCAATACACTATTACAGTATCCATCTTCAGCTTGCAGCGGAGTTCAGATAAGGCACTTCGACAATGACAAGACACACGTATCTGTTCTCGACTTTTTATTAAATGACCTATCAGACAGAGAGCGGTCACGCGGTCAAGCATTCAAGCGGTCAGTTTTGCGTTCTTTGTATTCTATTACGTTACATAGATATACCTACTCACACAGGTGGCATTCTGACTGCGGCGGTCAAGTAGAACAGATCAGTAGAAATCAGTAGAACGCTAGAGCAGAAAGCGAACGCAGAACGCTTGACCGCGTGACCGCTCTCTGTCCGATAGGTCTCTAAGAGCTACGAGTATTACGCAATTTCGACTAAAATTATAGGCAACCAACTGGCAACTATGTGACGTGATTCCTCATAAATAGCAGCAGGTGGTCACGGTCACTGTCAACCGAGAAACCAGAGCTCCACTGTATACTCTCAAGACCTTCTGAGATTTTAATGGTGGCCAGAGGCAAGTTTGAATGCACTTGTCCACACTTTGAAAGTAGCTTTGCCAAAAATTTACAAACCCATCGCCGATAGGGCTGTTTTAGTTCTAAATGGATGAAGCAGGTATAAACACTAGCACGTGCCTAAAAGCCTATGCCGGAAAGTATGCCTTTTTTGTTTCGCGCGGCCATCAACCGAACATTAAAATATAAACTCTTAGGAGTATAACAAACAATATTTGTGAGAGCAGTATACAGCTTCACTCAGCCAGGACCGAGTTATACAGGGTGAGTTGTTCAAGAGTGCCTCTAGGGCCAAATCTGAAACTATTAGCAATAGCGAAAAACACTCAAAGGAGTGTCATAAGCGATTTTGATAAAAAGTAAAACTGGATCATTACATGTTAAAAATAGGTAATCATTTTCCTGGCCAGGAGTCGAACCTGTTGGTTACAAAACAAAAAACTTTTTGTATTATTATACCATCCGATAGTGTAGATAATAAGGATCAATTTCTGAGAAGAAACTACATGCGTCAAACTAACGGAAAGTGTTGATTTTTAAGAAACTGATTTAAACTTTTAGTATTTCGTAGATTACTCATAACTTTTTTTTTATTAGTTTGCCGTATATAGTTTTTCCTGGCTGAGTGAAGCTGTATAATGTGCTCACACTATTGTTTGTTATACTCCTAAGAGTTTATATTTTAATGTTTGGTTGATGGCCGCGCGAAAAAAAAATGGCATAAACGTCCCATACAAAATCGGAATGGCCCTTTTGTAAATGGTTAGCTTTCCTAAAATTTGCAAGTCCTTACTAGCCGCTAGCTATTCTAGCCAGAACCAGATGACCAACGTTTCCATTATACAGTTCCACACATAAATATAATGTAGACGCACACACTTCCCCATCTATATATGCTTTTACCTACTGTCTTCGAGCAGTCGGCACTGTCGCAAGCGTGTATCCTTTGTAATGTACGGTCCTTGGTTCAACCATTGTTTCTCGATTGAACTCTTAACTTATTGAAGTATTAATTTTAGGCAATGCCAACAGTACCTACACATAATTCATTAAGTTTACTTAATTGTAAAATTATATAAAAATAAAAACCGGTCAAGTGCGAATCGAACTCGTACGCCGAGGGTTCCGTACCTAGCCATGGTGCCAATTAAGCTAGTCTGCTTAATTGTATGAGCGCCCATACAACTCGGAGGACAATTTTAACTGGCGTCAACTATGTATGTATGGGAACACCCTTTAATTTTCAACTTTTTTAACTTTTTGGAATTTTTCCTTTATTTGTGCTATAAGACCTTGCTTTTTGCCAAATTTCGTTATTCTAGGTCAACGGGAACTACCATTTAGGTTTTCGACCCAAAACCTCTAGGGTACTTCCGGTTGACCTAGAATTGTCAATTTTGGTTACAAGCAAGGTCTTTCAGCACAAGTAAAGGAAAAATTCCGAAAAATAAAAAAAGTTGATAATTAAGGTAAATTTTGGTACTCACAAGTTTTCATGAAAACCTAAATTTGCCTATATCTTTTTATAGTGTTGACTCAGGACCTTGATTTTTATACTCACAATAGGGACTATAGACCTTAGTATATGGTATAAATTTCAACTTGCTAGCTCTACCCGTTCCTGAGATAATCGATGGTGACACACGGACAGACGGACAGACGGACAGACAGACAGACGGACAGACGGACAGATGGACAGACGGACAAGAAAGTGATCTTATAAGGGTTCCTTTTTTTACCTTTTAATGTACGGAACCCTAAAAAACAATCTAAGTAGGTATCTACCTATATAAAATGTGATAAAATTTCCATCCGTTTTAATTTACCTTTTTATAAATACTGCAGCCGGTGATCGCAAGAAGTGGAAGGATATGGGGGAGACCTTTGCCCAGCAGTGGGACACTTTATAGGTTAAAAAAAATGCTGTGCCTGATGAACTAATATTAAAACTGTACTCATCATTTTTTGTTTAGTGTCATGATGTTGACTTCAGCAACTAAATGACTGATATAGTCATCATTTCATAGATAAAATTATACAGCAGTTAACAAACAGGGAAAAACAGAAGTATAGTTTTATTTGTTGTCTGATTTTGTTTTGAGAAACCAGATTACCTACTTGTCGCATTATTATTATACTTGGAAATTTCAGTGATATTGCGCTCTTAAACGCTTCTAACGTTCGAGTTCCTATAGTAGGTTCGAGTATAATCGTTAAAGTAAATTTAGTGGAGCGTCATTCAAGCTCGGCGTTATCTACGTGCATACAAGACGCGGAATGCAAATTAACTGCTCTCATTGGTGTACATTCAGCGACAAAAGTTGGTGAAAATCGAAGAGAAGTCAATGTGTGCCATGTCGGTTGAGTGGGATAGTGCCTCGACTTTGGATCTAAAGGTCGTAGGTTCGAATAGAATATTATTTTCAGAAATTGCGTGCATATAAATTTTTTCTTTAACGTTTAATAGCAAAAAAAAAATCATAATGTGGAAACCGCTACTTGTAAGTTTGGTTATTTCGTAAAATATTTACCTACCTAATTGATTTTCGTAAATCTTTATAGGCTATGCTATGCGTATAGTCTGAGATTGTGTCTCTGTGATCGAAGCTACGGGGGAAGCTAGTTTTATTTGAAAATAAAAAAATTATCAAAAGTTTCAATTCCGACGGCATTCGAATCCGCAATGATACAAGCGATCCTCCTCGCCGGAGTCCCTTTACCAACTAGGCCACGTAATCTCGGCTAAGAGTGGTTTAACACTATAAAATAAAAAATTATAGAAGCTAGTTTTAATCGGTAGTATTTCCAATGACAGTGTTGATGTTTCAATTTAGTAATTTATTTTTATTAATATGATATTTTTGTCGTCGACTATACCAGTGGGGAAGGGTATTGTGTGGATCAGTTTATTAGGTTCCTCTCCAAGATAGAGAAATTCTATTGAACTAGGGACTTCAGACGTTTCTGCAAGTACCTACCTATATTTATTCTCTTGAAGATTAAATTCGTCCATTTATGTTAGTATTCCATTTCACTACCAATAGGGAACTCCCACAATTTTTTTTATGATTTTATACGATAGGTTATATCGTCAAGTGACCGTAATAAAAATTCCAGCGCCGAAAAACTAAAATCATAACAAAAACTAAAAAATATTTTTTAAACGATAGTGGGCAAACTTCACCCAGCTCCGCCAGCAATGTAACTAATATGACTCGAAAGACCTAACAAAATTAAGCATTTTTTATTATCGACGCATTAAAATCTATCCCAGGGGTCACTAGATAAATCCATGTTTGTACCTAACCTGAGTAGTACCTACTAGTACTAGATTTTATGACAAGGGAGCAATTAGTAGATTGTTACAAGTTGGTTGAAAGTAACCTATTCAGGCATGAGATGGTTTGGCGCACGAGCGTAGCGAGGGCACCAATAGTTCGAGTGCATAAATAGGTCTTTCACCCGAAGTAAACACTGCTTTTCATTTCGAATATGTGGAAAGTAATTCGCCGGCCAAGTGGCCAAACAGTTCGTATTGAAATGTATGGCAGATAACTCACTTGGGTACGGTCAGGATCCCGATCCCGTGATCCAGATCTCGTGATCCTGATTTTTTAATCCTAATCCCATGATCCTGATTCCGTGATCCTTATCCCGTGATCCAGATCCCGTGATCCTGCTTGATCTTGATCCCGTGATCCTAATCCCGTGAACCTGATCCTGTCATCCTGATCCAGTAATCCTGTGTAATCCTGATCCCGTGATCCTGATCCTGTGATTCTGATCCAGTGATCCTGCGTAATCCTGATCCAATAAACATAATTACGAATCATTATTATGATTCATAAAAGGAATTGCGGTAACGGCCATTTTAGCACCTCTGTAAGTTGAACCTATTCGACTTATAATAAATAGAGAACCCTCGGACAGAATTTGATGCGCATTGGCACAGATAAACATGGCAGTGATACCTTTTAAACAAAAGTATTCTAAGCTGTGGCGGCCGTGATGGGTCCATACATTTATGACCAAAAATGCGGTATCGGCCATTTTAGCCTGTCTGTAAGTTAAACCTATTCGACTTAAAATAAATAGAGAACCCTGGGACAGAATTTGATGCGCATTGGCACAGAGATACATGGATGTGATACCTTCTAAACAAAAGTAGTCTGAGCTGTGGCGGCCGTGGGTGAAGTGCCCATACATTTTTGCCCACACTCCTTTACCAACATTTTCATGCACTTGAAACGGGCGTGACGTCACAATCCACAGCAATTACACGCGCTTGTAGGTAGAAAAAAAAACTTTCTGTCATTTATCATAGAGTTTGAAGGAGTGTGACGTCACAGCACATGTGACAAATAGCGTTGCGTTTCAAGTCTTATGAAATTCCCAATATATTTTTGCACTTTTTAATTATTAATTTCTAAGCGAAAATGAAATAATATTAAAAAATAATTACACACACATAATTCTAAAGCCATAATGTTCATAGAAAAATACGTTTAACCCGCTTTTGAATCAGACGCATATTGCCTATTGGGATTATACCTCGGCTTATTATTATAATTATATCTTATTCTAAAGGTGGAATCAGACAGTTCATTTTTCGTTCATTTCCGTTGTTCATTTTGCATATCTCACTCAAAGTGACACATCTAAACATAAAATGAAAGAAAAGTGTCAAAGGAAACCATCTTTCACTTGAGTGAACCGTCTGATTCCACCTTAATAGCCGGCAATGAGCGTGCAATTTTGGATTCTAAAAAACAACTGAATAAATGATTGTAGACACTTGTTGCCCTACTGAAAAATAATCAAATTAAAGTTAAGTTGGGAAGTACCAAACGTGTTTTGTTTGTTGTTCGGCACTTTGGCTTTTGAGCCCAACCATGTATGAAACCTGAATGACCTCCTTTTATCTCAATCGGTTGGGGGTTTGAAATCCATCTACCCAGAACATTTGTCCCGAAAACAGTAATTTACTATAATAATCTACATTATAATTAGATGTTTTCCTTCACCGTTTTCGTGAGGAAACCTGCGGCTTAGTCAGCCCCACACGTGTTGACCACGTCTTTCCTGTGGATATGCCCGGTTAAGCTGAGAGGATGGTGTAGGTGCTAGGCAAGCCTACTCCATCTCAATAATGTCCCATTCACTACAGTGTCTCGATAGTGTAGGCAAAGATTGGCAAAGTTTTTTTTCTATATTCAGGCAGATAAATAAAAACACACGCTACATGGTGTTCAATTTTGTTCACAGATTCAGAAAATTTTACTATTCAACTTCGCTATTTGGATGTCTTGTACAGAATCTGCACAAAATCATTCTGTCTCTTTCTTTCTCTCTCTTTATTTCTATCTTCATAACTTAGGAGATCTATGATGATAGGAAGAGTACCTACTCTATCTGTTAGTACGAATAAAAGATGTTCAAATCTTTAAGAACTGCCAAAGTTAAACTTGTGAATGCACTTAGCAATGTAAAATATTCTCCTACTTTGAATTCGAAAATTTTGTAGGCTCCCCATATTTCAGTTGGAGCCACTAAAAGAGAGTTATTGAGTTGCTTGAGACGAAACAGAATCAAACAGAAATAAATCATGATGTCAGTGGCGATAACTTGCAGTCGTTAGTGGCTAGTGATTGGTGGAGACAATCCAAAACAATGGGTTACAAACTCTTTACCTAGGTACTTATTTATTTACTTATCTATTTTCTTAATTATTTTAATATGAACTCGTATCAGTAAAATTTAAAAACAAGCTAACTCACGATCTTCCTCGGCTGTATTATTCCCTCAATACCCTGCAATAAACCTCTGCTGAAAAACAATTCTTTAATTTTTGTTGTGCCTTTATATACGGGTATATTTTTAAAAACTTTAAAAGAGCATCAAGACATTTTTCATTTTAGATTCTACTCGCCTTGGATGACTGTTAATTAAAAAATAGTAGCCTATGTCCTATTCCCTTATCTATCTATTTTTTAAATTTCATGCAAATCGCTTCAGTGGTTGTCGAGTCATAGAGGAACAAACATACATCCAAACTTTCGCATTTATAATATTAGTGTGATTCACATAAAGGTTTACTAAAAGCTTATGAAAAAGCTGCGTCTTCATAGCCCGAATAACACGAGGAGAGACAAAATGTAGGCCAAGCAATACCAAGTCGAAGTTTCCTGGAGAAAGTTTCGAAGTTGTACTTGAAACAGATATCTTTTCATCGTATCTACGAATATGGTGTACCTATTTACTTTGCGATACGTTATGTAAATGAGTAACTTTGAGATTTAAATTTTCGATGCCATATTGAAAGTTGGTCTAAGTTTATTATTTTTTTTATTTACAAGCTTGATGTTTCCCACTTCAAAGCAAAAGTCTCCCTTCTCTCTTTCCTCTATTTCGTGCTTCTTGTCTTGATCTCTGTATTTTTAAGAGCTGTCACTGTCATATTTCCTATCATTTTTTTCTCTTGAACTCTGTTTAGAGTTAGAGTGTTGATCTCGTTCAGTTGCGGTGAAAGCATCCCTTATCATCATCATCATTGTCCTCTTTGACGCATCCGTCAACAGCAAACCTGGCTTTTTATGAAATACCTACGTCTATCAGTGCCCGAATATCAAAAGTCAAAAGTCAAAGATTTATTTATTCAATAAGATCATCTAGGTTGATCACTTTGACACGTCAATTGTTCAATATAGTTTTGATACAATTTTTTATAACGATTAAGTATAAATAAACGGAGTTGGAGCATGTTCAGTCCCAGGCTTTTTTGTCATCCAAGTAATCTGATATTTTATAGTATGCTTTCTTAGAGAGCATGTTTTAAAAATTCTAAGTAAATCGGCCCTTAAACAAGTCACTCACCTCGGATTGTGATCTCTCGATTAACATTCTACACTCAGCATATCTTTCAGATTTCGTTATCTCTTTGTCTTCGATTTTCTTTGAAAATGATGGAATGCAATTTGAACCAAACGATTTTTCAGTCTTTGAATGCAAAACCTTTGTGCCGAAGGTGCACTGCAAAAAGTTCCAATAAGACCCATACTGCTGCCGCATGAAAACCAAATTAAAATTGTGCCTAGTGCTGCCAGCTATCAAAAAAAATTTTGACAGACGAAAATAAATAACTGGGCCAAGCTCCAAAACGGTTATGATTGTTTGCCTGCAAATTGTAACTAAACGGAATATCTCATCAAGTTACAACTCCAATTATGTGATTTTTTAATCTTTTTTCTATTTAGTTCTAAAGGCAGAAACACGATTAATAGAAATTTACATGATACTTTTACGTTTTGAAAATGACACCTTTTCTCAAGATTTTTGCATTTTTCTTGAAAACCAGTTCAGCTACATATACAAAATAAATACTCACAGAAAGGAAATTTAGTCTTTTATTTGCTTCTAAGTTATCGTTTACCTAGACTGCTTATTTTTCTCATAATAAGCAAAATTAGTTTTGAGCTTTACTTCTGAGCGCAGAGAGTTAAACGGATCAACCGAAAATCAACCTTATTGAGTCCCGAGTTGCTATATAAATAAACACAGAATCGAACGCAGCTCATTCCGCTTCTGGGCGGTCACAAGGTCGGATCCACGCGCGTTTTGACATTTTGACATTTGACAAGCTATTTGCCCGCCCCGGCTTTGTACAGGTAACAGAAAATGAAACCAAAAAGTCATAAAGTTAGTAAGTATTTAGTTTTTTTTTCGATAAGGAAAAACAATACTAACTTTACGACCTTAGTAATAATGCACAGTCCCTCCCTAAGGGTAATTTTGAATAAAATAAAAATAAAGTAGGTATTTAATTACTGTGGTGAATCAAACCAGAAAATATTTATTTGAAATAGAACTTTATTGCAACCCCTTTAAAAATTCATAACTTAGTACTTATTATTTTATTTTTATTTAAGAAATTAGGTACATTTATTTCTTAGAAACTTGCCTCCTTTTTTCACCTTCTTGTTAGATAGAATAGAAGATCGAAGATCACTATAGATTACGAGTAGAACAAAAAATCGGCAAAATTAGTTTAGTAGTTACGGAGATACGTGGTAAAACAAACATTCACACAAACTTCTCTCATTTGTTATATAATAGGACTAGTCGAAATCGAATGTCATTCGGAACAAAATGGAGTGGAGTCGCATCCTCAACTATATAATTTGGCTTTTGTTCAAGGACTGTCGTGGCCAAGTGGGATATTACCCCGAATTTAGTTTTTTTTAGCTTCACTTGTATTCATCTATGTCAACAGAATCTTAGAACGTAGTTTTAATCCATTTCAAAACGTCGGATCAAAATGTGCACACTTATCAAGGATCAATGACATTATTATTTTACCACGTTTTTATTATACTTATATAGTCACTTTCTTGTTCGTCTGTCTATCTGTCTGTCGTTCCGGGGGAAAACTCGCGCGACTAAAATTTCGAGCACTTTCCGTGTAGCTGGCCGGCTAAAACTGTCAGGGTAGCTCACAACGCATTCTAAATAAATAAATAAAGACGTGGTTTTTAGTTTATTTTTTAATCTAAAATTAATTTACATAGTTAATTTTAGTACTGTAATTTTGTACTTTATCGACTCGTATGTAACTATAGCGTGTTTTTTAGTGTTTTAAATTCCGGTTGGTGCATATATCCAGTGTCGAGTGACCCGAGTGCTTATGGGCTTAATCAATGAAGGGGTTGTAAAGATATTAGGTACTCAAGGGGATAAAAAATTAAAAGTTATACAAATAAATTTAATGGGGTGTCATATGAAAGTTTATGGTTCACAAATTGTAATTTACGCTAAACTTAACGTATTATGACAGTCCTAAGAAAGCAAAGTCGGCGTAGTTTGTAGTTTGTAGTTCACACAGTGAACACAGCATACAATTATTTGTGATTAGACTTATCTAGGTATAAAGAATATAATACATATTATGTCGGAGTTGGAGCTAGAAAAGGGAATGTTAATTGATTTGATACTTCGTTCTGCACTACATCCTGTTAACAACGCCATCTGTAGACTAATAATGGAAACGTCAAATAGACAACTGTCATTGTCACTTGGGTGTGGTCGACACAAAGTAGGCAGAGGGCGCTAAAGTCAGTTTTGTTGTTGGACAGTTCGCTTTCCTCGAGCGGGTGGCGAGCGGCGTGGCCACTTTGGTTCTGGCATCGGAGCGGAGCGGTCGCTCCTCGATAGTAATAATGTTCTGTGGGTAGCTTTGTCTCTTTCTGTTGAACTCACCGCGTTTCCATTTTGTTTTTTTAATGGTGATAGTAATTCTAATCGGCAAAAATCGAATCAATCCTCTGTTTAAGTCTTGTGAAAGTAATTGTGATTACAAAATAGACATCCTGACTACACGTTACATTGGTTATTTCGTGTCTTTGAACATATCGGACCATCCATACTTCACGCCCAGAACCCTCTCCCCGACAAGTATATGATCTTCTTATGAAATATTATCTTATTCTATTAAACGAGCAATATTTGTTTGTTTGTTTATTTGTACTCACGTTCTCGAAAACGGCTCTAACGATTTCGATAAAATTTGCGGTACAGAGGTTTACGGTTTACGGGGGCGAAGAATCGATCTAGCTAGGTCTCTACCTAGCTAGATCGATCGAGACCTAGCTTTTTTTAAATACATACTTAACTCATTTTTCTTTTTCTTTTTTTCTCGATTTGCACCCAAGCAGAGCTTGGTCGCCCAGATATTCTATAATAAGTAATAATAATTATGAAGGTAACAACTAGGTATCACTACCATCGAAAAAAAAAATTGATGAAGTCTCCATGACAATGTTCGCTACTTCAACAAGATGTTAAAATTATAAAAGGGCCTCCAGACTCTCGTAGAGAACCCCCGAGAACACCCGAGAAGCGTGAGTGTGAAGAGCTTCTCGCCTTCTCGTTCTCTGGCTCGCCTGTTCTCCGACCGGTGTCGGTATTTTTGGCCGAGCCAAAGGATTTCTCGGGCGAGAAAAGAGAAGGGTCCTACACTCACGTTTTGTCTCATTGCAGATTAATGAGCGGCGGTGGGCAGACATCCATATTGTTTGTTTTTTTCGAGAATTTTCTTACGTAAAAATGCGGAATAATAAATAGAGTTGAAATTTATCGATTTTTTTCAATCTGAGCCTATTTTATGGGATGCTAAATATCGAAACTACTAAGATAAATGTTTTTACATTAAGAATTTTTTTTTTTTGTAACATTATTTTTAGTTACATCATTCACAAAGTTACAGTATGCAATGGCACACAGAGCCAAACCGGGTGCAGTTTCAAAATCGACGTCCATACCGGATAAGCAACAGATCACGACTGAGAACAATTGAGAGTGTGGATAGCTTGTTTGTTCTTCGCGAAGTCTCGGGCGAGACTTCTCGCCGAGCCTTCTCTCGAGAGTCTGGAGGCCCTATTATTATTCCAAGATAGTTTCAAAAGTTTTAACATGTCAAAATATCGTGAATAGATAGAGGGTAGAGGGGCGTTTGGGGGAAGTCAACGATGACATTTCTTTTGAAAGCTAATCCTTATAAGGATTAGCTTTCAAGGAAAATTTAGCCTTTAAGGAAAAAGAAAAATGAGTTAAGTATGTATTTAAAAAAAGCTAGGTCTCGATCGATCTAGCTAGGTAGAGACCTAGCTAGATCGATTCTTCGCCCCCGTAAACCGTAAACCTCTGTACCGCAAATTTTATCGAAATCGTTAGAGCCGTTTTCGAGAACGTGAGTACAAATAAACAAACAAACAAATATTGCTCGTTTAATAGAATAAGATAATATTTCATAAGAAGATCATATACTTGTCGGGGAGAGGGTTCTGGGCGTGAAGTATGGATGGTCCGATATGTTCAAAGCCACGAAATAACCAATGTAACGTGTAGTCAGGATGTCTATTTTGTAATCACAATTACTTTCATAAGACTTAAACAGAGGATTGATTCGATTTTTGCCGATTAGAATTACTATCACCATTTAAAAAACAAAATGGAAACGCGGTGAGTTCAACAGAAAGAGACAAAGCTACCCACAGAACATTATTACTATCGAGGAGCGACCGCTCCGCTCCGATGCCAGAACCAAAGTGGCCACGCCGCTCGCCACCCGCTCGAGGAAAGCGAACTGTCCAACAACAAAACTGACTTTAGCGCCCTCTGCCTACTTTGTGTCGACCACACCCAAGTGACAATGACAGTTGTCTATTTGACGTTTCCATTATTAGTCTACAGATGGCGTTGTTAACAGGATGTAGTGCAGAACGAAGTATCAAATCAATTAACATTCCCTTTTCTAGCTCCAACTCCGACATAATATGTATTATATTCTTTATACCTAGATAAGTCTAATCACAAATAATTGTATGCTGTGTTCACTGTGTGAACTACAAACTACAAACTACGCCGACTTTGCTTTCTTAGGACTGTCATAATACGTTAAGTTTAGCGTAAATTACAATTTGTGAACCATAAACTTTCATATGACACCCCATTAAATTTATTTGTATAACTTTTATTTTTTTACCCCCTTGAGTACCTAATATCTTTACAACCCCTTCATTGATTAAGCCCATAAGCACTCGGGTCACTCGACACTGGATATATGCACCAACCGGAATTTAAAACACTAAAAAACACGCTATAGTTACATACGAGTCGATAAAGTACAAAATTACAGTACTAAAATTAACTATGTAAATTAATTTTAGATTAAAAAATAAACTAAAAACCACGTCTTTATTTATTTATTTATTTAGAATGCGTTGTCATCGAGTTGTGAGCTACCCTGACAGTTTTAGCCGGCCAGCTACACGGAAAGTGCTCGAAATTTTAGTCGCGCGAGATTTCCCCCGGAACGACAGACAGATAGACAGACGAACAAGAAAGTGACTATATAAGTATAATAAAAACGTGGTAAAATAATAATGTCATTGATCCTTGATAAGTGTGCACATTTTGATCCGACGTTTTGAAATGGATTAAAACTACGTTCTAAGATTCTGTTGACATAGATGAATACAAGTGAAGCTAAAAAAAACTAAATTCGGGGTAATATCCCACTTGGCCAAGACAGTCCTTGAACAAAAGCCAAATTATATAGTTGAGGATGCGACTCCACTCCATTTTGTTCCGAATGACATTCGATTTCGACTAGTCCTATTATATAACAAATGAGAGAAGTTTGTGTGAATGTTTGTTTTACCACGTATCTCCGTAACTACTAAACTAATTTTGCCGATTTTTTGTTCTACTCGTAATCTATAGTGATCTTCGATCTTCTGTTCTATCTAACAAGAAGGTGAAAAAAGGAGGCAAGTTTCTAAGAAATAAATGTACCTAATTTCTTAAATAAAAATAAAATAATAAGTACTAAGTTATGAATTTTTAAAGGGGTTGCAATAAAGTTCTATTTCAAATAAATATTTTCTGGTTTGATTCACCAGAGTAATTAAATACCTACTTTATTTTTATTTTATTCAAAATTACCCTTAGGGAGGGACTGTGCATTATTACTAAGGTCGTAAAGTTAGTATTGTTTTTCCTAATCGAAAAAAAAACTAAATACTTACTAACTTTATGACTTTTTGGTTTCATTTTCTGTTACCTGTACAAAGCCGGGGCGGGCAAATAGCTTGTCAAATGTCAAAATGTCAAAACGCGCGTGGATCCGACCTTGTGACCGCCCAGAAGCGGAATGAGCTGCGTTCGATTCTGTGTTTATTTATATAGCAACTCGGGACTCAATAAGGTTGATTTTCGGTTGATCCGTTTAACTCTCTGTGCTCAGAAGTAAAGCTCAAAACTAATTTTGCTTATTATGAGAAAAATAAGCAGTCTAGGTAAACGATAACTTAGAAGCAAATAAAAGACTAAATTTCCTTTCTGTGAGTATTTATTTTGTATATGTAGCTGAACTGGTTTTCAAGAAAAATGCAAAAATCTTGAGAAAAGGTGTCATTTTCAAAACGTAAAAGTATCATGTAAATTTCTATTAATCGTGTTTCTGCCTTTAGAACTAAATAGAAAAAAGATTAAAAAATCACATAATTGGAGTTGTAACTTGATGAGATATTCCGTTTAGTTACAATTTGCAGGCAAACAATCATAACCGTTTTGGAGCTTGGCCTTAATGCCAGAATAATAATAATAATTTTACCTTGGTAAACTAAAGCACGCGAGTAGTCGATTTTGTTATTAATAACACTTTTGATTGAATGCATGATGAGAAAGAAAAAAAGAAGAAATAATAAAAAATATCTATTATTGTAATTCAATAATCTTTTTTATCACCTATTTCTTATTTTTTTCTCATAAAAATATAGTATTTTAAATAGGTATACTATATATTTCTAGTATAAATACACCGTTTATTTTTGGTCAGTTTAAAGCCGGCGCCTACGTAATCTATATCGATAACCTTACTCAAAAATAATAATAAATATGAGATCTATTTTTTTGTAATTAATATTATCACGAAACATAGGCAGGATAAATCACGGAGATACGTGCTCTGTGCTCAGCTGTTGCTACGGCATAGAGTCTATGCTACGTCGTAGTCATACATACATACCTAGGTCATTGCCAGCTCTGCGCGCCTACTACACCATAACAAGTGTTTTACTCACTTTTGTTTATCTTTTCAACTATTTAGTTTCGTATGAAATACTTATCAAATTCAAAAACTAAACCAACGACACGAATACGATTAAGCAATACAAGCAGTGGGTGCTGGCTTTAAACTGACCCAGAATTAACGGTGTATAAGTACTATCTATGGAAATTTAATGTTTAGTCACGGGTGTGCTTTTTGCTGTGCAATTTTGTTAAAACAACATCCATATTTTTATACATTGGATAATGAAGCTAGTTTTTTCGCACTTTTTCATACTGGCAGCTCTAAACTTACGCCGGCTCCATACGTTGGGACCAACGTTGGTCCCAACGTTGGGGCCAAGATTTCGTGAACCATCCACACGTTGGCGATACACCAGTCTTGTTCCGTCAGAGCCAACGTGCAGACGTCCGATGTCTGCGCGTCCGATACAGAAATTGAAATTTCTCTAAGTGATTTTACATTACTGAATACCAATTTTATCACAATCACATCACATCATGTCACTATCACACTTCACACAACACACTATATTATAAAAGCGAAAGTTTGGATGTTTGGATGTATGTTTGTTCCTCTCTAACACGACAACCACTTAACCGATATGGGTGATATTTAAAATTTAGATAGATAATAACCGGAAATAGGACATAGGCTACTTTTTATCCCAAAAAATTGCACGGTTCCCGTAACATCAAAAAAAATAGTAGACTCCATCATCAGATCAGCTTGCTGTCACCATATTATTACATTGTAGTCAGAACTTGACAAATATGCCGAGTTTCAACTCAATCGGCTTATTTACTGAGGAGTTCTGTTGAACAGCTCTTGACTCCATCATCAGATCAGCTTGTTGATACCATAATATTTCATTGTCACCGAGAATCTATAAGTGTGCAAAATTTCAGCCCGATAGTCCTACAAACACAATAAATAAGGAATACGATGACATTCTCGCTCGTCAGTCGACACGTGCGCTCACGATGCGCGTCGAAACGGGACTGAGCATAGCGCCAACGTGTGGACGGATCCCCAACGTTGGCGCGCCAACTTCCTTTGATAAAACCGACACGGCACGGCCAAGCCCCAACGTTGGCCCCAACGTTGGCGCCAAGCTATTTTGTCAGCACCACACGTTGGTGAGAGGCATTGGGACCAACGTTGGCCCCAACGTGTGGATGCGGGGTTACGGTCGGCTCAAATTAAGTGTTCGTTGAATTATTCAATATGATAGTCGAGGATTTTATGTTGAAAGATATGCAATTTGAGTAACGATAATAAAATTTTGAAATGATGGGTTGAAAAAAACATACCGTAGGCGTTTTTGAAAAATATAACGTAAATTAATATGTATCGGGAATAATATTATTGCGTAAAAAACTTGATCTAGTAGGTATTTCTAAAAATGGAATTGCAAAGATTTAAAAAAGTAAAATAATTAAATTTTATTCGACAGGAAAAGTTTGATTTGTACGGATAAGAAAATAAGCAGTAATGAACACACAATAATATTATACACAATAATAATATTATTACTTACTTACCTACATATTAATTTACGTTAAGTATATTTTTTAAAAACGCTAACAATATATTTTTTAACCCATCATCGCTACTTATAATAAATATCTTTCAACTTAAAATCGATGATGATCAGTCTCTTAAAAAACAGTCACACTTAAACGGAATCATTTCAACCGACCCTCGCAGTTTTGTCATAATCATCAAAAACATGTTTCAAATTAAGAACCACTTGATTTTTTATCAAAAAACTCCTGACAACAGACAGTTATAAATCCCGATGTAATTATGAACTTGTCACGTGTTCAGGGACTTTTGGTTTGGAATAAAAAAAGTTTACCGCATGTGGTCCGTTGCAAACGTGTCTTTAGTTTTAAAATTAGAGTCATGTAGAGCAAACTACGATCCTTTTTATTTATTTTTAACTTTAAAGCAAGAATGATAATTTTTTTAATCGTAGCGTAGGTTAAATTGTCATAGTCAACTCATTTTGAGAAAATGAATAAAGATTGACAATGTTCTACTTTTCCTGCAGCCATACAATCTTTTTTTGAGCCCTAAGTTGACACTGATCGTTTTTAGCGTTATTGGGGTATAAATAGGGCCAAATGCTTTTATTAATTTTCTACGAGATGGTATTTTTAACTCAATACCGCAAAAAAACTGACAATAATCTTTTCACCTCAGCAGCTCGAAATTGCATCCTTTGCTGCGAGAAACCAGTGTGCAAAATCGCATTTTGCACACTGGTTTCAGTGAGGAAAAGTGATTTGAAATTCGAATGTCGTAGATTGACACGTGATAGTGCATGGCGGTCATTGGCTAGCCTGTCTATGAAAAAAAACAATAACGCACCTTTTAAAAATAAAATAGCGGGAATTTGTTTCTGCTACGCTAGTTATTTGTTGAAAATTCATAAAACAATAAAGATGAGTGAAACCAGTGACGAATACACTAATTTATCTCCAGAGAGAAGAGTTGAGACAAAAAGTGATTGTGATGAACAAAGTTCCCTTCCTGAGAAGCACGTATGTAAGTTCTGAACAAAACAGAAACTTTTAATTTTCAAAATTACAATAACTGTTAAGTATTTGTTCTTTTAATTTCTAAAAAAAATGCTTTATTTTTAAATAGATATAAATGAATACCTATTATGGATTAGTTGCTTCATTATGTACAAAGTTGTATCTTTTATTTGTAGGTAGTAATGTTCTCGCTGCTGAGGTGAAAAATTTTGTGTGCAACACGAGACCAAAGTTTTTTACATCTCGTGCCTTTGAATTCCTCGCTAGACTCGGGATTCTAACGTAGAATCACTCGCTACGCTCGTGATTCAATTCTTAGAATCCCTCGTTCGCTCGGGATTCAAAATCAGCACTCGAGGAAAACATCAACTTTGCCCTCTTGTTGCACAAATAACTATTCTTCCCCTGTACCTTTCAAATGCTAAAGGCTCAAACGCAAGCTGGGCCAGCCTAAGCCAATGCGAGCGAAGGCGAGTGCTACCGTCCACACGGTTGGCGAGTCTATGCAAACCAATGTAAGCGTTCGTTTTTACTCAGCCAGCTAGGCCAGCGATGGCAAGGCGAGGCGAGTGGTGCTGCCCACACGTTGGCACTCGCGTTCACTCGGCGTGCCTGGGCCAGCGTGTGTTTGAGCTTTAAGAGAAGTTAACTTAATAAAAATTGCAGCTAAGCATTGTGGAAAAACTGGCTTCAACTAAAATCATGCGGTAAAAAATCTCAGTAGTTCCACAAAGTTTCCTAAAGCAGGATTCATTAAAATCCGGTATCGCTGTATGTTCGGTAACTATGGCCGAAGAGGCCAAGTAAAAGCATGAAATCTGCCAGAAATAAGGTCGGCAACAAGTTAGGCGTTAAAAGTTACTACGCCTACAACTGTTTACTGAAAAGTGTTAGTTTAAAGGGACTTTCTTTGTATTAATCATGAAAGAAAAGCAGTGCAATTTAGACCGTCTCGTAGTTCCGAATTTGGAATATAACTTTCCGAAGAAAATCATCGAATCGGATGCATTTTCGGAAGTCTGAATCGCACTGCAGAGTCTCACCTTTCCAAGAAGATTCAAATAAGTAAGTAATAAATCTAAAAAAACAATATTGGTTCGCATTTCACACAGTACTATCTAGCCCCAAACTAATGCAAAGCTATGGGAACCAGACACTTTATATACATTATCTAGCTAGTAGATACATAATTGTATTTTTTGTAACACCTAGATATACAGGGTGAATTTTTGAAACCTTAACCGTTGTAGCTAGAGGAAAACGTTCTTAGGAGACCATCCTTAATTTTTGAAAATATTTCGACCTGCATTCACAGATTTTGAAAAATATGTACAGTCAGCGAGAAAATGGGCCATTTACACAAAAACTTTTTTTGATGCCAATCGATCCTGTTTCATCTAAGGATAAAAAGGCTCTTTCAGACCAACTGAGGTTAGAGTACTAGAAAAGTCAGAAATCGCTAAAATGTATTTCTGAGACAAGACAGTAAGGGCTACCTTAACCGTTGTAGCTACAGAAAAACGTTTTTAGGAGACTATCCTTAACTTTTGAAGACATTTCAACCTGCATTCACAGATTTTGAAAAAAATGTACAGTCAGCGAGAAAATGGGCAATTTACACAAAAACTTTTTTTGATGCCAGTCGATCCTGTTTCATCTAAGGATTAAAAGACTCTATCGGACCAATCTCTATCATCACAAATTTTCTCGACTCATTTTCTCGTGTAAAATCGAGTTATTATGTCAACCTGGGCCCCAATTCTACTAATTTATAACGTCAACCATTCCGATATCATTACCGCTGCGTTTTGTTTCGTTCTCCAAAATGACAGTAATTTGTTTGAAAACGTCACCACGAGATGTAACCAAACCTCATTGGTCATTAGTAGATTACGAAACAAAACAAATCTAAGGTCATTGACTTTTGCTTTGGTTGATAAAAAGTTAGTTTGTAGAATCGGGGTTCTGCTCTAACATAATGTTACAGGAGGTGAAAAATCTTGACTCGAGATTTGTCACGTTTCGCTTGTTAGACTTGCTGGGTTTTACTCACGATCTGATACGCAAATGGCTACTACCACTACCTATTCTGTGCTACCACCGAAGCTGTGAGACTAGTGCCACAGAATAGGTACAGAAGCCTGACCTCGCGAAAACGTTTATTTAAATAGCGACTCTTTTTTCTTCTGTTTAAAGTTCAATTCAGCTCGCGTAAGCGCTCACTACCTAGTGCAATATACACCTACATGTGCCTTGCCTACACAAATTCTCTCTTTCTAACTGTGACACTGTCTGGCGCGGAGTGACGCGGAAGGGTTGTCGAGTTGTCGCGTGCTATTACGTTACGCGCGACGCGGCTAGCGTGCGAGCTGAGCGGCAAGTAGGAACCCTTCCTGCCAAGCCCGCCCGGGCGGACCCGCCAATTTAATTTACTTGTAGAGTTGTAGCTTCGAACCTAAAGTGCGGAGTGCGCCTTCTGTACCTATTTATTCTGTGCTAGTGCTTAGTAGGTAGGTAGCTTAACTTCACAACTTTACTTTACAACTCTTAACAGGCTCTTAAATTATTTATCAATGTGGTTGTAATATAGCGCTCTTTGTGTTATTTTGACTCCAAACACAGCATTCTAATGTTTTTAGTAGCAGCAACGTCTTCATGTTTGTTCACAGTCGATACAAAATTGTTGTTTTAGTTCGACTGTTTGTTTGTACAGACACTTCTGAGAATAGGGAGTAGCTCAATAAACTGATATAGTGGTAGGCCAGAGTTCACTGAGATAAGTTTTTAAACTGCTGGTTATAGAAGTTAGACTCAATAGTAGGTAACGGGGTAACGCTGCCAGCCTTTTGGGCACTTTACCTGCGATTGGTGATCTGAACTCTGTCTTCTATCTTTAGTTTAGTAGGTAATAAAGATAAAGATAGAAAACAGAGTTCTTTTAATTTAGTATAAGTTATGTAGGTAGTTAAAAAGTGTTACTACTTACCTATTTACTAAAAAAGTGTCCAAAACAAATGATAACGATCTCCTGTCTCTGTCTGTGGTCTCCGTAACCGGCGGGAACAGCCTGTTTTAGGCTTTTTAGTTGAAAATGAACTGCCAAAACAAATTGACAGTAACATTAAGCAGGAAATCATACCCGGACGATAAATTTGCAGATATATTTGTTTTAAACGCACCATTTAATGTTATGAACTCCGTTTTCTTGCATTACGGCGCTTGTATTTATCGCGTTTACCACTGCACCCATTTTGCGCCAAAATATTACAACCATCCATAAAAGAAAGCTTCCTAAAATACACCTAACAACTAAGAAAATAAGACTTAATGTATGAACCCTTACCATGTCCAAAAGCAGTACGAAAATATACCTTATTTTTAAATTTATAAGGTTGCGTTCAGGTGAGTTGTTATTCTCAAGTGCACTAAAAAGCTGGCAGTAGAATCACAAGAAATCATAGCTAAGTTGGAATCCCCTTAGGTACCGCAGTGGTTACGTTTGGCACAAAAACAAATAGAGCAAAATACATGAATAACTTACCTAAGACTTGTGATAATCCTTAATTACATGTTCATAAAATAATGCATCTTTGTATAAACAAAAAAAATGGTAAGTACAACTTGTGTTTTTTGTCACAATAAAAAAACTTAGGCCTTTACATCTTTATTGTATTACATATACTTATACTTACCTACCTTTATTTTATTTATTATATTAATTTATATTATTAAATGTATTTATTTATTTTATTTATTTTATTTAAGGTTTATGCAAGTTTATTTTATCATACTTTTGTATTTTTATTTAAGTAGTTTATTATTTACTTACTATATGTTATTATTGTTAGTTGTTAATCTTGTTATGTACCTACTTATTAGTATTGTTTTTTTATTATTTCCGTATGTTTTTTTGCACCCGAACCCGACCAATCTTCATTATTTAAGACTCCTCTCCATCCAAAGGTTGCCTGGAAGAGATCGCTTCTTAGCGATAAGGCAGCCCATTGTACATTGTTTCTTAGTTTTATTATTGGTTGTATTTTGTAGTTTTAAGGTGTGCAATAAAGTATTTTCATTCATTCATTCATTCATTCTTTACTAGACGATTTATAGTGCCAGGGGGCAATTTTTGCCTACACTTACACGGGACACTGTAGTGCCTGGGACATTGTTTGAGATGTAGTAGGTTTGCCCAGCACCTACACCATCCATCTTCGGCCATATCCACAGGAAAGACAATGGTCAATAAGTGTGGGGCTGACTAAGCCGGGGGTTTCCTCACGATGTTTTCCTTCACCGTTAAGAGCTCGTGTTAATGCGCATATACATTTTTCGAAACGAAAAATCCATTTATGCACGGCCAGGATTCGAAACAACGACGATCGAGAGTCGAGGCACTATACCCCTAGGCCAACACGGCTTCACAATTATCATGCCGGTAATTCTGGGATAAATACGCACACCTTGATTGAAGATTGAAGGGCCATCCAAACCCATTGTTCTCTGAAAAGAAAACTTTCATACATTAGTTCCCACATCCATGCATAAGTTGAGTTAGATTCAGTACGAGTATCTTCTGATAGTAAGATTGAAGTTATCAATCAGACGTAATAGGTTTTATTCATAGCATCTGTGGTAAAAGTTGAAATTCGGAGCACGTTGGTTCGCACTTTTCTGGATAGATACGTACGGCTCTCTCGGTACCCATAAAAACCTTGATTTATTTAAAATACTCGCATATTGCGTGCGATGAGTTTTCATGCCTACCGTTTCAGTAACATTTCAATAGAGGATTTCAATAGAATTCTGTCAATGGTTATGATACACATCGTTCGAAGTCACGGACGAAAGCTTGTTATCGGTAATTACGAGTAGTATACTAGTAAATCACGATTCGCATGTATTCTCAGTGGCCAAGTCGTGATTAAAACATCAATTTTAACATTAGGGTGCTGCCACATTATCACGTCTCTACCCCGTCGCATAGCATGACCGTAGCAACACCGTCCCGGCAAAAATGATATTCTTTGTATTGAAATGTACCGGACGCCCCACACCAGACCGTTCCCACACCGTCGCGTGTCCTGCCCTGCCATGGCCGTCTTGTCAATCTCCGGCCGCCATGATTATTTTGCTGACACGTAGGGTTGCAACACCTAATATTATATTTAATATAAGTCTAATATTATTTGAATCCTAAATAATATATTTTTGGGGAAAAAATATATTAGGCGAAGATCTTAGTGGCAACTTGGGCGATTTTATGTTGTTTGTTAGTAATGTGTTTCAAAAAATTTTCCGGGATAAAAAGTAGCCTATGTCCTATTTACGGTTATTTTCTATCTATATTTTAAATTTCAGCCAAATCGGTTCAAACACATCCAAACATCCATCTAACCACCCAAACATCAATCCATCCATCCAAACATTCAAACTATTAGTGTGATGTGATAGTGTGATGGCTTTGACCCTTTCTTCTGACTTACAAATTTTGCTCTTAGAGTTGCCGCAAAAAATAATACCCTAGCCTAGAGCTAAAATTAGCACATCGATGAGTGCAACTTCAAATATTTGTCTTAGCTTTGTTAGACTAAAGATAAATTTAGAATGCGTCCGGTCGCGGCGCTTATCGGCGCTGCTCGCTCCGAAACACGACAAAAATGCAGTTTTTTGGAGCTTTCTCATCCCTAATAACAACCAATCGAAAAAGTGAACGGAATTTATGTCATTAATTGAATGACCTATCCGATGGAGCAAACCAAAAACATAAATTACCTACACCAACTTCAAAAGCAAATGAAGATTTATCTTATTTTTAGTGATTTTCGTTGATTTATTATGAAGTAAATATGATGTTAAATAAAAATTAAAACTAAAATTAAACGGTATATTACAAGATAAAATGTTAGAGATGCATGTTGGCTTTTCAGTTACTTTCCACTTTATTTATCGAGGGTTTATACAGGGAAATACAGTGTTTGGCTCAGGGAACGCCCTTAAAGCAGACTCAACAAAACCATGGTAAGCTGTCATATTAATTATGTGAATGTAAACTTAAACTTGTAGGGGTAGTCAGACAGAAGCAAGGAAACTTTTATTTTTCAATCACATTTTTTATTAAGTAAAATCTACTATTTATTTGTAAGTTCCTACAAACTCCTTTATTCGAAAAAAAAGTGGCAACCCTACTGAGACGGTCGCATGCATGTCAGGTCGAGTTGACACTCGACTGACGTCCGCTGACAAATAACAATTTTAAAAATATAGGCTGAGTTCACATTGCATCTCTAAAATTGAAAATTGACAACCTTGTACGAGTTGATGTACGAGTAGAAAAATTTAAATTCCATATACAGGGTGGAAAAAATGAATGGGCCCCGGAGGGAAACTACTTTAAATCCTTAAGATACAATATTTTACTTAAAGGAAACATTCCTTTATTTTTAAAAAGAAACGAGTAGAAAAGAGTGTTGTCGAGACGTATTTAAAAATAAGTTTTTGAGAATAAAAAAGTTATTGTATTGTTCAGTTATTCAGTTATTTATTTACTACAGATTTAAATTATCATTGCAGATAAACATCCAATGCGATAATTTAGATAGGTACTTTTGGAAATTAACATCTACTATGAATACTTACATTGTACGGTCCGCACACCCTGGATAAAGGATAGTTCATAGTCTAATATCAGTAAAACTCTGAGATAAATTTTAACTGATATATTGTAAGAAAACTTATGATATTGATGACTTATGTTATGATACTTATACAAAATACTTAAAAAATACAGACGGACGGGCATAACGAAACTATTAGGGTTTCTTGTCAGGACAACGGAACCCTAAAAAGTAGTATTAGTTGATGAACTGAAATATTTTGTTTTTGAGTTTCCCAACTCGTTCTATCTAGTACATTTTTTTTTAGTATGTAAGAGACGGAGTGCAGACACGCCTTTATATTTTAATCCCCGCCCATCTGTCAATACACATATTAGTAGCGTAGCCAGGTCAGCCCCTAGGGGCCGCTTTTCGGCCGTTGAAAGGCTTAGGCGGCCTTTCGATGGGAGCGGCTCCTAAACGGCCTATATGCACCTAGTTACCTTTTCCTATTTTTATTAGGTAGGTACTTACCTAATCATAATTCAAAAAAACAAATTCGGATTGTAAGTACAGGTAAGTACATAGATAATGAGATACTGCGTTTAAAAAACCGGTCAAGTGCGAGTCGAACTCGTACGCCGAGGGTTCCGTACCTAGGCATGGTGCCAATTACCTAAGCTAGTCCGCTTAATTGTATGAGCGCCCATACAACTCGGAGGACAATTTTAATTGGCGTCAACTATGTATGGGAACACCCTTTAATTTTCAACTTTTTTAACTTTTTGGAATTTTTCCTTTATTTGTGCTATAAGACCTTGCTTTTTGCCAAATTTCGTTACTCTAGGTCAACGGGAACTACCATTTAAGTTTTCGACCCAAAACCTCTAGGGTACTTCCGGTTGACCTAGAATTGTCAATTTTGGTTACAAGCAAGGTCTTCCAGCACAAGTAAAGGAAAAATTCCGAAAAATAAAAAAAGTTGATAATTAAGGTAAGTTTTGGTACTCACAAATTTTCACGAAAACCTAAATTTGCCTATATCTTTTTATAGTGTTGACTCAGGACCTTGATTTTTATAGTCACAATACGGACTATAAACCTTAGTATTTGGTATAAATTTCAACTTGCTAGCTCTACCCGTTCCTGAGATAATCGATGGTGACACACGGACAGACAGACGGACAGACAGACAGACGGACAAGAAAGTGATCTTATAAGGGTTCCTTTTTTTACCTTTTAAGGTACGGAACCCTAAAAAAATATAAAAAATTAAAAAATATTAATAAAAGGTAAAAAAAAAATTATGTCCACCCGTGCGAAGCCGGGACGGGCCGCTAGTACCTAATATTTTTCCCTACGAAAATCACCCCAAAGGATTTGTCCACCAATAATTCTTCCTTGACCCGATAAATACCTACCCCAAATTTGAATTGGAAAACCCCCCCATCTAGCATAACTTAATGCGTTCCGCACGTTATGTGACATTATCAAACGTCAAAATCCCATCGGGTACAATACTGCCCTCTCGAAATCAAAATGTAGTAACAGCAAAAACACGATTTCGAGAAAAATGATGAAGCTACAATCAATAAAAATATTCAGAAGAGGTTACATATTAATAAAACCTTGAATGTGGAGTGAAAGTACACATAATCTATAGGTACCAACCAATAATAAAGCGTAAAAGTTTGTTTGTTAATTTGTTTGAACATTGAACACGCTAATCTCAGGAGCTACCAGTCGGATTTGAAAATTTATTCCTGCATTTGATAGCTAAACTCTGTGAAGAAGGATATATGCTACTTTTTATCATCATCATCATCATGATCACCATATACCATCACTATGGGGGCAACGCTACGATGGCACTGCTAGTAAACTATATTTCTTAACGTTTTTACTTTATTTTTTCTTCAAAACATAACAGTTATAGCCATTTTGTAGTACTACCTAGTAGAGTGATATATCCCCTATTATTGCAATTAGTTTTCTTGTGAAATCCGTTCAAAACCCATTATTATTAACGCAGTAAATTTTCTTACTACTGCGTTTTCGATCATTTTTTCTGTCATTTTACTAACTAAAATGTGGTATTATTGTAAGAATACTACAGTTTAAATGTGAAATAATTAATAATTAATAATTTAACAGTAATTTAACGCACTCTGCTGTGCGACCAGATGGAATAGCGGTTGCAACACCCGGTTGAAATGCTCCTGCGTGTGTCCGGGTTCGGCTTCAAATCCTATAACGACTATGGATTTTTTTAATCAATTTATTTTTTTATTTTTTATTTCACAACGAACTATATGAAATATGTATTTTAGTGTGGTTTAGCTTGTAAACGCTCTATATTTACAAAAAAATTGAGTGATAAGTTTTAAAATGGGCTTTCAGAATAATTGTGTATTTAGCATAAAACCAACAAAATGTCTATTACTGTGGTATAGGCTCGGGTGGGCAGATTACGCTTCGCAAAACGGTTATGCGACGGTCCTAGTATGATACGGTCTTAGTGTGTAAGGTGCTATTTTCGCGACGGGCTCGGTTATGGCTCGGCCCGCTTATGATATGACGCAATGTGTCAACAGCCTAACCTGTAAAGGAATAGTTTGTAAGAAATTAAGTTCTTTATTGAACTGATTAGTATTACTTATATACATTTTTACCTTACATTTTTTGGAATTGAAAATTGTCTTAGCGACAAAGTAAATTCTCAAAGCAACCCCCATTTTTGCTTCCCAGGTATATTTGCACCATTTCTGTGATGAATTTCATATTACAACTATTATAGTTATGTGACAATATTCAATTCCAAAAAATGTAAGGTAAAAATGTATATAATACTAGCAACCCGCCCCAGCTTCGCCAGCTTTTTATTAGATAAAACCTTCCGTGAAAATTATCTAACTGATGGTGAAAAAACCCATAGAATTTAAAACTCCCGCGCTCGGATCTCCCACTTCCGAATAGTCGTAACTCAGTTTTAGATTGACGCCAAACTTTGAAATTGAATCTTGCCGTTTCGGGAACTGCCGAGTTTTTGCATCGACAGCTGAAGTGCTTAGTTAGCTGAATCCAGCCATTGAGTACCCTTAGCACTAATACAGACCACAAAATCAATCGGATATGCTTACCCCAATTTATAAGGCTTGAGATAATATTTTTATACCTGACCACAGCTTTGGATGGGTTTTATATATTTGTTTAGCTTTTTCGAAATATTGGGAAACTCAATCCAATGGTACAGTACGGCCAACGGATCTCGGCGTGCGTGAAGTTAGCCGTTTCGATGCGCAGTGCAACTTTTTCATACAAAATTTTCTACTGCGCAGCGCAGAGCCTGACTTCACGTACGCCGAGATCCGGCGGCCCAACTGTAAATATCCCGTTTATAGTGTTTATAATGTTTACAACCATGATAGTTTCAGAAGCTTTATCAAATGTTATCCTTGTACAGCCATATACTCTATATCGCCATGTATTCGTAATGAAATAAATTGCAAATAAATGATTTTTACCCGATAATTTTTGACCGTTCACTGGTGGATAAAATAAACCAAAACTGAAGACAATAGGCCTGTTTCATAATTTTGAAAAATGGTACTACAATGTTCAGAAGTTGCTTCTGATTGCTAAAAATAATATATTTCACAATAACTAATGAGATTTACAGAAAAATAAAACTTTTAAGTTTAATATTTAAAATTCACGCCAAAACGCTTCAATATGTCATGGCGTCTCCTGTGACGTCATCACTGTCACAGCCTTATGGAACCAATACGTACAAAGTGATGTTGGTGAACAATTTTCTAAATAAATTCATTTTAATTGTGAATTCCAAAGGATATAAGTGGTGTGTAGTGCCTAAGTGCGACAATAATTCGAAATAGACACCTGAAAAGTTGTATAAAAACGTTTCACGGAACAAAACTATCTGTAAAAAGTGGTTTAGGTACTCTTGCACGGCGGATCTAAAACAAAGAAATATATTATGTAGGTGCTTAGTAAGCCTGCTAAAGGAACAAAGTTATTAACATTATATTTTTTAACAACAAACAACAAATTTAGTTTCCAATATAGCTTATTTTCGAGATTAATACCTAAATAGAAGGTATGTATGAAAAAATCTTTATTGTGCTTTTAAATTGATTTTATGGAAAAAACTTTTCTTATTATCTATTATAATATGTCTATTTACGCGGAAGCCTTCACATTTCTGAATTCTGCCGAACAAAAATCATTGTTTGTTCTCAGAAACTCTCCCAACATTAGAACATCCACTATAGGCAAATTAGACGAATTTGCCGTGGTAAATCCTGGTTCCACTATTCTATTATCTTTTGAGAAAACGACGGACGATAAAATAGATATACCTAAATTAAGCACTAAGAACAAATTAAAACCAAAAAACGACTACCTACCAAAACTTGAAGAGTTATGCGATTTGTATGAATGAAGTTTGTTCTGTTCACTGACAGTAACACTCGTGACGTAATTCGCTCTGATTGGTGTTTCATCTATCATGGCGGATAGCCGTATTTTATGGTTTTATTTTATCAAAAATAAAATTAATCTCACTATAATTTCAATAATAAATATGTTTTACGGAATCTGTGAATCTTAGTTCATTAGATTAATGCATTAATTTAGTGATTACGCACTACAGGAAACACGCCTATTGAGTGGTGATGCTCGTAATATACTACGTTCTTTATACTATTGTTGCTGGTATTTTTTATCTGGTATAAATTACGTTCTAAAACTATTTTACTAACTACTTTTTTTCAGAAAACAACCAAAAGAATGAAGCTAAGAAAATGTTAGGTACAGGTAAACTAAAACAATGTTACGAAGATGAACGTCAATCTGACATTTTTTTTTTGAAGATCAACTGTCTTCTGTCTCACTTTTTCTATGGAGATTTTTTTAACCCTTCTCACTTTTCCGTACGATTTTTCAAACATTTTCTAAATACAAACTTTGTCCTCTTTGTGAAACTGGTGCTCAAAAGAGAGGTTTAGGAAATCGATATTTTTGATAAATTGGAATGAGTTCTGCAAAACATTGAGTGAATATTTTGATTAAATGTGGACGCCATTTATGCCTTTGTGTGATCCATCTGATTTCCCTGGATATTTTCCTTCGTCGTTTGATGACCTGTGCCTTTTTAATTATTGGTTTTTTGATTATTTGTTCTGTACCATCGTTTCAGGCGCTCATTTTTGGAGAAGGGAACAAATCATTGGCTTAGAGCTTATTATAGTAAAAGAAGTCCTCTGGTATACAGTAGACAGACATGCTCAATGATCTACTCTTCTGAAAGTTCCAAGTGGTTTTTAGAGGTTAGTGTAAAATTCGACTCGTTACCTCGTAATAAATTGCTTCACCAATTAATGCGTTTATTTTCACAAAAATCCATTCGTGCATGAATGAATTTTTTGTGTGTAGAGATTTGAACTTTTCGATCGGCTGTCAAGAGCACTCGTAAAGCCACTACTAGAACATCATCATCATGGCGGCCTTGTAGTAATTCAATCTTGGATGTAGGCCTCTGCCCTTTTCTTCCGCTCTCGACGATCTTGTGCCCAACTCATCCAGTCTCCGCCTCCGTGTCGTCGGATGTCGTCTATCCAGCGCTGTGGTGGTCTGCCGTGCCCTCTTGTATCCGCCCTGGGTCTCCATTCAAGGACTCGTCTTGTCCAGCGACTTTCGTCCATTCTCGCACTGTGCCCTATGACTACTTTTTATTTGCGATGACGGCCATGACATCTTTAACTTTGATCTTGTTTCTGATCCAGTCTCTACGTTTCCGGTCTCGCAGGGAGATCCCGAGCATTGCTCTCTCCATACCTCTCTGCGCAACACGGAACTTTTCGGTGGATTTTTGTGTTAGAGTCATGGTTTCCGTACCGCTCTATTTAATACTATGGTTCAATCAATATTTTACGCCAAACCTAGTCTATATAATTCCGAAACCGATGATTTAATCTGATTACCTAAACCTTTAAAGCTAACAAATAATGCATACGTCTATAATGCCTCACTTGCTTTAGGCCTGACTTCCACGCAAGTTGTAGACGTTTCTCTACGGACGTAAATTAAGCTGATCAGAAAATTCAATTCATCATCATAATTTTCCGACCCTGATCATTTTTCATTTCCACCATAAGTGAGACGTGACATAACATTTTTTTTCTGTAAGAAAATAATAAAAGTTTGGTCAAATTGGAATTATAAGTAAATAAAAATTATAATTCCAATCCCTTCAGCTGCCATTCCATCCATATGCCAAAGGAAACTCGAATATGCGACTGCCAAGCAATCTATATACCTAATTGCATGCATGATAGAATATCTTTAAAAAGAAGTACTCAATACATCGGATTCTATCTGGAAATTGTTCTTTGGCATGTCTTACGTAGGTTATACTCCACCATTTCTTATATTATCTGTAATTTTTGACTCTGTGGCAGATTTCGGTTAAAACTAATCACGCTACTTCACACATTACGTATTTAAAGGCATAAAATGTACTTCAAAAGTTCAAATCAATAGTACCTATTATTTTATATTTGAAATTAGATCTGATCGTCAGATTTGAACACCGTTTTATGAAAATCAGACCGTAATCAGGGCAAATCTTTAATGTGTGGTTACGCAATCAAATATTAACTTACATAGGTTAGCGTTAAGTTGCTTACATAACAGTTATTTGCGATAACTTAGCTATGCGTAAAGCAATCGTAAGTCAAGTTCCGTGTTAAGAAAATTAATTAATTAATCAACGCAAGTCAATTATAGAAACCTGATATTACGAAAGTGAACATAAGGACGACTCAAAATAGCTAATCAGTTACTTGTGGTGCAACTCACCCTTAGTCAGAATAAAATCTAGATTTAGAACAGCTGTCGGTTATAGCTGGTTCGTTGACTCAACTCAAATGAGTCGTTTTGGCGCAAATGAGTCGTTTTGTACAAATGATATATTCAGCTTAATGTTATCCACAAAAATATATTCTGGCGAAAGTCAGAGTGAAATGGTAAATGAAAATGAGACGTTTCGAATGTTAAATTATATTTTCTTTTTATATTCGCAAAGAAGATGGTGTGTTGTTTTGTTAGAAAGTATAATTTTAATAACATAAGTACCTCTAATTTTAACCTACAATTAATTTGTTTTATGATTAAATAATACAGCACAGTTCATTACTTGACAAAGGAAAATGAACTTTAAATTAAGGTTTGTAGGTGATACATTTTATTACCTGTAAGTGCGGTTTTGCCAAAAAGACACCGAGTTTCAAAAATCACTGATCAAGGTGTAACTTATAGGCAGCACAATGAAAGGATCTTTAATTATAATAAAACTCTAAAGAAGAAGAATAAGAAGTGAATACGGGTCTAAGAACGCCCAAGGGCTCATAAATCTCAGAAAATAAAATCACTTTACAATGTTTTATAGAATCTCCAAGAAAAACTAATAAAAACAATGATCTCAATACAAAGAGCGTCAAACTTACATTTTCTTTCCACAAAGCTTAATTCAATGGAAAAACTCACAAACATCTTTGCCATTCGAAAATCATCCCTCTCGCCTATGAGTATAAGGACCCGCTAAACTTGATGAACCATGAACTCACTCCATACTCTCGCCAAGACCACTTTACAATTTATTTTTACTGTAATTGCCAAATTCTTATACATACAAAGTCAAAGGCAATAGGTAATAATCATCTTTATTATTTATTCATAAGCTAATGTTTTTAATTTTATCTCTTGTCAACTTTAGACCTCATCAATTTCTTTAATAATTTCAATGAGGTCCCAAAGATTATTTTAGAAAGTTTAGAATGCCAAAAGAAATACAATCCTTTCTCTATGATCTTCTTTTCAAACCGGTCATCCAGTTTATGTCATTCATGTACAATGTAAAATACGTATTAGGTATTTTGACTTTTAAAGTGGATATTACTCTATCCAATTTTTTGAAAATCTAATTAGGAAATCGGAAGATGTAATCGAAGTTAGAACAGTTAGATTCCGATTTAGTGAGATTGGAAGGTCCCGACCGCACTATGCTAGTTCATTGCTCTGTCTCGCTCTTTGGCCTAAGAATTGCGTATTGTGCATCCTATTTTGTACAATGCCAATTTATTAAAGTTAGCAACAGTTAGCACTGAAAAAAATAGGCCAAAGAGCGAGATAGAGCGATTTAGAATTCAATTTAGTCTAGTGTGATCACTAGCTTCCGACTTCCTAGTTAGATTTCCTAAAAATGTAATAGTGTAATAAGCACTTAACAGTCACAGGGATGGGGCGGAACTGTCTCTATACTAGCTCATGTCTAGCGACTTTTTTGTCGCGGCGAGAATGTGGAGCGGGTTTAATGAGAGAGTGTCATTCGTTCGACCCTCGTCACAATGACGGTCACACGTCAGATTTTGATAATTCATCATTTACCATCAATGCATGGTGATGGAAGATTTTTTCGCTATAACCTTAGCACGAGTTAAGATACGACAATTTTGTAACTTTGCTAAAAAGATATTCCAATTTCAATTTGATTTTCATTGTGTTTGAAAAATTTCAAAAGATGTCAGTGTACAACGGGTTGAGCGCCAATGCACGATACCATATTATTTCAAATACCTACTACTATTAGTATAAAAATCTACTATTAGTATAAAATATTATAAATTTTAATCTGACGAAAGATTCTAGATTCATTGTAGATAAATATCCGGCGACAAATTTTTTTTTTGTCATTCAACTGCTAAGTCAACTGCGATCGAATTTTGTTCTGCAGTTCGATTCAGACTTTCAAAAATACATCCGAAAATGATTTTCTTCGGAAAGTTGAAGTGTTTTTTCAGCGAAGAAACATCGCTCTATTCTGTAAAGGTCGGAATAGCACCAGGGCGTCGATTCCGGTACCGAACTTTTTATCAACCTCAACCAAAACCTCAACTAAAGCGACTGTTTCCATGACTACTAATAACAAACGACTCAGTTATGGTGAGGTTTTGAACTTTGGCAGTACAAATTTTTGAAAAGCTATTCTACTATTTCACCAAATGGCTGACATTTAAGAGTTCGAACCAAAACCAAAGCGGTTGTCATTTAATAGAATACAGGCCCAGCTGTTCTTAAATTTGACTTTTTTGCTACAAAAAACTTCTGCTAAAGCCACCGATGTCATGATAATAGTTTACGAAGAAAATGCGTAGGAATTCGTTTACACAGACTTGTCGTATCTTGACGAAAGATTGATTGAGTGAAACCTCATTCCATTGTCAACCAACAGACAGGCAATCCGAAAAAATATTATTATTCAGAAAATTTCTTCTTTTGTGATAATTTCTCAATCAGTAAGTATTCAATTTCTATATAACTTTGGGTATCTTCGTAAAGAGGTGCGATAGACATACCTACTTTTTCAGATCTTTAGGCATTTTTAGATCCTTTGAAGATGTCTAAGGGGGTAGTTAGAGGTACCTATGCTCAAAAACATTTGGTACGTTCCCACATTTTGCAGAAGTTAGTTTTGCAGGTTGCAAGCCCATCGACACTATTAGAAAGCTAAATTATCCCACGATGTTTTCCTTCACCGTTTAGAGCTAGTGTTAAGCGCATATAAATTTTTCATCTATCCATTTCTAATCCATTGGTGCACGACGCGGCCGGGTTCGAACACCGGCCTTCGGATTGAAAGTCGAGGCACTAACCCACTAGACCAGCCCCCCAATTCTTCTAGATGACAACGGCAATCGTTCCGCTGCGTTTTGGTTCGATCTCATAAATATCAGCCATTTGGTGAATAGTAGAATAGCTTTTCAAAAATTTGTTCTGCAAAAGTCCAAACCTTAGCTAAAACCTCACCACAACTAAGTCGTTTGTCATTAGTAGAATAGGAAACAGTCGAAAATCTAAGGTTTAGTTGAGGTTTTGCTTGAGGTTGATAAAAAGTTCGGTACCTACTAGAATTGACACCCAGAACTGCTCTACTCTATACATCTCTATGGGTATCTTCGATGTTGGAATAATTTCAGAAAGAATTCGATGTTGCGAGAGGATCAGCGGGCTTAAAAGGTCGCTATAGAAGAATCACAATATGAATTTGAACTATAAGCCGGCTCTTTTCAATGACTGAGAGTGAACAAGCAATTCGTTCAAAAATAAAAAAAACCCGGCTGAACTGAAAAGTTGGAAACAGCATTATCTTATCAATCACAAAATTAAATTACAATTTTATTACTATGTAGGTAGGTATCTAGGGTTCGTTTCGTGCGCTTTTTCCTTAACTTTGTTGTCACAGTTGACACACAGATGGCTCTATATGAAAATTAAATGCGCGCGATATTTCTTAAATATGAGATATCTCCTAAATGGCTGAACCAATTTCGATGCAGTTTGTTCTAAACGTTATCTGTGACTAAATAGAAAGTTTTAGTATGCGTTTTGTTTAGCAACAACATTTAGGGCGAAAAATAGATTTTCAAAAATTTTGGAAGTCGATTTAGTCTTCTAAGATGTCATGTTAGATTTTTCAAAAAAATATATTTGATATCAGTCCACCAACTTCTTGATTTTGAAATGGATTTTGATATGATGGCGTGATTTTTATTTTCTAAATTCACACATTGTTGCATTTTCTAGCCGCACTATTTGATTTATCGAAATAAAAAGTATCTTAGAGCACAATCGAAATAGAGACGATTCTAACGATACCTCATTCATTAAAATCCATCCAGCCGTTTAGGAGAAGCGTGGTAATAAAGAATATTACTTACATACCACCCACATACCTACATAGAAACGCGCGATCTTCATAACCCTGTGACTTGACAGTCAGCCGGGTAAAAAAGACGGCATACAGTTCAGTTCCTATCGTGATTTTGCTATAGCGACCTTTTTAAGCCCGCGGAACAGTTGTTTATTTTTTAATTTCTCCAAATTCGCATTTTCGCAGAAATAACTGGTGGATATAAAAAGTTGATCCTATTGATACTGCGTGTCGGAAATTTAAATTTCCCATCGACAAATACAAGCTTAAACTTGTAAATTTTAATTAATATTAGTTCAACTGTCCTTTGAACTTTAAACCGAGGATAGCTTTAGTTTTAAAACTAATATCAATTACTAAGTCACAGAGACTAGAATTAGAATATGTGGTACACTGCAAGCTATACTAATAATATACTTAGCTAAAAATTTTAGTACCTAAGTAAGTAGGTAATAATTATTACGTAGGTACTAAAATTTTGGATGCATTGTTTTTCTTTTTATTTGGTTACGGAGAATTTGTATTTATTGAAATTAATGAAACCAAACAAAATTAATGTCAATTATTTTTTTTTATTATAAACCTGTCTGCTGTTCCACTGCTGGGCAAAGGCCTCCCTTCCCTTCTTCCACTCGGTTCGATCGTGAGCAATCGTCCGCCAATTCTCCAGATGAGAGTCGAGCTCGTCCGGCCACCTTCTCTTCGGTCTGCCGCGTTGCCGTTTAACGGTCGGGGCCCAGTCTGTAGTAGCACGGGCCACATCTCGTCCTGCATACGGCAGATATGGCCTGCCCTATCCTACTTTGATTGAATTGAATGAATTGACGAATTGAATGAAGAACTAATTTCAAATGTCTTGAAAAATAACGTAGCAAAGGTTTTTCAAAGAGTTACCTCTCAGCTAAGTTAGTAGCTCTGCCTTCTGCGCTGTAGATCGTGGGTTCGATACCCGTCCAGGACAAACATTTGTGTGATGGACATGGATGTTTGTTTTGGGTCTGTATGTAAAAATTTAAAAGTTTACAACAATTTAAGTATTAAAAACAATTAATTAATTAAAAAATTATTAAAAAATTAATTCACCGTCATATAGCTTTCCACATCATTCGGTTTTGTCTTTTTGTACCTCAACTCACTTATGTTCTGAGATGCAGCCCTATTTGGATCTTTAATGACCTTCTATCGAATTTGGACGACGCTTTAAAAATTGTTCTAGTTAAAATTCTAAATTGTCCCCTGTCAGACGTTTCTTGGTGCCAGGCCACACTTCCTATACGGTTTGGTGGACTAGGCATTCGCAAAATTTCTAGTGTATCTCTTCCGGCGTTCTTATCCTCAGTACATACTCGTAGCACATCGGCCCTTTTTTCTAAAATCATATATGCTTCTTTAGGAAATATAAAAATTAGTGCTATGGACGAGGCTAAAAACGCGTGGACGTTGGTCTGTCCAGCCGAATCCATTCCCGAAAAACTTCACCTACAGAGACAATGGGACGAGCCTGTTTGTAGGAGGACGCAGCAGGGTCTTATAGATTCTGCTGCGACTCTAGCAGACAGGGCCCGTCTTATTGCCTCTGGCACTCGGGAATCTGGATTCTGGCTTCATGCCTTGCCCTCGGCAAACCTAGGCACCCTCTTGGATAACACCATTTTTTCTCTAGCCGTTAGTCTGCGTATTGGAGCCACTACCAATGAGCCCCATCAGTGCCACTGCGGTAGCGTCGTCGACCGCTTAGGCCATCACGGCCTCTCCTGTCGACGCTGTGCAGGCCGCCATTCCCGCCATGCCAGCCTCAACGACATCATTCGTCGGGCCCTCGCCACCGTCAACGTGCCGGTAATTTTAGAGCCGAACGGTATCGCACGTGACGACGGTAAGAGGCCTGACGGTATGTCTTTGATTCCTTGGAGTCGGGGAAGGCCGCTGGTGTGGGACGCTACTTGTGTGGACAAGCTGGCGCCTTCTCACATATCAGCAACCTCCAGGACGGCAGGAGCGGCAGCGACAGCAGCAGAAAACTCCAAAAGGCGGAAATATACATCTATTGGAGATGGGTATATATTTCTGCCTTTTGGAGTAGAGACCTTAGGACCATGGGGCTCAGAAGCGTGGCTCCTTTACAGAGAAATATCCAAGAGGTTGGTGGATGAGACCAATGACCAAAGGGCTGGTGCTTACCTCGGACAGAGGATAAGTCTAGCAATCCAACGGGGTAACGCTGCCAGCCTTTTGGGCACTTTACCTGCGGTCGGTGATCTGAACTCTGTCTTCTATCTTTAGTCATTTAAAGATAGAAAACAGAGTTCCTTTTAATTTAGTTGTAAGTTAGTTAAGGAGTGAATTTTTATGTTAATGAGTGTGTTTGTTGTTTCTTTGTTTTAATAAAAATTAAAAACAATATAAGTGCGTTAGATTTTGAATGTGATACTTGAATAGGATTTTTTTATTAGTTTCCCGCTTTCGCTCTCACTATACACAAGCCTAAAACCGCCTGATTACCCAGAATCGCAACAGAGCTAAGTGAATAATGTAGGGCCCTAATAAATGAGCCCAGAACAAGAGGCTGTTCTACAAATGAGCAGAGAGTTCGGAGGTCTCAGTGAGTGAATTAATCTGTTATAGAGCGCGGAGCGGGTGTGTTGACAGTCGGCCCTGGGAGAAAATAAATCCAACCATGGGTTAGATTAGGGTGCTTAGGGAAAATTTCCGAATCTTTCTATTAGTCTTACTTACATAATACCTATTGGGTTCAGTTGGGTTCAGACGCTCGCGTGCAAACAGACATTCAAGTAGACCATTGTCTTCTGTCGCGTTCGGTCTCTTTGAGATGAGAGTGACAGAGCCACTTCGTGCTCACTTTTTTAGGGTTCCGTAGTCCTGACAAGGAACCCTTATAGTTTCGTTACGTCCAATCTGTCCGTCCGTCCATCTGTCCGAGGTTTTTCTAATAGACCGTTGGTACTAGAAAGCTGTAATTTTGTAGGGGTGTTTATATGAACTAGGTCGACAAAGTGGTAGAATAAAATTTTGGATATTATTTTTTTTAGGGTAGCTCCCCTACATGTGAAGTGGGGATAATTTTTTTTTCGTCGCCTACCCCATTGTGTGGGGTATTGTTGAAAAGGTCTTTTAAAATGACTTTGGAGTTGGTAACACAATTTTTCGATTTGATGCTCCATTTACGATATAATAAACTTTAAAGTGAAAATTTTTGTTCCAGTAGGGCGTCGTGAAAAAACAAAGGCTTCTGTAAAAGAAAATAAATACTATTCTTATGATTTCGTAGTTGATTTATATATTTTTGGGATTTGTAACCTTTATTAACTGATCGATGTGACTTGCACTCACAACTCACAACCATTTTAAGCGCGAAAGCGTAACTTGTATTGAAGGTCCTCCCTGCCTATTAATTTTACAAAAGATCTGTCCTATAAATTCTGTGAGGATAATGAAACAAAAATGAATGGAAATATTTATCTTTCAATCAAAATGAACCAACATCAGAACTACTAGATAATAAATATTCTTAAATAAAAAGAAGGATAGGTTTTATTCTGAATAAAATCTAAAGTATTTATATCGAAGAGAAAATGTAAATAAACACCTATCTGTGGTGAACCTTTATGTTTATTTCATTAATAATTATATTAATATTTAAATAGATAAAATGTTCACCTAATTATTTATTCATTATCAATATTAGAATAACAGTATTTACTTCTGTAAAGAACTAGTCTCACTTTATAGTAACTTAATTTCAAACTAGATGGCGCCACTAGAAAAGTTAGAACGCGCTATCGTTGTGTTTTGTTAATATTCTCACACCGACAGTAAAATTCTTGTTTGGTATTCAAAATTCCAATTCACATTCGATTCTAATCTATCGAATATTATAGATTGTAGCTCTCTAGCTCAGGCTCAGTCTACGTCGCAAGCGAGTAGCTTCCACCTCGTTGGGACTACTTGTTGAACACGTTAGACCTTTCTCTTAGCAGAACAAGCCTAGCTCTCGTACTCATTGTATTGTATTGCTCTTATCTCCTACACTCCTTCTGTACATTAAAATAGGTAGTAAGTAATTGCGAATGTACGTTATTGCGTGTTCCTGTGGATTTCATTCCGGAGACGGACTATCCAGATACTCCCAGTACATCACCTACATTACCACCACTACCTATAACTGGTGACCCCGACGAAGAACAGTTTGGAAGATGAGCAGTGACGACGTATGCAACACAGCGCAGTCGCATCATTCGGCAAGGGACAGAGCCCGAACGTCGAAGAAACAAGTGCGTTTTTCCACTGACCCTCCCGAATATCTGAACAAACTCACTGACTTGGCCGACCGCGTCCATGACATCACACCGGCGTCTCTTCAAGTGGCAGCGACGCCCACTTCCAGTGCGAATACGGCATTAGACATCATGGCCCAGCAGATCACGGAGCTGACCAAACATATCAGTACCCTCACCGCTAAAGTCCATGAAGTCCGTTCCCGCTCCCGCACCCAGAACAGACGACCATCACGAAGTCGTGGAAATGGAGGACGAAGCCGTACACCTGCGAGGAGGTCCATGTCCAACTACAGGAAATTCCCCAATTGTTGGTACCACTCCAGATATGGCAGCCAAGCTGACAAATGTATCCAGCCCTGCGACTTCAACTCGGGAAACGACAGGGGCAGTCAATAATGGCGGCTGAAGATTGCCCTTCTACAACTGGTCGCCTATTCGTCACAGATCGCAGATCGGCCGTCCAATTCTTGGTGGACACGGGTAGTGACTTATGCGTCGTACCACGATCTGCGTTCCGACAGCGTGTGAAATCGGACTATCAACTGTGTGCAGCGAACGGTTCCTCTATAGACACTTACGGTTGGGTTGAGATGAATCTCAACTTAGGTCTCCGTAGGGATTTTGTATGGCGTTTCATTGTAGCGGATGTAACGAAACCGATCATAGGTGTAGATTTTTTATCATTTTATAACCTGATTGTAGACATTCGTAACCAGCGCTTAATTGATGCCACTACTACTTTGTCAACCGTAGCTTCAATTGTTTATGTAAGCGATAGCATTATATCCAGTGTAAAGGTCGTGACTGGGGATTCAAAGTTTCATACATTACTTTCTGAGTTTCCAGACTTAACACGACCTGTAGGTTCTCATCGCACACCTAAACATAATACAGTTCACCATATTCGCACCACCCCAGGCCCTCCAGTATCTTGTACTCCTCGAAGATTGGCACCAGATAAATTGAAAATTGCCAAAGCTGAGTTCGAGGCAATGTTATCCAATGGGACCGCTCGTCCGTCGGAGAGCCCATGGTCATCCCCGCTGCACCTAGCTCCTAAAAAGGATAACGGTTGGCGGCCGTGCGGTGACTACCGTATGCTCAACGCTCGGACGATCCCAGATAAATACCCCATACGTCATATTCATGACTTCGCTCATAGTCTGTCTGGTTGTAAGATTTTCTCCACCATTGACCTGGTAAAGGCTTACAACCAAATACCTATTTTCGCAGACGACATTCCAAAATGCGCTATAACAACGCCTTTTGGACTCTATGAGTTCCCTTATATGACTTTTGGCTTGCGCAACGCTGGGCAGACGTTCCAGAGGTTCGTTGATGAGATGACCCGAGGCCTAGATTTTTGTTACCCATATCTCGATGACTTTTTGGTATTTAGCTGTAACGAGTCTGAGCATGAAGCCCACCTGCGTCAACTTTTTACCAGGATGAGGGACTATGGCATGCTCATAAATACCGCTAAATGTGTTTTCGGAAAGTCAGAGGTAACATTTCTAGGCTACCATATCTCTCAACACGGAACTAAGCCTCTGGAAAGTAAAGTTGCAGCAATCAAGGAATTCCCTGTCCCCAAGACAGCAAAGCAGCTTAGGAGGTTCTTGGGTATGGTAAACTTCTATAGAAGGTTTATTCCCCAAGCAGCCCAAGTTCAAGCTCCCTTGAATGCTTTACTGACCGGCTCCATCAAAGCATCGCAGCCTGTTGATATAAGTGGAGACTCATTAAAAGCATTCGAAGCTTGTAAGGATAGCCTCTGTAATGCAGCATTACTGGCCCATCCTGACTCGAATGCTAAGTTAGGTCTTGTAACCGATGCTTCAGATTTTGCCATGGGTGGAGTTTTAAATCAATTTAAAGATGGCGATTGGCAACCTCTAGCCTTTTTCTCACGCAAGTTGAGCCCTACGCAACAGAAATATTCACCGTACGATAGAGAGCTCCTTGCTATCTACGAGAGTGTGAAATATTTCCGTCACTGGCTAGAGGCTACAACTTTCACCATCTATACTGATCACAAGCCACTGTGTTTTGCATTCCATGAAAGGAAGGCACACTGCAGCCCGCGTCAGTATAGACATCTAGATTACATATCACAGTTCTCGACCGATATTCAACACATCGCTGGGAAAGACAACGTCGTTGCCGACACACTTTCCAGAGTCGAGGAACTGCAAAGTCCCGTAGATCTAGAGGTGATTGCCAAAGCCCAAAACTCCGACCCTGAACTTGCAAAATTTTTGAAGGAAGAAACCAGTTTGCAAATCCAAAGACTGAGCATACCTGGAAGTCTTACTAAACTGTACTGTGATGTCAGCACAAAGACTCCCAGGCCCTTAGTACCCAAGTCCTTGCGCAAACTTGTTTTTGATAGCTTACACTCGCTAAGCCATCCCGGCGCTAATGCCAGCGCCAAATTAGTAGCCGAACGCTTCGTCTGGCCACTGATGAGGAAAGACTGTCGCGAATGGTCTAGGGCGTGTTTAGCTTGCCAGCGCACAAAGGTAAATCGACACGTATCGTCGCCTTTAGGCACTCTCGATTTACCTAAAGCGCGTTTTAAGTACGTCCACCTAGACATAATCGGACCGTTACCTCCGTCTGGTGATTTTAGGTACTGTCTTACAGCGATTGATCGCTTCACGCGGTGGACTGAAGTTGTCCCCCTCACCAATATCACCGCGGAATCAGTGGCCAAAGCTTTTCTGTCGGGATGGATAGCCCGGTTCGGATGTCCAACTGACATCGTCACCGATCGTGGTCGGCAATTTGAATCGGCGTTATTCGAGCAACTGTCAAAATTTATCAGTTTCAAGCATCGAAAGACCACCAGCTACCATCCTCAATGCAATGGCCTAATTGAGCGATTTCATCGCCAATTAAAAGCAGCGATAATGTGCCACGCTGAAGACAGTAGCTGGATCGAAGCATTACCTCTTGTACTACTCGGCATAAGAAGCTCTTTCAAGGAAGATCTGCAATCTTCCTCAGCCGAACTAGTATACGGAGAACCATTGCGCCTTCCAGGCGAATTTTTTGGCGAAAAAGTTGACAAATGTACGACTGACATCACCGAGTTTTCCGCTCGTATCAGATCATTTGCCAACAACTTAAAGCCAGTCCCAACTTCGCACCACTCAAATAATAAAATCTTTATTTATGAAAATCTCTCGTCCTGCTCTCACGTTTTTCTTAGAGAGGACGCATTGAGAGGTGCATTGCAACCGGCTTACACAGGCCCGCATGAAGTAGTCGAAAGAAGTGCTAAAACTTTTAAAATAAAAGTCAAAGGCAAAGTAGTAACAGTATCGATAGACCGATTAAAGCCAGCCTATATACTGTCACAGTCACAGCCCAATGACTCTACTTCTGAGCCACCTTCTACCCTTAGTCCTACTCTTCCTACGAGAACAACTCGTTCTGGACGTCGAGTCCGCTTTCCGGATTATTATCGCCCGTTAGACTCGGTCTCTGGGGGGGAGTGATGTGGTGAACCTTTATGTTTATTTCATTAATAATTATATTAATATTTAAATAGATAAAATGTTCACCTAATTATTTATTCATTATCAATATTAGAATAACAGTATTTACTTCTGTAAAGAACTAGTCTCACTTTATAGTAACTTAATTTCAAACTAGATGGCGCCACTAGAAAAGTTAGAACGCGCTATCGTTGTGTTTTGTTAATATTCTCACACCGACAGTAAAATTCTTGTTTGGTATTCAAAATTCCAATTCACATTCGATTCTAATCTATCGAATATTATAGATTGTAGCTCTCTAGCTCAGGCTCAGTCTACGTCGCAAGCGAGTAGCTTCCACCTCGTTGGGACTACTTGTTGAACACGTTAGACCTTTCTCTTAGCAGAACAAGCCTAGCTCTCGTACTCATTGTATTGTATTGCTCTTATCTTCTACACTCCTTCTGTACATTAAAATAGGTAGTAAGTAATTGCGAATGTACGTTATTGCGTGTTCCTGTGGATTTCATTCCGGAGACGGACTATCCAGATACTCCCAGTACATCACCTACATTACCACCACTACCTATATATCCATCTTTTCCCTTAGAAACTTTAGAAAGCCACCCTTTAAAGGGTAAACCTCTAAACAGGTACTACATAGCAGGTAATAAAGACCAGGCAATAATGGCACTTGCTCCCTACTCCCTAGTCAACTGTTTGGAGTCAAACTTAGTTATAAACAGTGCCTCGAACTTTGCTCGCTTATCCGAGGATTTCTATGATATCGATGGTCGATGTATAACAGACGTAATGCTGATAGCTTGACGTACACTGAAATAGCATCTTAGGGCCTTACTTATGAAAGATGTTTAAAGTTGAACACTGGTTAAACAACGTCCTGTCTTTATTTGTGGATAGTGACAAACAGAGACAGGACGTTGTTTAACCAGTGTTCAACTTTAAACATCTTTCATACTCGTAAGTAAGGGGGTTAATTATCTTATTAAATTATTTTACACAAAGTTTGCCAGTTTAGGTTAGTGGCTCTGTGAGCTGTAAACCTCGCGAGTCTATCTTTGTACCTATAGCTTAAAACAGAATAAATATTCACAATTCTCTAGTTTTGTGATGAGAAGGTGGTCCCAGGTGCTTCATTAATCCCTACTAAGTAGTTAAAAATCCGATTCCACTGGTAGAAATCTAAAAGTGAGCAATTTACTGCAGTTTGAGGATCTATTCTGCTCATCACGCTGAATATCCTCATCAGATCTTCACCAAATTTTTATGAGACCTTCGCTCGCTTGGTCAATTAGGAAAGTGCTTAGACTTTTAATGCGAAAATCGTTGTTCAAATTCGGACTAGATATTTACAGCCAGTAACATCAGTGTTTTTATCATGAAATAAAAAAAAACAAATGAAATTAGATTTGAATCGATACTGAGATAGACCTAACTCTTAGATGAATTAAACATCTATTTTTACATTTATTTATTTTTATTTATTTAATTATACATTTATGAACTAACTATAGCATACTATAATAAACTCTTTTTAAATCAAGGCAACTCAATGAAATTGGCTTAATTTGAACGAACTAACGGGACTTTATCGCGTAATTACCTAATAATTTTAAACAAAGGGAAATAACAAAAAAGCTACTTACGCGATAAAGTCCCGTAAGTTCGTTTAAATTAAGTATGTCTACAGATCGTTTAAAATGTGAGAAAGGCCTAATACGGATAACGTAGTCTTCGAAAACCTACCTATAAAGCAATTTCAACGAGCTATTGTGCAACTTGATGGCTATAACACAATGCTTCTGACCGACGACAGTTCAAATTATGAGGATGGATTGTGACGGAACAAAATTAGACGGATCACGTGGATTGACGAAAATTCCTGACTAAATAATAGTAGATTTAAGTATAGATTTAAGTACTTACTTATAGATTTATATGAAAAACAACAGCTTATTATGTAGTAGTAGAATAAGTAGATCTTAAGTTGAAAGCAGAAAGCTAATTACAGGATTTCAACTACCTATAAGTACCTACTTAGTAACAGTTTATGAATATGAACAAAGTGTGAACAGATACTTACTAGATCAACAGCCATACAAAGATAAATTAAAACAGATAATAAATAAGTAAGTACAGTGAGAGGCAAAAACAAGACCCTTTGCGGATTATCGAGGCGTCCGGATTATAGTATGCAATCGCATTTGTTGCAAAAACCACGTAAACAAAGCATCTTACACGGGATTTTCCGATTTCTTCAGTGTTTTTCGTACACCGGGACCACGTTCTGTCTTCATGATTGTTGTTAGCGAGCGCGCTAAATTGATACTGAAGACGGAAGGCAATAAACAAAAAGTCTGAAGACGGGTTGGCTCATGGCATGGCAGCCCGTTGCCCGGCCGGATTACAGCGATCACCGAACAAGCGGGAGTCCGGATTAACGAGGCCCTACCTACTGTATTACAATTAATCAGCCAAATCATCCGTGGAAAAGGAAGCTCTGCTCAAACGCTGTCTGGCCTAGGTAGTGCTCGTACAGAATAAATCTAAGTCAATGCACCTACTTAACTTGTTGAAGCGGTCTCTAGCTCGCCACAAAAATGAATTTTGTCTGTAGTAATTTGTCCCTACAGTAGGAGTAAAAATTATTGGATTAATTCTTATAAGTACTTACTTACTACTAATGTTTTAAATGTTAAGTAGGTACTACCTGAGTGCTTATACCTAGTGTGTTAGTTCAAGCCAGTTTCGGTATCACTTCGTAAGTACAGACGAAAGTACAGTCAGCGTCAAATTATTAATGAGCGTCTAGAGTAGTCAAAAGTATCTGACATACTTACATGAAAACGTCAAATTACTTTCATACTTTCAGATACTTTTGACTACTCTAGACGCTCATATTAATTTGACGCTGACTGTACGTTTACAACGTCAGCAAGCGAATATTAGGGCTCAAGTAGGAACCAGCTTAAACAGCTGGACAGGAGGAAACCCGCTGCTTTAAGAACTCCACATATTTTGACAATGTCTTTCCTTCAGCAGATTTTAGGTTACTTCATCTTGACCAATGTCCCAGGACAGCAATCTAGGCAGCCAGCGCAGCGAGAATGAATCTCGCTATTTGTTTTGTGGTTCACGCCATCTAGTTATAAATGAGTGAACTTGTTTGACAGCAAGGGAATCTTTTCCACAGAAAAATTGCCTTACTTCTTCTACTAAAGCTTCTAGGATTAACCAACAGATGGCGTTAGACATACTTTCTTTTGTAGAACTCTGTGGTAGAGTTGTAGTGTAAATTAAATAGCTTTGTTTCTTCAACGGATAAATACTTAAGTACTTATACATAACAACATTATTTCGATAAAACTGCAACTCGGCTCACGAGTTCCCTGGTATGATAGACATTTTCATTATCTTCGCATATTTTAAAATGTAGGTAAGTGGGCAAAAACGCGAGAATCTGTACATTGGCATTTTCGAGGTGTCCCCAGGTAAAATTGACTGCTACGCAGCTCTTTATAAGTTTTACAGGAGTTGTAACCACATTATCTGATTCATGGTGAAATTGGCATGCCATATTTATTAAAATGTAACGCTTAAAACAACATTATAATATCGAAAATTAATTTTAAAAAATCGCAATTTTAGCCTGTAGTACTGTCCCCTAAACAAAATCCGACCTTTAGCAGCGTTTGGTTAAAAATAATTCCACTAGACTGGCAAACTTTTAGCGATATATTTGAAGTTTAGTGGGTTACCTAGGGTTCTAAATGTACAATTTGCTGCAAAAGCCAGAATTTCTACTAAATAAGTAATATTTAAGCCTGTCCCCGGGATTTGGGCCAACTGGACATGTCCGGATTCCGTTACCGCGTTTTCGAATGATTTTACAGTGTTTTTGTTCCGAGGGGTAGTTATTTTTTTACTTATACAACAACATTGCAACGAGACAGACGTAAAAGTAAAGGAGATGTCCATAGTTTTTAAGCCAAAATATTCAAAACAATTGTTTGATATTCGGCGTCAGTGAGAGGTTGTGTTTTTTCGGGCACTGTCCGGTGAGTATTCAATTTTTTTTTCATGTTTAAAACGTATTTCCAATGCATATTTTTATTTCAAAACTGAAATAAACTATCCAAGATTAACTTAGTGTGAAAAATCGTGTGATAAATATCAGCAATTTGAGATAATTCATATTTTTGTGAACAGGTACCCAAGTTCGTTATTTCCGATTCGATACCATAGAGCTGATAATCACGTTAAGCAAGGTTTACATAGCGTACACTTTATTTTATCTATTATTATTTACCCATTATTTTGGTAAACCTACGGCCACCATAGGTATCAAAATTATTCGTTTTGACCTATGTTCCGAAGAAAAAGTGGTTAAATATCAGTAGGTACCACTATTTGAAAATATTTTTTTTTGTGACGAAACAAATTATTATGCTTAGTTCCTTTACTTAGTTAAGACTAATTTTCACAAGTTCTAGTTTACTTCTAAAATCATTAATTTCAACGATTTTTTAGCTAGTAAATAAAAATTCAAAAAGATTTAGAATTAGGCGCTATGTAAACCTAACCTTAGATGTCTGTCCCCCAAATCCAAGTTACAAAATTGTTAAGTTTGTATTAAAAAGTTTAAAATAAGTGTAGATATTGTTTAGCAAAATGATGTGGTTTCTCAAAATACTCAATATTTAAATAGTTAATTAAGAAAATAGTCAATTTTGGGAATTTTATTAAAACTTTAAAGGCCATTTTAGAGCATAGGTAACGAACTGGAAAGGAAAAGTTGATAAAACTCGTGTATTTCTAAGATATCAAACTGATTTTATACATTTATTATTTAAAAACATGTTCTCTTTCTTTAATAAATAAATTAATAAAATAATTTTGAGTTTTACTATCTTAAAAAACCAAAAACCAGCGGTAACGAATTGGATTAAAATTTCTCCTTACAGTAATAAACTTGCTAATTTCTCCTAAAATATCAATTTTACGAGAAAACTTTTTCGTTTGTAGATAGAAGAATAATTATAGATAGCATATAAATAAACATTTCAATGAAATTCCACAAAAAAAAAAACAAATCACAATTTTGAGAAAGTGTACAGTTTTGCGCGTTTTTGCCCAAGTACTGAAGTATTTAAGTTTAGAGAGCATTCAGAGGCAAGTTACTACCTACACAAACAAGGCACATAAATGCATTTTGTAATTCAGCATTCCAAGTTTATTAAAAAAAAAATTTAGATTAGGTAAGTAGGTAGGTAGGTACCTATGACTGTATCCCCAGGCGCAATAAACTTTCTTTCAGATCTTTTTGAGGCATGTTTAAGATCCTTTGAAGTTGTCCAAGGGGGTAGTCAGAGTGTACTTATTAGGTTTTATCATTATTGATTCGATAGGTAACATTAATCACTTCCTACTTATAGGTAAGTAGGTACTTACTTACTTAATTACCTACCTATCTAGTTAGGATACTTATTTACCTATCTATTAGGTTGATACCTATCTACATAATTTTCTTGAACCAGTTTTCAAATAAACTCGTTTGTTCTAATTTAATTCTTATACTTAAGTAATTATTTTGGCAATAAGCTGTGGACATCCTATGTCACTAAGCCTTGTTTGGCGATGTTTTTTCTGGTCTAATACACTCTTGAAAACTGTGTGGTTAAATGGTTATTTTAATCTTTATATAAGTAAGTACTTACCTAGATATCAAATTCCAGTACCTATGCGTACCTACTTAAAATGGTTTTCCTACTGCCTTGACTGATTTTGATACGTAGGTACCTATTCTTCTTTAGTTTTTATTTAAATCTGAATGTGTATGGAAAATGTGTGATTGACCGTCCTTTGTAGCGTCATTGAAACGGAAAACCGCGTTATCAGGTTGTACCTAATTAAAAATTAAAAAACCCAGTAGGTAGGTAGGTACTTACGTTTCGACGTTTTCTTCTTCAAAAATAATTAGAGTCAGTCAAAGCCCCATACGAGCCACAAAACGCCGCCACCAAAACGCCGCTACCGACCTATTTCCTGTAGTTTTGATATATTTTGTATAGACGTGCCGCACACGTGTAGCCGGTGGCGGCCACAGCTACAAAAAATATATGAAAACTGAAAAGTCGCTGTCGCTGGCATTTTGTGGCTGTGGTCGGTGGCCAATTCTTATCTACTTTCTATTCTTATCAAATAAACGTTTATCTTATCCTATTCTACTAAACGAGCAACATTTGTTTGTTTGTTTGTACTTACGTTCTCGAAAACGGCTCTAACGATTTCGATGAAATTTGCGGTAGGTATGGGGGTTTACGGGGGCGAAAAATCGATCTAGCTAGGTCTCATATCTGGGAAAATTGGTTTTCTCGGCATTTTTACGCAAAAAGATTTACCAGCGTAATGTGTTTCTTAGGGTGTCCGCCTTCCAGTCGAAGGCTGCGAGTTCAAATCTCAGCCAGTGATAGTTGATTTTTTTGTGTTTTTTTTTTGTTCTTTTTTCTTTTTCTTCTTTCTTTTTTAATTTTTCTCTATTTGCACCCAAGCAGAGCTCGTTCGCCCAGATATAATCCTTTCTTATGTGTCATAATGCTAACATGCCAAGCTGCGGGTAGTTGCTAGTATTAAGTAAAGATGGAACAAGGCTGCAACTATTATTTAGTACTTAGAAGCAGTTAAAAGTTGAAGTGTCGTTACAACTGCGCTTAAATTGTGGTTAAACTTATTGCTAGTAGTCAGTGGTCAGCTGACCACACTTATGAGCAATTTAGTCTATCCACCTATCATATTTGTTGCCTGATCCAACGACAAAGGACTAAAAACTCCGAGGGACTCCCAAAGCCTAAAAATATAGTCCGGTAACGTTGCAAAGGTCGACACGAGACCAGTCAACATAAAAGTCAGTCCGAAAAAAAAAAAAAAGCCTAAAACGATAATGTCGTGCGAGGTTCGAGGTTCTCAATTCGTCGGAATCTTTTTTGTTTTTTTGCAAAAAGGGTTAAAAGAAATCTCAATAAAAATTACAACATTGTTTTTTTTTATACTTAACAAAGTTTTAATTTCTCACTTTGTGTACAGTCGCTTGCAATAAGATATTACAGTTTACAAATTTTAAACTTATTTAACAATAAAATATATTCAACTAATAGCAATACTTATTTCGATTGATTTCGGCACTAGCGCATTATGTACGTAAGTATGACATTTATTTGTGCCGCTCTACCAACATAAACGTTTTCTAAGGTTCATAAAAACTGATAATGTCTATAAATCAAATCATCAAATTGCTTGAATGGACGAAAACATCTACCGAGCCTTGAGGTATAAACTAAAAATAAACTGAACAAATACCTAACCAATCCTCATAAAAAACAATAACAATTTTATAATGTTTACAATATTAATAATACAGCACATTTTCAATATAATCGATGGCCTGGCCAATCTGGCCATGCCAGTGTAATAAACGGTTTTCATTTAATCGATGACATAATGTTTATATGTTATAAACCATGATTGATTTATGTATTACTAGCTACTGCCCGCGGCTTTGCTCGCGTGGTACCCGGATGAAAAGTAGCCTATGTGTAGCTCCAGCCCTCCAGCTATCTCCACACAAAAAATCGCGTCAATCGGTCGCTCCGTTTTGCCGTCATTCCTCGACAAAGCCACAAATAAACAAACACACTTTCACATTTATAATAGGGGTACGGATGCATGTATGTGATTAGAAGAGCATAAATTCTTATTTCAACTTTTACAGTAGGTAGGTTTATAGGAAACATTTTATTTTTGACAAAGTGACTCATCACACCGCGTGTACTGATTGATTTGTTTAATTTATTACCTACAACGAATACTTACGGATTATAAAACGAAAAAAAAAAAACAAATGCAAGCATAAATTTACAAACACTGCGATTTTTGTTCCTATTTGATAGTATAAAATTGCCGTAGCGACCGATGGGGTTGTTGACATGAACATTTGCTCGATGTGGATATTCTCATCGAAAATTTGTTCATTGTGAGCAAAATGCTTAAGAAACCTGAATCTTCGCGACGAATTTATGCTTGACCGCGCATGTCCGTGAACTTTGGATTTATCACAACCCCCGTAGCGCATTGGGCAAAGGGCCGCCAGAAACACAGAAGCTTGCACCTGCAAGCTGCTGTGTTTCAGTTTTCATGAGCATTTTGCTCATAATGAACATATTTTCGATGCGAATATCCACATCGAGCAAATGTTCAATTCATGTGAGGAACCCCATCGCTCGCTACGCCAATTTTATAAATCAACTAGCAGCGCCCTCGCGGTGAGGAAAATGTTTGTATGGTCTCCAAATATTTGTCTCTGACCTGGTTGTTTTTCTATAAATACGTATGTACTTATTTACAAAAAAAAAGTATAATTTATGTTCATGTTCATCATATTCAGTTCCAATAACACAAGCTCTGCTTATTTTGAAGCTAGATGATGTGTGAAATGTCCAGCATTATTTATTTAAATAATTTGAAGATAGTTTCGCATCCGGGCCGTGCGTCAATGGATTTTCCATTTATAACCAGTTAGCGGCAGTGGGTTGTCATGTATGGAACACTAACTTCAGCAAAGCAGGTTCCAAATTAGTATTTGGGCAGTCGTGATCACATTTAAATTTTATTTTTGTAGTAAACAAAATTTTTAGTTAACTGTTTTAAATACTATTTGTGGTTTTCCCTAGATTTAATCGATATAATATTCAGTCGGTAGATTATAAAAACCTGAATCTCGACCACAGATCCAACTACGAGTACTTACAGCTAAGAATCAACTAGGTAAACTCTAAGAATAATGAAAACATCAAAACGTTTTAGGATTACGAGTAGTATATTATTATAAATAAAGTATGGATACTAACAGCACCCTCACGGCGTTGCCTCCGTAGTGATGCTATTGGTGATGATGATGATGATGATGAAAAGTAGCCTATAACCTTCCTCAAGAATTACAAGAGATACTGCGCCTTGGGGATACAGTCGTAATCAAACGGCGGCCGAAAGCGGAAGCGGAAATGAAAATGAAATATTATTTCATTTTTAATATTATTTCAAATATTATTTCATTTTTAACATTTTAAAAGTCAGGCTAAGATCAGACGATGCTGAATTCAGTATCGCTCTTTAAGTTCGTTGTCGCCTAAGAATTGCGTATTGTGGATCGTACGTTTACTGAGGCTAACTCTTGATAACTTCAGTCAGTTATCAAGGATGCACAATACTTCATTCTTGGCCAAAGAGCGAGACAGAGCGCTAATTTATGAATGAACTAGCATTAAGTGCACTGAATTCAGCATCCGTACCCATATTGTAAATGTGAAAGTGTGTTTATTTGTTTGTTTATTTGTCCTGCTTTCTCGTCAAAACAGAGCGACGGATTGACGTGAGTGTTTGTGTGGAGATAGTTGGAGGGCTGGAGAGTAACATAGGCTACTTTTTATCCGGGTACCACGCGAGCGAAGCCGTGGGCAGCAGTGTAATATGTCAGCTTCAGATGTTTTACCTAAGAAGTATTACAATGGTAACGGACGGACGACGCTGCGAATATGCTCCGAAACTCCGCACTGAAGTAGATGTGGACATTTACGTCTCTAAAGAAGTAGTTCTAAAGTAGGGCAAAGCATCTAATATTAGCTAAAATTCTGATTACACTCGAAACTCCACTGGTTCAGTAAATAAAAAAATGTAAAACTCAAAATTTTCATTGATTTTTGTCGTTGACTGTACCCATGTGACATGATACGCACACGAGGATAATTTAAAATAAAAGTGATTATAACTATGTAAATATTGATTTGTAAATTTGGGAACAAAGGTTATTATTTTTATTTGTCTTTTTTAAACAAAAAAAAGAGAAGTAATAGGTTGGCGTGGTAGGGGCATGTTATGCGGAGGGAAGAAAGTCATATTACAAGGAAAGTGTTGGATATGAATGTGGAAGGATACATAGGTAGCGGACGGCCAGAGAAAAGATGGATGGATTGTGTGAGAGAGGACATGAGTGCGAAACGAGTGACTACTGAGATGACGAGTGATAGGAGGGAATGGAAGAGGAGAGCATGTTGTTCCGACCCCACCTAGTGGGAAAAGGGTAAGGAAATATGTTGTTTAACCAGTGTTCAACTTTAAACATATTTCGTAAGTAAGACCCATTATAAATATTAAATGTATCCGGGTATTTATCACGTAAATTACCTTTTTATTTAACCCGACGTTTCCACTGGATTGCACCAGCTGGCCATGGTCACGGGAAGTCCCATATTATTAAATAATGTGGATAAGAAGCTATTTCGGTTTTAGATATTATTGAGTTTAGACTAGTTTCAAACTGGTATTTCTAATTTTTTATGAGCAGAGTGAAATCATAATAAACCAAGTTTTTAGTGACGCAGGAATAATTTCATGAATAATTCTGATACTTAAATCTAATTTTTAAAGGTTATTTTATCGTTAGAAATAGACATTTATCACATTATAAATACGAAAGTTTGGATGTTTAGATGGATGGATGTACCTTTGTTCCTCTATAATTCGACAACCACTGAACCAATTTGGCTGAAATTTAAAGTATAGATAGAGAATGACCGGGTATAGGACAAAGGCTACTTTTTACCCGGGTACCACGCGAGCGAAGCCGCGGGCGCCAGCTAGTTTTTGAAAAATGTACATCTTTACACGTGTGAGATTATAAAACTTAGGTATTTCCATCTTTACTTGACTAGACTAGATTTCTAAAGCCTCAGAAGGCTAAAAATATGCCCACACGTCACTATTTATAATATTAGTAGGATTTCACGATACCCGTTTTATTATTTCTGTAGTGCAATAACATTTTTCACAATGTCTTAGTAAACAAAGATCGTCTCAGCATGCAATATGCATAATACACGTAATAGAAATAGATTTTGTCAATGAAATTTTACTAATAGAGACGTTATACTCATTAGAAAAAGCTCTAAAACACGGCAAAATTTTCTTAAAGCTACATAAGTAGAATATAAGCATCTTTGTTAAATACAGGGTTCGAAAAAATCCGATTTTTATAATAAATATCAAAAATCCGATTTTTTGATATTTATCCGATATATATCGGATATATATCCAGGCTAAGAAAAAGAAGCGAATTTAATTCTGTAAGGGGATTAAACACTAAAATGTGAAAGGAATTTGTAAAATAATATAACTGTCAAATTATCACATTTTTTTATTAAAAAACTTAATAAAGGTATTGAAAGAATTAGTGTTTATTTGAGAAAGATTTTTTAAAAAATTTGTATTTGTTTTAGTGTTAAACCACACTTAGGTATTTACATTTATGTATCATTGCGGGTTCGAATCCCGTCGGAATTGAAAATTTTGGTAAAATTTTTGATTTTAAAATATTTTTTTTTATTAACACTTAAAAAAACAATCTTCTAAATTATTCGGAATTGTAGTTTTTCGCTACGTGTTGCTAGGGTGAACATTAATCTCCAAAATTTTTAGCTCAGAAGACAGGAAAAAATCCATTGATATATATCAAGGTAAAAATCAATTGATATATATCGTGATATATATCATGATATATATCCGCTGATATATATCGGCGAACCCTGGTTAAATATCAATCAAGAAACGTTAAAAATAGCAAAGATTATAAAACCCCGTTGTCGGAAAGAGATAAATTATGCGCGTGCTGCGTGTAACAACGGAGCAAGACAAAGTGTGACCGAGTCGACTCAAGCTAATTAGCTTGAATTTAGTTCCCCACGCAGAGCGGGGCACAACCGCATCTACCTCAGTTTCTAAACATCATTTGATTTCATTAAATACAGTTACTGTGTAAGTGTGCACACTAACGAAAACTAGTTCAATAACAATAGACCATAATTTTTGATGAATCGGTAATAATTAGTTCTAAACGGCCTAAAGTGCGTATTTCGAGGTCATAAGTTAAACAAACTGGTGAAAGGTTTTGGCATATTATATTCAAATTGCATGTAGATTGTAGATTATATTGTTATGCGCATAAATTGCTCGTGAAAATCTAATAACCTTTAGTTCTGCTAAAATAGTTTTTTACTCTGAATATAATGTCGCAAATTCGCAATGTATAGATTTGACGATCGAGTTTTGATAAAAAATACACTTAAAAATATTCCACTTCACAACAAGTTAATACTTTTTATTTTTGTTTTTGAAAAACCAATGCTCCGCTTCGGAAGTAGGTATACTTACATTAAACAGGTTTATAACAGTTTGTTGTTTTATAATTTGTTTTCTATGTTTCAATTCTATTGATGTAGGTACTTACCTACTTAATAATCATTCATCATCTTACGATTCATGACAGGTCTTGGACAATGTGTCAACGACTTGGGATAATGGCTGATTTACACTGGGTCAGTAGACAAGTCAGGTGGCGGGAAGCGCCAACTGACTTTAAAATATTCGTGAGAGAATATTCAAGTCAGCGCTGACTTCAAGCCACTGTACTGACTTCCAATCAGTTTACACAGGGTTTTTTTCGGGTCAGCACTGACTTGCCTCGAATTTGTAGTCAGTTACTGACCCTGTGTAAATCAGCCATAATGTTGAGATGGAGTGCGCTTGTTCAGCACTACCACAGATAATATAATACTAGGCACTACCAACCATCCCAACCCCTCGATTCTACTAAAAAACTTTTTATTAACCAAAGCAAAACGCCAACTGTTTCCTTTTGTTTCATCACCTACTAATGACCAATAAGGTTAGGTTTACTTTGTTGTGATGACGTTTTCAAATAAATCACCAATGAGGTTCAGCAAATTACTGTAATTTTGAAGAAGGAACCAAACGCAGCGGCAATGATATTTGTATGGTTGACGTTGTAAAATAAAGGAATTGAGGCCCTGGTACCTATATACCTGTGGAGCGGACTAAGACTATGATAAGACGCGGGTTTCTCACGGTGTTTTCATTCACCATACAGAGTCTGGGTCATGAACATTAATATTCCTTAATTTTCTGAAACAAACATTCGAAATTTTAAATTATCTTATCAAAATTTTCAATTCCGACGGGATTTGAATCCGCATTGATTGATACAAGCAATCAAGCTCAAGTCGGAGGCCACGGGACCCTTAAGACGTCAGCTCGAAAATCTTGATATCTAGCTCATATTTGTCGGTTTATTTGACGTGGCCAGTCCTGCTTGAAGAGAATTGTTTGTATCAATGCTGGTTTAGTTTAGGATACTTTTGACCTGGCCCTTCTCCAAAATGTCACCAATTTGAACCATGTATATTCGCTTAGGTCTTCTCTTTCCAGCTGTTCCATTCACACTCGCATCATACACTTGTTTTTAAGTGACTTTCATTTACCTCTATACATGCCCAAACCATCTCAACAAGCCTTTCTCTACATTTTCTTTCACTCCACACATATTCCCTAATTTACTTATTCCCTTTTTACTTATAAGTACTCATCATTTTCATCTCAAGAAGTATTTACTTGACATCTTTTTGATTTTCTCAAGTACATAAAATCAAATTAAGAAAAAATACAATTTAATAAACAAATAAAGCCGGCGAATTTCTGTGCTAAGGTCAATCGCTAACGTTTCGCCATAACGAATAAGTATACGTAGATTTTTAAAATGACGGTTATAAAGTTTAAGTGAGGCTTACTCCGATGATTGTTGATTGTTAACCGACTTCAACATAGTAGGAGGTTCTCAATTCGAAATCTTTTTTTTGTGCTGGATGAAAATACCCAGAATATAATGTTATGGCGGGTAGGGAATAGGGAAGGAGGCTTATGCCAAGCAGTGGGTTATAAAAAGCTGACGATGAACCCCTTAAACTAGGGGATAGAAGTTTGAATGGGTTTTCCCATACAAAAAGTAGTGAAATCCCATCCAAAAACATTTTCATGTAAAATGTTTCCAAGACGAGACTGTCAACAAGTTACCAGATCTCATGTAGAGCCAAGCTTCTAACTCTACACGCCCTAATTCTACAATCCCTAACTTTACAAACTACATTTACTACACTCACACTATCCTCTCAGCTTAAGGGACCGGCGAACGTACCTACGTACCTAGGAACGTACTACCAAAATAATTTAAAATTTGGGCATATTTTTATCACTTTATGCTATTATTTGGATAAAGGCACTATTTATCTAGGTTCCTGTTAAACTTTTGTTATGTAAGTTTTTTGGAACAAAAGTTTAACAGGAACCTAGATAAATACCTGCTCTTTTAATCTAACAACATTAACTGATAAAAATATGCTTAAATTTTAAGTGATTTCGGTATTACGTTTTTATGGAAATTCGCCTGTTGCAGGCCTCTTAACCGGCCATATCCACAGGAAAGACATGGTCAATACGTGTGGGGCCGACTAAGCCGCGGTTTGCCTTTTCTCACGATATTTTCCTTCATCGCAAAGAGCACCGTTAATATTATGTCCTACCTTCGGATCGAAAGTCGAGGTACTATGCCATTCGGCCAACACGGCTCTCGAATAAAATAAATATAAACAAAACAAAATTAAAACTTTTGAAAATGAAAAATCTTATCAAAATATTCAATTCCGACGGGATTCGAACCCGCAATGATACAAGCGATCCTCCTTTACTTTTTTTTTTTCCAAGTGTGGATTAACACTATAACAAATAAAAATTATAAAATTAAAACTATATATATAGGTATATTATATTTTCTATCTATATTTTGTGTAAGTAATAGATCATTTTGTAGTAGAATTTTTCATTAGAGTTGTAATAATTGCAGAACTGATCGTGCAAAACAAAGGAAATCAATTCTAGACTTGACTTGAGACGGAATAAAAAATTTAAAAAAGTTAATACTACGTTCATAGTGAATAGGAACAGGATTTTTGATCTATATTTATTATCTATATTGATTAATATTATAAAGGCGAAAGTCCGTGTGTGTGTGTGTGTGTGCATGTTTGTTGCCACGTATCTCCATAACTACTAAACCGATTTTAATGAAATTTGGAATGTAGATAGATAATAACCTGGAATAGGATGGGCTACTTTTTATCCCGAAAAATTGCACGGTTCCCGTGGGATAAAAAAAATAGTAGTACACGCGGGCGAAGCCGCGGGCGTCCGCTAGTATAGAATAAAGTGTCCAACCTTGAAAACATTCTTCGGACTCTTGAGGTAAACGGCTCTTTCTTTTTCATTGGAATGGCACCGTAAACAAGATGGCGGGTGATATTGAAATGTTTTATCAATTAGTTAAAATAATAAAGAATTTCACATCCGGACGTTCACAAAATCTAGAATTTTACCATAGAATAGATAATAATACTACGTATAGAATGGCCACTGTCCCCACCAATCGGGGCTTCCTCACCGCGCGATCGAATTTGGGCTGGCAAGGGGCTGACTGTGAGCTAGGGACGCGCCCCGCGTGCAAACACGACGACGAGACCGAGACCACAGTGTACAATAATTATTTATGCGGTGACAACGTTACTTCACGCACACAATTGCGTGTGTACAAAAATGACATTGTGTAGTGTCTGTGTAAATAGGTGTAGACGCCGCTTTTGCATAGAGATTTCGTCTAAATCGTCATAAATAATAGAATAAATAAATAAATAAATAATGCTGGACATTTCACACAGCATCATGTAGTCCCAAGCTAAGCAGAGCTTGTGTTATGGGAACCATATGACTGATATACTACTTAAATACTTTTTTTTTGTAAATACATACATAATATACATAGAAAACACCCAGACCTGAGAACCTGAAAACACAGACACACAGACCCACAGATACACAGATACACACTACAAACTTATTACACTACTACACTTACTACACTGATATATTCGTCGGGAGTTAAAAATAGTTATTACTATCTTCCACCCGCGGCTTCGCTCGCGTGCTACCCGGATATAAAGCCTATGTCCTATTCTCGGTCATTATCTATCTAAATTTTACAGCCAAACCGGTTCAGTGGTTGTCGATTTATAGAGGAACAAACATACATTCATCTAAACATCCGTCTATCCAAACATCCAAACTTTCGCATTTATCGATCGAGCGAGCGAAGCGAGCGAAGATCTTAGTGGCAAGTTAGGCGATTTTGCTTTGTATGTTTGTATGTTTGTATGTTTGTATGTTTGTATATTTGTATGTTTGTATGTTTCATTTTTATGTTCTCGCATAACTATCGAACCGCTTATCCAATCTGTATGAAACTTGATAGGTCAATAGATTGTGCTATGGAAATTTGCTGTGGAGCGTATGAGCGTAATCGATGAAGGGGTTGTAAAGATATGGGGTTCCCAAGGGGGTAAATTTTTTTTAAAGTTACCCAAATATATTGAGTGTCTAATGAAAGTACTCAATTTATACATTCCAAAATGGTTTTTAGTTTTCTTCTAGGTTCTATAGTTTTTGAAATACAGTGAAAAAAAAAAATGATGAAAACCAATTAACGGAAGTATGGAGAGAGTTCCCGTTTCATAGAGTTTCGATGTAAACGTAGGTCTGGTTAACCGAGAAAGAGTGTGGCATGGCATCGTTGTGGTTTGGTTTGCAATGATTTTAGTTGCTACTTGATATTTTTTCTTGATAAAGATTGAAAATAAAAGCCGTGTTGGCCGAGTGGAAGAGTGCTCGACTTTCGATTCATAGGTCGTAAGTTCGAACCCTGGCCGTGCTCATCAATGGATTTTTCGATTATAGGGGGAGAGGATATTATAGGGGATTAGAGAGGGAGGGGGAGAGGGAGGGGGAGGGGGAGAGTGAGGGAGAGGGAAGGGGAGAGGGAGGGGAGGGAATTGATTTTCTCATTCATTTTGTATTGAACTGCTATTTTAATAATTTCTCGAACTAAGAGGCCTTTCCTGAGGCGCGGTACGAAGTTCGCGGGGTCAACTATTGAATATAAACACGACACGACTTAATGTAATCATTGTGTGGTAAACACTAGAAGGAGCACTTAACGTAGGTATAGGGGTAGTCAGAAACAAGTCCAAATCTAGGCTATCAACACAACGGTGCGCGAGATCTCAGTTCGGGGCGAACTACTAGTAATATTAGTGTGATGAGAAGTGTGATAGTGTGATGTGATGTAGGTACTTGAATGAACATATCCAAAGATTCAAAGAACCAAAGATCATTGTTATTTGCTTATTATCACTTATCTTTTAAGGACTTACACAATTTTCGTCTATTTTTTGAGTCGACTCATTTTGTTACACTACCATTTTTAGCGTCGTGTTATGTAATAGGTGTTGAAAATTGTGTTACTGAGTGACATTCATTTTCATTATCATCCACATCCTGGAGTGCGATCTCGGAATGTGTTCCGAATTCGTAAAGTGACGTTTTTTTGAAAACCATCGAATCGGATGCATTTTCGGATGTCTGAATCGCAATGCTGATGATCATAATACTAATCTTTGTGCCATATAGCACAGTAATCTAGTCTTGTCCATCAACAAGCAACTCCTTCATATTTTTAAACATGTCCATTTTGTTATTAGACAGTCCAATGATTTCTAAGGATGTGTTTTCACTGTCTAACTAATTCTCATTTTATTTTTTTTTCAGGATAAGTTTCGAACTTATTTTCTGAAATCGCGGGTCGCCCGCAAGCCAAAAGTGAAGGAAGAAGTGAACGCCGAAAGTCGATACGGTGCGGTTCGGGTGCAAAGGGAAAAAAAAAGTTAAGTTGATAATAAACAGAAAAAGGTTCAATGTAAATTCGAACCTTTTATTTATTTATTTTATTTATTGACTGGCCTCTGAGTTCAGGCTTCTGCGCTGTATATCATGAGTTCCATTCTTACCCAGGACAAACATTAGTGTGATGAACAAAAAGGTGAGTATAGACTACAACATTTACTTGTAACAGAACAACGAGCCGCTCTGTGATATGTTCTAGTGTGGCATCCTTTTACGAACTAAAGGTCGAGCACGCTCGCCTCTTTGTTACAGCCTATTGTACAAACCAATGAGCATATTGGTGTAACATTTCGTCGAGCGTATTGGTGTAACTTGTAGGTCTGACATTTCAAAGAAGAATGAAAGCAAGGTACAACGAAATGTTGGTAAATGCACACTCACTGTGAGCATTTACGCCGAGGATTCGAAGGAATGTTACATTACACAGAAATGCTCGCGAAAATGTTGTAGTCTATACTCACCTTAATGTTTGTTCTGTGTCTGGATGTTATAAAGTATAGGTAATAAATATGTACTCGTATTTACAAAAACTATATTAAATAAGTATTCTATTAGTACAAGCGTTGCTTAGTTTGTGGCTATGATGGCGCTATGTGAAATGTCCACCAATATTTTTATTTTTAATGATCGCAAAACATCGCTCATGATCAGAAGACAACACGCAGATACACCGAATCTCATTTCAGTTTGTTCCCACACAGATAATAAACCGATATCATTGACACATCCATGTATTCAATTGTCACGTACCGTCTTACATGGTTGTCACCGGTTGCTTATTACTAACGCGCCTTCGTAAACATTCGCATTATAGTTTGATCAAACGAGCGGCGCGGCTGACTTTGCGCAGCATCCCTTCGCAAAACGATACACTGCGTAATATAAACATTTATTTGGTGGTAACGTTTGAATTTCACGTTTGTGGATGAACATTAAAAATTCGCGCTCCGTGTGAACATTGTATGAAGTGAGAAGTGATCGGGACTTTTCCAAAATGAATAGTAAGTGATTTTTAATTAAAATTAATTGATTAAGGTGCAGCGGGGCAATTCTGGCAGCGGGGTAATTATGGCACATGGTTATATCTCTTGTTCTATGACATATACCTCGAAGAGACATCTATGTACGCGTAGAGAAATGTTTTGTTCATTCATAAACGATAGATGGCATTTCTAGCGCAAAAACTGACTGATTGACAGCATCATTTTGACAGTCACCTATTTTTCGGAGGGTGTAAAAATATTAGCTCCTCGAGTTTTTGTAATAATTAAGTGGTTTTCGCTGTTTAATTGAAAATTGAACAAGCTAAGGAGGTGTATTTTAGACTGGAGATTATTTTAATCGTACTAGTTCGTTTCTACTCATTGTTTCTTCTGAGTTAATTCATCCGCTATAATTACCCCACAAAGTGTTGATTTTATGTAATTTTATCGAAATTGGTTGCCATAATTGCCCCACCGATTTTGTATGAAGTTGCCAAAAACCAGTGATGTCCACAGCATTGAAGTAAACGTCGATAAAAATAATACTTAACTAATCGAGCGAGTGAAGATCTCAGGGTTAACTAAGGCGATTTTGTTTTGTATAAGTATTTGTTTGTGGCCTTGTTTGAGCTTAATTAAACCATAGTCAACACGCATTAAATTTTCACACTTCACGCAAATAAATCATTTCATTTCATTTCATTTCGATCGAACGAGCGAAGCGAACGAAGATCTTAGTGGCAACTATGGCGATTTTGCTTGGTATGTTTGTATGTTTCACGAATTCTTGTTCTCGCATAATTGTCGAACCGTTCATCCAATCTGCATGAAACTTGGTAGGTCAATAGGTTGTGCTATGGAAATGTATGATGGAGCATATGAGCTTAATCGATAAAGGGGTTATCAAAATATTGGGTTCCCAAGGGGGTAAAAAAACTAACAAATTTATTGAGTGGGGTGTCATTTATGAAAAGTCTTTATTTGTACATTCCAAAATAGTTATTATTTTTATTCTAGGATGTATACTTTTTAAAATACGACGAGAATTCATGAAAAATTAGACACAACATTATGTATTGCATGCATGCCAGTATTATTTACCATGACGACCTAGCGCAATGGACATACTTGGCAGTGGTAGCACTTGAAAGTATAGGGGTAGTCAGAAGAAAGTCAAAATGTAAGCCATCTACGGTTCGCGATATCTCAGTTCGGGGCGAACTACTTCTCATACAACATCATTTTTGCGCGAGATTTTTGCGTATACTTACTCCGTTTATCGATAGCCAGCGTCCCAACACTAGTATGTATGGGAGACTAAAGAGTGATGCCAGAATTACCCCACAAAATTTTTAACAGGTTTTTTATAGAAACTGGACCATCGTAGGAGATTAGAATGTTAAAATTCGCGTGTATTGTGCTGTCTAGTTTGTAAAGCTTCTGGATTTAGTATCATAGCATCATTGGTTCGAATAATATCACCACCTGACGGAATTACCCCGCTGAGGGGCTATTCTGGCATTTTCCAGTTTTTAGTTTAAATTGTGTTATTTCACCATTTACATATGCTTTTTCTTTAACAAAAATACAATAAAGAAAAAGGCAGATAAATGTTTCATAACACCAATTTGTCAGAATTAGCGTAACTCAACGAGGAACGAGAGCATTGAAGTTTTAAATTTCGACTAAAATTTTTCGGCCAGAATTGCCCCGCTGCACCTTACTTCATTGATAAGTTGGTTGGGAAATTTTTTAGTTGTTATCTAAGTTATTAATGCTGATGGAAATTTACAATGTTGGAATTTTTTTATCATATTTATAAGTATTCTTATCGTATGAAAATCTAATCAGGTGCATTGTTTTTCTTGCGTCTTTTTACATATTTTTTTAGACAAAAAAAGAATTGCTTTAATTTTTAATGGAATTTTATGTTATGATGAATTCACGATAAAACGAATTTAGTATTGTTAGACAATTGTTTTATAAATACGTAATTAACCATTAAACCACACTAATATTATAAATGCGAAAGTTTGGATGTTTGTACGGATGGATGTATGTTAGCTGAAATTTAAATATGGATAAATAATGACCTGGAATAGGACACAGGCTTTTAATACCATTAATGAGTTCCCATGGAATAATATACCACGCGGGCAAAGCCCGGGCGGAAGCTAGTGTAGATAGAAGATAGAAGATAGAAAATACTTTATTGCACACCACATAATACAAGAAAACAATACAAAAAATTAAGCTAACTTAAATATAATAGGTATACAATCGGCGGTCTTATCGCTAAAAAGCGATTGTACTATAAATTAAACCCAAAACAATCAAAAGAGCCCAAGTTTATTTATAGGACAAGCTTCTGGATAGTCAAGTCAGATGCTAAGAGGTCCAAGACATTTTAAAAGTAGGAATCTTGAATGTCTAAAGACCGAAGTAGCTGTCCTTGAAAATACAATCTTGATCTAGTTAATTCCAATCCCGAACATTCCGCAAGTCGAAGATCCCTGAACATTTCATCGCATTTAATACGTTACATTCAAATTCTTTCGTCGAATCATTCGACTCGAATGTTATTGAAGTAAATTTTAGGGTGCCCAAATATAGGGCGCGTGTGTTCCAAAAATCCAAATCCTCAAGGACAGCTTGACTGATTTTAATCAAACTTTGTCTTTTACTAAGGCGGTATTGTATTGTTCGTTTATGGCAGTGACTAATTCTGATAACGGAGGTTCTAGGCGTCGTTAAGCCATGACGGCTCCGTCATGGCTTGACGACTTAAAAGCCGGGACCGACAATTTAACGTAAAGCACGGAAGCGCTCAGCTAATATTTTAAGTTCGCCGGGTCAACTAGTCTATACTTTATACTATACTAGCTTCCACCCGCGTTGCCTGTTAGGTACCTACATAACATAATAGACTATGTTCATCCTGAAAGTTCATTCTAAATACTGGTGAAAGAATTTTTGAAATTGGTCCTGTAGTTTCGGAGCCTATTCGTTAAAAACAAACAAAAAAAACAAAAAAAATCTTTCTTCTAAAATTAGTGTCGATTAAAATAAAGCGGAAGAGTTTGTTTGTTTGAACGCGCTAATCTCAGAAACCACCAGTCTGATTTGAAAAATTCTTTCTGCATTTGAGAGTTAAACTCTTGAGGAAGATTATAGGGTTTTCATTATCATAATTACCATTGTACCTTACTATATAAGTTCAGGTTCGGTAATAATAAGTTTGCAATTTTTCTTTAAATTTTTGATGTTTTTTTTTTTGTAGTCACATGGATGATTCTATGGATGGTTCATGGACTGGTTGGTGGAATTGTCACGGTTTAATTTTTTTATTTTGCTTTCGTGAACAACATCTACCTAATTTCGTTCGCTACTGATCACAATCAGTTGTCCGATCTCGTGATCCGAGGCTACAGTTTACTAAATATTTTTTTCACCTCGTGGTATATTTTTTCGGAATACACAAAGATGATACACAAATACACAATACATAAAGATGAGTGGAAGGTAAAAAGGGAGGCCTTTGAACTGCAGTGGGTCACTATGGGCTCATAACCACACTAATCACACTAATTGTCCTAATGCTAAAAATGCGAAAGTTTGGATGTTTGGATGTATGTTTGTTCCTCTATAACCCGACCACCACTGAACCGATTTGCCTGAAAGTTTAAATATAGATAGCAAATGACCGGGAATAGGACATGGATTTTTATCCGGGTACCACGCGAGCGAGGCCGCGGGCTAAAGCTATACCTAGATAAAATGGTCCGAATAAAAAATCTCAAAAAGAGATTTCTCATATAAACAAATTTTATTTTAGGAAATACATTATGTTAGAGTTGGCAGGATATCGGCTTACCGGGCACACTAGTTTTTGAGAATTATAAATAAAATATGAGATGTAAATATTTATTTTTACTGACTTGTTAACATTTACATTGACTGGTATCATTATCGGGTGAAGTGGGGCTAGAATGGACAACACATACATTCGAACTGGCTTTGTATCAATTAAATTTTCGTTTCGTAAACTTTTATGCACTCGAGCTCAAACAGGGAAGGAAAAAATATTGATGAAACTAGTTAGCTTACCTTTTAGACGTACGTTTAGTACCTACCTATCCAAAGGGTTTTGATTGTCCAAAGATCTGAAATAATTTCTACCGTGTCTAGATTCAGTCACGATCATATTTATTTGTTTAGTCATGTGCCGCCCAAGCAAAGGGAATAGTGATCTAAGAGAGTGTACCTAATCATAACCACTAGAGTACGCGCAAGATATCTCTGCGCGCGTAAATTACCAATAGGCTTGTGTAGTTCAGGAACGATGAACTATAAAGAACTAATTCCTTTCACTTATACTCGTTCCAAAATAATACTCTAGCTAGAGTGCACGCAACATAACTCTGCGCGATTTTATTATTAATGTTTATTCTGTATGATTCTTTATTCAGTCACGCGCAGATTTATTTTGCGCGCACTCTAGTTCAAATATAATTTCCCAAAACTTCCTCGATTTACCCCAGTCACTCTAGGTTCAAAAATATTTTCAAAAACAACGAAGGCTTTGAATACGGAAAACTCTGCATAATATATTCGCAAAAGTCGCCCTGACTGGTTCGTTAAGTGGTATGGCTGTAAAAATAATGTTTGTTATAAAAATATAAGCAGGTGCCTCGTATTCACGTTTAAGGCGCTCCGCATACAGAGCAACTTCGGTTGAAGAAATTATCAACTTTTTCAAGTTTTCGTTAAAGGTTGCCAGTTGCAGCAACAAGAAGGCCTAGTTTACGGTTGCCGCGATTCTAAATAACTTTTAAGACAAGACTGGCGCTACTGGGGTCGAGAAGGGAGTGAAATTGCTCGACGTGTTGCGATTGGCGATTGGAGAAACCAGCAACTTGACACTACTAGTATTGCGGCAATTTGTAATTGATTTTGTCATCAATTGCATTAACGGAAACCTGTTGCGATCACCGAAACTCGCAACTAAAATCACTACGTCTGCGCATTTTCTGAAAATTATACGAAAATTGTAAAAACAGTTAGTTGCTAGTTGTCGGTTGCTGCAACTGAGAGCTCAAAGTTGCTATGTGTGCTGAACGCCTTATAGTACCTGGTTTCTATTTTCAATATTTTACGTCAAAACAATTAGTCCAGTTACTAAGATAAAACATCCGGATTGCTTAGCATACATACTTACATACCTTTGTCATTAAACTTGAGTACAAACAATTTTGGTATAATTAGCTTGTAATCCTATGTTTTCGTGCTGTGTTGAATCAACTCCTTACGTAATATAGAGGAAAATCGCACCATAGAACTGATGGTAGTGGACGAAGGAAATATAGAATTGTAGTCAATATCCAACAAATATAGGTAATAAATAACGCATCAATAATGTTATAATGAATGTTTCTCTGTTCGTTTTTAATCCTATTCTTTGATAATTATAAAACTTGTGCGGTATGTATTGTTTGCGCATTTTGAATTCAACACCTAAAAAAGTCTAAAAGGAGTTTCCAAAAAAAAGGACTCTTTTTGTTCATGTGTGAAAAGTAAGGTTTTAAACCTTTTTAATTGCTGGTCAATAACCTATTGAGTGCCGGCATAATGCACAGATGACGTCAGAGCTACCGAAATATAAGTGGTTCTGTAGTTTTTTTTGGTAAAATATTCCAACTGTAACGAAGATTATCGGTGACAGGTTCGATTCTTGTTGTTGAGAAAAAGTTTGTTATTAGAATCGAGGGGCAGGACTGTTTAAAGTGCTTGTTGAGTCTTACTTATTCTCTGGGCAGTGTAAAACAAAGGAAGATAAAACAAGTTTTCTACAACAATTTTGTTATTTTTTATTTTGGCCTGTTTCATTTGAGGGCAAAGGCCTGTATCCTCCATCCACTTTACAGACCAGTGCAATTGTGAGTTTATCATCATAATCGTCATCATCAGCCTATAGCAGTCCACTGCTGGACATTAGGCCTCCCCTAATGAGCGCCATCGCGCCCTGTCTTCAGCTTGACGCATCCAACTTGTGCCGGCAGCCCCTCGCAGATCGTCACTCCACCTGGCAGGAGGGCGTCTTACACTAATTGTGGGTTAATCCTCCCACCAGCGCAGGCTTAGGGGTCATTACCCATTTTCGAGGCCCATTCTACAGTATTTTTTATTCGAAGATTTAAAAAAAAATGAAAATATGATCACGACACGAAACGACTGTATCGTGGAAGACAACGTCGCGGTGGCCCAGATTGAGGCGCGGGATGAAGATTGGTCCATAGTAAAAGACCGACATTGATGGAAGGGGGGGGGATAGGGAGGCCTTTACGTACTTGCAGTGGGATGATACAGGCTTACTTACTTACTTACTCCGCTGGCTCAGTGACCCGAAGTGGGTCTTGGCCTCCGACAAAAGAAGACGCCATCTAATCCTATCTTGAGCTAGTTCGCGCCAATCCCCGTTGTAGAGAACTTGTAGGTCCCTCTCTACCATGTCTCTCCAGCGATATCGGGGAGGTCCAACGGGGCGGTGCCCTATAGGACAGCCAAGATATGCTACAGATAAGAATTATGATACAGGATTGAAATAATGTTAATAATACTTAATTTTCATGATATGAAAGGCATAAGTAGGTACTTGGTATCAATATTGACATGTCTAGCTAGAAATTCTAGAAACATAAGAAGGTTAGCTCCTTTTCCTATTTGAGGTGTACTATGAGATTAGGTGTCCTAAGTAGGTAATGATTGATTAAGTAATAAAGTTATTATTAGAATCTATCTATGTACTAAAACATATATTGTACCTATTATTATCAATTGACGACCTCTGTGGCGCAGTGGGTGAAGGCCCGCCTGTGACGCATGAGGTTGCTGGTTCGATCCCCGCCGCGGGACAAATGTTTGTATAATCTGCAAATATCTGTCTCGGTCTGGGTGTTTTGAATTATTAATTATGTTAAAAAAATATATATATAAGTAGTATAATCAGTCATGTGGTTCCCATAACACAAGTCAATCTTTGCTTAGCTTGGGGCAAATGATGCTGTGTGAAATGTCCAGCATTACTATTTATTTATTGACTTATAATTATACGCTCCGTTTTGAAATGTCCTCCAATATTAATGTAATTATTTTCGAAATGGCGCAAATTAAGATCAAAATGTCCGGATACGTAAAAAATTGGTATTTTTGATTGCCAACCATGTGAGAGAAGAGGATATTACAATTATTTGCAGATAATATTTATCGACTAATATGGAATATCAACTTTGACGTAATCTCTATACTGTGTAAGCAGCTACTCACGTAGGCTTTGTACAAATATATGAAATTCTTTCACGATTATTACCCTCATTGAGAAAGATAATGTTTTCAATATTATTGCGTGAATTGATCATTTGACACTTAGCCCAGTCATCTTAGCCAAAAAAAGGGCTCAACCTCGGAATGAGAGATAATAAGCTGAATTTTCGTATGTAGCTTCATTTAGGCGTCCTAAAAGTTGTCTCAAAAGTCTCATAAAATCTCGTGTCTGCATCTTAAGTTATTCAAGGTCAAAGGTAAAAAAAATAGTTTTTCGCGAATATCTCGGTTGCTATTGGTCCAATGATGTTAACATCTATTATAAAGTTGTAGAGCATACAATTTGCGACAAATTTTATTTAAAACATTCTTTCATGCGCTCAACCGTTTTCGCGATAGAGGAGGGTGAGTGCGCAGCGCTCAGCCATACGCGTAGGTACTGTAACGCAAAGTCAAACGTGAATATCTGTGAATACCTTGAATTTTGAATAATTTGTTTTATTTATCAGTTAATTATCGACCAAGCGAGCAAAGCGAGCTAAGATCTTACGATTTTGCTTTGTATGTTTGTATGTGTAATTTTTATGTTCTCGCATAACTATCGAACCGTTAATCCAATCTGCATGAAACTTGATAAGTAACTAGGTTGTGCTATGGAAATTTGATATATGACATAATGAGCGTAATCGATGGAGGGGTTGTAAAGATATTGGGATCTCAAGGGGGTAAAAAAGATAAAAGTTACACAGATATATCGAGTGGGGTGTCATATGAAAGGACTTAATTTGTACATTCCGGAATAGTTTTTATTTTTGTTCTAGGAAGTATAGTTTTTGAAATACACATACTGAACGCTTTGCGCTCACGGCCCTGTATCGCAAAAACGGTTGAGCGCATGGAATTTTTTTTTTTATGAATTGGTCGCAAATATTAAGCTCTACAACTTCATAATAGATGTTAACATCACTGGACTAATAGAAACCGAGATATTCGCGAAAAACTATTTTTTTTACCTTTGACCTTGAATAACTTAAGACGCAGACACGAGATTTTATGAGACTTTTGAGACAACTTTTAGGGCGCCTAAATGAAGGTATATACGAAAATTCAGCTTATTATCTCTCATTCCGAGGTTAATTCCTAATTTGACTGGACTAACTGCCTTATAGTCGTATTGCTCATTATACGGACTAAAAGTGAAGGAAAAAATGTCATTTTTCCTTCAATTTTGACATAAATCGTATCAAAACTAATCAAAATTGAAGGAAAAATGACATTTTTTCCTTCAATTTTAGTCCGTATAATGAGCAATACGACTATAGAGCGTCTTGCACACAGAAATCTATGTCTTGCGCCACGATTTCTAATTATATTTAACTAGCCTATACGCATTTAACGCATACAAAAATTGCATTTAGGCTAGCTGTACCCCGATCGCGAGTATGCACAGAGTCTACTATTCGATCCGTGACTGTAGTATAGTCTCTCAAATGTATGGGATTCCGGTGCAGCGCCTCCAGTGGTAACTTGACTGAACTAAAATCCCAATACATTTGAGAGACTATACTACAGTCACGGATCGAATAGTAGACTCTGTGCATACTCGCGATCGGGGTCATGAATACAATTAGAAATCGTAATGCAAGACGCCCCTAATCTAAAATAATCTCTAGAAACCTAAATTGAATTTGAAATTTTCTTCCAGAGTAAACTGAAATTGATTTGAAGTTTACAAAAAAAAAACAAGAATTTTCAAAATTGGTCAACAATTGACGGAGAAACCGATGAACATACATAAAAAAACATACATCTGAACATAGAACCTCCTCCTTTTTGGAAGTCGGTTAAAAAGTACAAACGGGATCTCAATTTTATCTCCAATTAGTAGCCATTCTTTCAGATCTTTAGGGAATTCATGATTTTGGAAGAAGTTTTATTATTGGTACTTTGAATAAATACTTTTAAAAAATTCATTAAGATGATTATCTTGATATTCAACAATCATTACCTGACACCAGCTGGAGAGAGTAGGTACTCTTTTAAACAAAAAAAAAAATCGGTCCACAATAGACAGAGAAATTGGAGAACATCCCAAAATAACATACCTACAAAAACATAGTCGAACATAGAACATCCTCTTTTTTGAAGTCGGTTAAAAATATATCTACTCATATAATTATTGTGGTCAATATTTCCTTAAATATGTTTCCATGTTCCATGTAATGATTTGTGATCGCAAAAGTTTGAAAGGTAATCCTAGTCACGACGCGTTAATGGGCTTTATATATATTTACCTTCTACTTAGCATTACCAATGCAAAATGTAGGCGAAGTTGCAAAAATATAGTAACTTTTCTGTAACAAGTTGGTTAATATTTTCCCATTACGCAATATAAGTGAATATATTTATTGAAATCTTAACCTTTAACTGGTGACGTGGTATTTGTGTAACGTTAGTGGTGACGTTAGGCCTGACAGGCCTCTGTTTAATATAAGTATAATTTGCGATATATTTAAATTAATTACTGTAGCCTACCTATTTGTGTTAATATGGATATTGAGGTATTAGATAAAACGATTTTGAGTATTCTAATTATCACTTTTATTTAAGAACAGACATATTAAAATTAGCACTCGTATTATTACAAAAAAACGACATGAGATCAACATTTGATCATAAAAAACAAAAATCAACATTCTTATTCATAATAACATTTTTAAATCTTAGTATAGACTTGAATCATCTTATAAAATAACATAAACCTATTATCAAATTTGTAATCACAAAACTGACAATGGGTAAACTTTACAAATTTTTATTGAAACTCAGGACACAGGAAACTGGATTTTCTTGGTCTGGCTGTGGTTCGTGCTCCTCGTTATCAGATGTGCTTTCTTCAGTGTCTGAGTTGTGGTCAATTTGCTCTGGAACATCGTTTTTTCCTAAATCATCAGCTTCAGAACCACTAAAGTCTTCACACCCCAACAATTCTTCGATTTGTTGATTGAAATTTGAACTGGTTTCGAATATAACTTTTCTACTAGTACTTGGTATTGAATTTATCTGCTCCAGTACTCTAGGACTTATTTTAGGTAGTTCTGTATCATCCAGGCTATAATAAACCACAAATATCAATTAAACACCAATGACAAAAAAGTAACGTAAGTGGTGACGTAGGGCCTGAGAGGCCTCAGTAAAACTTTAAATACGCATAACTCATCGAATTTGCTACCGCCGATACTATTATCCTTGTCCACGGCGTAGGCGCAACAAAACTCGAAGCTACTGAGACGCACAAACCCGGGACACGCGGGGAAAGGGTGAAATAACGTCTTTATAGTGACTTATTTTTATTATTATATCTATGACGTCACTAGTTAAAGGTTAACCAAAATGTACGTCATAAACCAAAATTATTTATTGTTTATTATTATTTGTTACATTTTATAATGAAAAATCTTATCAAAATTTTCAATTCCGACGAGATTTGAACCCGCAATGATACAAGCGATCCTCCTATAGCCGGAGTACCTTTACCGATTCGGCTACGGAATCCTTAGTCGTCAGGCTTGAAAATCTTGATAGGACCATCTATCGATTAAAGCATCGATGAGCGCTATCTACAGGATAACTACTTAGTTAACTCACAATTTAAATTGCAAATTTTGATAAGATTTTTAATTTCCAAATGTTTATTTTAATGTTGTCTAAACAGATGTAAACAGCCACAAAGTCGAATTGTAGGAAATGTTTTGATTTTAGAGAATTCTCACCATGCTTTTCTTTAGAGAAAATATCACTTATATGTATAGTTTTACTTACAGACGTAAATATAATCCATCTGATATCAAAGCTAATCTTATTTTGGCTAAGAAATTCGACGTTATAGAAACCAGATTTATGTACTTACACAAAAAAAAAAAAACTAAAATGTTTTTGTTTTTTTCCATGTAATATCAGGTTGCAAACACAACGGATGGAAGGATCTACACATTGTTTACGTCAAATGTTAATGACATTGCCATCATTATTGACTTCGTAATAGTCACTTGAGTCGGTGTGACGGTTATTATGCCTCTTGTACACAAAAGCGCGACTAAAAACATGACATCTACCAATTGTTCAAAATGATTCGAGAATATCATTAGGTTGATTTTACATTTGAGTAACCTACGATAGAATAGCGTCTCTATAAAAGTTAATATTATTATAATTAGCCCACCGTGTCTCACTGTTGGGCAAAGGCCTCCCCGTTTTTCTCATAATTACAAGTCTCACTTTTTACCAAAGGTAGCTTGTAGTCCCATCTCTTTTAAAAAAGTTAATATAACAAAATTGCATGACGATGACATGCCGAGTATAGTAAAAATATCCATAGTTTTTATGTACAAAATATTTTTGAAGATATTATATTTGTCTGAGATAAGTCGATTGCCACATGTACACGAGATACAAAGTTATTGTACTCCACTCAAAAATCATGTATTGAACAATATTATGTGTTAACATTTTAATGTTTATTGCTCGCCTGACCTCGTTGCGAAGACGACACTAACTACTAGTTTTAAAGTACTATAACTATGTAGTTTTTCAGTTACAAAACGTATATGAAGCGGTCATTGCTTGTACAGATCAATGGCTTTGTGTTTAAAATATTTCGTGTCTTACAAAAAAGCACAAGGTGTTTAAAAACAAATCAAAGTTATTTTCAGACAAATATTATGTGATTTTTGATATTAATACGTCTCGTCTAAAAGTACCTTAACAGTTGTTTAGTTATTTATGCGTACAATGATTATATTATATAACAACCTGTCAACTACTAATGATGTAATTGCATAGCTTTCATTCATCCAGTGTAAATAGCTCTCGAAGATATCTGCGTGATTAATCAATTAATTTTAAAAATTGCTTAATCCCTTACATCTTTACTGGATCAATACATTACAGCTGCCTTAGTCAAATTACAAGCACTTCGTATCGGATCTTTTTTTATCATCGCAAATCCTTTGTTCTGACACTTCTGACCACGTTACTTATCGTCATTGAATTACAATTCCCATGAATTTTCTCATAACTTTGCCAGAGAACCAGTTCAGCCATCTAGGAATCGTTGTTAATGATCTCCAGATAGCTCTACATACAGATATTTCTATTTAAGTGAACAAATTAGCGTTAGACGCAGCCACACTGCGAGAGCTAACCTATTGATCTTTCTTCTGATTATCACCCTCAGAAACTTTAGTATCTGTAAGCAAAATAAAGAAAAACAGAAAGAGGATCTCAAGTGGATCCCCAAGGCGCGGTAGACGTTGCTTATGATCTAAGATAAAATGTCTAAGAGGCTAGAGTCGAGGTATGTCCGAATACATAGAACATTTCGGTTGGGACCGACAATTTTACGTGCCCTCCGAAGCATGGAAGCGCTCAGCTGTTTATGACAATTGCGTCACCCATCCAATTGTGTCCGCTCAGAACGTTGCGATCAACGATCTAACAAGAACGTCTAGAAATCTAAATCTTGTGATTATGGTGGTATACAGGGTGTGGCAAATTCTTGGTCACTGAAGGGTAGCTACCTTTTCTCTTGTAGTTAGAAAGTTTTGTTCTTAGGAAACTTCGGTTTTATTTTGAAGAAAAAAATAATTGCATTGTTAGATTTTTGAAAAAAAGTACAGTTAGCCTAAAAAATTACATTTCTCAAAAAAAACAAGTTGGTCTTAATCGACTCTATTTCCCACCAGGAACACTTCTCCCAAAGTAACTTATCAAATCAAATCGTAAGTTTTTGCAATAATTCAAAAAAACACATCCCATACATTTTCTATGAAATTAGTAGTTGTAAACATTATAGTGCCACTTATTCAATGGTCATTAATTTAAATCCTTAACTGCTTCGGTATGCTGGGAGGCTATTGTAAAGCCTTAGGCGCCTCAGACAGAGCCGCAAGAGAGAATGGTGTGCATGAAGCATACCATTTTGTACATCTGCAGGGAAGCACTTTGTTCTAAATTTAAATACGCGGTTTACAATAGCCTCCCAGCTTGCCGGAGCAGTTATGAAATTAAATTTCGAACGATCGAATAGCTGGCACTGTAATGTTAACAACTCCTAATTTCATAGAAAATGTATGGAATGTGTTTTTTTGAATTCTTGCAAAAACTTACGATTTGATTTGATAAGTTACTTTGGGAGAAGTGTTCCTGGTGGGAAATAGAGTCGATTAAGACCAACTTGTTTTTTTGACAAATGTAATTTTTTAGGCTAACTGTACTTTTTTAAAAAAATCTAAAAATGCAATTATTTTTTTCTTCAAAATAAAACCGAAGTTTCCTAAGAACAAAACTTTCTAACTACAAGAGAAAAGGTAGCTACCCTTCAGTGACCAAGAATTTGCCACACCCTGTATAAGTTGAATGACCCTAACGGATTTTTGGTTGTAAGTTTAGATTCTCAGGTCATAATCTGGTCAATGACTTAACACCATGGTCTAGAAAGAACACATCTGATGTTATTCAGGATCATGCAGGGTTTAGAAAAAATGATTTTTATAACAATGTTGGTAATGGTCCAACTATAATTAAGAACAGTGACTCCATAACACAAAACATCTAACTCAATCATAAAGAGGAGTGAAATAAAAACATACCTACGCGAACCGGAATTTATAATAATGATACATAGTAGTTCCTCTGTACCTACTGGTGAATTATAGGTGAGATACCTACTTATGCTTCATCTTTTGATTGTCACAAACCAACAGTTAAGCAACAACGATTCAAGAGAAAGTATTAAAGGCGCTCATTGTTGTGCATTTGTATAGTCCATATATGTCCATATAGATCCATATGATGCGGCCCGGCCCGACAAACAACGCATTTCGACTGGCCTCTTAGCTAAGTTGGTAGTAGCTCTCTCTACCTTCTGCGCTGTAGGTCGTGGGTTCGATTCCCATGCAGGACAAACATTTGTGTGATGAACATAGATGTTTGTTCAGTATCTGGGTGTCATAAAGTATTATAAGTACCTATGTATTTACAAAATATATAAGTATTCTATCAGTTATCTGGTTCCCATAGTACAAACTTTTCTTAGTTTGGGACTAGATGGCGCTGTGTGAAATGTCCAGCAATATTTATTTATTTAGAATTTTAGGGGCTATTATACTGGCCCGATATATCGTTTTTAGTTTTGAGAGTAGGCCTGCTGATACAAAAACGCTTACTAGTTCAATGTCGCCAACTCATCTTTACAGTTTCTGTCTGGTCCGGCCGTGAAAACCTCACCCAAACAAGGATGCTAATTAGTACTTGAAATAAATGGTGCCCTTATAGAATTCAATAAACCATTAACAAAGGTCAATGTCTTGTTTCGTAACAGACGCATCAAAATGGATGTAGGAAGAATATACCTATTTTATAACGTAAAAATTTAATAACGACTGCATCCCCAGGTAGATATGATATATGATAGACATTCTCCGAAGTCTTCAGGCATTAAAAATATTTTGAAAATGTCTAGGGGATGTCCGACAATACGCAAAAAGTGCGAGCTTTAGGAGTAATGTTTGTATGATCAATATTTAGTCCGTGTCTGTACAGTACTAAACGTTTCTGATACTTACGTATCAGAGACAGTGTGGAATATATGCGAACCGATGCGAACATCGTTAGCTTTTATCCTACTAATAATATATCAACAAGTATCGTATCTCATATCCAATACAAAAACGAAATTTATAATAACGGATCGGATTGTCATAAAATAAGTAGTTCATGGTAAATTTTATTGGTCTAGCTAGGTCAAGACCAGTAAGGGAGTGGGCACTCTGCGTTTTTTGCAGTGCGTTTGTATCGATACAAACGCGATGCGAACGCGCTCCTCCCTCCCGGCTTGCATTTGTATGGAATCAAACGCGGTGTAAACGCACGTTTGTATCGATACAAACGTGATGCGAACGCGCTGCAAAGAACGTCGTGTGCCCACTCTCTAAGTGATTCGTAAAGTAAAAGGAATTGATTCGACCCAAATGCGTCCATTAACCTTGCGAATCGAGTGCGATTTGGTTTCCAATCTGGATCATATTTTGGTATTGTTTACCTTTTATAACGTTGACATTACTGTATCATCCAAGGTAGACGGCTCATATTTTTTTGTTTAGTTTTTGGTAGTCAAAGTCGCATTTAAAAATACATTTGGCATACCAATTTGAAGTAAGAATTTATTAAAATCATTATCATTGCCTGCTATTGGACTACTAGGTATGCTCACATGTTTTCCTTCACTCTTTCTTTCTTTCTATCTTCAAAAAAATAAACTCTAACGTGTTTATTTACCGCTTCAGCTACTGTTAGTGCGCAGATAAACCCAATACAAAAATCCATTGACGCATTTCCTCGACCTTTGGATCCAAAGTCGAGTCAGTGGTTCGCTTTCGATTCAAAGTTCAGCCGTGGCGTGGCCCACTTGACCAACACTGTTTACAAGAAATAAAAGGACTTCTTGCCATGTTTGTACATTGAGCTTACTTATTGATACTATTATGTATATTTTTTTAATAATTACAGCCTAAATCACGTTAGATTTTTTATCACCATCTTGTGCGTCATATATTTTATTGATAGTTATTATTAATATTTTTTTAATAATTACAGGCTTAATGTTGTTAATTTTTTTTCATCAAGCAATTAGCATCATGAACCCGTGTAGTATTTTTGCTTGCTTAAAAATTCGGGTTTCTATATCGTAAGCGACGTATTTCATTGTATTCCGGTGATGTAAGGACCTAGACCTACACCTAGGTAATTGGGAACCCTTGATCACATCTACAAGATCAAATCTTGCTAGTTCTACGAAGATTAATTTTGGCAGCTTGAATGTATGAAAGTTTTAAGTTAAAAATAATAATAAAATGCCAACAAATATTATTATTTAGTTAAATGGAAGATACATAAACGAAGATTTATTAATTATCTACAAATCAATAAGTATAAGGTATATTATATTCAATAGTATATGCAAAGAGTGAACACAAATGAAACATGAAAACTTGTATCGCTACTAAATAACCCAACGCAAACTAAATATAAGCCGTGAAGGGCAAAGCTTTACCAAATGCGCCATGAGCGATGAATCTAAACTCCCAGGAAATCAGATTGATTTTTAATTGCACGTAACAGTCTTTATAAAAACACATAATTGTTGAGAAATCAGTGACAGAGGTCTGATGTATGATCTTTTTTCTTTTGCGACGTTAGACCAAGAGGCGCGGCTATTTTCCTTGAACTTGCCTTCTTGTATAATTTGCAGTGCTTACAAATATTAAACCCTTACGTTTCATCAAAACGTATCATAGAAGTTGTCACTGGCGACAAACAATTGCTGATTACTCGTAACACAATTATAGTATGATCGAATTGAAATTTTAATTTCTTGCCACCTTATGAACCTTTTGTGAATTCATTGATTTTAATATCAAAAGGGTCAGGGTTTAAGCACACAATCAATTATTAATTTTAATGATTTGCAAAACTATAAATGACTATTGAATACGATGACTTAATGTTTGGGTAGGGAAGTACCATAAATATGTGGTGCTGATTACTTTATTCTGATCGAACGTGTGTAACCTATAAAAGTGATCTGTCTGGTTTTTCAAAGATGGTATGCCTGGCTAGTCTGGGTTCTTAAATTATGCTAGAAGTACAGGAAGAATGGTATGGGCGCCACGAGCTTTATACTTTGGATACCTATGAGGACAAAAGCTCGAATGTCCTAAACACAATGATAAAGTAGAATGAAACGATACAGATGTTGTTACAATATAACCTGTTTATTAAATGAAGCGAGATATGCAATAAGCACGTTGTTTTATTTTCTAGCAGTAAGATTATGATTCTAATTTTAATTTTGTGAAGCAAACAAAGTGAATCTAAACATGACAAATAAGGAATTTAAGTTAAGTTCAAATAATGACAAAAGAAAATTTTTATCCAAACAAGAAAATCTATACAAATCTAATAACTTTGGAAACAACTAAATACAGGTATAACAATAACCCCAGAAGAGGGCAGCCACGATGTGCAACAAGGCTTGCACCAAAAAGAAAAATTGTGAGAGAAATATTGAACACTCTAAACCATTATGTCAACTTAACTATCATATACTAAGTACGAAACTACATAGATAAACAACAACCAGGTTTCAAACCTGAACTAAAACTAAAGTACCAATTAACCTTGTCTTATGCACAAAACTCTCCCCATATTAAATACGCTGTAAAATTTTGATGGAGCAGTACCGAAGGAATAAATAAATTTCAATAGAACGGAGCCAAAATATTGGAATAAGGTCACCTGATGCGACTAATTGGAGTGGGATGCCGTGGCCGAGGACATGATCGTTAAAATGCGGCCCTGGATGATAGGAGTCGACCTCTCGGCTCACCACTCGCAGACCGGGATGTGCTGGATGTAAGATGTTATCCCTGCCCAAGGACCGAGCTCCAACCTGAAATGTTATATATTAAATTACTAAATGCAAGCATGCCCTCATTTGTGCACCACACTTGTCCGCCACATTCAAGTGAAAATACAACATGATGATGGAGATAATTGCGGATTACAGACACGTGGCACTCACCCGGATAAACTAATGCTGCAATCGTTTCCGATCTCCTCAAAATATACTCCGCAACAATTGTCCAATGGAAATTAGGTTTCTTCAAAATATTTCTCTATCACCAAATGTTCTAAAACAAAGATACAAAAACGTTATACAAACAGGCGACATGGCGCCGCATTCCAAACTCTCGACCCCTTTGAAACTGGAGCTCCCTTGCCTATACTCACCAATATCTCTCTCGCAATTAATCCTTAGTTTTATATTCTTCAAAATAGAAGAGGATCTATCCACCAGACCGAGTCAAAAACAGCAAAATTACAGAATGCTTGTCATGGGGACTGCCCTCCGCAGTCCCCAGCTTGAAAAAGGAAGCTTTGGATCTCTCTAGTGAGGCGCGTTGCTTTTCCAACATCCAAGACGTAGCTTGGTTCGATGTGACCCTTGACCTTTTGGGTCTACCTAGTTATTATTTCAAAAACCCCTTATGTCGGGAGGCGTAGCACACATGAAAAAGACAACGATCGCCTGAAACTCACCTATTATAGAAAATTTGCAACAAAATACGATTTCGCCTGTAAAAAAAAACAACTTTTGATTTTCCAAAACTTTCAAACAGAATCTTCGATACCAAGTTCACCGACCTCTGTCCAACACTAACCTCCTCGTTGACAGCCATATTGACATGACGTTGACGTCCGTGAAACAAAGAAAATAATAACAAACAAAAAAAAATCTAGTCTTTGGTATTTATTTACTAAGTTAATTTTGATTTTTAAAATGCACCAAAAATCGCAAACGAATTATCTAAATTCAGCTAATAATTTTGTAATTTAAATATTTACTAACAAAAGGACAAAATTATTGAGAGATGTACAACTAAGCGCACCGCCATCTAGGTGAAAAGTTTGGCACTCGTTAGCTGATGAACTCTTGCGCACAAACAAGTCAAGGTTTTAGTTTTGCAATGCGCCAATAGATGGCGATGTAACCATATAAAACTGTTACATTACCGCTTTGCTAAGGAACAAAAGAAAAAAATATAAAAAAAAAGAAAAAAAGAGTTTTACATGTCTTCTATGGGGTAAGCTACTAAAATTGTCAGTGACTTGCTATCCTACGATTCATCATTCCAACATAAAAGCAAACGAAAACAAAACCAACAAATCCACAAAACAAATAAAATTTAGACAAGAATTTTGGAATAAGGCTTTGTAAAAGGGTTTCCAACAACCGCCCTAGCATAGGCTTATTTATTTGAAGGAGTTACTTCCACCGCTCCTTTGTTTGAAGTACCTAACCAAATGCCAAACAAACAATAAACAAAAACAAAATTTAGGTGAGAATGTTGGAATAAGGCTTTGTAAAAGGGTTCCCAACAACCGCCCTAGCATAGGCTTATTTATTTGAAGGAGTTACTTCCACCGCTCCTTTGTCTGAAGTACCTAACCATCAAAACAAAATAAAAAAAACAAACAAAGACCAACAAATAAAATCTGCAAGGTGCCATGACCAACACCATCAAACGACGGCGTTGATTCCCTTCCTCCTCCTTATATGCAGAATCACACTTTGACAATATGTGATTCTCAAGCATCAGAGCTCACAAAGGACCGAAGACAGAGAACCCGACAACCTATTTATGTGTGAGTACACAGCTTTACAATACTGTGTACAAAACAACCAAAAAAAATTCAAAACAATCTAAGCTCAAACCTATACACACGGCTTTACAATACCATGTTCAGAACTTAGAATGTCTGAACCGAACAACAAAACAAAATTGCACATAACCAACAAAAACCAAAACCAAACAAACCAATCTCAAACCATCAATCCAAAAATTGTTCCGCCACATTTAAATCACGGCTATTTGTTTAAAAAAAAAAAATATTTTAAATTTCAAAACCAGTTACAAAGACAAATTTCTCTTTGATCAAAAACTACCATCAAACGTCTAAATTAGTATTCATTTTAAGCGAGAATAAATAGAGAGAGTAGAGTGCAGTACGTCCCTACATAATAAACTTATGTTCACGAACACAGCTTTGCAATACTGTGTTTAAAACTAACAAATTCCACTTAAATAAATAACTTTATCCGTATAACTATACTACGGCTAAATCAAAGTTACTAATTACAATTTCCAACACTATACTACATAATAATATGCTATATTATAATACTAGCTGTAAACAATACTGAGACTAAATGAGAGTTGTGCAAAAGACAAGGTCTCCAATACAAGGTTTCAATACAAGGTTTCCAATACAAGGTTTCCAATACAAGGTTTCAAAAACAATATACTAAACTAAACTAAACAACCAAATCTTCCTGAGCCCTCTAGTTGAGGCGCCAATTGTAACCTATAAAAGTGATCTGTCTGGTTTTTCAAAGATGGTATGCCTGGCTAGTCTGGGTTCTTAAATTATGCTAGAAGTACAGGAAGAATGGTATGGGCGCCACGAGCTTTATACTTTGGATACCTATGAGGACAAAAGCTCGAATGTCCTAAACACAATGATAAAGTAGAATGAAACGATACAGATGTTGTTACAATATAACCTGTTTATTAAATGAAGCGAGATATGCAATAAGCACGTTGTTTTATTTTCTAGCAGTAAGATTATGATTCTAATTTTAATTTTGTGAAGCAAACAAAGTGAATCTAAACATGACAAATAAGGAATTTAAGTTAAGTTCAAATAATGACAAAAGAAAATTTTTATCCAAACAAGAAAATCTATACAAATCTAATAACTTTGGAAACAACTAAATACAGGTATAACAATAACCCCAGAAGAGGGCAGCCACGATGTGCAACAAGGCTTGCACCAAAAAGAAAAATTGTGAGAGAAATATTGAACACTCTAAACCATTATGTCAACTTAACTATCATATACTAAGTACGAAACTACATAGATAAACAACAACCAGGTTTCAAACCTGAACTAAAACTAAAGTACCAATTAACCTTGTCTTATGCACAAAACTCTCCCCATATTAAATACGCTGTAAAATTTTGATGGAGCAGTACCGAAGGAATAAATAAATTTCAATAGAACGGAGCCAAAATATTGGAATAAGGTCACCTGATGCGACTAATTGGAGTGGGATGCCGTGGCCGAGGACATGATCGTTAAAATGCGGCCCTGGATGATAGGAGTCGACCTCTCGGCTCACCACTCGCAGACCGGGATGTGCTGGATGTAAGATGTTATCCCTGCCCAAGGACCGAGCTCCAACCTGAAATGTTATATATTAAATTACTAAATGCAAGCATGCCCTCATTTGTGCACCACACTTGTCCGCCACATTCAAGTGAAAATACAACATGATGATGGAGATAATTGCGGATTACAGACACGTGGCACTCACCCGGATAAACTAATGCTGCAATCGTTTCCGATCTCCTCAAAATATACTCCGCAACAATTGTCCAATGGAAATTAGGTTTCTTCAAAATATTTCTCTATCACCAAATGTTCTAAAACAAAGATACAAAAACGTTATACAAACAGGCGACATGGCGCCGCATTCCAAACTCTCGACCCCTTTGAAACTGGAGCTCCCTTGCCTATACTCACCAATATCTCTCTCGCAATTAATCCTTAGTTTTATATTCTTCAAAATAGAAGAGGATCTATCCACCAGACCGAGTCAAAAACAGCAAAATTACAGAATGCTTGTCATGGGGACTGCCCTCCGCAGTCCCCAGCTTGAAAAAGGAAGCTTTGGATCTCTCTAGTGAGGCGCGTTGCTTTTCCAACATCCAAGACGTAGCTTGGTTCGATGTGACCCTTGACCTTTTGGGTCTACCTAGTTATTATTTCAAAAACCCCTTATGTCGGGAGGCGTAGCACACATGAAAAAGACAACGATCGCCTGAAACTCACCTATTATAGAAAATTTGCAACAAAATACGATTTCGCCTGTAAAAAAAAACAACTTTTGATTTTCCAAAACTTTCAAACAGAATCTTCGATACCAAGTTCACCGACCCCTGTCCAACACTAACCTCCTCGTTGACAGCCATATTGACATGACGTTGACGTCCGTGAAACAAAGAAAATAATAACAAACAAAAAAAAAACTAGTCTTTGGTATTTATTTACTAAGTTAATTTTGATTTTTAAAATGCACCAAAAATCGCAAATGAATTATCTAAATTCAGCTAATAATTTTGTAATTTAAATATTTACTAACAAAAGGACAAAATTATTGAGAGATGTACAACTAAGCGCACCGCCATCTAGGTGAAAAGTTTGGCACTCGTTAGCTGATGAACTCTTGCGCACAAACAAGTCAAGGTTTTAGTTTTGCAATGCGCCAATAGATGGCGATGTAACCATATAAAACTGTTACACGTGTAAAACAGGCACAGTCCTATTCCAAGAAATCCTTGTGATCTTACTAAAAAACTCTTCATTTCAAAAGGTTAAGAAAAAAAATTGATAAACTTAACTTTATGGTTTTTTTCCTTCCGCAAAAAATGATAGCACCTTATTTATTCATATTGATAACTTTTCAAATTGTGATATTTCCGGTTTATTTGTATCAAACTTTTGGTAAACATTGAAACAAAAATGTACTATGTTACACTTTTGTTTCAACAATTATTAAAGTACTTACATGTACCTACTGTCAGTACATGTACAGTAATAATTGTTTCACGACTTCAGACAACATGTTAATAAGGTATTTATTTATTTATTACAATGTTGTAATCCAGGCATGGATGCAACGAATACAATGTTGTACAATTCCTACGAATGGTGAGCGGCCATGGCTCGGATCCTTACGTTAATATGGGCAATACGCACTGATTATACCTATATGCCTTAGTAACGAAAACATTGTTGGTAAGCCAATTAGTAGACATTATTTAACTTTGGCAATGGCCTACCTACGTACCCACGTAAGCTAGCTGCTTGCAAAATATTAGCATGTGCCATATTGTTTGGATTGCTTTTAACAGTATGCATAGACATTATAACACCATTGCGCTAAACATTTTCGAATTTTCTTCAATGTTTCACCTGATATAATTATTTACAATAGTTAGTTAGAAAATCTTGTTATTCTTGTTATTCTTTTATTTTCAACCTGACGAATATGGTTTCAGTGGCCGAGTAAAATGCACTCTGGCTTAACACGTTCGGTGCGGGACCGTATTGGCAAGACTTTCAGACAGTGCGATACAGGACATTTATGGTAGGTACGAGAGTTACTCCTGGTGCGGTACATGACATATATGTCCTGTATTATGTTTTTTTTGAATTGCCTATAATTTAATGAATTTCGTAATTTAATGTTTTTTTTTTAATTATTTGGGTAGATTATAACCTTATCTAACATATGGTAAGCCAGGACGGGGATCTGGTGAATACTTTAGAAGCTATACCTAAAACTAAATACCCACCAAAATTGTCCTGTACCGCACTGAAAATAGGGTCAAAACGTTTGTCCTTTACACAAGTTTAGTGATGTTCTAACCGTAATTTGAACAATCGATATCGATAAGGAGCATTTATTTCTCTGAATATGAACAAAACTTCATTTACTTAAATTACAAGCTAAGTTAAACACCCCGGCATGGATTTATGGTCCTGGTGGAAGTATATGCAGGACTCATTTTTGGTGCATCCTTGGTCAATTTTGTTCGGCGCAGATCTCCACCGCATACAGTTGGGCCGACGGATCTCGGCGTACGTGAAGTCAGGCTCTGCGCTGCGCAGTAGAAAATTTTGTATGAAAAAGTTGCACTGCGCATCGAAACGGCTAACTTCACGCACGCCGAGATCCGTTGGCCGTACTGTACTTACAAAGTTTTAATTTATAAAAAACTTTGTCCGTACAATTACAAACAAAACAAAAAAGGAATCAGTCAAATCAGTCAAGCCGTTCTAAAGTAATGCGGGAACATACATGCGGCAATTGATTTTTTTAATAACTGGGTTAGGATGTTGATGATTTTCAATCCTCAATTAAATTGCGACCATCGATAACATTTTATGAGATCGCTTAATTTTGGCGTTAATGTAATAATCGACAAATGACGTGCTAATAAGATAGGGATTGCTCCGCACTACTGTAAAAATTAGCGCGACACCGGGTCTGCGGATACAGGACATATATGTATGGTAACGCACAGAATTACGAAAATTGCTTTTAAGTGCGTACTACCCATATGTGTCCTGTACAATTTTATGGCAAATTTTGCTTATATTTTTAATAAGCTACAGAAAAGTATACTTGACTCTTTTTTACGTAAAGGATTTCGTATAGAAATAGCCCCCGCACCAGCGGTAAAACTACAATTCTACCTTCCGCACCAGAAGAAAGTCGCGTACAACCCATTTATGTCCTGTACCGCACTGAACGTGTTAAGAAGGATCGCTTGTATCATTTGCGGGTTCAAATCCCTGTACTTATTGAAAATTTTGATAAGATTTTTCATTTTAAAATCTGAAACAATTTCTAAATAGGTTATTTTATTTTTATTTGTTTCTTAATTAATTTCTAATCCAATTCAAGCTCCAAATCATGAATTTTCAGAGATACCTAGTAATTATTGTTAAGTAGGTATATAAATTCTTATTAATAAAAAAGTATGATGTAGAATTAAAAAAAAACACAAAATTTTTAAAATTATTTATTATTAATTTATAATTTTTTTTGTTTAGGTAGGTATATTTTGGTGTAGGTACTTACTTTTTTTTAATAAAATATTATGTAGTATTTTATTCTCTAAAATTTAATAAAGGTAAAAATAATTTCATTAGAATAATCCTATAAAAAGTATTTTGGTGCTTTATTTTTGGGATTTGAACCCAAATGCTTAATTTAGATTATTTGAGAAGTTTACCAAAAGACCCGTTTTTTGTGATGACACGTGGTGTGATTTTTGATAACATAAACAATAAACATTCTAAAAATAGAAATTCTTACAAAACTTCCATTCATGTAAATGTGGTAATAATTTGACTCAAAGGTCAAAACCCCAACTTGATTTTTGGTATGATTGTGGTAAAACCTAGTCGAATACCACCGATTACTTCGTATGAATCATTGTATGACCTTTTTGGTGATAGTACGATGGATATTGCGATAGGTTTTTTTATATTCAGTTCTGTAATTATACACAAATATTGAATTTGAATTTGAAATTAAGACCCGTGGTTTAATCAGTTTAGTAATTGCCGATGTCTTTTCTGTATGATGTTCGTATGAGCTAGTGGCCTACTCTGGTAGTTAGGCCACCTTAAGTCTTCCGTCATAGCTCAACGTCATAAAAGCCAGGACGGACAATTTAAGGTGCCCTCTGAAGCACGGAAGCGCTATGTTAAACATATTCTTCTACGGTGCTCTCTGAACGAGAGCGCCGTTGCCAACTGCACGCAAGTTGCTCACGTCATGGGTATAGTGCGCCGCAAACTTTATGGCGGCTGAAGTGCGCGGCTGATTCGACTTTGTGCAGTCAACGCAATAGAATAGAGTAAACTTTATTTATATAGCCCTCTCACCGTCTTCATCTCCCCGCAATTCCTATAACCTTCCTCAAGAGTTTAGCTATCACATGCAGAAAGAATTTTTCAAAACCGACTGGTAGTTCCTGAGATTAGCGCGTTCAAACAAAAAAAAACTATTTATATAGCCCGCCTAGCGCCGCCTCTCACTGTTTTCATCTCCCCGAAATTCCTATAACCTTCCTCAAGAGTTTAGCTATCACATGCAGAAAGAATTTTTCAAATCCGACTGGTAGTTCTTGAGATTAGCGCGTTCAAACAAACAAACAAACAATCAAACAAACTCTTCCACTTTATTATATTAGTTTTACTATATTTACTATAGTAGTATAGATATAGATGTAAACTTGGACACCCATGATGTAAAAATAGCTTCGGCCCGTGGCTTCGCACACGCTTACGTTATTTTCAAAACATGAAGATTTAGCACGTGCTTGTATTTGCGCCGTGGTTACTGATTTATACGTGACATGGACTTCAATCGTCTGTAATTTGAAGTTTATTCCGTTTTTTTTAATCTAAATTAAACGTTATCAAAAATAAATACAGTTAAGTGCTTATATTGTTTTTGCGTTTTGTGTTTGTAGTTAAAAAGTAAGTTCGTATGAGCAAGTGGCCAACTCTGGTGACGGAGGTTTTAGGCCGCCTAAAGGCCTCCGTCATGGCTTAGCGACTTAAAAGCCGGGACCGACATTTAACGTGCCCTCCGAAGCACGGAAGCGCACCAATAGGTACCACTTGCGGTCACGCATCCAAACTGTGACCGCGCACAACGCTGCTTAACTTCAACGATGTGTTTGTAGTAAAACGTGGGTAAGATCTTACTGAAAACGTTTAAGTATAATTTTTTAGATGCGTAAAATTAATGTTATATTTCAAATAATTAAAAACAAAGTGTACGAAATATAAAATCCGTTTAAGTATAATGTTTCAGATGCGTAAAATTAATTTGATATTTCAAATACTTACAAACAAATTCTACGAAATATAAAATCTTGAAAGGGTTTAAGGTTTCTTCAATAACTCGTCAAAAACAATAAACTTCGACTCTCCGACTGCAGGTACCTATGAAATAAGAACAATTGGAGTTTTTTTTGACAATAAAGTTTTACATAGCTACCTACTTACCTACAATAATCAAGCCATTATCTATGACACCTCATACATTAATAAATAAAATTATATCGTATCTTGTATACTAAATTCACGCTTTTTTAGAATAGGCCTCCTAATTTGCATCTCAAATTCCATTATTATGAAATTTATTGTTTTTATTATTGTAAACAATAAGTGTTCTGATTAAGCACGGTTAAAACCTTGTCAATGTCGGGATTTCATAAGATCTGATTGACCTTAAGGCTTCTTTGGAAGTAAGTGTTGAAACCACCTGTTATTATCACTCGTATTGTATGACCAGCAGAGGCATTCTGTACTAGACTCACTTCGAATTCACTCAAGTGACCGAGCTCACTAAATACGCAAGAATGTATTGTAGGTAAGTGTTTGTAGTAAGATTCAAATTACGAATACGTTTGAAATCTCACAGCGGATTCAGCGCTTCGACGTTCGAAGTGAGTTTACAGAATGAGCCTACAGCAGAGGCATTCTTACTGGACTTACTTTGAATTCACTCAACCGACCGAATTTGAAATCTCACAGCGGATTCAGTAGGCTCATTTTGTAAACTCACTTCGAACGTCGAAGAGCTGAATCCGCTGTGAGATTTCAAATTTCGTATTCGAAATTTGAATCTTACTACAAACACTTACAATACATTCTTGCGTATTTAGTAAGCTCGGTCACTTGAGTGAATTCGAAGTGAGTCTAGTACAGAATGGCTCTGCAGTAGGCTCATTCTGTAAACTCACTTCGAACGTCGAAGAGCTGAATCCGCTGTGAGATTTCAAATTTCGTATTCGAAATTTGAATCTTACTACAAACACTTACAATACATTCTTGCGTATTTAGTAAGCTCGGTCACTTGAGTGAATTCGAAGTGAGTCTAGTACAGAATGGCTCTGCTGAAGGTGAATAAACGTAATAGTCCAGTCACCTAAGCATAAAAATGGGCTCAACCTCGGAATGACAGATAATAAGCTGAATTTTGGTATGTAGCTTCATTTAGGCGTCCTAAAAGTTGTCTCAAAAGTCTCATAAAATCTCGTGTCTGCGTCTTAAGTTATTCAAGGTCAAAGGTAAAAAAAAATAGTTTTTCGCGAATATCTCGGTTGCTATTGGTCCAATGATGTTAACATCTATTATAAAGTTGTAGAGCATACAATTTGCAACAAATTTTGTTTAAAACATTCTTTCATGCGCTCAACCGTTTTCGCGATAGAGGAGGGTGAGTGCGCAGCGCTCAGCCATACGCGTAGGTACTGTAACGCAAAGTCAAACGTGAATATCTGTGAATACCTTGAATTTTGAATAATTTGTTTTATTTATCAGTTAATTATCGACCAAGCGAGCAAAGCGAGCTAAGATCTTACGATTTTGCTTTGTATGTTTGTATGTGTAATTTTTATGTTCTCGCATAACTATCGAACCGTTAATCCAATCTGCATGAAACTTGGTAGATAACTAGGTTGTGCTATGGAAATTCGATATATGACATATGAGCGTAATCGATGAAGGGGTTGTAAAGATATTGGGATCTAAAGGGGGTAAAAAAGATAAAAGTTACACAGATATATTGAGTGGGGTGTCATATGAAAGGACTTAATTTGTACATTCCGAAATAGTTTTTATTTTTGTTCTAGGAAGTATAGTTTTTGAAATACACATACTGAACGCTTTGCGCTCACGGCCCTGTATCGCAAAAACGGTTGAGCGCATGGAATTTTTTTTTTAATGAATTGGTCGCAAATTTTCAACTCTACAACTTCATAATAGATGTTAACATCACTGGACCAATAGCAACCGAGATATTCGCGAAAAACTTTTTTTTTTACCTTTGACCTTGAATAACTTAAGACGCAGACACGAGATTTTATGAGACTTTTGAGACAACTTTTAGAGCGCCTAAATGAAGGTATATACGAAAATTCAGCTTATTATCTCTCATTCCGAGGTTAATTCCTAATTTGACTGGGCTATAAATAAATCATAATCTAACTATTTATATTCTATGTGACATAATCAGTTGCGTCAACCTAAAGATCCTCTTATCCGCACACGCCTATATTCAAATGTCAACTGATGCGAAGTTTATTATTATCACTAAAGGTACTAAACTACTATTATTATTATTATTATTATTATTTTGTATGTCAATTTGAATATCTAGGGACTATGAAGTTCCGGACCTTTGACAGGCATGCATGGGGTAAACGCCAACACACAGAAGCTTTTTGACAATTTTGATCTTATGTGATGGACACACCTTCCGGCGACTACCCTGTATGACACTATAAAATGCTTTTGAGAGCAGCCCCCAGTCTGTGGAGGAGTATTACAGATATGGAAAACTACTACCGGGCTATGGGAGTGGGATGGTAATGGACTGGTTACTGGGAAAACTATGGATACTATTGCACCCTCCGAAACAATGTTAACGAACATGATATAAAATTGCGGGTGGAGACTTATTATTATTATATTTTTTGTTAGGTTAAAGATTTTATATATTTTTAATTACACAATGTAGGAAACAATGAAAAATCACTCAGTAACATATTAACACCTCTTAACTTACCTAGGTACTTATACTATATATACAACTAAATGAAAAGGAACTTAGATGACTAAAGATAGATATTATATTAGAGAGCCATGTTGGTCAAGTAGGGTAGCGCCTTAACATTCAATGCAATTCAAGGTTGTGAGTCCTAATCCCGAGCGTGATTTAATGGATTTTCCGTTAAATAAATATATGCCCATTTAAAACCACCCCCAAATTACACGAGTTCTAAACGATGAAGAAAAACATCATAAGGATACCAGTTAGCTTTCCAATAGCATCCATTGGCTTTCAACCTGTCACGTATCGCATGCTAACTTCTACAAAATTTGGGCATGTAAATGTATTTGGACCTACCTTTGACCACCAATGTTTTGTATTGTATTGTATTTAACCTATACTGTCCCACTGCTGGGCAAAGGTCTCCCCTCGAGCTTTCCACTCTTTTCGATCCAAAGCCAATTCCCTCCACTGGTCACTAAAGTTCTCCAGCTCGTCTCGCCATCGCTTGCGTGGTCTGCCGCGGCGCCGCCTCACTGTCTCAGGGCTCCACTCGGTGGCTAGTTTGGCCCACAGTTCATCAGGCATACGGCAAACGTACCATGGCATCACCACCAATGGCATCTTCAAAAGGATCTTAAACTCTTGAAGATCTGAGAATTTGTCTACCGCGCCTAGGAACTACAGTCGTGATCACGATGTTTTTTTATCTAATTGTTGGCCACTTTGTACGTTGTGGTCAATCAACGTGTAATTCATGCGGTGATCTCTTTGGTATTTTTTAAAGAAAAATAATATCATCGTAAAATATTTTGCATAAATTATAATCTGTTTAATATTCCTACATTATTAATAAGGCACATTTGGAATGCTTCTTTAAATGTAGGCATGTACCAAATAAGTTTCTAGAAGTGCCTCTGACAATGTCAAATGGTTTTGAATGACTAAAAAGATCTAAAAGTATGACTTCTTATGGATCCTTTGGTAGAGAAGACAATTTTTCAAATTCTTTAGTTTGTGAATTTGTTTTTGATCCTTTGCACGACTAAATGTCCAAAATACAAAATGTCCAACTAGGATTAATGTCCAACACGAATTTTTTCCAACACTAATTTTGTTTTTAAATTATTATTAACGGGACTTAATCGCGTTAAATTATTTTATTTACCTTTACCGTTAATAATAATTTAAAAATGTGTTCAAGTCGCGAAAGTTTAAAATATGTACTAATTTTGTTCAATACGAATTTTGTCCAACATCAATTTTAAAGTTACCAGTTCTTTTTTCTGCTAAATCTCTGGAGGTACCTAATTGTTTTAAGTTTTACAAGTACTTTGTAGGGTCAACAAACAAACCTTCAATTTACTTATCTTCGCAGGAAAAAAAAGACACGTTAACAATGAAACCATAGAACGTAGAATCAAGTAAATTACCCTTTAATGAAACAACAAGCACCTAAGAATTTTCCACACTGCTAATACTTACTACAAAGCAATAATAAAAACTGTTTAATACCTACCTAATTTTCATTTTTCGTTTCACGGAGTAGGTACCTACAAAATTATACTAATTTTTCGAGTCTGTAACTATAGTACTTGATCGTAAAAAATTATGATAATTATGAATTTTTGGTCTATTATTTAGTTTTTGATCGAAAATTGGACTTAGGTTCACATGATAAAGGTCCTAGCTGACCAGTCGCCTCCGCACCCGAACCTCACCGTATCGCCTCGGTATTCTTCGTATGGAATTATATGGACCAATGGACTCATTACGTCAACTTCGTAACGTCATCACCGGATCGCCGCAACGCAATCAAAAAATGAAGGAACAAGTGAACGGCGAAAAGGCGATGCGGTGCGGAGGCGACTGGTCAGCTAGGACCTTTATTATGAAAACCTAGATCATACCTAGCTTAAATATAATAACAGTGTGTTAAAAAATTTGTTATTATATTAATAAAAAAGTACCTATGCTTAATTTAATAAAAATTTGTAAATAATTTTTAACATCTATTTTAATTAATAGGATGAGAATGATTATAATTCTGTTCTATTGTTAATAATACCTACATTAAAAAAGTGTATTCTAATTACTACATTATTATATGATGTTTTTTATCTAATTGTTGGCCACTTTGTGCGTTGTGAACATTAAATTATGTTTCAGGACGTAATTACATGTTTGATCCGTTCGAATTTAGATACTTACCTACTTATTGAGCCAAAAACAATGGAAGCCGCTTTAGCTCGATTTTTTATTAACAAGTAACTAATTAATCTTGGGAGGTTTTTTTTTAACCCAATTACAAAACTAATTCATATCATAACCCATTTATAAACCTCATTGTTTTAACCTCATCATCAATCATCAATCGTGCAGGCTTTTTGGCGGGAATTTGAGAAGTCAAGTTTCATTTTTGTTTTAGTTTCCAAAACTTGTGTTTCTTCGAATATTAATGTGTAATAATGGTGGATTATTAACCGTTAAGTGTTCGTGAACGTGCATAAGTGTGGGGAAGTGAAACAAAATTGGTTAACATTGCTTTTCAAGTTCTTCCAAAAAGTCCGTGTTGTTGTTTCAGTAAAGGCCCACATCTTTACTGAGGCACAAGGGGAGGGGGTGGGATACTATATTTAAGTATTGTAATATGTATTTATTTATCTTATTTATCTGTAAACTTGAAGAATAATAATTACTTGACACTGGCTGAATGCACAACCGTGCGAAGCCAAAATAAAGAAAAAAAAAAAAAAATTAATCGTGCATCAATGAATTTTTCGTTTCGAAAAATTTATATGCGCATTAACACGAGCTCTGAACGGTGAAGGAAAACATCGTGAGGAAACCCACGGCTTAGTCAGCCCCACACGTACTGACCATGTTTTTCCTGTGGATATGGCTGGTTATGCTGAGAGGATGGTGTAGGTGCTGGGCAAGCCTACTCCATCTCAACATTGTGCCAGGCACTACAGTGTCCCGTTAAGTGTAGACAAACATTGCCTCCTGACACTGTATAAATCATCTAGTTTTTTTTTTTAACCTACTATTGACAACTGACAACAAGGGTTAAGCTTGCCTTTGTACATGTAAGTACTTTTTTAATGTCTCATTTGTATACTGCACCTTGGACATTATTAATAAAAGTTAATTTACTTATAGCGATTTTTCGGTGAACCTCTCTACTGTCTTTTTTAAACTTGTCGGACTTCCCGCGACCACGGCTGGTGCAATCCAGTCGAAACGTTGGGCTAAATAAAAATGTAATTTACTTGTTAAATACCCGGATAAAATATATTTTTCACCTTTCTATTCTCGCTCGTTGGCCGAGTGGGTTAGTGCCTCGACTTTCGAACCGAAGGTCGCAGGTTCGAACCCGGTCGTGCATCAATGGATTCTTCGAAACGAAAAATCCATTGATAAACACGAGCTCTAAACGGTGAAGAAACATCGTGAGGAAACCAGTTATCTTTCTAAAAGCGTCGATGGGATTGCAACTTGCCACGTATGGAATGTTTCTGCAAAACGTGGGCATGTATGTATTTGGATATACCTCTGACTACCCCTTTAGACTCTGATCTTAAAAAAATGCCTAAAAATAATGTCTACCGCGCATTGGGAATACAGTGGTGATCATATTTCATTTTCATTTCTATTCTCGCTTTTAAAACGAAAAAGCTGTAAGTAAAACATTTTGGTATGTATCTAAAATCATTCAATTTTTGTTTAAATCGGGCTAGTAATAAATTGAGCTACAATGGCAGCGAATTTTGTCAATCTGTTGTAACAAAATTATGCAACCCCGTCCATTTAACAAATTAGTTCATTACCAATGCTGTCATTAAATAAAATTACTAAGAAATGAACTAAGTTTTACAAGACTCATTAAAATTTTTGAAATATTTTATATTGTGCAAATACCTGTATTGTTTCTTTGATAACTATTTCGTTGAACGATTGACATACCTATCGCACCTCCGATATTTTAATATGGCGGTCAGTAAAACAATATGTAAAAGCCAGACCAAGGTTGCATATGATTGAAATAATTTTATTTTGAAATGGGTTAAGATGGGTAATACACGATTTTTTTCTGACAAAACTGAAACAAACCAGACCAAGATAAGTTAAATCAGCGACTTAAAAAAGGGTATATAAACTACATGAGAGGAAAAGCTAGTGAAGTCTTTAGAAAGAACAAAAAAATAATCAGATTTGTCCATGTGTCCAGAAAGAATTTTGTCAACGATTTTTTAAAATTTTATTTCAAAGTTTTAATCTAGGAAGCGTCAAAGCTGACCAAGTTTTGGGTCGTTTTTGGACTCCTGGGCAATATGGGTTGTATACGTCAGATTATCATAATCATAAAATTAACAGAATATAAAATTGACTAGCGAACTCCCGCGGCTTTGCTTGCATGGTCCACTATTTTTTTCATCCCACGTCTTTTCTTCGGCCTAAAAATAGCAAAATATTTACTTACCACAGTAAGTGAAATCACAGATACATAGAATATTGAAACTGGTCGTTGGTATAACGAAGATAAAAGTAGTACGATATGCAAAAGATACATGAAGTAAAAAATGTAAATAAACCTACATTTATATGCACGTTTTCGGGAAGTCTGTTTTTACCCTTGACATTTTGACTAGCTCCACAAAAAAAGCTGTTTAGAAATTAGCATTGTAATATTTCAAGCTACAAATCTAGAGTGAAAAGAATTATAGTGCGAATTTACTACGCATTTTGTCGTGTTTCAATTTCAATATTTAAGAGTTACTCTATTCTGAATCTCTATTATTAGAACGGAGTGGAGTATATTCTACAATCTACAATATCTTTCTTGGATCACTTGGATGATAATTGTTGATTGCAGACGTCCTTCGACATATAGTGACTAAAGAAGGAATGAGCAAAGAAATCGAAAGCGTTGTTGGATTTCGTTGTATAATTTTTAATTTTGATAGTGTTATATTATACTTAGTGTTGGCCAGATTTGGTGATGGTAGATGGTGTAAGGCCATGACCGAGTGGTGGGCAAGAGAGAGTAACAAAAGCAGGGGCAGATCATCAGCCAGGTGGGTGGACGATATCGAGGCCATAGAGGGAAAGACATGGATGAGAACGGCACTGGGTCGACTAGAATGGCGTTTGAGAGAGGAGGCTAACCCAGCAGTGGGTTATTATTTGAGCTGCCAATGAGGAATGATAGTGTTAAACCACAAGGTTTTCATTTTTGTTGAATAAGTTCGCAAGGCCTTGGAAGAGTCTTCCAACCTTGATTGAACAAACTAAATCCGATTAAAAATTAAGAAAGCTTATCAAATTTGGTAAAACCAGCGAAGGGGTTCATGTTTTAATCCAATGCCTGTGTTGCACAATTGAGCGTATCTGGCATTTAGCAAAAGATCAATGCTGCGTTTTGTGGACTTTTAAATTTTTGTCTTATAAATGCAGTGAAAACATTACAAAACTATTGCAACATAATGTTGATCTCGATTCTTAGACGGTTGTCAGTTCAGATCAAAAGTTGAATGTGCAACAATATACCTACATATTTATTCGGTGCAATAAATTCAAGGCTAGAGTGAATAGATTTCTTATAGATCGATGTGATTCATCCTCGGTCACACCGTCGTTTAACATCAGGCGAGTTGGTGGTCAAACATAGATCTATTTTTATAATAAAATTTAAAAAAAATCCAACTAATATTATAAATGCAAAAGTTTGGATGTTTGGATGGATGGATGTGTGTTTGTTCCTCTATAACTCGACAACCACTGAACCGATTTGGCTGAAATTTAAAACAAAACACAGGTAGATAATGACCGGGAATAGGACATAGGCTACTTTTATCCGGGTACCACGCGAGCGAAGCCGCGGGCGGAAGCTAGCAAGTCCTAACATAAATCTATGACGTAAAAGACTTTGATAATTTTACAGCTCTTTTCTGTGGATACGTAGGTACTGCTGATGCCTGAGATTTTTCTATTAAGGATATTACACAAGCAAAATGAGCACATCTAATTAATTTCCTTAGACAATATAATTTGATCACGGAAATCATACAAAAAGGTTAATATTTCAACAAGAATGATTGGAATCAGCGGAAAAAGTGACAATTGTATCAGTGATCTTTCTACATCATTTGTCTTAACCTCTGAACACTTGCATTGCATATGAGAATCAGATTATTTTGAACCTTATTTTGAGAAAACTAAGAATTATTTTGAGTCAGAACACATGAGAATTATATTCATGGGATTTATGTATCGTGAGAAATATACGAAGGTTATAGTTGTATTGTTAGCGTTCGATATGTTTGTTTTCATTGAATCGGACATACATATTTGAGACAAATAAATTCTTAAAAAACATAATGAACGAGATCAGCAGCCTGATTTATCTTTGATAGCGACCAAAGTCAGTCGCAAACTGTCAAATATGAAAGATCAGTTACCACGCAAGTAGTGGCAAAAGATACCTACGCGATCGATTTGACAGTTTGAGACCAATTTGAGGTCTAAGACAAGTTAGACAATCAGCCTGCTGAGACAGGAATTGAAGTAGTGCGCGAAAGTGACACGAGACAGAGAACCATCAGTTTACATGACAACGGTCTACTGTATCGGTCACTGCGGGCTTAAAAAGGTCGCTATTTCAGAATCAAAATAGGAATTGAACTATATGCCGTCTCTTTTCACTCTCAGTCAATGAAAAGATACGGCAGTTCAATTCCTATTGTGATTGCTATAGCAACCTTTTTAAGCCCACTGGTCTCGGTCTCCCGTCTCGGTCTCAGGAGCGAATCTTTAGGTGAAAAATTTACAAAATATAGGTTTGCACCAATTTCTATTTGGACATCCTCTGACTACCCCTACTAGACTTCAAAGAACTTCTATCGAATGTCTACCGCGTCGTTACAGTCGTGATAATATTTCGTACTTTGAATAAATACCTCTCGAAATATTTTTGAAAACTGAAACATCTTACCAAATTGAACATTAAGACTAACTTTCGCTTACCTGTGTAGTACCTACCTATTATTATCTATTCTATGCCTGTGTCTACTGAGACCAAATCTTTTTATTTAAGGTTGACTGCTCTGTTAATGCTTATTCAAAGAATTCTGGGAAAATACAATACTTAATAGATCTAGGCAATGATAATGACCACATTTTAAACATTGTTCCATTTTATATGAATTTATTAATGTTTCAAAAAAATACTTTTTTTGTGTTGAGTGAAATAGTTCTCTAACTTTTGATTTGAATCCATGCATCAATATAATTTTGGTTTCTGAAAATGTATAATGCATAGTTTATGGGCAACTGGCTGCTTCCCGCGGCTTTGCTCGCGTGGTACCCGAATAATAAAAAAATATTTTAAAAAAACAAAAACCCGACTGCGTCAAAACTAAAAAGAAAAAAACAAGCCTGCAAAGAATTAGTCACAGTCGGTACCCATTCATTTTATTACCACTCAAATCTTCCCAATGTTATGGGTCCCGACTGTGAGTAATTCTTTGCAGGCTTGTTTTTTTCTTTTTAGTTTTGACGCAGTCGGGTTTTTGTTTTTTTAAAATATTTTTTTATTTAACACTTTTTAGTTATGATAAATTTGATTTTAAAATACCTATTCAACGATACCCCACTTGATATAGTGTGACGATTTTGATTCTTTTAATTTTGACAATATGGCGTCTGGTTGTAGCCCTGGTGAATTTTGATTACTGTCATATCTTTAGTGACACTCCCAAGGTTGAGACAAATCGATTGACGTAAGAATCATCAAAATCGGTCCACGCGTTTGGCCTCTAGAGTGCCACATAGAAACATCCATAGCGAGAATTATTATTAATCAACTTTAAACCGTTATTTTTCCTAAACTATTACTTAAAATGAAAAAATGGTAAAAGAAACCTAAAGTTGATTTTGAAATACCTATTCAACGATACCCCACTTGATATAGTGTGACGATTTTGGTTTTTTTAATTTTGACAATATGGCGTCTGGTTGTGGCACTGGTGAATTTTGTTTACTGTCATGTCTTTAGTAGCACTTCCAAGGTTGAGACGAATCGATTGACGTAAGAATTATCAAAATCGGTCCACGCGTTTGGCCTCTAGAGTGCCACATAGAAACATCCAAACATAGAAACATACAAACTGTTAGCTTTTGCGGATGATACAGTTCTTTTATTCCGAGGAAAAACGTGGGTCAAAGCCTTTGGGGATGCACAAAGGGGCTTTAATGTAGTATCTAACTGTCTCTACAATAATCTCCTCACACTAAACGCCACAAAAACTAAGTTCATAACGTTTTCTCTACGCCAAGCTGACTCGCCAAACCTAGAAGAACTTACCTTGAGAGCTCATACCGACAAATGCCTCTTCTCTAATACTGACAATAGTTGTGATTGTGTCGCCTTAGAAAATTGTGAAACTATCAAATACTTAGGCCTTATTTTAGACGCCCAATTAAGCTATGTTCCCCACATTACTCTCCTTGCCTCTAAAGTACGACGACTCATTGCGATATTTAAAAACATAAAACATGCTGCAAATAAACAGCAACTAAAGATGACATACTTTGCCCTTTGCCAAACACTACTCACGTACTGTGTAACATCATGGGGTGGCGCTTTAAAAACACATCTCCTACCTCTAGAGAGAGCACAGAGAGCGGTACTCAAAGTAGCCTACTCACGCCCGTACAGATACGCCACCACCCAACTTTACAAGGAATGCGAAGTTTTAACTGTTAGGCAACTGTTCTTACAGCAAGTCTTGCTTAGGCACCTGCGAAAACATCCACCTAGGGAAAACGTAGTAGCAAATAGACGAAACGCAAACCTATTCCGACAAATATTGTGCAAAACGAAGTTTGCACAGAAACACACGACATTTCTAGGACCATACCTATCTAATCAAATTGCAAAAAAAATTTGCATACACAACACAACACCATTTCAATTAAAAATAAAGCTAAGAGAATATTTACAAAGTCTGGACTATAAAGAAACAGAAAAATTATTAGAAATCCTTTCTTAAATCTCTTCAAACAACATGCATATACAAAAGACACTTACCTACACAATACATTCACCCTACCTATACTTACACCTACACATATACACACACATACACACACACACACACACACACACACACCCACACATGCGCACACACAATAAATAGGCTTTTTATACTTTATTTTATTTTTACTCGTATTGCATGCCTTTTTTTCTCTCTTTTATCTTTTTGTTGTTTTCATTGTTAATTCTTAAGTTTAATTTGTCTTAGGTATGATTGATACAACTTTATGTACAAATTGCTGACTGCCAAGTCCTATACCTGAAGTACTATGCCGAAGCAGAGATCCCTTGTATCTACTTACAAGTATTTTCTATACTTAGTTAGAGCGAGGAGTTGACGCATTGTCATTGCTCAGGTTTTGGACAAGGTATCATTTCCTTTGTAATTTTAATAAGTATTACTAACTACTTACTTATATAAAGTGACTATACCAATATAGTATACATAAGTGATACCTTTGTCAAACCTACTTGAAAATAAATACTTTTATTATTTATTTATTTATACATACATAGACTGATAAACACATTACCCTTCCTTTGCTTTGCGCAGTCGGGTAAAAAGTAGCCTATGTTACTCTCCAGCCTTCCAACTATCTCCTCACAAAAAATCACGTCAATCCGTCGCTCTGTTTTGACATGGACAAATAAACAAACAAATAAACACACTTTCACATTTATAATCAGTAAAGTAAGTCTTAAATCAGTGAGCATTCTTGTAAAAAAAAAAATTGTCTCCAAATATCGTGACAATTAATGTACTTACAAGCTCAAAACCGACAAAGAAAGTACAAAGCTATGACGTTCAGGGCAATTTGTTCCAAGGATAATGATTTTGCAATCAACTAAATACACTTTTAATGCGAAAAAAAATATTTCGTCAGTTTCCGATCGCGCTTTGACGGAGCGTGGTGTTTCGAAAGTTTTTTTTTTATCAGGTGTGTTTTTAGTGACATTGACATTGAAAGTGTTAATTGGTAGAATAAATAAAGTTCTGTAGTCATTTTCACCACTTTTAAAAATTGTAGGCACTGGTTTTTTATTATTTAATAATTCTGTTAATTAAACAACATAGGCCTACTCTTCAGAATATTTTTTTCATATTTAAAAGTAAACTGTTATGTAAATTTTAATACTTTAATTTAATTTTAGTAGTAGGTACTTACGACGTAAAACATTTTAAAAAATTAAAGCAGAATTTTTAGAATTTGTAAATTTTTATTTGTTTAGTAAGTACATTATGTAATTTTAAAATATGTTTTCTTTTATTTTCAGGTGCGAATACATCATCCAACATGTCGATCGTAGATTCCTACAAGCGGTTTATGGAGCGAAATGGGGGTGAGCTTTTTTTTTTTTTTTTTTTATTTTAAGTCCTTGATAGGTACAAACTATAGTTTAATTTTTTGTTTGTTGTCACACAGTTTTTTTTGTTTGTCAATAATGGAAAAAGGGTAATGGTTTACAAATGATAGGGAAAAATATCAATTTTCATCTAAAAGTTTGAAATTGTGTATTTTTCTTCTGTTTTTTAACTAAGTCTTGCATGCACATGCAGACTTGAGCGTCAATTGTTTAACAAGTTCTCTATGGAAATTGAGCGTTCATTGTTACAAAAATGTAATTAAGTAGTATATCAGTCATATGGTTCCCATAACACAAGCTCTGCTTAGCTTGGGGCTAAATGATGCTGTGTGAAATGTCCATCATTATTTATTTAAGTATTTATTTATTTAATGTTAGCGACACCCCTAAAAGAAACTTAAACTTAATTAAACATGAAAAAGTTATTAGCCGGTAATATTATTACCTACTTAACTAATCTAATCTTATAAATGATAATTAATTAATCACTATTTTACATACTAGTTAACCACCTACTTATATTTGCATTACTCAATGACTTTTTACACCGGGGGTGTAATTTTGAAGGTGTTGTTAGCAATGAACGAAATTGAGTGATGAATCATCGCTTGAGAAACGATTCACTTTAGAGAGATTCATTTTTTTAAATACGGGCCAAAAACTAAGATGCTAAAACTAAAATGCAAGATTGGTTTTTGCTTAGTAAACAATGTCCTTTAAAAATAAGAACATATAAAGACAAAAGTCCGTGTGTGTGTGTGTGAATGTTTGTTACCACGTATCTCCAAAACCACTCAACCGATTTTGATGAAATTGTGAATGTAAATAGATTAGGTTCTGAAATAACACATAGGCTACTTTAATCCCGAAAAAATGTATGGTTCCCGTGGGATCAAAAAAAGAGCACGCGGGTGAAGCCGCGGGCGTTCATTAGTAAGATCATAATTTAAAAAATATATAAATAAAAACAAAACTAAAGCTTAGAAGAACTTGATTCTTATTTCATGATTCTTTAATCCCATCATAATATGACCCTTAACATAAGTACCTACTAGGTACTTAGCGTGACACCCTTTATAGTAGAGCTATGGTCAAGTTTATTGGAGCAAGGTAAGTGGTTTAAATGTAAATTTTATGTTTTGTATCATTGTTTTAAATTCACACCAGAATTTCAAGGTAATATTATGAAAAGTTATGAATATGAATGATTTTTGAAACAATACAATCGCTTTCATAATAAAATTTAAAGATGAATAATAAAGAAAGTTGATTACGATTCGGTTTTCTTATTAAAGAGATCTATATCAATTTTTAAGCATTTAATTTCCTATAAAATATTGACTTTAACAAATGACGCTCGGTTACTAACAAACTACACTACGGTTGGCCCGAACACGGCCCGGCCCGGACACGGTCTGGTCTAATATAAATCATCCCTTAAAATCAAAATTAAATAAAGTAAAAATATTAAAAATAAAAAGTACTTAAATAAAAAGAGTGATTCTCAATTTAACGACATGGATTTTGTATTATTTTTATTCAACAACAGGAACTTCGATACTTGTCTAGTAAATGAGTTGAAAAACTTTTCAAAGAATTCATTTTATTTAGATAAAAATGCAAACCGCGCTTCGCATTCAAATCATCGCCATAGCATTAATTCCATCATCATTTTGTTGGAGGTTGTCTGTAATTGTACATAATTTGTACCAATGGATCACGAGCTTGAAAACATGGGCTTAGTTTAATTATTATAAAATCCACAAGGTAACCTCAACTGATTTCGAAATTCTATGGCGATTAAATATAAAATGCAGTTTTGAATAAAACCAAGGTTTTAGCTGAGATTGTACTAATATGCCTATAATAGCGTAGTCAAAAAAATATGAACAAGGGATATTTCAAAATTCAAGTATAATTGGTAAACACGTGGTTTTTTACAAAACGTGTGAATAAGCATTCGTTATTAATTGTAACAAAAAACCCAACCGCGGAATGCGGATATGAAAGATAAAAAAATAAAAATAAACCCTATTATGTACTACTAAAAATTATCCTCTAAATTGTATGCGCGCCCATACAACTCAGAGGACTATTTACCTTTAATTTTCTACTTATTTTTTTATTCGAATTTTCCCTTTAATTGTGCTTTAGGATCTTACTTTTAACCAAAATTGACAATTCTAGGTCAACCGGAAGTACCCTATAGGATTTGGGTTTAAATCCTATAATGGTAGTTCCCGTTTTACTAGGATCAAAACGAAAACGTGATCACCAATATCCGCGGTAGACAATTTCTCATATTGTTAGGCATTGAAGATCCTTTGAAGATGTCTAAGGGGATAGTCAGAGGTATGACCAAGTACATAATTGGTAAATGCCCACATTTTGCAAAAGTTAACATTGGTTGGATAATGAATGGTTTTTAAATGGAAAAAAACCTAATCCCAACCCAAAACCATTAACATAAAAGAAATTGTATTTGAAACGAGTCGTGACGTCATTATGACGCAGATAAACAGGATCATAAGGTTTATTAATTTGTTTTTAGTAAAAGTATTGGATACTGGTTTTCGATTTTTCCTTAAATGCTAATAAAATACATTTACCTGTTTAAAGGAATCTTTAGTCGTAGAATCAACTAATCTAATACGCTGAGTAAACGTTGGAAGCTAATATTTTACCTATGTCCATAATTTATTATTCAGTATGGTAAACCTTCTAAATACCTACTCGTTTTGTTTGTGAACCGTGTTGGCCGAGGGGTATAGTACCTCGACTTTCGATTCGAAGGTCGTGGGTTCGAATCCTGGTCGTGCATCAATGGAGTTTTAATTCGGAAAATTTATATGCGCATTAACACGAGCTTTAAGCGGTGAAGGAAAACATTGTGAGGAAACCCGCTGCTTAGTCAGCCCCACACGTATTGACCATGTCTTTCCTGTGGATATGGCCGGTTAAGCTGAGAGGATGGTGTAGGTGCTGGGCAAGCCTACTCCATCTCAACAATGTCCCAGGCACTATAGTGTCCCGATAAGTGTAGGCAAATATTGCCTCCTGACACTGTATAAATCATTTAGTAAAGATGTAAAGACCTAAGAATTATTTGTTTGTGCCTCTATCATCTTAGAATTACTATTGTGAGCATATTTGCTAAGAAAATATTGTTACTTCGTAGAGTTTTATGACTTTTAATACGAAATGAAGTCAGTTTATTTTTCATCATTACCAAACATAACTGGTACTAGTATTTTTGTAACATTATGTTACGTTTCAATTCATAAATGTAATTGACATGTGTATTTGTAACTCAATTGACAAGGTTTTAAAAAAACTAAATACCTATCTTCATTAATTTGTTTAACATTCAAGAGAGAGTGTGTAATTAATTAATTTGTAATTATTCGCTGTGTGTGGTCCTTCATAGAATTTTTATGGGCGCGATCTCAAGATTTATATTTCCTAAGATATATATCTGCTGTGTGTGTTGGCTTAAGTGATGGAGTGGATGGGGAATGCCAAATACACAGACCATAAGAGAAAACAAATTTTACACTAAACAAATGTCAAAATAAACCCAGTTAAATATAAACACGGTAATGTTATCTTTCCGTGATATATTAGTGCCTAAGCACACTATGCGGAAAATACACAACCGAACTTCGGCGTTACGCCTACAATGCTTTTTTTCATTACTACCAAAACATTTAAAACATTTACCGAAATTACGTCACGTTTTGGCGTACACATGGGCGTAGCTATAGGTTTGATATGGGAGGGTTCCAAAAAAAAACTTTGTTATGGGGACGGCGGAGGGGGGTTCCAAAATACACAGATTGACTAGGTTTCCACCGAACTTAATGGGGTTCAACTGTTCAAGGGTTCCAATTTTTTTCTTTTGGACGTCATGAACCACCCATGGGCGGCGTACGTACAGCCTAACTTCGGTTGGATGTAAGTTCGGCAGCAACGTATTCTATAGCAACACATTATACGCGACGGAAGTTCATGAAACAAACGACGGAACTGTACGCAACCGAATTTCTGTTGCGTTTTCCGCGCATAAGGTGTGTCAGCCGAATACGTCTGAACGTAAAATCAGCAGAATTTCGGTCGCGTAACGTAATTATGCATAGTGTGTTGAGACACTTATTTTATATTTACTAAGGTCTAGTTTAATTAGATCATCTGTATGCGTAGTAGGTCTATAACATACTTCGTTGAAATGAAACTACGGTCTTTGTGATAGGCCGTATATATGCGATGCAAGTGTCAAGTGAATCACTTATTGATGTGATAATGCTACAACTGGGATCTGTTTATGATATAACTATTAAATACTTAGCATAAAATATAAGCATACCTGCTAGCTTATAAAAGTCAGCTTTTTACAATAATATCAGATGTTTTCATGTGTTTTTCATATTTTTTCTAAACAAAAATTGTATTTTATAAGTATCTATATATAGGTATACCTACTTATAAAAATTAAAGTGAATATTTGTGTGTTTGTCCTGCATACCTAAGCAATTGATCAGAGTGTGATGAAACTTTGGTAGGGTCTTCTGACGCCCGCGAGGGTTTCGGGCCCAAAAAATCAATAACAATAAAAAAAATAAGACGGTCCGAAAGTTTGCCGGGTCAGTAATCCTTTATGAATAACTAGCTTCCACCCGCGGCTTCGCTCGCGTGGTACCCGGATAAAATAGCCTATGTTCTATTCCCAGTCGAAAAGAAAAGAAAGAAAAGAAAAAAAATACATTTATTTGTTACAATGCAAGTGTAGATGTTCACAAACCACGTAAAAAGGTAAACAGAAATATAATTATTAGGGGTTGTTTTTCGAAATGTGCTTCTCCCGATGTTGACCATCTACACATCTACTTTGTCACAGAAAGGCGTCCACCTCAGCATTTGTTGTGTTACGGTAACACAACGCTGATCTTTCGTTGGAGCCTAGCATATGAAGTCACGGATGTCTACTAATAAAATAATATATAACATAATTATAAAAGTTCCTATAATTTCAATTTCAGTCAAATCGGTTCAGTGGTTGTCGAGTTATATGGGAACAAACATACATCCATCCATCCAAACATCTTTCGCATTTATAATTTTATTAGTCTGATGATTAATTATGATTAATATTATGATTAGTGTGATAAATGTATGAAGTTAAAAATATTTAATATAACGGTTCTTATTGAACGAGTTTTCCGTTGAGATATAAGATTGGGTTCAATCTCCGCTGAGGATCAAATACATGTTTTTTTAGGTGTAGCAAAAAATACTCAAAATTCAACTTGATTTATTACGAAGCTAATAAATAACATTTTTACCGATCCAATATCTCTGTCGATTCTGGACCGATTTTGATGTTTATTTTTTAGTTTGAAAGGGTATTCAATGTGGTTTCATAAAATTTGGTGACGATTTCACGAAGATCTTCGGAGTTGTAAATAGAAATGCATGTCATGTTTATTTGTTATAGTGTTAATCCACACTTGGGTATTTTTTCAGTTTAGAAATGCATGTCACGCGTACTATATTGCTAAATTTTCAAAACTGAAGTCAGTTTTTTTTTAATTTTTAATTTTGCCACATGTTATAAACCAGCTCCGATAATCGATTTTGTCTCTATGGAAAACTAATAGTCATAGTGCTACTACTGTACACAAGTATCTTACATACACACATTCATAAAATCGCGCCTCTTCGACACCACTTCTTCGTTTAATGTAAAAACAAAAAGCCCGAATGCATTTTTAACATCATAAAAGTTTTTGAAATAAAACAGAGCGTTCCAAGGAAATAGAACTTTACTCTAAAAACATGATCATTTTTTTGACGCACTTAAAACATCCAATAACGCTTTTATTGGTGTTTTATAGTTGTCAACATACAATTATTATTCACTAGCAAACGCCCACGGCTTCGCCCGCATGGACTTCTATATTTTTAACCTACACCGTACATTTTTCCGGAATAAAAAGTATTCTATATACTATTCCACATTATAATCTATCTCTGTGTTAAATTTCATCCTTATCCGTTCAGCCGTCTGGCGTGATTGAGAGAGAAACGTCTGTCCAAACATCTAAACTTTCACATTTATAATATTAGTAAGATTTAGTTAGCAGAAAATACTTAGTGGCCATTTTAGTCACAATGAACTTTAACAAATAAGTACTTCCCCAGTTTTTTTTTTATTATACGAGGGTCGTTTGATAAGTTCTTGGCCTTGACAAGAAAAAATGGTTTTTTAATCTATGAATTATTTTATATTTCAACATAATCATTTTTCAGGGCTACATACCAAGCCCCATTGTTTTCTACCTTTTAAAACCTTTCTAAAAATTCGATTGCTCCAACCCTTAAAAATGAGCCTTATTTTCAGTAGTAAACTCATCGTGAGAGCAATTTTATTAAAATCTAAGTAAATTTTTGATGTTTGTTTCCATTAAATCGTTGCTTGATACTAAATCTTACGAATAAAATAGAGAAAGAGGCAATTCGTACCTTAATTTATGAAATTTTGCTATGGCGGGTACGCAAGTGCGTATTTGTGTTTATTGTCAATTGTGAGCAAACGCGGCAGCCATATTTCGGAAAGCATTTTAATGCCTAAATGGGTTGTTAAAATATTTAACTCCCATTTAATTAAGATGTCCATAGACTCAGTAATCTAACGCACTTTTACTCTCCGGTCGGTTATTACTAAATCATAGATTTTTTAATTAATTTCTGGATCGGGGGCATAATTTGAACGACCAGGACGGTCTTCATCAATAATGCTTATAAGGTCACATTTTTATTCAGCTGTCCAATATTTTATGGTTTTTAACGATGGAACAGAGTCCTAAGTATACTTTGGAAAACTAAATTTTATTCATATCACTCTTTTTCTATTTCAAAAACAAGTAGTTTATCACCAATCGGTGTTCGATTTTTACCATTTTTGTAAAATCACAAAAGTTGGTTTGTTTAAATGGCTGTCATATAAAAACTAAACCATCTAGAAAGTTCAGAATTTGACAGTATTACTAAAAAAAGTTAAGTTAGCGAAAAATAACACATTTTTAATATTAGCAGTGTTTTATCTAACTTAGGCCAAGTACTTATCATACTGCCCTCGTACTTAGTAAAATTAAGTACACTTCCTAGTATAATCTAGTTTACTCTATTTGTATCCTAAAAACATGTTCAAGAAATTCTTGTTCAAATATTGTAATTTGGGACCTACTTATAGTTAATCATGTTTATAATCTATTGAATAATTTGTGGCAATCAATTATCCAATTAAAATGGACCAAAAGAATATGATTAGACTCGTTTTATAAATAATTGATACTTACAGCCTGTTTACACGGTGTTTTTTTCATATAAGCTTAGTACCTACGTTTATATTATACGTTAGCAGCGCCCTCGCGGCGTTGCCCCCGTAGTGATGGTATATGGCGATGATGATGATAATGATGAAAAGTAGCTTATAACCTTCCTCAAGAGTTTATCTACCAAATGCAGAAATAATTTTTCAAATCCGACTGGTAGTTTCTGAGATTAGCGCGTTCGAACTGTATCCCCAACACTGTATTCCTTCACCGGTTAGACCTCGTGTAGTTGCGCATATTATTATAAATTTTTCGAAACGAAAAACCCATTGATGCCCCGGTTCGAACCTTCAACCTTCGGATCGAAAGTCGACCATACCTAAAGGATACTATCGAAAGAAATGTGTTTTACAAATGTATTTTTCACTTACAGATCCTCGGACAGAAAACTGGTGGTTGATGTCAGGTCCCGGACCTCTACTGACAATCCTAGCCACTTACATATACTTCTGTGTGTCTGCCGGACCCCGGTATATGAGAGATAGAAAACCATACGACTTGAAGAACACAATCGCAGCCTACAATGTGTCGCAGATTCTAATGAGCATTTTCTTGGTTTACGAGGTAAGTTTAGGCTGATTTTAGTCTCACGCTCACCGTCAGCGTTGATAGGCGAGTGATCTTTATTACAATGAAATAAGGATACTGATTGTCCAGCACTGACGAGAGCAATCAGCGTAGCCATTTCTGCTAAACAATCAGTATCCTTATTTCATTGTAATAAAGATCACTCGCCTATCAGCGCTGACGGAGAGCGTGAAACTAAAATCAGTCTGTATGTGAAAGGAGTGACTACTGAGATGACGAGTGATAGGAGGGAATGGAAAAGGAGAGTATGTACCGACCCCACCTAGTGGGAAAAAGGCAAGGAGATGATGATGATGACGAGGTTAGTTGTTATTGAAAACTTTGGAAAAGAATAAGAATCAGAATAATTTATCAAACTGTGTTAACAATGGCAAAATAATAAAGTTTTAACAGTCTTCCCATTTAGGTGTTACGTCTAGGTATTACTTAGTTATTCACTATAATCTCTAGGTTAATATTTTTGCACTTACTTAAATATCTAAATACGAATTTAGTATTATTAATTAGGTAGGTACTTACCTACTTACCTACCTAAAAAAATTACCTTAGTTTTACAATGCTTTGTGGTCAAGATTAATCAAAAAAATGTAATTCAAACGACGAACATTTCTATTTTCTTGTCAAACTGGACAAACCTGTCAAATATAAATGTTTTTAGCTAATTTAAGTAGTGCTTTAAACTAAACCGGCTCTCATACTAGTGCAAACTAGTTTTAAGTCATAGGTATTGTTTTTCTATGATGTCATCGACCCATAATTTTGTTCATAGTAAAGAATTATTCCGGATGTAGAGGAAAATAGATTTTAAATAAAGATCAAAGTGATATTAATATATCTACTAATTTAAAAGTTCGCTCATTGAAATTGGTATCATGAAAATTTTCAATGCTAATAACATAACTATCGAGTTTTTTTCATTGAGTACACAAAACATGCTAATGAAAAAATTAGGCATCTGTCAGATGTGTTTTTGACCATCCTCGCCAAGCCTTGAACGTTCGAAGATCTGGGAGAATGTCAGCAAACAGCAAAACAGTATGTTTTTTTTTTTAGCAGTGTTATATGAAAAACAATTGTTCACAGGGCTTAGCGTCAGGATGGTGGAACGATTACAGCTTCTCATGCCAACCAGTGGACTACTCAGACGACCCAAAAGCACAGAGGGTAAATAAAAGTTTTTTTCCAACTACACAATAAGAATCTTCGTATAAGCTACTCTCTTGATGAAGTTTTGAGGCCTCTTGATGATTTTAATACTTAAGGCTTGACCGCCGATGATGAACGAGTAACGAGTAGAACTAGAAACTATAAACGAGTTGACGAGCAGCGAGTAGTGAGCTTATAGTTCCGAATAGTTCTTATAGTTCCGTCGCTGGGCTATAAGCGAGTGTGCGAGTGCGGCGGGCGATTACTCGCGCTACTCGCTCGCGCTACTTGGCCTCTCGCCAAGTTCAGCTAGCATCGTGCTCAGAGCGACTATTATCTTTGATAGCTCTTGTCGCCCAGCGACAAACTAGTAAAGAGAGTCCTCGCCGGCAGTGTGAACAGTCAGCGATCAACTATTAATATTTGCATCTCTTTTGTTGATACGGAATGTATATCTATTGTACATTTCTTAAGTTTCTTAGAAAACAGTCGATGGTTAGTCGTTTTCTCGCCGGGGCGGTCGGACAGGTCACTGAATACCTTATTCTTGAAGGCTTGATAAAGCCACCAAAACTAATTCGTGTTCCTCGAAGCACGTAAACGATTTTTTTAAATTAAGTAGATGTGATTGATAGTCAAACATCCAAAAATTGTCGTCCAATTTTAGACCTAAGCAAAGTTGTGTGACCTAAGTAATATTAGTAGGATGAGGGTAACAGACGTGTAGTAGGAGAATGATTAATAATATCCATGTATTATACAGATGGCAGCAGTTGTATGGTGGTACTTTGCAGCCAAAATTGTCGAGCTTCTGGACACAATCTTCTTTGTCCTGAGAAAGAAGAACAGACAGATCTCCTTCCTTCATCTGTATCATCACTTCATGATGCCTATCTGCGCTTGGATTGGAGTCAAATTCCTACCAGGTATGTTACTTAACCAATCTCTCGTATTTTACTTCTCCTAAAAAAGTAGAAATACCTCATGGTTTTTTTTTTCTTATGATACACATTTCAGATCAAATAATTTCTTGCACGCAAAACTACGTATTTTTTATGCCTGTTCTAAGTATTCCTACTGAGGTGTTTTTATATATATCTCAAGTGTTGTGACAAGATTAAAGTTTAAAGCATTTAAAAGACCTTCATTATAACAAAACCATCGGAATAATATAAAAAAAGTGATTGAATCCTGCTCCTTCGGGGTCAATATCGTGAACAACCAGGCCAACAAACACGGTTTAGGACTCCAGTCCTTCAGACTTAGTCAAGCCCTAATCGTAGTCCAAAGAGAACAACGAGCTGTTTCTTGGTCATATGGTTTTCATATAGTTTTTTGCTTTTATACAGCCTGATACAAAAAGAAGTTGGGTGCTATTTTATTATTTTTCTTTCAGGTGGTCACGGTACTCTTCTCGGCGTGATCAACTCCTTCATCCACATCATCATGTATACTTACTATCTGATCTCCGGCCTGGGACCTCAGTACCAGAAGCTTCTGTGGTGGAAGAGGCACGTCACCAGCTTACAACTGGTGAGTGGTGAAACCGATTTTGATGAAATTTGAAACGTAGATAGCTTAGGTTCTGGAATAACACATAGGCTACTTTTTATCCCGGAAAAATGTATGGTTTCCGTGGGATAAAGAAAAGTAGTCTACGCGGGCGAAGCCGCGGGCGTTCACTAGTATTTAATAAATAATGCTGGACATTTCATGTAGCCCCAAGCTAAGCAAGGAACCACATGACTAATATACTACTTAATTATATTATTTTTTGTAATTACATACACATTATAAACACCTAGACCCGAAACAAATATTTGCTGATCATACAAACATTTGTCCCGCGGCGGGGATCGAACCCGCAAACTCCTGCTTCACAGAACAAAAATAAATCTGAAACGAGTCATCCACAGATTAAACAAACAGCGAAATGCTGTTGCCACAAAATTTCAACCATGATGGCGGTTGGCCAGAATCTAAAATGGTGTAGCGGTGGCCACAGATTGGCCAAGCTTGCGGTTTCGAATCCCGTCTGAAAATATTTTTTTATGCGTTTTAAAGTCAACACTATAACATAAAAGCTTATCTCATATAATATAAAATACGAGTATTAAACAAAGTTAGGTTAGTTACACCATTTAACTCACAATCGGCTGCACTGATTTTTGAAATCCTTTTGCTTAGTTTGGAGCTAGATAGCGCTGTGTAAAAAGGTCCACCAATATTTATATCATTTGTGGTGAGAGTTCCGACTGAAAAACAATTGACCTTCTTATTGCAAGTTGCAATGTGATCCCGCACAGCGGCGCAATAAGACACCCTGTCTGCGTCACTCGTCGCCGCATTCCAAACGAGTGTCTATTAATTAAGTTTATATTTATGTTAGTGATGAGGTATATGTTTATATGGGCCATAGTTTAAGTTAATTAACTGTAACTTAAACTTATATGTTTCCTGAAATAAAATTTATATTATTATTATTTGTATGTCAAGGTTTAACATCTTGGGACTATGGAGTCCCTTTGATAGGCATGCATGGGCCGAAGTCAACACACATAGGCCCTTTTGACAACTTTGATCTTTTGTGATGGACACACATTCCAGTGACATTATTATAAGTATTTAAGTATTTTACATCTTTTACTTGCTATTGTTGCCTGAAATAAATGATTTATTATTATTATTATTATTATTATTATTATTATTATTATTGTTAATATTTATATTTTTATCGTTAAGATTTTGAAACGTGAAGATAACACTATTCAATGTGTCTGTATTCTTCTTTCAGATTCAATTCTGCATTATCTTCTACCACAACTTCTCAGTAATGTTCACCGATTGTAACTACCCGAAATTCATCAACTTCCTACTGTCACTGAACGCTGGCCTGTTCCTGTATATGTTCGGAAACTTCTACTACCAGAACTACGTGAAGAGCAGAAGAGCGAAGAAGGAGAGAGAAGAACAGTTGAAGAGGGAAGTACAAGCAATCACGGCCAATGGGGATAATAAGGAGAGAGAAGAACAGTTGAAGAGGGAAGTACAAGCAATCACAGCCAATGGGGATAAGAAGGAGTGTTAGTTAAAAGACTATTGTGATTTACCTCTACAGGAGTCACCATCAAGTATAAGACTATGGTTATAAACTAAATATCAGTTTAGTTATACCAAAAAAATCCGACAATAAGGGCTCACTAGGACTAAGGGGTCACTAAGGGGTCACTAGGACACTATGGTTGCGCCACCACAAACAAAATGTACCTACGTAAATGACACCTGGTGTCCTGCTTGGTTGCTCAACCAAGCGGACACCAGGCGATTCAGACTTCCAAAAATCCATCATATTCGATTATTTTCTTTGGAAAGTTGACGATTTTCAACGAAGAATCGTCACTTTCCGAATTTGAAATGCATATCGCGCCTCAGAAGCGGAAACCAGTGTTATTTACGTACATTTTATTGGTGGCGCAACTGTGGTGGCGCCACCATGGTAGCTCGGATGATCGGACAGTGGTTTTTTGAAATTATTGAATTTAAAATTGAATACAGTTGTAAAAACATTTCTAAATTTTAGTATGTGGTGGGAACTCTTTTACTATTTAGGTCTAGATTTAAGCTAGTTATATAGAAAATGTGATAGAAATCCTCATCATAATCTTACTTAGCTTTAAGATTAGATTTACGTTTCTGTACGAGTATACTGAATTTATGCACGTCTTTTACATTGGCAGAAATTAATGTTATTGTACAAATTACAGGGTCATCAATTTCAATAGTGGTGACTTATTATAAAAATAGTTGCGCTGTATAAAGCTTTTGTATATTTTTTAAGAAATCTAAAGGGTGTTTCTTGTAGTTTTTACTGACTGGCCATGAAACTTATCAATAGCTCTATAATCTTTTAATAAATCCAAAGATTTTTGTGACTGCTAACATTAATATAAATCATTAGTTATGCACCAAACTTTGATTGACTGTCATGAGGACTCACTCGTTACGTATGAAGCGTGCCGTAACTTGCTTACCGCGCTTGTAGACGTCCGTTTTTTTCGCCGGACAACGGACCGTGTTTTTCACCCGGATTCGTGGTGGTGTATGGCGCTACTGAATGTGTGTACACGCGCCGGATATCGGTCCGGCGAACAATTTATGCCGTTTATATGGATTTCGTTTATTGACGGTCCGTTGTCCGGCGAAAAAAACGGACGTCTACAAGCGCTCTTAGACGTTCTTGATTGATCGTTGAAGTTGAGCAGCGTTGTGCGCGGTCGCATATTGGATGGATGGTCGCAAGTGGCGTTACGAGCTGAGCGCTTCCGTGCTTCGGAGGGCACGTTAAATTGTCTGTCCCGGCTGTTAAGTCGTTAAGCCATAACGGACGCCTTTAGGCGGCCTAAAAACTCCGTCACCAGAGTTGGCCACTTGCTCATACGAACTTACTTACTCGTTACCAAAATAAATTAAGGGTAGATTTATATTAGACCGGGGCGTGCCGTTTACGTGGCCCCGGACGGGGCGCGGATTTGAAACGTTACACACATTTTGTATGAAGTTTATATAAAACAGTGTCTGATCCGTGTCCTGTCCGGGCCCATCTACTAACGTACTACGACGCTCGTCTACACCACGGTTGGCCCGGCCCGGATACGGCCCGGTCTACTAATCATCCCTAAAGTGGACGTGGGTTATTAAGGTAACGACACTGTTTTGTTGACATTCACGTACGAAAAAACAAAGCCAGAGATTATTAAACATCAAGGCGTATCTATGATTTATACTATGAATATTAACGTGTACAAATCTTGCAATAAAAATGTACTAAATTAAGTTTTTTTTTATTGTAAGAGTACATACTATACCAATGTGTTTTTATTAGGAAGACTGTCTTCTACATTGTTCAGATATAACTTGACTTCAATTCCTCAACAATTATCGAAATGATCACACAATGCTCATGTAGTTTTTACATACAAATCTAAATTATTTTTGAAATACTGCAAAATAAAGTCAAATGGGTATTTATTTTTGTTTTGTATTCATAATTTGAATTATTTTCTAAAATGAAAACTGCTGATAAAAATAACTTTTTTTAGGTTTTGGATTCAGAAATACTTATTACAATTTTGAAGAAAAGTAAGACAAAAATAAAGCAAATTTAAACGTTTATTATGAACTAGGAAAAAACCATAATTTACATAAGCAATGTTACCAGAACCGCCGAACATTATTAAAATAAATATGTGTACTTTTATTATTACTCTTAGAGACAATTTTTCAATTGCCAAATAACTCAATGCAATGAACAATCTCCATTATGTCAAACTAACATATTTTTATACTCAATTAGAGCTCACAAAATTAATTGCTCAAATAAATTATACTAAATCGGACCTTATTGGACAATAAACTGTAAGCGCGCTTGTAGGCGTCCGTTTTTTTCGCCGGACAATGGACCGTATTTTTCACCGGATTCGCGGTGGTGTATGGCGCGTAATGAATGTGTGTAGACGCGCCGAATATCAGTCCGGCGAACAATTTATGCCGTTTATAAGGATATCCGTTTATTGACGGTCCGTTGTCCGGCGAAAAAAACGGACGTCTACAAGCGCTCCAATGGTCTTAACATAGAAAATGTATAAATTTTACTTTTTATAATTTATGAATTGACTTGTAGGTAAGTCTTCATTTAAAAGTAATGGAATAAAATTGCATCGTCATAAGAATCTGTAAATGACGCTGACAATAACCGGTTGTAAATAAAGTGCTGTTATTAAAGATGAACAAAGTAAAAAACTGTTTATTTATTTATTTCTATTTTTTGTATCAATAAATTTCACACGTGCATTAACGGCAAAGCAAAACATCATAAAAAATCTGCATCTGCTTAGTTTAGATGACAAGAACCGAGCGCGCGTTGACGCGCGTTTATACGCGTATCAACGTACGTTGTATTCATTGGCACTATTACCACAGAGGTGCTATTACTATTTAATTGACTGCATGTCTGTCGCGTTTGAGCTAAGACAAGAAAATCTTATAAATGCAAGTTTTAACTCCTCATTAAAATGGGGTATCGTTGAAGTAAGTAACTACAATTTGTAAAGAAAAGAAAAAAACAGCGGCATCTACTGATAACAATTCATAACTAATGAAAAACAATACAAATCTGAGTTTACATAGAACTCGAACTTGATACTCAGATGTGAAACGCTAAAGCGCATTGTAGTAGTTTTATAATCCATTCACAATGGATAACGCCATTATTATAATTATAGAGCCAGCACATAACATTAGCGGCTTTAACACGGTAGAGTTTTTACCACGCATCTGGACTGTACAGATATCTGTAGGTACAGATAACCGCGGACAAAACTGTCGTGTTAATAGCGGCCTTTACACGGTAGAGTTTTTACCACTCAACTGGACTGCGTTGCGGACCGCACAGATATCTGTACAGATCGTCGCGCATCTACACGTAAGGTTTTTAGCAAAGGTTGGAATGGTGCGTGCTATTTCCCGCGGGCTGATCTGTGCGTGTAAATGCTGCTATTGAGTTGTGACGTCTACTAACTGTATGTACTGTAGATTTCAGCGATGTGACGTCACATCGCAGTTTTGTGTGTCGGTCCCATAAGCACGGTTTTCAAATGCAAGGTCTACATAATCAGAATCCGGCATAGAATAGACTGAGACACAGAATATGAATACTTCTAATGTTGCCCAAGCTATATTACAATGCAAATCTTTCAAAACGCATCACTGTTCGTTTGTTCAACAAGGCAACGCCTACTCTTTCTCACTCCGCAAACGTGGACATTTTTTGCTACCTGACTATAGTCGTATTGCTCATTATACGGACTAAAATTGAAGGAAAAAATGTCATTTTTCCTTCAATTTTGATTATTTTTGATATGTTTTATGTCAAAATTGAAGGAAAAATTACATTTTTTCCTTCAACTTTAGTCCGTATAATGAGCAATACGACTATAAATAGGATTGCCAATAAGTAATGAAAATGTTTACAATAGACTAAAAGAGATCTTTCACGTAAAACCGTAAAAATATGAATAAAAATATTGTAAATGTATGACGCGTGATATCTAGACACATAATAGATTGTCATCTGAACAGAGCCTTAGTCAGACTAGGATTAGAGACCTGATCAAAACGTGACTCATATCCAAAAAAATATGTGGAACTTATGCACACACACACACTTGTAGTTGTAGGCCCTTTACATCTTTACTAGATGATTTATACAGTGTCAGAATGCAATCTTTTGCCTACACTTATCGGGACACTGTAGTACCTGGGACAATGTTGAGATGGAGTAGGCTTGCCCAGCACCTACACCATCCTCTCAGCTTACCGGCCATATCCACAGGAAAGACATGGTCAATACGTGTGGGGCTGACTAAGCCGCGGGTTTCCTCACGATGTTTTCCTTCACCGTTTAGAGCTCGTGAAACGAAAAATCCACGGCCAGGATTCGAACCCACGACCTTTGGATCGAAAGTCGAGGTACTATGCCTACCCCTCGGCCAACACGGCTCTTTTTCTTTTGTGCCTATGCACACAACTCAACTAATTATTTTGATCATCTAATTATTTTGATAATATAAGATTTAACCCAAAAACATCTGATTAAATTGTTTTGGCCATTCACATTTTAGTGAATGGCCAAAAAAATTTAATCAGATTGAAAAAAGTGTATGAAAAGGCTCATGGTATCGCAGGTTGACATAACGAGTTAGCTCTTTGGAAATCAAATCAAGTGTATGTGAAAATCTTAATGCATAAGAATGTAAAATAACTTCTCTACCTATTGATATATTTATTTTCTTAAAATATATTTTTATTTTTTAATACTTAAGCAATTATTTTACAATTTTAAGAAAATATACTTAATATTTAGACCTAACATAGGTTTGTCTAATCTAAACACTATGTTCTCGTTTATATTAGTTAACATAAGGAATTCGCGAAAGTTCTTCTATTAGTAAATCAGTTGTATCATTTTTTTTAAGGTTCTTTTCCGCAACCTCCCCTTAAGGTGTTATGCAAAATGCACTTAGATAATCTTCCTATTACTCACTTGCTAGAAACTTTATGCAAATCGGACAAGTGTGATGTGACGTAACTGCTAATTGCGTACAATAATTCCATTTGTTTTTATTTTTTATAGTAAAAAAACTGTTCATAGTTGTCCGTAATAAACAATACCGCTTGGAGTCAATATTTACCTACCTACGAGGTATAAATTATGAAATTATTTGTAGATCACCTTGATTAGTTAATTAGACAGTAGGTATAATATCGTGGTTTATGCGAATGACGCACATTGTATCAAATGCGACTGTTACAGAAAGGATTAACGAACTTTAGAAGGAAAACACCAAATGAGAGATACAAATTTATAAAAAATAAGTTACCTAATCATAATCACAGTAGAGAATATTATTACTTTTACATACATTATAAATTAGTACATATTCTTAGCTTAGTCGACACGAAAGGAGTGAATTCAAGTGAAACTGATGAAGTTGCTTTATTTCTTACTAGCAGCACCCTCGCGGCGTTGCCCCCGTAGTAATGGTATATGGTAAAGATGATGATGATGAAAAGTAGCCTAACCTATAACCTTCCTCAAGAGTTTAGCTATCTAATGCAGAAATAATTTTTCAAATTCGACTGGTGTTTCCTGAGATTAGCGCGTTCAAACAAACTCTTCCACTTTATATAATTATTTCTTAATTTTTTCCTTCATTAAATAAATTAACAAAATTACTGCAGATACGGCGGCGTCGGCGTCGTGGGAACACACCTTACGTCTAAGACGGGGACTTACCAGCGTCTTTTTCTTTTTCATTTTATATTTTGACCTTTGTCGGCACAACTGCGGATTCATAATAAACAAACTTAGGCCTTTACATCTTTGCTAGATGATTTATACAGTGTCAGGAGGCAATCTTTGCCTACACTTATCGGGACACTGTAGTGCCTGGGACAATGTTGAGATGGAGTAGGCTTGCCCAGCACCTGCACGGTCCTCTCAGCTTAACCGGCCATATCCACAGGAAAGACATGGTCAATACGTGTGGGGCTGACTAAGCCGCGGGTTTCCTCACGATGTTTTCCTTCACCGTTTAGAGCTCGTGTTGATGCGCATATAAATTTTTCGAAACGAAAATTCGATTAATGCACGGCCTGGTTTCGAACCTACGACCTTCGGATCGAAAGTCGAGGTACTATACCCCTCGGCCAACACGGCTCTTGAATTCATAATAATGAATTGTATTTTATGCATGATTGAAAAAAAAATAGGTACAGGTTTGGCTTCAGTATCGATTATAGAGAGCTGTCCAAAAAAATTTTTCAAAATATCTTCAATGTACAGAATTGGACCTGTTATAGTCTTATTATAAGTATTGCTATTGATTGATAATAGTGAAAGCTCGCGGCTTTGCCCGCATAGACTACTATTTTTTTATCCCACGGGAACCATAAATTTTTCCTGGATAAAAATGAACCAATGAGTTATTTTAGAACCTAAATTATCTACATTCCAAATTTAATCAAAATCGGTTAAGTAGTTATAGGGATACGTGGTAACAAACATTCAAACTCACACACGGAAGCCTTTATAATACTCGTATTAGTAGGATACCTCTTTCCTCTCATTCATTTCTATCTAATTTTATTTATGCTTGTATATTTTTTTTTAATTAGCCCAAACTGTCCCACTGCTGGGCAAAGGCCTCCCCCGCTACCTTCCACTCTTCGCGATCTTTTGCGGTTTTTTACCAATTTTTATTAAAGGCGTCCAGGTCATTACGCCAGCGCTTTCTAGGTCTGCCTCGGAGTCGCCTGCCGTCCGTCGGGATCCAACTAGTCACCCATCGGGCCCACCTGTCTGGGTGCATTGCATACGGGTGACATGACCCGCCCGTCAGCAATACCGGTCTTTGAACGCAGCCAGGTGTTTCGAATCCGGTCGATTCGTTTTACACCTAAGATGCTGCGTTCCATTGCTCTTTGGCAAACCCCGAGTCTGGACTTTTGAGAATCAGTCAGTGACCAAGACTGGGCACCGTAGGTTAGGACGGGCAAAATACATAAATATGTCGATGAGTTGACGCTTTAGTGACATTGGAAGGTCGCCCTTCATTAGCTCCTTCATGGACCAGTAGCTTTTCCAGGCATTTTCAATTCTACGGTCTATTTCTTTGTCTTACCTGTTTTCGAAGGAAGCTAACTGTATATTTCAACAAAATTGTTATTAACTACCTATTATACATTCCTATATAGCAATTTCATCGTTTATAGGTACTGTCCGGCTTGTTGTTTTCAGCTTATTTAAATTTTATGAAATACAAGTCACCGAAAACTTACATAAGTCACGTGGCCTCTTAAATAACGTTTAAATCAGTGGTTTTTGACAGAAACGTAACGTTTTAATTTTTTAAGATTTTCTGGTAATTATATTGTTGGCCAAGCCATTTCATTTATCATTTATTTATTTTCTCTCACAAACAAAATATAATATACAGAAAAGTAAATATAAATAAGTACTTACAGAATAATTTATCAAAAAGTAGGTTATTTTAAAAACCTGTTTGGTGAGAGACTGGTGCCTGAAGTTAAGTAGAATTTATAAGTTGTTGTAATAAATCGTTTATTATATGAAGAATAACAATAGAACAATTTACGAATTACAATACAATACAACATAGTATGCACAAGAACCTGTTTTATAAGATAAATATCAGGATTGCAAGTATTATAATCTCAACTATTCAAGTCAACTAATCGTTTGGCTTATTCGTTGTTATATTTTTAACTTTTGTATGTTTTATTTATTTTTTTCAATTTCTATTTTTTAAAATAACTTTACCTTACACAAACACAAAAATTGTTTTAGTTCTCTGTAGTTTTTTATTTATTTCACCTGTTAGATATTTTACTAGTAGGTATATTAGGAAGACTCATTCAATATTATTAAAAATAAATTCCGTCCAAATTAATGTATCAAGTCAATCTTCAGAATTGGCGGGTTTGGTTTATCGCTATGGTGCTTTTTAAATATCGATATTATTGCTTTTCTGTATTTTTCTTTCGAGAAGGAGGTGTCTAAATAAGCATATTTTCATATTGGCCCCTGAAGGGGCAGAAAAGCAATAATATCGATATTTAAGGGGCGCCATAGCGATCAACCAGGTGCGCTGATTCTGAAGATTGACCCATTCTCTAAGTTTGCAATATAATTACGACCACTAGTTAATCCGATGGTGGAGGCAGGAAGGAGCGTTCGGTTCTTTTGAGATGAGAGTGACAGAGCTGCTTGCGTGGTCATTGTACTGTCAATTATTTTATAGTTTGTGATCGATTTTGGTCGCTATCAAAGATAGACAATCAGGGCAAATTCAACAAACAATTTGAAAAATATAATGTCAATATTGTCTTTTACGATGCCATAGTATTCTTCTGTGAACTCAAGAAATGTTTCGTAGGGGGCAGCCAATTGCATATCTTTAAATATATTATACATCGCATACTAAATTACCAGTCGACTTACAAAATAATGATTTACAAAACTAATCATTTACTTACATAAGTAAATAAATTAATACGAGTTATTAGATCAAGGACAAAATAACTTTTTTTGGGAGTTTGTAAGGATATAAAATTAACTCGCCTTTTTCATAATAGATAGCTGAATATTTTAAAATTCCGCTGTGCGTGTGTTCGTAATAATTCTACCACGTTTTTATTACTAAGTCACTTTCTTGTTTGTCTGTCGGACTGTTTTTCCGGGCGGAATCTTGTTACTCAAACTCTATAAGTACCTATTCAATGAATTATGATACATAGCATGCCCATTACTATAATGTTATTAAGTAGATACATTTACTATGTTACCTGTCTGTCATGATCGAGAAATAAATTTATTTAATTATAACAATGCAATTAAAATAAAAAAAACGTTACCGTTAACGATAATTTTTTTTAATGTACTTACCTACATTAATTTGTTTCTCTTCATAAACAGTTAGATAGGTTTTGATATTTTTTTGTACTAATGTGACTCTAGTGACTCCTGCACAGCAATTTTAATTTACTCGTTAACTCTGATGTTATCCGTTAATTCCATTTGCGGTCACCCATCCAAATAACGTCGCTTAGCTTCAAAGCCTCGACCACCGTCGCAAGGTCGCTTGCCTTTCGATCTTCTATAGGTTTCACCTCGGGGAATGTTCTCAGGAACTCCACGACCTGATACCACCATCTCCATTCCACTTCAAGACAAGCAAACGTACGGTGCAATACCATCCTTACCTTGTGGACATTCCATCCACTCGTACCACGCAGTTCTCCTCCACCTTCATCATCCGCACTGCTGAGGTCTGGAACTCGCTGCCGGCTTCTGTTTTCCCCGAAAACTATAACTTGGGTCTCTTCAAGTCAAGATCACAAAGGTCTTCTAGACCTTTGTGATCCATCTTCAGCCACATCGTCGCTTACCATCAGGTGAGATTGTGGCTAAACAAAGGTATATCTAGAATAAAATAAAAAAAAGTCTATAAGTTTATTATAAGCAAAGTACGCCACAAATGCTGCAGTCTAATAAATACTTGAACATCACTTTTGGACATCACTATTGCATTTGGTGTGTTTATAATTCACAAATTAACAGGTTGTTCCGTTTTGTCACTTGTTGTTATAAAGTGTTTGAGCAAGGTGTTCACATAAATCATTTGAATTCGTAGTCACTAAGTATTTCGTTACAAAAATTAAAACGTAAAGTACCTAGGTTAAAATATTCATTTAATCATTGAATAGGAAAACAAAATGTTTCTAATGTCTAATTATGTAAATCAATGTAAAAGCATTAAAACATTTAAAAAATTTAGTTTCAATTGAATTTAGTAGGCATTTGGTGTTAGAGACATATTTTCTAGTAAAAAAATTAACTAAAAAGTCAACGTTTTATATTAATCACTTTTTTAACTAGCCAAACTCATTATGAGTGGACTTTTGGTAAAACTTTGGGATAATTTTAATTACGTGTTTCATGATTTAAACGGTGAGTAATTTTTTTATATATCTAAATTATTTATACAGTAAGTAGGTACCTATAAAACAAAAAATATAAAAAATACGATCCGTGAAGAAATTATTGAGTCTAAGTATACACCTACACTACATGGTAAAAACATAGGAGTAATATAATAAAAATATCGTTGGAAAATTAGGGTACCTTATTTTAAAAAAATGGGCAAATGTTATTCCATATAAATTTTGTTTAAAAGAATACTATTTTTTTAAGTAAATATGCTCCAAATATGTGATATCAAATATCAGGTGATCAAAGAAAATAAAGTTATGCCTCAAAATGTGTTCGTTGCTTTGGTTCTTCAAGGTTTTGGTCGGGAAAGGACCAGGAGTAGAATATAGCTCTTATCAAAGTGATTTACATTATTATCTGATTATTATTGTGTAAAAAATACTTAGACGACCCTACCACTTAATTCAGTGGGTTCGTTGGGACAAAAAAAATCCCAACGACCCTACTGGTGGAGTGGGGGTCCTTGGGAACGAATCCTTTGTTACGAGAAAAAAAATTGAATTTGAATTATTGATTTACTTAATTATTTTTTATTTTGATTTCATAACCTACTATGCGGACTAATGCGCATATAAAATTTACGAAACCTAAAATCGGCTCTGATGATGATGTAATAAAAATTCAGTCGAGTTCTTTGTCCGCCTGAAGGCCTATGCCACGGCTTCACGATTTAATTAATATACATATTTAAAATCCTCGACCTTTGAACGAAAGTCCGTGCACTATCCTAATCGACCAACATGTTGATAGGCATTCAAGGCAGAGGCCACGTGGTTAAAGAAAGAAGTAATTTCAGGAACATGTTGATGCGGATTTTTAGGCCATTTGAATGCATGTTTGTACTACTACCGCACACCGGACACTCGACGAAATCTCTATGCAAAAGCGGCGTCTAACTACCTATGTCACTACACAATGTCAGTTTTGTACACAGTAAGATTATTGTCACCGTTTGAATAATAGCGGCTTTTACACGTACAGATTGGACCGCGGGAAATAGCACGCGCCATTCTAACCTTCGCCAAAAACCTTACGTGTAGATGCGCGACGCTGACAGTTCGATCTGGCAAAGTTTTTAGCAGTTTTTGTGGCAGTTTTTTGCACGCATCACCGTTCATCAAGGACTTCCGTTCATTCATAATCGTACCATGCACCAGTCTAAACTGTGTCAATAATTAGCACGACAGTTTTATCCGCGGTTAAATCTGTACAAATTTACCCGCGGTTCGGAACGCAGTCCAGATGCGTGGTAAAAACTCTACAAGAATGTACACTGTGGTCTCGGTCTCGTCGTCGCGTCTGCGGGTGTGGCGCGCTGCGTGCTCAAAGTCAGCTCCTCGCCAGCTCAAACTCACAGTGTCCATTCTATAAGTAGTATTATTATCTATTCTGTGCTACAACTTCCTTTTAGTCATCCCCTTAGACGTTGTAGCCTCGACCGATAATTTAACGTCCTCCAAAGAAACGCTTATGTTATGGTACACGCTATCTAATCATAAAATATCATCAAAATAGATTTAGTAGGGGTACCATAGTATACAAAAATAACATAAGACCGTGATTCCTTCAGAAGAAAAATAGATATTTTTAAAATGGTTTTCAGATGATCGAACGCGCGACATATGGCCAAACGCCCAAATACTTCTAGCAATCCTCTTCCTTTACCTATATGTCATAAAGGTAGTTGGTCCAGCATGGATGAAGGACAAAAAACCGTACATATTGAAGAATACTATTCTCATATACAATGCATTCCAGATTGTTGCCAGTTTTTACATATTTTATGAGGTATGTGATCTTATTTATTAAACACAAGGTAATTTCTGTGTTTAGGAAGAAAATAAGAATGAATAAAGGTTGATCTTAGAGATTGGACTTGATTCCTAGTTCCCTGTTGTCAGATTTCGTTTTGTTTGACAATCTAATCAGCACAAACAACATCTACTCACTGATGAGTATAGGCCTCCTCACTTTCACACTCCTTTTTCAATCCTACCCCAGTCAAACCCAGTGCTTCCCAGCCGCCTTTCCAATATTATTAGACCATCCTAAAAGAACTCTGGTCACCGACATAGCCAAACAGCAATCCCCTTTGGCTTGCCCATAGCACGTTGAAGTTGCAATGGGCAGTCCATGTAGCACGGAAAACAGATGACCGATGGGACCGAAAGTTCCATGCAAGCGCAGCGTTGGATGTCCACCAACATGATGGACAGTTGGACAGACCACCTTGTAAAGAGCGCAGTTCGGCCGTGGATGCAAGCCGCTTCCAACCGCAACACAAGGAAATCTTTGCGGGAGGCTTATGTCCAGCAGTGGACGCCCTACGGCTGAGATGATGATGACGATGATCTGGCATGTGGTATGTTCTTCTGTGACCCTCGCGTTAGACACTAACAAACATTTTAATTTTATTATTGTCTTTATTTTTCAGTCATTCTTCAATATGTGGCTAGCAAAGTATAACTGGGGTTGTCAACCAGTTGATAATTCCAATTCTCCTGAAACTAGGAGGGTAAGAGTAATATTAATCTTAAATTACTAGTGTAAATGAGGTCTAACCCTTTAAGTTTAAGCGTTAGACCTCATTTACACTAAACGGTGAAGGAAAACATCGTGAGGTAACCCGCGGCTGTGTCAGCCCCACACTTTGAGATTTTCATTGACTGAGAGGATGGTTTACCTCACGATGTTTTCCTTCACCGTTTAGTATTTGTGTTAAAGTTTATGTTTTCTGAAACAAAAATCTATTGATGGCTGGAGTCCAAGCCCTTCGGATTGAATGCTATCCCACTATGTCAAAACCTTTCCAATAAGTTAAGAGCATAATGGTGCATTCAGACCGCAGTTATTTTTTGTTGAGCAACACTGTGTAACACGGTAACATTAGGTAACTTTCTGTAACTCTTGTGGCCACTTGTTACTATTTGTTGAATGTTACCTAACGCGTCCATACCACCAATAACAAAATCTAACAAAGAATAACTTTCAGCAACAATTTACTACTACAGCAATATAATACTAACATTAAATAACGTTTTGCTATCGGATGTTGCTGAGTAATATTCGCAAACGTTGATCAGCAAAAAATAACTGCGGTGTGGATGCACCGTAAGAGTTGAAAGGGCATTTTATGTTTTACAGGCGCAAAATTTAATTTGGTTTTATCTGATGCTAAAAATCATAGATCTGCTAGACACTGCGTTCTTTGTGTTGAGGAAAAAAGATCGACAGATTTCTAGTCTTCATGTCTACCATCATTTCATGATGCCAATTTGTGCTTGGACTGGATTAAAATTTTATCCAAGTAAGTAAAACTATACAGACACATTGTGTAATAAACTCTAATGAGACAAGCGAATAAAATATAGGTAAGATTACCTACTATTGAAACCACATTTTCTTACTATTTTTAAAAGCAATTTAAAAGTGATTTGCTTTAATTTTTTTATAAGGCGTTGATATTTTCAGTAAGTATTTTCAAATGGATATTTTAATGATATCTCTATATGAAGTTTTATTGTAGGTACATTTTAAATTATTTATCAATAACACCTGATCATTATAGAGAGCTATTTGAAATTGATAACCTAACCTAGACTCCCTTAGAGCAATATTATATTAAACTATAATAAGTACCTACTAACAAAGAAGGTGCCCGCATGTGGTAATGTTTTTGAAGAAGTGCCCGCATGTGGTGAAGAGTTAAAAAAAGTAAAGCGATATAATTTTCTCATATTCTTAAGTAAAAAAAATCAAACAAGATGCAAATGATAATATTAATGACAATAATGATTTTTTAGATGGTCACGCCACTCTACTTGGTGTTATCAACTGTTTCGTTCACGGAGTAATGTATACTTACTATCTACTTGCTGGCCTCGGACCTCAGTACCAGAAGTATTTGTGGTGGAAAAGACATGTGACCACTTTACAACTGGTGAGTTGATCTTCGAAACTTACTTCTAAAAGAAACAATTTGTATATGTATTTATATATATACTTTTAAAAGTATCAATTTATAAAACCCCCTGTCTTCTATCTTTAGTCATTTAAAGATAGAAAACAGAGTTCCTTTTAATTTAGTTGTTAAGGTTAGGTTACTATATATGTGTCACTATATACTGAGTGTTTTTTCTTTGTTTATTTATTAAAAGAAAACGAGTATTGATCGTAAATTTCAAACTTAACATCATCATCATCAGCCTAAAGCAGTCCACTGCTGGACATAGGCCTCCCCTAATGAGCGTCATCGCGCCCTGTCTTCAGCTTGACGCATCCAACTTGTGCCGGCAGCCTTTCGCAGATCGTCACTCCACCTGGCAGGCGGGCGTCCTACACTACGTTTGCCGAGACTTAACATAATTTATTTATTTTATTTCAGACGCAGTTTGTTATCATTTTCTTCCACAACACGTATCCATTATTAACCGGATGCAACTTCCCGAAATGGATTAACATAACCCTCAGTTTATGCGCCTTACATTTCATCTATATGTTTGGAAATTTCTATTATATAAACTACATCAAAAAGCAAAGAAAACTTAAAAAATAAAGGTTTAGTTTTAATTTAGAGGTAATTTAGAATAGTTATATTTATTTTAAAATAAAGGCTTACTTTCAATTATTTCTAACTGCCCTGATTCTCGATGTTGCGCGTGTTAGGTGTATACTGGACCCTTATTACGTGGGGTCGGACAAATCTATTATTCTTCCACTTCTCTCTATCAGCTGTCAACTCATGACTTTCTCTTTCTTACTTTTTTTTTTCTTACCTACTTTTTAAAATAAAACAACAATATTTAAACTCACACGAACTAACATTCTTTATCTATCTATACCAATATATAAAGTGGAAAAGTTTGTTTTCTGGGGGTTTATAAAAAAATAGGTTAAGAACAGCTAAAAATTGAATAATCGGGTAATTTTGTATATCGGTATCGACACTTCAGATTAATTTCAACAGATGGCGTTCGTTGTTAAATTCGAAGTTTGAATAGGACAAAGTCTGTAGGGTCAGCTAGAGTGCTCATAATTAAATTAAACGCTGTAAGTACTTACATCGTAAATTAAAATTATTTTCAAAATTTTCGATTTTAACGAGATTCAAAGTATCGATCAAAACGATCCACCTCAAGTCGGAGTGCTTTAACCAACTTCGCCACCGAATCCTATGAATCCTATGGCTAGAAAATCTCGGTAAGATCTTATATCAACTAATCAACCGATTTAGCCTCAAAAGTGGAGATAACTTCATTCATACTTTCTACAACTTATACGGTAAACATTATCTGTCAGGCTATATGCTCGAAGGTCAGGCTGCTTGCTCATCTCCGCTAGTTTAGAAAAGTAACTGGTTTCCTTGTGATGTTTTTCTTGACCGATAACAATTCAGGTGTGATAACGATAACATCAAAACGCGTAATTTCCTGTGGCATTGGATAATCCCCTAAGCCTAGTTCAGACTACGCTAGTGATTTAGTAGAGTGGCGAGTAATTTTGTATCTAATAGTGTACCTACTCGACCGTAATGCAAATGATTTCTGGGCATTAGCTAGTACTTTAGTTACTAAATTACTCCATTGAAAATTAAGGTCTTATCAAAATTTTCAACCCGACGAATATGGATTCCGTGGCCGAGTTGGTAAAGGCACTCCGGCTTAAAGATCGCTTGTATCATTGCGGGTTCGAATCCCTTCGAAATTGAAAATTTTGATAAGACTTGTCATTTTCAGTGAAATAATAGATACCTAATTGTGTTTTGATACTATAAATACGAAAAATTACTAAGTTACTCATCACTATACTAAATTACTAAAGTAGTTCAAACAAGGCTTTAGCCGTTGTAGGTGTTTTAGCAAATAAAGACAGGTTTTCGGTCGGCCTATGTGACTTCATTTTGACATCTACGTCATGAGGTTTAATACTTGGGAAAATAACACTGGAACAAAATTGGAAATTTATGAATTCAAATAGGTAAGTACTTAAACCTGTTTACGTTCAAATCTGAAGTAAATTAAGAAATCCCAAACGGAATACCACAAATGCAGAGCAGAATGTGGTAAAAGATACATTAAAAACTTTTAATTGACAAATAAAAACCCAAAAAATATCAAAAACAATATTTTTTCCGTCAGAATGTTAAAGGGGTGATCGATTGGTGAGTAATACCGTTGATAGACTAACGATTCATAGATAATTAATAGCCATGATATATGAAGCATTACATAGGTGCGACATGAACATGATGCCTAAAATCTATGGCATGGATGATTGGTGTAGGAACCGGTAATACTCTCCAATCAATTACCTCCCTTAATAATAGGTATGGCCATTAATTAGCCATTGATATGAATCGTTAGATACGCTTTGATAATTATCTAAAATTCTTGCAATTATTTTCATGCATGACAGTTCACAGTCAACAAACCAGTGTCGTGTCGAAAAAAATTCAGATATATATTTTTCTTGCACACCAATAGTAAATACACATGACAATAATTCTGCACGGCCGCTCAAAGTTAGCAGTGTATCTAACAATGTATTACTATATAATCAATTAATTAAACGGCTTATTGAGTTGACTCACTGGTTCGCTAATGGATCACCATATAAAATGTTATTCCCAAAAACCCACGTCATAATGAAACGGAACATATTTAAAGACACAAAACTAAACCCATTTAAATTAGTCAAAAAACCCCAAAGGATAAGCGTAAACCTTTCTCAGACGATAAGTCATTTTAAAGAAACTACGTCAATATGTAACAAATTCACGAATTCTGCGGTCACGAATTTGTTGAATGATTTATCACCTAAGTACTTATTTGCATACATGGTTGCATACTAATAGAAAACGACTATTTTAATTTTATAAATCGCGATATCTTGACTTTGAACTTGAATAAAAAGTTTAGCATACATGGGATTGATGGGGGGAATTTCACAGTTTGTTGACAATGGTATTCCTAACATTCATGCCAATGTTCAGCTTTCTAGAAATTTTTGCAGAGGTGTATGTCTATTTTGACTGGACTATACGCTTACTGGGAAGTTTAATCGACCTTATCCACGGGAAAGTGTTAACCCGTTTAGAGCGCGCCTCAAAGCGCATATATTTTTCCAAAATTAAAAATTAGCTGAATAACAATTAGATAACACGGCTCAAGAAAAATGAGCATTATGACTAATATCGTCTTTGGATGTGCAATTGAGTACCCTTGAATATAATAAATTAAATTAATCTCTAAAATAAATCAATGAAATATTAAAAACAGCAAGTCATACAAGGGTCAGACTGGTGCAGGCTACAGGAGGTTGGAAAGCGAAGAGAGACTTAAACCCACCAATGAGATGGATCGAGCTGGATGAATGTCTATTGGTGGCGGGGTAGATCAGAATGATGTTAGTCAAAAAGCATTCATTGACAAGATCATGTAGTAGATCACCTAGGGCGGATTTCACCGTTCGCAGCCAAATCCAAGATCAACAAAACTAATTTCGGTTTATGGTAAGCGTCCACAGGTCGGCATCGCACGCAGCGGACGGATCGCATCAAACGGATTATCTGTGTAATGCGATGCGTACGATGCGGACAGGTGGACGCACTTATATGAGTTTCTATACAAATAATATTACGATCCGTTGCGTGCGATGCGTCCGAAGCGTACGATACCGACATGTGGACGCTTACCATTAAACGATTTGTCAATTTTTATAGCAAATTAAACGCTGACAGCTCTTGGACGCGCTCTTGAACTCGGTTCATAGACGTAGACATAGACACAGACAGACGTTTAGGTATTCACTACTTGACACAATATATAAATCTGAAAAACATGTACTAACACAAAGCAATACAAAACAACAAAAGTAAATGAGAGAGAGAGTTTTATTGTGCGTCAGTAGCAAAAAGGCCTCAAAAAAGGTTCAGCAAAAAGGTTTTGAATGTTGATCTCGATACTTAGTTTAAAGAAGTCGGTTAAAGAGCAGATTTCACCGATATTATAGGTAAATTAAAGGTATTCTTACACCTAGCATGGAAATGAAATGGGTTGCACTCAGGTTGCACTTAATGTCGATGAATGTCTACTAGACGTCTACTGTGGCTGTTTACAGTAAAGTAACTTTTTCTTCGTTAGGTTATTCATTAGATATTCAAACGTTCTTGTAAAATATTTACAAATTCAACATTATTGTTATGCAAATATTTCTGTGATTGTAAATATATCAATATTTGTAGTTCTCGCTATGCTATATCGAAATATAACAATTATGTTAAAAATTTATAGCGGTATTGGGTTTTGGATATCAAACTCTATTTTATCGGTGGCTCTCTATCACTGTCAATCAATGAAGCATTTATGATGCATATATGATCCATACATGCATATATAAAGCATAATATGAAGCAATTATGAAACACTAAAAGTGGCCACCATCGCTTTCGCTTTCGAAATAAAAATGAGAATCACAAAAAAAAATATTGATAAAGGTTAATAACCCCGATGCAAAATTAAAGACCTTAGGGCTTGTTCACTCTTCAGCGTGTCGCCGGTCGCGTCCGAGAGATGACCATTCACAGCACAGAGAAATGTGCTGTGAATGGTCAACTCGCGGACGCGACCGGCGAAACGCTGAAGAGTGAAACAAACCTAAGGATCAACCTTAACCGGTCTTTTTTACCACCCTGACAAAGCATGTACTCATGTAGGTCATGACCTTGTGATAAATGAGTAGTTTTCGAATTCTTCTCAAACTCTTTCTTTTGGACTTTGATTATATGCTTTTGGAATGACGTCTTTCGAAATCCTTCTGTGGATGACGTCTCATTCAGAGACCGTTGTTCTAACTATTGGTCCTACAGTCTAGTTTTGGTAGAAAGAAAAACAAGATGAACAGTTAGGAATATAAATGAGCCTAGAAATAAATACCTACAATCCTGAGATTGATAAACGTACACAAGCGATCAAGTCCAGTTCCAGCCCGATGATGATGATGATAGAGTGACTTGTTTGTAGCTGGGTAGATCACCAGTAGGACAACTGCCCGTAGAGGAAGAGAAAGGAGAAACGTAAACGAAAGACAAACAAGGTATGATTCCGATCTCAGCTGCACGCAGCAGTACTGCCACTGTGGTGCATTTGTTTTGCATTGCTGCCGCGGCATTGCTTCGTAGCTCGAAAGTAATCTCTATATAAACCTATGGAGAATATATGGGGACCAGTAGTGCTGTGGCAGCACTGCTGCGTGCAGTGGAGTTTGGAATTATACCTTTAAATCGGCACAAAGAGACTTTACGATGTAATTTAAACATCCATTGATATCTTTTACTCTTAAAATAAGAGCCTTTGCAGACCGAATACTTTTGCCATCGGCTATTAGTTTGGTAAGGTTGGCCTCAGCTGCTAGTGCAAACCTGGCATTCTGAATCGTTGTACTGTGCACACATGCGTATATCTTCATACTATAAGAGTCCGACCAAATTATCAGCAGATAGAAATTCTGCAGTCTGCAAGGGCTCTACACTTAGATTAAGGGAGTGGACACACTTCGTTTTCTGGAGCGCGTTTTTGAGCTGCGCGTTTGTATGGGTACAAACGCGCAGACAGCTCCCAGCTGAGTTGTCACCGATTCAACAAGTACTTTTTTTTGTGTTTGTCTTATTTTTTTCATTTTGTTATTTTGCTTTGTTGTATATTGCATTTCTTGAATAAATGTATTTTCTTTCTTTCTCCCTTCCCATATGATAAATAGGTACTGTATCCAAACAAACGCAATGCGAACGCGCGTTTGTATCGATACAAACGCGCAGCTCAAAAACGCGCTGCAGAAAACGCTATGTGGCCACTACCTAAAATATAATGACAAAAGCCCCGAAAAAGTTTTTTTGTTGTAAAATAGAAAATGACCCTACAGTAATCATTTAATCGTTAAACCACTATGTCCCTTAGGAGTTCTAAAAAGCCCGTTATAAGAGAGTTGACCTCATACGAACATTAAATATTGAGTCATTACTAATCAGATTGTCCCTAAACCAATCAAAATTCCTCACTTTCAACACGAAACATTAATTTAATTGTAATATGTAAATGGTAGGTACTTTATTAAAAAGTCGTTTAACAGAATGTGCAATAATGCGTTTATGCGTTCACAAGCACGTAATGACTCCCCACTTAAGAAATTAGAGCATGATATTATAACAATATGCAGAAGCGTACTGATGTCTAGCATTGTACGTCGTTGGTAAAAATGCTCCATCTATGTATCACGAGTAGGTATAGGCGCTGTCTATATTAGCAATCGGTTTATCCTTAATTCACAAATCGTTCTGAACGCGAGGAGGTCGGATCATGTTTAAAAATATTTGACAAAAATAATTCTTTAATTCGGTTTCGAAGATGGCGTCTCTACAGAGTGTTTTGCAGGGATATCATTACGTAATATCAGATTTGGCCGGTGAGTGTTTTATTAATTTGTTTTTTTTTTTAATTATAATTTAACGGGCTCACAAATTGATTCCTGTGTCAAGGTTAAGTTTAGTACTCCACTGTGACTTCTTGTAACCAATTCTTTCTTAGTGCTCTACGTAAACAATAAAATATACCATCCAAACCATAATATTAATAATAATGCTGGACACAGCATCATCTAGCCCTAAAGTAAGCAGAGCTTGTGTGCTTTTTTTGTAAATACATACATAGAACCATCTTATAAGGCTATAGTAAAGCTTTTTAGTACTTATATGTATTTTTTTCTATAAAATTATCACAAAATATGCAAAATTATATACGAAAAATCTCAAATTTATTCCTTTTATAAGCGTTTTATTTATCTAAGATTAAATTCGGTACTTAAGTGTATTTACTTAAAGCTGGTATTTGTTTACTTAAGACACTTGACTCTTTGGCAGACTTTAGATGACAATTAGCACTGTTTTCATAAGTTTATAATTTGTATTTGTTATTTACAACTATGTTTGAAACAAATCTTACCTACAGCACAGATAATATAATACTATACTAGTACTACAGCTTAATTTTAACTAGTTGCCTTCAACTACGAGCTGAAGCGGTGTATCTGTGTATTCTCGGTGACAATTATTATTATTATAATTGAATAATTAAAAATAATAAACAAATATTGATTCTTATTATGGTAAAAGCAAGCGAGCTAGGAGCTGTAAAGTGGGTGATCGACGTACGAGCCTATACCGCGGTTTTAAAGAACGTCGGTTTTACTCACGGCTCGTTGGTGCTGATCGACTAGCAAGTGAAACTAAGATATCCTAAGAAAATAGTCTATTTTGTAAAGATAATTAATATATGTTTTGAAAAATCGATGGCAGTGTCATTATTATAGTGATAGTGATCTATCAGGATGCATAGATACATAGATAGATAGATTAACACTTTATTGTACACCACATAGAGACACAAAACAAATTACAGACACAGAACATTTAGAGAGAAGTACAATGTGCGGTCTTATCGCTATGAGCGATCTCTTCCAGACCTTAGGATGAACTGGAATTACAGGAAGACATAAGGGCGGTGTAAATATAAATATCTACGTCACTAAAATACATGGATTTATAAAAATATACTACTTTATCTAAAGACAAATAAATAAATAGCTAAGTACTACTAATGATGTGATGTCACGAGAAGAGTGCTTGATATGAAAGTGGATGGATATATGAGTAAAGGACCAAAGAAAAGATGGGTGGATTGTGTGAAAGTTGATATAGGTAAATCTAAGTGAGAAAGGGGTGAATGCTGAGATGACGGCTAATAGAGGGAAATGGAAGAAGAATACCATGTTGTGCCGACCCCACGTAAGTAGGAAAAGGAAAGGAAGATGATTATACTGATATACTTTAATGACGATGGATCATAAACTTTTTAGTGAATATTTCTTCATACGTACCACAGCTCTCCATTTTCTACGGTCCTGACACACTTCTTTCGCTTCATATACTCTCATTAGATTTTCCATGCAAGCTCGTCGGTTTAAGGTACTCTTGACCTGGTCTTTCTCTAATAATTCGCCAATTTGGTCTAGGAATGTAGGTTTTTTTTAATAAAAACGTAGTGTAGTTACCTATATTGTTTTTTTGGTAAGTAAATATTTTTAAGCTTCTCGTATACCTACATTACCCATCCATTGTTTAACAATGTCGTTAACTTGACGTCAAAGATACGGTTCGAAAAATAAATGTTTTTGTACTTACAATTAAAGTAAATTAATTAACATAATGGTTAAAATGAATAAAAAAACTGTTTTACATTGTTTAAAGGTGGACGAAAAACTGAAACTGTTAATTTTTCAATAGGCAAATAGCAAACAATTAATGAACATGGGAGATCTTGATTAGATGTTTTTGTTGTTAAAAGCAAAATTAATTATAATTTAATTAGAACTATAATTATAATTTAAAAAATAGGTTTTTGAGAGTCCAAGATCACATTAAAACAATAGAAGTATTGTATATGACGTGTAGTAAAATAACAATCAAATTTTTTGCATTTGATAATGTATAATAATAATCATTTTCTACCTATTAGTTATCAGACTTATATTAAATGCAAAAGTTTGGATGGATGGATGTATGTTTGTTCCTCTATAACTCAACAACCACTGAACCGATTTGCCTGAAATGATAGTGGGCAAACTTCACCCAGCACCGCCAGCAATGTAATTAATATTACTCGAAAGACCTAACAAAACTAAACATTTTTTATTATCGACGCATTAAAATCTATCCCGGGGGTCACTAGATAAATCCATGTTTGTACCTACCTAACCTGAGTAGTAGGTACTAGATTTATTTATTTATTTATTTATTTATTGGCAAAACAAACAGCTACATTACAAAAATTAATAAAGAGTTACATTAGTGCTTACTTATTAGTAATGTAGCCAACTACGTTTGGCTCAGAATAATAATAGGATTTAACATAATTGCTAGACAAAAGCTGACCCTGCAAATAGGTAGAAATGTATACATAATATCAAACTTAGAAATAGATTAGGTAGGTTATAGAGATTTATACAAAACTGAGGTGGTCTGAAGTTTATACAAAACGTGTTTATATTCGAACATTAATATTAATATGTAAATAGGAGGAATTATACTAAGGAGATGGAGAGGTAAAAGCTAATTATGGGGCTGGGAAGATAGTATATTCAGGACTTCGAATTTGAAACGCCCAGCACTGGCGGAAAATATATCGATATCAGATAAATTTTCATTAAATGACTCTACCATCCGGCGTAAAGGCGTGCGTAGCCCTGCGTTGGTGCGGCAGGTATCAAGGGCGAACAAGGTGTCCTTGCGCACGGCTCTCCTATGCACAGTACGAGGTGCTATGTACGCTAAGCCTGAGGTGAGATCTAGGCAGTCGATTTTATTATTCACTATCTTGTACAGTGTAGATGCCTCAAGATATTTACGCCTTATCTCGAGTGAGGGCATTTTATATAAGGCTAGTAGTCGCTCATAAGAGAGGTAGCGCCTATGGCATCTGTAATTAGTGGCACGTAAAAATTTCCGCTGTACACGTTCGATTATTTCCACGTATTTATTGTAGAATGGGTTCCATATGGGTACCGCGTATTCAAGCTGGCAAGGCACTAGGGTTTTATATAAATATATATATGTAGAGCTGCGTTTAAATTCGGTAGATGACCTCAAAACTTGTATGACAACGGGGCAAAATATAATTTGTTTCGACGAGAGTACTATTTTGAATACAGAATGGAGCGAGGGATGCTAGAGTTGAAACCCGAGCGCAGCGAGGGATTCTAGATTAGAATCCTGAGCGCAGCGAGGGATTCAAAGGACGTCATCGGAAATAGGAGATTGTAACACATGGTTTGAAAGTAACCTACCTAGGCACGAGATGGTTTGGCGCACGAGCAAAGCGAGGGCGCTAATAGTTCGAGTGCCTAAACAGGTTATTCACATCTATCTTGTAAGAGCTATTAACACGCTGAGACGCTATGGCCGCATCGCCGGCCACGTGGCCAAACAGTTCGTATTGAAATGTATGACAGATAACTCACTTGGCTACGGTCTGGCGTCAGGATCCTGATCCTGTGATTAAGATCCCGTGATCCTGACTTCGTGACCCTATTCCCGTGATCCTGATCCTATAATCGTGATCCCGTGATTCTGATTCTGTGATCCTGATCCTACGTGATCCTAATCCCATAATCCGGATCCAATGATCCTGCATTATCCTGATCCCGTGATCCTTATCCTGTAAACCTGATCCTACGTGATCCTAATCCCGTGATCCTGATCCCGTGATCGTGATCTTCATCTTATGGTAAATAGAAATGTCAAATATAGCTGACAAAGACGACATGGCTCAATAGAAATGTCAAATAGTAGCATGTGATTTATTTAATACTTTGTCAGCAGGGAAAATCGTTTCCCAGGGAGAATTGCTTCCCAGGGACGCAAAAAGTACTGTTTTCATCCCTCTGTTCAGGTAACTTCAAGCGTACTTTCCGAACATGAGAAATGAAAAATAAATACTTAAGAGACTTTCTCATAAACCTCACATTATTTTGAAATAAAAAATATCCCAATAAATCGAGACTTTCATCGCTCTAATCATAATCAATTTAGCTTTTTTGTAAGTTAAACCTTTTCGACTTAAATAAATAGAGAACCCTCGGACAGAATTTGATGCGAATTGGCACAGAGAAACAAGACTTTGATACCTTCTAAGCAAAAGTAGCTATATATAAGCTGTGGCGGTCGTGGGTCCATACATTTATGATTATGCCCAAAAATGCGGTAACAGCCATTTTAACCTCTCTTTAAGTTAAACCTATTCGACTCAAAATAAATAGAGAACCCCGGGACGGAATTTGATGCGCATTGGCACAGAGATACAAGGCTGTGATACCTTCAAAATAAAAGTAGTCTGAGCTATGGCGGCCGTGGGTGAAGTGCCCATATATTTTTGCCCACACTCGTTTAAAATGTAGATAGCTGACCGGAAATAGGACATAATAGCGGAAGCTACCATTAAATAAAAGTTTGTCCTTCATGCGTTCCTAAACCATTGATCAGATTATAATGAAACTTTGGTAGGGTTTTCTGAGGACACCCACGAGGGGTTCTGGACCAAAAATATATACACCGTTTATTTTTGGTCAGTTTAAAGCCGGCGCCTACGTAATCTATATCGATAACCTTACTCAAAAATAATAATAAATATGAGATCTATTTTTTTGCAATTAATAATATCACGAAACATAGGCAGGATAAATCACGGAGATACGTGCTCTGTGCTCAGCTGTTGCTACGGCGTAGAGTCTACGCTATATCCTAGTCATACATACATACCCAGGTCATTAGCTCTGCGCGCCTACGACACCTTATCAAGTGTTTTCCTCACTTTTGTTAATCTTTTCAAGTATTTCGTTTCGTATGAAATACTTATCAAATTCAAAAATTAAACCAACGACACGAATACGATTAACCAATACAAGCAGTGGGTGCTGGCTTTAAACTGACCCAGAATTAACGGTGTATACACTTTTAGAAACACTTTTTTACTTTACGTGCAATCTTATATGATTGGTATCAGAATATACAACGAAACACTTTTTTACTTTAGGTACGTGTAATCTTATATGATTGGTATGGCCGAAAAGAATTATATGCCTTCTTGTTATAACCTACACACAAGCATCACACGTTTGTGAAGCTCTAGTCCACTTAGGCCCACTTGCGCGAGTTAACCCGGGTTAGGTACTTAAAATTTTAACTCTGATTGTTCATTGGACAACTAAAATATAACACTCTTGCATCATCAATAGTTAGGCACCGATGTTGGGGAGCTAAATCGGCTAACACCAGGTTAGAATGTTAAAAAAGGACAAACAGGAAATCTATAAATTAGAGTACCGTAGTGTAAAAGAGATAGACATAGGTACAAGTTTCATGTACTCGTATGTTCATTCGTTCATCTTGGATCGGATATAATTATCTACACTCTAGCCAAAACCAATGTGCAATATTTACTAACATTGTACTGACAGATCAATTGATGATTACTAGCTTATGTCTGCGGCATCGGTATCATCATTTCAGGCATAGGTAACCTATGGGTACTACTTATAGCTACGCCAGGTCCAAATCCAATTTTCATTATAACCAGTTAACAGACATGATTAAAACAGAAAATAATAACAATATATTGAACTGGCAGCGTCCTCGCGGCGTAGCCCGATGGTTTATTGTGATGATGATGATAAAAAGTAGCCTAAGTATAACATTCCTCAAGAGTTTAGCTATCACATGCAAAAATAATTTTTCAAATCTGACTGATAGTTTCTGAGATAAGCGCGTTCAAACAAACAAACGCTTCCGCTTTATTATATTAATATAGATGGATACTTCGAGCCTGAGAATTTTCGTTCCAAAGAAAAAAAATTGCAAATCATTTTCAAGTTCATATTTTTTAAACACGAAAATATCTTAATTTTAATTGTGAGAAAAAAACATTGAACCAAAATAAAATTTAAATATCTACCTGAAGTACCATTGTTACATTATTATTAGGTACCTACTTAAGTACTTAGGTACCTATACATTGATAAAAATCATACAGAGTCGGTCGTCGAACTTTGAGTAAACAGCAAAGTAATAAATTATTTTATCAGTTAAAATTATAACCATTTTCAGTGGGTGATATAAGTACCTATGCTAAAAGATACTGCGCACCTGGATGGGAGGCTGGTTTCGCTATATGAATATTATATACCTACCTACAACCTGTCACGTATAGAATACCTACTAACTTCCGCAAAATTTGTGCAAGTACCAAAAATAATTTACCGACTACCTACTCGCTGACATCTTCTAAGATTTTGAATGCCAAATTAACTGAGAAAACTGCCATGTCTCGAGAATTCTGTTGTGATCCAGTTTTTGGTTTAAGTATGGTACAGATTTAAAAAAATATATTTACGCCACCGTGGATGTCAAAGGTAAGTTAAGAATGACGCAAGTTGTTAAAATTCGTGTATCGGAAGTCAATTAAAACGGTATTCATTATAATCACGTCGTTTTGGGTGACTTACACAAAATACTTGATGTCTGGGGTGTTGCCAAATAATTTCAAAATATAATCCATTATAATAGAAGTGAAAAGACACCATTCGTTTTGGTAAGCGCATAATTTGAGAGTGGCTTATTAGATGTGGCTATTGATCCCTACATGAATGCACCAGAAAGGCTGCGAAACGCGACGAATGGTGTAGGATTGTCAAAGTCGCCACAACCCCCTCCGACATGACGACCACGACCACTCTGTCAAGAGTGTAGTTTAAAGAGAAGAATTGATCCCACAGAAAAGTTTCATATCATAGAAAAAAGCTAAATAATATAAAATTCAATGAAGTTTGGGAAATTCTAGAAAACTTAAAAGTAGAAGAGGATGAATAAAATTAGTTTAAAGAAATAGGGATATGGAGCAGGTGTGTATGGGACAGCTGGAAGGGGAAGATGTAACAGAACATACCAAACTACATTAATTACATTTAGAAGAAAGGTCTGGTCAAAAGAACTTTTCATTTTTCATGTAAGTATGAAAAATGTAATGACAGTAAATGAGGCGAAAGAGTTGTGTCAGAATCGTAGCAACTGGAAATCCGTGGTATATGTGTTACGGGCAACTTGATTAATCGGGCAGTATTCATATGGACCGGTCATTATGAATAATGACCAAGAGCGTCGGGCAATTTAATAAATTTATTACTTTGACCGGTCCATATTCATAATGCCCGACGGCCCGTGGTCCATTTAATAAATCAAGGCTTGAATTTATCACTTAGACAGGGCAGTATGAATAGTGCCCTACTTCTAGCCGGGCAATGTGATAAATTGGATTAAAATCTGTAGGTTAGGTTATGTTAGGTTAGTAAAAAACTACGCGCGAGGCGAGCGTAGCGTGCCGCGGTAGCGGCCGCCGAAGCGCCAAAAATGTAATAAATCAATTAAAACACTGCAATTCATCTAATTTATTACGTTGCCCAAGATAGGGTGGTCATTATTCATAATGACCGGGCAAAGTGATTAATCATGCAGTTTTTATCACATTGCCCAATTGACACGGTCATTATGCATACGGACCGGTAATTATTCATAATGACCGGATTTATCACATTGCCCGTAACATATGTCTAAACAGACGTGTGATTTTGTGATTGTACCTATGTACTTATTCAAATTGTTTTCTAAGGGCTCGTCTCGTAACCAAAAATAACATCTATAAATTCAATAAAAAATCTACAAAAAAAAATTCCAAAGCGGATATATGGATGAACGTTAGCTCAAACTGTTTAAACTAACAAACAGTCACATGTTAATACTCGGAAGCAATAACTTCATAAATCACAAATGGCCGCAAAACTTTAAATAAATTTACTTTGTGCTATTCAAAACAAACAGTGAATAGAATACAATCAAAGTAAACGACTTGAAACGTACAAGTACAAATTGTAATCGCAAAATGAAATCATCTCACACCAAGCTTATTGACAAAGTAGTGAACACACCCACACCATAAAGTTTGTAGGAAAAAAACTGGGACTAGACAATAACATTACTTATAATCCGGATCTATATAAAAATAAAAACCACCAAGATGACCCCACCCATTTGTACAAAAACTCACCAAAATTAGTCGTTTTTATTTTTATTTTATTTATTTTATTTATTATGGTTTATCAACGATTGTTACAACATTACATAGAAACAGTAATAAATATTACTTAGGTATTTTAACTAATTGCACAACCAGTTAAAGATAAACACAGCATGCGTCGTCCCATAACATTAACGATCTCATTACTATAAAGATAATAATAAAAACCTTTTAAATTGATTTGATACATTCTGTGTATTCTACCCATTCTTACACCTTTGGCCGCATACGAGACCTGAAATTCGTAATCAGCCCCTGATTGTCTATCTTTGATAGCGACCAAAATCGGTATCAAACTGTCAAATATGACAGTTCATTCACCACGCAAAGCCACGCAAGTAGCTATGTCACTCTTATCTCAACGACATCGAATGCTACAAAAAATACCTACGCGATCGTTTTGTCAGTTTGAGACCAATTTGATCTTATTTGACACGGTCGTATAGATGGCGACAGGTGGGTGGGGATTCCCACGCCATGGGTGCTTGCAGATAGGCGACAAAGCCAGGGCAAGCCGAGAAAACGTTGGCGGGATGACCTTGACAACTTTCAGGATGACTGGTGGAACACGGCAAAAGATCAAAAGAGATGAAAGCAACTGGGCGAGACCTTTGCCCATCAGTGAAATGATAAAAAAAAATTAAATGCTTGCACGACAAACTTGTCTAACAACAAGGCCAAGTAATAAAATGTTCGGTCAATGAGGGTCAATGACTTTAAAAAAAGAAAAACCAACCGTCAGAGGCAAAAGGACGCTTAAGGGTTATTATTATGAATGACTGAATAAATACTTACCATATTGTACACTTAATTAAATTTTAGAACTGATAATATCCATAAGCAAGTAAAAAAACTAACATGATAATATTCACACAGAAATATCTTAAGAGCAAAATATTGTAAACGATAAAATGCTAACTAATCGGGGAAATCATGGATGATATTAAAAATCAATTGCTGTGCTAAAACCCAAAAACGGCTTGACCGATAAGAATATTTTTTTTTTGTTTTGTTCGCTAAAATACAGGGATGGTTTAAAAGATAACAATTTAATAAAAAACCCCTGATACGTCTCTTTGTCAACTAGAAAAGATTAGACGACCTCCGTGGCGCAGTGGGTCGGCCAATTTAGTTTATAAATTCCTTGGGGTCGGCCTGCTTGAGACGCATGAGGTTGCGTGCTAAAAAAGTACGATGAAATAGTATGTAAACCTGTCATTACTCACTTACCTAAACATTGGGCGTTTTTACACTAGCCCGGCACGGCACCGGCACCGGCACCGGCACCGGCACCGGCACCGGCACCGGCACCGGCACCGGCGCACGTTGGAACGAAATTGGCTCGTAGAGGACTTAGGGCTTTTTAAAAATGAAACTTATTTTTTCGAAAATATTTTGATGGATATGGATTTTACCAACCAGTATAATCATAAATTATTCTACAAAAAAAATCGATTAGGTACCTGAAAATTTTATGAGTTATGGCACTTTGAAGCTTTTTTTGTATGGAGTAAAAGATAAATTGGCATATATCTCCTGTTCGTCCCATTTCGTTCAAATAATTTCAAATACTACTTGTGGAAGGGGTTACGGAGATCAATAAAAACAATGTGTCAACCATCGATTTTGGCCGATTTCGCGGCAATTCGGACTTAAAAAAAATATCTGAGTAAAAAAAATAATTAATGATGGATTTGGATTCTACTAATAAATACAATCATAAACTATTCCATAAATATTTTGAATTGACCAAGTAGTTTGAAAGTTACAACACTTTGAAATTTTTAATTTAATCGCAGATGGGTCATTCTGAGGTTACACTAATGCCATTTGGCCTGAGAAAAGCTTCTGTGAAGAAAGTTTTTTCGTTAATTTTTTAGGGTGGTCTCATAAATAAGTAGGTACGGTTCCACTTCTTGTTTAGAGTGAATTAAATAAGAAATATATTAAAAAAAATTGCATATAATACAAATTTATCGAAATTTTCATACATTTTTGAAAGTGCTCCAAAACTATGAACTTTACGAAAAAAAGTTATGGAACATAAAATACTCATATTGACACGTACCATCGAATCCCAACCATTTCAGCCCTTAAGGCCCTACTTTTTAATATCAGCCCACCGTGCGGCGTCGGCGACGCAAAAATGTATGAAAATGTACTGCTCGTTTTTCCACTTGCCGGCGCCGGCACCGGCAAGATTTCATACATTTTTGCATCCCCACCACCGGCGCCGGTGCCGGTGCCGTGCCGGCTAGTGGAAAAACGCCCAAAATCTTTGATTTAGATACCAATAAGGTTTCGATTCATCCGAAAATCTTCACCTAAGAAAGAAGGTCTCACAGTCACTTCTCGTAACACGAGACACGTCCGATATTCTACGGAGTAAACAGCGATTCTGTGTTCTGTGGAGTAAACCGACATGTTCAACTAGCTTTCGCCCGCAGCTTCGTTCGTGTGGTACTTATCTGGATAAAAAGTAGCCTATGTGTTATTTCAGGTCATAAACTATGTTTATTCCGAGTTTCAGCCAAATTCGTTGAGTAGTTTTTGCGTGAAAGAGTAGCAAACATCCTCACAAACATACGCATTTATAATATTAATAGAAAGTAGGATAGGATGTATAAGTTTACTAATATTTAATATCATATTGCAGATCCAAGAACCAAAGACTGGTGGCTAGTGGAGAGCCCTGGTCCCATCCTCACTATCTTGGCCACCTATCTATTCTTCAGCGCGTATGCCGGCCCCAACTATATGAAGGATCGGAAACCCTATCAGCTCAAGAAAGTGATAGCAGCATACAATTTAATACAAGTTTTATTCAGTCTCTTTCTCACATATAGGGTGAGTTAACAAAACATACTAAGTGCTTGTTTCACTATCGCCGATAAAGGTCTCGTATAAAATAGGACGCCGTTAACAAAATCAGTGCCCAGAACGCACTTGTGCTCCGGTTGGACGCTGACGCAGGCCAGGCAGTGTTTTCAGTTTTACTAAGTTTTACTAAGCAGTAGATACTACGCACTAGACTTTTACCGCTGAGTAGCACTAACCAGTTACCATTTGTATGAATTATTGGTTACTTTTTAGTCAGGTAACTTTAAATTGGCAGTTTAATTTAAACTTTATTTGAAAATGGTGAAACCCGTCAAGAGCTATCTGACAAAACTTCTAGTTAACTGATGTTGTGTGCAGTCTGAGATTTTTGAATATGATTACTTCTCTGAAACCACTACCTATACATAATTGGTTAAAAAAATTCACCATTCAAATACATGAATGATATTTTCTTAAAAAGTAAATAGAAATTATTAAATAGGCTTTGTAAAACCTATTTCGATAATACTCACGTAGCACGTTCCAACTACGTGAATAATTTTAATTGCAAACAACTCAAATTAGGTTACTATCATAATTAAAATAGCGATTTACCTAATAGCCAATACAATTCTTGCTAAATTATTTTGGTTATCTGATTTAACTTATTGTCAAGCAGCGTTAAAACAGAAGGTATTGGTAGAAATTACTATCTACGGATCGTTTACAATTACATCACTATAGCACGACTGCATTATGTCATCCAGATCCTTTCACATAATATGTCATACAAACTACTGCCAATATTTCTCAATTGGTTAACATACAACCTTCATACAACCTAATATATCTATTTCAATATTTCAAAGAAAGTTTAGATAATCATTGTTCTTTTAAAATAAAACAATCAAAAAAATATGTATCGGGTTAGTTGGGTATTATGCATCCATTCATTTTGTCATACTTATTAACTAGTCTACTTTTGGTCTGTGCGTAATCATTTAATCTAAGTAGATAATTACTATGTTGAATAATTACGTGTTGGAGGTGTGTATACAGTACGTGCCGAAATGCTGATGAGATTTCCAGATCTTGATGATTTGACATAACTTTATCAAATCCACGTGACTTCATTCACATAAAGTTGTTTTGTTCTGTAAACTCATCTCTCTCTTTCGACTGTAACTCATAGAGGTTGCATTACGGGGATTATTTAGCGTAACCCTTCATAAACTTACCTTTTAGTCATGTGTGGCCTTACAAGCTACATAATTTAGCTCCTTACATTTCCTTGCCCTTTTCCCACTAGGTGGGGTCGGCACAACGTGTTCTCCTCTTCCCTTGCCTTCCCTCTTATCACTCCTCATCTCAGTAGTCACTCTTTTCACACGCATGTCGTCTCCCACACAATCCATATATCTTTTCTTTGGCCGTCCTCTACCTATGTAACCTTCCACATTCATATCCTTGTAATATGACATAATATAGATCCATCGGCAATCTCTCTCGCTTGTAATAAGTAAAAAACTTTAAAATGCTGTGTTGAAAGGGGTTTCATTATAAATAATGTGGTTAGACTTTTACATAGTACCTATATAAAATACCCCTTAACATCGTCTCAGCCTATTCGGCCTTAGCTATTATTACCTAACTAAGGAGTTTATTGAGTCATATAAGATTTTCTCAATAGTTTTCTAATTATGTTGCTTCATCTTTTTGGACATGAAAATTCAATTAATGCAGCCAGGATTCGAACCTACGAGGCCGCGACCTTCATGTCGAAAGCCTATGATACCTCAAGAGGCGATATGAAATTAAGATTCTAGGAATATGTGTAAGTTGACTCAATGAGTCACTTCTATTTCACTACTTCAGTCAGTCATGTTAAACTCTTTTATAGGTTTAGATAACTATTATGTACCTACCTACATTGAACATTGATTTTTGATCACGATATTCTTTTTACAGTGTATAGAATTCGTCTTCGCTACAGACTACAAGTTCAAGTGCCACGACATTGATTATTCAGATACTGGTGTCAAAGTAAGTATTACCAAGGTACTCGGTACCAATAATTACTCTTCAAATTAGTATTATTTCAAGCCAGTGTCGTCCCATTACACGGCAAAGGGTAAGTGGGCACACGATATTTTTTGTAACGCGTTTCGAACTAACGCGGTGCTCACAAACGCGCTTTGAAAAACGAAGTGTGCCCATTTCCTATAAGCTCCTTATCTCCTTTTCACCTTTCGCGGTTAGATGCTGTAGTTTTTAGTACAGTCAGTACCAACGCTTGCGACTATCTGTTTTAATAGGCTTCCATGACTTTCCTTGCATGGTACCTGGATTAAAAGCTTATTCCGGGTCTCACTCATTAGCATTCCAATTTTCAACCTATTCAACCGAGCGTGATTGACTAACAAATACAGAATTGGATATTTGTTGCCTTTAATTCATTTCTATCGCATTATGACAATTAATATTTGTGTGTTTCAAGTGGGCAACTTCAGTCTGGTGGTACTACATTGCGAAGATCACGGAACTCCTAGACACGGTGTTCTTTGTGCTCCGTAAGAAGAACAATCAGGTGTCGTTCCTGCATCTGTATCATCACACCCTCATGCCTCTTCTCTCCTGGTTCGGCTCGAAGTATACTCCAGGTAACCTTCAAGTCTATTTCACGAGTACTAAGCATGTACATAACTCTCGACATAACTTTACAGAATACATTAGAACTAGTTTTTCCATCTAATCGTTGCAAATGATCTGTAGATAGATGATCCAAGCCACTACCAGTAGAAAACGTGCTTTTTTAGCAGATGGACCTAATTTTGGCTCTGTTGTCGAGAAACTGATTTGCTTTAAAATATTGGTAGCGGTGTTTGTGGCAGGACAACTTTTGTCTACCGTGTTCACAAGCACCGTACGTAAGGATGCATTTCCATAAGAAATGCGTGAAGAAGTCGTGCGATTCAATGAGGAATTAATACCCTCTACACTACTATTGTAGGTTGAAGCATTGAAGCTCGATAAGCAAGGCTAGGTAAATTACTAAGGGGTTTTTTTCCTAGTGCACTGCTCATATTATATTCATATTGGAACTCCAAATCAACCGATAACGTTGCAAAAAAATAAACAGAGACACGGATTACCACCGACCATACCCCCCAGTGGTATGGTGGGTAACATCTTAATTATTTTTCCTCGCGATAGCAACATATTGAGACACGGATTTTATCATAACCAACAATTTTTTCACAGGAGGTCAGTCGATCGCAGAGGGCGGTATCAACTCCTTCATCCATATTCTCATGTACGGCTACTACTTCGTGTCTGGCCTAGGACCGCAGTATCAGAAGTATTTATGGTGGAAGAAATACCTGACGACGCTACAACTGGTAAGTGGACTTTATTTTTTGGTTTCGCTTACAATTATGAAGCCAAGTGATTTAGTAGGTGAACATATAATCCAACATTGAAAATTGAAACACTATTTATATAAATCAGGATAATATTTTGGAATGAAGGACTGCAATGGCTGAAGTAGAATATCAACCTCATAAAGTAACACAATTTTGGGGTAAATCAACATCTAATTTTATTATCGTTTGATTGAATGAGGTAATAGTATTGTTTGTTACGTAGAAAAAAAAAAAGGAAATTTACGACATCGGAAAAATACACAAACAGAAACTAACAAGGACTGTATCCTCAAAACACGGTGGACATTCTCTCAGATCTTTACTATATAATTCAAGACTCTTTGATTTTTACAACAAAAGAATTAATAAAAGTATAATTTTCTTTGCAGATCCAATTTGCTATTGTCCTCTACTTGAACGCGACTGGGCTCTTTGCCAAAAACTGCAACTACCCCAAGTACCTAAACGTCTTCGTAATTTTCAATTGCTTAGCATTTCTGTACATGTTTGGAAATTTCTATGTCAAGGCCTATAACACCAAAAAGAACATGACCGAAGAGAAAAAAGATAGTTAAATAAAATTGGGATAGATTTGAAATGGATTTCGGGTCTATAGTTGTAACTAAATTATATAGGCATCGGCTGTAAATATAGATTTTAGTTAATATATTTAAGAATTTGTATATAAAAATAAAAATATTAAATTTTACGTTTTATTTTTATACAAACAACTAATGTATTTTTATATTTAACCCATCTAAAATCTTAATCTGTAGCGTTTATTTTGATGTCCTCAAGAACAGAAAATATTTATTCTTCAATTCTGACGAGAATAAAACTTAAACTGCTTTTAATAACTTATTTATTTTTGTACTATTGATCGCAATCAATTTACAATTTATAAAATGACAATCTTAGTCAAGTTAACTAAAATAACATACCTACCTGAATTCATCAAACAAAAATTCTAAACATCAAGCAGATACATACATTTTTCCCTAAGACAACTTAAAATACTATAAATGTTGAACATAAACACTACTACTATCATTTAACTACATAATATGATCACACAAGCAAATTTTATGAATGGTTCATGTTAAAGTCTTTTTACCTTTTGTAAGTAATGAAGCTCTTGTGTTAAAACACAAACCTCAGCCATATTTTGTTTAAGCTACACCCAGCAGAAAAAAAATAACGTAAAAAATTAGCTGTCTGTTTGATTCATTTTTTTTTAGGACACTATTGTTCCACTGCTGTGCAAAGGTCTCTCTCATAATCTCTCCAGCGATTTCTGTCCTTCAAGTTATCCCACCAAACGCTCAAAGCATCAAGTCAAGATCGATGTTTATTAATCTTTTTTAAATTAAAATGATATAATCAGTATGACGACTATATAATTTAGCAATAACAGAATGATGTGAAGTATAAATTATGGGTTAACTCTTTGAAACATACATGAAAATTGTTTGTGTGTACTTCAGTAGTAACCAATAAAACAATTCAACAATGCAAACATAAATTCTGACTCGTCAATCGGTCCATTAAAATCAAAGATGCCATACTTTGAAACGACCAAGTACAAGGTGTAAAAAGACAGCTACTGAGAACTTATACAAGTAATGCAGCTTAGCTAGGAACCAACAATGCGAAAGCTGTAAGTTGGTCTGTTCAAGTAAAAAATCAAATAGCTCTTTACACCCTGTATACAAACGAGATTTTATTTACCGCTTACATGCTATAACGTACTAAAATATTTTTAGCAAGAAGCTTCTCTTGTGTGACATATTTTTCGACATTCTCGCAAATTAAGATGTTAAAAAACATGCAAGAGAAACCGTCGCCACACGCTTAGGCAATTAATTTATTTGTCTCTTTTTAATTATTTTATCCTTACGATAAGATGGACACTTGTCAGATTATTTTTTGTCAAATTTATACAAAACAAGAATTAATAAGACATTTTTTCTACTTTGGTTCTGCATATTGGAAGATCAGTAGAAAATTATGTACTAAGGGAGTAAAAACTTACGATGAGTGTCCACCTTACAAATAACATACGACGCAAAATTGTATTAGAATTACAGATACATATCATAATTTTTAAATTCTGGACGAAATTGATGTCAACATAATTGACTTACTTGAAATTAACCATCCTAATCTAGAGATGACAGATTATTCGATGGCTTCAATTTGATTGAACAGAATTTAAATGCATTGCCCTGAAATCAGCCGTGTATTTTACTATTCAGCAACTGACGAATCTTAAAACACTATCTTAATACAATTGTGCGGTTGGCAATTTATAAGTAATAGTTTCTTTTATAAAGCGTATCGTTCCATTATTACAATTTATTATTGTTTTTAATTTCACTTGCAAACATTATTATCAGCTACGATATGCGTTGATTTAGAATTTTGACTATTGTTCTTATTTAAAAATTTAGGGCTTATTCAAATTATAACAAATCCTAAGAACACACTATAAGCACCAAATGGTCCTCTTTGTTTCCTTTACCAACGTTTGAATCAGCCCCAAATGACTTATCACTCTTAACACTAACTTTCATAGCCATCGTAAGCCATCATCATCACAATATCAGTCTCACTAGAACTTTGGAAGTCCCTGTCGAATCATTTCTTTATTATGCTATCGAAGTCATACTCTGGGCCGTACGTTGCTTTGGCGGTACGTCTGGTTATGAATACTTTTCCATCTTTTATGTAATCCCCACAGGCTTTGTTCACTTCGTATGGTATATCATCCTGAGCGTCGTTGCTATCTTTGCCAGACAGTCCGTTCTCTTTGACTTCCTTTGCAAAACCATTGGTGTGGACACCATTCGCCTTGACACCATTGCGACTCTTTTTGTATTCATCTTTGATTTCTTTCTCAATGTCTTTGTTCTTTTTGTAGCTTTTAGAGTAGAAGTTGAGGAATAGTAATAGGAAAATTGTGATGTTGGAGCAAATAAAGTAGGTAAAGCCAGCAGCGTATTGGCAACGCGGAGAGAAGTGCGTCCACGCACAGTACACGAGCATCAGCAGGAACTGAAACTGAGAGCAAAGTCTTACTTTTCGCTTAGTTATTTTGTATGTTTTTTATATCTGACTGTTTAAGAACGTTTGGATGTTTATGCTTCTAATAAGGTTATCCTGGCTGGAAACTATTACTCGTGACTTTGAATAGCTTTCATGTTAAAACAGGTTCCTCACGATCACTGTTTTATTCTTGTTTCCTATCGTTTATTTAAAGTAATGGTATAATAATAGAATTGTCTGATATAATTCCTTTGAAGTACAAATTTGACCTTGAACCTTGACCTAGACAAACAATGTGACGTACGTTGTGATTTCTTTCTACGCCAAGTCTTTCTATGACAAGTTTGAGTGGACTGATAAAACTCAACTTTTTGCCCATTGGTCCATTGGTCCGAGCTAATAAAGTTGAGTTGAGTCGATATGCAAAGAACTGAACTTACCAGCTGCATCTTAGTGACATACTTCTTCCACCATAAATACTTCTGGAACCGCGGACCCAATCCGGACAGGAGGTAGTATGTGTACATCACCACATGGACTATAGAATTCAGAAGTGCTAAAACTGCGCCTTCCCCTCCAGCGGCAAACTTCAAGTAGCTCCAAGAGTAGAGAGCCATCACCACGTGGTGGTACACGTGTAGGAATGTTATCTGTAAAGCATTAAGTTTTCTTTAATTTTTAATTTTTATAGTGTTAAACCACACTTAAACTTTGGTCCTATCAAGATTTTCAACCTTGACGAATAATAATTCCGTAGCCGAATTGGTAAGGGCACTCCGGCTAAAGGAGGATCGCTTGTATCATTGCGGGTTCAAATCCCGTCGGAATTGAAAAAACGTGGTTCGAAAGATTAGAACATTTCTAAGGACAGAAGACATTCCCTCATACCATCAGATATTCAAAACCTTTTGATGACATTTAGGAGTCAGACTCACTAGCTTATATGCTCTACTTTCTGCATTGTAGGTCGTGGGTACGATTACTGTTCAGGATAAATTTTTGTGTCACGATCAAAGATTTCTTATGTTTTGTTGCCTTAAAAGATTGTAAGAGCGTATTAAACCGTATTTTTAATATTCGTATTAGATATGCGCTGTCTGAAATGCCCACGACTAATAATGCATTTAACTACTTAACTGATTTCCATACTGTCTAATACCCTTATACGATAATTTTACTGAAGCGATTAAATCACAATGAGACGGACGTCTACCAGGATGAAAGACGTAGTACTTCGCCACTAGGCAGTATAAAATGTACTCACCTGCTTGTTTTTCTTTCTCAATACGAAAAAGACTGTGTCCAGTAGCTCAGTGAACTTCGCAAAGAAGTACCACCAACCTAGATCCAGTAACTGAAAATATACAAAAAAGTACTGTCCATGAACCATTTTCATTCCAATTTCTAGAAAAGAAAACAAACTATTGATATTTAAAATAAACAGTCAGATATACACAATTCAAAGAGCATTACAAAGCATTCATTTAATAATGCATTAATAGTTACCGATAAGTGTGGGGATTACCGTCATTGGGGTTGTAATCATAAAATCAATAACGGAAGGAACAGTGAATTGAATAAATAATGAAGAAGTTCATCAATGTCATAGAAAAGGTACGGACACACTCCTTCTTAAGCTGCATAATGGTTTTTTAACCCATTCCCTTCCCAGCCACCACGATGCTCTCCGAAGGCATCTGCATGTGTGGCATGGGCACAGAACGTGTTAATTAAAACAAATTTAGAAGATAATTTACTTCAAATCATTATCATCATTTTTACTAGAGCAAATACAAAGTCAGGAGGCAAGTTTTGCCTGTGACATTATTTGAGATAGATCACGCTTGCAGCACCTAACCATTCTCTTAGCTTAAGCGGGCTTATCCAAAGAACAGACACCGTCAATACGAGTGGGGCTAACTAAGGGTCTTATCACATTTGCGGTTTGCGGGCGTATTCAAAGCGGAGCGGGCTCGCAGCAAACACGCCACGAGAGAGCAGCAATATGCAACCATTTCGTTGCCTGTGTGATGGGTGAGAGGCGAGAGAGGCGAGGCGGGTTGGCTTCTTACGAAGAGATTGTAAACACTATAAACGGGATATTTACCATGATTTTTGGATATTTGAGTCTCCCGATATTTCGAAATGTCGGGAAATATCGAAATATCGGGAGACTCAAATATCCAAAATTCATGGTAAATATCCCGTTTATAGTGTTTACAATGTTTCAAACCATGATAGTTTCAAAAGTTTTATCTTACGAAGAGTGTACAAAATGGCATCCACGGCGCTATCCGCAACGAGTTTGTAGCGCGTTGTCAACGTATTCGCTTTAACGTTTGCGCATCTGCTCGGCTTTGAAACTGTTCGTAAACCGCCAGTGTGATAGCGCTCTAATACACGGGTTTCATTACGATGTTATACTTCACAAAAATACATTGTTGCAAGTAGGAACCCGCGACCTTCAGATCAAAAGTCGAGTAGGGACTATTACACTCCAATACCGCAGCTCGTGACGGTAAAGTAGTGGCAATTAAAATAGATTTCATGCCTTGCACATTAAATTGTCGATAAGCCATGCTGGACACATTTAGTAGACCTAACATGCGCAACATCAAGATCGAGACAGGTGGCCCAAAGCCCCATCACTAAAGCTAACCACTGGCTCATACGAACTTATTTTTAGCACATTCAAATACAATATTTGGCATCAGCCCATATCTTGCAAAAGTAAGCATCCAATACGTGACAGATTGCAAATCTATCATCATAAAGTAACTGGTTTCCTCACGATGTTTTCTTTCACGGTTTAAAGCGTGAGGTAAAGTGGAGTTTGATCGAACAGATATAGTAAATTACTCACCATAACATTTTGTGTGCTTGATGAGAAACGGCATCCTGCATAAATTATTCCGTCTCTGAAGATATTGAGGTTGAAAACCTGAAAAATTTAGTAGAAAATTTGATTAACTTGTTCGTTCAAATCGTTATAGACCAACGAAATGTCTTGTCTTCTATTTTTTTAGCAGTAAGTACGGTGTAATAAAGTCCTCTACCATTTACTTATAACCCTATGATGGTTTAGGTGCTGGGCAAGCCTACTCCATCTCAAACAATATCCCAGGCACTAGAGTTTCAGTAAATGTAGGCAAAGATTGCCTCCTGACACTGTATAAATCATCTAGTAAAATATATAAAAGGATAAGTTTTAGTATATGTCTAGACATTTTTCTTTTACATTTAGACGTAGCAACAATTGTTCAAGTGCACCTAATTTTATAAGACGTGGGTTTAAAGATCGTCAGCTCGGTCTAATCTACTTGTAGAACAGAGGTTAACAACCTATGATGGCATATAAATGAAATAATTCTCTAGCATATTGAATTAGATTAAAACGTCATTCTATATCCAATTCTGCTAGTAGGTCAGTAGTTGGCAGACTTTAGAATTTGTCGGTGCTTTGACAAGACGATCTTTGTTGGTATCAGCGCTGTCTCTCATGGGACTTCATGGGAGTACCTAGCATAAGCTGAGACTGGTCCTTTCTGGCACCACTGTTATTTGAACCTTTTTATTGTCTGTTTTATGTTTTTCTCTTTTTTCATGGTATCTTTTACAGTTCTGTATTCTCTGTGTTTGACAAATAAACTTATAAGTCTACCTACATCTTTTATAAAAAAAAATTATGACGCAACTTTCCGTGCAGAGAAAAATGCATGATTTTTATAGTCGATTGAGCGAGCGAAGCGAGCGAAGATCTTAGTGGCAAGTTGGGCGATTTTGCTTTGTATGTTTGTATGTTTCACGAATTCTTGTTCGCGCATAACTGTCGAACCGTTCATCCAATCTGCATAAAACTTGGTAGGTCAATAGGTTGTGGTATGGAAATTTACGGTGGAGCATATGAGCTTAATCGATGAAGTGGTTGTGAAGATATTAGGTTCCCAAGGGGGTAATTTTTTTTTTAAAGTTACACAAATATGTTGAGTGGGGTGTCATATGAAAGGGCTTAATTTGTACATTCCAAAATGGTTTTTATTTTTACTCTAAGATGTATAGTTTTTTAAATACGACCAAAGAACAAAAATTAAGAAACCAGAGCCGCCAGAGCTCCCGTTTCATAGAGTTTCGATGTCTTCGTAGTTCATTAACTGGTCGGTCTTAAAAAGAGAGTGACATCGTTGCGGTTTGGTTTGCAATGATTTTAGTTGCTACTTTATATATTTTCACGATAAAACATTTTTCATAAAGAATGAAAATAATTGGGGTAAAAAAAGTTAAGTAAACTAATATATTGAGTGGGGTGTCAAATGAAAGGTCTTTATTTGTTTATTCCAAAATAGTTATTATTTTTATTCTAGGACGTATACTTTTTGAAATACGAGACTTTTGACGAGAATTCAAAACTATAAAATGAGTGAAAAATTAGACACGACATTATGTATTGCATGTATGTCAGTATTTTTTACCATGAAGAGCTAGCGCAATAGGCATACTCAGCAGTAGTAGCACTTGAAATTATAGGGGTAGTCAGAAGAAAGTCCAAATGTAAGCCATCTACGGTGCGCGAGATCTCAGTTCGAGGCGAACTACTAGTATAGGTACAAATAACTGTAACCGAATTTATTAAAGAACATTATTAACACAACATTACCAAATAGCTTAAATAATCATTTGATATCTAAAGCTAAGCTTTAGACGAAAAATAAAAAAGACTTAAAAATACGCATTCCAATGTTATTATACACGAAACTACGCATAAAATTACGTAACGTTTTGCTACGCGCAACTCGTTGATAATGATCTCTACTTTTTCTGTTCTGTGGCGCGACGAATGTAACAGCTGAAATGCTGAGGCTGCACTACTGACAAACTATTGGCACTGTGTGACAAGAGCAGTCGCATTGCATCCGCATTTTCAACACACGGGAGAAAGAGATGCACAAAAAAAAAATCCATATTCCTAATAGCGCCCTAAAAATTGAAAAGACAGTTTTAGTTTAGCCTTGGTTTGAGTATTCTGAAATAATTATTACTGCTCATGAAATAGAGCTCAATTTACCTTAAAACAAAGAGTGACAGCTAGCAACACCTGGAAGGCGTTATAATAGGCTATTGGCTTGTTCATCCTCATGGGTTCACGATTCTTCATTAGCCTTGGACCGATTCGTATGAGAATGAGGTAGGCCACGACCACTGAGGTGATAGGCACAGGACTGGACATCATGAACCAGGAATCCACTAGCGCACCTGAAAAAGAACGGTGTTTTGAGAACAATATAAAAAATACAGTCTTACATTAACAGAACCTTTAACAGAAGTACGGTTTTTTAAAATCATTTTTTAAAGATTTTGCAAGTCCACTATTTTATAAACTGCGTAAACTTCGTTGTTAGAAATTAATCAGGGTAAGTTCCTATATACAGCCCTGCCTGTATCCTATTGACCAGTAACTTCAGTTGTCTATTGACATTATAAATAAGTAAGTACATAATGTATTAAGTATCCGGGTATTTATCACACAAAATTTATCCCGACGTTTCGACTGGATTGCACTAGCCGTGGTTGCGGGAAGACTTCCCTGGCAAAATAATAAGGTAATTTACGTGGTAAATACCCGGATACTTAAGTATATCGTAGTACTTAAGAAAATCGTAGCAGCAAAACTTACTTTTGCCAACCTTTAGGGAGTCCAGATATTGGTCCACTTTTTCTATGACACTCATGGTGATGAATTCAACCTGAAATATTTAAAACAAAATAGTTATTTCATTATTATTCTCATACAAAGTTTAATTCTATATAAATTACCAACAACATTTTGTTATTATGATTTGATTTAGAAAGTGACTGCTGTCATTGTTTTTTCTATTTACAAAAAAGGTTTTAAACTATTTTATTGTTATTTGATTTACTTTAGCACCAAAACGTTTGCATATCAGAAGACTTGTAAAGTGGTTACTTCTGCGGGTCTAAAAAGGCTGTTTTATCAGAATCATAATCTGAATTTCACTATAGGCGTCTCTTTTCATAGATGTCTATTCTGCTGTAACCAAAGACCTTATACCTGTCATAATCTAAGGCTGTAACGGCCTTTTTAACCCCGCCATTTTGTTCTATTTTACTTAATATTTTTCTATCGGTTTGTATGATTTTGTTAAAGTATACAGGTTTTTTTTTTCTAGGGCTAAGTGGCTAATAATGACGTGCTCTTCTGTCGCATTCTGTTTTGTGGAATCCACAGAACACTAGGTGGAATCATACACTGCTGTCGGACAAATTCGGAAAACACGAAAATAGCCGAGTCCATTCTAAAGCTTGAAGTACTGTATAAAGGTAGATGGAGGAAATTGAAAGAGGCTTTTGATCAGCAACAAGACGAGATAGGTTTCATAAAAAGTTATTTCTAGATAATTTTCAAGTACCTAGGTAATTTATTCTGTCAGCTACTAAGGTCATCATGTTGAGCGCAGCACGCTTCTCAAAGGCGTAATTTCCCTATTATTATTGTGTGCCAATTGTACATTAATCGATTCATTATAATGACGCTATTCGTGTGAACTATTGCTTGTTAGTGTAATAATCTTTCTTTAAAGAACCTGAAGGTTTCTATTGTGTACCTACTACACATAAATATATCTGACCCGATTTTAATGAAACTTAAAATAATTAAGAGAAGACCCTTTGCACATTTAGTAAAAATAGACCTTATTGCTGCTAAGTGATTTATACAGCATTACGAGCTGAGCGCTTCCGTGCTTCGGGGGGTACCTACGTTAAATTTTCGGTCCCGGCTTTTAAGTGGTTAAGCCATGACGGAGGCCTTTAGGTGGCCTAAAAACTCCGTCAACGGAGTTGGCCACTTGCTCATACGAACTTACTTACTAATTTATAAAGCGTCAAAAAGCAATCTGTCCCTACCCCCTTTTCTTTTAGTGCTTCCCCTTTTCTCAGAAGTTGAACGAAAGCTTAATAATAAAAGTAATATTTATCACGCTTAGGCTGAAACTCCACCAAAGCGGAGATGTGCAGAGATGTCCAAAGAGACGAGAAGAGATGTTTTTCAGCTAGAGTGTTGTTTCAAGATGTGCGGACATGCATGCTGACTATACTGGAACAGTCCCCTGATTGTCTAACTCTGATAGCGACCAAAATCGGTCTCAAACTGCCAAATATGACAGTTCAGTGACCACGCAAATAGCTCTGCCACTCTCATCTCAACGAGACCGAACGCGACAAAAGATACATTCGCGATCGTTTTGACATTTTAAGACCAGTTTGAGGTTTGAGACAAGTAAGACAATCAGCCCTCAGAGATGTGTGGCTGGCTAGAGCAGAGATGTATTGTGTGAACCTCAATTTGTTACCTCAACTAGATTTAAGAGGCTGGATCACCGAAAAAATCCTATACCCCAAACCGTGTTTGTTGCCCTGGTTCTTCACGGTCTTGGTCGCGAAAGAACAGGAATAAGTATAAATGTAATTCCAGAGATCCTACTGAATAATTTATTTTTGACTTCAATTGATGTTAAGTTAATAATTTTAAATATTTGAGCTAAGCATTGACCCACTCTACCGCCGTCAATATAGTTCAAGACCTTAGTCTAGTGAAAGTAGGCTAAATTTTAAACCTTTCAACAGTGTCAGGTCAACGTGAAGTCTAGAACTTCTATGGATTCAACTGTAAATGACCGATCGTATGACCGATCCGCTGACCTAACTATAAGTAATACAAACATGATGTAAGTCGTCAATTTTAATATGCCAGTAAGTTATGTTATGCTAATGCTTGGCAGTATTCTAGCGACAGAGTATTTGGACTGAATGAAGACCTTCATCATAACAGGGTTTCTTTAAACGCTGTATAATATACGCTTAACAATCTTCGAGGCGAATAAAGTCAGTATAGACCTACGCGACAACTTGAAGAGCTATAAATTGAAAATACATTAAGAACTCGTCAATAAACCTCCCTATATGCATTTCTAATGTGCAGTTATTTTACGATTTGCAGGCCGTAACGGCTTTTGTTGGAATGGGTACGAAAATAGGGCGTAGATTTGTTCTGCTTCTAGGGCTGCCCAGAAAATAACCTGAGGCGTGATTCAGACCTTAGATTCCAAATACGAAAAGAGTTTCTCCGCTGAAAAAACGTTAACTTTCCGACTGAAATCATTGAATCGGAAGCTAATTTGGAAGTCTGAATCAGGGTGCTGATGGAACGATGTTATTCGATGAAAAGTAAGAAATGATGAATTGCGAAGAAGTGAACGGTAGGTGCAATCCAATATTATAAAAATATTTTTTTTTGAAAACTTAAAAAAAAATGGCTTTTTAAAAACGTTAGATGAACGTACAAAAATGATGCTGGCAAAATTGGTCGGAGGAAGAAATCTCGGTTGCGAAACATCAGAGAGTGAACGGGGATAGCGAGCGCTGCCGAATTATTTCGCCTCGCTAAACATCGGGAACATTAATATCATATTGACTGCCAACCTTCGCTAGTCGGAGAGGCACCATGCGAAGAAGGTAATTATGATTAACCTTTTTCAGAATGTGACCAGAAATTTAGAAATAACGAGAAACTGTTAACCAACTACTCTCGCTTTTATAGAACACTCTGTAAATGAATCAGAATCAGTGAGTCTGAGTCAGTCTGAGTGAATCAGGATATTAACTCATTCTTGGTTGTTGGCAAATAGGAAACTTTATGGTTTAAAATATCAACATGAACTAAATTATACACTTGGCAATATTTACCTTCTATTAATAAGATTAAAAAAACGATCAGAACCGATGACTCATTTTTATGTCAATATAGTGCCCATATAACTTTAGGGACTAAATAAGTACTCCTAGTAACTTTTACCTTCTATTATAATGGAAAAGCTAACAAAATGTTCTTATTGATCAGGAAATAAAGGCTGTTTTTGTCAAAAAGAGCCGTGTTGGCCGAGTGGGTTAGTGCCTCGACTTTCAATCCGAAGGCCGTGGATTGGAATCCTGACCGTGCATCAATGGATTTATCCTTTCCAAAAAATTATATGCCCATTAAATTTATACAAGCTCTAAAACGGTGAAGGAAAACATTGTGAGGAAGCCCGCAGCTTAGTCAGCCCCACACGTATTGATCATTTCTTTCCTGTGGATATGGCCGGTTAAGCTGAGAAGATGGTGTAGCTGCTGGGCAAGCCTACTCCATCTCAACATTGTCCTATGCACTAAAGTGTCCTGTTAAGTGTAGGCAATATATTGCCTCCTGATACTGTATAAATCATTTAGTAAAAGATGTAAAGGCCTGAGTTTTTTTTGTCAGAATAAAGGCCTGAAACAACACTACTGCGGACTAAATACACACCTGGCAACCCTTTCACCACTCCACCTGCATATCGTCGGTCAATGTCCGACTAATACTTATTCAAGTGACATTATTGTTACACTGATTGACGGTGTACTTAGTGCGAATCGGGAGCAGGCCAAGATGGTAGAGGTTTGTATGATGCGCGACCCGGGAACGCGACTTTCTACGCGACTATTATGTGCTAGAAAGGTGTTCAAGTTCATTCTATTGAATTCAATTGACATGAGAAAAATGATTGAGGATCGATATGAAATCATTAATTTTTCATGTACTTAGATTTGTTAGTGAATTATTAGTAAGAAAATTTGAGTTAGAGAATAATTTATCTAATATATAATTAATAATTAGTAATTCATTAATAAAAATTACATAAGTAATGACTCCTTTAAAAAAAAACAGTAATTCAGGAGTCCACTTACATAGAAGACATGTTTTCATTTAATTATACTTACATTGTATACATAGATGTGGCGACATTACAAAAACTTAATATACTTCCAAAAAAACGCGACAAGTCGCCAATAGAAGATCTCATCTATTCTTATAATGATGTCTGCCTCTTGTTAAAGGAAACTAAATAATACAGCTGTTAGTACAAATCTGAATGCTGCTGACTAAAGGTTTTGAATGACTGAAGATGTGTTTATAGGTGATTTATATTGACCTAGGTTTCTATCTCGGTACTGAGGTCAATGGCAGCAGACCATAATAACATTTGTGGAGAAAATAGCATTTCAATTCAGATAGCTCTGCTTTTTGCGCTGTAGGTTGTGATTTGTGAGTTTGATTTCTATTTAGGACAGAACTATGTATAGAATGTAAAAAAAAAAATTTTTAGAGTTTTGAGTACGGAAATGACTAGCTTATTATAAAATCCTTTTAAAAATAAAATAATAAACACAAATAAAGATAAAAATAAATTGTGGGATTTTGTTTTGTTAAACCCCAACACAGTAGTTACAAAAACTTTGACGTCAAATATATTTCGGAAACAAGTTTTATGACCGATTCAGAAATTATGTAGATATTTATAGTGAAAATACCCTAGAAATAAAATCAAGGTCAAGTTATGACGCGTTATACGAAACAGAACTACCAGTTTCCTACGTGCCTCTACTATGGAACACCTTACATTATTATAATAACACACGATAAATTCTCACGTTCAAGTAGAGTACTAGATAGATACCGACAATGTTTCGATTCTTCCGTAGAATCTTCATCTAGGTAAGTATGAAAGACTTGGTAAAAGGAAAGGTATTGTTACATCTTGTGTGTTTTATACATATTATGTGGACCTCTGGGACGCAGTGGACGAAGGCCAGCCTGAAACACAGAAGGTTGCGAGTTCGATTCCCACCGCGAGGCAAATGTTAGTATGATTTGCAAATATTTGTCTCGGGCCTTGGTTTCCGTCTAATATATATTTATTTACAAAAAAAAGTGTAGTCAGAAGTCCCCATAAAACAAGCTCTGCTTACTCGTAGGGCTAGATGATGCTGTGTGAAATGTCAAGCATTATTTATTGATTATAATGTCAAGTATCTACAAGTTACAAAAGTTATTAACAAGACATATAAAAACATGTATTTTATTATACAACAGTTTAAATTGGACTTGGAAAAAACAAATATATAAAAAAAGGGGGAAGGATAATAACGAAACAAATAAATAGAAAGAAATATTTTTAAAATCAATCAAATCTCTTATTCAACTCAGAAAATTTAAAATTAAAAATTTAGGTAAATATCATAATAACAAAAACAAAATAAATAAATTGTTTATTTACATTTATGAATCAAATAAATGATTCTTCGTTTTATTTTGAATGAAAATTCGAGGATGAATAATAGAAAACATTTGGTTTCGAGAACTGGTGGTTGGGTAGGTATTTCATATACAATTAGCTTGATGGTAAAATTGCTTTTATGATTAGTGTGGGTGTTTTGAACAGACTAGGAAACATTTACAAATGGAAGAAATTATACTTGAAAATACATTTTTAATATAAAATTCTAACTTCTTACTTGTAAGTTTTGTGAACTCTGTTTACTCCAAGGATATATTATTTTCGATGTTCTGTTTATAAGTATAAAGTTCAGCTCGATTCAAACAAACAAATAGGTTGCAATAATAGTGGCTAGACGCTTATCACTTCACTCTACAATGGCCATTCATTTTGGTCCCAAAAGCCAAAGTGCCGGCCAAGAAAAAAATATATGGAAATCTGTTTTTCTTACTAAAAAAATCAACTGAAATAATGATTTTAGAGACTTGGTGCTGTAATGAAAAATACTTGGATTGACTTCCTCGACTTAGCCATACTTTTTTTTTTATTGGCTGGAACTATTTTGGTATTTAGCTTTTGAGCCCAACCATGTATGAAGCTTTAATGACCTCCTTTACCTTTTTCATTTTTTTTCAAACTGTATTTTTTTCGTGTTTTTGAGCATGTAGCTGTCCTAAGCGCTGCAGCCGAACGCATTCTAAATTCATCTCTATTTTAAGAATGTTAAGACAAATATTTGAAGTTGCACTCATCAATGCGCAAATTTTAGGTGGTAGTACTGCCTTAAATAAAAAGTTCGGTCTGTTATCCATGAAAACCACCAAGGTCGGCAGGTAGCGTCCTTGAGACTCGACCAACGATGAGCAAACGAGTAGATCTCCCTGCAAACCGCATTGCGACAGATTTCACTCAGGGGGATAACTTAAACTTTATCCAATGTGACTTTGATCAAAGATGGAGATTGGATTAAGATTCTGTGCTACTTCTGCCCTAAAACTGAAACTTCTTTAATATTTGAGGTGTATCTATTTGACACGTTCTTACTCTTCAGAATCGTATACAAAAATGACAGTTAGTGAAGGTTAATGTCAATGATAAGCACCACTTAAACTAAGTAGCGTTTCACTATTTGGGTGTAAGTCAGTTAACTTCTATCTATCCTATTCTATTAAACAAGCAATATTTGTTTGTATGTTTGTCTGTTCTCACGTTCTCAAAAACTGCTCTAACGATTTCGATGAAATTTGCGGTACGGAGGTTTAAGGGGGCGAAAAATCGATCTATCTAGGTCTCATATCTGGGAAAATTCGTTTTCTCGGCATTTTCAAGCAAAAAGATTTACCAGTGCAATATGGTTTGTAATTTCACGAAATCTGTTGAGACCGAAGCAGCCGAGTGGATTGGGTTCAACCGAAGGCTGCGAGTTCGAGTTCGAATCTCAGTCAGTGAAAGTTGTTTTTTTTTTTTTTTTTTTTTTTCTCTATTGCATCCGAGCATAGCTCGGCCGCCCAGAAATTCTGTGGTAAATGGTGCGAGTTTTTTGCCTCGAAGATGTGAAAAACTCGCTCTAATGACAATTCAGTGACATGTGATTATCTACCTTCCACGTTAATTATATTTAAAAGTAATAGATAAGTTTATAACACGCGTAAAATTAAGAGTCGAAAACGTTCCAATTGAGACGTCTAGTTTTTAGTCCGCGTCAAGCAGGGCGACGACCACACATGTATTTCAGGTGTATTAAGTAAGTTTAGGAGTAGTGAATTTGAAAAACAATAAAAATTCAATTGTGTTATGTAAGTACATTTTAAACTTTCGCGATCTGTAAACATAATTTAAACAATTCAATCACGCGATAAAGTCCCGTTCGTTTGTTTAAAATATGTAAGTGACTATGTATTATTCAATTGCGGAACTTGTCAACATAGTATGCACTATATCCGTATATTACCAGTGCGACCATATTTTAGACGTCGATAACTATGAACTTAACATATTTATACCTTTAAAAAAGCTTAAGAGGCCTGCGACAAGCGAATTTCCATAAAAACGTAATACCGAAATCATTTAAAATCTAAGTATATTTTTATCAGTTTATGTTGTTAAATTAAGAGAGTAGGTATTTAGCTAGGTTCCTGTTACACTTTTGTTCCGAAAAACTTACCTAATAAAAAGAAATGTAAGCAAATTGAATTGAAATCTTTGTAGGTACACCAAAAATGGCATTTTTTCTTTTCATTTGTTCTATACTTAGTAAGTAAGATTTGAACTGACAGCTGTCAAACTTAAAACGGTCATATCTCGGAAACTACTCGTCCTAGACTCACCGTTCTCAGTTCAAATGAAAGCTATGACCAAGATCTACATTTCAGATGACAGATGTCATTTTGACAGCTGTCACTTTAAACGAAGATCTTGGTCATAGCTTTCATTTGAACTGAGAACGGGGAGTCTAGGACGAGTAGTTTCCGAGATATGGCCGTTTTAAGTTTGACAGCTGTCAGTTCAAATGAAGATCTTGGTCATAGCTTTCATTTGAACTGAGAACGGGGAGTCTAGGACGAGTAATTCATGAGATATGGCGGTTTGAAGTTTGACAGCTGTCACTTCAAAGATTCAAGATTTCAAATTCAAGATTCAAGAATCAAGGATTGAAATCAAGGATCGAAATCAAGGATCGAAATCCAGAATCGAAACCAAGGATCGAATACTTACAAGAAAAATTAAGTAAACAAAAACCAGTATTGACCGAAAAAAATTTGAAACAAATAGAGACACCTCGAAATCATAACATATTTTCCCCTACTTTTATGGGAAATTTTCAAGAGCTGGTATCACTAAAAATGGATGACAATGTTGACAGGTGACGCAAAGCACTTGTATAGACAATAGAAGATTTGCATACTTGTGTGCGTAATACGCACACTAGCGTTTCAAAGCTGGCCTGTTGTTCTTGTTGCGATTGAAGCGAAAGAGTCCATCTAGCTAGACATATAATTAATCAAAGGCTCTTTGTTGCCTAATATAAAGATTATTATTATTATTAAAGTGATCCCAGAGGTCCTAATAAATGATTTTCGAATTTAAATTTAAATTGTTTTTTTTTTAATATTATAGTAAAAAACTAAAAGCATATTCAAAATAACGAAGTTTGCTGAAAACTCAACCAATTTAAAGTTTTAACCAGGCTTTGATCAAGACTGTTTATGGTCTCAGTTTAAATATTTATAATAATATATTAGTACCTACTGTTGTAAAACATTACATTATTATACACATAAAATAACTAAGATAATACAGCAGACACAAGACATCAAGCACTAAGCTATGTAAAGTGAAAACCAAATTATGCAGAAACATGAACGACAACAGACTAAAAATGCTTGAAAATCTCTTTGATATACTAGGATTTGTGTGATTATTTTCGAAAAATAAGTAAAAAATATTAGGTTAGCTGAAATTTCGTTTCTTTATTAGATGATTTGTACAATGTCAGGAGGCAATCTTTGTCTATACTTATCGGGACACTGTAATGCCTGGGACAATGTTGAAATGACGTAGACTTGCCCAGCACCTAAGCCATCCTCTCAGCATAAACGCTATATCCACAGAAGAGACATGGTCAAAACCGGACCGAGATCCAAACTCACGACCTTCAACATGGCTCAATCAGAAGAACTTATAATAAACTAAGTTATAACCAACTATTCTTTAATTGAATTTTAGAAGTATTTAATCTTACTTTATTAGTGAAATTATTGTCTCAATAGTTTTTCTGTTTATTTGTGCTGGCTAAGCCGATTTAATTTGTATTTTAAATTAGTGGCGATGTGGTGCCATTTCTAGCTGACCCTTTTAATTTTGCATGTTTAAGTACTTAAAATGTAACATAAAAATAAAAACAATGGTTCGACGACATAGTTGAGGTTGCAGTGATTGTTTGAACGAAGGTTTTACTTATAAACACGATTATGATGATAATGATGAAAAGTAGCCTACAACCTTCCTCAAGAAATTAGCTATCAAATACTTACAGAAATGATTTTTCAAATCCGACTGGTACTTCCAGAGATTAGCGCGTTCAAACAAACAAACTCTTTCGCTTTATTATTTAGAATAGATAGATAGTATAGATATAGATTATGTTATGTAATAAAGTTGTTATTCAATAACTCTTCAGACGAGCTAACATTGCAACGGCAGAATTGATCGCTAAAAAAATTCTTAAAAAATTCTTCATAAAAAATCTTACAAATGATTCAAACGAAATGATTTATTGGGCATGTAACAATCGTGTGATTGTACTTGATTATCCATCTTCTATCTCAAAGGTAAAGAGTTCATTTTATCTATAAAAGTCTGACTGAACGAACTTCGTGCCGCCTCAGAATTCGAGATAATTCATCAAAAAAGCTTTTGAGACTATCATGGTTGTAAGCATTGTAAACACTATAAACGGGATATTTACCTTGATTTTTGGATTTTTGAGTTTCCCGATATTTCACAAGAACACACTCAAACACGCTAAAAACTCTAGTTTACCGTGATCATGGCGCATGCAACTGTGAAGAAATATCGGGAAACTCAAAAATCCAAAAATCATGGTACAGTACGGCCAACGGATCTCGGCGTGCGTGAAGTTAGCCGTTTCGATGCGCAGTGCAACTTTTTCATACAAAATTTTCTACTGCGCAGCGCAGAGCCTGACTTCACGTACGCCTAGATCCGTCGGCCCAACTGTAAATATCCCGTTTATAGTGTTTACAATCAAAAAAGTTGTTTTGCACAAAACGTATGAAAAAACTAATTTCCTTCACATTTTTTCGTAAATTTTCCCGATGTTGTTTCAGGTATATATTTGAAGATTTCATAGAGATGGTCTCACGTACCTAAAGATACAGTAGTTAGGGATAAATGCATGTTTATATACCTAACGTGTTTAAGGAAATCAGGTTACTCCGTCGATTCAATTCTATGTAGATTTTTCTTTTGAAACGTTACTGAAAGTATCACAATACCCTTTGTTGTATTTGTAATGTTTAATTCTGTACCGTCATTACTATAATCAAATGCTGGCCTAAATAGAGCGTTGAACTTATTTAAACTATAACGAGTTTTAATTAAAGTTTTTGAGTAATTATGAAGTACTAGCTGCTGCCCGTGGCTTCGCTCGTGTGGTACCCGGATAAAAAGTAGCCTATGTTACTTTCCAGCCCTCCAACTATCTCCACACAAAAAATCACGTCAATCCGTCGCTCTGTTTTGACGTGAAAGCAGGACAAATAAACAAACAAATAAACACACTTTCACATTTATAATATGGGTACGGAGGTACGGATATGGGTACGGATTTACAACCGTCAGTAAATGATAAAGAAGTAAATCGTTTTGTTTGTTTAAACAAAAGCTTTTAGTAGGCAACCGCAAGCTTTTGCCTAGCAGTGGGGTAGTTCGGACTAAAAAAACAACAAAAAAAATCTGCAAGAATGTGTATCGCACTACGGTGCGTTATCTCAAAAATAAATGATTTTTAATAATTACAAACTAAAGCACGCACTTTCTAAAAAGTTGAATTAAAAAAAAGCTTGTAAAGGAGGTGTTCCATAGCAGGCCTGGTATTTGTTCACGAGGCAGTAAAATAGAAAAAAATTTGTGAATTTCTAATAATTACTCAAACTCTAATTTGAAGCATAGGAGTGGTGTTATGCAGAAGGCGACCAACCCCTGATTTTGCGAAAATGAGTTTTAACGCTTATGGGATTCCCATAAGCGTTAAAACTCATTTTCACAAAATCCAGGGTTGGTCGCCTTCTGCATAACACCACTCGTAATCTGTAGAGATAATGGTAACAATGTCGGTCCCGGCTTTTAAGTCGTTAAGCCATGATGGAGGCCTTTAGGCGGCCTAAAAACTCCGTCACCAGAGTTGGCCACTTGCTCATACGAACTTACTAATGGTAACATATTTTCCTGTGCGGCCATGACAGTGTAAAAGTTTGTAGCTGGCACTGTCACTTGTATTTTTCCAGTTTTATGATTTTGACAGGTTATGGTTTCATTCTCATTGGTTCGTCGGAGTTGTGTGTTGCGCTATTTGCCAAAAATAATAACTTAGATACTTGTCTAAATTCACAACAGCTGACAAGACATTTACAAAACTCAATATAGACCCGCCATATATTATTTAATATTTTTTGTGTTGGTCTACGTGCAAAAGTTATTTTTTATGAGCATTGTGGTGCATGCTCATTAATAATATAAATTGACAGTGGGAGAAGGTTTAATATTTATTTAGCTATTTTTATACTAATGGACACCGACCTAGCCTAGGCTCCATATTCTCATGAAACAACTCCTTTGTTGATGCAAGGAATTCGAAACTACACTTGCCTATAGAAAGTCAAGCCATCTTTTTAGGCCAACGCAGCACGACAATAATAAGAAATTCAACAATTAGGTAGGTATGTAAGGAAATATTTTTATTCTTGTTTTAATTGAAATATTTTATTACTGAAGGCATTAGACAATAATTTCAATTTGGCGAATTTACTAATAAACATACTTGACTGAAGAACGTCTCTACGAAGACGAACTCTACTAAGAAAGTCTCTGCTGATAAAAAATCTACAAAATATTCTTATAAGTAATTATTTTTATGGTGGCCTTTTTTATCATTGTAATAGCTATGCATCCATTTTAATTGTTATACTGTACTTACGCTAATTTCAGACTTTATAGTAAAAACTAGTCTACATTTTATTTTCTTAAATGACGCAGAGAAAAAGTAACTCTAATGTTATATAATGATATCCTGAAATCCATCTTAGGCTTGTCTACAGGGATACTTTGTGAAAATTATAAGCATTCAACCCTTTGTTTACTTACGTAAGTAATCCGAATACGCGGCGTAGAAACAATTTTCCGCAACCCACTTTTTATAACAAAAAAGTTTATTTTTATTTGTTACACGTTTTTACAGAATAAAGAAAGGTCTTACTCTGTTTTATTGTTAAGGTAATAAATAGTTTATCGACTTCAATAAAAACAACGGCTATGAAACTATTTTCATTTACGACACTCACGATTCTGTGATATCCAAAAACGTGGCCACTTATTTCACTGAAAAAAAAAAGCCTGCAGACTTCTAACTTAAAAAATCAAATCATATTTTCATGTCACTTTTGAAAAGGGAACTCATCGTTCGTAATTCGATATCAACATGGCCACTTATTTCACTGAAAAAAAAAACCGGCAGCGTTCTAAAAAAAAATCTAATTCTATTGTCATGTCACTTGAAATAGGAACTCACCGTTCGTAATTTGAAATCAACAGCTTCTACCACGGCTATTCGGCCGTGTGGAGCGCAGGCCGATCCGAACAGCACTGCGGCATATCGACCGACAGACAAAACGGGCTAACACGCGATATAAGGACTCCTAAGATGTCCTACTTATAGTACAGGTAATACAATTTAGAATAGTTGAAACACTGTTTTGAACAATATTGTTGAACTGGTGAGTAGTATTTACCTATCTTTTAGAAATTGAAAATCAGGCGCCATGCTGCTATTCCAAGGTCAATAAATAAAGTCAAATTGAGCAAAGAGATCCTGAACGTTTTCAGAATTTCTAAATAAGCATTACCTATACAACTTAGTTTTCTACAGAGATTTTTAAAAGTGCCAAAGTAGTGATTCTAGCCATTTCAGAACTAGATTGTATCAAAATTACCAACGCAAAAATTTCAGCATTTCTCATTTTCATACCCGATTGCGATGGCGAAGGGTAATGTGTTTTCCCTACGTTTGTACATAAACTCTGGTTGTCGCTGAAGTCCAAACGTTTTGATGGATTTTAAACTACATTATGCATTTTCGTGTTTTTGGTTTTTAGTTTTTACCTAGAGTTAAGAATAATTTAACGAATTTATTGCTGGACATTTCACACAGCGCCATCTAGCCCCAAACTAAGCGAAGCTTGTACTATGGGAACCAGATAACTGATAGAATACTTAAATACATTTTTTTTGTAAATACATACATAGAATACTTTATAACACCCAGACACAGAACAAACATGTATGTTCATCACACAAATGTTTGTCCTGGATGGGAAAATTTCAAATGTTGTCTAGTGTCTACTGTTACATTTCAAATTCTTTGTTAATTTGACGCTATTGTTCAACTATCCTAGCTATACAAATAAGTTTGAAGTGTTTACGTGGTGTTGAGATCTCTGCGGTCTATTTAGTAGGCGAAAATCGTTTCGTTTTCGTTTCGATATATTTCGATGTTTAGGTATTCCGTTGGGTATTTTAAACAGAGTTTAGCCCGTGCTCGCACGAAACTAAAATACCGAGTACAGTTTGAACCAGCAAAAAATTTCTTGGATAGATGGAAATATTTATGTATTGCTTACTTACTTAGTTGAAAACGTTTTTCTAAGCCGGGAATTAAGCCTACAATACCTTGTAAGACTTTTTAAATAGCTTGAATGCAATTTTTCTTTATTTAAAACACAAATCTGTTTGGTTTTTTTTTTTGCTAACTTTAATTTTCTAAAGGCGAGAGAAAAGAGACGCTTACACGACTTGTTCGTTCTTTCCTCTCTAAATCATCTGCAAATTAAAAAAAAAATGATCACGGCTTCACCGTGCTGGCCGAGTGGGTTAGTGCCTCTAACTTTCGATCCGAAGGCAGTAAATTCGAACCCGGCCGAGCATCAATGGATTTTTCGTTTCGAAAAAAATATCATGCGCATTAACACGAGCTCTGTCTGTGAAGGCCAACATCATGATAATATTAGTTAGCTTTCTCATAGCGTCGATGGGCTTGCTACCAAATATGAATGTGGACATTATGACTTAGGCTGGATTTTACCAAACTGGATTAAGTTTTATCTGGAGATTAAATCACAGATTAAACTGCTGTTTGTTTGAATATATTGACATTGTAAAGTTGACACCTTCTTCTCTTCTTCTCAGTCGGGCACTCTTGTCAGAGTGGTCGTGGCTGTTGATGGACAGGGTTGCGGCTCGCCGTTTTCGGTCACTTCCAGCCTTGGGAGTGTTGAACGTCGAGCGATGTCTCTCCATTTCTGGCGGTTTTTAGCGTTGCGAGCACACTGTACCGCGGTTGACTGTGTAGCTTTGGTTATTAGGTCGATCCAGCGAGTTGGAGACCAACCACGAGATCTCTTGCCCTCTACGCGTCCTTGTACTACAAGTCTCTCCATAGACACCTTATAACCAGGATAATTTGAATGCACCTAATAATGTTCGGTTGCGCTTTCTAAACAATTGTATTTCGAATTCTGTCGGCTAACGGAATAACTACTCTGGGAGTAAGATGACAGTTTGGTTGAATCCAGCCTTAGTTAAATAAATAAACAAATCTCAACAACATCCCAGGCACTACAGCTGGCAGCAGTTTTCCGTTAAGTGAAGGCAAAGATTGCCTCCTGATGCTGTAAAAATCATCTAGTACTTAATCATATAAATAACGGTTAAAGTTCTTTAGGCGTTTGGAATAAAACTCTGTTTTAATTTGAACAGTAAGTGAGTGAGTAGGTAAGTGGCCAACTCTCTGTGTGACGGATGCCTCTGGCAACCTATAAATTCCAACACCAGAATTGACGAATCAGTGAAAAAAAAATCTTATTTCGTAAAAAGTTGTGAAAAATTGTCCAAAGGGAATTGGTCACTATCTCGGCTCACACTTGGTCGATTTTCGGGTGGTCCCACTGCCTTGAGGGCTGGATCCGCGCCTGCCAACGACGATGTACAATCATATGTTCACACGTCAGCTAACCGATTTTTATGTTTATACGACAAACCAATCTTCGAACAGTCAATTTCTAAGTCAATCTGCGCAACAATCATTGAAAAATCATTTGAAAACTAGACATTCAGCTAATTTTAATCGCTTCAGTACTTCACCATGTCTGAAACCACTATTACATCATGTTGGTGCAAGCTTGTCGAGTGAACGCCATTGGCAACGTGTGGACAGCACATTTTTCTTGCCTTGCCATCGCTTGGTGTCGCTCGCCTAGCCTGGCCGAGCGAATAGGGGAGCGGAGGGTCATCCCGTGCAGAGTCTGATACCGTAAACGTGATATCTCGAGAACGAAACAATCAGAGAATATGTATGTCCTTGTTTAACATGCAGACTAGTCTACCTTTACGTCCCCCGACCATCGCTTGCCAGTCTGCCGCTCGACTTCAGTGACAAGACATGCTTTACGTTTTCGCACCGTTTCTTATCAAAAGTGTTGAGAGTGTTTTGCACTTTAAGTACATTTTTGTATACTTTACTGTTATACTTGTCTATCAAACTTATAGAATGGTAACTAAGGCTTGCATCAACTGCCATGTTTTGTCTAAATCGTTGATAAGTTTTCTGTTTTGCATAAACAAATTCAAAATGGTTACTTCGGGTCAGCACGGTACACTTTTGTACGGTAAAACCAAGATCTCTGGTATCGTTGCTCAATGTGTAGCAATTGGGTACATGCATTTCAACACGATCAAGATAAGCCAGATGGATACATTTGTGGTTTTTGTTACGTAAAATAGTGAATATTTTCTTGTACGGAATCACCCGCAACCTTCGGGTAATACCGTACTTCACTATATTTTCTTTTCATTAAAAATAAAATACTTCTGATTATCTGATTTGTTTCATTTGCGAAAATGAATTAGCTAAATATATGTGCATTATAATGGTATGTAGTAGTTGTAGGTAATGGTTATAGTTATTCCACAATAAGAGGTTTCCCTTAGGTGTACGTACACCCCCGCCGCTCCCCTACAAGCGCATGGTTTGCATTGGTTTGCATAGACTCGCCAAACGTCTGGACCGTAGTACTCTCCTTGCATCAATTTGCCTTCGCTTGCGTTGGCTTAGGCTCACTCAACATTTAAAGGCGTCATTAGATAAATTGTCTTCGAGTCCTGAAAACTTCTTCGCCTAAGTTGACCTTTGACTCGAAACTACATAAAGCTATAAACCTATTTTATAGTTATGAGTTTCTTTCTTTGTTTGTGTACAAGCCTTAGCAAGCATTACTCATTCTAGGTCCATTTAACGTTGCTACAAACTGCCTTAATTTACTGAATTTGAAATTCAAAGTAGTTTTCCCGCTTAGGTTCATTATTTTCTTTTCATAGGTTACTGTAGATATTGGAAAGTTGAACTGAATTACTATTATTGCAGTTTACCGAAAAAATATTAATTACGCTAGTGCGCATGTCCTGATATTTAGATACGAGACCCCTAAGTGGTATCGAATTCAAGAAAAACAATCTGGTTTGATGCTTATTGGTTTACTGGACCAAGGGCTATGGTAAATTTTATTTAATTCTTAGTTTGTTTACCTATTTGCGATAACGCAGACTTTGATTAAAACTGAAATAAAAAATAGCGCCATATAGGTAATAGCAATTAATAAAAATTAAAATCAATACAAATCTGGGTTGGGCTGAGATTCCACTAAAGTGGTGATATGCAGAGATGTCCAAAGCGGAGACGAGAAGAAATGTTTTGACATTGGAAATGTCTTTTCGTAAGTGTAGACTCCGATTTCACGAAAAACTGCAATCTTCTTTTATCTCGGAGAGTTGTGATATTCAAAAAAAAACTCAAAAGACGCGTATTTACGGGAGCTGTAAGGTGCTAAAAGAATCATTCGAGAAAGTTAAAAACGAAAAAGTTATGGCCAAAATAGTGAAAAAAAAATTTAATTGATTTTGACTCTCGATATTTTAAAACGAAGAATGGTATCAAAAATTTGTGAAAAACTCCTATAGTACATGCCTTCATTTTGCAGAAGTTACTTAGTATTCACGTATTCTAACTAAGAATGTACTTAGTAAATTTTACTTTGTAAAATAAAAGTTATGGTGTTGCAATTTTATTTTATTTTATCTTATTATTCTTCAACTAATGTACTTACTTAACTTAAAATAGAAATTAGTTCTAAAAGAAATACTTACACCAAAACTGTGTACAAATATACAGCTCATTTTAATAATAATAATAAGTTTTTTACTAAGACAACATAGTCCACAAAATGTTGGTAAAAAACATTACTTACATCACAATAATGAAGTTATATTATTAGATCTTAATAATAAAGTTATAATTAAGAAGATTTAATAATAAGTAAACAAAGCTTATTCATGGTTTAAGTATAATGGACCGTGCCATGGTAGATTCCTTTGGTTGAAAGGAGGAAGGAATAAAGTCGTAGACGAAAAGAAGATGAACCAATTGAAGCAGAGATGGGCAGGATAGTGTAAAGTAGAAAGCTGATACGACGGACAAAGGCAGCAATGAAATGGTAGTCACGCGAAAGTCACAAGAAGGGAGGCTAAAATGACCGTTAATGCAATTCTTTTTATGAATCAATAATATGATTCGTATTATGTTAAGCGCTCGTAGCTTAGCTTGCTTAGACGTTCTTGCGTGTACGGTCACAATTTGGATGGGTGACCGCAAGTGGTATTACGAGCTGAGCGCTTCCGCTCTGCTTCGGAGGGCACGTTAAATTTTCGGTCCCGGTTTTTCAGTCGTTAAGCCATGGCTAAGCCACGAAAGCCTAAAGGCAACCTAAATCTCCGTCACCAGAGTCACCGTTACGTATATAGTATTATATTATCTGTGCCGTTACAAACAAACTTTTTTATGTTCTTTTCTTGTTACTGTCATGTCTATGACAAGAGATGGTACAAAACAAAATTCCTATTATAATTTAGCTAAAGCGGCCTTTTTAGAACCTCAGACCATCATAGCCAAACGGTGAGATGAAATTGTAAAGGTAGAGGGAGATCATTGGGATCATCTGAAGATAGGAACAGAAAAAATTAGGAAGCTTAGTAAGAACTTAACAGAATGTGGACGTTACCTGCTTATATAGCTATATATCTAATTCTATATTGTTGTAAATTTAACAATGATTCAGTGTGGCTATTTAAATAAACAAAATATAAAAATATGAAGAAAAGAATATGTTTTATAATTAAATATATTTGTTTCATGAACCTTAATTGTAAGTAATATCTCTAAAGCACTTCAGACACAGCAGCTACTTATAATTTAGAGATGTACAATATAGCACGATACATCTCATTACATCTTTCCATAGAAATTGTCAGGAGACCACACACGACAGCTATAATGTAAATTGTTACATCTTCGTATCTTAAGAAATAGAGTGATACGAAAATATACTTACATTTATATTTCGATACATCTTAGTACATCTTAATACATCTCGATACATTTCCGTATATCTCTCTTCGAAAAGGATGTTCAAAAAGTTCCAGCAGTTGTGTGTGTGATACATTAAGATAATTTAAAGCTATATGCTCCGGGGTGTAATGTACAATTAATATACATTATAGCTGCTGTGTGTGAAGCCCTTAAAAGAAAAATTGTACATTACGGTGCAAGCTTTGCATAAAAATTCTAGTTTGTATTTCATCTCCATCTAAACGTTTTGATCGATTTTAATAAGTTTTAAATTAAGATAGAAATCTGTTTCGGGACGATGCTATACAAAGTGTAGAGAACGTCCCTTTTTTATATTCATACCTTGATGTGTCTCGCCCCATATTCTACTCAGACTACATGAATCACCCCTTAGATACTATTTAAGTTCTTTATAAGTTCCACATATACACTAGACATTATTAGAACGCGTATATTTCGTTAGGGCGATTCGCGATAGTACAATTTTATTATTAGTTTGTAAAATTTCATTACCTTCCTTTTCCTATCGGACAGGTTTCAGGTTTAACTGTCTAAAGACAAGGCAGTATACGAGACGAGCGACTTAGGAACTTTTTTGTTTAGCCGTTGACAACAACTAAGGCAGATTTTATAGACTTGCGTGTGTAGAGGTAGTTTCTTCAACGACTTTTGCCTGAATGTCGAGTTCAGTGAATTACAATGAACCTTATTTTCATGTTCCTATTCTGATTTACCGCATTTTTCACGTTTATCGATGTAACCAAGTTCTTTGTCCCAATTTCATAATTATGTGACCCATTTAATAATAATGAGATCCACTTTTGAATCGCAAAATGTGTTCTCATTGTGGGCTTTTCAACCTAGTATAGTATTAGGTGACCTATTTTTAAGGATCTGTATTATTTTTGTGTATCATGAGTCCTTTTTCGAAGCATTAAGAGCGTGTGATAGTATTTTCAATTCATCAATGTTTTTGCTCACATTTTCATGGATACCATTTGTACTTCCATGACTGGTGCTAAGTTTTGTGCTTTTCTTTAGCAGATTCGCTTTTTGTTGGGCTTGGGGCTTCCTAATGTAGGTTTTAATGTAGAAATCTATGAATAGGACTAGAATAAACAAGTTTTGGGGTAGAAACACGGCGCTGGTCCATCGAGGGTATTCGCAGTCGGGCTTAAAGACGATGATGAGCATATGTACCACGCACCAGAAGAATTGTACCTGAAATAGATGTATTCATAATTTATGGCGTATTCTTCCTTTTACTTGGAACACTATGTTTGTAAAAATGAAAATAATACTAATATAAAGAACTTTTTATTAATCTCGACATGGAATCCTTTCTTCTTTCATACAGTCCATCAATCTTCACGCCTGTCTCTTTCACATTCAAACCTTACATTTTTCTAGTTACATGAAATTGGGTTCTTTTCATGACGTGCCTGTTAATTTTCTCAGACTTCTGATCTGTGGTCATTAATAAACTTAGTTATCTACATGAAATTTTGAATTTTAAAGCGTGTAGAAACCATCAGTTACCTGATCACTTGCTAATCAATTGTCTATGAATTCAAAATCATAAAAATACTGGTCGATACTTACAATTTGTAACTGTGTGATGTATTTCTTCCACCAGACAGATTGCTTGGCACTCGGGTTCGCGACTGTGTACAAGTAGTAAGAGTACATCACGATGTGGACGAAAGTGTTGATTACCCCAATTAGAGTTCCATGACCGCCTAGAAAGAAAATTTATACAATTTATAAACACAAACATGAGTTTTGCGTTGGAAGCCAGCAGAGAAGCCAGAAGAGACTCTTTATTATTGAACTGATTAAAATGAAACATGGGATACTTTTTACTTTTATTTACTTCCCTAAGTTCATCAGAGTCTCTCTGGCTCCACCTTCTAATCAGTTTGCTGTCACTTTAATAATGAATTGTGTGGACCAATGAATGATACTTGTTTCCTGAGATACATTGTCATTGATAGTGATATATTTAAAAGTAGAGATACTTAAATATTTTTATCAGAGATGTCACGTAGCACCTTAATATTTTTTCTCTTCTACACTTTCTACAGAGTCTTATGAACAGCTACTAACTTCATCATCAAATCAACTTGTATAGTTATCATAAATTATTACCAAGAATACTAATGCACGATAAATGCTTATGAGCTTGAATGCCTAAAAGCCTTGGGATCGTTTAAACGGCTCTTACCTGGTAGATATGTGGCTGCTCCCCATGTCAGTAAAACCATACCAGTGTGGTGATAGATGTGAAGGAAAGATATTTGACTATATTTCTTACGCAGCACAAAAAATACCTGAAAAAAAAATAGATGTTAGACCAACAGCTAAATTAAGGGCACAAATTCAATAAGTAAGTAAGTTCGTATGAGCAAGAATAACTACCTAGGTATACATTTATAATGACGCGAGCATATTTCCTGGTTTTATATAGGTAGAGTAAGGTACAAAAGTGCCGATGCGAGCATAGATCGTGATTTTATAGAGTACAAATGTGCATTTCCATAGACAGAGGAAGCTGATTGGTGCGCGAGAAAAAAATCCACCAATTATAGAGCAGCCAGCGCTGAACCAAGCTAGGACAATCATGAATCTACATACTTAGGTAGATTCACGAGGAAAATAAAGTCAGCGCCATCTAGTTGCAAACATACCAAAGTTTGATTCAATTATACTAAAAGTAAAATTGTTCGTTGGAAATTACCCTTCATCCTCAAAGTCGAGTCAAAGTCACAAGAAAGTAATTAGACTAATGGATCTAATTTCAACATTAAGGTTATTGGAACTAACAATCGCTTTAACAATTTTATAGCTGGCAATTTAATCAGGCGCTTTTAGGTCTTCATTGTCATTTTCTTAGATCTTTAGGCATTTCAGCGGAGCTAAATTAGCCACTTTTGATGAATCATCAGATTTTTCTAAAACATCTTATAGAACATCAAATTTTTCATCAAAGGTTTCAGAAACATGAGCAGCTAAACCTAGGATATTTAAAAATAATAGTTATGTTTCTAGTGCGCGCTAAATAAAGATCGAAAACGTCACAATTGGGACGTCTTGTCTTTAGTCCGCGTCAAGCAGGGCGACGACCTAGCCGTGTTTGTCACGTGTAGTGAATTAGAAAAACATTAAAAATGCTATTGCGTTTTGATATGTATGTGTTATTCATTTACGGAACTTGTCAACATAGTGCACTATATTGGTATGTATACTAGTGTATACCATATTTTAAACGTCGATAACTATGAACATAACATATCTGAGTATAATATAATTGATCTAAACCAAGCAACTGATGAAGCCTTGGAGGTTGCAAAATACTGATCGAAGTTAATATCAGTGGACTCGAAATGACTCGAAATGAACGAATGAATGTAAGTCATTTCTCTTTTATTTATTTATTTATATAGCACTTTCACACATAACAAATTGTGCAAGGAGGACTTAATGCTTTACACTTTCTAGAGTTCTTAACTCTAGAGTTCCAATTTACAAAACTTACAGTATAAATTGATACAGTTGTTTCGATCAGTCAATTAATGATTTTATATGTATAGAAATGGTTTTTTAAATGAATTCCTCAACTATTAAAATTCCGAGCACAAATCCATTGTTTGATAATTAGCTAACAAGGGTCAATTCTATAGTCTATGTTTAGCATTACAAATGAAATGCGATGAAACCAAACAAAAATGTAGTATTTGGCGTGGTAATGCACAATGCTTTCGGAGGGCCATCACCTTATGCAAATGAATGAGTACAAAGAAAAAGAAATGACGTGCGTAATCCAAAAATAAATTAGGGCACGATTCTATAAAAGATGTGCGAGAAAGAAACCAATGATAACGGAGCTGTGGTGAACGAGGCTAGCAAAATAAAGTGCTTCTTGATTGGTGGAATTTATCCTAGCGCATCTTTTGTATAAACGCACCCTTTTATGTAAACCCCTTTCTCAAATAAACGTATTTCTCAACCACATTACTAGATAGGTACCTACTCGTAGTTTTGACGATCTTCGAAATCGAATCAAAAGTCAAAAATCAATTATTCAAAGAACTTCAGGAATGTCATTGAAAGGTGATACTACTCCTGAAAGCTGATTGTCTAACTTGTCTCAAACCTAAAATTGGTCTCAAAATGTCAAAACGATTGCGTAGATATCTTTTGTCGCGTTCGGTCTCGTTGAGAAGAGAGTGACACAGCTTTTTTTGTTGTTACTGAAATATCATATTTGAGAGTTTGAGACCGATTTTGGTCACTGTCAAAGATAGACAATCAAGGGGTTGTTCCTACGCGACCTATACCGAAATGACACAGGGCCACGCCTTCTTTTCTGCGATCCATCTTTTTAGAATTATAATTATAGTCAAGCTCGGGTGGGGAGACAATAGAACAAAGTGAGGCTCGTCAATGTAAGCAAACCTTTTAAACCTATCGAATTGGCTAAGTATTTAAATAAAATTACAGGTACTTACTGTATCAAGAAGATCCACCACTTTCAAGAGGAAGTAGAAGTAAGTAAATTTAGCAATGGTGATTGCTCTCTCGTTGTTGGAGAAGTCCACGGGCTCGCAAATCCATTTGTAATCCCAACCCCAAGCCAAAACCAGAGACTGAAATTATAGTTTGGCACCATTAATATTTCTGCTTTCAAAGTGTTGTGTTTTTATAACATTCGTGGCCATTTCACACAGCCTTATCCAGCCGCTAACTGAGCAAAGTTTGTGTAATGAAATATTAAATACAAAGACACCGAACGAATGTATAAGGTCTTTGGAACTAATATTATAAGCATCTAATAAAAAAAAGTAAGAAAAACGCACAACCTGTAGCCTCGATGTCAGAGCTACCAACTGTGTAGAGTCAATCAAAATCTAGTGTTGTGTTTACAGAGCAGAAAAAACAAGGTTGTGTCGCATTAAATGATTCTATCACAAATTATACCTTGTAAACGACCTGAACTTAAACAATGTTTAAATTATTTGCTATCCCTTACCATTGATTATTTTTAAATCATTTTACATTTAATAATCTTTTATATCAAAGTTAGGGTTAGTCAGCTGTTATTACTGTTCCAACTAGCCAACCAACTAAACAATTATTTGGATAAGTTTTCATAACCACTTACTTTAAATGTTCTAAATAGTGCAGGTGTACGTTCTAGGATAAAATTCATACTGGCAATGTAGCTAAAGTTATATAGGTAATGTATTAAAGAACTTTTGAAATTGAAGTAGTAGTAGTGATGATTTATGGTGATGATGATGATGATGATGAAGATGATGAAAAGTAGCCTATAACCTTCCTCAAGAGTTTAACTATCACATGCAGGAAGAATTATGAAGAATCTGACTGAAAGTTCCTGAAATCCAACTCTTCCGCTTTATTATATTAGTATAGAAGTATAGATTTTATTCTGTTATGTACTTACATTATAAAAAAGGTATATACAAATGATAACTTGAAAAAAATTGTACACGATGAGAAGTTTATCAAGATTGTACGCAGGTCTGCCTTTCATGTATTTCGGGCCCCATTTCAATACAAGCATTAGGTAGAGTCCAAGGATCGTTAGCGTTTGGTAAGGCTTTGCAGTCAACAACCATGGTTTTGTTCTTGGATCTGAAATTAGATAATGATATTTAAAATTAAAATTGAAACGTCTTTCACGTCTTGTCTTTAGTCCACGTCAAGCAGGGCGACGACCTTATAGGTACGCTGTTTGTTACATATAGTGAATTACAAAAACAACAAAAATGCTCTTGTGTTATCCGTATCCGTACCCATATTTTAAATGTAAAAGTGTGTTTATTTGTTTGTTTATTTGTCCTGATTTCACGTCAAAACCGAGTGGTGGATTGATGTGATTTTTTGTGTGGAGATAGTTAGAGGGCTGGAGAGTAACATAGGCTACTTTTTATCCGGGTACCACGCGAGCGAAACCGCGGGCAGCAGCTAGTAATATATATATCTATTCATTTGCGGAACTTGTCAACCTAGTGTGCACTTTATCGGTATGTACCTACCTACACCAGTGGGAATAGATTTTAAACATCGGTAACTATGAACGTAACATATCTAGGATATTATACTCGTAATATCATTGGATATTATAGCCATCTTGAGTTTTGATTCTTGATTTCATTTCGAAGTTCAGAATTTGAGATATACTTAACAGAAAATTTGGTTTAAGTACCTATAGATTTATATTAATATATAATACTAGCCGACGACCGCGGCTTCGCCCGCGTGGACTACTATTTTTTTATCCCAGGGAACCATGCATTTTTCCGGGTTAAAAAAGTAGTCTTTGTCCTATTTTTAGTTACTATGTATCTATTTGTAAATTTCCGGAAAATCGTTTCAGTGGTTGTCAAGTTATAGAGGGACGAACATACATCCAAACATCCAAACTTTCGCATTTATAATAAGTATTAGTGTGATTCGACTCTAATATGCATGTAGAATTCGTATATTTTTTTCTCCGAAACGATAATTTCATGAAATACAATGGTAAAAACATTTGAGGTGTAGGTAGGTATATAATTATTCCGAACGTTTTTTTTATACCACATTAAACAACAAAACAACAAAAGATTGCAGCTGTAGGTATACATATAGGTACACACATGAAGTATTTGATATGTATTCTACGGTTTGTACTACCTACTTATTTATTTAATTGTTTTCTTTATGTAAACTACACAAGCGCTACAACTCTCTTTCACTATTTCTAAAAAATAAATTTAATACCATTGTAGGTAATCTAAATCTTAGAATTAAAAACTTACCCGGAAGTTCTTCAAACATAAACACATAGCCCTCCCAAAGCTTCCTTAGAATAGCTGCCATTACAGTTAACTTCAATAAAATGTTTATTTGAGCATTACTGATTTTATTGACTGATTGAACTGCATACAGCGGTCAAACTAACATATTAGTTGTGAAGGTGGAATTTAATTGTTAACCTTTTAACGCTTACTTGGGGTATACTATACCCAAACACATCAACCGAGTCAAACATAAAGTTAAAACTATTTGAATATATTGCCGATACATCATTTGTATTGGACAGTACCATTAACTATACTAATGATATTAATTTATATTACTATCAAATAAAACATTAGTGTTGGTACTTGATTAATACTAGTACCAGTTCCAGGGCTTACTGATGAATATGTCTACTTTTATACGTGGGGTCTATAGCTAGTCTTAGCCAATAATTTTCAATTCAAGCTATATAAGTATTAATCTTGAGCAACTTGGGGTTCCCTGTACCCCATTTAAACAAAATTGTCACCAGCTTGGGGTCTCACGTACCCTATTAACCCTTTTGAAAAAAACTGCCTAATTTCACAGTTACTTACTAATAATACAATTACTAATGTAAATTTATTATTATTAATGCAATGCTGAATGCTTCAGCGTTTTTACGATACTTGTGTCTATTTATTAGTGTGATTGTTTAGGTTTTGTTTAAAATAAAATAAAATAACATAAAAAAAATATAAGGCATTGGCCACTTTAGCACTGAACAAGATAATTTTTCAGTGAGTTCGATCTACCTATGTCGACCTATCTGTAATAACTAATAACTGTTTTAAATTTTAGACAAAATTTTAATTTATTGCAAACTATTCATTGGTAAATTATAGCAAACTGTTCATTAGTAAACAACTAATACTAATTTTTAAAAATGATGCGCAATTACACAGAAAACCTATATTAATTAGTTTAGTTATTAGTTCATTTATTAAAAATTAGTTTAGTTCGTAAAATACGTTTTTTACGTTCGCCCCGAAAACGCTTTACATCATGTAAAGTATTAGATAAAAAAAAATACCTACCTAAAGAAGGAAAGTTTATACAGGTTGGTAAAGTTTCTATAACCAATAGTTTCCTTACCATCCTATTCTTTATCTATAAGAGCTAATGTTCACATCCGTTTTCCGAAACGTAAAATCCATAATAGATTCGAAGCCCACAAAACGCGTAACTTTTATCACGCTAATATTTTTATAAATTCTGTTTATAAAACATTTCTGTTCATAACTCCGAAGATCCTCATCAGATCATCACCAAATTTTTATGACGCGAATTGGAAAGCAACCCTTTCAAACAAAAAAGAATCCTCATCAGATCATCACCAAATTTTTATGACGTATATAATTGGAAAGCAACCTTTTCAAACAAAAAAAAAAGTCCAAATCAGTCCAGGCATCTTCGAGTAATCTGTGATAGGTATATAAAAAAAAACGGCCAAGTGCGTGTCGGGCCACGCGCAGTGTAAGTTTCCGGACAAAATCAGGACTACGGAACCCTAAGAAGCACTAAAAAAAGAGATTCCGACGAGTTGAGAACCTCCTCCTTTTTTGAAGTCGAATTAAAAATACGTACACACTCAGAGCATAATTTTTCTTTCAGCTCAGGTATAACAATGAAAAAGTCACAAAAAAATTAAAAGTCACATAAATTGAAAATGGTATTTAACGTAATGACTGAGATTCGAATACACGGCCTTACAATAAAAGGTCCCTAACCAACACATTGTTAGTTCATTGCCACTTAACTAATACGTATTTACTCATGTAGCTGTAGGTATAATTTGCTGAACATATAATCAAATTAAGCCTGTCATCATATTAATTAAGTAAGTACGCGGAAGTCAAAGAGTTTACTGGCCTTTTCAATTTTAAGTAGGTAGGTATAGTTGCACCTACTATAAATTTATGTAAGTATAAGTAAAAGTAAACAAGTAGGGTAATTCCGGGAGAGATGGACCAGTGGGAGAGACGGACCTCCTTAAAAAAACTATTAATTTGATTGAATTTCTATGAAGCAGCAACACTAAAATGTTCCAGTCAGGCATTCCTTCCATAAATATGCAAAAAACCATGCATTTGTGTTACTAAATTCATTTTATCAGTGTTTAAAGGTTTTGGCAGACACAGATCTTTTCAGTGAGTGATAGTTAGTTGAAAATATGCACACGATTTCATGTTTTCATGAGTAATCACCACATTTCTGTTTCTTTGTGTTTATCAAACTGTATTATAACCTCAATTTTTTTTGATTCTGTTCGCTCATTTTTGTTTTTTAAGCTAGTCCATCTCTCCTTGAACTGAGGGAGAGATGGACCACTTTTTTAAAGGATAGATGGATCACTTTTGGGTTCGCTTTTAATTGTATTTTTTTATATGTTATAGTTATTCGATCCTTAATATTTATTTACAATGAATTACCAAAACCATTTAAAGTTTATTTGTCATAGTTTTTTTTATTTTCAGTCTTTTGGTTACATTAAAAGAGGAAAAGTGGTGTTCTAAGAGAAAAATTGCATGGACTCCGATTTACAAAAATATTTGAGACAGATGTGGAGATACCGCCACCAATAAAAATATAAATAACTGGTTATGTTTGAGTTGTTCCTTTCTTATTTTTTTAGTTTTGCTACACATTAAAATATTTATTATTGTTAGGTCCATCTCTCCGAATTCCTTGGTCCATCTCACCCACACAGTACGGGAGAGATGGACTTCGTCGATTTTTTTATAATCGCCAAAAAGGTATAGTAAGGTTAATATTTTTCTCAATATGTTTTATAGGAAATGTTAATTAATAATACTAGTGTTATAAGAAAAAACTTTAGCGTTTTATTTACTTCCCATCAAAAGTTATGGTTCCGCAAAAAAACGTGGTCCAACTCTCCCGGAATTACCCTACTTATCAATATAAAATCTAATAACCGTCCATTTTTCATCGTGGTAGACGGATTATCATCGTGAGGAAACCCGCGGCTTAGTCAGCCCCACACGTACTGACCATGGCTTTACTGTGGATATGGCTGGTGAAGCTGAGAGGATAGAGTGGCCGTTTGTCCATCGCCGCTGTCACCCGGACGTCAACGAGAACGAGATGACGACGCCAAGGTAGCGACCATACATTTACTATAGCCGCCTGTCCACCAGAAGACCGTCACGTCATCTTGATCTCAGCCAGAAATAATATCGTTCTCGTTGATGTCCCGGTGATGGCGGCGGTGGACAAACGGCCTGTGGCTATGGGTGTCATTCCCGGGACAGTGCTTTGGCAAAATGCGAGAGGGTACCGGTGCGTTCCGTATGGAGATCTCGGAACCCCTTGACATGCATGGAGGCCGTCCACCGGGTGGTTTTTAGTGGGTCGTCGGAACTCGACAACCACACACACCCCAACTATGCTCCCTCAGCGTAGTTGAATGTCTGGCAGCAGATTTTCCACCCGCCAAATAAAAAAAAAGTTGCTGGGCAAACCTACAAGCATTTCAACAATGTCCCAGGCACTACAGTGCCCCGTTAAGTGTAGGCAAATATTGCCACCTGACTCTATAATCATCTAGTAAAAGATGTAAATGCCCAAGTTAATGTTTTTCCAAGTTTCTTCAAGATCTATTCAGCCGTCCCTGCGTGATTATGTAACAAGCATTGATCCATTCAAACTTTCGCATTTATAATATTAATGTCATAGTGTGATAGTAGTTAGCTTAAGCAAGACTATTTCAATGAACATGCAAAGCTGAATTTTTAATTTTCATAAAATTCAAAATCATTTATTTCGTAGGACCAATAGGGTCACTTTGAATCGTCTTAAGAGCAAGGTGATTCTACTCCTGTTCTTTCGCTACCAACATCGTAAAGAATGAGGGTTGAAGGTCCTTAGGTCGTATTGTATCAAAAATACCGCTGGCGATAACTGATTCAGCTGATTATTACAGTAAACTACTACCAAACCATAGACTTCTTAATAAACCATAGATCATCCTGATGGCTCAATGCTACATTAAAATTTTGAAATCGATTTAAAATGGTTTTACCCAAAACTATCTTAACATCGTTTTATTATTAATTCTTTAACATTTAGGCCTGATTTCACCAAACATTGTTTGTTAACTCTTAATGAGGCATTAGCTAATGGTTGTTTAAAATTAACAATTCTGTTAAAATGATTTACGTCCTATGGAGAATATTTAACAAACCATTACTAAATCCACACTCGTTGTAATACGACTTAATTGAAACGTTGTATTTGACGTTGCATTCTTCATACAAATAGATAACTTTTTTACTTAGTCGTATAATACGTCACTTGCTTGCTACGCAATCAAATATTATGTAACAGTCGCTCTGCGGGATGATAATGAAACCGGGTTGCTTTTCGGGTGTTCAATTAATTCCAAAACATCCAAGACACATTCTTTTGACAAACGAAACCTCGTGTAAAAATCGACATCATAGTACGAGTATTCTTCGAAATAGTCACGTCGTTGTTTAAAAATTCTTGGGCGTCGTACTATTCTGTCCAAGCTATCTAAAGTTTCTAAATTATCGCTTTCGAAAATAAAACTAAATGCGTCCATCCTCGTCCATCTTAATGAAGGTACCTATGTTTTTCGACAGTAAAGTCCATGTAATATCATTTCTAACAGTCTGTTATTGTTTTAACGGACCTCTAGAGCAGTGATTAAAATTAACGTCTTGTTAAGATAATTAAACACCCATTAGCACGTGGTGAGACACACAACAACTTTAACAGTCCGTTATTGGATTTAACAAGGCGTTATTTTTTTAACATTGTATGGTAAAACTGGACCTTAATCTTTAAAGTTAATTAAAATATGCCACCGCAAGTGATCAAATGCCCGTTAGTCAAAACTCACTGGAATTACCCAAAAATCCGGAAACTTTTCGGAAATAACAACCACAGCTAAACAGAACACGATCAACAAATAATTACTAGCTTCCGCCCACGGCTCCGCTCGCGTGGTAACCGGATAAAAAATATTCTATGTCCCATTTCCGGTCGTTATCTATCTAAATTTTAAATCTCAGCCAAATCGGTTCTGTAGTGGTCGAGTTTTACAGGAACAAACATACATCCAAACGTTCGCATTTATAATATAAGTGTGATTCCTTTAAATCCACTCAGGTAATATTGGGTTTACTCAGGTAACACCAAATGACTCATTTTGTTTGATAAAGAAATCAGCGGAAGCGATATAATCTTCAAACTAAGCAATATTTATGTACCTATTTATTGGTTTACAACAACTGTAAACATAGGCCTCTACATCCCTATAGATTTTTACAGTGTCAGGATGCAATTTTTGTTTAAAACGGGACACTGCCTGGGACATTGTTAAGATGGAGAAGGCTTTTCCAGCACCAAAATCAGCCTAACAACAACACTCTAACCGCAATGGAAATTTGCTTGGAATTGCATGGAAATTGAGGGAGGCCTATGTCCAACAGTGGACGTCCAACGGCTGAGATGATGATGATGATGAAATCAGCCAAATCCACGTGTCCCCATGTCACGTCTCCCAGTAGGGATAGTGCACAAAAGGAAGAGAAAGAAACGCAAGTAGAAGTTTTACAAGATTTAATCACAAAAAAAAGAAGTTAAGAAAGGTCGAGCCTGGTCAAATTTTACATTTAACGGGTTTTTATCAAGAAGTACCGCACTCTCCTGGATGGCAATCCCGTCCGCCAGCCTTCAGAACATGTGCAGCCGGGAAGCAGGTCTAGTACAGCAGGAAAAGCGCCGACGAAGTCTAAAATCAGACGGCCTGAGTTGCAGTCCTAGTTGTAATCTTTGTTTCCAAGTTTTTAGTATCGTACTTGTTTGGTAGACTGGTAGGTACTTGTTTTGTAGACTGGTACTTGTTTCCAAATCCGGTATTTGTACGGCTCTGACTAAGCCGCGGGTTTCCTCAGGATGTTTTCCTTCAGCGTAAAGAGCTCGTGATCATACTATCAAACTAATATTAGAAATGCGAAATTTTGGATGTTTGGTGGATGGATGTTTGGAAGGATGTAATGTTTCACTTTCAAATCTATCTAAATCGACGATATTTTTACGTGAGTAATTCCCGTGCGTTACATGATGTAATGTTTGTTTCTCTATAGGTACCTCAACAACCACTGAACCAATTTGGCTGAAATTTAAAATAAAGATAGATAACTGCTGGGAATAGGACATTATGCTACTTTTTATCTGGGTATCACGCAAGCGAATATAGTTTTTCGAAATTAAAAATTGCTTTGGAACTTGAAACCACGACCTTCGGATTTAAAGTCTAGATACTACCACTTGGCGAACGTGGTCTTGAATTCAAAATTACAAAAATATACCTACACTTCCATCAGAATCTCATCAAAAAAACACAACAACATTGTTTTACAACGGCATACCTACACTTAGGTCAAGACGAAAAGTCATTGTGATTAATTTTTTAAAAACAATGATTTCTATCTACACCTTTATTTTTGCATCAAAATAAAATTATGCAAAAAGAAGATTATAAATCTCACATTAAAAACTTTAAAAACTAAAAGGTCAGTTATTTGGTTCCCATAGTACCTGTGGAGGATAGCGTCGCGTCGGCGGCAATATTTCTTCAAAGGCGGAAAATTCGCCATCTTTTTTTTATTGTAGTTACAATAACTGTCAAAATTTTCCAGTTTTGGCGGGAACTGGGAACGAATTCACAGATAATAAAACAGATTGGCGACAGTACCTATAAGCTTTGCTTAATTTGGGGCTAGACTGAATGAATGAATGAATGAAAATTCTTTATTACACACCTTAGAATAAGCAAGATGCAACAATGACAAAACGAAGTAGGTAACAATGTACAATAGACGGCCTTATCGCTAAGAAGCAATCTTTACCAGGCAACCTTTGGATGGAGAATAATCTTAAATAATCTTTGATTCTACATTTTTTATACGCACGGCGAAAATGTGGAACTCCTTGCCGGGATCTGTATTTCCAGAAAAGTATAATTTGGGTGTCTTCAAATCGAGAGTTAATAGGTTCCTTCTAGGTAAGCGTGCTCCATCTCAGACCGCACTGTTGCTTTACATCAGGCAGAGTGTGGTCAAACGCAAACCTATTTTCTTTAAAAAAAAATAATAATAATAATAATGTAAGATTGGTCCGGTGCACAAAGAATAATAATTATTACAGAAATAAAATAAAAACGAATTAAAGTAAGTAGGTGTATTTATAAACCACATAGACGATAACGATATATTTTAATACACAGTTTTTATAACTATTGCGGATAAGTATCATCGTTACTTCTCAATTATTGTACCTTACTTCTTTGTTCCGAAAATAAATAAACATTATTATTATAAAAAAAAACCTGCATAAACCTAAACAAATAATTTAATAGAATAAATATAATTTAATAATAAAAAATAAATAGGTAAATAATATTGTAATATTAAATACATTATGTGGGTGTACAAATAAGTCAGTAGAATGGCACTGAGTTAAATGTATATTTTACTTTATTTCATTGATTTCTTACCTATTTAATTTTTACCAAGACATTATCATCCAATCTTGGATGCAGGCCTCTTCCCTTTTCTTCCACTCTCGACGAAACCCCTAAAACCCTTCCCTTCAAACCAAGACATATAAATCAGTTGAATTCAAAATGATAAATCATGATTAAATAAATTAAAAATCATGATTAAATACAATTAATTTTAGGTTGTTTCCTACATGAAATCATACAATACGCCTTTTATATTGATAATTATTAAGTTGGTAGGTATTTTACGTTTGGTAAAATAGCCCTTGTGACTCGACAGCCAGCCGGGTAGGTATTAATAAGGCCGAGGGTCATTGTATTCTTATAATAATAAAAACTTCTGTTACCAATAACATTATGAAATAATTTACATTTTATAGAGTAGATAAGAATTCCAGAATGACCACCGATACCACTGAGTATCATAATCATGAATTTGAAACATGGACTCAGGGAGTGGACAAATTGTGTTTTCTGCAGCGCGTTTTTGAGCTGCGCGTTTGTATCGATACAATCCGGTCATTACGAATAATGATCGGTCCGTATACATAATGACCGTGTCAAATGGGCAATGTAATTAAAACTGCATGATTAGATTAATCACTTTTCCCGGTCACCCGGTAATGACCACCCTATCTTGGGCAATGTAATAAAATAGATGAATTGTAGTGTTTTAGTTGATTTACTACATTTCTGGTGCTTCGGCGGCCGCTGCCGCGGCACGCTCGCTACACTCGCTCGCGTCGCGCGTAGGCTTTTTACTAAACTAACATAACCGAACCTACAGATTTTGATCTAATTTATCACAATGCCCGGCTAGAAGTAGGGCAGTATTCATACTGCGCGGTCAAAGTGATAAATTCAAACCTTGATTTATTAAATGGACCACGGGCCGTCGGGCATTATTAATATGGACCGATCAAAGTAATAAATTTATCAAATTGACCGACCCTCTTGGTACCCTTATTCATAATGACCGGTCCATATGAATACTGCCCGGTTAATCAAATTATCCGTAGCATACCTAACTTAGGGCCGCTTGTACGAAAACTTGGGTTAAATAAATAAGCAAAGAGTTATTCAACCCAGGTTAGGTACTTAAAATTATAACTCTGATTGTCCATTGGACAAATAAAAAATAACACTGGGTTAAAAAAATAATTTATCTTGCGTCATCAAGATTTAGGCGTTAACCTGGGCTTAAAGTTTTTAATTTTTAACCCATTGATTTGGGAGAGTTAAATTGGCTAACCCCAGGTTAGTAACTAAACAAATGTCAAAAAAGGACAAACAAGTCTATATTATTATATAGAGTACCGTAGTATAAAAGAGATAGACATACAAATTTCATGTTTGTTCATTCATTTATTCCTTCATGTAACGTTGTATAAAAGAGATAGATATACAAGTTTCATATTTGTTCGTTCATTCATCTTTTGTTGTTTGACATCTGTGGTAGGTGCACAGACATTTTGAATGCTTCAATCCAATAAAAAAACGTCAGGTTAGTTATTTAGTTAACCCAAGAACGCGCAAGCGGGCCTAACCCGATTTGTTTTTTAGGTATGCCTATAATTTATTTGCACAAAAAACTTATGATCATCATGATGGAAACACTGTGTCTGTGTCCCTTAGCACATGTTCATACCTTATATAAATATTTAAAAAAACATTAGGTAGGTACTTACAAATTTATTTTTATAGAATTTAAAAAAATATATAATTTTTCAGTTTAATAATTTGGTGTTAAGCTCATGATCAGAGAATGAAACTATTTTAAATTGGGAAAGCCGAAAAAAACACAGTCACCTTTCGCGAAAGATAAGACTAAAATTATGGTTTCGTGCGTCAACAAGGTCTCACAGCCCACATATTGATATAATGCTACTTTATTTGCGAAGATCCACAACCACTCAGGTACTCCGAGTCGTCGGTCTTTTACATTTTTTTATTAAAAATTAAATTTTTTTTAACTCAAAATGAATTTAAAAAATTAACGATTATTTCAATAGGTTCCACATACGTATTATTTAATTGTTATTATCTGTTTTACGAGTTGTTTTTAACTAATTTTTAATTAAATTTTATAGTGTTGTGTGAATTAGTGGTCGTTTTTGGTGTTTTTGATTTGTAAGTACTTACCTATTTATTTTCATTAGTTAAAAGTTACGTTACCCACAATGTTTATTTAAGTTTAATGTATGCACGGGTTATTTGAGATGGATAGAGTTGACAAGTTAGATAAAACCTTAATAATACGTTATGTATTAAGGTTGTATCTAACTTGTCAACTCCCACCGTACCGCATCGCGTTGTGCGGTTAGATATTATTTGTATGGAGTTCTATGGATCAACTCCGTAGCGTCACTGGATAGCAGCATCGCAAGATGTCATGGCGTTGACTTCGTGTGCATTGATTCATAGAATTCCATAAAAAGGATACCTTAACCCATAGATGTATAATAAATAGTACTAGATTCACTGACAGCGTGCCCCGAAAGGGACAAAAATTAAGTGGATCCATTGTTTCGTAGTACACATAAGGTCCATATTAGTACAAATTTTAGAACATAGATTTTCTCTACCTACAAAGAGCAGGTACACGATGAGGGACAAAAGATATTATGCTCCGTCTTATTTTTCACAATAATTTTGTATCTATGCTTCTTTGTTTTTGTGTGAGTGAGAAGGGACGATCCAGCACTCTATAGTTTTCTTTGCCTTAACCGCACAAGGCGATGCGGTGCGGTGCGGATGCGGGGTTGACAAGTTGACTACAACCTTTAATATGCAATTATTTGAAAGTTCATTTTTTATAAGGAATTTTACGTGACAAAATTATTATATGGTTCCAAAAACGTCGTGCCCCGTCACCCGAAACGACCTATAAATTATGGGATAAATTATGGCCTTGAGCAAATACAATGACAATTTTCCTCTGAATGTTACATATTGACCTTACTCAACCAATAAAGCTGAGACTACATTTACTCATTCGCACCTTCATTATGTCTCCAACATCATCGATTTCAAAAAACCCCTTGTGTCAGAGAACCGGTTTCTATTTTATGTCATTGATCTCAACCCGGTTTTTCCGGGTACAAACCGAGTAGGTAATCACAAACCATAAAATTAGCTATCGCGACATTTCTTGTCCTAATAGTTGAATGAATGCATTATGTATTATTTAACACCAATGTTATGATCTTTAAAAACTGATGCAAATGCGTTGTACCCCGCTCTGCGAGGCGAACAAAAGTCAAGCTACTTAGCTTGAGTCAACTCAGTCGCGCTTTGTCTTGCTGCGTTGTTACACGCACCACGCACACAATTTTTATCTCTTTCTGAAAACGGGATTTTATAAATCTCTGCAATTTTTTAGTTTTCTTGAAGCTGCCTATATTCTATCTAAGTAGCTATAACAAGATTTCGCGTTTTAGAGCTTTTTCTGAGTATGTGTATAGAAGTTTGTAACCCTGAGCGGGTTTTAATTAAACTTGAAATATACAGTTAAAATTGGAATAACACAAAGGTTACAAGTACCACGCGAGCGAAGCCGCGGGCAGAAGCTAGTAAATTATAACAAAAATATTTTTGATGCTCCATATCCATAACTAGCAGCGCCCTCGCGGCGTTGCCCCCGTAGTGATGGTATATGATGATGATGATGAAAAGTAGCCTATAATAACCTTCCTCAAGAGTTAAGCTATAGAATGTAGAAATAATTTTTCAAATCGGACTGGTAGTTCCTGAGATTAGCGCGTTCAAACAAAAAAAACTCTTCCGCTTTATATAATTAGTATAGAGTATAGATTAGTATAGATAGATATAGATAGTATAATAATAATAATAATAAAACGTTTATTTCAGGCAACAATAGTACAAGTGAAAGATGATATAGATTCAATGTCCCTTTAATCTCCAAAGTAAGTTCGTATTAGCTCATGGCTGACTCTCTTGACTGATTTGAAGGCCATCATCTAAACGCGTTCATTGGCATTCTCATAAACAATCAAACCTCATCAACCTCAATCATAATATCATCTTCATTGCTTGCGAATGGTAGGTAAACCATGTACTACGTAGGTGAACATGCTCCAACTCCGTTTATTTATATTAAAATCATAAAATATTGTATCAAAACCATATCAAACAATTGACGTGTCAAAGTGATCAACCTACATGATCTTATTGAATAAATCGTCTTGAGTTTTGAGTTTTGGTGCCATTCTTTAACGACTTCCAAAGTCACATAAGTCTTCAGAAGCACGAGTCTTCAACTCTAGTGGCAACCTTACCTGAACACAGAGTATTACCATATTAAGAGCGAAGCAAGCAACGCTTCGTACCTATAAAGAGAAGTAGACCCTGTAGATGGCGCTAATCGATGCTTTAATCGATAAATGATCTTATCAAGATTTTCAACCTGACGAATATGGATTCCGTGGCCGAGTTGGTAAAGGCACTCCGGCTTATGTTGGATCGCTTGTATCATTGCGGGTTCGAATCCCGTCGGAATTGAATATTTTGATGATATTTAAAGATTTTTCATTTCAAATGAAATAATACTTAGGTATTATTTCTTAGGTGTTGCTTAACATTATAAAAATTAAAAATTATATAAAGGGAAGTTTTTTCAGAGCCGCTTAGAGGAAGACTGAAACCGTGGGAATTTCCGTGAGAGATATACATATAAGTAGATATAAATATAAGTGACCCTGAAAAAAAAAAACTCACCCGGTATAAGTTTAGGTACAAACAAGTTGTTTTTCTTAAATTTTGTAGGTACGGAACCCTTCGTGCGAGCCCGACTCGTACTAGACCGGTTGTTTTTCGAAATTTTGCGTTTGTGATAACAACATTCTTTGACATGCGTCATTAGTTTAATTTGTATTCTAATAATTTCACTAGTGTTTTCGACCAACGTGGTATGTCCAGCAAAAAAAAAAATTAAAAGTTGGTAAATACATACATACATAAAATCACGCCTGTTCCCCATCATAGGGGTAGGCAGAGACCACAGATCTCCACTTGCTACGATTCTGACACACTTCTTTCGCTTCATTCACTCTCATCACATTCTTCATGGCTTATTTTATTAAGGCTTAGTTAGTTAATGAAGGATTATTTTATTTTTATATTTTTATGGTGTACAATTAAGTAATATTCTATTCTATTCTATTCTATTCTATTCTATTCTATTAGTACTTACTTAATAGTACTTTTTATGAAGTTATGTTCTCACTCCGTATGAAATTATGTTAGTAAAATTTTATTTGTGAGTTTCTTTACTACAAAAATTACAAAAAAAGTGTGGTTTAACACTATAAAAATTACAAATTATTCAAAAATGAGTTAGTGAAGGATCATAATTACATTTCAATAGAAGCGTTAAAAAGACTTTACCTAGTCTATTGATATAATTGTAATGATGTAATTATAATGTTGGTAATTACTACTACTAGGTACTAATAACGATTTATCATTTTCATTTTTGGCTAGCGGACGCCCGCAGCTTCGCCTGCGTGGACTATTTTTTTATCCAAAGTGCATTTTTGCGGGATAAAAAATTTGTCGATGTCCTATATTACCAGTCATTATTTATTTTTCGATTTTCTTTGATTTTTATTAAAGTCGAGTTATAAAGGATTGTCCCCGCCCCGAATAGCAGAATAACTATTAAAACATCGGAAAAAAATATTTTCATTTTGTAACGGCTTTTTTGATGATTTGATGATGATATTTTGAAAACAGTTGGTATGAGTATGCCGGATCAGCTAGTTTAAAACAATTAGAGAAATCATCATGAACTTTATAAATATATAAATAAATTTGCTGGTTGCAAAGCTTGTACCTACTATGGGAACCAGATAACTGATAGAATACTTATTTTTTTGTAAATACCTACATACTTACTTATAATACTTTATAACACCCAGACACAGAACAAACATCTGTGTTCATCACGCAAATGTTTGTCCTGGATGGGAATCGAACCCACGACCTATAACGCAGAAGGCAGAGCTGCTACCAACTGAGCTAAGAGGCCAGTCAATTTTAATTCAACATTCTTACATCGGTCTATAGGATGTCTAGCTGTATACAAGGACATTCCGGATTCAAACTCAAATATAAACCTACTGGTCGATCCACGTATACCATTCTGTATACATATTTGAACAACCATTACCTAAACCTACTTGCGAGAATTCAAGAATTGAGATAAGATTTAAATGCTTAAACACACATGGCTTGTGTATGATGTAGATGAGGCACGAACTAGAGTAAAATTCTAAACAGATTGTATTTTGCTGGTAGAGTGCGCGCAAGATAAGTCTGCGCGTGACTGAATAAAGAATCATCATCATCATCATCTCAGCCCATTTCCACCCACAGCTGGGTATAGGCCTCCTCTTTATGACGTCATTCTCTCCGATCCCTCGCGAGTCTCATCCACTGATTAATATCATTCGACCATCGGGCGGGTGGTCTGCCTCTTGGCCGTTGAGCATCCCGGGGCCACCTTTCTGTTATCGCCTTTGTCCATCTTCCATCGTCCCTTCTGGCCAAGTGTCCTGCCCATCTCCACTTTAGTCTCGCAATAAATAATAATAGAGAATAAACATAAATAATAAAAAGTTTAATGGACATGGGATTTTATCGCGTAATTTACCTTATTTATCCCGACGTTTCGGCTATGTTACAATAGCTGCCCGCGACCACGGCTATTGTAACATAGCCGAAACGTCGGTATAAATAAGGTAAATTACGCGATAAAATCCCGTGTCCATAAAACTTTTCAATATGAATAGTGATCGCGAAAGTTTAAAAAAGACTATTATAAATAATAAAATCGCGCAGAGTTATCTTGCGCGCACTCTAGAGAATTATTTTTAATGCGTTTATGTGAAAGGAATTAGTTAATTTTAGTTCACCATTCCTGAACTACACAAGCATATTGGTAATTTACGCGCGAAGTTATCTTGGGCTCACTCTAGTGCCTAGGGCATTATTTAGATGGATTATTAGGCTTGACTTCGAGGCGAGTGCAACAAAAATGGACACAAAAGAGAATACATGAATAAGTATTTACATTAATCATGTTATTCATAATGGACTTAGACGATGACTGGACTGACAAGAAAAACATTGCCTAAAGCCTGGCTAAATTGACAAATAATTATGAATAAGGGGGTTAGTTTTTAAGTTAATAAGAACTGATATAAAAAAGTAGTAGGTATGTCCATACTTCTTATAAAATTATTGTGAATACATTTTTTCATAATCTACCAAAATGTGCGTCAAAATGTCACATTTTTACCTGACTGCGGCGAAGCCCAAAAGAAGGGTTATGTGTTTGACAAACTGCTTCTTGTAATTGTAATCGGTAAAAATCAGTAAAAATTCACGTGCCGCCAACGCAATGTTGTTGGTTTATTTGACAATAACATTATGGCTCTTTAAATAGCTAATGACAGGTTTCTGTTTAACTAAAGTTTTACCATGAGGTACCTGTCCGACTGAGAAAACGACTAACTATCGCCTATTTTCTCGCTTAAGAAACGTAAAATAGAAATACATTCCGTATAAAAACATAAGAGATGCATAATTAATAGTTGATCGCTGACTGTTCACACTGCCAGCGAGGACTCTCTTTACTAGTTTATCGCTGGTTAAACTGGTTCCCACAGTACAAGCTTTGCTTAGTTTGGAGCTAAATGGCGCTGTGTGAAATGTCAACCATTATTTATTTAAATTTATTTACATATTTACACAGTTAAACCTCAAACAATTTTTTATATTACTTATATATTTAATTAAATTAATTTCAGCCATTTAATTATTCCGGACATTAATATGCACATTATTTAGGTCATTTGCACATGGCAGGTTTAAAGACTAATTGCTTACTGTCTAGGTGATTATGGGTTCCTTACTCTACTTTTTTTTCGGACTGTCTTTTTGTTGACTATTCACAATTCTAAAAATTCGTTTCGGTCGACTCAGCACGAATAGGTGTGTGGCCACCTTAAACTATCGGCCGGAAGAAAGTCAGTAGGTAGTCTGCGCTGCGAGGGCTCATAATAATTTCGATATTAGTTAAATCTAAAGAAAGGTCTAAGGGAGTGTCCACATTGCGTTTTCTGCAGCGCGTTTTTGAGCTGCGCGTTTGTATCGATACAAACGCGCGTTCGCAACGCGTATTTTTCCATACAAAAGCGAACCGGGAGGGGCTGCGCGGGGGGCTGCGCGTTCGCATCGCGTTCGAATCGCGTTTGTATCGATACAAACGCGCTGCAAAACACGCAATGTGGACACTCCCTAAGTAATTCTACAGGTTGTAATTCATAAGTAGTTTATTATGTTGTCAATATTCTTGTTTGACTGAATTAAGTAATTTGTGTAATTTATAACTATGTTGTTACACATAAATGTGTCAATCTTTGAGAAGTAAATTTTGTTGTAAATTGGAGGTTTTTTTTTTATAATTCGTAAATGGATTTGCCGCAAATATTGATAATGAGAGCCATGTTGGCCGAGTGGACAATACCTTGACTTTCGATTCAAAGGTTGTGGGTTCGAATCCCGGCCGTGCATCAATGAATTTTTCGTTTCCAAAAATTTACATGCGCACTTTGAAGAAATATGTAAACTAGAACGGACACCGGCGAACTCACAGTTGACGCCACAATTGAAGCCGATCAGCGTCAGCTCATTCATTCACTAGCTCACGTTCATCGCAATCGGTCGCTGGCTTTATGGTGTTGAATGTTGACGAAAGGTATAAAAATGACTTTCAAAAATGCCGTCTTGCATTTTAGAATCTTACAAAATCGCATCAACTACACAAAAAAAGGATAGTGGCGTAACTTATCATCGGTAAGTAAACAAAACATCAACTAAAACCAAGCAAAACTAATTTTTGACATAATTTGCCGCCATTTCTAGAAAGTCATAGAATATGAAAATGGAACTGTACAGATTGGACACGGTAGGTAATAAATGTTGGTGAACTCATAATATATGCACCTAGTTATTTTAACTCAATTAGGTATAATATACTTAACTGATTATTGTTTAGATCATAAAATACCTACTCAGCCTATGCCGTTTGTCTGTCTGTTTGTCTATCAGTACCTACTAAAGTTTATTATCAAATTGTAATGGTAGATTTTTATTTTACTTAGTTTAAAAAGGATATTTTTCATCATCATCACTTTAAAGATACTAACCAAACCCAAACCTAATTTATTCAAAACTAAGTTTCCTGTAAGTAGTACCTACCTACCTACCTATAATTTTTTTTCCGTGAATTTTTTGATATTTTAATAGTTATTCTGCTATTCAGGGCTAAAAAATGGTAGAATACTTATTATTTGGAAATGCATACATAGGTACCTATAATACTATAAAATAATATAATTCATCCTACAAATGTTTGTCCTGGGTGGGAATCAAACCCACGACCTAGTCAATTTATTTAGATAAGGCAGAGTAATAATTAGTAGGTAAAAAAGCTGTGTCGCTTCTGTGCGGTGTCTAATCTGCCGCCCATGTTCCGACTCATTTGTGACACGTCTATGGTTTGTACTTTCTTCTCTAGTTATTATCTCGATGCATGCGCATTAACAAGAACTCTAAACAGTAAAGGGAAATATCGTGAAGAAACCCGCTTAGTCAGCCCCGCAGGTGTTGACCGTGTCTTTCCTGTGGTAATGGCCAAGCTGAGAGGATGGTGTAGGTGCTGGGAAAGCTTAATCCATCTCAACATTGTCCCAGGCACTACAGTGTCCCGTTAAGACGGCAAAAGTTGTCTTTTATAAATCATCTAGTAAAAGTTTTTCTACACTACGCAATAGATTTCAATACATTTTCCACTATTTATTTTCTAAATGTAAATAAAAATCGGTGGTGACACACGGACAGACGGACAAAAGAGTGATCTTATAGGGGTTCCTTTTTTTACCTTTTGAGATACGGAACCATAAAAAAGAAAGTTTCTATGTTTGTCCTCTACGCGTTCCTAAACCATTGATCAGATTGTGATGATATTTTGGTAGGGTCTTCCCAGGATACCCGCGAGGGTTTTTTGCCCAAAACATCTACTTATAGATTTAATTTAAAAAAAAATGTTTGTTACGTAGGTACCTACACGTTTCTAATTTCATTTTAACTTTTTTTACCTGGCGTTAATTTACAAAATGTATATCGAAGCTTGACGTAAGTATCGAATTTAAATCTAATGAATTTAAAATTTCCATTTTTTTAAGTCGTCAAGTTAAAATTTATTAGCAATCATTATTATCCAGTTAATAGCTCGGTACTGTCAAAATGAAAAGTGTACCTATTTTTAACCGACTTCAAAAATAGAGGAGGTTTTCAATTCGTCGTGTTTTTTTGTGTTCTTTTGTTATGTATGTTTACCAGAACTCGAAGACGTTGGGACCGATTTGGAAAATTCTTTTTCCTTTTGTTTGAAAGGGTTGGTTTTTCGATTGGTGCCATAAAAACAAAAAGATGAAAGTTCAGGACGACTCAAAATTATTAAACTGTATTCGTTACAACATATTCCTTATCGTTGTCAAGCCTTTAGTATACTAAAAATACAAATAAAAATATGTAAGCAGAAAACTAAAAAAAAACAACTTAGGCCTTTACTTCTTTACTAGATTATCGATCGAGCGAGCGAAGCGAGCGAAGATCTTAGTGGTAAGTTGGGCGATTTTGCTTTGTATGTTTGTATGTTTGTATGTATGTTTCACGAATTGTTGTTCGCGCATAACTGTCGAACAGTTCATCCAATCTGCATGAAACTTGGTAGGTCAATAGGTTGTAGTAAGGAAATTTACGGTGGAGCATATGAGCTTAATCGATGAAGGGGTTGTGAAGATATTAGGTTCCCAAAGGGGTAATTTTTTTTTAAAGTTACACAAATATATTGAGTGGGGTGTCAAACGAAAGGGCTTGTTTGTACATTCCAAAATGGTTTTTATTTTTAATCTAGGATATATAGTTTTTGAAATACGACCAAAGAACAAAAACTACGAAACCAGAGCTGCAAGAGCTCCCGTTTCATAGAGTTTCGATGTCTTCGTAGCTCATTGACTGGTCGGTCTTAAAAAGAGAGTGGCATCATTGCGGTTTGGTTTGCAATGATTTTAGATGCAACTTGATTTATTTTCGTGATAAAAAAAATTTTTGATAAAGAATGAAAATAATTGGGGTAAAAAAAGTTAAGTAAACAAATATATTGAGTGAAGTGTCAAATGAAAGGTCTTTATTTGTACATTCCAAAATAGTTATTATTTTTATTCTAGGACGTATACTTTTAGAAATACGACGAGAATTCATAAAAAATATGAAACATATGAAAAATTAGACACAACATTATGTATTGCATGCATGCAAGTATTTTTTACCATGAAGAGCTAGCGCAATAGGCATACTCGGCAGTAGTAGCACTTGAAATTATAGGGGTAGTCAGAAGAAAGTCCAAATGTAAGCCATCTACGGTGCGCGAGATCTCAGTTCGGGGCGAACTACTAGTTAATACAGTGTCTGGAGGCAATATTTGCCTACAGTTAACGGGACAGGCACTACATGCCTGGGACAATGTTGAGATGGAGTAGGCTTGTCCAACCTAAACCATCCTCTCAGCTTAACCGGCCATAATAATATCTACAAGAAAGACATGGTCAATACGTGTGAGGTTGACTAAGCCGCGGGTTTCCTCACGATGTTTTCCTTCACCGTTTAGAGCTCGTGTTAATGCGCATATAAACTTTTCGAAACGAAAAATCCATAGATGCACAGCCAGGATTCGAACCCACGACCTTCGGATCGAAAGTCGGGGTAATACTAATCCCCTCGGCCAACACGGCTCTCGCAGGACAGAAAACTAAAATATGACTCAAAAGTAAGACAAACTGTTACGCTGTGCAGTGTGCATCATCAATGTTCTGAGAAAACTGTTTTGATATATCTGACACTATTGTTAACCAACTTCTCATGCCGGACCGGGGCGGATGTGATTCAATTCAATTCATTTATTCAATAACAATTTACAATTGTGTCTGAAAATACATAATTAAGTAACAAAAATAAAATCGCATTAAAAAAATCACATATTTAGTTAAAAATTACTAAATAATAATAAATACACAATTGAGTGTCCCTTACTGTTTCGATATTCGTTCACTAAGTCAAAATATTTGTCGTTAAGCCATTATTTATTTTTTTACTAAACAAACAAAACTGTGCCGGATCGGGAAAACTGCCGGAAAGGCTAGTAGTTCTACAATTTATAAGAAGCTTGTACTTTTTCAATAAAAAATTGTCAACATTTTATTGAATTTTTTTATTGAAAAAGTAGGTATTCTTCTAAACAAACACTTAGTAGAAACTGCAAACTACTTACTTAATACAACTTGGAGCCTATTTGAACGGCTCGTAACTGAGTTATCAGATTAGCTTGCCCTTCGGCTGGATACTGAATAAATTCTAGGATAGAGTTCTAATAAAGAATGAAGCGAGCCCGAATCCCAGTTACTTTGTCTACTTTATTGCTCCATTATCAGACCAGTTTTATGACTAATAAATGATTGTAATAATCATTAATTAGCCGAGGTCGGAACTAGGTAGAGTTATTTGTGTACTTGCATCGAAATGTTGATATTAATAGGGATCTTCCCGGGATTTCTAATGGACAATCCCGTGTGGCCAACAATATTACAAGTTAATAATAGTAAAAACCTCAGAGATAGATAAGACAAATAAAACAAAAATAATGAACATAATAATTTTTTTTATTTTTTATTTAACCTATTTCGTCCCACTGCTGGGAAAAGGTCTCCCCCAACTTCCTCCATATATCTCTATCCCTCGCTGTCTCCCACCAGTCACTCTCAAAGGCATCGATATCATCGCGCCAACGTTTCCGTGGTCGACCTCGACGCCGCATTCCTAATATAATAACACTTAATAATATAATAATAATAAATAATAAAAAAAAATATTAAGTGGTTTAAGTTGTGTAAAAGTAAATAAAATAAAGTAAATATTTTTTGTTACTTAATCATCATCATCATCATCATCATCATCATCATCATCATCATCAGCCTTTCTCATCCCACTGCTGGGTATAGGCCTCTCTTCGTTTCTGCCATTCGCCCCTGTCTTGCGCCAATCTAACCCATGTACGACCTGAGGTTTTAACTATGTCGTCGACCCATCTTGCTGGTGGACGACCTACACTCCTGTACCCCTCTCTAGGCCACCACTCGGTAAGCACTCTACTCCACCTTACTTACTAAATTAATTAATTAACTGTTACTTAATAAATCACGGGATTTTTCTGCTCTTTAAAATTAATCTCGGGATTTGAGGCATATCCACTTTATTCTTTCGCTGTATGAAATCAGTGTAAGTACATAAATAGCTCTACCTAATTCCGACCTCTGTTTATTAGTCATAAAACTTGCAAATTTCAGCCCGATGGAACCGACAGTAGCTGACGGTACCAAATAATTGTACTGTTGTACGTGTTACGTTTAAACTCGATATTATAAAAATAGGAGAAAATAATTTTGTCTTTTCTGATTTGCTTACATACAAATACAGACGTTCTAAAAAATTTAGCAAACATTTAGAAAATGTCTTGTTTTTGTCACTCTTACACTCGTGTCAAAGAAAGGACAATAGATTAAACAGTCTTTTGTTCCACAAGAATAAAAGCAAATAAATTTTACTTAGCGTAAGTTATTAGCAGGTACCTAATATTTATTTTATTAACTTAGGCTAGAACATACCTGTTCTTTGAAGTGAGGTTTAAAATCGCATAAAAATTACTTTTATGCTCGACATGTGACTTTTTCTTTTGATTGTACCTGACGTCAAATGGTATTTAGTTTGTTAATTTTTGGCAAATGCTACGTACAGTCGTTGTCATCGGTTTGTAAAGGTAACACGTTTTTTTTTTGTTGCAGTAACGGCAACGTTGTAGTAACGTCAAAATGAACACTGTGATTGGCTTGAAGACACCGGACTGGGATCTCAGTAAAAGTAAATGTAAGTAGTTTAATCCTTTCGTATAGCTAATGATAAAAAAATGAAGATTACAGAAAAAAAAACATTGGAGATTGTCTCCACCTAATTTAATCCTATTATTTTTAAACACCGCAAAAATAGGGGTGTTTTTGCAGTGCTTAAAACGCTTTTCTTTTCTTCTTTCTCTTTTCTTTCTAGTTTATGAAGAGATTTGTCAGGGGTTTTTAAACAAGTGCAATGTTTTCTTGTTTACCATAACTAAACGACAACTTTTTATATCTAATTTTTATTTACATACGTTCTCAAAAACGGCTTTAATTATTTCGATGTTTGCAATATGGAAGTTTACGGGGGCAAAAACTCGATCCAGCTAGGTATCAAATCTGGTAAAATTCGTTTTCTCGGTATTTTCAAGCAAAAAGATTTGCCCGTGCAATGTGGTTCGTAATTTTTCCACCGCTGCTGTCGTCTGAATGTCCTAAAGCCCATCACACACACAGCAGATAAATATCTTATGAAATATAAATCTTGAGATTGCGCCCATACAAATTCTATGGAAGATCACACACAGCGAATGTAAATTCCAAAATATATTTAGTGCGATCTGTCAAGATTTATATTTCATAAGATCTTATTATCTGCTGTGTGTGTGGTGCGCTTTAAGCTGCAGCCTACGTGAGCGATCTGGATGCGTACGCGAAGCGGCGCGGTGCAGCGCGGAAACAATTAATTAGTCGATAACTATTGTAGTGGCCTACGTGACCAAACGCAAATTCACGCGAATTCCAATTGACGCGTGTCACCGCGTCGCGCCGCACCGCGTCGCTTCGCGCTTTGAATCGCCCACGCAAGACGCCACCTTAGAACATTAGCGGCATTTACACGGTAGAGTTTTTACCACGGATCTGGACTGTAAAGATATCTGTACAGATATCCGTAGAGATAGCTTTACAGATAACTGCGGATGAAACTGTCAAAGGTTGGAAAGGCGCGTGCTGTTTCCCGCGGCATCTGGACTGTACAGATATCTTTACAGATAACCGCGGATAAAACTGTCAAAGGTTGGAATGGCAGAATGGCCCGCGGGAAATCCCGCAGGCCGATCTCTGCGTGTAAATGCTGCTAATTGGCCTGTAACACCAAAGGCTGTGAGATTGAACCTCAGCTATGGACATGAACCGGCAAAAACGGAACAAATAAAAACAGTTTGGTATGATCAAGACGTTATAAAACTTTCATAACGTCATTCCATGGGACTACAATGTATTCGAAAATTTAGCTTGAAATATGCAATGCAAAACTGCACTACAGTATTTCTATTAGTAATCCGCACAGATTCACTGAAAAAAACATAACGTTTCGGAATACATTTACTGGAATTTATTTTAAAAGTTTCATAGCACGCCACCATTCTATTACATCGATAGTGATCCAAATTTTTTTGTGAATCAATGCGTCATAAGGTTTTCCATAACACGTCCTCGAACGAGTTTTTTTTTTATGATTTATGGAATCTAAAATTTGGTGAATTGATTATTTAAATTGCTTGACATTCTTTCACACGGACTGTTGTACTAATTTGACGAATGAAACTTTCCAGTAAGTAAGTAATATTACTTTAAGGCTGGTTTTAGTGTCACGCGTACCGTCGGCGCTGATAGGCGAGTGATCTTTATTACAATGAAATACGGATACTGATTGTTAAGCACTGACGAGTGCAATCAGCGTTGCCATTTTTGCTAAACAATCAGTATCCTTGTTTCAATGTAATAAAGATCACTCGTCTATCAGCGCCGACGGTACGCGTGACACTAAAACCAGCCTTATATTTTTAAATTATTATCCATTGTAAAGCGTAGATCTTCTCGTGACAACGGAGACTAGTCGAGATAAATCTTTTTTTTTTTTCAATAGGTACGCGATTAAAGGTTTATATTATAGCTGACCAGTTTCCGCCCGCAACGCATCGCTTTTCGGCGTTCACTTTTTGCTTCACTTTTGGATTGCGATGCGGCAATCCGGCGGCGTTACGCAGTTGATGTAGTGAGCGTTGCTTCATAGAATTACATACAAAGAATACCCATAACACAAACTCTGCTTACTTTGGAGCTACGTGCGTGATGTTGTGTGAAATGTCCATCATTATTTATTTACTATAGTACCTACCTATACGTCAGAATAAGTAAAGGGCGCTACTCACACACCTGCCGCAGGGGCAATCTAGGTGGCAATCTAGGTGCGTGGCGGTTGTCGCGATATCGGGATTATCTCTACTCGCGATATCGCGACAACCGCCACGCACCTAGATTGCCACCTAGATTGCCCCTGCGGCAGGTGAGTGAGTAGCGCCCTTAAAACTTAGAATATAATTTATAATGATACATTATACAGTCGATATCGCTACGTGTTTTTTTTTTAATAACGTCTTTGATCTTTTTAGGGTTCCGTACCTTAAAAGGTAAAAAAAGGAACCTTTATAAGATCACTTTCTTGTCCGTCTGTCCGTCTGTCCGTCTGTCCGTCTGTCCGTCTGTCCGTCTGTCCGTCTGTCCGTCTGTCCGTCTGTCTGTCCGTGTGTCACCATCGATTATCTCAGGAACGGGTAGAGCTAGCAAGTTGAAATTTATACCATATACTAAGGTCTATAGTCCCTATTGTGAGTATAAAAATCAAGGTCCTGAGTCAATATTATAAAAAGATATAGGCAAATTTAGGTTTTCGTGAAAACTTGTAAGTACCAAAACTTACCTTAATTATCAACTTTTTTTATTTTTTGGAATTTTTCCTTTACTTGTGCTGTAAGGCCTTGCTTGTAACCAAAATTGACAATTCTAGGTCAACCGGAAGTACCCTAGAGGTTTTGGGTCGAAAACCTAAATGGTAGTTCCCGTTGACCTAGAATAACAAAATTTGGCAAAAAGCAAGGTCTTATAGCACAAATAAAGGAAAAATTCCAAAAAGTTAAAAAAGTTGAAAACTAAAGGGTGTTCCCATACATAGTTGGCGCCAATTAAAATTGTCCTCCGAGTTGTATGGGCGCTCATACAATTAAGCGGAATAGCTTAATTGGCACCATGGCTAGGTACGGAACCCTCGGCGTACGAGTTCGACTCGCACTTGACCGGTTTTTTATTTATTTTTTAATTTTCCTCTTTTGTAACTGGTTATGAAACACAGATTAAGTACATGGATTAAATATTCTCTTTCTAGGTACATTAATTGTACTAGTCAGTCGGGCATCAATCATCATCAACCCCATATATGGTTGGCTTGTTCAATTGTTGAATCAACTGTCTTTTTGACCATCCGGTCAAGGTTTCAGATGCAAAAAGGATGCACCCAATTTGAGGGTCAACTGCTCTTCATCGTTCATTATTGATGGCATAGTAATTATGACCATGTTGGCCTAGGGCTCGCTTTTAAATATAAAGGCCAAGTTTCAAGTACTTAGTACCTGTATAAATAAATATTGATGGATATTTTCTACATATTTTAGCATCATCAAGCCCTAAACTATGCAAAGTTTTTACTATTGGAACCAGATAACTAATTGAATCAAATTGAATTTTTCTTCTACCGTAACTGGTTACGAATTTCCGGTTTCGTATGCGGCCGAAAAGGAATAAATCGATTTTGTTTGTAAATACATCACCATTACAGACACATAACAAACAGTCTATAGTTGCTTGTGGTTTTGTCTGCTGAAACGTAAACATGTCTTAAAATTATTATAGAAATGTTCAAATTAGGTATAATTACATAGGCGAACTTCGTAGCATAGTGGGCGGCAATAATATAAGCTAGCCAATAATAGAACTCATTGGAGGCAAGCTGTCTATCACCGTAGTACTAGTATTCTGTGCTATCACGAAGATATCCAGTGATCACGATATTCAGACATGAAGAGCCGACCACAGAGAGAGATTCTAATTTTATAAACTCTGATGCCCGCAGCTTCGCTCGCGTGGTACCCGGATAAAAAGTAGCCTATGTTACTCTCTAGCCCTCTAACTATCTTCACACAAAAAATCACGTCAATCCGTCGCTCTGTTTTGACGTGAAAGCAGGACAAATAAACAAACAAATAAACACACTTTCACATTTATAATATGGGTATACGGATGTTCCAGATGCGGAAATCGACGAGCTTCCCTTCATGTCCTCACTAGGCCCAGTGTTGACGATTGTGGCGGTATACCTGGTCTTCGTGCTGAAGGTCGGACCCTCATACATGAGAAAACGAGAGGCGTACAAACTGGGCACCGTCATGTTTGTGTACAACGCCGTTCAAGTTGCGATGTCGGCATATTTAGTTATCAGGGTAAGTAAATTCTTCTTCCCAACTTTAATGTGGGGTTGGCACATCATTGTATGTTCCTCTTCAACTTCTCTCATATATTTCTTACTCATGTCATCTTTTACACCAATCCTTCCATCTTTTCTTTACTCTATCTCATCTGGATGTATTCATATTCTTCAATTTTCTCCCAACTAAAACCATCAGTATTTGCTGGACTTACGGTTTGAACAGCGGAATGGCGTTTGTCACCACGAACGCTTGGCCGTTTATTTTCTTTGGGAACAAAACTCCCATGGAAGTTCTAGTGGGAGCGACATTCTTCCATACTTATAATATGACCCATATAGAGAGGCCCATACAAGATATTCTCGTATTTTAGCCGCGAATTTAATAGTCGTGTTGGCTTTTCAGAGACTAACTTAATGTCTTTATACTTTTGCCAAATGTATTTTAAAATATTTTAGGTCTTTTGAAAGTGTTGTTCAAAAATACCTACACTATAAGATGACTGTACCAGTCATCGACCTCAGTTTAGTACAGACCTTTTGAAATAATTAAAATCAATAAAATAAACCAACATGCAAAGTAACCTTTATTTAAATAAACAAAATCACGGTTGTGAGTCAGTTTTTTTTTTACGTATTAACACACGGGAATTACTCACGTAAAGATAGCGTCAATTTGGATACCGACAAATGTTTCGATTCATCCGGAGAATTTTCATCTGGGTAAGGAGGGTGTTGCGGCAAGGTTACTCCTTGCGGTCGCGTCTCACACTCATAATACAACATACAAAAGTACAACACACGAAAGTTTTAAGTGAAATATTTTTTTTTTAATATTGTTTTGTTATTTCAGCTGTGTTCGGATCTAATGACGATGGGTCTGCTGCCGAAGAAGTGCTACATGTCTGAAGAGAAATCAAGATCACGGGTAACTATTCAATTTTTTTTACAAAATACTAGACATTGAATACTTGAAATTATCTTGACAATATCGCCGGGCTACACTGCAAGATTGCGGCAATCGTTGCACTGTGTTGAGCGATATAATCGGCAACTTGGTGTCAATACAATTGCAGTAAGAAGTTGTAAAAAAAATAGCCCGCTATATCGTTTTTATTATGAGAGTGGCCCCCTGATATCAGGAGGACGCTATATAAATAGTCTAATAGGCAAAGGTGTTAAAAAATCTTTTATAAAGCTCAAAGTTCAATAAAGTTACAAACACAAATTAACTACAACATGCTAACTATTTAAGTACATAGTCTTTAAACAAAGTACACAAGAACCAGTTATTGAGTAGGTACCTAGTTCTCTAGTCCTACTTCATTCATAGAATTTCGTTACAATCAAAATTAATTTTTCGGAGCTGAAGTAACCAAACCTAACGAAACCCACTCAGTTTTAACAAAAACCCTAAGGCCTAGAACGTTGTAGTACCTAGGACCTAGAATCTAGTGTCCCGTTAGGTGTTGGCATAAATTGACCTTCTGCTGCTGTAGGTATACCTACATTTCCAGAAGTTGATGAAAAAGTCCAAATTAATTGTCATTCTCCTGCCCTTATCCCTCGCTAAGTGGAGTCGGCACAACATGTTTTCCTCTTTCACTCACCTCTATCATCGTCAATTCTGAATCCACTCATTGCAAATATAAATTCGAATTCTGTGATAAATTCTCTTTCTCACAATGAAAACACTTCTTTTTTGGGGTTCCTCTACTTATGTAGGTACACAATCACACTCATACCCATCACTTTTGGTGTTATGGTTTTCATCCCTCCTCATTGCGTGATTATTTTTCAAACCATTATTTACCTAATTACCTTTCATTTTCAGATCCTGTTCGGCACATATCTATACTTTGGAGCGAAGCTGACGGAACTCCTTGACACAGTATTCTTCGTGATCAGAAAGAAAGACAATCAGATTACGTTTCTCCATCTATATCACCACACAGTCATGGTGGTGGCAACATGGGCGTTACTAAAGTACTCTCCGACCCATATCATGATCTTCACGGGTTTCCTCAACTCCTTAGTTCATGTATTCATGTACACGTATTATGGACTTGCTGCGCTAGGACCAAATGTAGCAAAGTATTTGACTTGGAAGAAATACATGACTACATTTCAATTGGTGAGTGAAACTCTGCTTTTCCAGCAGTGCGATTCACATTTCTTGGAATGCATCCGATTCGAAGATTTTCGTCAGAAATGTGACGTTTTTTCAGAAAAGAATCGTTACTTTCTGAATTCGGAATATATTTCGAAAAGTTGTAAATCACCCTGCAGATAAGAATTCTTGCTAAACTACTGAATTTGTTTTGTGTCAGTTCCTAAGAATGAGGTTAGAGTGTCACTTCAGGGATAAATAAAATATTCACGATATAGAAGCATCCTTGTGATGACATTTTACCATTAAAAAGCACATGGTGTGACTTGGTCTTTTTTTTTATATCGAAAAGTCATTCAAAGTTCTTTGCTTGGTAGCTTTAGCAATTGAGCCCTTCCATGCTTCAGCGGCTCAGCTGCTTGCACGTTTGGCGAGCCTATGCCAACGAGCGAAGGCCAATTGATGCAAGGCAAGTGCTACCGACTACACTTTTGGCAAGACTATGCAAACCAATGCAAACCATGCGCTTGTATTTGCCCAGCTAGGCGAACGACACCGAGCGATGGCAAGGCAAGGCAAATTATGCTGCTACACGTTGGCCTTTGCTCGCGTTTGCCTAGACTCACCAAACCTTATATAATTGTGGGTTTTATAAGTAATATAACTTTATAAGTCAGCTCTATGATGGACTCCTTCAGGCATCCTAAATACTCCGCTATTTACCTTAGTTGTACTAGTTGATAACGCTAGGATATCCTCATTCATTTTAATTATGTTTCAGGTCCAGTTTGTATCAATAATCATTCAGTACGTGGCCACGTGTTGCATATCAGATTGTCCGCCTCATAAAGGAGTTTCCATATTCTACGCTGGCAACACTGCCTTTATCCTCATCCTCTTCTTAAACTTCTACAGGCAGAGCTATATGAAAAAGAAGTGTAAAAGCACAGATACTAGTAAAAACAGTTCAAAAGTAGTGGATAAGATTCAATAATAGTAGAAAGAATTGTAGCATTGACCTACACAGGCCGCCATTTTGAAAATAAAACGGTGAATTGAACAAATGAAATCATTTAAAACATTTTTGTTGAATATGTTTCATTGGTTAACTCAAATGGTGTCCATTGAGTTATAATGTACCTACTTGGTACATTTCAATGATTGACACTTCAAACCAAACAAAATACGTTCTATTTTTGTATTTTTTTGGCTGAGTTTGTTACAATAATTTTATAAGTGTGGATCTTAAAAACTATTATTTTATAAAACACAATTAGAGACAAAGATAATAATTATAAGTATTACCTAACCTATTAACATACAAGCTGTAAACTATAAAAAATTGATTCCTACAATATTTGTACATATAAATGATTTAATTGTTTTATGTCGATTTGATCTCAATTTTTGTAAATTTGTTTTCAACAAAATAATTGTTTACCAAAACATTTTTTTATTCTATACATTTTGCAATTGTTATACTCTGTTTAGTGTATAATGTATACCCTTTTTAGTTTTAAACCTTATTTTTGAAAATATTTTTGTTAAAGCAACAAATAATAATGTGATCTGCATTGTTTTATAAATATTGTATTTTTTTTTTCTGTGTTTATCCTGTTCTGGACCAGAGAGTACCTCTGTTACATACCTATAGATATGAAGGTATGTTTATTAAAAAAAATGTTTAAACTCAGTATTAACTGTTTAGTAATTGAAAGTTTACGACAAAACAAAAACAAAATACGACCTATTTTCCAGCAAAATGTTTTTGTTCGAAAAGTTTATTTGACCTTACATAAAGATAGTATTCATGCACATCTAATTATGTGCCTGTTTAATCCATTTCTGTAACAACCATTATAACTATGATTTCATCACAATTAGAACTAATTAGGCCCAACTACTTAACTGATAATTAAAGTACTTCGTAATTTGTAAATAGATAGGTATTTGGTGTATTATTAAATAATTTATGAACAGAAACTGGTTTTGTATTTATCTACTTTTAGTTAGAAGTCTTTGACATTCTTCATTGAAAAAAATAAAGGGGGATTAACTCGATAAATTCTAGCCCGAGTGGACTACTACAGCTCAGAAGTGCGATTCACAATTCTCGAAATGCTTTCGATTCGAAGATTTAATTCGGAAAGTTAACGTCTTACGAACGAACGTCAATTTCCGATTCGGAATACGTTCTGAGAAGGGTTGAATCGGAAAGTGATCTGTGGAGGGAATGGGAGGAGGTCTTTGCCCAGTAGTGGGACACAAAATACTTGTACCCAATTATAATAAAATTTGAAATTAAATATCAAAGCGTGGTTAGTATTCTCTGATATCTAAGGCATTTATGATTCAATGAAGTTGTTTGAGGGGGTAGTCAGAGGTATGACTAAATACATATTTAGTATATGCCCACATTAAGTTATTATTCTATACAGTTGTTACAATGGATCTAGGCATTCGTAAAGGCTTTTCGCTGCGCAGTAGAAAATTTTGTATGAAAAAGTTGCACTGCGCATCGAAACGGCTAACTTTACGAATGCCAAGATCCATTGGAGGAAGTGTACGTGACTAATGTGAGAAATCTAAATAGATAATGACCGGGAATAAGACATAGGCTGCTTTTATCCCATGAGTTCCCATACACCACGCAGGCAAAGCCGTAAGCGGAAGCTAGTTAAAAGATAAAAAAAGATGAGAGCGACACTGTTTTGGTGACTGCCAATAAGAGAGCTGAAAATGTAGTTTTTCAAAAGATTAGTTTAGTAAAAATTATCTGATTTGTAACATGGATCATTAAAAGCGTAATCTATTATGAAAAAAATATAAAGTTCAAATAAATGGAAGACATTTTTATTTCTTTAAAAATACAGAGTTTTTCTTCTATTACAAGCAACAGTGAACATTTTTAGAAGTTATATAAAGTAGTCCAGACAGCGTGATAAAAGAAATAAAATTATTTACATTTACATTGTCTAAGGGTTTATCTTGAAATTTATCTTAATCATTTCTATCCCTTTGTGTTTTACTGTTTGGACTACCCTATAAATTAAAGATTGCAATGCGTTTGTTACTTTGTAAGTCGTGTAGTGAACAATGTTTATCATCTTTTTCTTCAACGATTGTGCATATAGTCGCTTTGCACACATTCCAATAGAACTCTTTTTGGCATTAAATTATATAATAAGTACAGATCAAATACATATTTTTCGTGCATTCTATTATAAAATTAGTAGTGTATAAATTAATGTCAGCTATGTCTTGCCATATGAATACTAATGCTTGATTCCTTTATCGCTATAGATGACGAACATTATAATTTTGTTTATTTGACAAAATCTTTTTTCTCCCCTCCGGGCGGAAAGTGGCAACTTTTGTCCCGCTACGCTAAACGAAGTTGCCGCTTTCCGCCTCCGTCGAGGAGAAAAATAGTATACTCACCATGGGCAAAAAATAAGAAAGCCTCAGATCACATGTTTATCGACCTCGGTTTCGCCTCGGTTAACAATTACATGTGATCTGAGACATTTCTTACTTTCCTGCCCTAAGCGAGTATTGTACTAAGTATTACAGAAAACTATGTTAGTATGGTAACTAGACGTTTGGTTGTCGAATACAAAAGAAACACAAACCAAATTCGCACTCTGGTAGCTAGAATAACTGGTAGGTACCTAGGTACTATTCGGGCGAACTAACCATAACCTGACAATTCCTCTATTTTACAACGTCAACCATTCCAGTATCATTGCCGCTGCATTTTGTTTCGTTCGTCCAAAATGACAATAATTTTGAAAACCTCATTGGTAATTTGTTTGAAAACGTCATCACAACAGAGTAACGTAACCTCATTGGTCATTAGTAGATTATGAAACAAAACAAAATAGTTGACGTTTTGCTTTGGTTGATAAAAAGTTTTTTAGTAGAATCGAGAGCCTGGCTCGAATGACGTTTGTTCAAAAATACAGTGTGCAATATATCGCTCAGTGTATTAAGTTTAGAGTCAGGTGTTATGTTAATTCGCCTGAGTAGTAACATACTTAAGCCTGAATTCTGAAACGCTACTTAAATATTTAAGACATACTTATCCATTTGAGACATGCTTACGCTTCGAAATCGTATTCAAAAATGACAGTTAATGTCAATGATAAGCCCCACTAAACTAAGTAAGTATTGTTTCAGTATTCGGGTGTTAATGTTTCAAGCTACATTCAGTACAAGATTATGAATGACGATCTAAATAGTATTTGATTAATATGTTTTATTTTAAATAAATAACGATTACCCCGTTATTCACAAAAGCCATCGATAAGCGTTCGGTGTGTAACGTTTGTCCCTTTTTACCTTCAAAGGGTAAAAAGAGAGCAATATTACTTTTAAAACTTTCATGAATAACAGACCAGGATATTTTTTTAACAATTCAACATTATAGAGTAGTATTCATTCCTAATTAATTATCTTACTTCTGTTAAAACGTTATTTCTATTTATTTACCAATCACAAAATCCTACATATTAACTTTAATGGTAACTTAAAATATTCTTAGATTTATTGAACATTGTATAGAATAAAAATAATAGAGAAAAATAAATAATGTAAATATTGATAATTATAATTCAATATATTACTGAAGAATTATGACTGTTACTACAAAACATAAAACAGTAGTAGGATTTCATGAAATAGCAAATTTTTGAGCACAATTTTTTAGTAAGAAAAATTAAAGTTACATCTAGTATAACTATAAGCCGTATTTTGTAGTAAAACTTACTTATTGGTAATGTCACTGGTAAACTATATACAATTTGATCATTACCCTATTGCATACATAAAGGATTATACTATAGCAAGTTGACACAAGTGATAAACTTTAAATTTGATAATTTAATTGGTCAAAATTATCTTAAGTAGGTATCTGATTTTGATTTGAAAACAACACTTTTCCTCCAGTTCTTTTTTATATTTTAAAATCCGAGTAAGAGAAAAGTGTTAATAATAAATCTAGTTCATTCATTTTAACATACAATTTCGGGATGAATAAAGATGTAACAAAATAAAAAACCAATTCATCTTAAAACTTGAATATTTTTATGTATTAGTAATAAGAAACAATATTCATTACTAGAGAGACTTCATTAATAGAGTGCCATTGGACAATGAAGAGCTCTTGTTGCTTCCTGTCGTTTTTATAATGCACTTCTTATTTTTTGCGTCTTCACACTTGCTATAAAAAGTTCCTAAACATCTCGTAAAAACACCACACCCGGTCAATCAATCAATTTTTTCTGTGAGTTGACTCATTCTAGACATTGTATTGCTTTCACTCGGTGAGCTACTAAACTGCTCCAAACGGTAAATAAATCCAATGGTGAAGTCAAATTCGCAACTGACAGTAGGTACAATGTTTCATTTAGGTACTCTTACAATAAACCAATTTCATAATATGAATCTAAGTAACTGAAGAGGTGAATACAAAGAGGTGAGTACAAAGTTGTTGAAGCTGAACTTGTAGGACTAGTAGGTTTAAAAGAAGTAAGTACATAGCAAATATTTTTCATTTTGAGTGACCGACGCACATGTCGACCATCTGGGGATTTTAGTTCAGTCAAGTTACCACTGGAGGCGCAGCACGGAATCCCATACAATTGAGATACTTTACTATAGCCACGGATAGAATAGTAGACTCTGTGCATACTCGTGCTGGAGCTACAGATCATTCGCTGGAGAGCACCCCAGTGAGTGCGTAGAAACAAGACTTTTGACTTCTTAATCTACTAGAAAAAGATGCTAGAAATTCTTTACTAAAATCAATGAGCGATATAAAACTTTGAGGTTGTAATGTTTATGGCCCAGAGTCACTTGTATTCTTTGATCGTTTCAGATATCAAATTATACTCATATAGGAATAGGAAATCCATACAATACTGAGCATCGAATGATCTTAACAAGATTTTCTACTGATGAATATGGATTTCGTGGCCGCGTTGGTAAAGGCACTCCGGCTTACGGAGGATCGCTTGTATCATTGCGGGTTCGAATACCGTCGGAATTGAAAATTTTGATAAGATCTTTCATTTTCAAATGTAATACTGGGTACGTCACAATTGAGTGCAAAAACATTATTAGCTTACCGTTTGAAACCAACTTCTCATCCATATAAACCTTATCATTTGTATAAGTTTTTCATCAAAGCAGCTTAACTAACTTTACAATCACATCAGCTTCTCAATCATGTTTCTTATCAACACCATTACCAACTTTACCATTTGTATGTATTCCATTTTCATGTTTATGTTTGCCATTCTCTTTGGCATGGCCGTTCGCGTTACCGTTTGCCAGTGCTTTGGCTTTCTTTCTGTCTTCTGGTGTGCCGTAAGCGTTGTAGTAGAAATCGTAGAAGAGGTAGTAGAAGAAGATGGAGTTGGGAAGAGTGAAGGCGACGGACCAGCGAGGGTAGCCGCAATCGTAGAAGATCAGTTGCGATGAATGGAGGAAGGCTATGCAGAACTGCAACTGAAATGAATGAGACAAAAATGTGAGAGTGATATGTACTAAGATAAGATTGATATGACTAAATATAATATTTATGGTTATTTCGTCAAATTCTTTTTGAACGCCACGAAGTCTGTGAAAGTCGAAAATGCTGTGATGAACAACATTTTTTATGAAAAACAATCTATATATTCTATACAATAACTTAGATTTTCTTGCTATATTTTGCTAGATCTTTTTCTATTAGAGTGTTAGCTATATCTTGCCCTTTCTTTTATTAATTACATTTTAATTATTTCCTTAGTAAAAATGTTATTCCATCGTCTATAATGATAACAAACTTGCTTACCATTTGCAAAGTGGTGATATACTTCTTCCAGAACAGGTATCTCTGGAACCTAGGTCCAAATGCCGCCAGCATATAATACGTGTACATAATAATATGAACAAACGAGTTGATCACCCCAATCAGAGTACCATGCCCACCAGGATAGTACTTCGTAGCTCCCCATGAAATCATGGGCATGACTGTATGATGGTAGAGATGGAGAAAGGTGATCTGTCTTTCTTTCTTTCTTATGACGAAGAAGACGGTGTCGAGGAGTTCGGACATCTTCGCCAGGAAGTAGATGTAGACTCCTCGTGCTACCTGAAAACCGAAAGAGAAAGTAAGTATTAGACATTATTTAACACACGGGAATTACTCACGTAAAAATATTGTCGATTTAGATACCGACAATGTTTCGATTCATCCAGGGAATCTTCATCTGGACATTATTTAACACACGGGAATTACTCACGTAAAATGATCGCGAGACGTGTGAGACGCGACCGCGAGGAGTAACCTTGCCGCAACTCCCTCCTTACCCAGATGAAGATTCTCCGGATGAATCGAAACATTGTCGGTATCTAAATTGACGATAATTTTACGTGAGTAATTCCCGTGTGTTAAATAATGTCTAGTACAATTCACGAAAGTTTTGAAAGTGAAATCTTCATCTGGGTAAGGAGGATCTAAGTAAAGAGAACCTTCATCTGGGTACCTTGCCGCAACTTCGTCCTGATGATTATTTTTTCAGAAAGGAACAATTAATTGATGCATTGGTATTCGAATTCACGACCTCTGGATTGCAACTCAAGGTATTATCCCGCTTGGCTAACATGCCTTCATCCAATATGCATGTGCAAATAAGATCTCCTTCAATGCTATAATAATAAATTATAATGATCTTTATCACTAAATGCTTATGCAAAACTCATCTAACCACTTCTGAACCCAAGGAAGTTGCAGTTATTACCATGATCATGTCTAATTATATTATTCTTAATCATGCACTGTATGACTTCCGTAGGTTAACTATTCAAATGAGCATAACATTATCTTTTAACAGACCATGTAAAGTGGTTACTCTGTGTAATGACAACTGTCCCCTGATTGTCTATCTTTGATAGCGACCACAACTGTCCCCTGATTGTCTATCTTTGATAGCGACCAAAATCGGTCTCAAACTCTCAAATATGACGTTCAGTGACCACAGCTCTGTCACTCTCATCTCAACGTGACCAAACGCGACAAAGGATACCTACGCGATCGTTTTGACAGTTTGAGACCAATTTGAGATTTGATAAATTAGACTATCAGCCTGCTGGTGTTTCGATTTACTTACCTACTTATCATTATAAGGAAAGAAAATTTACCTATAAAGGTAAAAACGTAAGTGGGTAATTATAATTACGCATAAAGTTTAAAATGTAAATGTATTGGATTTCCATCTATCTTATTTGCCGAGGAAAATAAAAGTAGTAGATCTAGTAGATTCAAACCCAAGTCTTTCAGATCAATTAAAAGTCAAGGTACTCCCAACCCTGCCCGGCTCTAGCTCGATAGGTAATAATCTAATGCTAACGTAAAGGCCTGTGCATGGAATTTTTGTCTGTCTTTGCAAAGATAACATTTTATTAAAAGCAAGGTATTCTTACTCTCATAGCTTCAGGTGAGTTGGAGGGGTCTACTGGCTGGCATTTCCAACTGTAAGTCCTCAGCCAACCCGCTTCGAGACCCTGGAATTGTAGATAAACAGTTGTTATTATCATTTTCAAAACTTTAGTAACCATATAGACAAATGTTACAATAACATACTAAATTACCTACGTAATGTTGAATATTTTACCTGAGAATAAAAACAAATCTATCCATGCCAAAAACATGCTCTATCTTTTGGCTCAAACACACGCTGGGCCAGCCTAGGCGAGCCTGGGTGAGTGCGAGCGAGAAGACGAATCGATGCAAGGCGAGAACGAGAGAGAGGCAACGTGTTCACTCGGCGAGCCTGGGCCAGCGTGTGATTAAGCCTTTAGATAGGTTGCAATCAGACAGAGTGTGTATGCAAAACTAAGTAAGTATTTAAAAAAAAAAACGTTCGTAAATGTATTTTAAAAAGTATAAATTACCTCATTGAACAACCAGACGCTCACGACGACTTGTATGAAGTTGTATATCACCAGGGTCTTCTTGAGCTGGAAGGGTTTCTTATCGGCCATGTACCGGGGGCCCCATTTCAACGTGAAGAACAGGTACAGCACCAGGATTGTAAGCCCAGGGATCGGACTTGTGATGAGGAACCAGTCGTTGGTTCTTGGGTCTGGAAACAAAAATGAAATATGATCACCACTGTATTCCTGTACTGTATTACTGTAGAAATATTCTTTCAGATTTTAGTTTTTAGAACATCTTGTGATGAAGGGTCTAGTTGAGGGCACATAGCACGTGGCATACCGCCCAGGAGATGGACTGACCAAATAAAGACTGCATTGGACGGTCCACGACATGAATGCACCAGAAAGGTTGCGGTCTAATAGCACTCTAGGATTCATTTAAAACACTGTTTGAAAAACGGTGTGATACCCTATTGTCAAAATCGCCACAACCCCCTCCGATATGACGACCACGACTACTCTGTCAAGAGAATAGCAAAAGAGAGAGTATATGGGTTTATCCTTTTGAAGATGTCTAAAGGGGTAGCCAGAGGTATGTCCAAACACATATATTCCCACATTTTGCAGAAGTTAACATTCCATACGTACCATGTTGCAATGCAAGTCCATCGACGCTGTTAGAAATCTAACTGGTTTCTTCACGATGTTTTCCTTCGCCGTTTAGAGAATGTTTTTATTCGCATTAATCGGGTCATAGTCACAGAACAGTTTTCAAATAATATCTAGACTTTGACAGACCCCTTGAGTGTAAAAAACAGCTGAGCGAATGTAAACCATTTTCTTATTTGTGAGGTCATAGCTGACTAGTCAACTCCGCATTCGAACCTCACCGCCTCGCCTCGGTATTCTTTGTATGGAATTCTAAGGACCAACGCTCACTACATCAACTTTGTAACATCACCGGATAGCCGCATCGCAAGCCAAAAGTGAAGGAATAAGTGAACGAAAAGGCGATTTGGAGTTGACTGCAGTCATTCTGTAGACTCAGTTCGAATTCACTCAAGTGACCGAGCTCACTAAATACACAAGAATGTATTGTAAGATACGAAATTTGAAATCTCACAGCGGATTCAGCCCTTCAACGTTCGAAGTGAGTTTACAGAATGACTTTGCAAGTCAGCTATGATCTTTAATCTGTTTGCGTTTAAGGTTCTTCCAAAAGCCCGAAGCACGTCCTATTATACAAACAAAACATAACGTAAACATGTAAGTAGTACCACAAAAGTAAGTTTTGGTTGACAGTAAATTAATGTAACATTCCATAACTTAGTTTGCTGACTATACAGTGTCAGTTCATACGCAATTAACAATTTACACGCATTACTTAAGCCTAGTTTCCAAATGGTTATCACTATATTCTGAGCGCCTCAGCGCTCAGTAATATAGTGATAACTATGTCTCAACATAAAAGATTTCCGTCTTTCGAATTCCTAGGAAAACGCGAAAACCGATACTTACATAATATAAACTTTTTAGGAATTATTGACACGTCCAATGAAATCACTTTAAAACGTTTTAAAACGTATTATAATTCTACATCTGCGAATATCACGATGAATCAAGCACCAAAATACAGACAGCTTTAACATTTTTGATAAAATTCTGTGTACGCTACCATCACGGGCACAAGCCAATGGTGGTGTATCAAACAAAGTGACAGTTTGATATTTTCTTAATAATTCACCGTTGCGTTGCGTCGTCGCAGCGGACGACGGAGCGGTGACGCTGCGTTGTTTTTCATACTTCAGAACGACATGTCACACGGTGCGTTAAAACGACTCGCGTTGACAGAAAAAAAGTTATAGCGCTGCGACGACGCAACGGAGCGGCGCGGCGCCGGCGACGCCCGTGTGGCATCTCTCTTATACAATCTTAGTAATACAGTAATAAATACAGTTGTCATGTGGCGGTGGCTGTTTTTAAGGTAAGCTTTGTGGTGAGGATGTAAACGAGTCACGGTCATTGGCGCCAATTATAAGCGGTATTATCTATGCTTTCAATTTCATAAACTCCAATTGATATACCTAGGGATTTACAACAGTGTGCCAACAGTGTGCAAAGTAGCCTTTTGCTCACTGAGTGGGCAAAGTGAATTTGAATTTCGAATGTCGTAAATTGTTATTTATGAATCATCGCTTCTAGGGATTCAAAATCAGCATTCGTAGCACAGAATAAATAATAGCTCGTACCAAAAACCAAAGTAACTCTCTTCTTGCATAATTAACTATTAATGTTGCACCTAATCAAATTCATCGATAGTGTACGACGATTTGTGAATGCCAGTACGATTTTTTTTCTGTACAAAATGAAAAACTTCGTCTAACGCAGTGTTCAAAAAGGGTGTGCCGCGGCACACTGGTGTACCGTAGTCATTAGTTGGTGTGCCTCGGAAAAATAAGGTTACCTATCTCAGTTAAGTTACCTACTCCAAAGGACCGCATTAGGCTCTACTGAACAAGCTCATGTTTCGCATTAAAAAATGATTTTTCATTTATGGTGTACCTCCAAAATTTTCCGATTTCCTAGATGTACAGTCAGCGTCATCAATCGGTATCCCCCTATTGATTTTAACAAGGACCCTTTTCATTTCAACTTTGGATTTCAGTCGGATTTGCTAGTTAGCAAATCCGACTGAAATCCAAAGTTGAAATAGCAAATCCGACTGAAATCCAAAGTTGAAATGAAAAGGGTCCTTGTTAAAATCAATATTTTATATGCTAGTTAGCAAATCCGACTGAAATCCAAAGTTGAAATGAAAAGGGTCCTTGTTAAAATCAATAGGGGGATACCGATTGATGACGCTGACTGTACCTTGAACACAAAAAGTTTGAGGAAAACTGGTCGAACGTACGAAGGTTTGCACGCATGATGACCCCGTTAAATGTACTTACCAGCTAATTCAGTAAATAGTCGGTTGTAGCCCTTAACTATAGTGTTGTTAGAAACGGTCTCCATCTCTAATTGCGTCGATATTCTGATGTTGTTAGGGGGACCCCCGCATACTGTGTCACTGTCCTAGGTTTTTCTGAAACAAGAAAAAACGTAAGGTTTATAAAAAAAATAAGAGGATTTTTTTGAAACAATATTTTCCAAACTAAACATAAAGGGTCTTACTTATGAAAGATGTTTAAAGTTAAACACTGGATAAACAACGTCCTGTCTTTATTTGTGGATAGTGACGAATAGAGACAGGACGTTGTTTAACCAGTGTTCAACCTTAAACATTTTTCATAAGTAAGGGGGAAAATTGTTAAAGGTGAGCTCTTTTGAATGAGCTTAAACTTAAGTGTGTCCTATGTGTGTTTTTTTAAACACAAGTGTTCATTTTAAGTTTTCACTAGAAGTTCCGTAAAACATCTATTGTTTCCATCATCAGATCAGCTCACTGTCACAATAATGTTTTTGTTTCATCAATAAAATACCTTTTAGATCAGTCGTACACCCTAAATAGAAAAAAATACAAAGAAAGGAAATAAAATCTTGATAAAAACAAAAAATAATCGAACAAAATAATTTTAAAATAGTTTTTTTCTTCTAAAATAGTTTTAGAAAATATAAAAGCAGTGTTTTCGTTATGCTTTTTGAAAGTAGTAAATTAAAAAGGCATTACCCACAAACCATTAATCAAAATACAAAGAGGTTAGTCCAATTGGTACCGCAGAGTATGCATTAGTTACATCTGCAAACTCTCTCGTAGCGTTGACCTTTCCCCTTTACCTGAATGCCTACAGGTCAACCAAAGTAGGGCATTATAGACTGTAAGCCCTAGACATAAAAACGATTATGCTAAAGTGATCCTTATTGCTTTCGAACGATGATCGTGAAAATCAATAATTAAGGGAAGTTCAGCCCTCGCGCGAAATTTTTATCTCGTTTGTTGATAGTTTGTTTTGTTATAGTGAATTTGGTTTTTAACATGTCAAAAGCTATCTGTAATAGTATGACATAACATTTCATCAAACAAAAATTTTGTAAAATGTTAAAGAAAAAAACAAAACATGCTTTGAGAATAATATATAAAACAACTAATTTTATATGAAATTCTTTCTAAAATTGTAAATGTTCTATCTAAAACATTCGTTGATAGACAATAATATTAAAAAGTAAGTACTTACATCAATTACTTATATTTTTTTTAGATCATGCTACATAAGTATGAAATGGCAATAAATCACAAATTATATTGCTATAAAGGAACAGCTATAAAAATAATCGAATAACTGTTCTAGCAATAAATATCTCATATTAATTTGTGATTGAATCTTTGGTGAACTAATCTACATACTAGCGAGATATCAAATTTGCGCAAGCTATTGCTATTTCAAATCAATAAATCTACTTACATAATCATAATTCACTCAAAAAACTGGTACACGAACACAAAAATATATGCAGGGTCATAATGACATTTTTATAGACCCAATTGCATCAACTTTGACCTGAAAATTTCATAACGCTTTCGCCGTGCGACCGATCTTTACCGATTCGGCAACGCTACTGAGCTTTCCCCTCTCTCCTCTCGCCTCTGTGATAGGCGATTCAAGAGGGTGGGTTGGGGGTTATTGGCAAACAGGGTGTTCCGAAACAGTTAGAATTTATTTTTGTGTGCCTTGCCAAGTTTGGCAAATAAAAGTAAATAATGAAAGTGAATTACTTATGTAGGAGAATTTCTGTTTCGTTTTGGGTAAAATATATTTCTGTTTTGTCCAAAAACAAATCGGTAAAAGTATCTATAATTAACCAAAACGAATGTCTAAAATTATCAATAAAAATCTATTATAAAAAATAATCTGAAGAAAAAACTATATGAAGTGCAAATTCGATCATAAAGCACCATTTTTGCATTTCTTCTTGTCATTTTAATTTCTTCGTCATAGTATGATTTTACCAAAACTCAGTTCTCAAAGCATCAATGAACATTTTTACTTCTCTTTGGTGTCTCTAAAATACATTCTCTTTGTACGAGTATATCAGTCACGAGTTTTTATTACCCCCTGTATTATAAGGTACGGAGGAGGGTGGCACAGTATACTGCATTCAGAAAACAATAAGCTGAAAATGGAAAACCTCATACCATTTGCAGCCTAGTGCCTTTGAATAGACGAGACTGTCTAGCGGAATAAATATTGTTATGAAAAAGAGAGATGACACCTTTGTGTACCTTTGTCTATTAAAAGACAAGAGAAATACTTTTTTATTGACTTATGTCGTCCCACTGCTGGGTAAAGGTCTCCCCCATATCTCTCCAACTATCTCTGTTCTTCGAGATTTGCCACCAAGTCTTCTTAAAAGCGTCGAGATCATCCCTCCAACGTTTTCTCGGCTGACCACGACCTCGCGTCCCGTCAGGCTGCCAAAGTGTTGCGGCATTCGCCCAATTATCGGGATTCATTCGGCTAACGATCCGCCCAGTCTCTTTCAAGTCGTGCTACTTTTTACCCGACGTCTCTTTATTCATGTTTATTTATGACTGTAAAATTTCGTTTGTTATGAGTTCAATGTGAACTGTGACAAGAACCTCATTTATCGAGTCAGCGAACAGCAAAAAAGTTGACTGGTATTTGATCCTGAATGTAACTTTAGCAATGAGCAGTGAGTTAACTTAGTAGTTACTATGTAGATGGCGCTCATCGATGCTATAATCGATAGATATGGTCCTATCATGATTTTCAACTCTGACGACTGAAGGTTCCGTGGCCGAATTGGTAAAGGCACTCCGGCTAAAGGAGGATCGCTTGTATCATTGCGGGTTCGAATCCCATCGAAATTGAAACTTTGATAAGATTTTTTATTTTCAAACCTAAGTGTGGTTTAGCACTATAACAAATAAAAAGATTGAAATTCACTCATATTGCAAGAATTAGTCATGTAGTTCCCTTATCATAAGCTCTGCTTACTTTGGGGCTAGATGATGCTGTGTGAAATGACTAGCATAATTTTTATTTGTTTATTTGTGTTTATTGATTTTATTACATACATTAATTTATGTATTTATTTTATGTATTTAATTAACAGCTGTCCCGTTTTCTTCACTGGCTAAGGATGAAAACAAATAAAAGCTAGGTTAGTTATATTTACTTACACCGAAGCGAACATATGTTTCGACAGAGTACCTTCAACTAGTGTTGAGTATGACTGACGCGGCTCTTTTGTCCCGTACAAAATTCAACTATGTGTGATCGTCTCAACTTCTACAAATGTCATACTTCAATTCAAATGTCAAGTGACCGTAGACTATGACAAAATCAGAAATTGACGTTACTCTTTCCTCAAGCTTCATTCAATCTTCAATCTCGCTTGACAATGACAAGACAGTCAGAGTTAGTAATTAACAAATCTAGATATCTCCCCCTAATTCTATGGGGAGATATCTAGATTTGTTAATTACTAACTCTGACAGTCCCGTACTACAGGCTTCCATGCCCTTGACTAATATTAATCCTCTCCATCCAACTTTTACTATCTCTACTTACTTTGACATGTCTAATTCTTTTATGTGCCACCGCCCAGTTACAAAGCCTAATTTCTACAGAGCAAACTATGAAAATATAAACAATGAACTTAAAACTATTAATTGGTCCGACTTGTTAAATCATCTATCAGCTGATGTTTCAGTAAACATTTTTTATGAAAAAATTTACGAATTAATTAAAAAGTATATTCCCGCTACCTCAGTTAAGGAATCTCATTTTCCCGTTTGGTTTACCCCATCATTGAAACGTACCTTTAGGAATAAGACTAAGGCCTGGATTAAATGGAAGACCTATGGAAACATATCAGATTACGAAATGTTTTCAAATATCAGGGAAACATTTAAATCACAATGTGAAACGTGCTACACAAACTATATTGATTCAGTGCAAGATAGTATCCGTACTAACGTTAAGTACTTCTGGAAGTTTATATCAAACTTGAAAGTCAAGGGTAGTATTCCTTCAAAGATGTATCTTAATAATCAAACTGCAACTACCCCCTCTGAAGTTTGCAACTTATTTTCTACCTTTTTTAATTCTGTTTATGAACCCTCAACCTTCAATTTTAACACATGGATACCTCCTGAAGGCTATGCAGATAACAGTCCTCTCATTAGTAGTATACAGATACCTCTCTCAAATATACTCACCGAGCTCAATAAACTTGATCATACCAAAGGCGTAGGGCCTGATGGTGTACATCCGTTATTTCTTAAAAACACTGCTTGCAATATATGTGAGCCACTGTACATTATTTTTAATAAATGTCTCTCCGAAGGTGTCTTCCCTGATATTTGGAAACAAGCGAATATAATTCCTGTTTATAAGAGTGGTCCCAAGGACAACGTATCGAATTACCGCCCTATATCCATCCTGTCCACCCTGTCGAAGCTCCTTGAACGTTTGGTCCATAATGCTATATATCCCATTCTCCACAGTACTATTATTGAACAACAACATGGCTTTGTTAAACAAAGATCCACCTCTACCAACCTGATGATATTTACTAACTATCTTTTTGAAAATATGGACAGGCGTATACAAGTAGACGCTATCTATACCGACTTCCAAAAGGCTTTTGACAAGGTGGACCATGAAATTCTTTTAAAAAAACTTGCATTTAATGGTATTCGAGGTGATTTGTTGCGATGGTTTATTTCCTATGTAACGAATCGAACTCAGAAAGTGGTTGTTTATGGTTACCAATCTGACAAGATCAATATCACATCTGGCGTGCCACAGGGGTCCATTTTAGGGCCCCTTCTATTTATCATATTTATTAATGATGTCTGCAAATGTTTCTTAAATTCTTCTTTCCTGCTCTATGCAGATGATTTAAAAATCTATAGAAAAATCACAAATATCGAAGATTGTAACCTACTACAACAGGACTTAAACCGCTTCACTTCTTACTGTACAGCCAATAAACTTCACCTCAGTACTGGTAAATGTAATTTCATGGTTTTTTCAAAAAACCGTAAGTTGTTCAATTTTAAATACAGACTTTGCAATGATGCGTTGTCCCAGGCTAACTCTCTGAGAGACCTTGGTGTTATACTGGACGCTAAACTTAATTTGGATTTGCATTCTTCTCAAATTAAGAACAAAGCATTAAAGATGCTTGGTTTTATTTCAAGGATTAGTAAATATTTTAAGAAAACTACCACCTACGTACACCTTTATAATGCTCTTGTTAGACCGCAGCTTGAGTATGCTACGCAGATTTGGAATCCTTTTTATCAAATATATATTGATTCTCTAGAAATAGTGCAAAAGAAGTTTTTGCGAATGATGTATTATAGATGCTTCAGAGGGCACCTACCTTACACAGAACTTTTAACTAAATTTAATTTTATGACACTACAACAAAGACGCACGTTATTGGGAGCTATGATGCTGTATAACTTATGTCACAACAGATTTGACTGCACGGAACTTACACGTAAGTTATGTTATATCGTGCCACGGACAGTGCACAGACGCGAGGTAAGAGCTTATCGATTGTTTTCTACTACCACCTGCAATACGAACGCCGGCGTGCGTGCACCTATCTATCAGCTTGTAAATTCATTTAATTCCAACTTTGAACATATCGATGTCTTTGCGCTTTCCGCTGGTAAATTTAAGAAAGCTGTTATAAGTCACATTCTTGAACAGTAACTTCTCAACTTATTCAGTTTTTTTTTTTTTTAATGTTTAGTACTCACTTCGAAATTTACCTAAGTATATGTATACCTAGCTATGTAGCGAGGTCTCTTTTTCTTCAATCTTTTTTTGCAAGTTGTGGATAATGTTGTTGGTTATACATTGACTTTAGTTTATTTACGCATGCTTTTTAGTTAATACGAATGTGTTACCGTTTGTTGTCCCAAATAAATGAAATGAAATGAAATGAAATGACTATGACAAAATCAGAAATTGACGTTACTCTTTCCTCAAGCTTCATTCAATCTTCAATCTCGCTTGACAATGACAAGAAATAATTCATATGAGAATGAGTGAGTGAGTAATCCGCCAAAATAATGAACAGTCAATTGAAAATGACCGGCTCAAATGAACCGGCTCACAGTACCGGCTCAAAATGAAAATGAACCTACTCTTACCAAAGTCAATCTAAAATCATGTCGTATTCAACATTACCTTCAACGATGTTGCCATTTCCTTCGTTTGTCTATACTTACAGAATTGTTGTGAAAATACGTACAAATGAATCTAATTGAAAACGTGTTAACATTTATCGCGTGCTCGTAAGAGAAAACTGTGTATTCAAATTACATCAAGGTTGCTATCGCGACTGGTGATTTATTGTGCGAATTAGTGATAATTCGCAAATGTTATTGACTTTTGGCATCACAAAAGTTTCTGCAATATTTTAGACGTGAAAATTGTAGTAAAATTGTAGTGTAGTACCATTGAACAATATAATTGCATTTTCAAAGTATTATCGGGGCTTAAGGGGCCCGCGACAGGCGAATTTCCATAAAAACGTAAAACCGAAATCATTTAAAAAAGCATATTTTATAGCACAGTTTATGTTGTTAGATTAAGGTAGTAGGTATTTATCTAGGTTCCTGTTACACTTTTGTTCCGAAAAACTTAGCTAAGTAAAGTAAAAAGCTTTAAATCATTCTATTTTCACGTTTCGTTTCAGATGACGTTACAGTCACCGTGGTCACGAATAGACGAGTAGTACTTTAACTTTTGCAAAAAATAATATTTGGAAAACGTTTTCAATTCGCGAAAATAAAACATATTATTGTATTAGTTTATTTACGTAAACAATCTGTATAGTTACAACATATTTTAAACTCACTCAAAAGTCGATATCGTTTTAACGCAATACTGATCGATTCCAAATCACAACAGTTTCAAAACTTCTTAAGGCTCATTCATATTAATCGTAAACTTACAGGTGTGTAAAACCAGTTTCTTCTGACCCCAGCCTCCTGCCGCATTGCGTACAACAAAACAACTCCTCCATATAACGTGGGGACCTTACAAACTGGTTTTCTGATACAAACAACGGAGGTTTCGTAGGATTATAAACTCTAGTGGTGTGCTTTCAATGTTACTTTTCGTGTGCAGGGTATCCAAATGGTGTTGAAATGTCCACGGTTGGCTGGTGTCCTAAATACCGCGGTCCAAAGATTGCTGTTCGGAAATCCCTCACACTCTCACTCTCTAGTAGTTAATTATCTTATGTGTCATGTAATTATGTCTGTTAAGGCTGTATTATTTTATAAATACTTTTTAATTGTGAGATTTGAATGGCCCGCCCGATAGACACTATAATCACATGGTAACCATGAGCGACAAGAGAAAAGCAAATTTTCGCTTGAAGGGAATTGTTCTTAGAAATTAATTAACCAATTTTATATCAATATGGATTTCAGACGTTTCAGAATTTTTGTGTCATGAATTGTTAGTCCTTAAAACTATTTGAAAAGTCTACTAAGATTTTCATACAACAATATTACCAACCGATTGACAGAGTGACCTGCAGTGCGATTCAGACTTCTGAAAATGCATCCGATTCGATGATTTTCTTCGGAGAGTTGTTTTTTCAATGAAGAAACGTCACTTTCCGAATTCGGAATACATTCCGATAACGTCTGAATCGCACTGCTGACCGAGACCAAAGACATGCTTTGTAGGGGCGCATGCTATGTATTGTGAGATTCGAATCTCGACAAAATCTCACAGCGGATTCAGCTCTTTGACGTTCGAAGTGAGTTTACAGAATGACTCTGCTGGTCTCGGTCTCCCATCTCGGTCTCGGGCGCGAACCACCAAAGGAATTTGAATGTTATCAACCAGATCTAAAGCAGCCGTAACTACATCTATAAGTATTACAAACTATCTATCGAAGCACATTTACATTAGCCATAAACAAAAAGCATTCCTGATTAAAGTTCAAAATCACTAGAGAAATTAATTACTTCGATACCGTCGGTTTCTGTATCAGCGGGGCTAAAAAGGCCGTTATAGCAGAATCATAATGTTTCGTACAACGTTTTGTTCTTGTCATTCTCATGTCTATGAAAAGAGATGGCGTATAGCGCAATTCAGATTATGATTCTGCTTTAACGGCCTTTTTAGACCCGCAAATTGAAATAAATTTAACTAGTTTTGTGTATAAGTGCTATTTTTGCGCGCAGTCCTTTTATTATATTTCTGTCTTATATCATCGCTCTTGCTGTAACGATACACGCAATAATGACCTCTAATAGAGAGAAAGGGCACCTGGGACGTCGTTACGTTTTTGCTACGCATTTGTTCCGTATAACAATTTGTACTGATTGTTCGTTAGTCAGTTGGTGTTAAGTTATTGAGGTTTAGGGGTTTTTTTTAATAATTTTACTAGGTAATATAAGTCTGGCACTTATTAGGCTCATGGACGATTATAGGGGGAGGGGGGGTTTATGGGGTCTGGGACAATGTTGAGATGGAGTAGGCTTTGCCCAGCACCTACACCATCCTCTCAGCTTACCAGCCATATCTACAGGAAAGACATGATCAATACGTGTGGGGCTGACTAAGCTGCGGGTTTCCTCACGATGTTTTCCTTCACCGTTTAGAGCTCGTGTTAATGCGCATTTAAATTTTTCGAAACAAAAAATCCATTGATGCACGGCCAATATTCGAACCCACGACCTTTCGGATCGAAAGCCGAGGTACTATACCCCTCGGCCAACACGACTCTGCCTACCCCTATGATTAGGTATACAGGGTGTGGCAAATTCTTGGTCACTGAAGGGTAGCTACCTTTTCTCTTGTAGTTAGAGAGTTTGGTTCTTAGGAAACTTCGGTTTTATTTTGAAGAAAAAAATAATTGCATTTTTAGATTTTTGAAAAAAAGTACAGTTAGCCTAAAAAATTACATGTGTCAAAAAAAACAAGTTGGTCTTAATCGACTCTATTTCCCTCCAGGAACACTTCTCCCAAAGTAACTTATCAAATCAAATCGTAAGTTTTTGCAATAATTCAAAAAAACACATCCCATACATTTTCTATGAAATTAGTACCTAGTTGTAAACATTATAGTGCCATTTATTCTATGGTTATTAATTTAAATTCGTAACTGCTTCGGCATGCTGGGAGGCTATTGTAAAGCCTTATGCGCCTCAGACAGAGCCGCAAGAGAGAATGGTAATTTTACATCTGCAGGGAAGCACTTTGTTCTAAATTTAAATACACGCTTTATAATAGCTTCCCAGCTTGCCAGAGCAGTTATTAAATTAAATTAAGAACGATCGAATAAGTTGCACTGTAATGTTTACAACTTCTAATTTCATAGAAAATGTATGGGATGTGTTTTGTTGAATTATTGCAAAAACTTACGATTTGATTTGATAAGTTACTTTGGGAGAAGTGTTCCTAGTGGGAAATAGAGTCGATTAAGACCAACTTGTTTTTTTTGACAAATGTAATTTTGTAGGCTAACTGTACTTTTTTTCAAAAATCTAAAAATGCAATTATTTTTTTCTTCGAAATAAAACTGAAGTTTCCTAAGAACAAAACTGTCTAACTACAAGAGAAAAGGTACCTACCCTTTAGTGACCAAGAATTTGCCACACCCTGTATATGACTCAAGCGTGATTTTATGTCCCTATGTATGAATAGGTAAGTAGCACCCACCAAGCTTTTATAATCAGAACAGGGTCAATACTCTTTTAAATTATGTAAATGCATTCTTTTATTCATATTTTATTATTATCTAACAATATGTTGTGCATAGTTTCGTGCAATATTTATTAAATTTTAATCGAGATTGTGTTAGTAGGCTGAATTAATAATAGACTTTTAATAAAATGTTACGCCATTCATATTTTGGACTCGGTAGGTAAGTATGTGTTTTCATACCTTTTGCTACTTTTTCTTATATGAAACTAGTGGACGCCGGCACCTTCGCCCGCGTGGACTGCAATTTTTTATCCCACGGGAACCGTGCATTTTTTCGGGATAAAATTTAGCCTATGTTCTATTACCGGTTCTATTATCTATCTATATTTTAAATTTCAGCCAAATCGGTTCTGTGGTTGTCGAGTTATAGAGGAACAAACATTCATCGTCCATTCATTCATTCAAATATCCAAACTTTCACGTTTATAATATTAATGTTATTTGGTGGATATTCACAAACTAAGCAAAGATGTTCTATGGGAACCAACTAACTGATGCACAGCATACATAATAAATTTTACATTTACTTTTTGGAAATATATACTTTATAACATTTTGTTACAAAATGTTAGTAAATATTTGCTGAATCCCAATAATAGATTTCAGCGTGTCTTTCACGAACCGCAAAAGTGACATGTCCTTCGTCAAGATATAACTCACCAAGCATACATTACTTAAGACCATTCTAGGTTACCTTAAACCTAGGTCTACCTAGGTCTACCACTAATCACCTGCGGTTAAGGAACCATACGCGTTTAGTGGTTTAAATAATTTTCAAGCTTTGCTGTTATTGACCTGTCTTAGCAAATATTTGAGCATGTAATTAGTTACGTTGAGAGTCTTACAATGGATCTAGGCATTCGTGAAGCCGTTTTGCTGTGCAGTAGAAAATTTGGTATGAAAACAGTGTTGGGTATGACATGATTCTAGATTGACTTTTGTAAGACTAGGTTCATTTTCATTATGAGCCGGTCATTTGAGCCGGTCTTTTTCAACTGGACGGTTCATTATTTTGGTGGACTACTCACTCATTCTCATTATGACAATCTGTCTGGTCAGTTCATTCTTTATTGTCATTGTCAAACGAAGCAATGATTGAAGATTGAATGAAGCTTGAGGAAAGACGTTACTCTTTCCGAAAGAGTAACGTCTTGTTTTCTGATTTTGTCATATTGTGGACGGTCACATGACATTTGAATTGAAGTATTTATGACATTTGTAGAAGTTGAGCCGATCTTACAAAGTTGAATTTTGTATGGGAAAAAAGAGCCGCCTCAGTCACTTTATGAAAAAGCTGCACTGCGCATCGAAACGGCTAACTTCACGAATGCTTAGATCCATTGTGAGAAATGTAGGTCTATGAGTATTGTTTCATCTAAAAAACACGTTTTAACAGAAAATATTTTTAATAACTTTAAAATAAGAATAGACCCCCTTACTTATGAGAGAGATGTTTAAAGTTGAACACTGGTTAAACAACGCCCTGTCTCTATTCGTTGTTATCCACAAATAAAGACAGGACGTTGTTTAGCCATTGTTCAACTTTAAACATCTTTTAAAGTAAGACCCTTTATCGTAAAAATGTATGTGGGTGCTTGTTCCATTGTAACTTGTTTACTTTTGGTCTAATCGTTGTTTGATACTCACAGAATTGGCTAGTTTATATAATCACTGTGTTGTGGTAACCGCGAATTCAAAGCAACCTACTAGCCTAGAAAATACTAAGGTTGTAATTATAATCACCTCATAATGACAAATCAACTTTTGTTTAATAATAAGGAAAACATTGTGAAGTAACTTATCTAAAGCCCCTCACAGACCTATACAGCTATATAGCTCAGCATACTTTATATTATACCTTAAATTAAAAATTTATGTTTGCAGATTTTTCAGTCAAGATAATTTTTTTAGTATGAATTTAATGAAATAACAACTCAAACGATATCGAAAGGTATACTATTGAGCTACTAGGAGAAAAAAAAATTACGATCGTAGACCTAATAGTTTGACTACACTTGAGACATCCAGTCTAAAATAGGATTTTGACTTTTTCATAAAAATCGGAATAACTTTTGAAGGACTGAATATCGCTGAACATACAGGGGGGTTAAATCGATAGGAATTGAGGTCCCCCATCGCCCTGCCACCGATGATCCACCCCTCCAGTTACACCGCGTATAGCTGCCGAGTGGTAGCCGAGACAAGGACACCGAAGGACGTCCATCGATGGGTCGATGACATCCGCAAGAACGTGGGTAGTACGTGGTTGAGGCTAACGCAGGATCGACGTGAATGGCAGACACGAAGACCTATGCCCAGCAGTGGGTTCAAAATGGCTGATGATGATGATGAGGTATATATTTTATCATAGCAAGCCACCACACACGCTAGCTATACTAAAATAATTATTATTTTGCCCTGTTTAGGTCGGTGGTCAGTAATGTTTATTAAGTCTTGCTATATATTTCCACATATTTTGGTGACGTCATAGAAATAAATGTATATTAAAGCTCCGTTTGTGGTCGCTCGAAGATTACTATGGAAAATATATCGTAAATATTTTGCTATGATATATTATAGCTAAGTCTGTAACGGGTTTTATACACGTAATGATCATCTTTTGTAAGATCACTTAGTTTAATGGGATATACTTAACGATCAATATTAAAGTAACACTTTGTGGCACTATACCATTGAGTGAACACAAATAAATAAAAACTAGTGATGAACATTTGAAAATGAAAAATCTTCTATAAATTTTCAAATTTTCAATTCCAACGGATAGGATTCGAACCCGCAATAGTAGTTATCCTGTAGATTGCGCTCATCAATGCTTTAATCGATAAATGGTCCTATCAAGATTTTCAACCCTGATGACTAAGGATTCCGTAGCCGAGTTGGTAAAGGCACTCCGGCTAAAGGAGGATCGCTTGTATCATTGCGGGTTTGAATCCCGTGAAAATTTTGATAAGATTTTTCATTTTCAAATGTAATAATATCTAAGTGTGGTTTAACACTATAAAAAATTATAGTGATGAACATTTCACGCAGCATCTAGCTCCAAAGTATGTAACAGAGAAATAATTTTTATTTTTAACTGACTTCAAAAAAAGGAGGAGGTTCTCAATTCATCAAAATTATTTTTTGTGCTTTTTTTATCTATGTTCACCGATTACTCAAAGACCCGGATCGATTTGGATTTTTTTAAAGGATAAAGATACTTTTCGATTGGTGCCACAAAAATTTGGTGAAGATCTATCGAGAAACTTTGGAGAGAAATGTAGAGTCGAGAGTGCAAAAAATTGCTCAGCTTATTAAAACTGAAGTCAATTTTTTTTTTATTTATAATTTAGCCACTCATTAATTCGGAATTGGTAGAATTAGTTTGAATAAAAAATTGTATGAACTCGATTAAAACTGAACAATGCCTAGTCAGCTAATAAATAACGATGCCGAATTACCTATTTTGCTTTATTCATTGCGGTTTTCCCCAGTGACTACAGTATGGGGTTCTTCAAAAAGGGCGTTTTGAAATTTTTAAAGGGTCAGCAGCGCGAGTGTGACTTTTCTGGTGTCACAGGTGTCCATAGGCTACGATAACCGCTTACCATCAGGTGGGTCGTATGCTTGTCTGCTACCTTAGTAGTATAAAAAAAAATCATTGCGATAAGTTTTCACTCTAATGATATTCGTTAATGACCTAGATGCAGTTGTATAACAGTGGGTAAGTAGATGTAATAAAATAAGACAAAAATGAAGGAGTAATAACTGCGCTTACGCAATACTGACCGCCGGCTGTAGCGACACAGAATAATTAGTACAAGTATTTTGAACAGATTCACTGCATACTTTAAATATATTATTTGAACAAATAAGTACTTATTTTTGGGTGTAAATAATGAGTAATTTAACCTAGTAGGTATGTATATATAAATTCATGTACCTAAATGTAGTAGTTTAGTTTCTGTAAATAAATGTTTTATTTTAGTGTATTATTTTACGATGTTTTCAGAATTAGAGTAGAAATTAATATCTAGGTACATATACATAATATGTAAAACTCACCCTGTATAACTTGGTTCTGACTGAGAGAATATGTATATTGTTCTCATAAATATTGTTTCCATGTAATACTCCTAAGAGTTTATATTTTCATGTTTGATTGATGGCTTTGCGAAAAAAAAGGCACCAACCGCCCATACAAAATCGGCAAGGCTTTTAAGCATAAGTAAGTAATAAATTGTTGTATTACATGTGATAGGTACTATAAAAAAACATGTCTAACTTAAATCGGACAAAATATACATGTAAGTAAGTACTTACTTAGAAATAACTTGTAAAAGTTTTATCGATTTCAATCATCCGCACCGGTACTTTTTGGTGCGTAACTGATGTCATCCCGGACCAAATCAGTTAAGAAGTGTGCATTCTAAAATAAGCAGCATAACGTTCATTTTAGTAGGTATACACTATTTTTTTGAAACAAAAAACAGTCCATCTAGTTGCTCTAGTGATTTGAGACCCGAAGCTATCTGAACCAGTTTTATCGGATGTAAAATACGTCACGAGAGAAAATCAAGTTTTGTAATATGAAACATCTTGACACGTAGATTGCATGCTAGGCCATAAAGATTGGCGCGACCCAGTAACGGCACTTAATATTTTGAGTATGTTAGACACTGATTTGTACATACGACCTTCCTGTAAAGCAAACTAAAGTGAACGAGAATCGTTGCAAATCCTTACCCATTTTCAAAGCTTTGTTTTGATAACATACTGTAATTATTGTGGAGTGACATCTGTGTGTGATAGAACCGTGTTGGCCGAGGGGATTAGTACCTCGACTTTCGATCCGAAGGTCGTGGGTTCGAACTCTGACCGTGCAACAATAGATTTTTCGTTTCGAAAATTTCAATGCGCATTAACACGAGCTCTAAACGGTGAAGCCGGTCAGCCCCACACGTGTTGACCATGTCTACGTTAACTTGAATGACCAATTCTCGTGAAATTTTGTGAACTGGTTCGTTAATTGTAAATAGGTATATATTTTTTTATACTTTGGTAATACCTACTTAATTTTTTTTGTAATTACTTACATAGGTACCTATATTATACATAGAAAACACCCAAGACAAATATTTGCAGATAATACAAACATTTGTCCCGCGACGATCGAACCCGCCACCTCATGCGTCTGAGGCGGGCCTTCACTCACTGAGCCGCAGAGGTCATCGAGATTCTCGCTTATTTTTTTAAGTTCAGAGATTATGTAAGTACTCAAAAGTATTAAGCTATGTTTTACATATATTTTATCCATCAAGTGTTGGGCAAGCATACTTCATCTTTTAATTTTTTTCTCAGACACTACAAAGCCCTGTGAAGTGTAGGGTTAGGCAAATTCGTTCGCTAAGAATTGTTTTCTTCATTGAACTTTACAAGTTGCATTTTTCAACAAATAACTATTAACAGTATTAACATGTCCAAGATTTGAAATAGACTATTAGATTGAAAATCCAGCTACATAATCATAAGACTGGTTAATGCTAGCCACGATAAAGCGGAAGAGTTTGTTTGTTTGTTTGAACGCGCTAATCTACCTGTTGGATTTGAAAAATTCTTTCGTTAAACTCTCGAGGCAGGTTATAGGTTACTTTTTATCATCATCATCATCACCGAAAACCATTACTACGGGGGCAACGCCACGAAGGTGCTAATAATAATAATCTCACCTATAATAACCTATAATAATAATCTCACCTAAATAAGCACGCCACGAAGGTGCTACTAGTTCACTAGCTAGGTACTAGAAATACATAAAGAATACTTGTAAAAATTAGATAACATTTGTAATAATTGCTTACATAAAAAAAAATATATAAAAAAAAACTATATACAAAAAGTGTGTCACCGAAAAGAGTGTTAGGCCCCAAACCGTGTTTGTTGCCCTGGTTCTTCACGGTCTTGGTCGCGAAGGAACAGGAGTAGAATCACCTAGCTCAAGACGTTTCAAAGTGGTACACTTGTGATCTTATTGAATAAATGAATTTGACTTTTGACTTTCACAATAAATAACAAAATAATGTTTTGCCAATTTCCACTAAAATTTAATAGTAAGTAATAAATATTACCAGAAGGTTATTATAATTATCTACTGCGGTGCGATTCAGACTTCCGAAAATGGATCCGAATCGATGATTTTCTTCGGAAAGTTGACGTTTTTCAGCGAAGAAACATCACTTTTCGAATTCGGTATACTTTCCGAAAAAGGCCTGAATCGCACTGCTGGTCTATTTATTTGCACAAAAAGTATTTTATAGTCAACTTTTAATCCATCAAATCTACTATTCACTTCTTAGGTACAAAATATCACCTATGTAATCATTTCAAAGCAAAACGAACCTTGCTACTTCATCTAAAAGGTCAAATTACTTTGCACACAGACTGCATGGTCACTGCACTCGCAAAGATTGCACAGTTCGCAAATAGCACTAAGCTAAGCACTAATGTATAGGTATTTGCAGAGAAATTACTATATACCTACATTACCTATGGCCTAGATTCAGTAGAACCTTGGTTTCAAAAGGAATGGGGACGTTACTATTGACATGTGAAGTTTGATTCCTGTCGTTTTGTTAGTTATCTATTCATCATAGTGACAAATTGTAAATTATATGGACACGGGATCCCGTGTCCATATAATTTTCAATATGTGGTAATATGGTGATCGCGAAAGTTTAAAAAGACTAAGCATAGTGACAAATGTAGACAAACTTTGATAATAATCTAGTATTTAACTATAGTACCTACATTTATTTACATAAACTAAACTACTACATATTTACATTTACACGTTGCAAAATCAGATGCAAACATGCGGACGTCCTTACAATTCAGAAGCTTACTTCAAAAGGAAAATTAACTTAGTGTTGTTGTTAATAAACTGGTAGGTAGCGCTTTCATAAAACGATAAAATGTGTGGTAGTCAATCTGATAGGTAAAAGACTCAAAGTAATGTACGTAAGTGATTTGTGAAAAGTAAATAAATCAAGGTCAAATTCATTTATTCAATAAGATCACATAGTGGAACACTTTGAATCGTCTTAAGAGCTAGCTGATTCTACTCCTGTTCGTTCGCGACTAAGACCGTGAAGAACCAGGGCAACAAACACGGTTTGGGGAATAAGATAAAGAGATATGAATAGAGTAAGAGTAAGTAAGTAAGATTGATAACTAGAGGATACGTTGCTTTAGATATAAATACGTTCATACAAACTGTATAGAAAAATATTATTTTGTCTGCTACGCTACGTGTCTGTTACGCTCAATGTCTGTAGATATAAACAGTTCTTCTGTAAGTTAGTAAACTACTTCACTAAATAAATTACATCTCATCTCAGTAAGTAAATTACACAAGGCTCATAAATTATGTTCATCAAAAGATGCGCTCTTATGTAAGAATAAATTAAATATAATTGAAATATTTCGGTACTCTGCTAAAATCTCAGCTCTCTTAGCAGCGCTACCGTTTTCAACTATCTTTAACCGACTTCCAAAAAGGAAGAGGTTCTATGTTCGGCTGATGTATGTTAGGCACACCGATTTCAACGTTATAACATAAATATACAATCACAAATTAAGTAAATCTGTTTGTATTCTTTCTTTTCGCTTTTTAGTGCATTTTTTATGAATTTTTTTAGTATTAGTGTTAAAGTAAAGGGTTTGCTGGAAGAGAACTCTTCGTAGGGTTAAGCTCGCCTTTGTACATGTCCTTACTTTATGTCGTTGTTCTATGTGTTTTATTTGTACAATAAGGAATTAAAGATTAAAGAAAGTAGACTTATTCAAAAACGTAAATGTGACAGTAAACTTTCAGTTGTCAATTGTGACAGTAGAGTTTACAATTTCAATTTAGTTACGTATATGAACACGCTTGAGAGATTAACCACACCACAACTTCAAACTCTGATCTGAGAAAATGTCTACCGTGCCTTGGGAATACAGATCATCATATTGATCATATACATTTTTTTTTTTTTCATTTCATTACAAACTCAAGGACTGAGACCAGTTTATTATTGAAAGGGACCAGTTTATTATTAAAAGAGACCAGTTAATTATTAAAAGAGACAAGTTTATTATTCAAAGAAGATTAATAAAATTGCTTGAATTAAAGTACCAGGTTATGATTGAGGATTCAAACTTTTTGTGAAGATGGAACATTTTGTTGTTTCCTATGAGTTGAGTAGGTACTTGATACATTTTTCATGAGATTATGCTAACATCAATCAATAGAAAAAACTGATCAAGGAGCAATTTTTACATGTAATAATTTAATTTTTACTTGTATCAAATAAAAGCTATAAATAAATACTATAAATAACTATTCCATTATTGTTCCTTCCGCTATATGACGGTGGATGTTTTTAATGAAATCCAACCTTAACGTAGAGAACGGATGAGATCAAGAAAGTGAAGCATTACTAAGATTATGCATGGGTTTGGCTCTTATTGCATCGTAATAAAGTTTATCTTAATTTACCATTTCGTAATGGTTATCATGGTATGTGGTTATTACGTTTTGTTCTAGCTCGAAGTGTTCCATCAAGGTGGTTCCTCGAGGTGTTTTGCCAAAATGTTATGAACCATATTGGCTTAGCATTTAGGCAGGATAAGCAAAACAGATTTTTGTTTAAGAGCTAGGGTTAATTCGTACATAGATTTAATTTATAATTACTTACCTATATAAGATTTAATTAATAATTGAGGTAAGTTTGAGTTCTGTTATACAAAAAATAAATATTTATTTTGTTAACTTAACATAATTAACATTTTTAATAAAAGGGTTTTAATTAAAAAATACTTGTGCTAGAGGATCACCCTCTTCCATAAGGTTTTAAATACAATTATTTATACTTTAGTATCCATACATTTTTAGTTTCAAAAAAAAACATTTTGACTTTGCTACTACGTTGATATGTTATATGAAGCAGCATAATATATTCACAGAGAAACAGGCTTATTTAAATAAAACGCGTAAAAGTGAATGTTCTCAGAATTGCGTATGGACAAACAATGATCATCCTTTAATATCCTACTTGACCCGGTTAGTTATGAAACCAATGACTTTAGGCCTTTACATCTTTACTAGATGATTTATACAGTTTCAGGAGGAAATCTTTGCCTACACTTAACGGGACACTGTAGTGCCTGGGACAATGTTGAGATGGAGTAGGCTTGCCCAGCACCTACACCATACTCTCAGCTTAACCGGCGATGTCCACAGGAAAGACATGGTCAATACGTGTGGTAAAGGAAAACATCGTGAGGAAACCCGCGGCTTAGTCAGCCGTGTTTTCTGCGTTTTCTGCAGCGCCAACTACCATACAAAGAACGGAAGAAGTTGCTCCTAAAAATAAATCATGTTATATAACCACATAAAATGTTGCTCACTTCACTAAATGAGCGCTCTGTTATCAATCATTCTATGTAGGTCAACTTACATAACTTACATAACTCAAGGGCGTGGAAACTTATACTTCCTAATTCACGCAACCAAAAATGCAGGTCAAACATCTAATGTTTTGAATTTGAAATGTAAACCGGAATACGACCTAGAGAGCTTCAACGATCTTAGAAAGATTAAATCTGGACCGCTGATTGTTTAATTTAAAGAAAAGCTCATAAGAGCTCGTCGCTTTAAGGCCTCCGTCGTGGCTTAACGACTTAAAAGTCGGGATAGACAATTTAACGTGCCCTCCGAAGCACCGAAGCGCTCAACTGTAAATGCCAGTTGCGGTCACCCATCCAAATTCCACCTGCTAGTTGGACTTTTTGCGACATGGACGTTTTGCTTATTAGACTTACTACTCATTAGACGTTTCGCATTGTTGGACGTTTAGCTACTTAGACCTTTTGATCAGGAGGGTCCAGGAGGAACGCTTCAGAATAGAGCAATTTATTTTTAAAAAAGATTAGGTAAGTACATTTAATTTTCTGGTACATTGACCTCAGTGACAATATAATAATGAAAAAAACAAGTGTTCTAAAACACGTGTCATTGGGAAACCGGTATTTGTCAATCCAAATCCAAGTTCACGATTCACTCATTGATGGCAATCGTTAATCACATTAGCCTTTATTGCAATACCATAAAGTTGATATTCCTTGAAAAAGGCAATAAAATTCGCGTGTACCTACGTCATTGATCAGCGTGCTATTTTACAGCTATTTAGTTTAAGTTTTTTTGTAAAGCGGTGAATATTGAAGATGCCTGATCCATTTATTTACAGAAACTGAACTACGGCTTGTTGCCATACAAAATGTATGAGAAAATTAATAATGTTCATCATAATATTTTTTTTCGTGATAGACAAAAAGGCTGCGTGCACACCTACTTATCTCTCGCCGATCTCTCGAAGTGCTGCCAGATTCGATGGAATCGGTCGATTCGACCACGGGCAGGTAGTTTAATACGATTTCATATAAAGAAATCTAAAATTAGATTCGTTTGGCACGTTTGGCGAGGATAGGTGTGCTGCCATCTTAATGGTGAACGCAGACTTGGCCGCGCCGCAGTCGCCGCAGTCGCCGCAGTCATCGCTTTTGTAATTGGCGACGGAAACGACTGCGGCGACTGCGGCGCGGGTTGGTGTGCGTGGTTGCATAGAACTTCATACAAAGAAATCGAATGCGAGGACTGCGGCGACTGCGGTGCGGCCCATGTCTGCGTTCACCATAATACTACATGGTCGTTTAAATCTAGGATCGCATCTTGTAGGTATATCAATGATGCAAATGGCTACCGATGAGATAGAGATAAAATTGTCAATTATTGTTAATTTGCAACTATTATTGAACAAACGCTGTTTTAGCCAAGGTTTTATAAAGGTATGATTACGCTATTGAACCAAAGGTCGAAGACAATAGAATATTATAGATCACGGACCAATAAGGAAAAAGTTTTCCGTTGTGCATTATTTCTTAGTCAGAACAATTAAAAATCATCACTCTAGAAAAGATTTTTGTTATAAATCGAATACTTAGATAGTTTTTTTTTGTGATTAGATATCGTCGGTTAAATTCGAAAACCTCGTACAAAATTGTTCTACCAAACTGCATAAAAAAATCATTTTCGTTAAAAAGACGACGTTACGAGGTTTCCGAATTTAGTCGACAGTGTAATAGTTGCCGAGGACCGTTTATTCTAGAAATAATCCTTAAATAAAAACTCAACATTAAATAAAAAACTTGGGCTTTTATATCATTAACGATTTATACAGTGTAAGGAGGCAATATTTTCATACACTTCACGGGACATTGTTGTACCTGTGACATTGTTGTGATGGAGTAGGCTTGCCCAGCACCTAAACCATCATCTCAGTTTGATTGGTTGGATATGGAACAAGAGAGGAATGAAAAAGATTCCTCTTAGGCATGCTCGTCGAAGTTTTAAAGAAGTGTTCTATATTTTATTTATTAGGGACAATAAGCAGCTACAATATACAGCGTAATGTGAACAGGTGTACATTAAAGTGAGCCACCATTTCCTTCAAAACCAACCGTATTTTAATTAGTAATATTTTAAATATTATTTACGTATTGTGACACATAGCACTAAGTTAATGAATAAAGATTAATTTGTTATTATTTATTTATTTTAACTTGACAATGGCAGAAGTAACTGTTGAAATAAATAGCAAAACCAAAGCCAAGGTACATAATGTGTTAGTAGGTCAATATCCAAACTTACAAGTTAGCATAAATAAAATGTAACTACTAGACACAAAATGTTAAAGGCAAGCAAATCTATCACTATGCTCTATAATTTGACTGATTCAATTGATTTCGTGTTACTGTTATCCGAAATGATTTCTAATTATTTACCGACAGTTATAATGGCCATGGTTTTTTTAAGGAGATTTTTTCGTAGTTAGATCGGAAATGTATCATCCTACTAATATCCTACTATCCTACTTCCTACTAATATTATAAAGGCGAAAGTCCGTGTGTGTGTGTGTGTGTGAATGTTTGTTGCCACGTATCTCCATAACTACTAAACCGACTTTGATAAAATTTGGAATGTAGATAGATAATAACCAGGAATAGGACATAAGTTACTTTTTATCCCAAAAAATTGCACGGTTCCCGTGGGATAAAAAAAATAGTAGTGCACGCGGGCGAAGCCGCGGGCGTCCGCTAGTAAAAGATGCGTAATTTTATAGAATAGGCGGGTCCACACAGAGCGAACAGCCTCGCGAGGCATTTGCCGCGCGAAGCAGCTTGGTTAGTGTGGACGTGTGGCTCGGGCGCTCGGACGCTCGCCCGCGGTAGCGCCGCCCGAGCCACCCGTCCACACTAACCGAGCTGCTTCGCGCGGCAAATGCCTCGCGAGGCTGCTCGCTCTGTGTGGACCCGCCTATTCTATAAAATTACGTGAACAAGCACAAGGTGCTTGTTCACGTTGACTCGCGGGCGCGGTGGCGGGCGCGGTGACGAAATGGGGGGGGGCTGGTTTTGTCTCATGTTTGCGCATGGGTTACCTATTTGCAAACAAGAGACAAAACACACCCTTCCACTTTCTTTCAGCGTTTTTTTTACATGACGCGAACTATACCTAGGCCAAAGACCACGAATTTCAACTTGTTACGATTACGATCTAGATACACGTGTTTCGCCTCATTCACTCTCATCGCATTCTACATGAATGTCAACCAGTTTAACATGCGAAACCTTTATTTGGACGTGTCTTTGACTAACCTTTTAACTAGTAGTTCGCCCCGAACTGAGATCTCGCGCACCGTAGATGGCTTACATTTGGACTTTCTTCTGACTACCCCTATAATTTCAAGTGCTACTACTGCCGAGTATGCCTATTGCGCTAGCTCTTCATGGTAAAAAATACTTGCATGCATGCAATACATAATGTTGTGTCTAATTTTTCATTTATTTCATATTTTTTATGAATTCTCGTCGTATTTCTAAAAGTATACGTCCTAGAATAAAAATAATAACTATTTTGGAATGTACAAATAAAGACCTTTCATTTGACACCCCACTCAATATATTTGTTTACTTAACTTTTTTTACCCCAATTATTTTCATTCTTTATCAAAATTTTTTTTATCATGAAAATAAATCAAGTAGCATCTAAAATCACTGCAAACCAAACCGCAATGATGCCACTCTCTTTTTAAGACCGACCAGTCAATGAGCTACGAAGACATCGAAACTCTATGAAACGGGAGCTCTTGCAGCTCTGGTTTCGTAGTTTTTGTTCTTTGGTCGTATTTCAAAAACTATATATCCTAGATTAAAAATAAAAACCATTTTGGAATGTACAAAACAAGCCCTTTCGTTTGACACCCCACTCAATATATTTGTGTAACTTTAAAAAAAAATTACCCCCTTGGGAACCTAATATCTTCACAACCCCTTCATCGATTAAGCTCATATGCTCCACCGTAAATTTCCTTACTACAACCTATTGACCTACCAAGTTTCATGCAGATTGAATGAACGGTTCGACAGTTATGCGCGAACAACAATTCGTGAAACATACATACAAACATACAAACATACAAACATACAAACATACAAACATACAAACATACAAAGCAAAATCGCCCAACTTACCACTAAGATCTTCGCTCGCTTCGCTCGCTCGATCGATTAAAATCTAAAGACTTTGAAAGCCTGCACATAAGGATTATGTTTCATTTTGTAGGAGATACGCGGAGTTCTATAGTGACTGAGACATTGTTGAAATGAAGTAGATAATTATAAGGTTCTGAAACCTTATAACTAGTAGTTCGCCCCGAACTGAGATCTCGCGCACCGTAGATGGCCAACATTTGGACTTTCTTCTGACTACCCCTATAATTTCAAGTGCTACTACTGCCGGGTATGCCTCTTGCGCTAGCTCTTCATGGTAAAAAATACTAGCATGCATGCAATACATAATGTCGTGTCTAATTTTTCATTTATTTCATATTTATGAATTCTCGTTGTATTTTTAAAAGTATACGTCCTAGAATAAAAATAATAACTATTTTAGAATGTACAAATAAAGACCTTTCATTTGACACCGCACTCAATATATTTGTTTACTTAACTTTTTTTACCCCAATTATTTTCATTTTTTATCAAAAATTTTTTTATCATGAAAATAAATCAAGTAGCATCTAAAATCATTGCAAACCAAACCGCAACGATGCCACTCTCTTTTTAAGACCGACCAGTCAATGAGCTACGAAGACATCGAAACTCTATGAAACGGGAGCTCTTGCAGCTCTGGTTTCGTAGTTTTTGGTCTTTGGTCGTATTTCAAAAACTATGCGTCCTAGATTAAAAATAAAAACCATTTTGGAATGTACAAAATAAGCCCTTTCGTATGACACCCCACTCAATATATTTGTGTAACTTTCATAATTTTTTACCCCCTTGGGAACCCAATATCTTCACAACCCCTTCATCGATTAAGCTCATATGCTCCACCGTAAATTTCCTTACCACAACCTATTGACCTACCAAGTTTCATGCAGATTGGATGAACGGTTCGACAGTTATGCTCGAACAACAATTCGTGAAACATACAAACATACAAACATACAAACATACAAACATACAAACATACAAACATACAAAGCAAAATCACCCAACTTACCACTAAGATCTTCGCTCGCTTCGCTCGCTCGATCGATTATCCGCTTAAGGCTGAGCGCATACCTATCAGCGCTGAATTCTCGAACTACTGAGAGATTCAGTTGAATCAGACGATTCGACCGCGGGCACGTGTGCAAGACTTCATACGATTTCATTTGAATAGGTTTGCGGCCACCTTAAATCGGCAACGAGTTGACAATGTCATTCCAGTGGGTAACCCCTGAAGGAATGACTAACCTTGTTACAATCACGAATATGACATGATTATTAACAATGAATTCATCAAAATACTGGAAGAAATAAAGCAGTAGAAAAGTACCACCTCTGACTTTAACTATTAACAACTATATAGGTAATGTTTTACTCTATTCAATAAAAAAAAGGTGTTTAATTGTTGTTTGAAATTGACTTTCCCACTGAATTTACCTAAAAACGGTACCTGCCTAAATTCCTACCAACATACAACCAATTATTTTTACTTACAATAATGTTTTAGTACCAAACAATTAACACGTTATTGAAATCTAACTGTATTTCTATCTAAAGTTGGTACATTTGAGTGAGTGTTTAAACATGTACCTACCCCCTTACGTATGAAAGATGTTTAAAGTTGAACACTGGTTAAACAACGTCCTGTCTCTATTCGTCACTATCCATAAAATAAAGACAGGACGTTGTTTAACCAGTGTTCAACTTTAAACATCTTTCGTAAGGAAGAGCCGTATTGTATATAACTTCACTTGAAATACGTGTTATTTTATAATAAAAATGCATATTAGTACCTGTATTTCGTGTGGTATAGTTTTAAGAGGGTAAATATAATCTCTTTGAATAAGTACATGTTAAGATAAGTGGGTCAATCAATATATATTATTAATATATTTTTTTGAAAAAAAAATATTTTTTTTTCTATATTCTGATTATAGTAAGGCATTAGAAATATTATGGAGAAATATTATGAATATTATGGAAATATTATTCTCATATTATATTTTAAAATATTATGGACTTCGCGGACTGGCGGCTCGACGGTGCTATCAAAGGACACCACCACGCCACACGACCAAAGGAAAACACAAATGAAGCTATCTACGGCAAACATTGCCTTCTCTGTGTTTCTGGGTCAAAGGAGGGTAACTCAGCATACACAAGTAAGGGGATTTTAGTGAGGGACAGATTTTTGAGATTTTTTTTTTGGAAAAGTTAATTAGCCCATTTCTATTTTGTTAAGTTCACGATAAACTATAACATACTAACTTGTTCTAATAAAAGAATTAACTAAAACCAATAAGCGTAAGTACATTTAAATTAAAGTTTACATGTCGAATGTGGTCTTCGAACAGCAATATTTTGTATGAAGCGGACTTTTTGTCTACTGAGTTACCATAAAATTTCATGGAAATTAAAGATTTTCGAGAACGTAATCAAGTTTCCCGTTGTGCCTAATGAGCTTAGATACCATTGTTATGTTCGTTATGTGTGTCGATGTAGATAACCATTTAGCGTATTTTAATAAAAAATGGTCGGGGACAGCAAAGTGTGGGTAAAATAGTTGATCGACTCAAGTACATAAGTTTAGGTAGGTATTTTGAGTAAAATAAAAGTTAAAAAATACCAGACCAGTAGAGTAAGTTTAAAATATTGGTAAACAAATATTTATTTAATGAAATAATTAATATTAATCAGGTACCTACAAAGTTTGTTACTTAGATCAAAATCAGCTGTAGGTAAATATATTATGAACTACGTTTTTCAAGCGTTGATTTTATACAATTTAATCTGTAGCCACTTTTAAGAATCTTGTAGGTGCAATTGCTATCTTGTCGAAATTTCTAGAATTTTTTTATACTTACTTAATCTTAAAGATTCCCTATTGTTTCTTAACCTTAAACTATTCAAAATCATCTTAAGAATCACCTTCAACACAATTTCAAAAAAAAATGAATGAATAGTCGAATGTATCACATCCTTTTGTTATAAAAATTGTTGGTTAAAGCGATAAGATATTTCCAAATTTGAATGTAATGCCATTTTATTAGAGCTTATTTTATATTGATTCCTAGAATGACACAAAACAGGCAGTCAGAAAGTTTTATTACTGACACACTGAAGAATGAAACCTGTTAATTTATGTAAATTGACAATTTTTTTTGTTATTGTGATTGTAGGTAAGCAAGTTATTTTCTTTTAAATTTTCCCATCAAAAGTCAATAATAAAATTCAAAGGAAAGTAAAAAAACAACTTGTAACAAAGCCTAAAAATAATTATTATACCTACGTAGTGTGTATTTACTTACATTTTATCCAGTTACTTGATGAAAATTCACATAAAGAGCTATGTTCACTTTCCAAAACCACAGATAAAGGTTTCAAATATCAACGTTCGATTTTCGATTGTATTTTTGCAGGGTCATCTATTTCTCTACGGATTGCGGGCTTCCTTTGACGATGATTATGATTCGCAGCACAAAGCGTATGAACCTACACAAGCCCATTGCCAATTGGACGTGAAGCAGGTATGAACCGGACACAACGCAATTCCTCCTTTGTCGGCTTAGAAGGATGTGGGGAAACTGAACCAATATGGTTATGAAAAGTATAATTATATTAACTGTGTTGCTTCAGGATGTTCAAGGATTGTACTAATGAGGTCGGTCATGCTAGGGGGCAGGCGCAGGCATAAGCGTCATAGATGAAAAAGTGCTTATGAAATAATGATGAAACAATGATTTATTATGTTTTAGTTCATTATTCATAAGGCTGAAGCGGAGACGAGAGGAGTTTGTGTATAGACAACCATAAATTTAAATTTCGTTATTCACACATCTCGTCAATAACGAAATTCTATAACTGAAAAATAAGAGAGGGACCTTTGCTCCACAGTGTAAACATAAAAACATATTTTATGTTGCATACTAAACAAACTAACCTAATATTCTTATTTTGAAATATGTAATACCATTAGGATGAGACTCCACCAAAGCGGAGACGAGAGGAGATACTGTTTCAACAACCAATAGAACTTCGTTTCACACATCTCGTGAATAACGAAATCCTATTGGTAAATATGTAAAATAACCTTTTATGATGAGAAAAAAAATAAAGATTATGGGTTAGTTTGTATAGTATACATATAACATGTTTTTTTGCTTACACTGCGGAGCCAAGGTCTCTCTTGTTTTTCATCTATTTTAAAATTTATAAATCACAGCTTTTAAGCAGGATTTTGCAAACAATTACTTAAATACTGGAAGACGCTTGCAGTGTTCTGAATGATTTCCATAGTGCATTAATATGTATGTTTTACAAAAAAAAGTCAGTCTTGTGGTTCCCATAACATAAGCTCTGCTTAGCTTGAGGCTGCATGATGCTGTGTGAAATGTCCAGATTAAAAAAAACCTTCCCAATAATTAACATGAAGATATCGTACTCGAGGTGGAGTGACGATCTGCGAAAGGCTGTTGGCACAAGTTGGATGCGTCAAGCTGAAGACTGGGTGCGATGGCGCTCATTAGGGGAGGCCTATGTCCAGCAGTGGACTGCTATAGGCTGATGATGATGATGATCGTACTCAACTCCTCAAGAACTCCAAAACAATATACCGTAAGATCATACAGCGGAACATAAATATAAGGAAGGAACGACGATACTTTATCTTTGCAGCGGAACGATTCGCTCTATAGACGTAGCTCTATCAATTTGAACTTTTTTGTCAAGTTACTGTTCTAAGTGCCCTTTCGTTTTTGTTTGGGCCTTTTCTACAAATCGACAATTGATATATCCGGTAGTTATCGTGGTGAAAACTGAATGCCGAAAATTTCACCAATATAAGCTGGGACAACGAATTGACGCGATGTACCTTTCATAGTTTTGAGAGTAGAGCTCCAGACCGAAAGTACAGTTAGGCTGGATTCGACCAAACTGGATTAAGTTTTTACTCGAAGTAAACTACTGTTTGTTTGAATATTTTGACATTGTAAAGTTGACACTTTATAACCAGGATAATTTGTATCCACATAATAATAATAATAATAATAATAATAAAACGTTTATTTCAGGCAACAATAGTACAAGTGAAAGATGTTAAATACTTAATAATGTTCGGTTGCGCTTTCTAAACAAGTAAGTGCATTTCGAATTATGTCGGCTAGTTACTCTGGAGTAAGATGACTTTTGATCGAATCCAGCCTAAGTTAAGTAAATTTTTAACACCCGAAAACTGACACGATACTTAGTTTAAGTGGTGCTTATCATTGAAATTAACTGTCATTTTTGTAAGTATCCGATTCTGAAGAGTAAGTAATATTTAAATAGCGTTTCAATTTTCGGGCACAAGTGTACATTGAATTATAAGAAAACATAATATATTTTAATGTTGAAAGAGTTATGTATAGAGTCGTTCCTATGAGCTGCTGATAGAGTTGCGGATAGTTTTTGGGCTTCATAGTAAATGTCATTGATGATAAAGACGTCCAAGTCCTGACTTTAAAAAGTAATTTTCGGGGCATAGAAAGTCTATATAGTATTTTAAAAGGCTACTGTGTGAGCGCTTATTTTAGACAATTACGATGGGAACTAGGTAAAAATCTGTGCTTGACATACTGGTATACAATCTTATTGCACACTCACGGCCTTAAGCCTTGTTTGTTATTGTTGTCTTTCTTTTACTTGAACCATGACCTCTAAGTAAATAATTCAGTTTAGGAGTTATTCAATTTAGGTTCCTAATCTGAATCGAAAACTATTTGTACCATTACCTGTTTTAAAAGTGACAGTTTTGACACAAAAGTGAACCAACTCATCGGGTATTAAACGGTCATGGTACAAATAGAGTAAACGAAACTTTATCTAACTGTTTAGGTCATGTTTAGGTTCTGATATTTCGACAGCGTCATAGAATACGTCAAGCGAAGCAGTTCAGTTTGGGACCTTAACTGGATCGCGTATAAAGCTCATGGTAGGCAGCCTGGAGTAGAATGGCTAGCTCTTAGCTTGACTATGTATTCCTAGTAGTCCTACTGAGTGATTGTTGACTTTGACAAAACAATAACCATCTTTTTAATGCTGGGAAAGAAAAACTTAACAAGTGGCTAAATTAAAAATTAAAAAAAACCGACTTCAATGTTAGCAATTTTCTGCACTCTCGAAGTGCATATCTGTTCATAACTCCGAAGATCTTCAACATATCCTCACTTTATGGCACCAATCGGAAAGTATACCATTTCAAACAATAGACGAATTTTTCAAATCGGTTCAGCCGACTTCGAGTAATCGGTGAACACACATAAAAAAAACCGACGAATTGAGAGCCTCTTCCTTTTTTGAAGTCGGTTAAATGATGAGCAATGAATAAATGAATTTGAATAAAAATGAATTCTTACCTGTGGTCGGTGATCTGAACTCTGCCTTCTATCTTTAGTCACTTATGGATAGAAAACAGAGTTCCTTTTAATTTAGTTGTAAGTTAGTTAAGGAGTGAATTTTTATGTTAATGAGTGTGTTTCTTTGTATTGATTGACTTTAAATGAAATAAACATTCTTAAGACGTCAAACAATCTTAAACGATGATTTGAGAGATCTACGGTAAAATTATAAAATCATTAGGCTGTTTCCTTTTTCTAGAAATAATATAAATTTATAAGTAGGTACCTACATGAAATTGAAAGTGCGACCAGTTTACATCACACAGACATCTATAGTTAGTATCCTATCATTACGTGAAAGCGAGTCTCATCTATCTACTTCCGTACTTACTACATTTGAAGTAAAACTACGTACACTTCTGGTAAATGTGAGGTTTGATGCAATGGTGTAGTGAAATAACTTATTTACATTTATTAGAATCAATTTAATTCACGTACCTTTGAAAGATCATCACTAAGCCTGGCGGCATACGAGTCACAAAACGCTGCCACAAAACGCCGCTACCGACCTATTTCCTAAGGGCCTAGCCAACCTGGATATGCTATGAAGCGATCCAATTTCTATAATTCGCGAACGTGACGTTTTATTGGTCAAACGTAAGGTCACGTGGTCTTTGTTTTATTTTACCACCAATGAAACATCGGCGATAGTAAGCGAAGCGAAGCGAATTGTAGAAATAGAATCGATTGATGCCACTTGGCTAGAGGCCCTGTAGTTTTCATATATTTTGCACCGTGTAGACGGTGGCGGCCACTCGCTACAGCTACAAAATATAAAAAAAGTCGCTGTCGCTGGCGTTTTGTGGCTGTGGTCGGTGGCCCGTTTGCGCCGAGCTTAAAGAATGACTCAACATACTTTGCTGATTTTTTGCTGAGTTCGCAATGTTAAAAAGATTAACTTTTTCTTAGCAGTCTTGCATATTTAAAAAAACAACATATTCTACTATGGTACAATACTATGGTATGTAGTAAAAATATCTCTATGCAAATTTTAAATTTGAGATTTACAAAGACGAAGTATTAAGACATTACTTCTTTAAATATAGGTTTTCTTAGGTTTATGACGTTGAAATACCATGGTGCTGATACGTTTATATTGTGCGAATGACCGTGTTTATCACAAATAGCATCATACTGAAGTAATACTTCATAATAACATAGTAGCGTTCTTAACATGCTTTATATACTATTATCCGTTACGAGATCGACACGTGGTCTTTGTAGTACGTGAAAGTAATTGGTAAGAATATGAAACAATAGAAATGGCGTGATCCACGATGATTGATAACTATCAAATCAAATCCAAGAGATCTCACATTCGTAAAACTCCATGGTGTTCAGCAGTGCGATTCGGACTTCTGAAAATGCATCCGATTCGATGATTTTCTTAGGAAAATTGACGTTTTTTTTCAGCGGAGAAACGTTATAAAATTATACTGAACGTACTGTAACAACTAGATTACTCATAATAAATCATAAATTATCTCACCACAAGTAGAAACAGATTTCTAAAACTTCCGGGTAATATCCGGAAAAAAATTAATGTTGAACATAGAATTTTGAACCTTATTAAAATTAAATAAAGTTCAGATTAGTAACTTTATACGGCCTACTAGAAATGATACACCAAATAACGTAGATAGAAAGCGGTAATAGGGCCTTCTCGGAAGCACTCATGGTATTATAGTGAATGTAACACAGAAGTATCCATGTGGTTCGTAGGCGTTGCCTTGTCGAGTTGTAATGTACTGAAATGTACAAGAGACTGCACAATGAAGGGAGTGACTAAAGCGACATGATCTGGATATTGAATAATAATATATCATATTCTGAAGAGTGGATATAATAGGGCCATCTATCTAAAAAATAAGTAAAGTATGCAATCGTTATGAAATGTGTGTGTATAGAATAAAATACTCTGTTTGTATTGTATACTAGAATAACAGTGTATTTTGTATTTTTAAATTATCGCAATCAGAACACTTTACAAATACATTATGTATCTGGGTACTTATCGCGGATTATACCTACATGTAAATACACTGTAACATCCGACACTGTAACTTCCCGGGAACATCCCGGGAAGACCAGTGTATTTACCTGCAAACTGAAGGCTCTACATCGATAGATTAATTAGACTCTATCTCTATCAGTCAATAAATAAAAACTTGTGTACAAAACAAAAACCTTTCGAAACGATTGCTTAACTTTGCTTCATTCTGTTATTTATAATTAATATTATTTATATAGCTGCTAAAATCATTATACACTTGATTGATAGTCAGGAGAATTAGAATAATGAGATTTATGTTTAGGATAAAATAAGTATTGTGTATAATTTTCAATTAGATATCAAAAGGTAACAAAACAAACAAAAATATTAAAACTGAAAGTGCAACGATGGTCAGTAGAAGTGCCGTTACTATTATGCATAAATAAAATCTAGCTTTACAAATGAAAATGAAATGAGCTTTTACTTTATCAAGAGCGTAATAAGAACTTATTACTGCTAATATTAATACAATTCATTTATGATTCATAAACTCAAAAAAAATTACATGACGTAGTAGTAGTGGAGTAAGTAATAAATGTCTTAAATGTGTTGTCTTAATAAGTGCAAAGGTAGCAAAGATACAAGACAGTTTTTCCCAGAAGGCTTGTCCAGTTACTAAACTGTCATTATAATCATCCCTATTCAAGGAAAGACGTAGCTAGTATTGTAAAACTAATAAATGTCAGGTTTCTATATAAAACTTACGAATGGCAATCAACGGTACGGTACGGTGTCATTTTTGTTTATTTATCAAAAAAAGTAAGTCTCTTTCTGACAAATAACAATATATCTATGGTAGTTTGAGAACATAAAAACTAAGTTTCCTCACGCGATGTTTTGGCAGTCACACACACCATTTCATTTCTATTTGTCCCATTTTCAAGTCATCATCAAGACAGTTAAAACTGAACTCATTTTTGGCAACTTGCGACAGTTAGCTTTTACTTTAAAAACTATCCATTATACGACGTTGATTGACACCATCAGCAGTTTATATTACGAAACTTAAAAATATCTGTCACTGCAAAATTGAACTGACCTTTTTGTGTGTTATGATGATTAAGATAGGTACTTTATCACTCGCGAATTTCGGTAGTAAGTTTTCGCGCGACCGACCTACACGGCGGTTTAAACACAACTGAAGCCTATTGCAGGTTGCGTTAAGCCTGCGCACACGCAACCTTTGAATGGGTTTCCAGTAGGCTGTATGATTTTACACAGCTAATAAGTTTTATGTTAAGAGGTTTATTGTATGTCAACATACCTTTTGCTTCATGGTTTGTTAAAAATACAAATGAAACAATACTTGACTACAAGTAATGTTAGGTATTTGATAGTTGCACGTCAATGACTCTTGTAGAGGTACTTATGTAAACGTGATCAATATTAATTATAAATTAATATTTTTTATGTTCCCTTCATGATGTGTCACTTTTAAATATTTATTCTATTTCATTAACATTTCTAATTTTATTAAGTGTTTACCACCATCCTTATCTTTCAGATTTTGTCCTGTCTGTCCAAAGGTTGCCTGGAAGAGATCGCTTTCAACGATAAGGCCGCCCATTGTTTTAAGTACCCCAGATTTTTGTATCGTTATTTTAATTGACTCTGTATTAAATTTTTGTGGGTATTTATGTCAATAAAGATTATATTGTTGTTGTTTTCAACTAATCATAAATGCATCGTAGATTTGCACGTATTTAATTCTTTTTTCTGGCAAAAGACGAGTTGGTCGAAGAAAGAAGTTGCTCCGCAACATTCGGGAGTGGACGGGAACGACCAGCGCATCCGAATTGTTCCACCTGGCACCACAGAGAAAGGTTCCAGCAGCCGACCTTCACTAGTTGGAGAGGCACTCGAAGAAGAAGAAGATGAATCTTTAATTTACAAGTAAATATACTTTAACGAAGTATTCAATCCGAGCGAACCATCTACCTAACTTAAGATTGTCATCAATATTTGTTGGTTCGGGACCATCTTAAGAATCTTAAAATTAATTCTCTCTTCTTAATTAAAAAAAAAGCGACCCAATGTTCGCATTTTTTAAATCTGCGAATAGGGAACTCCCACAATTTTTTTTTTTTATGATTTTATACGATAGGTTATATCGTCAAATAACCGTAATAAAAATTCCAACGCCAAAAAACTAAAATTTTATAACAAAAATAATTTTTAAAATTTACTTACCAACATTTTCACGCATCTGAAACACGATTATTATTGTTGTCACAGATTACTGTTGTAGTAACAATTTGTGAACTTTGACGCGTGACGTCAAATTGATACTTAGTACAACAGTAATCTGTGACAACAATAAGTTCGAGTTTAGGAATTGTGAAAATTAAAAAAAAAAACTTATCTATGGATCGTTATATCTGACTCGTCCTTGACTCGTCTTATGAACTCGTGACGTCACATCCTTTCACATCCTTTTCAAGTATTTTGAAATTCCTACTATTTTTTGCAATTTTTAAAGTTTATTTTCTAATCGAAAATGGTTTAATATTAAAAAATAATTACACACACATACCTCTAAAGCAACAATGTTCATAATAAAATACATTTAACCCGCTTTTGAATCAGACGCATGTTCCCAATTGTCAAAACGCGAATAAAGGAAGCGCGAATAAGGAGCTTTTACTGTAGTACTTAAAAAAAGTTTTTAATAATTTGAAGACTAGGAGAACTAAGGAACAATATTCTAATAACTAAGTATTTGAACTTCATCATCATAATTTACAGCCTGATTAGCCTGATATTTAAGTTCTAATGTTCTAACTTCAATCTGTAAGTTTTATTTTAATGGAGGACCAAAGACAGCTAGGCAAATTATAACAATTGATAGGGATGAGATATTTTTACAGTATAACAATCTCTCTCAAGCTTTTTTAGAGTTGTAGCTTCTGAAGTAAAACTTCATGAAAAGTATAAAAAATGACGAAATCAATGTCATACAGAAATAGTAGAAGGCAGACGGGATGGGACACGGCGACAACTTCTGTTGGTAGTGCAAGTCTACCACCACCAGGATGAACTGGATCTGAAAGAAAAAATAGTTTAAGTTATTGGCTCCATCATTCTCTTGCCCTTAAGACGGCGCCCATTAATTACGTGAGGTGATTTTTGCGATTTATCAACCCCCCTCCCCTCCCCCCTTGGTGAGATGTGGTGAGATTCAGCTCGACCCCCTATCCCACCCCTAATCTCACGTGAGATTGAAATTGAACAATAGAATTCTTAAATAGGAAAGTACTCAAATTCATAAATAAATATTCATTCAATCAGTCTACGGGGATTTCTATGTGGTTTCAAGAGTGATTTTTTACATGTCCAATGTCCATGTGATTTTATATAAAATCATCGACATTTCACGTTCCTTACTTTTTTCCTAAATTACTTACGTGATATTTGCCGAGACCCTCCCTCTCCCTCACGTGAGATTGGGTGAGATTTGGTTCAACCCCCCCCCCCCCCCCCCCTAAAAGCCTCACGTAATGAATGGACGCCCCCCTTATCCCACGCTAAGTGGGGTCTGTACAACAAGCCACTCACCTCTATCATTCGTCAACTCTGAATCCACTCCTCTCACATTCATATCCTCTTTCACACAATCCAACCACTTCTTCGGCCTTCCTCTACTTGCTTACCCTGTCACACTCATACTCATCACTCTTTTAAGGTTAGAGATTATTTATTTCTCAAAGAAATTTACATTTGTAGGTAGGTTGTTAATTTTAACATTTTAACTTTTGGTGACATGGTTTTGTTTTGTTATTTACAGTTATTGAACGGTCTATTTTTGTTATAAAATTTCAGCTCTCAGTTCTTTTAGTACCCGACTACGGCGAAGCAAAAAGGAGAGTTATGATTTTGACCGGTATGAATTTTTTAATAATAAAAATAATATATTCATAAAAATAAAGAACAGCTGTTGATGCCAAAATTGGTGAAAATAATAATAGTATTCAATGATATAACATCGATTATGCAAACATAATCGTTAGCCCAGTTAAGTAAGCACACCAATACATACCAATAAGGCTAATGAATGTTTTTGGCTGCTTGATATCTTAGTAGTACTACCTAAGATGTAAAGTACGACATGACATTTGTAGAAGTTGAGCCGATCTTACAAAGTTGAATTTTGTACGGGACAAAAGAGCCGCGTCAGTCACATCATACTCAACACTACAAGGGTAGGCACCGAGATTTTTAACACAAAACTGTGCAAGATTCTTTTGGTATTTAGTTCAATGAACAATTACTGGTATAATTACTTTCAAAAACTCACCAATTGAACCTTAGTAAGGTGTTTCTTCCACCAAATATACTTGGCGTACTCCGGTCCCAGCGACGCCAGTCCATAGTAAGCGTACATTAACACATGCACAGAGCTGTTCAGCATTCCGACCACCACGAAATTATCCGTCGGGTGGTACATCAGATGGAACCATGTCCAAGTGAGCATGGCGGCATGGTGGTATAAGTGGAGGAAGGTCACTTGGTTGTCCTTTTTTCTAAGCACGAAAAATATTGTGTCCAGGAGGTCTATGTGCTTCGCTATGAAGTATGGGTAGATTTCTTTAATTACCTGAAAGTTTAATAGCTTTGATCAAGAACACAAAATTTCTTTTTACAGAGTTTCCAAGAGGTTGGTGGATGAGACCAATGACTAAAGGGCTGGAGTAGCTTGTATCAACAACATAAAATGTCTTTTTACAGAGTTTCCAAGAGGTTGGTGGATGAGACCTATGACCAAAGGGCTGGTGCTTACCTCGGACAGAGGAATGTGAAAAACTATGTCTGAATCTTTATCCATATACAGATAGAAAACAGAGTTCCTTTTAATTTAGTTTAGGTTAGTTAAGAAGTGTCTCTATTAACTGAGTGTTTTTTCTTAAAAAATCTTATCGATACCTAAAACAATATTAGAGTACCTAGCTATATTCTCTCCTTGTGTTCATTTGATAGCGAGTTATATTTTATTCTATTTAGGCTTACTTACCCCACGCATATCTTCACCTCTAGGACATCTTGTGGTGATGACGTTGTAGTTGAAGATATACCTCAGATACTGGAAAAATAAAGCTTGTTTTGAGATCTGACGTTTTAATAGCTAATTTATCGGTTTACAAAAAAAAAAAATTATGTATTTTATTGAATGCAATTCTAAGTTCTAAGTTAAAATACGATATTTCATATATCATAGTCAGATGGGCTTGCGACCTGGGGGTCTAAAGTGGCCACTTTTGATGAAAAATCAGATGTTTCATAGATGAAGCATCTATGAAACATCTGATGAAACATCAAATGCTTCATAAATGCTTCATATATGCTTCATATATGAAGCATATATGAAGCATCGATGCTTCATCGATGCTTCATATATGAAGCATCTATGAAACATCTATGAAACATCTATGAAGCATCTCACAAAACATCTTTTTTGACAGATCTATGTGCGAGGTTTTTTCTTTTTTTTTCTACTTTATTTTGGCTTCGCACGGGTTTTGCATTCAGCCATCCGTTTTCCATTCAACCTATATTTACTTTCTAAAAGTAAATTTAACCTCGCACATGGCTTTTTGGCGGGAATTTGAGAAGTCATGATTTCGTTTTGTTTTATTTTCCAAAACTTGTGTTTCTTCGAATGTTAATGTGTAATGATGGTGGATTATTAACCGTTATGTGTTCGTGAATGTGCATAAGTGTGGGCAAGTGAAACAGCTTTTTGACTTCTAGCAAAAAGTCCGTGTTGATGTTTCAGTAAAGCCCCACCATCTTTACTGAGGCCAAGGGGAGGGGTGGAATATTATATTTATGTATATTTTGTAGGTATTTGTATATCTTATTTATCTATAAACTTGAAGAATATTAATTACTTGACACTGGCTGAATGCACAAGCCGTGCGAAGCCAAAATAAAGTAGAAGAAAAAAAGAAAAAACCTCGCACATAGATCTGTCAAAAAAGATGTTTTGTGAGATGCTTCATAGATGTTTCATAGATGTTTCATAGATGCTTCATATATGAAGCATCGATGCAGTATCGATGCTTCATATATGAAGCATATATGAAGCATTTATGAAGCATTTGATGAAAAATCAGATGTTTCATAGATGAAGCATCTATGAAACATCTGATTTTTCATCAAAAGTGGCCACTTTAGACCCCCTGATGTAGGTATAAAACAAAATATTATAATAACCTCTGAAAGACATCTTCAGAGAATCTTAATGCATAAAGATCTGAAAGAATGTCTACCGTGAATTTGCGACTCAGCCATGATCATTTTTCGTTTAAGACCGGTAATGAAGCTGTCATAAACGTAACGTAGGTATAGTAGCAATGCATGGCCAGTTTTTTAAGATTGGTTTTACACCCGTATTTATAAACAAGTAACTACTAGTACCTAATTATTTTTATTTTATAGTTTGAAGTTAGAACTGTCAACAGTTAAAATTCTTCGCCAAGTAATAGTCACCATTTTTTTTACTTGTAGCATTGAGAACTCGACCATTTTGCGTTTGATTTTGACATATACATTACTCGGCTATAGAATAAGATTTTAAAATGAAGTATTCTATCCTCAAGTAATGACTTCTTTGAGAAATTACTTAGCAGCAAGTAATTGCTTGTCTATAAATACGGGTGTTAGTGATTGGGAATGTCAGTCCAAACAGTTTGATTATCGAACTACTAGTAGGACTGGATGGAATAAACCGAGATATCGTCTAAGATTCAGATGGATACAATGGGTCTTACTTATGAAAGATGTTTAAAGTTGAACACTGGTTAAACAACGTCCTGTCTCTATTCGTCACTATCCACATATAAAGACAGGACGTTGTTAAACCAGTGTTCAACTTTAAACATCTTTTACAAGTAAGGGGGAATGTTACTAGAGTTTGTTAACTCCGAGTGCCTGCTTATATTCTTACAGCAAATACTCACAATGAAAACTATATAAACTGAGAAGGCGACTTGCAGCGCGTTGTATGCCAACAACAAATTTTTCAGTTTATAAGCGGGTCTATTCTTCATGAACGCTGGTAATATGCGTACTGTTACTGCTAAGTAAAGGAACACCACTGATCCTAGGCCTATGAAAGTTTGTGGAACTGTCCATGTTTCTAAATCGTCTATTTGACCTGTAAATAAAATATAAATAAATATTGCTGGACATTTCACACAGCGTCATCTAGCCCCAAACAAAGCATGTACTATGGGAACCAGATAACTGATAGAATTCTTAAATACTTTTTTTTTGTAAATACAAACTTATAATACTGTATGTATAAGTAACCAGACACAGAACAAACATCTATGTTCATTTCATCACACAAATGTTTGTCCTGGATGGGAATCGAACCCACGACCGAAGAAGCAGATGGCAGAGCTACCAACTGAGCTATGAGGCCAGTCACTGAGCTAAGGGAGTGTCCACATTGCGTTTTTTGCAGCGCGTTTGTATCGATACAAACGCGATTCGAACGCGATGCGAACGCGCAGCCCCCCGCGCAGCCCCTCCCGGTTCGCTTTTGTATGGAAAAATACGCGTTGCGAACGCGCGTTTGTATCGATACAAACGCGCAGCTCAAAAACGCGCTGCAGAAAACGCAATGTGGACACTCCCTAAGAGACCAGTCCTCAGTAGTATGAGATAAATAGGTGGACTTTGATCCTAATGGCTCTTTCATACAATTCAAAATTGCATAAAGATGTGCTGGCTACACAATCTAACCGTGGTTAAATCTAATGTTACGGCCACGGTCAGGGTTAATTCGGATGACACAGTGATACTGCAGGCCAAAGACCCCCAAATTATCTACTTACGACCCTTCCATGGACCTATCGTTTCGGGAATTTGGAATACTTAATTGCTTATTATTGAAGAAATACCTATAACGAAAACAGTACCTACTCTCAGTTTCTAGTAAGTATACAACCTGTCACAAAAGAAAAATGCGTTATATATATCTATCTATCTAAGTACCTAAAGTTATTTTTTTAAGTAGAAAAATTTTTAGGTAGGTAAGTAGGTACTTATAGGACGCGTGAAAATTATTCATGAATAAAAAAAACTCCTTTTTATATAAGTACTTATGTAGTTAATCACACTAATCACATCACACTGATATTATAAATGCGAAAGTTTGGATGTTGGGATGGATGTATGTTTGTTCCTCTATAACTCGACAACCGCTCAACCGATTTGGTTGAAATTAAAAATATAAATAGATAATGACCGGAAATAGGACATAAGCTACGTTTTATCCGGGTACCATGCGAGCGAATCCGCGGGCGGAAGCTAGTAAGTAATAATATTTATTTCTAGTAGTTAACATAGGAAGCTATTTATAGAAATCGAGTATTATTGAATTAGCTTCTTAAGCCAGAAGCTCATTATTTATACACCGTTAATTCTGGGTCAGTTTAAAGCCAGCACCCACTGCTTGTATTGCTTAATCGTATTCGTGTCGTTGGTTTAATTTTTGAATTTGATAAGTATTTCATACGAAACTTAATAGTTGAAAAGATTAACAAAAGTGAGGAAAACACTTGGTAAGGTGTCGTAGGCGCGCAGAGCTAATGACCTAGGTATGTATGTATGACTATGACATAGCGTAGACTCTATGCAGTAGCAACAGCTGAGCACAGAGCACGTATCTCCGTGATTTATCCTGCCTATGTTTCGTAATATTATTAATTGCAAAAAAATAGATCTCATTTTTATTATTATTTTTGAGTAAGGTTATCGATATAGATTACGTAGGCGCCGGCTTTAAACTGACCAAAAATAAACGGTGTATTTTCAGGTATCATTTTAAAAACTTACAACTTTTAAATCTCGTCTCATCTTCCAAACTTTCATATAGTACTTCCATGTTCACTTCACTTAATTAAAAATAAATTATTGTCAAAAAATGTAGTGTTTTCACCGAATCATTTCTTCAAATGAATTCAAACAGAAATAGACTACAAAGAAATGGTTGTTTATCAACTCTGTATTATTTAAATAAGTGAATGTACTTTCCTATTGTATTCAAATCTCGTTCCTGATTTCTATATACATTTATACATTGCTTTTTCATTAGTGATAAGGCAAAATGCATTATTTTTAAGAAAATATACAAAAGTCTACTATGTAGATACTACGTCCTCTGTAGATATTTTTAGTTGGTATTTTAATTGATGACAATGAGCTTGCAACCTCTCTGTGCCTTTTCATACGTCCTGATTTACTGGGTAGCCGGCGCCGGCCAAGTGTATGGGCATATTGGGCATGTACGGTAGCTTTCATACGTACCGGCGTAATTTGCATACAAACGCCGCCACCGAGTAGCCAGCACCGCCTACCCGGAAACCGGAACGTGTGGAAAGGCACTCACGCATGTCTCTACAATTTGATCATGTGTCAAATGCGTATTTGAAAACAAATCAGACTTACCTTCTCAGACATCTTCAGATGAAACGTTGGCGTCGGACTCAATAAAAAGAAAAGAAAGAAAGATGATTTCTGAAATAAAATCTATCGTGCTTTGGGGATTCAGTTATAATTCAATTGGCCATTATCTTCGCCAATTTTGTGGGAAAAATATTAACCAAGGAGTGCCAACACGTATGGACGCAGTGGTCATACATAACACTGCCACGCCCCTTTGATCCATACTGAAAAATCGATCTCACGGTTCTTACATCCATGAGCCAACCAGAGCAATCACGGTGATTACAAACCCCCACTCTACATAATTAGCATAGTGTATATGGCCACAACATTGACGAAGGTATTGGCCAACTTGAAGAGGTGCTATAAGAGCATTATCACTCTCCATTATCCGACAATGTTGACATGAACTTAACGAGATAATTGCCCCAACAGCGCAAGTGCAAAAAGCTGAGGTGAAGTTCGCAACATTGCATTGTCACTGTGATGTCACAATTAGATAATACTTATTGCTGTTTTTGTTTATATTTGTACTTACTTTTTGTATAAAAATAAAAACTTTACCTACCTACCTATTCATTTCATCATTTTATTTATGAAACCAATTCAAAATATTTAAAGGTTTCAATTATAGTCAGAAACACGTCTTCATACATATATTTGGCACATGGTCACATTTTTCAGAAGTTAATTCCAAATCCGAGGTCTTGGGTTCGAATCCTGGCAGTGCATTTTTCGTTTTGAAAAATGTATATGGCAATAACACGAGCTCTAAACGGTACGGTGAAGGAAAACATCGTGCGGTTTAGTCCGCCTCACACGTATTGACCATGTTCTTTCCTGTGGATATGGCCGGTTAAGCTGAGAGGATGGTTTAGGTGCTGGGCAAGCCTACTCCATCTCAAACAATGTCCCAGGCAAATACTAATAATAGTGTACCGTTACGTGTAGCCAAAGATTTCTTTCGGACACTGTATAAATCATCTAGTAAAGATGTAAAGTCCAAAGTTTTTTAAATCTCCAAACAAGACAGAGTGCAAGTCGATCGACCAGGATCGAACCAACGACCTTCGGATCGAAAGTCGAGGTAATATCCCACTCGGCCAACACGTCCTATGAACAGATTATTTTGTATAAGTACTTACTTAAGTAAAGTACTTACCTAATCTCAAAATATAATGTAAGTACCTAAGTAAGTATAAGTAATATTAATTTCATACTTATCACTTTGTTTTAGAATTGGATGTGTGATTCTAAAGTTTATAAATACTTAAATAAATATTCCTGGACATTTGACACAGCGCCATCTAGTACCAAACTAAGCAAAGCTTGCACTATGGGAACTAGATAACTGATAGATTACCTACTTATATATTTGTAATAAATAGGTAAGTACATACTTACTTACTTATAATACTTTAAACCACCCAGACACAGAACAAACATCTATGATCATCACATAAATCTTTGTCCTGGGTGGGAATCGAACCCACGACCTACAGCGCAGAAGGCAGAGCTACTACCAACTGAGCTAAGAGGTCAGTCAGTTTTACAACATTGCCTAAAATATTGTAGATAGACATTTCATTAGGTACTAGTTTATACTTGGTAGATTCAAATAGCGCCTACTGAATTCATATAAGCAAAACTGAACAATGTTTTCTAAATGGAAAGTACTAGGCGCTCTGTGGCACGGTCTGAAACTCCACTAAACAAAGTATTTTATAAAGATTAAATATAAAATTATGATGGTGAAATAAAGTCAAGGCCGTGAGTACCTAAAGATAGATATGCTTATTTCTACAGTGTGTGAAGTTATTATAGTTCTATAAGTATGATGATAATGATGATGATTTATATTTGCTTACCTAAAAATAGGTACAGAAGTAATAGTAGATTGTATTATATGGGGGGAAAATAATATTTTTACGGCGAGGGCGCTTTTTTGAATCCAGAGCGAAGTGAAGGATTCTAGAGTAGAATCCCGAGCGTAGCGAGGGATTCTTTAGTAGAATCCTGAACGAAGCGAGGGATTTAAAGTACGTCGCCCGAGCCAAAAATATATTTTGCGCCCGAGTGATACACTCTACTTTTCATTACAATCTATGAGAAAATAAAAGGGAGGAGAAAGGAATGTGTTAAATCAACGAAGTTCCACTTGAGAAGAGTAATCGGGGATTAAATTTTTTTTATTCAGACGGTGGCCACGCGCCGGCTGAATGGTGGGCGGTATGTTTATCCGATACTAGCAGCGCCCTCGCGGCGTTGCCCCCGTAGTGATGGTTTATGGTGATGATGATGATGATGATGAAAAGTAGCCTATAACCTTCCTCAAGAGTTTAGCTATCAAATACAGAGATAGTTTTTCAAATCCGACTGGTAGTTCCTGAGATTTCATTTCATTTCATTTATTTATTTATTTCTCTCACAAACAATATAAATATAAATAAATAGCTAAATAAATATACAGAATAATGAATATTAAAAACGTTGTAGGCAGCTATTATAAAAACCTGTTTTGTGAGATTAGCGCGTTCAAACAAAAAATTTCTTCCGCTAGAATTGCTCAATAGTTCCACGAAAACAAACTAGATGGCACCAGTAGACCGTCGTTCTAGATCGCGCTGACGAAAACGCACAGGATTTTATCAGGTTGGAATTACAATTATGTATGGATAGAAAACTGCAGAGTAATAAATCACTAAATGTGATTACAACTGTGGTGTTTTTGGAAGAGTCCTCCCTCATTCATCTTGGTAGATTTGAGATGAATGTGGAAAGTAGTTGTACCTCAAAAGTGCGCGGCAAAGATAATTCCGGCGCACTTAAAGGGGATTAAAAACTCATTACTGCCCGCTAAACTTATAAAGAGGATTAAAAACTCATTACTGCCCGCTAAAAGTTCCTTGAAGAGGAATCATCTACTTTGGGCGCACTTAAAGGCGAACAAAGTCGTCCTTTTCGAATAGATGGAATGAAAAATAAATTATTCCTACACTGACAGTAATTTGTAACAAGCAATTTTGGCTGAAGCGCGTTGATGTCTTTTGTATGCAAAAATGCCAAAAATTTTATAAACCACGACTGGTGAGTAAAAAAAAAGATAGGTACAGTTCAAGATCAGCAAAAGATTGGTGATCAATTTTGCATTTCAACAAAATAGTGTTTATTATCAGAAATATTAGGTCCTTAAGTACCTATCTAAATACTTACATTAAGTTTTGAAAACACAATAATTTCCTTTCATATAAAATTATGTTATTCTTTTGCATTACCTACTAACGTACTTTTTTTTAAATAAAACAATATATACTTACCTAACCCTAATTTCAGGTCAGTCGAAGTAAGTTTACCTTTGCCAAATACAGTTCCATAAAAAAAACCCTTTCATCATCATCATCATCCATAACTGGATGTCGTCTGCTCATTTTGCTGCCGGACGACCAACGTTTTTTGATCAATAGGTTTTGGCGAGACGTGGTGATGGCTGGTGGAGTAAAACCATAACAAGGATACAGAAAAACCCTTTACTACCTACTCAACACATATTTTAGCACCAATTGGTTACTTCATTGAGACCCTGACCACCTGTTCATCTTATAAGTTGCAATAGTCACACAATATGATTGCAACATCTAGTTTCTCTGAGAGCACTTACTAATAACAAAGCGACAATATAGAATGATGAACATAATAAAGATAGTGACTTCTGTTACCCATGGTTTAAAGCAGGACTACATGGTTGAAAACCGACCTCTCTGCAAAGGTGACCTTGCCCGTTTCTACGTGGTTTCTACAGTGTTGCCCGACAATTTAGGGCGCCTTCAAAAATTTGTCGCAAAGGCCGCGCGGATGCAGCGCGTCTGCAGCGCTGCGGCCGCGATGCTTTGTCAAAAGTCAAAAGTATTGCATTAGATTAAAAACGCATGTAAATGCATTAGATAAATAACGCGCGATTGCAGCGCTGCGACCGCGCATAGACTAGAGACGTGCCAAAATTGGTGTGGTCAAAACGCGTTCCTAATTTATGTGCTCCTGTAAATTTAATACTTAGTTTTCAATACAAACAGTTAATTCATTAAGGTTCCTTTAGCATAAGTTGCTATAGGATAGATGGATGGCGCAGTGTGAAATGTCAAAAAAAAAGAAATCAAAGTTTATGACCATTTGCTTGTTCGTTCTACGACTACTTGTCCTATGAAGCTAAAAAAGCGTGTTAAGAAATCAACGCCTCTAAATCGTCAGCAAAGATTCGTCGTGCTCCGAATCGGTGACAAGAAGCTAGGATTTAGTAACTTGTTCTAGAGCAGAAACTGGAAGTGTTAGGTTGCAACACTTGCAATACTAGGTATACCTTTGTACCTAATGCTTTTAGATGATTAAGTTGTGACTTGAGAGGTATTTTGACCCAGTGGGGTAGGGCATTTTGATCTGAAGGTTTGAATCCAGGCCGAGCATCAATGGATCAGGCTACTCACTACGCCACAGAGGTTGTCATCAATACCTAGTTCACACCACACTATCACACTAATAAAACACTAATATTATAATTGCGAAAGTTTGTATGTATGTATATTTGTTCCTCTATAACTCGACAAACACTGAATCGATTTGACTGAAATTTAAAATATAAATAGATAATGATTGGAAATAGGACATAGGCTACTTTTCATCTGGGTGGAAGCTAGTAAAAAATAAAACAACGGCAACGGCAACGGCAACGGCGACGGCAACAAAAACGCCCATTTTCTGAGCAGTGACTCGATACTTCAAATCGATATGATCGTCTTTAGAACAACTTGCACCAACTAGAGTAAGTTAACTGCGGAATAAACTCAAGCATAATAAGGGCTGATTTTTCAATACCTAGATAACTTTTATCTGACGAAATAAATATGCGATTTGACAGATGTTGTATTGAAAATATGTCATAACGCCATATTTATTCCTCAGATAAAAGTTATTTATCGATTGAAAAATCAGCCCTAAGTTAAGATAATAATGATTTTAACAGTTGAGCGCTACCGTTAACTTGTCGGTCCCGAAATAAAATAGTCGTTAAGCCATGACGGAGGCCTTTAGGCGCCCTTAAATCTCCGTCATTAAATTTGCCCACTAGCCCATACGAAGTTACATCAAAGTTTGCACACTACGGCAATTGAACACACAAAAGTGTAAAATGTTTATATTTATATTTTTATGGCACCAATTAGAATCAGATAATAGCCGTATTATGGAAACCATCTAAGATTATTTGATAAAAAATGGTGTGGTTCATTTAAATACCTACATTTTTCTTCAAAAAATAGCAAAAATAAAAAAATGATAAGTATTGAAATGCTTTTTTGGCGTCAGTGACGTCACTTGAAGTGACAATCATGAAAAATTCGCAATTAACATAGAAATAAAAGACAAATGACAAAAATATACTGTTATTTAATTTTACTGCACATTTAACTGCATTTGCAATCACGACAATCATTACTTAATACAGATAAAAAAGTAAGTAAAATTAAGTAAGTACTTTTGCAATTTTTTTTTTCTTTTTCTTATATGTAATAATTAAACATTTAAACAATTCCGAGAGTCCCTGTCTCGCATCATTTTTTCCCTGTCAATACGGTACGGTATGTTAAATAGTTTTTTTAATTTTATAGTGTTAAACCACACCTAGGTATTGTAAGGTTCGCGTATCTCTTTGCACCACCTCTGTCCAGTACCCTAGGGCCATGGGGTACACGAAATAATACAACACCATAGACTACAAGACTTGTCAGGTGTGCGGGGACTTCCGTCTCGCTCCAGTGCCACAGCACAACTCCCCGAAGTACCCGCACACTCTTCCACTCATTTATTCCAACACCCCAGTGTTGCCCACTCCATTATCAAAACACCACATCATTCCTTTTTTTAAAAACAATAAAAGCATTCCTTAGTTTCTATTACTACAAAGCATCATGACAAGGTAATTACAAGAAATGACAATTATTATGTTCTAATATGTAAACACTAAAGTAACAATCAAATTATTATCACTAGGTACTTACTAATAACAAATCAGAGTACCTACGCTAGGTCTTTATTAGTTTTCCAAGATCCTTCATTACTAACTTCAAGACTAACTTATACCTACCTATTTACTCGTAGCATAACAAATTACAAAATCATTAATCATCAAAAATAGGCAGGTACTTATTATACTGAGTTCATACTTATAATAGTTATTATATATTCCAATATGAATTATAAGGCATACAGAAATCCAAAATAATAATGAAATGAAATACGTTAAAAGAATTAGGGACCTGCCCAGAAACACAGTCATAAATATCAGAATAATTGCAGTTATACATTTTCTCAAATGAAAACTAAAAGTGTCAATACCATCACTTCTTTTTTTTTTTTTTTTTTTATATATATTGTTGATTTTGTTACCAGGGTGGCTATTCTACTACCAAAATGTTTATCAACCACAAGCAAAACGTCAACTAAACCTTAGATTTTGACTGTTTCCTATTCTACTAATGACAAACGACTCAGTTGTGGTGACGTTTTAGCTAAGGTTTGGACTTTGGCAGAACAAATTTTTGAAAAGCCATTCTACTATTCACCAAATGGCTGACATTTAAGAGATCGAAACAAAACGCAGCGAAATGATTGAGGTTGTCATCTAGTAGAATTGCCACCTAAGTACTTACAAGCTAGTACTAAAATGCCTGTTATTATAATGCCTCTAGACATGTTGGGCGAGCCCAAGCCAGCGCGAGCGAAGGCAAACTGATGCAAGGCGAGCGCCACCGTCCAGACGTTGGCGAGTCTACGCCACCCAATGCCTATTGGTCCTTGGATTCACTCGGCTAGCCAGGCGAGCGGTGGAAAGGCAAAGCAAATGGTGCTGTCCACACGTTGGCAATGGCGTTCACTCGGCGAGCCTGCGCCAGCGTGGAGCAGCGGCTTGCTCTTTCTGGCATCTATCGAGGCATTCCTTACTCTCAAAAGTGAGATGTGAACCAACTCATCTTTAGGTAGGTAGGTACCTGAAACTACATATCATCGATAAGTTAAGGAAACTAGAGTATTATAATACCTAGTGTTCTTTATTACAAATAATTATTTATTATAAATAATTAAAAGTTCAAGATTTTCAAAATGTAGGTACCTACAGCGCGATACAGATTCCATAAATTGTATAGGTACCTTCAGCAAAATGTTTTTAAACATTTTGCCTTTGTCCTGAGAAAACTCATTTGGATGTCAGTTTACTACTTACTTAGGTAGGTACCTAATTAAAATTATATTAAGTAGGTAACTTGCTGTTGGTTTTCCTTTAACATAAAATCACTGTGCTCCGCATGTCCAGACATATTTGATCTTCGCCATTAGGCACCTTTTCGGAATGGAATCGAACCATTGTTGGCGGTGTCATTGGACCCAAGAAGGCTCGTTGGTTCACGGGTCCAACCATCCACATTCATTTCGATTAGTTCCTTGATTTTAACGTTAAAGTACTTACCTAGTTTTCCAAAAAGAACTACCTAAGTAGGTACTTACTGTCCGCTTGCGAGGTTAGCTTACCAATACAGATACCTAGGTATTACAGGATCATCCACCTCTACGTCTAGGTAGGATCACCAAACCCATCCGATGCCTCTCAATAGTCTGCAAATGATCTAGGTGCTGCAATCATTATTACCTATAGTACATTTTTAGTTAACCACCTGTAGAACTAAGTACCTACAACATATTTTACTATAATCCGGGAGTTGACATCTTTTCAAAATGGTTTTAAACGCTTAAGGAGCGTAAATTAGTTTTTATTGATTATTTTATTTACCCTTAAATCAATAGGTAAGCATATTTTTTTTAATTGAAGTAGGTACTTAAATAAAAATTTGCCACAAAAACGCAGCATTATGGTCACGTATGACGTCACTGTTCCAAAACATCAGCTTTGAACAAATTAGGTACGTCACGCTCTAAAATCTCTAAATGGTGTTTTCAGTCACGTGACTCACAGTTTAAAAATCCTGTTTTTCTCAAGGGAAATAAACAAATTAATAATTATTTTCTTATATCAACAGATCTACTACCTACCTAATTTATTTGAATTTTGAATAGGTAGTACTGTCAACTCGCGAATTCTTCCGAGTCATGCTTCCATCACTCGTACAGAATGCTCACCATACCAAAGATCCGCAATCAAAGACCTTATACCTCTTTGTCCGCAACATTTACCTTTACGTAACATGGACACAACCAAAACTTTGAACTGTAGGTACTTATAAAAAGTCAAGTCTATCTATGTAGGTGTAAGTACATAAATTATGCACAATTTCAGCTATGTCTCTTTCGAGCAGGTACCGTACCTACGTTGCGAGCTCCATTTTATATGATATTATATGTTTACAATGTCCTGGAAGTCGGAACACCAGATGATCATGACTTGTCAATTTTTGTGTAGGTAATCAATTTAATGATTATAATAATAATAATAGTTTTTATTCGACACACACAGAAGAAAAGTATGAGGTTACAGTAGGTACATAAGTAGGTAGGAAATGTTATTGTCATACATAACATTTTCTGAACCTTAGACTAACTCTGAACTATCAGTCCATTCATTTACATTCTGTTATTGTTTAGGCATGTTTTCTTAGGTAGGTACTCACTCGGCATAACATTGCCTACAGAAACGTCTCACAAACCCACATTTCTAACACTGCTGGTCAAAATGTAGGCGCTTGATAATTTTAATACTTACCTACTTAGTAAGCTTTATTATAATAATAAATTGTGATTAATTTTTAATTTTGACAATTATATTTGTACTCAATCATGCAGGCTGAATACAATGACTATCATCATAACTATAACATTTCGACATGTGTACCATTTAATGTATTCTGTAAACAATTACATAAATAATAGACATGTTTCTAGCGCGCGCAAAAATGAAGACTCAAAAACGTCCCAATTGGACGTCTTGTTTTTGGAGTTTAGCCCGAGTCAAACAGGCTACGACCAAAAATGCTATTGTGTTATAATAATATTATAGTAGGTATGTTCCTACTATTCATTTGCGAAACTTGTCGTGCACTATATCGGTATCTATGTAAGTATACCAATAGGAACAGATCTCAAAAGTTGGTAACTATGAACGTAACATAAGTAAGTATATACGAGTAATATCATTGTCTGTGCCATCACGCCACACTTCAACGACTCCCAGCTCCGCCGGCATGCACTTTTAGGCAATCCCGACGACTATGGGTCGCCTGTGAGCACATTTTAACCAAAACGTTGCAACCGGGCGCCAACCTCACCCGTACCATCTACTACCAAGCTCTAACCGAAGGTGGAGTTAAATGCGCGCGTCGCACAACACAAAATCTCAGCAGGGTGATCAGTGTCAGATCTGGGCACTAACGTGTGACCCCATTATAACCGCCAACTTGACGTGACCGATCGTATTCGGCCGGCTATAGCTAAGGGTTTGTCCAAAAAGTTCGATTAGTCCGTCTGACAATTTGGAATTTTTCAGTCCAAACAGTTCGACGATCAAACTACTAGTAGGACAGGATGGAATAAGTGTTGAATTTTAGTCAAAAGTCAACCACCTAACCCTGACATGTGCAACCCGACTTTCCATCCTCCGATGGCCAAATTTCACTTTACCCGCCTAGCCACTTTATAACCTTACTTCAACCACTATCAACATAACCACCTACTACACCGAAAAACACTAACACTACTCGGAAATTGTATGTTCTGGAATTGTAAGTGTTTTGATTCTACCTTCTTATTTTCAGAAATATTGTAAAACATTTACATAGATTAATAGGTAAGTAGTTATTTAAAATACCTAAGATGTATCATTGGTTGAATAAAACATGTATGGCAAAAACAACAATATTGGTTTTTACTTGAAGGGTCTGTTGTCTGTATCTGTAACTTATACCTATAGGTCAAACCTTTTCCAGCGTGATCTAACCTAGCAAAAGTAGGTTTGCCACCGCACTGAAGGTTGCTATGTACCTAAAGGGTGGTAGTTACATTTGGCTGTTTCAGAATAAAACACAGAATATCAATTTTTTGTTAAAATACAAAGGTTCACAAAATTACTCAACAAGTAGGTACCTTAACACAACAGTTTTTACTAAAACTGCTCTAGCTTAAAATTGATAAAATATTATTATTCAGTGTTTCATCTCGAAACAGCCGCATTGTCTAGCACTGACCAATAAATAATATAGGTACCTACTTATGGTAGGTAGTAACTAGAGTGGTAAATGTGATTTGGTAAACCTACTCCTGCCGCAACGGTTTTAACTAGTGCGGAGGGTAGGCAGGTTGTTGTAATTGCAACTTTTTACTTATTCGCTCTCTGTTACTTTAGTTTTCATAGGCCTTTAATGGCAGGTATTTATTTATGCCCTTTGGCAAATTTACTTAGTTCAGTTTTCATAGGCCTTAAATGGCAGGTAGGTACTTATTTATGCCCTTTGGCAAATTTACGTAGTTCACTACGTGGCACGAATGCAATGAGCAGGTACAGTAACATACCTACTTCGCGACTTAATAGGTACAGCGCGAAATAGGTACCTATTTACATCTTAATTGGTTTTGTTTTTACTCATTGGGTACACATTTAGAGGCTCGCAACGCTTTTGTCCATTCCATGGAGTCAATTCATATCAACAGAAACTTCTTGTACTTATTTCTACAAAATAAGCAAGGTACCAGAATTGCCTTGTTGTAAATTGGTTGATTATGAACTAGAACATTTGCCTCATTTGATTGCACTTGTTGTTTAAAACTAACCACCAATATCACGGACTTACATAAATGCATAGATTACTTTTCTACATAGAAATCAAACATTATGAATGTATCACTTTACCCAAAAGGTAAAAGCAAAACTTTCATTGGGCTATTGTTTACGTATGCATAGAATAGCATAGAAAAGTTTTATTTTTTTGCCACCACGATACATACAAACACAACTGAACACAGAAATGTTACAAATAAAGTGACAAAAATAAGGCTACCCCTCAGCATTTGCTCCAGCAGCACCATGGCTGTTAGAGCGCTAGTTTTCAGTGGCATGATTTTACCATCTGATTAATTTTGATTCGAACTAGGTAAAGTTGAATTTAATTTTTGTAAGCCTAAGCTTCATAATTAACAATTAACATTCCTCCCCTTTTTCGAAACTTAGTTTACTTGGTGGTAAGTTAGTTTACAACATTTTGTACATTTATGTCAGATTATCGACATGGTACTCACAGTTTTTATACTCGTCGCCAATGTAAGGTTCGCGTATCTCTTTGCACCACCTCTGTCCAGTACCCTAGGGCCATGGGGTACACGAAATAATACAACACCATAGATTACAAGACTTGTCAGGTGTGCGGGGACTTCCGTCTCGCTCCAGTGCCACAGCACAACTCCCCGAAGTACCCGCACACTCTTCCACTCATTTATTCCAACACCCCAGTGTTGCCCACTCCATTATCAAAACACCACAGGTATTATTCCACTTGAAAATGAAAAATCTAATCAAAATTTTCAATTACGACGACATTCGAACCCGCAATGATACGAGTCAAAATTGAAAATTTTGATAAGGTTTTTTATTTTCAAATGTAATAATACCTATAGTCGAATAGCTCATTGTACGAACTAAAAATATATGAAAAATGACATTTTGATCGTCAATTTTAGTGCGTATAATGAGCAATCCGACTAAGTATAAGTGTTGTTTAACACAATAAAATTAAAATATAATAAACATACCGTACCGTGTTGACAGGGAAAAAATGATGTGAGGCAGGGACTCTCTAATTAAACCATAAAGGTGTGTTTTATTAAAATTATAATTTAAATAAACTAACGGGACTTTATCGCGTGATTACCTTTGTTTATTTAGACCTTTTTGAGAGCTGTAACGCAATCGAAACGTCGGGAAATAATAAACAAAGGTAATCACGCGATAAAGTTCCGTTAGTTTGTTTAAATTATGTTTACAGATCGCGAAAGTTTAAAATGTGCTATTAAAATTATAGTTAAAGTGTACCGTACAGATAAAAAATTATACGAGGCAAGGATTCAAACTCACCCTATAATCAATTGATCCTCTATGCCAACACCCACTTTACTGCTCCAAATCAAAGACACGGTTCCCAAAGTTCCGATCCGTAGTGAATTGAGAAATTAAAGTATAAAATATAAAAAAAAATTAGCATTTACCCTTGTCGATACAATCACTGTTAAGACATACTAGGGTTGTGCAACGCGCGCGCCAGCGCAGGCTTGCCTCTCAGTAGCGAGCTGGCTTCGGTGTGATTTGTGCCACTCCTGCGGTGACCCTCGGGTGAGTGACCTTGGGGAATACTAATAGATTCAGTAGGGGTTTTTGACCCAGGAGGAATAGACGTATTATTTAGGAAAAATATTTAAATAAAATTAAGGTAAAATTTTCTTAAAAATTTTTTTTTTTCAAAATTGAAACGATTAAGTAAACGTGAAATTTGTGAAAAGTGAGAATTTTTGTTTTTAATCTTCATTAAAAAATGAAGTATTTCATTTATATTTTTTTAATTTTGTGGATAAAAGCAACCTGGTTTGATGAATTAACTATGTGTTGCAGAGACGACCTTGACCTAAGCTTCAGTTAAAACTAGATACCTACAATAAAAACGTGTTTTTTGCCAATTTTAATTGATTTTTATACATTCTCGGTTATCTTTTTTTTATTTAAATTAAATAAATAAAACTGGAAACGGTAATTATAAAGGTAAAATTATTTCACTTTCAAAATAGAACTTTAATATTGGCATAGTTTTATAATTGGCAGTCAGTATTATGTAAACATGGCAAATAAATAAATAACATTATAATTAATTATGTTTGTCTGTTTATAATTTTGCTTTTACCGCAATCGTGTTTTATTAATGGTCTATAAAATCTAATATTTCTTAAGAGTCCTATGGTCTTTATAATGTCTTCGGAGTGCAAATTTTTTTTTTGCTGCCAAAATTCTATGTTTGAAAACGCATTAAGTACATTTAAAACCATTTGCGGAGCATGGCTTGATTTTATCGCAGCAAAATCCAAACAGTTTAACTTATAGAAATCAAGTTTAATTTTCTTGTAGACAAATTCGACCTATGAAATCGATTAAATCATGTTTTTATGCCAAAACGATTATCTAAAATCTAGCTGAATTTAAATATATTTGATTAATTACAGTATTTTAATGACGTCCATGTTGATTGCACAACTTTAGTGCACGTATTATTAATAATATATTTTTTTTCTAAAACAACAGAATCCACAAATTGTTAGTTAAAACTTTAATAAAACGGGTTAGTTCAATAGATGTATTTATAATGTGTTCTGATCGCGATGGTTTAAAAAAGATAACAGTTAAAAAGATTTTGTCCTCTGGGAGAGCTTCCATACCAGAGAGAATTGCCAACAATGAATGCATGCCGCATTCATTGTTGACAATTTCTTTTGACTGGCCTCTTAGCTCAGTTCGTAGTAGCTCTGCCTTCTGCGCTGTAGGTCGTGGGCTCGATTCCTACCCAGGACAAACATTTTTGTGATGAACATAGATGTATTTTCGGTGTCTGGGTCTTATAAAATTATAAGTATATATTTACAAAATAAATATAAGTATTCTATCAGTTACCTGGTTCCCATAGTACAAGTTTTGCTTAGTTTGGGGCTAGACGGCGCTGGCTGTGTGAAAAATGTCTACCAATATTTTTTTTTGTTTACCACTATTGTTACTATACTCAGGCCATCTTTTTCCGCCAGATAGCGTCATAATTACGTCTGATGCACTACAGAAATAATCTTATTGGGTTCAAAATTTAAATTAAAAATAATAAAAGAATAAGAAGCGTGTGAAAATCCTTTGAGAAAATCTGATATAAATAGCACCTTTTGCTTTTTTAATTAGACTAGAAGCCTGCTCTGACTTTTTCCGGGTAGTTTAAACCTATCTCTCAATCTGCACGCTCTCTTTATATATTTTTTTTTGATCTCCTAATATTTTTTGGTAGGCAGTTTTTTACCCAACTGCGGCGAAGCCCATAAGGAGGGTTATGTGTTTGACCTGTATGTATGTATCCATTACTTTATCCGTTCGTAATACTCAACGGCCCAACCGTTTTTGATAAATGATACGTCATTACTCATTAGATTCTTCTTCATGGCGCGTGTGTCACTGGGTATGAATTCTTAAAAAAATCAAATGGCGAATTTTATGCGCTTTAATTTTATGCGATCTGAAAAAAAAATGGCTAAAACATTGTGCGCGGTTAGATTAGGGGTAGTCGAAGAACGTCAATCCAAAATATAAATCACATAAAGCCTGGGTCAAGGCGCTATAGCATTCTCGAGGGTCAGGAAAATCTAAGTGCTACGAATGCAATTATAACGAGTAATGAGTTTTTGTCACGTACTCGTATGACAATGGTGTATGTACATATGAGATCATGACATGACAATGATATTGTATGGCCTTGGTTTCTTTAACAAATTATATTTTAATTAAAAAAAATGTCTAGAACTTGCTAGATTGTACGGTAACATTGTTCATCTATATAATAAAGTTCATCTATATAATATATAATAAAAATCTATATAATAAATAAATCCGCTTTATATATAATAAAGCGGAAGAGTTTTGTTTGTTTGAACGCGCAAATCTCTAGAACTTAGATTTGGAAATTATTTCTGCATTTGATAGCTAAACTCTTGAGGAAGGCTATAGGCTACTTTTCATCATCATCATCACCACTACGGGGGAAACGCCGCGAGAGCGCTGCTAGTAGTTTATAGTCCACTAGCTGCGCCCTTGCGGCGTTGCCCCCGTAGTGATGGTATATATGGTGATGATGATGATGAAAAGTAGCCTATAGCCTTCCTCAAGATTTAAGCTAACAAATGCAGAAAGAATTTTTCAAATCGGACTAGTAGTTCCTGAAATTAGCGCGTTCAAACACACAAACAAACTCTTCCGCTTTTTTATTATTAGTTCAGAGTTTAAACTTTTAAAGTACATTCTATGATGATACATGCTTTAGTAACATTGAACTTCTTTTTGGAATAAGATTTTTAGTGAAATCCCTTGGTTATTTTGCTTAAGAATATCTAATTTTCCTAAAATTATAAAGCCGTTAATGTTTTCGAGGCACTGATAAAAATGTAAGTGGACATAAAAACAGATATTTTTATTTCAGCAATAACAGTATTTTTTAAGCTTTTTACTAACAAAATAATGGATTTGTGTCTGAACTGAACAATAATTTTTTTTATATTGTTTCTGTTAGTAGATATTTATTACAAAGTGTATTTTTATAAAATTGTAAGAGCGAAACAAGAAGAAATGCGATCAACCGATTTTGATAAATGATACTTACGTCATTCGTCTCGATGGCGTGAGTCTCACTGGGTACCTAAGTACAAAAAATCTTAAAAAATCAAAATGGTGAATTTTATTGTTTTTATTTTTTTACAAGCAGTCGGGTTTTTTATTAATATTCATTTCAAATTTTCTTTCATTTCTTGTTCAAAACATTATAATTCACTGCCTTTTTTTATATTTTTTATATTTTTACTTGTTTAAAACATAATTTACTCACTGCCCTACTTTCCACCATAAGAAGATGATGTGCTGACTGACCCAACCTAGTGGGATAAGGGCAAGGAGAAGATATGACTCTCCACGTTACTGGTGGGGTGGGCCAGTCGGGTCGTTGGGAATATATCCTTTCTCCACCACCATCAAACCTTAATTCAGTTCTGGTGACTAAGAAAGTACTCTGAGCGAGTATGATGTCCTTTAGAGCTGTTACAAAATATAAAAGTAAATATTGTAGTAACCTTGCGGTGTTGCGACATTACTTGCGACACCGGCCGGATACTCGTTCGGACTTTTCCTAGTTGACTGGAATGTGTGGGTTTTGCTAGAATGTCTTAGAACTAGCCCAAACTGACGGTTAAGCTCCTTTCAAACCGATGCGTGTGAGCGCTTGGTGTACTCAAATTACAAACTGATTTCCGATACTGGCTCGGTCGTTAGCTAGTTTGTAAAATTTTCTAGAATGTCATAGAATTAGCCCAAACTGACGGTTCAGTTGCTTTCGAACCGACCAACCAGTGCTTACAAATATTTAAATTACAAACCGAAGAGTTTGGAGCATTTTGTTTGAACTCAAATTAATAAGGATGTCGTTTATGTGAGGGTTTTGTCAGAATATCTTAGAATTATCCCAAACTAATGAAAGCTCGGCTGGTAAAGAGGTTAAAACTACATTCAAACTGTCGCGTTTGAGCGCTTGTATAATTTTTAATCAAATGTGTAGGTTTTGTTCATTTTTTTTTTTACTTCTATACATTGTTATTTTTGCAAGGAAAAAATTATTCGTGAACCGATCAATGAAAATAATAGAAGAGGTAGAGTCTATTCTTTTTTGTACATCTGGTAAGTAAGTATATCAAAATACAAAAGGAAACAAAATTACTAGTAATACTTGTAACATTTCGGTACCGTTCGTGTGTAATATGACTGTCCTTAATTTTCAGATGGACTGCACAGTTTAACACTTTGTTACTAAAATAACAGTTACAACATACCATGTTACATTTAGCAACGTGTCAACTAAAGTAGTAAGCATAATTAAAATATTAATATACTCAAACTTATGCTCCCTTTCTCGCTTTCGAAGTGAGTAATGCATTTTTTTTTTTAATAAACAGTATAAAGCTCTTTTTATAATTAGGTATTTTATATTTGTTTCGAACAGAATAAATACATCAAATTATAAAAATAAAAAATTATATTGACCATTTGACAATCTTTCATTTTTACAGTTCACATAAATTCACAAAAAGTAGTGGAAGCAAAAATCTCCAAACTACGCTTCAGTTGACAGTGGGCTTAAAGTTTTATTTTTAAAATAATAACTTCAAAACTATCTCATGATTGCAAAAGTTTGATTAGTCATCATAATTCTATTGTTATAAATGATTAGTCTCCGTTCTTCTGATGAAGTTATTTCAAGGCTGAGAAATAGGTACTACCAAGGTCAATGTGAGCATTATTACTCAATGACCAAATTATTATTATTTTAGTTTCTTCTAAAACATCAAAATTGTTTCAGGTATTTAATCATCACCATCATCAGCCTATTGATGATATTCAATTTTTGTTTGCTTAAAAAAAAGGAGGTTCTATGTACCAAATAAGCATATTCTCTGACTATGAATCCGATCCTACTCATTATAAATGAAACTGAAAAACATACAAACTTTTTGGACCATTATGACAGGTTGGATGGAAGCCTATCGCCGCTGTAAGAAAGCTGGTTTCCTCTCGATTTTATCCTTCACAATTTTAGAGCTCGTGTAATTTTTTTCGAAACGACAAATTTGAACCGTGCATCTAGTCTAGGCTAGATCCTAGACTTATGTGTCAAGTGAAGCGCTCGTGGCGTAGCTTGCTTGGACGTTCTTGATTGATCGTTGAAGTTAAGCAGCGTTGTGCGCGGTCACTTTTAGGATGGGTGACCGCAAGTGGTATTACGAGCTGAGCGCTTCCGTGCTTCGGAGGGCACGTTAATTCAGTGCCTCCAGTCAAAAAGGACATAAGCGCCTCTAGCCAAAAAGGACATAAGTCCTTTTTGACTTATGTCAAAAATGACTTATGTCCTTTTTGACTGGAGGCACTGAATTGTCGGTCCTGGCTTTTAAGTCGTTAAGCCATGGCGGAGGCCTTTAGGTGGCCTAAAAACTCCGTCACCAGAGTTGGCCACTTGCTCATACGAAAGAAGAAGTGTTAAGTGATGAAGATCCGAAGTTAAAGGGGATAGTTCCCACGCGGCCAGCACGGCTCTTAAAATAAATAACTAAATAAGCTGTTTTATAACAAAACAAAAGAGGGTCACAATTTAGTTTCATGTATCAAGGGCAGAGTATTACCCCACTGCATATCGCAGTAATGTTTGCCGTGACCTTGGCAGGGCGGTGAATGAGTTACATATTTGGACTAAGAACTAATCGTATTTGATCGAAAGTAGTTTGTAAATTATGCAAATATGAACTAGATTCATCATAATCATTTCAGCCCATTTACACCTGTTGGGTATCGGCCTCCTCTTTACAACGCCATTTTCTCTCTGATTTTCTCTCATTTTACGCTTACGATGTCATTCGACCATTTAGGTTTTTATATTTTGTAAATCTAATGAATAGGTACCTACTGGTAGGTATGTATATTTAGTTTGTTATTTTTTTCAAATTATGTATCTGCATGTACAATAATAATTGAAATACCCATATTTGAAAAATATGGGTGATACGACCAGTGTGGTGATGAGGAATGAGGTCATTGGCCGTGCTGCTCTGAATGTCACGCTTGTTCGCAAATATTGCTCAGATACGAAGGTGAGTGGATGGTGCAATTTCACGAATACCCTTGAAACTTGATCATACGATTCCAAATTATGTGAGTCCATATTTTATCATTAACGAATTCTAAGAAGGTTCTCGATGGATCTGAAGATATTATTTAAATGTATCAAGTAAAAACGTATTGCGTGAAAATCATAGACCACCTAAGATTTATTGATTCAAGCTCTGCTTAGCTTGGGACTACATGATGCTGTGTGAAATGTCCAGCAATATTTATTATTATTTATTATTTATTGATTCTGTTTTTACGATTGTCCGAGGACTTTTGACTGACATGTAGGTACTTACAAGCGTTGTCATTTATTTATATTATTTTATATAATATAGTACCTGTTTCCTTAGTCAACTAAAAAATCTCTTGTACCTATTTAAAATACACTTTGTACACTTAAATTGTATAATTAACATTACAATTATGTTAATGATAGAACTTTAACGGAGTCACAATTTCAGTTTTCATGAAAATTAAAATAGGTATTCCATTTTTGAACCAATTTACATTTTTTTCTGAATATTCACAATTTCGGTTTTCATGAAAATTAAAATATTCACTTTTTGAACCAATTTACATTTTTTTTTCTGAATATTGCTTTACATACCCGTTCACTTGCTCTACAAAACCGAATTCTGCTCAAAAAGTTACATAATGTAATTTGCAATTGAATGAGTTGTTTCCTTTCCGAAGTCACTGCCGCATAATTTGTATTGACCATAAAGGTCGTTTTGCTTTGTAATTTGACCATTACCCTTTGTAAAATGCATGAGCTTAGCATTTGAAAATCTTCTTGCGTAGTAACATCTTCGGTGAATTAAGTTCATAGGAGTCGACAATCTTTACATTTATTCTGAACTAGCTTCCGCCCGCGGCTTCGCTCGTGTGGTACTTATCCGAATAAAAAGTAGCATAGGTATGTATTATTTTAGGTCATAAACTATGTAGATTCCAAGTTTCATAAAAATCCGTTCAGTATTGAAACACACATCCGTCCTCACAAACTTACACATTTATAATGTTAGTAGGATTATTAAAATAATAAAATAAGGTAAATTTCAGATACATTTTAAATCCATAATACAGTGAAAAAAAATCTTTTTAAGGTAAAATTGCGACCAAAAATTATAAAAACATTATTTTTTACGAAACTAAATAAGATGACCTACTTATTGTACCTAATCGATATGTTGCAATTCAAAAAAGTTTATATTTGGCTAATTTATTCGTTGTTGTTTTACAGTTTTTATCGGTCGTAATAAAATTGGACAATCTAATTTATCTGCTATGTTATTCATTATTATGTCTTTTTGACTACTTCTGACTCTGCCCCAATAGTCAAGCGATTCTCTCGCAATTATAAGTTTGAAACATATTAATAAAATAAGGATTCATTTACATTACATAAACAATATCAACAGTGCGATTGAGACTTCCGAAAATCCGGTTCGATGATTTTCTTCGAAAAGCTGACGTCATTTCAGCGAACAAAGTCACTTTCCGAATTCGGAATACGTTGCGAGAAGGTATGAATCGCACTGGTAGGTATGTGTTCAATTTGATCAGAAAATGTTCATTTATTTTTGTGTTTTTCTGTATATTAAGTCTGTTGCTAATTCTGTTTGTTGTTTATTTTAAGACTGCCGTGTGAAAATATTCAAATGCAATCCATGCTCAAAGCAATAAAGGAAATATTTGTGAGATCAGTTCCCCAGTTAGTATTTTTACACTCGGCGGTCGACTTGCATAGAACCATGTAGGTATGGAATTATTTTCGGAGTGGACATGTGCAAGATGTCATGTTTAAAATTGTCTCTACACCAATGATAGTGAGAAATTGTTTCGAACTCTGAAAAAAATAGTGAAAGTGAAAATTTGAGTAGGTAAGTTCTATTGAAAATGTATTCTTATTGAATATCTACTTAGATCAGCATTCGCCTAAAGCTGATGGATCGCACCCTAGTCTAGATAATAGTCGTATTGCTCATTATACGGACTAAAATTGAAGGAAAAAATGTCATTTTTCCTTCAATTTTTATTAGTTTTGATACGTTTTATGTCAAAATTGAAGGAAATATGTCATTTTTTCCTTCACTTTTAGTCCGTATAATGAGCAATACGACTATAGACTGCTGGGCATGTTCCTTCTCACTCACACAAAACAAATAAGGCTATACAACATGTACATTCTATTTTACAATTTTCTAAGTTTCACAATTCTTGTGAAAATAAGAGACGAAGCTCAATATTTTTTGTCCCTTACCGCGTGCCGCCTTTTTCTTCGGTCAAAATAAGTTACTACAAAACAATTGATTCACATCATTTTTGTCTCTTTCGGCTACACGCTAACTAGTAGTCTAGTGCTATTCTAAGTCAACGATCTTCTGTCTAAAGCCAAACCAAACCAAAGCGTTCAGCTAACGTCCGCGGTGGCGTGCAAGGTGGCGATCAGTTGTTGTCCAATCAGAGGACGCATCGTGACACCGATGATGACAATCGGTGTCACGATGCGTCCTCTGATAACGCGCGCGCAAACTTGGGCCCTAATGACAAGTACCAGTCTTGGTCTTCTGTTTCTGTCTCCGGTCTCGGTTTCCAGTCTTGATCTTGGGCGCGAGCCGCCAGCTATGTCCTAGTTACACGTCTTGGATTTACCTCGGATTCACCTCTTAGCTTATTTCTTCAGAACTTCAGTGCCTATTGATAAAGTTATGTCATGCTTTGGATAGACCTTTTTAAACTTTCCCGATCAGAACACATTATAAATGCATATGTATCCGGAAGACTTCGGGAAGGTCTTCCCGCGAAGGCTGGTGCAATCCAGTCGAAACGTCGGTCGTCGGGCTAAATAAAAAAAGTAATTTACGTGATAAATACCCGAATATTTATTATGTATTTATAAGACGTAAATCTGTCTCTCTATTTGTGCCTTGGATGTCTATTTTGCTTGTTTATGAACCTGTCACCTAGGCGTGTCGCATAAGACAAGTTATCATATTCCGATGTTTCGCAACTGGCCCTCAAATTACGGACCCTTGACCTAGTGGGATGCTGCTGTGGCATGTTTAAATTGTTCGAAGATTATTTATTAATAGCTGACCCGAAAAACCTGTTGGGTTGTTCATCAATATCTGATTTTGTCTTGTTACTTCGACTTGATACAAAAAACTATTCCTTTCTTTGGAGGTCAAACTCTGACTTTGCCCTTTAAAGATTTCAGACTATTGTTATTAATAAGTGAGTTATCAAAAAAAAGAAGAGGCGTGTTGGCCAAGGGGATTAGTACCTCTACTTTCGATCCGAAGGTCGTGGGTTCGAATCCTGGCCGTGCATCAATGGATTTTTCGCTTTGAAAAATAAAACGTTAGGTATATGCGCACACGAGCTCTAAACGGTGAAGAAAAACATCGTGAGGAAACCCGCGGCTTAGTCAGCCCCACGTGTATTGGCGATGTCTTTTCTGTGGATATGGCCGGTTAAGCTGAGACGATGGTTTAGGTGCTGGGCAAGCCTACTCCATTTCAACAATGTCCCAGGCACTAGGTACAAAAATTTCGTGTCGATATCATTTCTCATAATTAGGACATTTCTCACTAACCACCTAGTTAAATTATTTTGCCAGTTTCTGCAACCAGTAGGTAATCATAACAATAATCAGTAGTCAAGTAGGCGGATCGGCATAAATTGCTTAGAATTTAAATTTTGAAAAGTAAGCAAATGAAATTATACGTAACGAATGTTTTTAATTTAATCACCTTTTTTGTAACGTTACAATTTAATGTGAATGAAAATTAGGAAACCCGACAAAATATAAATAAGTACATAGTCTGAATGCAACAAAGTAAAATAAGGAGTTCGAGCAAAGTGTGGTGACATGAACCGGAAAGTTGCTACACTAATTCTAGACGTTTCGACTGGTTAAGATATCTAAGACGTGTGTCATGGTGGCAATTCTACTACAAAACTTTTTATGAACCACGAGCAATACCTCAACTAAACCTTAGATTTTCGACTTCCTATTCTACTAATGACAAACGACTCAGTTATGGTGACGTTTTAGTTAAGGTTTGGACTTTGGCAGAACAATTTTTTGAAAAGCCATTCTGCTATCACCAAATGGCTGACATTTAAGAGATCGAAAAAAAAAACGCAGCGGAATGATTGACATTGTCATCTACTAGAATTGCCACCATGCTCGGCTTGTGACGAAAAGGCGACTACTCACTTGAGCAATGAACAGCCTCCTGATTGTCTATCTTTGATAGCGACCAAAATCTGTTTCAAACTCTCAAATATGACAGTTCAGTGACCACGCAAATAGCTCTGTCACTCAATGAGACCGAACGCGACAAAAAATACCTACGCGATCGTTTTGACAGTGAGAAGACCAATTTGAGGTTTGAAATAACTTAGGCGCGGGACATACAGAAAAGACGTAAGACGAGGACGCGGAAGAGACAAATGTCTGCGCCCCGTCTCTTCTATCTGGCCTGCGCCTTAGACAATCAGCCTGCAGATACAGTATCCAGTTCGTAAGGTATTTGTACTCGTAGCATGATCGCAGCGATCCGCCAGATGTCGGTTTTATAGTATTTTTTTGAGCCAATAGTAACCGTGGACGAGCAGAGCAGTAGGTATTCATTTGGACATTGATACTGTATCTGTTCGTTGCTCAAGTGAGTAGGTACCTATACAATTTAGAGTTCCACTACCACATTTTCTGTTCTGAAAAAATGGGAAAAAAAATAAAAAAATGTGATCACGACTGTCCCCAAGGAGCGATAGACATTTTCTCAGATCTTATTAGGCACTCAAGATCCTTTTTGAAGATGTCTAAATGGGTAGTCAGAGGTACGTCCAAATATATATTTGATACATGCCCACATTTTGCTGAAAGCATTCCATACATGACAGGTTGCAAGCCCATCGACGCTATTAGAAAGCTTACTGGTTTCCTCACGATGTTCCTTCATCGCTTAGAGCTAGTGTTAATGCGCATTCCATTGCTTTCCAGTCCAAATCCACAACCTTCGAATCTAATGGCCAAAGGCACTAACTCGGCCAAAACGGCTCTATATAATTTAATAATATTAGTCTGAATCTTGTTCAATTTGATATGTCAAAGTAATCACTATCATTACGATCAAAGCCTCCGTTATTGAGAAACAATCACGACAGATCATTATGGAAATAATCATAATTCGTATTCATATATGACGTTTAACACGCTCACTGACCATGACCTACACCTATTTAAACGATACGTTTGTATAATATAGGTCATTGAACTATTATGTAGTAAATAGGTGGACCAGTCTTTTTTATTGTGTTGTCGGCGCAGTGATTCCTCTTTTAGAGTGTCAGCAGCGCGAGTGTGAACTCCTCAGTGTCACAGGCGTCCATAGGCTACGGTAACCGCTTACCATCAGGCCGTATGCTTGTCTGCTACCTCAGTAGAGTAAAAAAAATAAGAAGCTTTCGACTGACGATCATCAAAGTTGTAAATTTTGAAAAAAGTGCAGGAGGTTCGTCAAAGTACACTTTTTGCGTATAATTTTTAAATTTCAATATTAATGAGCTTTCAAATGAAGTATAATTAGAATAATGTTGTATATTTTTAGGGACTTTTGAATAAATATTAGAAGAGATAGAACACAAGACGACAAATACATTGATGACCTCTGTGGCGTAGTGTTCACTAGTTCCTCATAAAGTAATGGGATATCAAAAGAAGCAAGTTGTAGTAATAAACGACCTTATATCTTTGGAAGCTTCGGTCTAAGTAGGTTACTGTCTTACTATACCACTGAGTCAGTTACATTCATTTTGCAAGTGTATTGACCTCGGACGGAAGGACATACTTGCGATTTTATGTAGATAAATGTATATGGAGACGTGGACTTATTATACAGGCACTTAGATTTGCACGTGAGATATTAACGTAAGTAATTATACTATCAAAATAAATAAATAATGCTGGACATTTCAAACAGCATCATGTAGCCCCAAGCTAAGCAGAGCCTTTGTTATGGCAACCACATGACTGATTTACTACTTAAATACTTTTTTTTTGTAAATACATACTTACATATTATACATAGAAAACACCCAGACCCAAGACAAATATTTCCAGATCATACAAACATTTGTCCCGCGGCGGGGATCGAACCCGCAACCTCCTGCGTAGTTTAAAACTTTAATAATTAAAAGAACTAAAGCAACCTGTCTTGATTTAATGCAGATTTATTTTGTCTGATGTGTCGTGTCGTGATACATCAGATCGGGATCTCTGAAGACACCCGCGAAGGTTTCTTGCCCAAAAAATATAATTTATAGTTGTTTATAAAAAAACAGAGGTGGTTTGATGTTTGCCGGGTCAGCTAGTAGTACCTACCTATATAATATATTTACGTCTTTACTATAGTATTATTTTAAATTCGCAACAGAATGAAGGCGGTAACTTCCTTATAAGATCTACATGAAGATTGCACGGGTCTTATTTTGACAGTAATAATGAATAGTGAGACTTGCTTACAAATGAGATCAACTCAGCCGTTTTGAGAGAAATAATAACTTGATATAAAGGTGCGTTTCCACCACATGTGCGAAAAAGCGCGAGGAAGAAGAATACAAGTAATCAAAATTGTGGTCGGGATAGTTTTGACTCCACAAACGTAATTCTGAATTTTTTACTTAAGATGACGCCTCCAAAACAATATTTTTTCAAACTAAATCTAGATCTGTTATTACTACGATTTTGCCAATCACTATTGTTCAGCGACTTCATAAAAAATAGAACTTTCAAGAAATTAAAATTAAAAAAAATATATTTAAACCCGAAAAATTAAAAACTTCAATTGCACGGAAGTTTTTTAAGTTAGAAATATAGGAAATAGGGAATTCCGTGATACTCATTATGATCAAAAATGATCAAAACAATAGATCACACAAACCGGTGCAATGAACTCTACAATAATGACATTATGACGACAAAGAGTACTTAGATTTAGGAAAAACAAAACGATTATTTTTAACAAGACTACGCAGGCTGACAAAGCATTCAAAAAAATATATATAAAAACAATGTACTTACATAGAACATTGAGGATTTTAATGAATGGACTTCAAAAAATAAACATTTTCACGACTTGAAAATGAAAAATCTTATCAAAATTTTCAATTCCGACATTTGTTTTGAATTTTTTTCATTTTCAAATGTAAATACCTAAGTTTGGTTTAACACTAAAAATTTCACGAATGTTTCTCAAAATACTTATATTTACGTTAAGATCCTTTGAAAATAACTAACATCTATGTGTCCATAGCAGTATTCATAGAAATCTTCAAATTATATCAGAGAGTTGACCAAAAATGAATAGGCGAATTAGAAATGCTCCCTTTTTCCTTTTTAAATCTATTTGAAAGTTGAAAAACCTTGTCATACTAAACAATTATTATGAAAGTACAGTGGATAGATTTTAGATTTATTAAGTAAGTACTTAATTTAGTCTTTAGATTTATAGAATCTATTGTTACAAGTTTACAAGCTTTTTTGGAACACAGATTCTCGGTGAAAATGCAATATTGACAGCGAGCTCATCTTTATGGAGTCAGGAGCTGTTCAACGGATCTTCTCTTTAAAGAACAGTAAATATCCATGTTTAGGCTCATCTAAATCAGCTCGCGATTACCCATTATTATTATTATTATTTGAAATTTTTGCTTATTATTTGATTTTTTTTTACAGAAAACTTATTTAAAATAATCAGTATCATCACCAACAAAGGTTGTCTTTCTTATAAAAGTCTTATCCGTGTTTTTTGCCTTCAAATAAGGAAAATCTGAAGACTTGACGTCATTTGGTCTAGACGCCATCAGTTAATTGATATGACACATTGCAAGAACCATGATTTGCTTGAACGTAACAGTGACAAAATAATTACATTTGACGTTTGACAGCTTCGACGCAAAATATGTATTTGTTGTTTCTTTCGATAGTTATAAAAGTTATTATTGCGGAATCTTAAATAAAGTTTAACATATCGACATAACAATAATCAACTTTAAAAACGTTTTCTTAACAAAAACTATTAAAAAACTGTTTTTTTTTTCGGAAAAAAATGGTATTCTATGAATCTAGACATATAGAAAAGCGAATCGAAACTTTACCATACATTACATTCTTTGCGTTTCTGGTTCGGTTCGCGTTAGCCTGGCCTCATACGGGCCACAAAACGCCGCTACCGACCTATTTCCTGTAGTCTTCATATATTTTGTATAGGCGCACCGCACACGTGTAGCCGGTGGCGGCCACTCGCTACAGCTACAAAATATATGCAAAGTCGGTGGCCCATTTGCGCCGAGCTATAGTGTGGTGATTTTCAGGTGCCACGTGTCAAGTATTGTTGGATATTGAATAACGCAGTAAGAATCAGGTTGTTTTTGCCAGTTGTTTATCACCTTTGTACAGGATGCGCCACGTGTACTTCCTGACGTATCATTACCCTGAGTAATAGCTTGGTGCTGTTCAGGTGATTATTGTGATATATACACAGTGAAGATACAGAAGGAAAACTTTATGTACACTAAAATTTTAAAATACTTACTTTATTGGTGAGAAAGAGACACATTCACAATCAATCCAGAGCCCGTGGGTTTGGTGTGCAATTAATTTTTATGTTTAAGTAATGAAAATTTAAAAAAATGTGAGAAAACCAGTTAGTATTATAGAAAAATAAAAGAAAGTAATGCTCGTAATAATATAAATTTATAGTAAGTAGGTATAAAATATAAATTATTTTTTTAAGACTGTTAGGGGGTGGACATGCAAATATGTCACGTAAAAACATACATACAAACATACAAACATAGACTGATAAACACATTAGGTACCCTTCCTTTGCTTTGCGCAGTCGGGTAAAAAATATAAATACTGCTAAATGGACATGTGTACCATGTGTATTAGACACGTAAAATGGTATGTAATGTCAAAATATCTATAAGATTATCATCGTTTCCTCAATTATAACTTTTCCATACATATGACTTTAAATAAAAAAAGCACCTAAGTACATATTTTATGCGTAGAAGTCTTTGTCTTCATTTACCTAATGGTTCAATGAGGAAATTACTTGAAAACCCCAAATTATGGCAAGCGTCATTGTCACAAAAACTATGTATGAGCAGAAAAAAATACAGTATTGTACTGTGAAACTTGAGAAGTATTATTAAAAATATGTTGCCCATTTGAATAACCATGGATATTATAGAGGCTTTTTTAGAACTTTGTAAGCGAAGCCGCGAGCGGACCCCTAGTTTTTTACAAACATTAGTATTAATATTAATAGTATAATTAGCCCTTTGTATCCCACGGCTGGGCAAAGGTCTCCTCTTGATCTCTTCAATTATTACGCTCCTGTGCCTATTTTTATTTTGTTACAAGAAGAGATAGGTAACTTTTGTTTTTAATAAATTGAAACAAAAAAAAATTTGTTCATATTGCTTTGATGTAATAAGTAGTGCCATCGGTAATGAGGTAATCTACGGGAGATTTTATATTATGCGTTTAATCAGCCAATAAGAATAGTAGTGTCGCGGGAAAGTAAAATTTCCTTTCACTCTACTAGTTGAGCCAAGCGGTAGTGCCACGGGAAATAAAGGGCCATTTGAACTCACGCTTGCCATTGATAAACATTGCCTTCTTTAAATTAAATATCTTGCTGTCTCGAAAACTCAGTTACTAGGGATTTTACCTAATCGAACTATAATTGTCGTGATACACTGTGGTTGAGATTTTCATTATCTTGTTCATCTTCATAGTTTTCCTTGCAATTATTTATCTAGCGGTATTTTCCATAACGTAGCCATTTTAGTTCTACCACTGTGCTTTAGTAGATTTTTAATACAATTATTAGTGCTAGTAATTCAAGAAATTAAGTACAATAACACAAATACATTAATGCCAAAAAGTTGCTCATTAAATTAAAAAAAAAAAAAATAAACAAAGAGCGAAATAGTTATTTTTCAACCACAGAATGGTAAAAAAGTAAAAATTGGCTTTTTTTGAAACAACCCAAATCTTAAAACATTTTTTGAAGTCTGAACTAGGTACCACAAAAAATAATCTATGACGTCGTTAGACCAGCAGTGCGATTCAGATCTTCTCGGAATGTATCCTAATTTGGTAAGTGACTTTCTTCGCTGAAAAAACGTCAACTTTCCGAAGAAAATCATCGAATCGGATGCACTTTCGGAAGTCTGAATCGCAGTGCAGTAGCTCAATTGAACTACAGCGCAGCTGAGGTTGCTGATTTAAATAGTAGGTGAAATTTTTAAAATGCATTTTATAAGATTTTTTTTGAAAAAATATTGCTCAAGTCACAAGATTTTAGTAGGCAACCGCGAGCTGATTCAAATGAGCTTAAACACGGTTATTTTGCAGTTATTCACTGAGGAGAAAAGCTCCTGACTCCATCATCAGATCAGCGCGCTGTTACAATAATATTGCATTGTCACCGAGATTCTATATGTGTGCCAAATTTCAGCTCAATCGGTTGAGGATAACTGCTTTAAATTCAGTTGCAAGATTCCACCCTTACAAACATACATAGCAAGTTAGTTCTAAGCTTGTAAAATCATAAAAAGTAAGTTCTTATGAGCAAGTGGCCAACTCTGGTGACGGAGTTTTTAGGCCGCCTAAAGGCCTCAGTCATGCCTTACATACATACATAAAATCACGCCTCTTTCTCACAGGGGTAGGCAGAAACCACTGATTTCCACTTGCTACGATCCTGGCACACCTCATGTCATGCCTTACAACTTAAATCCGGGACGGACAATTTAACATGCCCTCCAAAGCACAAAAGTGCTGCCCATCCAAATTGTGACTCTTTAAACATAATATCCATATTTTGATCATTCTTTTTGTTTCAGTTTTCTACGTAACCTCTCCCGCTTGAACGCAATGTGGTTTAGTATCCTAGTGTACCTTATCTACTACAGCGCGTACACCATCCTGCTGGCGATAGCTGGCCTGTGGTGCTTCGAGGAGTGCACTCTCACCGAGGAGGAGGAGTATGAGTTCTACCAACAACGACCTGTTCTCTATTGAGTGATACTTGTGAGTACTATTTTATTGATACTTTGTTTTACTTAGGCTGGATTCGACCAAACTGTCATCTTACTCCTAGAGTAGTTATTCTCGTAGCCGACAGAATTCGAAATACACTTGCTTAGAAAGCGAGACCGAACATTATTAGGTGCATTCAAATTATCCTGGTTATAAGGTGTCAACCTTACAATGTCAAAATATTCAAACAAACAGCAGCGTTATCTGTGGTTTAATCTCCAGATAAAACTTAATCCAGTTTGGTAAAATCCAGCCTTAGTATACTTATTATGAGCTTTAACGAGGGACTATCCCACTATCCCAACACGTCTATTTACGCTGGATTCGACCAAACTGGATTAAGTTTTTACTCGAGAGTAAACTACTGTTTGTTTGAATATTTTGACGTTGTAAAGTTGACACCTTATAACCAGGATAATTTGTGGCGCTTTCTAAACAATTGTATTTTGAATTATGTCGACTAGTTAGGTACTCTGGAGTAAGATGACTTTTGGTCGAATCCAGAATCTAGCTTTAGTGAGCACAAAAGAAAATCAGTATTGTAATTCAACGTGAAGATCTTTCTGTCTGCGATGGAGTAAGGTAACAAGGTTAATTGTTTGCGGTCATGGAGTCTTAAACGCATTAAATATTATAAAACAGCATGTTATGCATTCAAATTGTCTTAAGATAAAGAATGACGGTCTTATGCATAAAAACTTAGAGAATCGACCAGGCTCGCTAGATCGCTCTTTTGTTTTTGGAAGCAACGCTCTAGTGATCTTGGTCGGCGCACTAAGTTTTATGCATAAGAGTTCAATTTTAATGCCGAATTGGATTTGTCAGAAAATGTTCTACCTTTGATGTGAATATCCGGAGGTTAAATCCCGACTGTGAATTTTTTTTTTTAATTCATCAATGGATTTTTGTTTTCCAAATACTTACTCGTATACGTATTAACAGTCATAAAGGAGAATGGAAGATGGCGAAGAAACCAGTATTTCTTGTGGTGATGGGTTTGCAACCGGTTACCTGAAATACTAACTACTTCGAGTCGTGTACGAGTTTTCCAATGCACTTTGTAGAAAATGGCGGAACGCATTTAAATTTTATTACTAAAAAATAACTAGAAAAGTCAACATTTTAAAAACCATATAGCCTACAAGTTTTTAATAATTAAGGATAGTTGAATTTTGAACAAAACCTATCAAAAATAATATTCTCCAAAAATGTTCAAATTTTTTTGCTATTTTTCACTTAAAAGATTTAAACGCGTAAACTCCTATTTGGTAACGCTCGAAATTAATTATTTTCGTTTATTTTATTAAATGTTCGAGTCATATCAACTGCAAAAGCGGTATTTTCATAGACCTAGCAAATTTATAAATCTTATACATAATAATTAGAAGTAGATAGATATATATATAGATATTTTATTCATCAACACAATACATTTGTCTGTTAAATAGTGTCTTAAAGCCTATGTTAGGTTTTACTAGACGCTAGGGTTCTCTTAACACATAATCTGGATTGTAAGAATAGGAGCAGACACACATTTTTTCTATCCTTTAGGTAGGTATATGTATAAACTAAATAAAAAGCTAGCGCGCACAGGTAATTATTTAGGTAGTAATTTGGTCAATTAATTATTAAAATTAAAAGAGATTTTCATGTAGAGAACAAAATACATAGACATGCAAGAATTAGCAACAAGTAACACGTTATTGTTATTGCGTAACAGAGGATGCTTATCCTACTTTGTTTTAATAAGTATCCGGAGTAAGTACAAACTAGGACTAGCCAAGGCCAATCATCGAATGATATAAACATTGGATTTGTATTGGACAAGATAATTGAGTAAGTACTTAATTTGGTACTCAAGAATTTTGGTACTCAAGTGGCACCTTTGGGTGGATTTGAATCCTAGCCAATTTTCCTAGGAAGTATTTTACTTAATAATGGTATTCTTCTTCTTCTTCAGCATATATTTGCCCATTGCAGGGCATATGCCTCTCCAATGTTCTTCCACACTGCTCTATCACTGGTCTTCCTGGTCCAGTCTGTCCCGGCACATGCCTTTATGTCGTCGGACCATCGATCGGGTGGATGGTCTGCCAGCGCTCCTCTTTCCGAGCCGTGGCCTCCACTCCAAGATGCATTTGATAATGGTATTAATGGTACCGAAATGGTTAGAATGATTGAGTTGGTAAAATGTGAGGTACTTGAGTACCACAAGGTACCAATTTTCTTGATAAATCTCTTCTACTAAAGGTTGAGTAGTTGCTATGGGAAACGAAGTGAAATTCTATAAAGTATTAACCTTTTTTTCTTTTAATGTTTTTATAATATCAGGGTTACAAGCTAGAAACATTTAGATGTTTCAAATGTATAAAATCATAATTATTAAGTTAGAAAACCAGATGTGAGAAGCAAAGATTTAGAATATAGTCAATTATGATCGATTATAAAATCATACAGAGGTGATTCAATCTTAATGAACGTCAACAAAGCACCTTTAAATCATCAAAATCTTATTTTGTTTTCAAAGTTCGTTGTAAAGTATTGCTAGGTTGTAGAAAAACTTCTAATGAAGCTATCTTAATTAGAGGATTTTTTAAGAGCTTTCTTTTGTCAAAGTTCACGCCGGGATCAGAAACAAAAACATTTGCATGACCGAAACAAACTCCTTCTTTCTGTGAAGTCGGGTAAAAAGTATGCTATGTAATATTTGCTCAGTCACGTGGTACAAGGTTATCAAAGTTGAACATTGAACATCCCCTCCTAATTTGTAATTTATCAGTGGCCACTTCTAGTAATTCAGTACTCTATGTTCAAACGTACTGAGCTAACGCCTTCAACGCTTTTCATGTAGGTATATTATTGAAAACTTGAAAAATAAAACAACAGTTCGTTTATAGATTTGAATAAGGACTCTACTTTTAATAATTTTGGTTATTATTAACAATAATTATGAATATTATAAAGTGGTATTGTGGACTCTACTAATTTGTGATTAAGTTAGTGTGAGACTTTGTAATGCAGGAAATATTTTCTTATGAAGAGGTATGTATTTATTTAATTTATAATGATAATATTTTACAAACTTATTTTTTTAATATTGAAGAAAACATTAATTGCTTTGAATAGTATTAAAATTAGTTATTAAAATGTTAAGAAATTTTTAACACTGCAATTTCGTTTGATCGTGCATACTCGTATTAGTTGAAACATGTTTATTTTTTAAGTATGGTTTTCCTTTTATACATTTGGAACATTTTACTCAAAGCAGAGTGAAATAATAAAACGAGCAAAGAGATTAATCGTTTTATGTATGCTCTCTGATTACTCAAAGACGACTGAACTGATTTGTAAAATTCTTTTTTTGTTTAAAAGGAAATACTTTTCGATTGGTGCTATAAAAATTTGGTGAGGATTTATTGAGGATCTTCGGAGTTATGAACAAAAATGCACCTGGAAAGTGCAGAAAATTGATCAGCTTAACATTGAAGTCGGTTTTTAAAAAAATATAATTTAGCCAAGTGGCTTACTTAAGAGGGCTGCGACCGGCGAATTTCCATAAAAACGTAATACCGAAATCATTTAAAATGTAAGCATGTTTATATCAGTTTATGTTGTTAGATTAGGAGAGTAGGTATTTATCTAGGTTCCTGTTAAACTTTTGTTCCGAAAAACTTACCTAAAAAGAAATGTAAGCCAGTTGAATTGAAATCTTTGTAGGTACACTAAAAATGGCATTTTTTCTTTTCATTTATTCTATAGTAAGTTTTTTGAAACAAAAGTTTAACAGGAACCTAGATAAATACTACCTTTATCCAAATAATAACGTAAAGTGATAAAAATATGTTCAAATTTTAAATTATTTTGGTATTACGTTCCTAGGTAAGTAGATACGTTCGCCGAGCCCTTAAAAACGATTACAGTATATCTTATATAATTACTAGCTACTGCCCGCGGCTTAGCTTGCGTGATACCCGGATAAAAAGTAGCCTATGTTAATCTCCAGCCCTCCAACTATCTCCACACAAAAAATCACGTCAATCCGTCGCTCTGTTTTGACGTGAAAGCAGGACAAATAAAGAAACAAATAAACACATTTTCACATTTATAATATGGGTACGGATTTGTTCTGTGTTAAAGTGTGTCTAAGTTACAACTATGCATGACAGTCAAAACGTCAAGGAAAGGATAATCTGTGTTCTGACGGCGTGACCTCAATCTTGCACTTCAGCACTTCCTAGACTTAATCTACGATGATTACACTCTGTTATTAAGGACTGATGCAAAACACGAGGCTGACGTCAGTCTGAAGCTGCTTTCAAAGTAGCAGTAATAGGTATTTGATTAAATAGAAAGAACTGATTACAAAAAATGCTGGACATTTCACACAGCATTATCTAGCCCCAAAGTAATCAGAGCTATAGTGTTATGGGAACTACATGACTGATATACTACTTATATACTTACGTACATACATACATAAAAAATCACGCCTTTTTCCAACTTAAGGGTAGGCAGTGACCACATATCTCCATTTGCTACGGTCCTGAAACAGTTATTTCGATTCATTCACTCTTATCATTATTCTTCATGCAAGTTCGTTGGTACTGTAGACAGCCTTTTCCAAAAATCCGCCAATTTGGTCCAGGAATGTTCGCCTAGGTCTTTCTCTTCCGACGGTCCCATTCACACTCGCCTTATGTACCTATTTCGTCAATCTTCTTTAATTCATCCTCTATACATGATTTTAACATACCCTTCTCAATTCTCATCACTACATCTTCTTTCACTCTACAACGCTCTCACACACATACTTCGCAACGCATGCATTTCTACTGTATTCACTCTTCTTTGGTGTTAACATACTTTTTTTTTCAAAAACATACTTTATGAACATACATAGAAAAAACCCAGACCCGATACCAATATTTGCAGATTGTACAAACTGCCACTGCGCCACAGAGGTCGTAGTACTGAAGTTACAATAGTATCCAACACACTAGCTAACTTGCCATACTAAATGGTCGCCCCTAATTAGTTTTGTTCTCGAAAAGATCTAGTATCTATTACGCATTTAAATATATCACACAACAAACACCACCTAAAACCCACAAAATATCGAGTGATGTCCAAATTCTATATTGCCAAATCAATCCATAACGTTATGACCATTGACCTTAGAATTCAACCTTAGAATAAAATTGACCAGAGAAGTCAAGGCCGTTTTCTATTGCTCAAGTTTTCTGAAGATGGTCTTTTACGTATCTTCTTTACTATAAGGTCGTTCAAATAATTATCTTCACCAACAGATGGTGATTAATTTGTGAGTCAATCTCCGTCAATATATTTCTGTGTTGCGATCTATTACACAAACGCGATTCTTCCTATTCGTTATTCCCATAATAATATTGATTCCACACAACTGCAGTTTACTACATTCGTGATTCAACACAGCTGTAGTGTAGAATCACGAATAGGAAGAATCCCGATTGCGTTAATTAACGCAATCGGGATTCTTCCTATTCGTGATTCTACACAATATGGGTTCAACGCAACTGCAGTTCATTACATTCGTAATTCCACTCAGTTGTTATTTTTTTACACAAATGAAACAACACACTCTAGCTCTAACAATATAAAAAATGAAAAGAGGTTTCTTAATTTGATTTTGTAATTTTTATTATGTAAATGAACACATTACAATAGAAGATAAATTTGTAATAATCATTCTTATTAAATGTTAACAACACCGCTTACCACGGTTTATTTATATGTTTACTTTTTATTTTATTCTTTTAAATAGAAAAGTGTGACAGTGCTTTCTTCATTATAAATGTGCCTATCCAACACTCTTCTAGTCTACTAGTCAATACTTTCATTTTTTTTTTCTCAAGCCATACACATTACGTTAGAATTCAGTCTATGTTCATTTTGACCTTGATTCTTCTCAGTATATTTTTTACATATCATTTTACTCTTAACTTAAGTAATACTTTAATACCTTAACTTAAAGAATACATGTCACGTTTTGCCTACTCCACGTAAGTGGAAAAAGGGTGGGATGGTGATGACTCTTATCTTAATAATAAGATTTCATACAGATTTATTGTGAGAACGAATTCCTGCCTACAGGGTATTATCAATTGTTTTAAAAATTAAAAATAATGATATGTGCTAAATAGGTACTGTTAAACCTTTGTCTCAAAGGAAATTCCACTTCCTTTTCATTGTTAAAACATTATTTAATTGGAGTTCGAAATGCGCCCTGCATTTTGCAAAAATAAGGCGATAAATTCGTTTTTTATTCATTTAGGTAAAACGTCAGAAACTTCAGAACACAATAATTATTGTATTTTTTTGTGACAGAACAGAAAAACCACGGAAAACAGTAACAACAAACTGTTGTTATCTAGACCAGTGTTCAGCAAAGGGTGTGCCGCGGCACACTGGTGTAGGTACCGTGGTCATTTGTTGGTGTGCCTCGGAAAAATAAGGTTACCTATCTCAGTTAAGCTACTCTAAATTTGGACCGCATATGCTCAACTAAACAAGCTCATGTTTCTCATAAAAAAAAATGATTTTTCATTGATGGTGTCCACAAATTTCCGATTTCCTAGATGTATGTATGATATTGAACACAAAAAGTTTGCGGAACACTGATCTAGACAAAGTTAGACAAACAAGGTAGAAAAAGTATCTACGTAGGTTAACTTCTGACATCCCAAGATTATCTTGTCAAATAATGTCTATTTTTTTTTATTTTTTGTAATTATCCTTTAAATTTCACAAACAATGACATTTTTACAAAAAAATCAAACGATTGAATGTCAATGTCAGTGTATTGTTATTTTTTATTTTATTTTCGTACATTTATTTACGTAACTTCCGCATAACATATTATGCATGTAATTAGGTAAGTATAATTTTACAACTAACAATAAAAAATAATACGCGAGTTCAGTGACCGGATGTTATGGCGCCAATACCATACCTACTGCTATTTTTACATTATTATTGCATTTATTTTCTATTTTTTACATACACTGAATAACACCCGCTCTAAACTTAAAAAAAAAATTTTGTTACTACGCACTTAAAAAAAATACTTTAGTACCGTACATTGGGGCTATGTGGAACATTTTTTGAAGAAAAAATGATTTTGCACAAAAACTGACGATTGTAACGCTTGAACAGATTTTTTTTATAGTAGATCTTACCATTGCCCATTGGAGACTTGCTGCAGTATAGCTGTATTGTTAATATTTACAGAGATATGTCATTTCAAAGGGGCTGTTCCAAATATCGCCATTTTGGGGCTATTTAAAAATGACATATCTGACTTCAGCTTTTCTTACATTTTCAGACCTGTATTTATTAAAAGTGGACTAGCGATATTCAGAACTATAAACGGGAATATGTTCTTTCATTTAAAAATACTGTGCTTTGATTTCATTAAAAAACTAACTAGAAATCTCAATTTAAAAATTATTTAACATTTTATAAATCAAAACTTCTGGGTTATTTGGAACCCAAAGTAACTTACTTTATAAACACACATTACGAAATAGGGCGATATTTGGAATTTAAGGGCAAGTTATATTTCTGGTAAAATAAAAAGTATTGCCAGTTAACTGCAATAAATCTGAAAAATAAGAACTATTGACATTTGGCTTTTCTTGTATTGGTATTTTTCGTTGTTAAGTATATATTCACCATGTTTCCAATACTGTAACAATACAAATAATTAAATACAACTATTGGAAATTTAGAGTATTGCATCCCCTTAAATCTAACCAAAAATGAGCACTTGGGGTTATTTGAAATTGCAAACAAATTGTTTATGAAACCAAAACTGAAATAGCAGGGGCTAATTGGAATCGGATTCCAAATAGCCCCAAAACGGCTCAAAAAGCACGTCAGTCAGTATAATTCTAAAAATATGGCGTTTAAAACGAGCTATTCTCAAATGAAATACACTATTAGAATCGCAACAAAATGCAGATGAGCATGGTAGCACTCATTCTTTAAGCATCTTTATAATAAACGAGCTGCAACTGGAAGTTTGACACCCACAGTTTACTACCGTCAACAACGTCTGTAAACAAATTGAGCTAGCGGTTTGTGTGAAACTCTGACAACCTCAAAACTCGAAAGTAACATTGTCATTGAGTCAAAGTATTGACATGTTGTAAGGAAAAAAATCTACCACGACTAGGAAAAAAGATACATGCAGTCAAATCTTTTATTTAAAAAAATTCCAAATATCGCCAAATTTCCAAGTAGCCCCAAGGTACGGTACGTGTGTTAGGTATCTATTTTTTAATTAATCGATCCAACCTCAACTTTAAGACATAATTGGCATTCCCTCATACCCAAAATGATCATACATTTTTCATTCATTATATTTAATTCATAATAACAGCGAATAATGTATGGATGAGTAGCGGTGCGGTATTGAAGAGTCAGTTTCCGTACGCACGGAACTGCTAGTTTCGTGGCCTTGCCGCAACATCCTGCAACTTGCGTGACTAGCCACGCTTGCACAACGGTGGGCGGTGATGCCCAATACCACTCTATTACTCTTCGGTTGCACTGTCTCACATTCTTAAGGGACCGGCGAACGTACGTCATGGGAACGTAATACCAAAATAATTTAAAATTTGAGCATATTTTATCACTTTATGTTATTATTTGGATAAAGGCAGTGTTAATCTAGGTTCCTGTTACACTTTTGTTCCAAAAAACTTACTATAGAACAAATGAAAAGAAAAAATGCCATTTCTGGTGTACCTACAAAGATTTCAATTCAATTTGCTTACATTTCTTTTTAAGTAAGTTTTTTGAAACAAAACTGTAACAGGAACCTAGATAAATACCTACTCTCTTAATCTAACAACATAAACTGATAAAAATATGCATAAATTTTAAAAGATTTCGGTATTACGTTTCTATGGAAATTCTCCTGTCGCAGGCCCCTTAAAGGCAGGGATACACATGCCAGTAAATCATGAAAGTAGCTGGCGTGAAAGTTACTAGCTTGTACGAGTAACTAGCACACTGCGGATACATCAAGTAATACTGGAATGCAAGTGGTGCCCTTGCATGCCATGCCCTTAGCTACTGGCATGCCCGTGGCTGTCGCGTCTGTTCACACGTCCCAGGTTGGCCACCCCTCGCGTCCCCACCCTCGGGCATGCAAGTAAATCAAATGTTGTACTAGCTACATGTATGCCAGTTACAGGCATGCCAGTTAGCGTATACATGACAGTAGGTAGCACGTATTAGAAGCTGGTATGCTAGTGTGCAAGCTACGGGCATGTGTATCCCTAGCTTTAGGAGCAAACACACGCTGGCCCAGGCTCACCGAGTGAACGCGTTGCCCCTCTCTCGCTCTCACCTTGCATCGATTCGCCTTATTGCTTGCACTCGCCCAGGCTTGCCTAGGCTCGCCTAGACTGGCCCAGCGAGTGTTTGAGTTATTAAAAACGAAACATATTCAAACTTGTATCCTCAAAGTGCTGAAGACTTTCACTCAGAACTTTTTAACTCTCGACGAAAAAGAGGTGTTCTAAGTTTGTAGTGTCTGTGTGTCTGTCTGTAGCAGCATAACTCCTGTCTCCTAAACGGATGAACTGATTTTGATGCGTTTTTTTTGTTTGAAAAGTGTTCATATTTAAGTTTTATTCCTGTCGGTGGTTTCTTTAAATTTTTAATTTATTCTTATTACGAAGTCTCAGATTATTAATTCGGTTGTATCTTTTTTTTTTAATGTTTGTTACCATTGAACTCCGTCATTTGTAAACCGATTTATAAAAAAAAAACTTGAATTCTAATAGCAATTATGAATAGTGCTTCTTAGAACGGAAAGTGTTCATCGCATTGCATTAGAAGGTCCTTGGGTGAATAGATGGTATGGGTATTTATTGCACAAGTGATGATATCTAAACAGGGTTTTAACTAAAGCCAGTTTGCTTATAATTTAATTATAACCCGCTTTAAACTGTTGAATCGAAAAGTGAAAGATTTATGTCGAAAAAATGTGCATTAAAAGACGAATTCAGTTATTACAGTAGGTACACTGCTTTAGGCGTCCAAGAATCTTAAAAGTTTTAAGATTGGAGCTCTTATGATTGATGTTTGAGTTTATGGCTTGCTCAGGAAATAAGTATGGAAGAGGGGGCACATGGCGTTTTTTTTAAAGCGCGTTTTGGAGTAGCGCGGTCGAATCGCCTTTGAATCCATACTAACGCGCGTTTGTATCCATACAAATACGAACCCCGTGGGGCACCCTGCGTTCTTTGAAGCGCATTTTTCAGCTGCGCGTTCGCATCGCATTTGTATCGATACAAACGCGCTGAAAAAACGCAGTGTGCCCAGTCCCTAACTTCTTCAAAAGTGCGCATGTACCAGATATGTATTTTTATTTTATTTTATTTATACATGGGATTTTCATAAGGTTTTATTTCAATGTCATTCTTCGTTATTGGGTCTGCCACACCTCCGGCCCATACCTCGGAAGCAGTGCACCATTTATCAAAGTGAAAACACGCGTATTCGCAATAGTCCGTTGACCGTGTGCTGTGTACCACTTTTGGGCTGGCAGTGACCGCAGCCCTGAAGTTGACTTGCATAATGTAACTGGTAACCTTTTTTTTACTAGAAATTGTGTGACACACGGGAATTTCTCACGTAAAAATATCGTCGATTTAGATACCGACAATGTCTCGATTCATCCGGAGAATCTTCATCTGGGTAAGGAGGGAGTTGCGGCAAGGTTACTCCTCGCGGTCGCGTCTCACACTCTATAAATCTATAAATATATGTAGAAATATCTCAATATATATATAGAAATGATAACGTAGAAACGACAGTAGCTGAAGATGTGTCTAACTTTGACAAGGACTTGAACATTGTATAATGTATTCATGGCTCCACTCGTACGAATGGACTGGGACAACCTACACTTCCAATTATGTCACTCCTTGTTTACTACAGAATTCGTAATAGGCATGAATCCTAATTTTCAAAATCTCTTCTATGATATTCAGAAGTATCTATTATGTCTAAAATATATCATATTTCTGTAGAAAATTAAGGTTTTTGTGCAATAAAAGTACATTTAAATTTAAATTTTCAAATTCACGCCAAAACGCTCGCCGGTGTCATGGCGTCTGTTTTTACGTCACGGATCGGTATATCAACCAGTGATGCCTACATAGTTACTATAGAAACAAAAGGATGTTTACCGAGACGAGACGCAATGACAGACGCCATGACACCGGCGAGCGTTTTGGCTATCATGGCGGATTGTTGTATTTTGTAGATTTATTTTAGCAAATAAATTAGTAATATCGACATTAATAAGAGAATAAATACATTTTTCAAAATCTTTGAATCCTATTTCATTAGATCAGATAAATATTTTGGCGATACTTGATTACTGTCATCATGCCTATTGTTGAATTTCATAATTATTCCACAAAGATTTAAACGCTAGCTGCTGATCAGTTTACATAGAATGCAGTGCAGTGCTTCTTTTCTCTCAGTCTTTTGTTTGAGAGCAGCCGCGACCGACGATGTCTGTCGTTGTTTGTCGATCTCTGGCACGCTACGTGTCTCTTACGCTCAATGACTGATATAAACAATCCTGATAATTTAAATTTTCATCATTATCAGATAGCCTTTTGAATCAGAGTATACTTTTATGAACTGTCCCCATTTAGGTGACTGATCGATAGGTATTGTAACCGTTTTGATGAGATGAGGTCTAATGGTCACAGACATGTCCAAATGCAGCCATTATTTTAGGATAAAAGGTCAAAAATAGATGTTAAGGCCTTAATTTTATGGGATGGCGAAAGAACCAGTTACGAACCACTAAAACAAGCTCAGTGACAGTGACCGTACCTTCTAAGGCCGCGTTGCATCACGCAACGGTGTGTGGTTGCGATGACTTGTTACGTTTGAAAGTAGTTTTTGAAAAAAATAACCTTCAATATTTTTAATCTTTCGAGGACTTTTCGTAGCTCAAGGTGACGGGATCCAGCGGTCATGAAATGCGTTGCCGCGATAAGTTGTAATGTACTGAAATGTTTAAGAATGTACACAGAAATGCTATGAGCTGAGCGTGACAATTTGCCAAGGTATAGGTATGTCTAACCCGGTTGGTATCATAGCCGATATAAATGCTCCCATTCATCAAGACACACTTTTTTAAACGCATCACTATCGCCACCATTGCGTAAAAATCGAGAGACTTCGTTTTAGGCATTTTGCTACAAAGGCAAATTGCGTTCTATATGAAGCGCGAACGACCCACCAAAACTTATCTTTAGAGTTAAAACATAGACATACGAACGTACTTCTACTTATCCCATTAAAATTTACAATTGATTATAATCGCTGTTAGTTTCAAGGAAAACCTAATAACTGGTTAGAAAAACAAAATGAATCGTGATCATTTAATATATTGCATAACAGATAGCATCTGCGGAAATTAATTAGCCGAATCTGGTACAAAAAAACTACCCATGAACATAATTGCATTTGTGGTAGCAAAAAGTTCAAAAATAATTATTTTGTTGCATTAAAAATATGGATTTCTGGCTGCAAAAGCCGAAAAATAACATATAGAGTATAGCTTGCCAAAAAGATTGATCGATGTTTTTAAGAGTTGTCCAGAAATTGACCAAACTCTTAGCTAATGGCTTAGAGAAGTGGCTTCTGGCTTAAAACCCCTTAATTGGCTACTAGCTTAAACAAATTTCGAATAGCTTATAATTTTCTCACAAATTGGATTGAGACATCTAGTTGAATGAATATCTCCCGACTCTTTCTAACGCGGCATGAGTGAAAGGGACACGATCATAGTGCAATTCTGACCTAAATGCTAATAGGATCGTAAAATTGCAGTCGTTTTGCTTTTAATTAACTGTATAGTTATAGTTATTCATCATTCAGCAAAATTAGGAAATTAAGAGGGCTGCGACCCGCGAATTTCCATAAAAACGTAATACCGAAATCATTTAAAATGTAAGCATGTTTATATCAGTTTATGTTGTTAGATTAGGAGAGTAGGTATTTATCTAGGTTCCTGTTAAACTTTTGTTCCGAAAAACTTACCTAAAAAGAAATGTAAGCCAATTGAATTGAAATCTTTGTAGGTACACCAAAATTGGCATTTTTTCTTTTCATTTGTTCTATAGTAAGTTTTTTGAAACAAAAGTTTAACAGGAACCTAGATAAATACTATCTTTATCCAAATAATAACGTAAAGTGATAAAAATATGCTCATATTTTAAATTATTTTGGTATTACGTTCCTAGGTAAGTAGATACGTTCGCCGAGCCCTTAAGTTAAATAATTAAAAACCAATTTAAAACTGAAAAATCTTATCAAAATTTTCAATTCCGACCATTTTTCAAAAAAATTTTGATAAGATTTTTCAGTTTAAAATGTAAATACCCAAGTGTGGATTAACACTATAACAAAATAAAATTATAAAAACCAATTACCGAACATGAAATTATCACTTAACAAAATCAGCTCGACAGATTTGGCTACTTTTTTACAATTTCGAATTTACATTTTCCAATCGTACATAACATTATTTAAAATATTTCTCTAATTAATTATCAGCATGATCAACCTATTAAAATCTATACAAAAGCCTCCTGGTTCATTTCCAAAACGACTTTATACTGAGGGTTATTGAATGCCTTCGGGTCGAAAGCAAAATGAACAGGGTACAAATAAATTGAGTACTTTCATAATCAAGTTTGTCTAGACATTTGAAATCTTATAGTCTGCATTTGCAAGAGGTCATGTTCTGATCATCCTCATCCATTGTTGCACTGAAACAGTTACAACATTGATGTTCTCACAAAAATTCCATTTAATTTATTTGTTGTAGACGCTGTTGTAATTGGTTCTGTCGTAGATTACAGCACGGCTTATTAAAAGCTGAAGAATTTAATATGTAGAGGACATGGAAACAATGTTAAAGAAACAAGAAATTTTGAAATAAGATGTTTTAAAATACTGTAAAACTTGTAACTCGTCAAAGTCAAAAGTATTTCAATAAGACCATTGGAATCGCTATGTCCTAGGACTGTTTATATCTACAGACAATGAGCATAACAGACACGTAGCGTGGCAGACAATAATAATATTATTCTATACAGTTTGTATGAACGTAACGTAATGGCACAAACACGGACCGCGCAGACACGCTCAGACACAGGATTCGCGCAAAGAATTTTGTCTGTGCGGTGTAATACAAACAGATACATTTGATAATATGCAAATTGGTATGCACAAGACACATGCATTCATAATGTGTTGCAATCCGCTCGTGCTACAATCCAGACACTAAATTAGTTGGCTTTTAAACTATTTCATCATGGACCTACCTATATGTTCACCAACCAGTTAGTGCACAAGTTGTCATGAGCTTGGTAATACCCACTGGATATGGATGCATCTAGCCTTTACGGTCTTTAATGTAACTGAAAAAAGTGTTTAAAGCCGTGTTTCTTGACTGATTCTTTATGGTATTGGTCACGAAAGAACAGGAGTAGAACCTTGTGGTTTTAACCATACCGTGTTGACTGAATGGAAAATGCCACGAGTTTAGTTCTAAAAGGCGTGGATTCAAATCCTGTGCGTAAAGGATTTTTCGTTTCTGGTTTATCACTTTGACGCGAGCTGTTAATGGCGGAGAAAAACCTCTTAAGGAAATTCAAGACTTGGTCAGTCTCATAATATATTGACCATGTTTATTCTGTAGGTAAGGTCGATTAGCTGAGAGTATGACAGTGTTTTGCAAGTCCACTCCATCTAAACAATGGCGCAGGCACTACAGCGTCGATGAAGGTCTAAGTTTTTACATCGCGGACACACCTTCTGTAATGCTAAAACTGTATTGCATGTCGTGAGTTCAAAAATATTCAATAACACTAAAACCCAAAATCTTTGCCCTCTAATATTCTAGACTAGACTAATCCTAAAAACAAAACTCAGATCAATTATACCATTCGTAGATATTAGCCAACTTTTTGTAGGGAAGCAAAAATCTAGGGGATTTCCAGTACCTACCTGATCCAAAATGTTGAAAGGCACATAGCTTAGGTAGAGCCATTATCTAACCTTTTCGTTACGGTAGATTCACCAATAGTATCTGCAATATTACTTCTAATAATTGCTGTTCTTCACGGTTTTGTGTCAATGTTTTGCAGTCATTGCCGGATCACGTCTTGATATATGCAGCTAAAGCCATGAAAAACGAACCGTTTCGGCCGTGCGGGATAGCGCCTTGACATTGGATCTGTAGGTCGTAGACAAGAATTCAGGTGGTGCATCAATGTGACGTGCTTTTGACTTCTTCCTTCAAAAGATTCAAAGGATCTTAAATGCATTAAGATCTTAGAAAATTTCTTCCGCTCCTTTGAGATATTTTGCAATTATAAAGTTTTTTATGTTTGGATGTTTGACATTCTAATGGGTAGTCGGATTTAAGTGGAATTTTAAATATTGGCTGTGGTGTGAAATAGAACAAATGTCACATTTTAAGATATAAGTAAAACACAATTATGAGATTAGCTGGTCTCCGTGCAAAGAAAAACATTTTTCTAGTAACATTATCTACATTTGCTTACGCTGGCTGTAGATAACAGAAAAAAAAACATATGGGAATCCCATGGGAATTGTTATTCAATGACGATTCGAAAGGGTCAGAACAAAGGATTAGCGATGACAGAAAGAGATTCGATACGAAGCGCTTGTAATTTGGCTAGTGAAGCAGTTATGGAACAGGATAGGTCCGAAGTTGTTTAGACCATAAATACTGCTCGTCATCTAAACAAAGTTTATGATATTGACCATTTCACAATAGCTTTGATTAGTAACCAGAATGCTAACAAGTCATCGAAGGTCAGTTACATCAGGCGCTGCTTTTCAGACAGTTGGGTAATCGGTATAATAGGTTTCGGCGGTCCGATGTGGTCTAGCTACTAAATTGCATATTGTGTCTAGTTTTTTCTAGCTTTACTAATGTAAACCTATCCTTTCGGTAAACCAAAAGGTGTCTGTATGTGTATGCTATTGTACTTACAAGAAAAGTACCAAAATGAAGAAGTTGGACAAAATATTGTAAACACTATAAACGGGATATTTACCTTGATTTTTGGCATGCAACTGGGCCGAAATATCGGGAAACTCAAAAATCCAAAAATCATGGTAAATATCCCGTTTATAGTGTTTACAATGATGAATGACAACCATGATAGTTTCAAAAGTTTGAACAAAATATCCAAAAGAGGAAAACATCCCAGAGATGCGCAACGACCATGAGGCAGACCACCGGCCCGATGGTCAGTTGACATCGTAAATGTGGCAGGGAAATGGAGAAGATTACACAGGACTGGACTGATGGGCATAATAAAGCGGAGTCCTATAATACCCAGCAGTGGGTGCAACCGAGCTGAGAAGATGTGAAAAACATCCACTTTCAAGACCTAATTATTGTAGGTACTTATAAATGTTTACCAAGTTCTAATGATCGAGATCAAATCTAGTAGGTAATTGAGTTTTTAGGGCGCTTTTAGGACTAAAAAGTCATGGATTACTTTGTAGTCAGAATTGCTAATTTTAGTAGCTTTTTCCTTTTTGTGATCTTCTTTAGTTTTTACATAAGATTTAAAGTCGCTAAGCCATGTCAGAAGGCTTAGGGTGTTTCAAAAACAACAACACTAGAGTTGATCACTGCTAAGACAAACATACTTTTTAACCGACTTCAAATAAGGAGGAAGTCTATGTTCTGCCGTATATATTTTGTATGTATGTTCATCGATATCTCCGTCAATTGTGGACCGATTTTGAAATTTCAATTTTCATTGAAAGGGTATACTCCCAACGTGGTTTCATAAAAATTTGGTGAGAATCTGACGAGGATCTTTGGAGTGATGAACAGAAATACACCTTAAGTCGAGAGTGCTGCAAACTGTTAAGATTGAGGAAGGTTTTTAAAAAATAATTTTGCCACCTGTAAACCTTTTGATGCAAAATAAACTGTTATTGTGATTATATAAGACCATGCTTTAGGACAAATGCAAAACGCTGTTTAAAGTACAGCATGTGGCAATCCATTGCCATTGTATAGAAATTTATGTATCCCACACAAAGAATTCACGATCAAAGGTTATCTTTCCTAATTCTTAGGAAATGGACAACATGTCGGCCCCTAGTGGGTCAATGTCAGAATTATGACGAGTTTTCATAAATTTAAAAACTCTGTCCAATGGACGGTTAACTGTCGTAATATTTGTTTTATTTAAAGTGGCAATGACATGGAATGAGATGTGTGGAGTAAAAATTTGATGAAGGTTTTTTGGTGAAACTGCGAAAATACGCCACTTAGATGTAGGTAGGTACTTTGTATCTAAAAAATTCAGTTTTTTTTTCTTTCTTTTTTTTTGCTGGAAGCATTCAAAATGTCTGTGCACCTACCACAGATTTAATATACCTCATCAAAGATGAATGAATGAACAAACATGAAACTTAAATTTCAATTCAATTCAATTTATTTATTATTTCATTGCAAGCACATAGGACAACTACACAATTAAAAATATAATAGTAGGCTTGTACATCTTTTAGTAACAGACAGGACCTACTAAGTTTACACACTTGTACCTATGATAAAACTTATTTATTTAACCCGAGTTTTCGCGTAAGCCTACATATTAGGTATTTGTTAAAAATAATCTAAAAAAACAAAACAGAATCGTAAATCCCGAGGGCACAATATATTATCTCAATTCATCAGTCCTACAAGGCAAAAAATATATAGTAAGTTAATTTAATTAAACTGCTTGATGCAAAAAAATCACAGAAAGTTAAAAAAATATCCTTAAATTAATTACATGTCGTTTAAGTTGAGTAATTTTGACACTAATACAAAATGAGCTAACGATTTTGCATATAAAGTTGTCCAGTGTCCTCATTGTAGGAATTTTAATCTTAACTGAGCAAAAGCCAGTTTCAGGATTGTGCAAGAACCCCTCCATTTTGAATCACGCCTACTTCTAAAAACTATTGAAATTATAACTTGTTTGACGTAAGTTAGACCTGACGACGACTTTGACTGTGAAAAAGTAGCCCAAGTTCATCGAAATGGTGAAAGTGACCAGTGGCGCTCTCTATCTGAGCTTTGGTGAACTAACGCTGACGTGCGTTTGTGCGTGTGCCCACACGATGGAGGAATGTAGAGATAATTCTGAAGACTAATCAACGGATATGTAGATATTTAGAAATATAAAATAACATTTATTACTTTAACAGCAAATAAAATAAAAATGTAACATTTAAAGTTATTTAGTCTATAAATGTGATATTACTTTTGATCATCACAGCTAAAATATGACATCCTGCAAATAGTTCAACATTTTCATGTTGGAATGTTGCCGAAAATATTTATCACGATTTTTTACACGAATTACTTTCCTATTATTTTTCTAGTAAGCTTCTAAAATCAAATTGGGAGTAAAAACTTTATAAAAAGGTAAAATTGTATGACTTTTTTTTTTTGCTGAAAATAAAATGCGTTCAATAAAACACAGGAAGTTGATTCAACTGAGCTTGCACATTTATTTTTGTTATTCATTAGGTAAATTAAGATTACGTCACTGCCGTTTTACATTACCAAATACATATAAATGAAGGATTTCTCAGACTCTTTTATTTTACGAAGTTCGTTGATCCTTTCACACTGACTGATCAGTTTCTGATCAGCTTCTTTGTCATTGTCACCATCATTTGCTCTTTTATACAAAGTTATAAATTAGTTCACTTAAACAAAGTGTAGGTATATTATATTGGTGGGCCAAACTTGAGCTTAATCGATTGAAGGAAACAAGCTCAAAATTGATTTCTAAGGTTAGTCCCAATCATACTAACAAGTAAAATTAAATAAAACTTACGACCACAAACAGCACCAGTTAAAAAATTAAGGTTATCCTACCAACGTGTTTAGTGCCCGCGACGCACGTGTTGATCTTGCAGGCCGATGGCTACGAGCTGAGCAGGGAATGTTGTGTTATTATATCATAATGTGACCATACGTCCCGCTTTGGGCGGGATTGTCCCGCTTTCAGGCAGTCTGTCCCGCTGTCCCCAGCGAGAGAAAAAATGTCCCGCTTTCATAACAAATCAAATTCATTCCACTAGAATCACCCTAGATATTGATGCGAAAGTAATTCTGGTCTGTCTGTTACCTTTTTACGCCTAACTAAACCCGTGAACCAAAAAAAAAAAAAAAAAAAAAAATATATTTATTTGGAACATTAACATGGGATACAGTCAGTATTGGGAACGTTGAACTGCTGCGATAGTTAAAGAAAACTGTGTTGCAGAGTCAGCGCCCTCCTCCGGCAAACAAGTAGGCAGGGTTCCAGCCAAACAAACAAGTAAACCAATATTGATGAAACACGCTAATTTTGATAAAAATGAAAGAAAAAGCTAATTTTTGTCGCGAAAATGAAAACGAAGATCTTTTTTTTTTTTTATTTATAGTAGCTCGGATTTCGTGACTTTTTTATTAGTCGCCATTCGGTCGCCACGCTTTATACAACATTCCGTAAGCGTCCCGCTTTGACACAAAAAATAAATGGTCTTATACAGGCAGTGCCTTCAGTAATTAATGCGCAATAAACCGCTCGGACTCGTTACTATAGACACAAGGCCGCTCAGCGTCTCAGGATATGTTTCGAAACACCATTCCCGTGTGCGACGAACAATTTCAAGTGCACTTTGCGTAACTTTAGATATTTGTTGATTAGACCAGTATTTGCGAAGCGTAAATTGTATTTACAACAAAATTAAATTCATTGATAGATGGTAGATTTAAACGGTCTATAACATCTGTGCTTGTTTTTCATATGACAGTCAAAACTGTGTTGTCTTTTTTCCCACGTCAATTGTAACATCACTTTCTTGTCCTGACGCGTGAGCTCACTTGTTTATGATGATAACATTTCCACGTGCTCGCACGAAGCTAGCGGCGCATCCTCTAATTTAACTAGTCATGTACAAGGGAATCAACGCCAAAGAATGTATTTTCTCAGGCCACTGAAACCAAATGAAGCGATCTATATTAAGCGATCTATACCTAATTCATGTATTCGATTATGATTTTTTTATTCTATCATTATTTATATATTAATAACTCACCATAACATTAACAACAAGACCTACGACCTAAAGTAAGAACAAATAGGATGTCTAAAAATAGATAGAGTTTTAGCATAGAGTCACGTGGCATTGCATTCGCTATATCGTCTTTATCAAAACGTTCATTTGTTTTTCCATATTAACTTGTCATGAAAATAATGTTTTTATAGAAATTATAATAATGCCATCTTATTAATGTTCTATCTGAAACTATAATCATGGGGAAGACCCACAAGTTAATGAAAAATATGTATTTTGTCAAGTGCGAATCAAATTTATACATAATGGGTTTCGTAGATTTTTGTACCTAAAGTTTGCTACTACAGAATCCCTGTAAAGTGACAAATTATACATCAGCCAATTACATACCGTGGTGATGCAGTTTCTATTGGAGATAACTTGATTCGGCAGTATTTATTGTTTTAGTTTAGTGTTTCATAATGGTAGATGTTTTTTTAATGTCAAGGGAACTGTCTGTGTGGGGTAAATATTACATTTGCATAATTATTTATATAAAATACATAGGAAATTTTCTAAAATACGCTTCCTGACGTGACCTTCCTGACGTGATCTGCGAAAATTTTTCTTTTGCTAACTTAAAAGTCACAATATAACTACATAAGTTTTTAAAGAACCTTACAGAAAAGAATGGTAGGTAGAGTTAAGTCTTTTTTCGTTGATGCTATAGATACATAGAAATTACGAAACCAAACTAATATTTTTTGTCAAAATAACAATTTTTATTAATCTTTATCTGCCAAATCATTGCCACTGTCTATTCATTTTTTTTATTTTATACGACACAGTCAGTTGAATATGCATTTGCCAATGTTATAAAAAAGGACACAGTGACAAGCACGAAGACGAAACAAGAAGAAAATTTGGTTTCATTTTCTTACTAAGCAACGTAACCCTAAAAATGAAAAACATTTCCAGCTGGAAATCATCGCAGAAACATTATTATCATTACGGAAAATCCGGTTTTAACAAACGAGGTTATAAAGTCTAGAATCGTTTGCGAGTAATATTTACATACGTCCTTGTGGTATCGTGGGAGAAGGAGCGATTGTGATTGGTTGAGACAGCGCGGGCAATTCAATTGCCGCTCGGAGCTGTGCGCGGGCGCACTTTCGAAGCTCACTAGCTCAGTCAGGTTCGCTTTCCTCTGAGATGAAATGCGATTGTGATTAATTTGTGATATTTTGTATCTGTGGAAAAATGAGGAAGCATTTACGTGACTTACTGGTATGATTTTATTTTCTCTTGTGTTTATAACGTTTGGATTTTAGTGTTTTTACTTGTGTTCAAAATAGTGTTATGTTCGTGCTTTTTACTTTCAAATGGTAACGTGCGTAAATGTTTTATGTGCAAAAAGTAAAAGTGTTTTTGAAATATTCGAAGTAGCCTCACATCACATATAGCACTTTATTATTAAAAAGATATATAGAAATAAAAATAAAAAAATAGACTTCTCAAACCATATTTAGAGTTATCTCTTTGAAATAATATTTAATTTAACTGGGTATGTTACTAAGTCAATATGAAACAGGAAGGGTATAAATTATTATGCTGCTAAAGTAAAGTAATTAATTACAGTTAAATTCACTTACTCTATTTCACACTACTTAATATAACGAGCAGTAACTAAGAAACAAGAGGGAAAAGAAAGTAATAACGCAGTAAAAGTACTAATGCCATGTTAAGTTTTAATGAATCCACCGTAACGATTTCGAAATGTGACCGACATTTGAAGAGCAATTTTTTATTTAGATTCATATCAAATTCAAAATAATATAAATACCTCAAAATTCAAAGAAAACCGCGAGAAAAATTGTGTTAAATTATCATGGCCTTAGTAAAATTATAAACACACTTAATTATTTTTTTAACCAAATATTATAATACTTTCAAAATCTTGAATGAATATTTCAATATATTATCATCATTCATCACATTATTCTTATATTCATGAAGCAAAGTGTATACAAGCAATATTAAAACAGCAGATTTTTTTTCTATTTAACGAAATAATTGCATTTTATGTATGTTATGACGCGTAGACTTTTTAATTAGCTTCTACTGTTCCACTTTAAGACAAAGGTTATTCTTTCCACTTATACTAAATCCTTTGTACAAATCTCGTAAAAAATATAATAAGTTAAATTGGCAAAGTTGTGCCACCTCTACATTTTTTATATTTCTTGGTGAAGGAATGTCGAAGTATACTGTTTTCGACTTATGCCTACTATTGACTTTGAACACGTGATTGATTTTGGACGTGCCTATGATTACCTATTTAGATATGGACCCAAATGAAAAAGGCTATCATATCGTGTCAATACTGTTTACAAATTAGACATAACATGAAAACCCTGAAAATAATGTCATCCCTTTTTCGATTCTCGAAATGACAAAGACACCTACAAATTCTCTCAAACTAAGTTTGGTTCAGAGAAATAGATATCAATGTTCTCAATTTTATTGTTCTATCTCTAATTTTGATGTTTAATGTGACTTATGTTTTTCATTTATATATTTGGAATCAAATATTAAAAAAAAAATTAGAAACCTGTTCATCCGTTCGTTCTCCGAACATCTAAGAAAATAACTTAGGAAGATCCAATAATAAAAAAATCTATCAATTTAATTCTTTAAAGTATCAGATCCTCATGATCAGATGCTTATGTTATCGTTTTCTTAGAAAGTATATTTTTTTTATTATTACGAATAAAATTTACTAACTTTAAATGTTGAAATTTACTAACTTTAAATGTTGAAATTTTATGAACTTTGAGCCTCATCTAAATGTTTTTACTTTTGTTGCAGGTGAAAATTCGATAACGTACAAGTTATCGAGAGCTTTGACTTCTCCCGTGAAGTGTCAAGTGATAGTGTCAAACCCAGTGTTCTGTGATACAAACTCAATATGTCGGGATTCGTGAAGATTGCTATCGACGATTACTATTCCGATAGTAATTGGACGACCATTATTAATAAGTACTGGGTGCTTGCCGAAAGAGTTTCAGGTATGTATTAACTATGCTTTATACTTAAGAACACACCTTTATTCACATAGATGCCTATAGGTCACTGATTTCCTGTCTGCTATTTCGCCTTCATACCCACAACATTTTGCATCTCAACCGTTACTTTTGACCTGACATTTTTCCAAAATGTCACGAATTTGGTCTTACGTTTTGTATTATCAGTTTTTTTTTTATAAAATAATGTTTGTGTTAGACCACACTGTGGTATAAGATCGAGTATGCTTACCTAGAAGGAACCAAATTGACTCCAGATTTGGAGACCCCGTAAAATATCGTTCTCCTTAATCGTTCCCCCATAGTTCAGGATCGTGACTCCGTGCAAGTATTACTTGTTGTATGGTTTTTCTCCTCCTGTCACGGTCTTCGGCTGGGTACATATGAAAAGTCCGAAAACCGAAATGCCGATCCTTGAAATGCCGATGCTTGAAATAGCGAATGCTCGTAAAGAAGAATGCTTAAAATGTAGAAGCTTTAAATGTAGAATGCTTAAAAATCAGAATGCTCGAAATGCCGAAAGCCAAAATACCGAAGCTTAAAACATAGAAGCTTAAAATGCCGACGCTCAAAATTTAGAATGCTTGAAATATAAAAGCTTGAAACCAGTAATGCTCGAAATAATTATGTAGATGTAAGAATTTTTTTTTGTCTTTACTTATTATTATTAAGAGGTAAAGTGTGTTTGTATTGTACTCGTATGTAGGAGGTTATCTCAAAAACTACTCATCTGATTTAAAAAAATATTTCACCTGTATTTAGAATGAGGGGAGGGGGAGGGAGAGGGGGAGGGAGAGGGGGAGGGAGAGGGGGAGGGAGAGGGGGAGGGAGAGGGGGAGGGAGAGGGGGAGGGAGAGGGGGAGGGAGAGGGGGAGGGAGAGGGGGAGGGAGAGGGGGAGGGAGAGGGGGAGGGAGAGGGGGAGGGAGAGGGGGAGGGAGAGGGGGAGGGAGAGGGGGAGGGAGAGGGGGAGGGAGAGGGGGAGGGAGAGGGGGAGGGAGAGGGGGAGGGAGAGGGGGAGGGGGAGGGGGAGGGGGAGGGGGAGGGGGAGGGGGAGGGGGAGGGGGAGGGGGAGGGGGAGGGGGAGGGGGAGGGGGAGGGGAGGGGGAGGGAGAGGGGGAGGGAGAGGGAGAGGGAGAGGGGGAGGGAGAGGGGGAGGGAGAGGGGGAGGGGGTGGGAGAGGGGGAGGGAGAGGGAGAGGGGGAGGGAGAGGGGGAGGGAGAGGGGGAGGGAGAGGGAGAGGGGGAGGGAGAGGGGGAGGGGGAGGGAGAGGGGGAGGAAGAGGGGGAGGGAGAGGGAGAGGGGGAGGGAGAGGGGGAGGGAGTGGTGGAGGGAGAGGGGAAGGGAGAGGGGGAGAGGGAGAGGGGAGGGATAGGGGGAGGGGGAGGGGAGGGGGAGGGAGACCCAAACATTGATCTTCCACTGTTATTCACTGAGAAGTTCTGACACAATAGGTCCTGACTCCATCAGATCAGCAGCTGTCACCATATTATTACATTGTAGTCGGAACTTCACCGATACGCTGAGTTCCAAGTTTCAACTCGATCGGACTATTTACTGAAGAGTTCTGTTGAACAGCTCCTGATGTCATCCTCAGATCAGCTTGTTATGACCATATTATTACATTGTAGTCGGAACTTGACAGATATGCCGAGTTTTAACTAAATCGGCTTATTTACTGAGGAGTTCTGTTGAACAGCTTCTGACTCCATCATCAGGTCAGCTTAATGTTACCATCATATTGCATTGTCACTGATATCCTATCAAGTTCTTTAAAAATTCCCGAATCGCGTATGCCTTTAAAATATGAAGAGTTACCTCGATTTCTCCAAGATCCCATCATCAGATCCTGACCTGATGATCAAAAAGTACATTGGAAAAGTGTACCCTTTCAAACAAAAAAAGAATCTTTGAAATCGGTCGAGGCGTCTTCGAGTAACCGGTGAACGTACACAAAAAACACAAAAAAAAAAATCCGACGAATTGAGAACCTCCTCCTTATTTTTTTAAGTTCGGTTAAGAATACAATAATTTTGTAAGTATTTAAGTCGTTTCACTATCACGTTTCCATCTTGCTACTTTACACCTAAACTACTTTCGCACCCGTAAAAACTACCACGAAATAAAGTACTAAAAAATTCAATAATTTATGTAAGTACTTATTTCGATCATTTTCGATGTTTTAGTCATTCGGCATTTGGAACTTATACTTATTAAGCATTCTACTTTGTAAACGTTCGGCAATTGAAACTTTCGGCATTTCGAGCATTCTGACTTTTAGCTTTCGACCTTACAAACTTCTATCTTTCAAGCTTTCTGCATTTCAACCGTTCTACATATCGAATTTCGCTATTTTAAGCATCGGCATTTCAAGGATCGGCATTTCGGTTTTCGGACTTTTCATATGTACCCCTTCGGCTTGATGGAGAGCGACACTAACGGACATGTTTACATGTTCTGACACCTGGTCCGACCATTGCTTTGGGCTCTTCCCTCTGGATCTTTTGCCCTCTATTTTGTCTGTTATTATTAGCTTCTCCATGTTCTCGGCGTTTCTCCGCGCGATGTGTCCGTAGTACTGTAGTACTCGCTGTAGGCAAATAGAGGACAGGCGTTTCGTTCGTTAGAGTTTCGCTCTTTTAAAACTGAGACGTTGGTTCTTCTTCTCCGTAAAATATACTTTTCTGGAAATACAGACCCAAATCCTTCTTTTCTATCTATCCCATAATACGTTTAGTTACTAGGTAGCAGGAATTTGACTATAATATAGGTTTATTTTTTAAGTTACGTGACAAACACAAACACACAAACAGCATTCCAGAATTCTATCTGACCTCAATCATTAACTGTTTCAGCGAGATAGAATAAATATGTAAATTCAGTACTTAATGTGCTTGCAAAATAAAGAACCAGTTAGATCATCTCAAGGATCATTGCAAAAATATTTTAGTAAGAATTAAAGTAAGTTTGTGTCTGTTGGCAAATATCTTCAATGAAATTATACCCTAGATATGTTAGGTTCATAGTTATCGACATTTAAAATATAGTCGCACTGGTAATAGTACATAATAGTATATACCGAGTAGTATATAGGTACACACTGTTGACAAGTTCCGCAAATGAATAGTAGGTACATACATATTAAAATATATAACATACATATTGTAACACAATAGCATTTTATTGTTTTTGTAATCCACTACACGTGACAAACACGTCTAGGTCGTCGCCCTGCTTCACGCGGACTAAGGACAAGACGTCCCAATTGGGATGTTTTTGTTTCGAGTTCTATTATTTTCAAATATCATTGAATATCTTATAAGTACTTACTTAGATTTATTTGCACATTTTAAATTTTGTTTTGAAAACCAAATATTAATTAGTTACACAATTATTTCAATACACATGTGAATTTAGCTAGGTAATGCTTCTTGTCATTCTCATGCCAATGAAATCAGATGACAACGGATTTAACAGCCGGTTCAACTGAAGCCTAGTTTTTTATGACTACTACTTTCGTGGTTACGTGTCAAACACAACAAACAATTTTTTTTTAATGATTAAGTAAGTAAGTATAAACTTTATTGTCACACACTAGAAAGTTATAATTAAACATTTTTTTTCATCAATTAGATTTTACTAGCGACCCGCCCCGGCTTCGCACGGGTCACATCACACTTCACGTTATAAACCTCTAAAATTATCAGTGTTTCCCTTGTATATTATGCATGTATTATACATATAAACATTCCTCTTGAATCACTATCTATTAAAAAAACCGCATCAAAATCTTTCGTAGTTTTAAAGATCTAAGGACACATAGGGACAGACAGCTGGAAGCAACTTTGTTTTATACTATGTAGTGATAGTGAAATGATGTAGTGATAGTGATAGTGATTATTCTAGAGTCTAACTAGAGTCTAGCACATTACGTGAGCCGTGTTGGCTTAGAGGGACAGTGCCTCGACTTACACGGTCAAGGTCTAGTTAAATTTTTAGTTCTTTATGAAACTGTCATGTCGTATAATGGCCAATCATCTTCCCTCTTCTATTCTCAACAACTTGCAACAACGATCTTTCCTCCTCCACTCTTTGCAAAACCTCAATGTTGGTCACTCTTTCTGTCCAGCTGATCCTCTCAATTCTACGCCAACACCACATCCCAAGCGCTCGTGGCGTAGCTTGCTTGGACGTTCTTAATTGACCGTTGAAATTAAGCAGCGTTGTGCGCGGTCACTCTTGGGATGGGTGACCGCAAGTGGTATTACGAGCTGAGCGCTTCCGTGCTTCGGAGGGCACGTTAAATGTCGGTCCCGGCTTTTTCGTTAGTCGTTAAGCCATGACGGATCACATCCCAAATCGCCATAAAAACAATAAAATCACAATTAGATAATGCCTTAGAAACATTCCTAATTAAAAGAAAGTATAGAGAGAAGACTGAAATAATTACAAGATAAACATAATTACATACTTTCAATGAGTAGAGGCGTTAATAAGACGGAAAATAAAATGTAAGTGTACACTTTTGTCTAAACATTATTGACAGGTATTTCAAAACGTAATTAGGCGGGTCCACACAGAGCGAGCAGCCTCGCGAGGCATTTGCCGCGCGAAGCAGCTCGGTTAGTGTGGACGTGTTAAAGTCATAAAGTAGGTAAGTATTGTGTTTTATTTCTTAGTATTTTGAGCAGTACTATAATATTAAACCAGTAACTATGCATGGTTTTCTGCACGCTATACAAAAGTCTAAACATTATACAAAAATAATAGGTACCTATTTATTTGGTCTATAAAGATATTTTAAGACTTTAAGTTTAGGAAAAATGAACATCAACGTTTATAGCTCTTTGTACCTATTTATTTCTCTATTTACCTCTATTTTCACATGATAAACTCATAAATATTCATAAACTCTGCCTAAATAATACAATGATTACGCAGTCAACTTTATTTAAGAAAGACATTGTACAAGAAAGTATTTACCGACTAACAAAAGGATGTTTGAAGTTTGCGTTAGTGGCAAGGCAACGACAGTTACTAAACCGACGGTGAGCTTTCTCGTGGACTCAGGTCTTGCTTCGTTTACTGGGAAAGTTAAGTTTATTTGTTACTGAAAGCTGTATCTAAACTCACTCACACCTCACTTTGTTTGACTGGCTCCCCACGTGAGCTAAGCTTTTGACGTGACGTCTTTTATATCGATGAACACCAGTTGCATGCACGAAAAGTGTCACGTTCCGCAAGCGGATTACACACACACACATAGCACTATTGATGTTAAACCTATATTTGATTGTGAACCCATAGTCATAATAAGATAGTTGGATAAGTAGTTAGACAAATCAAAACTAGATGGCGATTATGTACGTTGTAAAATGTGTGAAACTACTGAACCGATTTCAAAAATTCTTTCACCAATAGAAAGCTACATTATCAGGAAATAACATAAGTTTTAACTTATTTTCAAAAAAATCAGGGATCCGTAAGAAAATTGCAATATTGTAGGCCAAAGTAGAAAACCCAAAATAGTTTTTGATCACTACGGGGCGGGGGTAACGCCGCGTGGGCACTGCTAGTTACTTATAATATTATAATATTTTACCAATCACTGTATGCCCATGTGTTGTGCTTTTCTCCATAAATTAATTATTATAAGAACATAAAATGAAACATATTATGAAACATCAAAAGTGGCCACTTTAGACCAGCTATTCATAAAAACAATTAGGTAATAAAATAATAAAAGTAATTAAAATATTTCGAATGACAATGAAATCGTTGTGTTGACTTTCGATCAGAGGCCGATTCTACTAACAAACTTTTTATAAATGTAAACCAACTAGTAAACGCCCGCTGCTTCGACGCGTGGACTACTTTTTTGTATCCCACGGGAGCCATACATTTTTCCGAGATAAAAGCCTATGTGTTATTCCAGAACCTAAACTATCTACATTTCAAATTTTATCAAAATCAGTTTAGTATTTATGGGGATACGTGGTAACAAACATGCACACACACACACATGGACTTTCACCTTTATAATATTGTTATAGTAGGATACAAAACATCATCTATAACCTGAGATTTCGTTTAGTTTCCTAATCTAATATTGACCAACGACTCTGTTAAGGTGACGTTTTCATACAAATAACTGTCATTTTGGAGAACGAAACAAAAAGCAGCGATATGACGGAATGGTTGACGTTGTACATTAGTAGAATTGGGGCCTTTCGATTATAATAATTGATCGATAAAGGTCGCGTGACTCGATACCATGCCCAACTTCTTAGTATCGATTCGATGCGGTGCGAAGTTAACATACCAATAAACTTTCATTCTGCATCATTGACTTTGCCGAAATCATGAAAAAAAGATGAATAAAATTGTATAGATAGAAAAAAGAAATATGATCAGGACTGTATCCCCAAAGCACGGTAGACATTCTCTCAGAACTTTTAGGCTCCATTTTAAGAATTAATAAATAAAAAGATTTTAAGATCCTTTGAAGATGTCTAAGGGGGCAGTCAGAGGTATGTCCAAATACAGATTTGGCACATGCCCACAGTTTGCCACAGATTTGGTACATGCCCACAGTTAGAAGTTAGCATTCCATACGTCACAGGTTGCAAGCCCATTGACGCTATTAGAAAGCTAACTGGTTTCCTCATGATGTTTTCCTTCACCGATGGACGGATGTCCGCTAACTCGGCGGAGATCTAGTCCTCCTGTGCGTAATACCTACATATACCCTTCAAGCATGCTCTACAAGGTTTTAAATTACAGTTTCTACCAAGGTGACCTTGGCAGAACGTTTTTGTCTACACGATTTAAAACAAACCCCAAACTTCAGTGTTTTTTAGTGTTTTCTTTTTCACACTACACCGGCCCCGCCGGCGCCGGAGGGATTGACGATCAATCTCTTCGTTTCCGCCCCTTCTGGGCTGCGGCCGTCCCTAGTCAAAGTCAAAGTCAAATTCATTTATTCAATAGGATCACATAGTGCATCACTTCAAAACGAGCTAGGTGACTCTACTCCTGCGGGCTGATTGTCTAACTTGTCTAAACTTGTCTCAAACCTCAAATTGGTTTCAAACTATCAAAACGTGGGTATCTCTTTTCGCGTTCGGTCTCGTTGAGATGTGAGTGACAGAGCTACTTGCGTGGTCACTGAACTGTCATAATGACAGTTCGAGATCGATTTTGGTCGCTATCAAAGATAGAGAATCATGGGGCTATTCCTTTGTTAAAAACCCCACCCCTGGCAACAGCCCAAGCCGAGGTCCGTTCCTAGTAGCCCTTGCGCATGTCGCTCCAACCTAACTTTATCCGGCGTAGAGCCTTCTGCTCTCGCCATAGTCCGCTGAAGTTGCGTAGGTCGACACGAGACCAGTCAACATAAAAGTCAGCCCGAAAAAAATTGGAAGGAAACGATTTTTTGGAAGTAAATTTATTAAAATTAAACTAAGAAATCGTCATAAGCCTCAATGTTAAGCGGCCATCATGCGATTGCATTAAGGTCTAGGACAAACCATGGCACTGGTGGTTTGTGGCCTGTTCACCTTAACTTAGTGCTTCAAAGATGATCGTCGAGATTTCTTAATTTCGCGCAAAAACAGCCTCTCGACTGTAACATCAGAAACAGTTGACACCAGGCCAATTCTACTTATTTACAACGTCTACCATTCCGCTGCGTTTTGGTCCGTCCAAAATTTCCAGTCATTTGGTCATTTGGAGAATAGCTTTTTCAAACATTCGATCTGCCGAAGACCGAACCGTAAAACGTCATCACAACAGAGTCGTTGGTCATTAGTAGAATAGGAAACAGACGAAAATCTAAGGTTTAATTGACGTTCTGTCTGTGGTTGATAAAAAGTCTGTTACTAGAATCGACACCGAAATCTTTAGGGCTCTATCTCACTAGGACACCATTGTGGCGCCACCACAGATGCGCCACTAACAAAATGTACATAAATTACTCCTGTCCCTTGATTGTCTGTCTTTGATCGCGAGCAAAATCAGTCTCAAACTCTCAAATATGACAGTTATAGTGACGCGAACAATACCTACCGCTTTCTTTGATTTCGCTATACGTCCAACACATCAGATAATTCGACGTAATTGGAGATTTTAAACATATTTTAACATTATAAATAAAATATAATGCTAATTTTAATTTATTTATTAAAATTTAATTATTTAAAATGTAAAATGTAGATGTAAGACTTGTTTTATAGCTTTAATTGTTCACGTTTACATTTTCTCTTTTATGTATTTAGGACTAGTTAGACATTTTTTTTTTGTTTTTAAGAGCACAAGTAGCCCACGAAATTCCAATTATCTTGTGTTTTGTTTTGCAATTGCAGGACTGTGGCAGGTTTATCTTCATCGAAATATGATTCGTGCCAATAACAATGTGTATGTGTATCTTATAAAAATAATCAATATCCTGGGCGACCGAGCTCTACTCGTCTGCAAATAGAGAAAAATAAAACAATAGAAATAAAAAAAGAACAAAAAAACTTCTATTGGCTGAGTTTTGAACTCGCAGCTTTGCGGCTGGTAGGCGGACACCCTACCACTCAGCCACTTTAGTTTCAACATAGGTATTACTTGAAATTACGAACCACATTGCACTGGTAATTCTTTTTGAGTGAAAATGCCGAGAAAACAAATTTTCCCAGATACAAGACCTAGCTAGATCGATTTTTCGCCTCCACAAACCCTCGTTACCGCAAATTCCATCGAAATCGTTCGAGCCATTTTTGAGAACGTGAGTACAAACAAACAAACAAATATTGCTCGTTTAATAGAATAGGATAAGAAATAAGTAGGTATCTATGTCTATAATTTATTCAATAAAAATGAAAATAAAAGTGTTTCATAAAATAAAATAAAATTGGACAACCCAAGATCCCAGTTTTATCAAAAAGTTAAACAACACTTGGCTCAGAAAGTGTTATTGGAATTCACTTTCCATTACAGCACTCAAAACTTCCAAAGAAATGGGATTAACTCGGTTACGTGTAACCAATTTCGGTGATTTAATAATATAAAATAATAATTCATTTATTTCGGAACAGGTCCATACAAAAACATTTTAAAGATATAAAGAACTTATTGCGTTTTGTTGCCTCGATCCGGTATTTTGATGGCATTATGTAAAGTGCATTTTGACCTGGGCCTCGAGCACGAGTATGCACAAGTTTACTATTCGATCCGTGACTGTAGTATAGTCTCTCAAATGTATGGGATTCCGGTGCAGCGCCTCCAGTGGTAACTTGACTGAACTAAAATCCCAATACATTTGAGAGACTATACTACAGTCACGGATCGAATAGTAGACTTTGTGCATACTCGTGCTCGAGGCCCTGTAGTAGGACGATATCGGTTTACTGTGTTATTCAATGAACTATTAGGCCGTCCGCAGTTTGCATCCGATTTTTCAACGTGCGTATACGTACGTTAACGAACGTACGAATTGACCTCGCACACTGGCTGCGTTTTTGTCCGTTTAATTTGTATGAATTACAACAATTTTAACAAGTCGTAAGTATTACATTTCTTACATTTGTATCCGTACACCAAATTCATATTTTTTCATCCATATTGAATTTAACGTATGAAGGCTTAAAAAGTCAGAGCAAGTTGGGATTGATTTCAAACGTCGGAACTAAACGCACGTACACGCACGTCTAATCGGATACAGTGTGCGAGGCCCCATAGTAATCGGAGTGTTGGAATCATTCGTGGGTGTTCGTACGTATACCCACGTCTTTTCGGATGAAAACGCATACAAACTGCGGACGGCCTTAGGCTTCATGAAGCTCAGATGCTAAATGTGGGATGTGGGCCCCCAATTCCTCTAAAAAGTTTTTTATTTGAAGTAGCTTAAAATCAAAGGCCATTTCTTTTCATGAGAGTGACAAGAAGAAAACGTTATCATAAATGCGAATAAAAAATGCTAAGTACGTACATAATCAAGAAATTATAAATTGAGTTTTCAAAACTGGTGTAATCCCATAGAAAATTGTGTAAGTACATAAATCGCGTTGAACGTAATTATGACAACTTTTACGATTGAATTGTTAAAAGTACATTAATAATGCAAGTTCCCACGACTAATGGCCATTTGTCACTACAAACTGAGTTTTTATTTAATTTTATCTAGTTTTAGGTGTTCATGTGAACAGAACAAAAATAGTTGTTAACTAAATAATGTTTATGCATTTGATAGTGATACTCACAAACGTTTGGGTATAAATACAACTAATATAAATTTTAAACATTTAAAACTAGCTGACGCGACGCGACGAACTTCGTACCGCCTTATTTTTTTTTTAATTAAATAACATTTTTGGGCCAGCAGAGTCACTTTTAACGTCGAAGAGCTGAATCCGCTGTGAGAATTCAAATTTCAAATTCGAAATTCGAATCCATTTTTGTGCATTTAGCCAAAAATTTCCTTGGTATTTAGTGAGCTCGGTCACTTGAGTGAATTCGAAGCGAGTTTACAGAATGACCCTGCTGATTGTAAATTTTACAATTTATAAAATACCTCGGTCGTCCTCAAAAGTCCGTACCAAAGTTTCATCAGAATCTTATCAATAGCTTAGGAACGCATAGAGCACAAACATACAAACATTCATTTTTATTTCTACTTAGAGATAGATTCGTGACTATGTTTGGGGTGTTTCAATAACACCAATGGACCGATTTGGATGAAATTTGGAATAGGTGTAGATCGTGATGCTTCAGGAACCTATAGCATCACTCAATAAGTGACATTACTGAAATAGAATAGGAGATGAAAAATAAAATATGGAATGAAGCAAATCATCTTCGAAAACATAATTTTAAAACAAGACACAACCTCGAGTTCAAGTTTCGTTAACTGTAAAGTGTGTAAGAAGTTATTGGGAAATACATGTCGATTTTCAAATCCTTCTCTAAATTTAAATTCTAAACATACTTACCTACGTTCATTGAAAATGATAAGTCTTATCAAAATTTTCAAGTCCGACTGGATTCTAACCCGGAATGATACAAGCGATACCTAAGTGTGGTTTAACTCTATAAAAATTACAAATACTTACGTTCCTCAACCTCCTTGGTAGTTTTGCTTATAGTAATACTAGCGGACGCCCGCGGCTTCGCCCGCGAAGACTACTACTTTTTTATCCCACGGAAAACATTCTTTTTTTGGGGATAAATAGTAGCACACGTAACTCTCTAGCCCGCTTCTGGGAGGAGCTAGGCTGGCTCCACATCTAGTGAGCCAGGTCATCCCCACGCAAAAAGGACCACCTTTGAGTCTAATTGCGGAAAAGGGAGTCCCCATACATACATACACTCTCCAGCCCTCCAACTTTCTCCACACAAAAAATCACGTCAATCCGTCTCTCTGTTTTGACGTTAAAGCAGGACAAACAAACAAACAAACACACTTTCACATTTATAATATGGGTATGGATATTCTTTCAGATCCCAGGGTACAAGGATGGTTCCTCTTCGACACGCCTCTCCCCACACTGGCCATGGTGTTGGTCTACCTGGCCGCGGTGCTGGTATGTGGACCCCTGTGGATGGCGAGCCGGAAACCCTACAAATTGCAGAGCACGCTAGTCTGGTACAACGCTTTCCAAGTTGCGTTGTCCTCTTATATGTTTTATGAGGTAAGTCTCTTAAAAAATGAAACAGTTCTGTCATACATACATACATACATAAACTCACGCCTGTATCCCATCATAGGGGTAGGCAGAGACCACAGATCGCCACTTGCTACGCTCTTGACACACTTCTTTCGCTTCATTCACTCTCATCACATTCTTCATGCAAGCTCGTCGGTTTAGGGTACTCTTGACCTGGCCTTTTTCCAATAATTCGCCAATTTGGTCTAGGAATGTGCGCCTAGGTCTTCCCCTTCCGACGGTCCCATTCATACTCGCCTTATGGATGTTTCGTCAATCTGCTTTCATTCATACAGTTCTGTCAGGGAGGAATAAAAACTTATTACGTTATTTATCAGCTGTTATTTTAGCAAGATTTTGGGGAGTATTTTTTTTTTGCCACTCACAACACAAAACGTAGGCCTTTACATCTTTGCTAGATGATTTATACAGTGTCAGGAGGAAATCTTTTGCCTACACTTATTGAGACACTGTAGTGCTTGGGACAATGTTGAGATGGAGTAGGCTTGCCCAGCACCTACACCATCCTCTCAGCTTAAGAGGGCTGCGACCGGCGAATTTCCATAAAAACGTAATACCGAAATCATTTAAAATGTAAGCATGTTTATATCAGTTTATGTTGTTAGATTAGGAGAGTAGGTATTTATCTAGGTTCCTGTTAAACTTTTGTTCCGAAAAACTTACCTAAAAAGAAATGTAAGCCAATTGAATTGAAATCTTTGTAGGTACACCAAAAATGGCATTTTTTCTTTTCATTTGTTCTATAGTAAGTTTTTTGAAACAAAAGTTTAACAGGAACCTAGATAAATACTACCTTTATCCAAATAATAACGTAAAGTGATAAAAATATGCTCAAATTTTAAATTATTTTGGTATTACGTTCCTAGGTAAGTAGATACGTTCGCCGAGCCCTTAACCGGCCATATCCACAGGAAAGACAATGGTCAATACGTATGGCCGACTAAGTCACAACACAATACTGACAAAAAAATTGGCTTGACTTCGAGTAATCCTTTCGATTTTATATCAGCGGGCTCAAAAAGGTTGCTATAGCAGAATCATAATAAGAATTGAACTGTATGCCGGCTCTTTTCACTCTCAGTCAATGAAAAGAGACTGCATGTAGTTCAATTCCTATTGTGATTCTGCTACTACAGCGACCTTTTTAAGCCCGCTGTGAGTGTGGACCATTACGATTCAAAATGCGGTCACCTTATTATTTTCTAAGATAAATGTTATTAAATTATACCGACATCACAATTACTGACGAAGGCATGTAAAATCAAATCATTGGTTGTAACTTGGCCTCGAAATTTAATTGAATTATTAGGTGCTTCTTTCACTGCACAATTTATTCCTACTGCTATTACGTCTCTCTACGATTAGAGTTTGAATGTACGCATGTTTAAGCACTAGTTAGTTTTGAGAGTTGGTGATTCCATAAAGAGTAGAATTCATTGACTTATCTCCGAGTTTCTTGTAATTTGATGATTCAAACGGAATTTTGAGATTCAGAAACCGGTGCTAATAGAATTAGAGAAAGCTATGTAATAGAAGATTATTATTCGGTAAAAAGTATGTAGAGCGAGCCGCAAGTTACATAACGTTTTTCTCTTAATCTGCAGGGTGCTTAAGCATGTGTAATGTCTTATTAATTTATGTTATTATGTAATTTTCCAAACCGCATCAAGTGCAGAAAATTGTTCTTTATACCATTCTTCTTCTTATTTCGTATGAGCAAGTGGCCAATAACTTTATTCAAGAATATTTGGTAACATAGTGTAACAAAGATACGCCTAAAAATTAAAGCAAATAAAAAATATCGAAGACCAAATTTTAATTTAATACCATGACCAGACAAGTGTAAGCAAAAATCTACTTTAACCGTCTAATTTTTTTCTGCGATTTTTCGCTCAGATATGACATGTCCGTATCATTTTCACACTTTACAACGGCGCAGAATTTCGCAGATTTGTACAAATCTGCGAAATTCTAATATGCCAAGGTCACAGTCCCAATTTCAGCTCAATTACACATTGATCATTGGTCGATTACCATCGCTTCATCAGTTCCGTTAACATGGTGTAACTCAGGGTGTCAAGGCATCAGCAATTGTGGAGGCAAGGAGCCATGACGAATCGCCTTGACTCTTATCACTAGGGTGATAAGGCCTACAATGGATCTGTCGACGCTGTCAGTTTTTTGTCATGATGCTGGGAGAATGCAAATGTTGCAGTTTTAGCTTTGTTGTTGTTTCGTCCTTGTTAATAAGGTATTATGGTTTGGCAAGTTAAACTTTAACCCCATTATTGTTTAATGAATCATTATAATTCAAATGACTCTACCTCTTTTCACTGACAAGAGAAAAACAGACGTAATAAAAAACCCCAAAGCCTTATATATTGATAAGTTAATATACATTCTATCAGTATTACGTTTCTGGTCCAATCTGAAAATCAGTGCTACTTCCGTACCACTGTGTTCGGAAGTAAACTACGCTGAGATTGGACCTTTTTTTAGCCACACAATATCCATCTTGATGCTTTGTGTTCCATGGGGGGGGCTATTACCTTAGAGTAAAAGTACTACCGCTACTGTTCTGTAGGTATTTATAAGTATCTAGGTAGGTACCTACTGTCCATTTATTTCTTCAGTGTTTGTGTTTTTATTATTTGTTCCTACTTATGTACCTACCTGTGTTTTTTACTTTTAAACTATCCCCGCCCTTGCTTCTTCTTCTTCTGTACTTTCTGTTTTTTTATACCGTGTGTGCTAAAAATAAATGTCTATCTATCTATCTATCTTGATGCGCTTAACATATCTTCGGGCTTAAAAAGGCCGTTAAAGCAGAATCTAGTTTCATAGACTGAGAGTGACAAGAACGGTATAATATTGCAATTACCTACTATTGTGATTCTCCCATAGCGGCCATTTTAGCTCCGCTTATCGTTCTATAATTCTAAATTAAAAAGTATATTTATATATATAAAATAGAGTTTCTTCCGTATGTTAAAGCAACTCAATCTCAAATCTTTACATCCATTTACACTAAAGTATAGAAGATAATGTTGTATTACGATTGTAAGATTTCATCTCTGGAACCACTGATCCGATTCTAATATTGCTTTCACTGGTAGAAAGCAACTCTGTTCTTGAATGTTTAAGTTTTGTTTTATCCTTGAAAATGATTGAAATTCCTTGCACACTTTCAACGGAAAATTATAAAATGATAAAACTGTAAGTACTTACCTAGTAATATTTTTTTTTTGTAAAACAATACCTTATGCAACTAAATTCATATAAAACTGATATGGATACATGTCGTTTTATAGTGTGAACCTCACCCTTAGCAGACGCCCGCGGCTTCGCCCACGCGGACCACTATTTTTTTACCGTGCATTTTTCCGGGATAAAAAATAGCCTATGTCCTATTCCCGGTCATTATCTATCTACATTTTAAAATTAATTTTAAATTTAGATAAACAAACGTACATCCATCCATCCATACATCCTAACTCTCGTTCATCCATGTTTGGGAAGTCAATCCGAGTATTGTTCATTAAGGCACCAAGTCTCTAAAACCATTATTTCAGTTGTTTTTTTTTTCGGAGAAAATCTGCCCCCTATCCATATTACACTATCTATCGTCGCGATCGCTGTAGAACACTTCAAAATGTATAGGAAGGTGATGAGTCACGTGGTTTGAATGTCAATTCCAATACATTTTGATGTGTTCTATTCTACAGCGCCAATAGATAGTATAATATGGCTAGGGCCCCTGATTTCCGGACACCCTGACAGAAAAAAAAAATAACAAAATGGCAAAAGCCTAACATCCACCACGGAGACTAAGACCCTTTGGCTTTAGGGCCCAAAATGAATTAAGAATAAGAATAAGAATAAATTTATTGAGCAAAAGATAACATTTTGTATGCTTACCTAATTGAGCTTAATTCTAGCTTCACTTTATAGGTAGGTAGGTACTATTTCACTTTCACTAATACTTCTACTTTTAAGAATTTTACATAAAAACATTTGAAAAAGAAACCTAGTAAGTAGGTACCTACAGCTAACAATAGTCTTTTTTTTAAACTTTCGCGATCAGAACACATTAGCACTACCTTCTTTGCTAGTTCAAATTCAAAAGCCATTTGGGGCATTTTTCATGATTATAATGTAACCCGTTGTAATTGCGATAACATTGATAAAGTAGGTACTCATTGTTTTGCTCTCAATGAAACTGTTCTCGCAAATGACAACGGGGTCAAGGCAGCTTTCTTGCTTTATTTATTACTAGCGAAACCACTATTCAAATTAAGTTTTTTAACAGCAAAACATTTATTTTGGTTATAAACTGTATTTTTTAGCGATTACTCAAGAGTATGTAATAAAAATAATGAATGCTGGACATTTCACACAGCATTATCTAGTCCCAAAGACAGAGCTTGTGTTTTGGGAACTACATGATTGATACTATTCTGTCATACCAATTTCTTTTTGTGAAGACATACAATTAGACAGATTCAAAAAAAATCAACATAATAGGGTGCGTTGGTTAGTTCGAATGCTAAGCTAGTGGCAACTCTGTTGGCGGAGTTTTTTACTTTTTTTATGAAAGTTAAAAAACATATTAGTATCTACATACATACCTACATACATAAAATCACACCTCTTTCCCACAGGGGTAGGCAGAGACCACAGATTTCCACTTGTACATAAAAGTATTTTTTTTTAATCCAGATTTAGGTGCTGGGCAAGCCTACTACCTTCAATCTCCTTTCATTTTCATTGTCCTAGGCACTGCAGTGTCCCGTTAAGTGTAGGCAAAGATTATCTCCTGACGCTGTTTTAAATCATATTTAGATGTAAAGGCATTTTCACGTAATCTACAAGTATGTTATTTTCTCCTCAGCACCTCGCGTCAGGCTGGTGGGACGACTACAGCCTCACGTGTCAGCCTGTGGACTATAGTAATAGTGACTCAGCGAGAAGAGTAAGTACTTTATCATTTGTAATACTTACAAGAATATACAGTAAATATCCATCCAATAAATATATTTCTATCTAAGCAGCCTGTAACACCCACTGCAGGGTAGAGGCTTTTTCTCTATCACGCCACTCCTGGCGGTTTTGTGCCAGCCGGATCCATTGCTCGCCTACCGCCCTTGCAATATCGTCTGACCATCGGGCAGGTGGTCTGCCTCGAGGCCGCCGCATATCTCTTGGCCACCATTCGGTAACTGCTTTAGTCCATCGGTCGTCGTTCCGCCTGATAAATATAAATATAGATAAATATAGTAGGCATCGGTTAATTTCATGTTTTCCGAATATGACCGACAGCATCTGGCATAATCAAGGGCAGTATTGATATAAGCTCTGTATGATTCCACAAACACTTTTTTTGAAGTCGGTTAATAATGAGATAGGTGCAAGTAAATAATTAAGTAGTAAGCAAGTAAGTAGTCATTATATTTGTATTCGTTACTTAACTAAACATTGACCAGAGTAAAATCATGTTTTAACGATTAAAGTATCATTTTCATTCAGAATGTTCACTTCCGAGTTCCATTTATATAAGGGCTTATTTAGACTAATCTTATTCGCAACTGCTGTGAATAGCGAAACTTCGCTACTGGCTTTTACCTTCAAATTGACTATCAAATCCTACACTTTATTTAACTTATATCGCTAAAACTTGCAAATTTTCACCAACACCAGCTTTATCGTGAAAATAGAAACAATATATTAATTTTAAGAATAAAGGACCAAGCTACCACTCTGTCTCGCGGTCAATACTTTTTCAAAGCAATCGAGAAAGCTAGGCCCCATACCGTGTTTGTTGCCCTGATTCTTCACGGTGTTGGTCGCGAAAGAACAGGAGTAGACCTAGCTCTTAAGGCGTTTCAAAGTGGGCATAGAGGTGCTACTGAATAAATGATATTTGAATTTTTTTTATTTTTTTTTAATAGTTATCATTTACCATTGCATGATGCTGTAATCTGGTCTCTGTTTTCTGTTTCTGTAACGCAAAACTTTATACAAATAACTGGTGCTCTTGTAACGCCCGGTATGTTTCGCAGTAGCGAATGACGCTTATCTCTGAATAGACCTTAACTATGATATGACTTTAATAAGCCTACGCACACTTACTGTCACTTATTACGCAAGACACTTAAAAAACACCATTTGCAAAAAGCCTAACGAATATTTTACATAACAATCTACTACATAAACGTAAAGTTTTGTATCGTTAGTAACTGCAAGATCTAAATTGGACTCTACGCCTATGTAACAAAAGTGAATTTGCTATGACTTACAACGATAGAAAGTGACACGAGTGGAAGGTACTATAACTATAATCAAGATACCGATTATACTGACAGCTACATACAAGGTGAATTATAGAGTAGATACGTCTTCAATAAATTCGTGTAGGCAAAAAAATGAAAATATTAAAATAGGAAAGTAGATAATGTAATATTTCCTCAAAATCCATCCATATGTTTTAAGTATATCGATAGCCAATGAAGCCAAAATACACATACATACAGGGTGGGAAAACATTTTGGCTCATTGAAGGTAGCTAAATGAACTTTTTTCAAAAATCTAAAAATGCGTCTATTATTTTATTCAAAATAAGACAATACTTTCTAAAGAACCCAACTTTTTAACTACAAAAGAAAAACTAGCTACCATACGAAGACAAAATGTTGCCCCACCCTGTATATCCCTTAAAAACATAACCCTCAGGTAAAAATTTAACCAGAAGAATCAAATAGTAAAATATTATCATTAGTAAAATATTCAAAAATCAAACCAACATGTGAGCTCTAGCAAAAGCCATAGCATATCACATACACAACATAAAAACATAATCTTCTTTCGTCAGGTAAAAATCTTTAGACCTATCGGGTTGTCTCATCTTCGGACAAGCCTACTCTTTGCCCGCGGTCAAGATCACAACGGCACTAGCTTCGTAACTTTCGAACATTTGTTTACGGAAAGTGAAATGACACTTATTGTATTCATTTAAACCTACTTAAAGCCTCAGGGAGGTGTGGTAGGCGGATATGCTAAACGTGTTTTACAAAAAGTAAATAAATTTTATACTTCGGTAATTTTCCCTAAAATTTCTGACGCAGTGGTTCAGAGAAATTTGAGGTAGATGAGATGTGTTTCATGTGGTTTTTAACAAACGTACGTGTTTTGTTGAATACCCACGTTTTAATAACTTCCTCAATCTTTTTTATGTGACGATGGCAAGTACATTACATCATTCAACAATGTAAATCTATAAAAGAAAACACATTTAAGTACTTTATATTTTGGCGTTCCCTCAAACGATTTTTTAAGCCGGGTGTATCATTTGCCCGATCCGATCGCCGTATCCGTATCGCCAACGCGTATCATGATACGCGATCTCGATACACCGTTATGATACGGCCCGACCCATGTCGTGTCGGTTTTTGTCCGATCATCAAAGACTATTGTGAAGATATGGATACGGAGCAAATCGAGGCGTCCACAACTTGATACGGGGCTTGATACGTGATACGCTGATACGGATACGGTGATCGGATCGGGCAAATGATACAAACGTGGAACCGGCTGGAACTTCAAGATCTTTTGAGATGTCTGGGGTTTTCAAGGGGCACGTTATCTTTTGTCACGTTCGGTCTCCTTAAGATGAGAGTGACAGAGCTACTTCGTGCTCGCTCTTATCACTATTTGTCTCGTTAAATATCTGTTTCCTTGCGAGCGTGTGAACGCGGTATTACAGTTGAAGCATTCCATACGTAACAGACTACCGGACATCTGACTACACTCTCTGCTTTAACAAAAATTTGTAAATCTTCGTTCGTTATTAAAAGTCAAAATTCAAATTCATTTATTCAATAGGATAACACAGTGTACCACTTTGAATCGTCTTAAGAGCTAGGTGATTCTACTCCTGTTCCTTCGCGACCAAGACCGTGAAGAACCAGCAACAAACACGATTTAGGGCCTAACTTTCTTTTCGGTGAGACACTTTTTGTATCTAATTTTTTTTTATTTTTTTTTTTGAGTGTAATTATTATAAATGTTATCTAATTATTACAAGTATTATTTATTTATAATTATAATAATAAATAATGGATTATACATCTTACTAAGCAAATACAGCTCATTTCAGAATAATACTTTTAATTCGGTTCCTCCGGCTATTGTTTATTCATTCTAAGAAACAATCAGCCTCAGTCATTCTTCACGACCTCACTGCAGAGGTCAGTGTCACTCAACATTCCTCATTAAACCTTATTTGAATGATTTTCTAACTAATCGTTGAGAAACATCATCAAACAAAAAGGTTTCCATTGCTTCTTACGTACTAGCTGATCCGACAGACGTTGTTTTAGGTAGGTACCTATCCAAATTTCGAATCTCAATTTTTTTTTAAATACCCATTAAAACATTATTCCAACTTCAAAAAATCATGCAAGATCAGTTCAAATCACAACTAGCCGTTCTCAAGTGATGCACTAACGAACAACATAGACAAAATAAACGATGACCGAAAAATTTAAAAAAAAACCAAGCCAATATGCCAATAACCTCACGATATTTAAATTATAAAACAATAAAAATAGTCATATTATATAACTTTGTAAATTCAAACTGGATTTTGATTCCGGTTTTATATTATTTAGATGAGATAATCCAAATTCAATGTCAATGGCACTGACTATCATCATCATTTCTCTACCACATTTTTTATTAAGTATGTACAACAGACAGACGGACGCTTTCACGTCCAAATTTCGAGTTTTTCAGTTTTTCCCGAATTTACAAATTTTCCGGCCTACTTTTGGATATTTCTTTTTGTCTTTCCATAATTTATGATTCTATCAAAGTTCATTCGATTTTTTTTTTTGTTTTTATTTTGTATAACGGCAAAGTATTTGTATGTATTCTGAAGTTTTACATTAATTCTAGATTAATACAAATCCATACAGTCAAAATCATCCATAGAAAACATATGATCAATATGTGTGGAACTCACTCAGCTGTGGGTTTTTTCGCGATTTCTTCCATATTGTAAAACTATTAAATCATAATTAATTTTATTTATGTAATATTACTTACAACACAGGATACTACCATAACAGACATAAGTAATCGATTACCTGCATGGATGTCCTGTTCCTAGAGCACTTTGTTTGATGTAATACCTAATTAATTACCTACAATGAACATTTCATCAGTTACCAATTACGAACATTATGACTTTCTGATTTATTTAACTATATTGTTCATGGGCGTATATAAAGGGTTAGGGGGTCCAGAACCCGCCCTTAGGAACCCTTTTGGAACCCCCCCCGTAACAAAGCTATTATTACATAATTAGCTACATACATTTTTTGGATGAAAGGTAGTTTTTTGTCTGTACCTCTGAAAACAACAAACTGTCTTATGCATAAAACTTAGTGCGCCGACCAAGCTCACTAGAGCGTTGTTTTCCAAAAACAAAAGAGCGCTCTAGCAAGCCTGCAGTGCAAGTACCGTTCTTATCGATCACTAAAATTGACATTTAGAATCGACAAAATTCGGTAAAATTGGGTTTTACAATGAAAAATTCAATTTTATCGAATTTTGTCGATTCTAAATGTCAAATTTAGCCATCGATAAGAACGATACTTGTACTGCTGGTCGCACATGCATAAAATCGAAAATCTTTACCTACCCTTCTTCAGTCCGATTAAAATCTTTTGCATAAAATTTATTAGTAAAATTGACGGAGGCCTTTTGTCGGCCCAAAAACTTCGTTGTCCCCAAACTCACTAAGATGCTTGCACAACAAATCCGCAGGAGGTCAAGAATGCAGATCATTTACTCTCCTCATTATTTTCATTAACAATTCAATTAAAAAATGTACTTCATAATTATAATTGCGCTTCGCGAAATGAAATCGAAACGGACCACAGGCACATACGCATAAAGGCACTCCGTTATAACTAATTGTGAGTTATTTAAAACAATTAAATTAGTTAACAACGTAGAACGAACTATAAATATACCTACTATTACAATCGGAATAAGTAAAACAATTTTATTAATATAGATTTTATTAATGATTTATAAGGTATGATTTCAATGTTTATCACTCAAACGTTTTCTTTTTTTTCAACTACACATCATTCTGTTAAACCTGTTGAATGTAAATTTTAGTGTCTACAATGGTCAAAGTCATCACAGATTCTAATATTTTATGGAAACATCAATTTGAATTTGTATTTAAAAATAACACAATAAGTACTCAACTTGTACTCAATGAAGCTGTGATGTTTTAAAATATACAATATTTAGCAGAAGGCTTAGCTTATTAATTCAGTACGTAACATCATCATCTTCCTGCCCTTTTCCCACTTACGTGGGGTCGGCACAACATGTATTCTTCTTCCATTTCCCTCTATCAGCCGTCATCTCAACATTCACCCCTTTCTTACTCATGTCAACTTTCACACAATCCATCCATCTTTTCTTTGGTCGACCTCTACTCGTATATCCATCCACTTTCATATCAAGCACTCTTCTCGTAACATGACATTCATCCCTTCTCATGACATGCCCATACCATGCCAACCTATTGCTCCTCATCTTTTCATTTATTGGCGCCACTTTCAAACTTCCTCTTATATACTCATTCCTTATTCTATCCATTCGCGTCACTCCACACATCCATCTCAGCATTCGCATCTCAGCCGCGTGTATCTTTCGTTCATCCATCCCTTTTATTGCCCAACACTCAGATCCGTACAACACGACAGGTCTTACGATCGATTTGTAAATTTTCCCCTTTAACTTAAGAGGCATACGTGGATCGCATGTTGTTCCTGAGACCTGTCGCCATTTCATCCATCCAGCATTTATTCTGTTCCTCACATCCTTATCTATCTCACCATCACTCTGTACTACTGAACCGAGATACCGAAAATCGGAGCAGACTGGTAGGGATACACCATCTAAGGCAATATGGGCAAAATTGGAGTACGTAACAAGTTTCCTAAAACCATTAAAATATTACGATATATTTGCATCAACATTGAATGTGAGAAAGTTTAATGCATGTTATATCACTTGCCCTCTTGCCCTTTTCTTTGTCAACAATCGAAACTTATTCACTATAGTCGTATTGCTTATTATACGGACTAAAAACATATCAAAATTGAAGGAAAAATGTCATTTTTTCCTTCAATTTTGGTCCGTATAATGAGCAATTCGACTATACTAGCTGACCCGACAGACAGTTATCCTGTCTACTCTTCAAACTTTACACGGACCAAATATAAAAAATACCCAAATTGGTCCAGCAAATAAGTCAGCTCAAGTAATGTACCTACCGTTTCATTTTGTCACACTTATATTATAAATGCGAAAATGTAGATATTTGTATGTATGGATGGATGTATGTATGTTCCACTATAACTCGACAACCACTGAACCGATTTGGTTGAAATTTGAAACATAGATATATAATGACCGGAATTAGGACGTAGGCTTTTTATTTGGGTATCACGCGAGCGAAGCCGCAGGCGGAAGCTAGTTATAATAAATGCCTAACAAGACACTTTTTAATTTACTTTCGGACATTCTATTTAACAAAAAAAATCTGTTCAATATAATTAATGACCGTAGCCAGAACCAACGTCTAACGAGCGTGAAGGAAAAAATGTTTCAAATTATCACATTGAAAGTAAAATATGCAGCGATGAGCTTGCAACCTTTCACATTGAACGCTTACAAAGGGCTCTTATTTTCAGAAGTTAGCATTATGGAAATACGTGACAGGTTGCAAGCCCATTGCCGTCGTTAGAAAGCTAACCGGTTTCCCGATTCACGATGTTTTTTTTTCACTGTATAGAGCTCTTGTTAAAACCCAATAATAAAATTAAATGAAGTAGGAAACCCTTCGTGGGCTAGTCCAACCAGCATATGCCGGTTTTTATATAATCCTCCTCCTCCTCAATCGGTCCCTCATGCCTGAGGATCGTGACCCTGCCGACGTATCATAGCCAGTAGTCTTTTCCAGGAGTTTCGGTGTGTCGGTTGTCTGTTGGAGGGCCGCATTCACCAGCATGTCAAGGTATTCCGACACCTGTTTGACTCATCGTTCAGGGCTTTGGCCTCTAGGCCTTTTGTCTTCAACTGTTCTAGTTACCACCAGTTTCTCCAGGTTCTCGGCGTCACAGCGGGCTATGTGTCCAAAGTACTGGAGAATACGGTGAAGGCAGACAGATGACAGACGCTGTTTATTTTCAAGGCCGAGTTCTTTAAAGATGTTTTATACAATAACAAGCAATAATTATATCAAGACCCTTATCAATTCCAAAAACGGTCCATCATTAATTCCAATTACCAATCAAAAATTGTCACTCCTCAATCACTATTAAATCAATAAGCCCATACTTTCGTACTTGACCGTCGCAGTGAACTTGCTTGCGTAACAGTGAAAGTTTCATCTCAATTTGCTCAGCCGTTGTAGGTCACTTTACGTCAGAGTAACTTGTTGTACGGCTTGAAAGCAAGGTGAGCCTTTGCACTTTCTTTGTGAATTAGGCAGTAGAATGTGTCAGTGATAAAAAAACATATTGGTTTAAGAAAAAAATGTCTGAACTTTAACTAATAGCTCGGATTTATTTCACTCTAGGTTAAAGTCAAAAATAATGTAGGTACCTATTGATTGAAATCATTTTGAATCGTCTTTTTAATATATTTATTACTTTGTTTAATTATTTAAAGTCGTTAAATTATTTAAATTATTTAAATTTTATAATAAACTTTTGTAGATGTTTTGTTATTTTCTTGTAGCTTTAGTTATGAAAGATCTTATCTAGACAAAAAAGAGATAGTCAGAACGATGTGCACAATACAAAAGGCATTCATATCAAAATGTGCAATCTTAATTATTGTAATATTTCATTTCTGTTTTGGTTAAAAGTTCAACGCCAATGTACCTATGCATATTACAATACTCACGATTTTAATCTTCACTATGTGTATTTAATTTTTGAAAGTAAAATATTTCAAAAACCTACAGTAATTATCAAAATTTAAGGAACCTCAGCTCTGAACAAACAGCTCTTTAAGAAAAATAACAAATACTTACCAAATATACAAAGCTTGGACAGAACTAACATCCTGAGAAATACTTTTTCCTATTCGTCACAGAATGCAGAAATCGGAGAATTGCTATAAATGGATATCTCTGGGACGATAAGCTGCTGAGAGAGACATCCTGTGGCATTGAAAAATAACGTCATTGGCTAAGATAAAACTAATCTAGCTAAAATATCCGGGTCGAAACAAAACTTGTAACTGAAGAAGAAACTAAATAAATATTGCTGGACATTTCACACAGCGTCATATAGATGGTTCTCCATAAGATAGTTCTTATGAACTTAAAAACATTATCCTTTACATCTTTACTAGATGATTTATACAGTGTCAGAAGGCAATATTTGCCTACACTTAACGGGACACTGTAGTGCTTGGAACATTTGAGATGGAGTAGGCTTGCCTAGCACCTAAACCATCCTCTCAGCTTAACCGGCCATATCAAGAAAGACATAGTCAATACGTGTGGGGCTGACTAAGCCGCGGGATTCCTCACGATGTTTTCCTTCACCGTTTAGAGCTCGTAATAGTGCGCATATAAATTTTTCGAAACGAAAAATCCATTGATGCCCGTCCAAGATTCGAACCCACGACCTTCGGATCGAAAGTCGAGGTACCAACCAACTCGGCCAACACGGCTATGAACTTAAAACACTGACTAAAAATACCCGTTTTATTTCAGATGTTACATCTCTGCTGGGTGTACTACTTCTCGAAGCTGTCGGAGTTCGCCGACACGATATTCTTCGTACTAAGGAAGAAGAAGAGTCAGATCACATGGCTGCATCTGTACCATCACTCGCTGACGCCTTTCGAGGCGTGGCTGCTCGTCAAATTCATTGCTGGTGAGTGTTCAAAGGCAAAAATAGTTCCTGTTATTACGTGTGAGGAAGTGCCTACCATCTTCGGCGGATGACAGTAATATAATAAAGACATAGAAAACTTTTCATTCAAACCGGTTCATTGTTTAAAGCGTGATTGAAGCATAGACATACATCTTAACATTAAAACATGGTCGGTCATAAACTTTCAGATTGCTAAATAGTACTATTTTCTAACTACCATTTCTATCAGTGCTAGCTAACATGCCGCCGAAAGGCACAAAAATGAAGGGAATCCACAGTTTTGTTGGTACTTAGTTCATAACTTTTATGTTCCAACAAAAGAAAAAGGCGGCTCGTGCTAAGGGACAAAATGTTTTACGATTTGTCTTTTTTTTTTCACAAGAATTGTATGTACCTACTGTATCTTCCTTGTTTCTTGTGATTGAAAAGGAAAGTGTCCAGCAATCTATATGTTGCTCTGTCTACAGTCTAACTACATTCCCATTGCAAGAGCTTTCTAAAGGACCAATTTATTCGAATAGTATTAACTAGCAGCGCCCTCGCGGCGTTGTCCCCGTAGTGATGGTATATGATGATGATGAAAAGTAGGCTTTAACCATCCTTAAGGTATTAGCTATCACATGCTGAATTTTTCAAATCCGACTGGTACTTCCTGACATTAGCGCGTTCAAAAAAACAAGCTCTTCCGCTTTATTATATTAGTATAGACATTAAGTACATAAAGATAGATTTGTTAATTTTTAATTCTCCATTCCAGGTGGTCATGGAACTTTCTCGAACATCGTCAACAACCTGGTCCATGTCATCATGTACGCGTACTACATGGTAGCTGCCATGGGCCCTAAGTACCACAAGTACCTCTGGTGGAAGAAACACCTCACCACTCTTCAGTTGGTGAGTAACAAGTGGCTAAATTAAAAATTAAAAAACCGACTTCAAAGTCAAAATCTGAGTAATTTTCTGCACTCTTGAGGTGGATTTCTGTTCGAGGACCCTCGACAGACCCTCACCAATTTGTGGCACCAATCGCAAAGAATACCCTTTCAAACAACAGAAGAATTTTCCAAATCGGTCCAGGCGTCTTCCAGTAATCGGTGGACATACATAAAAGAAAGCACAAAAAGGGCCTTACTTATGAAAGATGTTTAAAGTGAAACACTGGTTAAACAACGTCCTGTCTTTATTTGTGGATAGTGACAAACAGAGACAGGACGTTGTTCAACCATTGTTCAACTTTAAACATCTTTCATAAGTAAGGGGGAAAAGTTTCTGACGCATTGAGAACCTCCTCTTTTTACTCTGGTAAAAACACACATTTGCCATTCATACAACTGCTTTTTTTCTACTTGATGCTCTAAAGTTCGTTGCTACTAATCAGTTGATATTGAACGTTTTGCTACTGGCCCTTTTATTAGGTACTTTTTTTTATTTAACTTATCTCGTCCCACTGCTGGGCAAAGGTCTCCCCAACTCCCTCCATCTATCTCTATCCCTCGCGTCTCCCACCAGCCACTCTCAAAGGCATCGATATCGTTTACGCGGTCGACCTTGACACCGCCTTCCTCCTGGCATTCATGGTGTAATAATATGGGCCCATTTTACGGGGTCCATCCTGCTCACATGACCCTCCCATTTAAGTTTGGCAGTCTTGCTACCCACATCTGCAATGCCACAAATGTACAATCAAAATCAAAAATTACATTGATGTCGTGTCGACAATTTTCTCTTCGGCAGTTTGAGGAGTTACTTGGAATCCTTTTGTTTGTTGTAAAAACCGGAAACCATTTATTCTTCCATTGTTGGTGACTGTATATCTGTACAAACACTTGCCAAAATAAATAAAAATAAAATAAATAATGCTGGACATTTCACACATCATCATGTAGCCCCAAGCTAAGCAGAGCTTGTGTTATGGGAACCACATGACTGATATACTACTTAAATACCTACATTTTTTTTTGTAAATACATACACAATATACATAGAAAATAGCTCTACAATCGTAACTGTTGAGTATTCTAAGTATCTAGATACAAGAAAACAAGTACTGCCTAATCTGTGAGTGCGAATTCACGGTCTACTTATTTCTTACCAAACAATTAGACAGTCCTCCGACTTCAATGACAAATCATTGCGTTAAACTATTATTTAATTACTGAAATCTTTGTGTCTAATTAACTATGTTATCACACAACATGTTTAAATTTATTCATTCATATTTATATTAATATTCATTTATTCATTGCCAGTATGTAATCAATACATTGTATAGCTTAGATCTAGGTAGGCTTAGCAGGGTTTATACATACACCCTGTCGGACACTGCAATTTAATTTAATTTAGTTAAATACATAGCAATTTTTTTTTATAATTTATTAGATATCACTAGGTATAAAAGTATCTGAATAGATTTACGTAATTTTAGCGATAGAATCGAAATTGAAACGAAATGAAATATGATCACGTCTGAATATCCTAGGCGCGGTAGACATTATACCAGATCTTTAGGCAGTCAAGGTCCTTTAAAAATGTCTAAGGGAGTATGTCTAAATACTTATTAACTGCGAAGCCTAAAAGGAGGGTTATGTTTGATCTGTATGTGTGAATGTGGGTGTGTGTAAGTCCTTCCTATGTCTTCTCGTAACTACTCAACGGCTCAGCCGATTTTGATAAATGTACGTAGGGTACTTAAAATTCTTAAAAAAACAACGTGACGGAATTTATGCGCTATGTCGTTAAGCCATGATGGAGGCCTTGAGGCGGCCTAAAAACTCCATCACCAGAGTTGGCCACTTGGTCATACGAAGTTACTTTTTATAGTACTGGCCAACACGACTCTAGAATTTCAACAGTTTTAGACTGCACACCGTGTAACATAACTTTCATACAAAAGTGAAAATATAAATTGCTAAGAGATAGTCATGATGACTCGTTCAATGAAGTCCTTGTTAGTATAGTGTTACAGCACGGTGAGAAGAGCTAACTCACTTATGTTAGAGAGTTAGCGAGATGGAATGACAGTCGAACATTGTTTGGAAATCTGAGGGTCAATGGGTCACAAAATGTAGAAAAGCCGTGTAATAGACATGCCTTTAACTTAGAACGTGCTTAGAACTTTAAACACTATTAGGTAGAAAGACTAAATTATTAAAGTTTAGTTTTTAAGTTCGCACAAAATCTTTAGCTCCAGAAATATGTTTGTAGATTTGTTGGATCTGTTGAGAATTATAGTTTTGATGATAATTAAATATATCCGTCTATCGCTGATTACGCCTTATTACGACAAAACACTTTTAAACAAACTTATTATTTTTTTAAATCATACGATTTTTTTTGGTATTACAGCTAATTTACAGTCAAAAATCCACCATATTAGAAGAGAAATAATTAAGACGCATATTCAAACTTTTAAGTACTAAGTAATCATCAAGAATATTGCAAGTTAGAGTTTCTGAAATAATATAGATAACAAGTAACTAAGGGCTATTTTAAAACATACTGATTTAAAATCAAACAACATTAAAAATAAGTGGATATGAATATTATCCGGTTGTACGGCAATGTTCAAACTGTGATTTAAAAGGCTCATTGAAAAATTTATTCAAACAATTTTAAATAAAGGTGCAGGATATGCAATATTCCATGTCAAATGTCACGTGTAAAACCCGTCACGAGTTGTGTCATTTATCGAGTGACCTAGCTATTAGTTTCGTAAGCTACTTGGAGAATGTGAGGTGTCATATTCAACGTAAAATGCTACTCGATGTTTCTTTTGATAATATTTTCTGAGATAACAATTTAATTTTATATGCAATCAATAAAAAGTGTTAGAATCAACAATTCATTCATGTATGAAAAGATTTTAGCTTCTGGTGTTTGTAATATTGTGTTTTTTTAGTTAATTCATAGGAGAATTGTCTTCTTTTTTGTATGTTTACTCAATGTATGCAAATACACAAAATAATAAATTACAATATTTATTAATATTAAAATGATGTTGCAAGTTTTGTTCATTTTTTTTCTGTCGTAAAACGAGTGGTGTAAAGGGACAGATTTGTGATTGATAATATTTTTAACAAATAAACATATCAAATATAATTTAAATGAAATTAATGTTTGTACAACTACTGTAACATCATTTTTACGAGTAGAGTGCCGTATTGAATTTTACAACTGTGATAAATATCATCATAATTTGATGTTTTTCAATTCAATTCTTTCTTCAATTCTAATGAATTCACTTTTTGTGATGTTGCATCTCATCCAGCATCAAAACCAAAAAAGTGGCAACTTAAGAAGTGAATCGATACCAGAGTAAAGGTCATAGCTGACCAGTCGCCTCCGCACCCTCACCGCATCGCCTCGGTATTCTTTGTATGGAATTCTATGGACCAACGTTCACTACATCAACTTCATAACGTCACCGGATCTTCGTTTTGCAATCCAAAAGTAAAGGAACAAGTGAACGACGAAAAACCTATACTTGTTTCCTGAAAACTATAGAAAACTATAATCTAGGTGGCTTCAAGGTAAATACATAGATTTATTATAGATCGATGGGATCCATCCTCGGCCACACCGTCGCTTAGCATCAGGCGAGTTGGTGGCCAAACATAAATCTATTTTCTATAAAAAAAAGGCGATGCGGTGCGAAGGCAGGTCAGCTTAGCCACTAGTAGGAACATCGACTTTACCTTAGATCCTCCCTACTTTATCGACATCGCAAACCTTAGTTTCCAATAACTCGAATAAAGCTAATTTTGCAACTTCCGTAGACAGACCAAAAATGTGTTCGCAGAATATTTAAGGACAGAGTACCGCGCCTAGAATACCTACGGACGGGATCTCTTTCGCAAGGATTGCGATACCTTGTTCAACGCTAACCAATAATTTGACACGCTAAAAATTTAAAATAGTATTTATCAGATTCTGCTACTATTATAAATGTGAATGTTTGTATGATTGGATGTTAAATAGTCTATTACGCTTAAACAACTAAAACTAATTTAGATGAAACTTGAAACAAAACGTGGCTTAGAATAATATTATGGGCTATTATAAAAGATCACACACCGCGAAGAACGTATTTTTTTATTTGTCTATGAGGTTCTTAAATTCATAAATTCTATATTGCACACAAAAGAAATAGAACATACAAACATAGATTTAAAAAGGTAATTTAGGTATAAAGACGAGCTTCACTACACTACCTACATAACCTCATCATCTTAAAGGAGTGCGCCGTATTTACTTTATAGGGACCAAATACATCATGGTACGGTACTAACTACATCATGCGAAATATATTCAAACTAAAATCTGTAAGGAAATAAATCAAGGGAAGTCACATGTCCGATCTAGTCTCAGTGCACTAGTAGGGGCAACATTCAGATTTCGTCACTCTGCGGAACGCCGTATCCTTTCTCCTAATGCAACACGTATCTATACCACATTAGCTACTGCTCACGGCTTCGCCTAGGCAATCTATTCTAAATCAAAAGTAAGTAAGTTCGCTGGTCGCTATCAAAGATAGACAATCAGGGGGCAAGTGTGTTCAGTTTCTAAACCTCTGCACGAGGTGTCTTCACAATGTTTTTCTCCACTATTTTGAGACTGTGCATGAATATAATCTAGAATTATCAGTATCAAATCGCAACATAAAACTTAATCTTATTGTGAGTTGAGGTCCCACCAATCAAAATCCTACCGGATTATTAACATTGCGAAAACAAACATCATTTACATGCATATCCTTTGATTTAAACCTATATAAACCATCGTCCAATAAATAATCTCTTGCGCAATGAGACAAAGATCAAGGTGCTCAGACTGTTCTCACTTAATGTGGAAACTTGTCTAAGGAGAAAGGATATAGCAGTGATATGCAGGATGTTGTAAGCTACATCAACTTAAGGGGCCTGCGGCAAATTGTCCATATAAACGTAATACCAAAATCGTTTAAAATCTAAGCTTATTTTTATCAGTTTTTGTTATTATTTAGATTAAGGCAGTATTTATCTAGGTTCAGAAACCGGACTTTTTACAAACAGAACAAAAGTTTTTGGACACTTTTACAACAGTTTTTTTAAGAACAGGTTACACTTTTGTTCCAAAAAAACTTCGACTTGACTTTTACAGATTAGTATTTGTATTTGGACATACCTCTGACTACCCTTAGACATCTTTAAAGAATCTAAAAAAATGCCTAAAAAGATCTGAGAGAATGTCTACCGCGGCTGGGGGTGCAGTCGTGATCATATTTTTTTTTTCTTTTTTCTTAAGAAAATAAAAAAGAAAAAAAAAGCCTAGCTCCAAATTATTTTGCGTCGTCGCGGCGATGCGGTGAGGTTCGGATGCGGAGGCGACTGATCAGCTATAACCTTAGTGACAAATTCACTAGGGTGTTTTCCATTTACTTACGTTTTTTTTAATACTGTTATGTTTACTTCCAGGGTCAGTTCTTCATGGTGCTGTTCCACTCAATCAGCGCTTTAGTCTACGACTGTGGATATCCAAAGTAAGTTATTAGGTGCATTAAGTACATTCTTGTTATTATAATAAATGAATTGAGTTAGCAAAAAACCGGCTTCAATGTTAAACTGAGCAAATTTCTGCACTCTCGAGGTGCATTTCAGTTCATAACCCCGAAGATCCTTGACAGATCCTCATCAAAATTTTTGTGGCATCAATCGAAAAGATCCCTTTCAAACAAAAAATATTTTTTCAATTCGGTCCAGGCGTCTTTGAGAAATCGGTGAACATACATAAAAAAAGCACAAAAAAAAGATTCCGACGAATTGAGAACCTCCTTCTTTTTTTGAAGTCGGTTAAAAAGGTCTCCACTCAGCACAAGCTACGGTAGATAGTCTACGAAGATCTTCCGTTAAGTTAATTTTATTATTAGGTATAAATTAATTTTCGAGCTCATGATAATAGATGATCAAACGAACATCTAAAGTGAAGTTCGATCACTATTATATGAGTCACTTCTTTCGAAAATATATTACTTATGTTAATTTACCAGGTGTTAATTTCAATATGACCTAAACCATGGTGTCTCAAAAATCAATCAAGCATTATAAAAACAGAAATCACCATCGACCTTGATAACCTCTTTTGTAAAAGAGATGGTGCAAATAGCTCCACTCGCAAAAACGAAATTGCAAAAGCTTCGTCGAAATGCATTCAAATATGCGTTAGTAGCGCAACTTCGAATCATGCGCAATATAAACTGATAGATCAGCTGTGGCAATACTTAAAGAACTGAGGCATATCACTTTCAATAGATATATTTTTCATGAAAGTAGGAAGACTGAACGAATTTCCGAACAAATAACCTTTTTCCCTTATTTTGTTAAATAAGGTAAAAAGTAAAAGTAAAAGGTACGGTGTGTTCACCGTAGTTACATTTCTTGCATTCTTACCAATATTATGTAGAGTTCAGGATAATCATGCTATAATGGCTAAGCAGGAGCCAAAATATATCTACATTAACTAAGTTGCGACCCTCTTTACTTAGTTTAATTTTAATTTTCCGTTTCATCAGTTTTTTTATATTTCTTTCAGATTCATCGCTTCTGGCCTCATTCTTCACTCAAGCATCTTCATCGTCCTCTTTACAAACTTCTATATCCAGGCGTACAAAGAAAGGAAGCCGAAACAAAAAGAGACAAACAACAACGACGTAACCACAACAAACGGCCACATCAAAAACGGCCACATCCCATCTGAAAATGGCCACGTAAAGACTGGAAATGGCCATGTTCCGACAGAAAACGGTCATGTGACTGATAGCCAATTTGTTGCTGAAAACGGTAACGGTCATGTCGGTAACGGGAATGGCCATATTGAAAATGGTTTTTTCACAAACGGATACGCAATAAATGGAAACGGTTACCTTAGTGCGAATGGCTTGAAAAACGGTTACTCAAATGGTCATGTACACAACACGACAGAGAAGGAAAAAATCCAATAACCCGTGAAAAAAAGTTTCATAAGAAATTGTAGTCGTTACAAATCAGCCTCACGCAATGAGTAATTGTGATATAATAATTAATATTCATTTGTCTAAGTGGCACAAGCATCTGACTTATTAGACTACTAGTTTTTTTAATAAATAAAACCAATCAAGAGGCCATATACAAAGGCGTGATAGCAACAGACGGCCTCCAAAAATGGTAACATTCGGAATGGCCACATCAAAAACGGCCTGTAACAAAAACACAACATCCCATACTGAAAAAAAATACGACGTTCAATGATGCCACCGTTTTAGGAAACCTTTTTTTTTAGAGTAGGTATTGAAATAGTCGAGATTATTGGGATATTACTAAAAAATATTAGTTACCAATTGGTGTTAAACTTATTTTAAAACGGAGGCTGTTAGATTTAGAAAGTGGAAATCGGCTGAAATGGGTATTTAAAATACCAGGTTAATTGAAAAAAAGAGTTATGTTGCTCAATTTTCAATTGGTAGTCTATTTTATAGGATACCAGTTCAAAGCTCAATATTATCTTGTCGTATCTTAGGAATAAAGGCACTTATTTTGATTTTGATTTGATTTTGATTTTGATTTTGATTTTGCCTTTTTTTTTCTAGAAATTGGTTTAATAAATATCTACTGACGAAATAGGGCATTTGTGACGAAATTCTCATTGATATATTTCGTCAAAAATGCCCTGATGCCTAAAATCTATGGAATCGTTTTGTTCGTGTTTGACTGTCAAAAAAGAAAGGTCTCTTTTTCTCCCATGTTAGTTACAACACTAACTTCTTTACCTTACGTGAGCTCAGTCTTTCACGATGACAACATTTCCACGAGGTCACTCAAAGATACCATTCAACGATTAATGTAGGAACTGATAAATATAAAAGTTATTAAATCTTTTCATGTATTTTTTACACAAACATAACGAAAAAAAATAATTATGAATAAAAAATAACGCTGAAAGATACCGATGATACGACTGTTTCAACTCGAATATAGTGAAAAGTAGATACCAACGATCTTATACCTAAGTACCTAGTTATTTTCTACTTTCTCACGATTTTAGTTGTTCTAAGAAAATATTGCAAGCTCTTGTAAAGCGAGTGTAAGACCCCTCACAGACTGTAAACTTGATATCGGCCGATAGTTTGGTCAAACTCATTATGAAGATGTATGCAAGTGCGCATACTTAAGGTGACCATACATCTCGCTTTGAGCTAGATTGTCCCGCTTTCAGGCTGTCTGTCCCGCTGTCCCAAGCGAGAGGAAAAATGTACCGCTTTTGCAAACAAACCTTTCTTACCTACTAAATCAAATTCATTGCGCTCAAATCACCCTGGGTAGGTACCTATAAATGCGCAAGTAATTCTATCTGTCTGTCTGTTATCTTTTTACACCTAAACCGTTAACATTTGCTAAAATTGTTAAAAATTTGTTAAAAGCCTGTTTCATCAACTTTCACCAAAATCGTGAAAGTTGATGAAACAGGCAAATTTTTATAGAAAATGAAAAAAGGCTAATTTTTGACGTGAAGATCTGTTTTTTTTTTATTTAAGAATAGTAGCCGGGATGGCGACCTTTTTTTAGTCGCCATTCCCCCTCCCCCCCCCTCCCCCCCCCCCCCCCTCCTTCCCCACGCTGTAGCTTAGCTATACTTACAAAATTCCGTAAGCGTCCCGCTTCGACACAAAAATTAATGGTCACGTTACGGATACCACAACGATTCATTTCAGCCATATTTAGCTGGCCAACCCGAACAAACTATCGGCCGATAAAAAATGTGCAGTCTACGAGAGCTCTAAAACCTTCCACTGCGAGCTATACGTGTAAATAGAATAAGATGTAAATAATGAAACTTATCTTTACGTTTCAGTACTGTTAATTTAACTTGTTTTTTTTTTTATTTGTTATCTACCTCACGTGGTGTCTTGACTGTCTCTTCTTTGAATGTTACATTTATCAAACTGTTCAAAAAGTTCAAATTATTATTTCTGGAACTACTCACATAAAATCGATTATAATACCAAGTTATGTATGTAAAATATTTGAAAATACAATAAAAATTAAAAAAAATATACATAATTTACTGCTCTTAGGTTTTGTCATTGCAAATTTTATTTTATTTTATTTATTTTTTTTGTTTAAACCATTTTATGATAACAAGTTTGATAAAGTAATATTTTTTCCGTCCATTCTAAGCTTTACTTAGTTTTAAGATCTATTCATGGTGTTTCTAGACCATTTTCATAGTGGCCTAAGCTATGAAGATAAAAACAAAATGATAAACAAAAATATTTAATCTAATTATAAATCAGTACCTACCTACTTAATATTATTGAAGTATGATTTTACAAATAATTGTGCTATTGAGATTATTTGTAAGCATTCCAATAATTTTATTATAGCTCTCAGTGGATTTTATATTTTGTGATTCAATGAAAACACCAGTCAGTTATTGCAATTTTATATTTTTGTATAAAATATGAGTAGGTTTTATTTTTAAGGTTATACAGTAGAATAAGTGTATAAAATTATTGTAATAATTATGTTATAATAATAAATTAATAACCTTTATTCAATTGGCATAATCATGTAAAATATAAAAGGGTAGAGAAATATTGGTTTTTGTTTTATTCCATATACCAATATAAACCATTTATTTTAGATGTTTGAATAGCTCTTAACGATGAAGAAAAACATCATAATGAAACCGGCAAGAACTTGGAAGAGATAGTACCTACCTACAGCACTCTTTAAATTTTAGATAAATAAATAATCACCAAAACCGGTCCAGTTTTAGGAGAAACACACACGCACACCAAAGTTTTATGGCTAAAGATTTATTAATGGTTTCTACACGTATTTTTTTATACTTAGTTAGTTTAATATGGTGCTGGAGGCATTCTAGATTTTGATGGTGGAGACATCTAGCGGATTTTATTTGAACTTTTTATCGTAGTTGTTTTGATGGTTAACATAGTTCATTTTAACTTAACACGGTCCTTGTAACTCACTTCGTTGTAACTTAACATGTTTTGAAGAGATGTTGCAATACCTACTAAAGCTGTTTTTTGTTGGGGTTCTATTGTTTTGAAACGGTAGGCAGGTGCTGTCTAGACATTTCTTGTAAAATTAAAAGTAAAAAACCTATATCTCTACAATAACGCTAAGTACTAGGTCCAAGTAGTATTAGCTAAGAAACATCCAAGTGACTCTACGAATACATTTTTTTTCTTCAAAAACGGTCAAGTCGTTTAGGGGGGCAAGTATTACGAATACAAAATATTTATAAGATTTACTTCGAAGTTGATAACATTTATTTACAGAAATAAACTAATACTTACATTTTTACATAACATTATAAAATACAATAAGAACCAGTTGAGCCATATAAGGATCGTTGGAAACGATCTATAACTATAAGTAGCTCAACCGCTGGTAAATTTAAGAAAGCTGTTATAAGTCACATTCTTGAACAGTAACTTCTCAACTTATTCAGTTTTTTTTATGTTTAGTACTCACTTCGAAATTTACCTAAGTATATGTACCTATACCTAGCTATGTAGCGAGGTCTCTTTTTCTTCAATCTTTTTTTTTGCAAGTTGTGGATAATGTTGTTGGTTATACATTGACTTAGTTTATTTACGCATGCTTTTTAGTTAATACGAATGTGTTACCGTTTGTTGTCCCAAATAAACAAAATAAAACAAAATAAAATAAAAAACTGAATGATTTATTAACTCATACCCTAAATATCTAGGTATCTTATTTAAACCACTAATGAACAATTAATATAAAAGCGATCGAAAACACTAAAATTAAGCACCACTTCCCTAAAACGGTTAATAATAGCCCTTTCCCCGTTCAAACAAAAAAATCGCTAAACTTTTACGGTGTGTCGATATCTTTAGTGGGCCGATAATCCTTAATTATGGCCCAGCAAAATGTCAATAAACCTGACGTTCGAGCGTTTTTTCTCCCCTTTATAATTTGTTAGCCCTAAAATCGTAGGCCTACAAAGGCCAGTGAAAAATGACCCCCGCTTCTCTAAAATTAGTGACTGAATGTAGCACTTGTAAAGATCACGTTAGACTGGCCGATAGAATTCTGCAATGAGAAGGGTGAATTCGGGGTAGGAACAACCGCGACGATGTATCTGTGCGAGGGAGACGGAGACAGTGTCGCTAATGTCTGATGACGTTCCGTTTTACACAGTATTCGATTGTTACGCGAGCTTTCAAGCTTTTCTTCGAAGTACTCTAACTTAAAACACAATAACGAGAATAAAATCTATTGTGTGTAATAATAATTACTGATTTAAACAAGATAAGTACCTAAATAAAACTGCTGATTTTGTAAAAACCTAATAGAACGTCATACAAAATTGTAGTTAGGTAACATCTAACTAAGGAATCAAAAGTTATATTTTTTTATTACCTACCTACCTCATTAATTATAGTGTTAAAATCTATTTCACTCAGATACGATTAGGACTGCTCCTGCTCGAAGGACCAACACTATTGAAATAACGTAATTACAATTTCTATATTTTCTTGTTTTGTAAAATGGTATTGGCCGCGACTCGCTCCGATCTCTTTGTTACATTCACTTAGTCCAAATGTCAAGCTCCCGTGGAACGGAACGGCGGCCATCGCCGGCCGGGACCACTCAGGAACCCTCGCCCTGGGTTGGCAAGGCAAGTCAGTACACACCGCGATCTCGAGGCGTCCACACGTCTCTCATGACCTCCACGCCCACACAATATACAACAAAATAGACCCACAAAACCTCAAAAACAACCCACAGTCGAAGCACCCAAGTGCATCTATGTGTTACCATGTGAACCAACAAAAAAAACATGTGATTATGAAACAAAAGTGGCCGCAAAGGCACAACGATTCAGTATCGAGAATGATACGAAACAACATTTCGTTGATAAATCGGGTGTAACAGAGTGTTTTAATCGCCAATGTGCTTTAGAAAGAATCGTCGAAAGTGTGTTTAGTTGTATTTGTCCTCTTTGCCGCAAAGGGGGTGAGAATCCTATGGAATATGCTAATAAGCTGGTTTCTTTTAACCCGCACACAAAAAGCTCTGCACTAGACTCTGCAGTGCGATTTGTATTGCAAATTTTTCACGATTTAAATACAAGTATATATGTTTGACAAGATCATTTTTATGAACAAGCTTAAAATTTATTCTCCAATGCTATACAAAAAACATCTTAATCTATTATTTTTATATGTACATTTTAAAAGCTTTTCCTAGAAATAAACATTACAAATACCTACTAGTTACTAGAACAGGCAGTTCCTCTCACGGTAGAGCTAAGTGTTATTTCCTTTGTGCCAATAGTCTATTTGCGATAATTTCCTGCTTTCCAGTTCACCTGTCTAGCTTGGACCTAGGTTTAAATGCAGCTTTTCACTTTAGCGCTGAATCGAAGTTAATTTGCTCTTTGATTGTTTTATGAGGTAGAAAATTTTCCATATGAATTTACTGTTTATAGGTATATAAAATAATTTCGTGAGTAATCTACAATAAGAGTAGGTAAAAGGTAAAAATATTACTTAGGCCGAGTCAGGAATTCATAAGAATAAATGATCGAAAATTCTGAAATATTTCAGACAAATGCTAACAAAAATGATCAACGAATAAAAGCATTGACGCGATCACGAAACAAACGATACCAATATCTGTAAAAGAGCAAACCGCAACAAAAACGAAGCTTAAAACGAACAATAAGCCCGTACTAATAAAAATAATCCCCAAAGAAAAACCAACCAATACGTCTGCTCTGGCAAAGGAACGAGGCATGTGCACAACAAAATAAGAAATAGAAACTATGTACGTCTACGACTTATTTCTCTCTCAGGAAGTTATCAGACTTTCGACCGGTTTGTACACAACAATAGTCCGGTTCTGGATAGTTGATTTACATTGATCCAGTGACTGACTGGTCTGAGTCAACGATGGATTAAATGTGGTGTTTGTAAGATTTCATAGCAGAGAAAAAAGATAAAGGCAAAAACTTATGGTGCTATGCCTGATTTTTTAATAGAATTGGTACGTCTAGTCTTTGATATTAACGTACTACAAGAAAACTTAAAATTTAGTTGATATTTCATTACTTTGATTTAGAATAAAAATCATCGAAATTACTGAACTCCAAGACATATTTTTTGCATGATTTTTCAAGGTCTGATCGCGAGAGATAGCCTTGATTATATTAATCCTAGTAAACAGTTATTCAATAAACAAATAAATATAGTCTTTAAGTTTCCAAATACTAAATCCATCATCTAGAACGGGCTAGATTAAAAGCCAATGACATTTTATATCGAAACAATAAAATAAAACAGAATAATTGAAGTATTCTTCACTTTAAGCGCTGTTGACTCACAGTCTGATTCAACGGAATCGACTATTCTTACTCTAGCTGCTAGACAAGTGGCAACCATTCATTTAGAATCGCTAAGCCAAGGTTCACTTATACAATTACTAGTAGATTCTAGTTGTAGAGTTTTGTGGACGAGAATAAGCATGCTAGTTTAGGCAAGTATTTTGCACAAGTTTCGATTTTCGCATGGCATTCAGAGGGGTAACACAAGGGGCATTAAGTATAACGGCTTAAATCGACTTGAAGCGATTGTGGTCTTTCTATAGATCGATTAGAATAAGAGACCTTCTGCAACCGCAATAGTGATGGGTAAACAAATTAGACATAGTTATAGACATACATAGAAACACATCCATACATAGAAACCTTTATTTAGCACACACACAAACAATAGGTACAAAAATGAAAAAACAAAGCGGAAATGGACTTCCTTTGATTATATACTGTAATCAGAGTGGCCTTCATAGGTTAAATTTTAATGTTCTGTTACAAAAATGATATTGGACGGTACATACTTACCTACATGGAATAATATTTACACTTTATCAGCCAATAAGCCATGATGGAGGCTTCCTTAAAAATCTCTTCTGATTGTCAAAAGCTTATACGAACTTGTTTGGCAGACTTACCTAATTAGCATGCTATTTCCCTAAAAGTTTTCATGCCACCTACTGACTCAAAACATTTCATGCCAGCTACTAAATAATTCTAAAAGCATCGTCTATTCCCGGTCTAATGTGAAGGTTGGCTATCGATCATGTAGATGGTAGTGAAGTCATTTCGAAAGATGTTATCAGTGGTACTGTTAAGTAATTATATTCGTGTGCTTCAAGCCGTAGCGGAATTACAGTACCTATTGTTTTTGTTTAAGTAATTATTTTACTTATATTATGAAATCTGAAAATTTGTATGTTTGTGTTTCAATGAAGCCTTAACCAGCGGACCAGTTTGAATTAAATTTTAAACAACTAAGTATAGATCTTGTTTTTTTTTCATCGAAGAGAAGTAAATTTCCAATTCAAAACGCAACAGGATATACAAAAATAGATAAGAATATGTAGTACAAAATGAGGACAAAACTATAAGCATTCCATAGTAGTGATGTATTAAGCTCTGATTTATATTAAAACTGTGATACCCCCTGCTGTTTTTGCGAACAAAAAAACCGATCGAAATCTCAGTGTGAGACTTATTATTATGAACTCAGCTTTTTCTATTGTAGTTTTTAGATTATTTGTTACGACGAGGTAACGGTTTCAGACAATATTCTACTCCTATTTATTGTATTTTTGAGATGATGCTAGATTTTCAATTCAATCAGAGCAAAGAAATAAATATTTTTTACGAAACAGAATATTAAAATTAGCCACTTTTGATTCAATTCTAATATTTCAAATACCTACTTTGTTATTTGAGAAACAATTTACTACTAAACTGATTGGTTTTTAGACAAGTTTTGAGCCATAAAACAAACATTTCAAACTGTCGAATTCTGACATCCACAAACCCTTGTTAAATACACAGTAAACATTACCACTGAATTTCCAATCTCGCAGTAAATCTATTTAACCCTAAACATGTGTGCTATCATGCGAAAAAGTGGATTCAAGTTCAGTTGACACTCGCATCCAAACACATTTTGTTGTACAAAAATAATCCTTATTGTAATAGTGATAAAAGTGACAATGCGTGTAATTAAAATTATGGGGTGGAACGACACGTGGCATCTATGTTAGATTGAAAATACAAAAACTATATGACATGCGAGGCATGAAACGTTATTACTCACACGATTTGCTGGTCTTTTAACTTATGAGTAAAAATGCAGAGGAGATCTAACGGTAGGATGCAATATGTAGGGGATTGGATGCACATTTATGGAGAGATTAGAATGTAAAATTATATCCTAAAACTGACGTTCATATAAAACTATAAAAATTATGTTTGAAAATAAAGTTTAACGTAATATTTTTAATAAACACAAAGCTCTCCTCAAAAACACATTTACTGAACACTCGTCTCATTCCTTAGTGATTTCCTAACATTCTTTCAAAAAAGAACATTAACAAAGCTACAAATGAGTCAGTAAGAAAACAACACATTCCACAACGAGTAGTTCTTTAAAATATTGTGGACGAATCTAAAACTCCAGAAATAGAATACCAATCAGACCGTCTTGAGGCAAAGCTTTGTTTCAAAGCAAAAGTTTGAATCCAAGATGAATACGAAATGAGCCATTATTGCGGCAAAAATACAACAATGTGTTCTTCAGATTCTCATAAAATATTATTCCATCTTCATCCCAACAAAAAGGGGTATTCTATATGTTTTCAGGCAATAAACTTGTTTTTATGCTCATGATTATTGTGCGATAAAAATATCTGCGAATCACAATGAGTTCTAAGGTATCTTCGAGAACATTAATAGTCGACGATCGTTTATTTTCATTACGAGGCTAGACGATTGTTATAATATCCATATACTGTTATAATTATGTGGGATCAGCACTGTCATTATTGTTATAATTATGTAGGATTAATGTCATAGGCTATTAAATTGATATGAAAAATGTTTGCAATGCGAATCAAAAAAATAATTAAACTGTATCTAACGTATTTCTTATTTAATTACACGTTTTGGAATACATTAGTTAACACGTCAACATAGTTATGTACTTTAGGTAGGTACTTAACGAAATGAAAACTGGCAAAACACAAAAAATATGATGCATAGTTTTCAACTGTCAAATATGTAGCATTAAAAATATGACAGTTTGACATATTTTTACACAACACAAAAATTGATATCGATTCATAAAATTAACTTCTCAGGTGAAAAATATAACCTGATGATTGAAAAGTCAAGCCAAAGACGAAAAAAATAATACAGAACCAACAATAAAACAGGATCTAAAACTACTCCTAACTAAAAAACATAGATGAAGCATAACCAAACAAAGTGGATGTAAAAACTCATTACCAGTCGGCAGCGCATCTAACCGGCAGCATATAATATCAATTTCAATGCTACTAACATTCCAAGATAAGACAGATGAGGAATTACAGTACAGAGAATAACAGTAAAATGTTTTATTGCCCAATCATCCAGATTCGATGCGATCTGTCGGTTCTCACGACAATTAAACAGTACGAACACCATTTATAAGTAATAGACTATTTATAGATTATAGCTTTTTAGCTACTTTTGTGCATCGAAAGCAGACCAAAATTATTTATATTGCAGCTGCATACGAAAACGAGTTCAAACTATCAAGTGCATCATTATCATTCAGTGTTCGACAGAAAAGGTTGATTATTCAAAAACACTATCGATTTATATTCAAATCGATTAAACACGTAGTCTTAGAGTTTTTGTAAAATGCTTGTTTCAGTACATTAATTTGTTTGCTTTACCTGATAAAAAGTACTCATACCTTTTCAAATCACAAATGCATTTTCAAATGCAGAATGTTTGATGCGATTGAATTACTTTTCCAACTTTTGGTTGTAAAGATTGATATATAATATAGAGTTCAAACAAATATCCAGTCTTGAAAGCAAGATAGCTCTAGTTCATAATAGCATTTTCAAATAAGATAAAAACGTGCAACCCAACAGTCCTATTATTAGTGTAACAAGCCCAGCTCTAGATACAGTTCTCACAAGCGAAACGAATAAAATAAAATGAGAGGCCATTTAGCCCAACAGACAAATAAGTAAACACAAACTAAACATGGATCCCAATATATTGCGGCCGCAACAATGGATATATTTAACAATAGTATTAAAAGGGACGAGGGATTGGGAGGGATTACGGATGTTGGTGGTTTGGTGTAAAACAAGGAATCAGATGGAATACAATTCGGAGTGTAACCGGAGAAGCAGAATAATGTTACGTAGCTGTACAATTAACTTAAAATCTTGAGCCTACTAAATAGATTGGATATAGATAAACTCTCTTATTGGGACGCTGCAGTACATGGGACAACATTTATAGGTACAGAAAGCGTCATTAATTGGTATCCCCCTAGTAAGAGGTCGGTTTGCAAGCCGTTGATCTCAACTTTTGTAAAAACTTTTACATCCTTGCTTACTTATGGATATCTAATTTCGCTCGAGTTAATAAACGAGCCGATGCAATCCAAGGTTGAAATGAAAAGGGTCTTTGTTCAAATCAATAGGGGGATACCGATTGATGACGCTGACTGTACCTACTATCTATACGAGTTTAATAAAGCGAGTAGTTTATTTGTTTAAACGTGTTAATCTCAGGAACTAGGATTTTAAAAATTCTTTCTGCTATAAAAATGTGCTTCGCCACAAAAAATAAATAGCATCAACTATTCAGGTAGCACCTCAGTAATTATTAGATACCGCCTTGGATTGTAGTGTAGTAGCACAGACTAATTGCAACGTAGATACAAATTCTAAGTACCGGTTCGAAGTTGTATTATTTTCAAATAATATAAGGTAGTGCCTAATAAATGAATCAAGATGAAAGATAATAAAATGATACTGTTTATTACATTTTATTCGAATTCCAAGATCAAGCAAAATAAAAATATTCAAGAGCAGTTCACCAATGATCTTATACTTCCTACCACTGTTTCTTTCATAAGGAGTTCGTCAATAGGGAACATGCGTCTGATTCAAAAGCGGGTTAAATGTATTTTATTATGAACATTGTTGCTTTAGAGGTATGTGTGTGTAATTATTTTTTAATATTAAACCATTTTCGATTAGAAAATAAATTTTAAAAATTGCAAAAAATAGTAGGAATTTCAAAATACCTACTTGAAAAGGATGTGAAAGGATGTGACGACACGAGTCCATAAAACGAGTCAAGGACGAGTCAGATATAACGATCCATAGATAAGTTTTTTTTTTAATTTTCACAATTCCTAAACTCGAACTTATTGTTGTCACAGATTACTGTTGTACTTAGTATCAATTTGACGTCACACGTCAAAGTTCACAAATTGTTACTACAACAGTAATCTGTGACATCAATAATAATCGTGTTTCAGATGCGTGAAAATGTTGGTAAATTTTAAAAATTATTTTTGTTATAAAATTTTAGTTTTTCGGCGCTGGAATTTTTGTTACGGTTATTTGACGATATAACCTATCGTATAAAATCATAAAAAAAAATTGTGGGAGTCCCCTATTAGAACGTTCTTTTTTGTTGTTTAACTGTGTAGTGTACTATGGTTAAACAATTTTATCTAGAATTGTACAGTACTATTTTATGTGCTCGTAAAAAACGGCGGTCTGACTCAGGCTAATATTAGTCAGTAATTCCGCCGTTTCCGATTGCCTTTACTTTCCATCGGACGCGTTGATTGACATGCCCGGACGGCCGAGCGCCGTCTTAACTGACAGATGTCATTGTCACGTGACAGCTGTCACTGTCATGACCCCTTGCATAACTTGTAACAAATGTGCACAATTCTGCCAAGGGTTGCGAAGCGGAAAGCGAGGTCTGAAGATTAACTTGCGATATGAAAAATGGGATATCAAGTTGGTCCTTAAACTTTCTATTGAGATATTTTGCTGCTAAATTGAAAGTTTGATGTACGCAGATCAAATAATATCCGTAATTCCAATAGTACACTTAATACTTAAACTTTTTTAAATAGCAATTGGGATTGGCAGTGTGTTTAGACTTTATAGAAAAAAAAAATTATAGCACAAAAATACTGTCACCTAAAATAGCGACTTTATTAGATACATTATAGTACAAATATACCGTGTAGTAAGCTTTTGATCGTTCCAGCTAAAGCCATCCATCAATCAAGATCATAACATCGAAAAATATTTTCGTAAAAACTGCTCGTAATTTCAAAAACTCAATCACCATTTTCTTATTTATCCCGTGTGATAGAAACTGAACATTATATTGTTATTGAGTGTTAGTATAGTAGGTAAAATACTAATTATTTTAGTAAAAAAAATTAGTAAGTATAAAACTGCATAAGGCCATATTTATGAAAACAAAACTATCGCGTCTCTACGAAAGCTTGTAAAGTTGGGTATTGAAATATTTGTTCACATAAAACCCTCTTAATTCTGGGCTTGAAGTGAATTTATCTCAGTTGTTATTACATCGAGGACTGACTGTTTAGCATAAAATCACCGAATACCGAATCACCGTAGCCTTTGACCGATATTCTTACTTAGATACTTAGAAGACAAGCGGATTAAAATTGTACCAACAATCAGTCAATAACATTGATTTATTTTAAAAGTAGCATACTTTTATATGTTATGCCTATTAAAGTATTAGTGTAGTTATTAGTTTTTAGTTTTAGAAGATTTTTAATTTTGCAAATTTTTATATTTTGTTATCTACGCTTTTTTTTAACTTGTCATAAGTACGATTTTAAATAAATAAATGCATAGTGAATGACTATTTTCACCATTCCCTACCTACTTTTTTCCTATTTAACACAACATTTTTCTATGTCATTTCGCTCTATCAGCCTTTGATTATTCACACTAATATTACAAATGCGAAAAAATAAAGAAAGGCAATGACCGGGAATAGGACATTTGTGCTACTTTTTATCCCGAAAAATGAATGGTTCCCGTGGGATAAAAAAATAGTAATCCACGCGGGCGAAGCCGCGGGCGTCCCCTAGTATGTATTATAATCAAAGCTATAAGCATTATTTAAACAAAATTCATATTTGAGGTGACGCATGTTTCTCACTTTATCAGCACAATCTCTGCCGAATCAACTGTTAGCTGTTACTTATTATTTGAAGTATTAGAATCCCTCAAAGTTGCAAAAAGATATGAATTGCTTCCTGCTTTTATACATAGGATGTAAAAAAAAATATTTTGTTTGGTAACTGATGGGTTGAAAACTAGTTTCATCAACAGATTTTTCCATACGATTTGATAAACAAAATCATTCGCTCTATGTCACAATCATATCGCTTTGTAAAAAGTTCCGTTTATAAATGATATTTCACAAGTTCACAACTGTCGGTCCCTTGTTCAGTCAGTTGATTCAGGAAATATTTCGTTTGAACAACAATGTATTTATGAAAGTGTGTATTATAAGCACTCATTAATTTTATAAAATTATCATGCAGCGAGAGTCAAAAGTTATGATTTTCTATACTAATGAACCAAGATATCATTAAGATAAAAACACGTTAAAAACTCTGATATTCGAGATAAAGATAGCACTTTTTTTATTCATACTCCAATCGGCAAAATAATTAGTAACGTAATTAATGGATATTGAATCATCACTTCACTATCACTATCATCACTATCACTACAAAGTATAAAACAAAGTCGCTTCCCGCTGTCTGTCCCTATAGATCTTTAAATTAAAACTACACAACGGATTTTGACGCGATTTTTTTAATAGATATTCAATAATATAGTGATTCAAGAGGAAGGTTTATAATGTATAAAACATGCATAATATAGTAGAGAAACACTGATAATTTAAGAGGTCTCTAATGTGATGTGCGATGTGACCCGTGCAAAGCCGGGGTGGGTCGCTAGTAATCATTAAAATGTATTTGATCTGCACAAAAAAGCAGTATCTCTTTGTTTAAAATTATCCGAAACCATAAAAAAATCTAAACAAGACATCACTCGGAACGAATACCATAGACGCACCTGCCTGTCGGAAAACGATAAATTGATCCGAAACGAGTCAAGGTGCAACATAGCCTTTGTGAGACGATGCTTAGATAACATTTACAATACAAAAAATGTATGGACGGAGATAGTTACCTACCTACAAAATGCTTTTGAATATTGAGCATCTGTGAACTTGAAAACCAAGATGGGATCTGACTTTCTCTTATTAGGTACTATTGGAAGGTATGTTTATTATAAATACTTTTACAAGTAGATTTGTGATTTTAAGAAGATATTATATAAGTATAAGATATCTAAAGGAGCTTCTAGATTCTAGGTAGAGTGTCAATTTTGATAGAAGTGTAACGGGGAATCATCAAAGTTAGAAATGTGAAGATAGGACAGACATGAACTGTCATAGACACGATTTAATTAAGAGTAATTGCTATTATTTTTACATACCAAGGTATTTTGATGACTTTTGTAAATATTCTAAATATGTAGTTGATTAAGTATCAAGAGCTGCAATGCGATTCAGACTTCCGATAATGCATCCGATTCGAAGATTTCCTTCAGGAAGTTGAGGTTTTTTCGACCGCAAATAAAACACATATGGAAAAAACGCAGCGTGACCGCTCAGTATTCGCAACGCCGATGTAACACATTCGCATGACATCGCTCTAATACAAAAAGTACTAAAAATTATCGTTTTCTGAAATGAAAAGTACTTAACAACAATGCACAGAGATTGCATCCCACGATTTTCAAATTTAAAACCAAGATACAGAGCACACAGTTTTTATACAATACTTTGAATTTGGCAATTAAAATGAGCTCATTCTCCTCGATCATCTTTTGTGGTAATAAAAGGTGTATTCAAACCAAACCTTTCTACCGACTCAAACACTTCATGCAACAAAGATTGAGATTTAACAAAACTATCATCAAACTTAAGGCTGAATCGTCTCATAGGGCCTTTTGACAGGTTTCAATGGGATTTTAAGAGCTCCGGACATCCACATTCTTGTTCACAGCATTCGAAATTAAAATTCAAGCATTCGAATTTCGATATACAGCTGCCTTGCTCATGAACGCGTTGATATTCAAAATAAGAATGATATGTTTGTATTCCTAGATGCAAACGTGGCTCCAAATTGACTTAAATAATATTAAAATTAAATTAATAAACTATGAATATTGATAAAAAAACTTAAGTCTTTTTGGATTCAAATGTAAGGATTTATTATGTAAAGGCTATTTGTATAGGTATATAAGCGAATAATTTATAACGCATTTAACAACAAATAGTTCACGCGTAAACCACGCCGATTACAAATATTTGATTCGTAAAGCAAAATACCGCATTTAGATTTAACAATTATCAAATTAACTGCTTCGAATGTATGGAGCTCTGGGCGTCCGGGGACTACCTTTACCTGGCTATTCGGGCACAATGCTACCCTTCTAGTTTTTTTAACGTTTTATTGAGAGAGTTAAAAACCAATTAAGCTGTAAAGAATGCATAGTTTTGACGGCGCACCGTGAGAGGGGTTGGTTAAAATCAAATTGCTTATAAAACACCCTATTGTGCTTGGTTTAAGTATTTTAATTCAGTTTTTATTTCAATACATTATAGTTTGGTGTGTTTCACAGAACTAGCGGCCCACCCTTTTCCATTCATTTCGTATTCAAAATTTGAATCTCACAATACATTTTTGTGTATTTAGTGAGCTCGGTCACTTGAGTGAATTCGAAGTGAGTCTACAGAATGCATGGGCTGTTCCGTTCTTACCCATGCCGTTCTGTATAAAACATTAACATCCCAAAAACATTACATTCCTTCGCAGTCAGATAAAAAGAATCAAAGCGATATTCCTTCCTTCCAGTCTGCCTACCATTACAGCTGTTCAAGTTACTCCATTCCATCTAAAACGGAGCAATACCATCAACTCCAAGCCGCCAAAGTGCCAGTAACGAATAAAACACTCGATCAAAGCGACATTTCAAGACAATGACTGCACGATAATTCTCCATACAACCAACAAAGTTTTCCCATAAAATTACGTAAGGAAACTCAACTCTAACTCTTTGCGATAAGATTCAAAGGTGAATTGCAGATCCAGGCACGCGATCACCTTAGGGAGTGTCCACATTGCGTTTTCTGAAGCGCGTTTTTGCTACACGTTGCGAACGCGCGTTTGTATCGATACAAACGCGCGTTCGCAACGAGTATTTTTCCATACAAAAGCGAACCGGGAGGGGCTGCGCGGGGGGCTGCGCGTTCGCATCGCGTTCGAATCGCGTTTGTATCGATACAAACGCGCTGCAAAAAACGCAATGTGGACACTCCCTTATTGGGCGAAAAATAACATTATTAGACGTGGAACAGCGTTGGGAATTACGAACATGATGTGTTCAATCATAATACTATTATGCAGAGTTTTCTGGTACGTTTTTGGATCGATTTGGATGTTAAAGAAGCACATTCACGGTCAGTCCATTGCGTCGAATGCCAGGCTAAGATCACCATTACCAATTTAGCCTGGTTTTATTTGCAGGTTGTTGCTTCCTTTCACTTCTGCCAAAATTTTCTGACCTGCGTCCCTGGTCTGTTTTGCCTGCGATTGTTTCGATATCATCGACCCAACATCCTATTGGACGACCTTGATATATTCTTTTCATTAGTTACCACTCCGTCAAGGTCGCCCTTCTTCATTCAATGTCTATAACACTATATACAAAACGAAAGTGAATCACGACACACTTGGGGATACACCCCAAGGCATTGTAGACATTTTCTCAGATCTTGAGTCATTTAAGATCCTTTAAAGAAGTCTATGGTGGTAGTCAGAGGCATGTCCAAATAAATTATTTGGCACACATACCCATATTTTACACAAGCCATTCCACACGTGTAAAGTTGCAAGCCCATCAATGTTCTCAGTATAAAGTTGTAACAATTTCAAACAGCCAACCTTGTCAATGCTGTTGAACAATTTACGGTTCTCCAGTGCACTGCAGGGCATTTGTTATGAGCTACCGAACGGGGTCAGGTCTCCAGAGGTCGGTTTTATAAACCTGAAACGTGCAAAGTCACTTCAGAACAGAAAGGCACTATTCTTGGACGTCAAAAAAATTCTAAAAGTACTTTGGAATATTAGGAAAATAAGGCTTTGACCATCTCGTTTTGACTACTGGCGGTTCGCGCCGGAGGCCAAAACCAGAGACCGAGACAGGAGACCGTTTTCATTTAAACTGACGGTTCTCTATCTCCTGTCTTCCGCGTGCCCCTACATAACCTGCGAACCACCAGTTATACTTAGCGTTGGTTGTTGCTGTTGATTGGCAAGTTAAAGTAACTAATAAGTAATAACTCATTCAAATGACAGCTGGTTAGTGCCAGCTTATTCAGAGCTTTTATGGATACCTTGTTTAATGAGAGATGTGCTGAAATGAATAAGTTGTGCTTTGTAGAATTTCCGGGGTGTATGTATAGGCTTTCTAGTTGTCTTTTCTTTGTAATATGTGGTAGACTTTTTGGCGTCACACTCAATTCAGTGTAATTCAAAGTTATAATAAAAATATATTTCGGACAACTTACATTACCTACAAGATCCTTAAGGGTAAGAAGAAAACCCGTTAAATTAATTCACTATTTTTAGTTTCGTAATATACACCTAGAAGGCGAATATACAAGTACCTAGGTATATTCCAAAGCAATTAAATAATCAACTTATTATCCTTTGGTAAAAAGCATTCTCTAGAGTTGACTCTACCGTCACCGCTCTTTTTGTGTCGCAGTACGCTAGGACCGATCGAAAACCGTATCCATTAGGATGACCTCCAAGTTACAAGATTGGGTCAAGGTAGCAAGATAGTCGCAAAAGTCGATAATTAAGTTTTGCGTTGCCGTGAATTTGGCAAATTAAATTACGGATTAGAGAATAATGACAGAGTATTATAGGTTGTGGAAACATTTTGGTTTGTAAGAATTAGATTACTAATTAAGGTCCGTTTAATTAGCTACAGAGCGTGCCAGACACGTGCCGTGCGTGGCAAACAAAATAATATTCTTCTGAACAGATTTGACGATCCGGGCGTCAAAACAACCCAAAGTCAGTCTTACTAAACGAATGAAAAATGAAAATTATTGTATGGGAGTGCAAAGTTTCAATGTGTTTTATTTCATTTATTATAACAGAATCAAAATTATTTGATTTGATTTGAAAAAGCGAGCGTTTTTTTTTACGCGAAGTTCTACACTATATTTAAACTTATCGTCCCTTCAGATTGTTGAAGTCTCATAAGGGCATGTTGAATGTGAATGTTTGAACTCTAATAAGCTATCGGCAAACAATATCAGACCACTTTGTCAATGTGTCACGGCTTAACTGAAACTGGGAAATCAAAGCAATTAAACGCTTATCAGAAATCTCCCTGATTAATTGAGGTGCATGTACTGTTTGACCCTTTTGTCCTAAAATTTATGCTTAAAGCCTCGCTCGCACTACGATTTTTTGTTTTTATAAACAACAAAAAGTTAGGCCCCAAACCGTGTTCGTTGCCCTGGTTCTTCACGGTCTTGGTCGCCAAGGAACAGTAGAATCACCTAGCTCAAAGACGTTTCAAAGTGGTACACTGTGTGATCCTATAAATTTGACTTTTGGCTTTTGACTCTGCTTTTTTTTCTCGTGCTGTCAACGCGAATAAGAAAATTTTAAATTGATACATTTTCTGTGACTGCTGGCCTGATTATCGCAAAACTAACTAATATGATGCCTGTAGCACACCTCCGCTGCGAAACTCAAAGGGTGAATCCGCAATAGTTTCGCTGTGAGTTGTGAGTTCTTTGGCGGCGAAACAGTAGCGAAATTCCCTGCTCTAACGTACAAAACTGACTATGATGTTGTCTCTTTCTAACACGATTTCGCTCATTTGCTCAGGCGCCTACTACATCTCCGCCCGTTGGCTGTAGTACTGTTGCCCAGCGAAACTCGGTCTGCGGTTTCGCAGTTGTTGTTTCGCAGCGGAGGTGTGCTACAGGCATGAAAACCATGTAGAGAATTGTTCATTCTCTACATGGTTTTCATGCCTGTTAATTTGACTTTTGGCTTTTGACTCTGCTTTTTTTTCTCGCGCTGTCAACGCGAATAAGAAAATTTTAAATTGATACATTTTCTGTGACTGCTGGCCTGATTATCGCAAAACTAACTAATATGATGCCTGTAGCACACCTCCGCTGCGAAACTCAAAGGGCGAATCCGCAATAGTTTCGCTGTGAGTTGTGAGTTCTTTGGCGGCGAAACAGTAGCGAAATTCCCTGCTCTAACGTACAAAACTGACTATGATGTTGTCTCTTTCTAACACGATTTCGCTCATTTGCTCAGGCGCCTACTACATCTCCGCCCGTTGGCTGTAGTACTGTTGCCCAGCGAAACTCGGTCTGCGGTTTCGCAGTTGTTGTTTCGCAGCGGAGGTATGCTACAGGCATGAAAACCATGTAGGTAGAGAATGAACAATTCATCGAAATTTTTAATCCGTATGTGCATGTGTATTATGTCTGTCGGTGAATGCAGGCCGCTTCCAACCACAACACAATTTTTGACGGAAGCCTATGTCCAGCAGTGGATGTCCAACGGCTGTGATGATGATGATGATGATGATAATGTGTGTATGTAGGTACTAATTTATTGCAATATTTTACAGTAAGATTTTATCAAAGTTGAGATTTAACAATAAAATTAATCTTGTCTTTATTACATAATACACTAGCAGTGGCCTTGCGTCGTTACCCGCTTAGTGATGGTATGGTGATGATGATGATGAAAAGTAGCCTTTAGCTGTAGAGAACAGAAATATATTTTTTTTTTCATCCTTGTTCCTGAGATTAGCGCGATCAATCAAACAAAAAAAAACTCGTTTGTTTTATTACTTCATTGCTATAAATCACAGTATGATTTTTAAATCGTGTCGCAGAGCAAAATAAATAAGAGCGCACCACAGAACACGATATAATTCTGTGGTGCGCACTAAGCCTTAGATATTACGTACCTACTTATCATTCCAATTTCATCTAAAATACAAATTACCCTTGTTGAGGTCAAACAATGAATTTAAAAAATATACATTTTCTTATTTTAAAAAGTTAATTTGATTGAAATGAAAATGTTGAAAATATAATAGGGATTGTCTCAAATTCAATTTGATATAAAGATTGATGGATAACATTTTATGCGGGTATCAAATAGCCTATTAAATACGGAATAGCTGTAATAAATATTGGAAATAAATCGTAAATAGAAAGGAAGTAATAGATTCTAAGATGTTGTTACAACGCTCTCTGAAAAGTATTATTTTCTTTTATTTTATATCTCCATAAAGAACTTATACACTTGAGCATTCACTTATACCTAACAAATATTGAGCATTTGATATTTATCAATTTTAACATTGCTTACTCTATATTAAATTGCTTTTCAAAAAAGAAATCCCGCCGAATTTAACAGACCTAATGTAAAAAGTATGGTAATTTTCTTACACAATTTGTTCAGGCACTTTGGTGCTTAATAAAATTTTTGTTTTATTTTCAGATTACAAAAGAGAGGCCGATGGACATCAAACTAGCCAAAGGTTCATTGTGTACCAAAACTGAACCTCCAAGACCCGTCGCGTACCTAAAGTGAATCCCCAACCCGTACCAAGTGAATTTCAAGGATCGTTGTGTACAAAGTGAACTTCAAATGACAGTGAGTGCGAGTGTACCATGGAGCGACCGTGTACAGTCGCGTACACGCCGACTGTCAGGCACTTCCACAACCAGCCTGAGTTGCGGAGAGGAGGCAGCTTCGGTCTTATGCTGCGGTGGGTGCTTCTAGTCTGGCTGGCCAGCTGCGGACCTCGAGGGGACACTAGCAAGCAAGATGGTAAGTGATTTTATAACAAGTAATGTAGAGTGATGACCTTATTCTGATGTAACGACATCTACCTATCGCTAGATGTACTACATAGACATACTACGAGCTACAGCAAAGATGATGAATTGACGACACAGCATTGCTTGCGCGATCTAGACCCACAATTTCGCGAGCCTCCCAACAACAACAACGGTTAGTTAATAGACCACGGGCAAGTGGGCCAGATGGGCCGGCCTGTAGCTGAAAACCACCTACTCTGCCTTTGGGGAACAATTCCACTATATTCCCCAAACTTCTATTAAATCTAGAAACCTCCTTTGCTTGAAAATGTGATTGAAAAACCAATAATAAGAAAGTACTTACTTACTAGTATTACTTATAAGTTTGTGAAGCTCTAGTAGTCTTGCTTAGACGTTCTTGATCGATCGTTGAAGTTACCATTTGGATGGGTAACTGCAAGTGGCATTACGAGCTGAGCGCTTCCGTGCTTCGGAGGGCACGTTAAATTGTCCCGGCTTCTAAGTCGTTAAGCCATGATGGAGGCCTTTATTTTACCAAACGAAACTAACCGACGATGAGCAACATAACAAGCTTAACCTATCGCTGTAACATTTAACCCACTTTGACCAGTGACGTTCACTCTTTACAAAGAAATCCAATTCTGTCAGTCAAGCGTTAAACACACAAAACTCTCGGGTTTATGTGAACTTCGTCAATCAATATAGGCAGTATGGGTCAGATTCATCTAGTTTTCATATAACTATGGTTCTGTAGGACGCCCTCCTGGCAGGTGGAGTGACGATCTGCGAAAGGCTGCCGGCACAAGACGTTGTATGCGTCAAGCTGAAGACAGGGCGCGATGGCGCTCATTAGTGGAGGCATATGTCCAGCAGTGGACTGCTATAGGCTGATTATGATAATGATGATGATGGTTCTGTAGGTTACCGAGAAATCAACGAAGTTGAAAGTGAGGTTCAGGGTGACCCAATTATAAAGTTCCCGTGATATCGAAACTTGTTGGTTTTTGCGAACTCTATCTTTTAGATTTTTAGACAAAAATTTAAAAAAACCGGATTTGAATGTTATAAACTGAGCAATTTTCTGAGGTGCATTTCTGTTCAGAACTCCGAAGCTTCTCAACAGATCCTCACCAAATTTTTGTGACAATCAAATCGGACATCCAATCGGAAAGTATATCCTTTCAAACAAAAAATAATTTTCCAAATCGGTCCAGGCGTCTTTGAATAATGAACCAACATAAAAAAAAGCACATAAAAAAGATATCGACGAATTGAGAACCTCTTCCTTTTTTTGAAGTCTGTTAAAAATGATGATAAAGATACAGTCGTGAGCCTGTTTATATAAAAAAAATTCCGTATTGTAAATACATTTCAGGTATTGAAACAACTGCCCACATGGAACCTAATAGTATTGCGGTCTGCTTAGAATACTGCGGCTTCCAGCCCTGAATGGTATAACCATGGTTTGGTACACCGCGAACCCAAATTCCTATCAGAATGTACATTGTACAGTCAATTTCACAAACATGTAGTTTTCATATTTTTCGTATACTCAACTGTATAATATCTTACTAATTTGTTAAACTTTCGCGATTTGTTAACATAATGATAATTATTATTATACGCGATAAAATCCCGTAATAATAATTATCATTATCTTACTAATTAATTATTTATTTGTGTGTATGTTTGATTAACTCCATGGCGGCTGAACGATTTTGGACGAAATTTGGGATGTACCTACGTACACATCTTAAGATGGCGGTTCGTGCCCGATACCAAGACAGGAGACCGAGACAGGAGACCGAGACCAGAGACCGAGACAGGAGACCGTTGTCATATAAACTGACGGTTCCCTGTCTCGTGTCACTTTCGCGCGCCCCTACAAAGCCTGTCTCTGCGGGATGATTGTCTAACTTGTCTCAAATCTCAAATTGGTCTCAAACACCGCCACCTTTAGATGCAATGGACAATTCTTGACGTTGATGTCATAAATTTATGCGCAGCAGGTTTCGAACTCGCTACCTCCGGATCAAAAGTCGAAGTTCATCCCAATAACATGGTTTTTACTACCTTGAATCAATATCTAGTTGTAGAAAAAAATTTTAATAAACTTTCTAGATGCAAATCAAACGAGATAATATTTTTAGTGCCTCAATAAAAAATGTTAACCTAATTGTGAAGTAAGATCAGCGATAACAAAAATTGTATAAATCTTATAACGAATAAGATTACTACAACCTGCTAACAATCAGATGTTACTGCCTAAGAAGCGCAATAAAAACAACATAAAAAGAACCGGCCTATCACGTGTCGGGTTGAGCAGGAAGCAGTGTTCCGTAGTATTGAATAAGTGATACGTTTTTTTGAAGAAATATGCTTACGTTGTGATTTTGAATAACACGATAAACAGAAGTGTCACTTATTATTAACCGATTCCAAAAAATAGGGAGTTTCTGAATCCATCGGAATCTTTTTTTTTTTCAAATCAATCAAAATCGTCAGATTCTAAAGATTTTTTGTTATACTGGGTGGTTATTTGCTATACCCTATACGTGACGCTGTTGTCAACAAAAATGTAGTACCTACTCAAGAACTTCTTTTTTTTTAATATTGCCAGAGAAGTGAATAGATAAAAGGTAGAGGTGAAAGGGAAGAAGCACAACGTCTGCCTACCTGCAGTGCAAGAACAGTTCTTATCGATCGCTAAATTTGACATTTAGAATCGACAAAAATTCTCACTGATTTTTATCGAATTTTGTCGATTCTAAACGTCAAATTTAGCGATCGATAAAAACGGAACTTGCACTGCTGGCTCGACTAGTTTACTACAAATATAACAACTAATAAATCCGATACAGAAGATTTCTAAATACACTACAGAACTCTAAAATTCTTAAAATTTAAATCACGTTGCAGACGATCAGGCCGTTTCTTGCGACATAATCGGCACATAAAATAGCGTTTAGTTTTACGTCAACCCATAAAACGTTGAGAGCTGCTTCACATTTATTTGGAGACAGATGAATAGAATAGAATAAGAATTTATTTGGATAACACAGCATATCTAGCACAGACGTAAGTACATCTAAACATTGGACATTGAAAACTCAAAGTAAATTATTAGGTAGCCTTGTGTAGTTCGTGAACGTCCTCATCAGTAACTTTTCTTTCTCTCTCTCGTTCACACGCATTTAAAGTGTATCAGTAGTTCATTGTTCATTTCACTTGTTCATCAGATGATTTCAGTTCCTGAAAAGAATGAGAAATCAGATAATGTTTAAGTAGATTGTATGAAAGATAGCAACATCTAAATAATCATACATTAGAATAACATTTATTTTGATGATTGTCAGTAGGCAATCTAAACCTACACTTTATGGGAGACTGTAGTACCTACCTGGGACATTTTTTGAGATGAAGTAGGCTTGCCCACTGCTAGTTAAGGCCCGGTTAAGTTGAGAGGTTGATTCGTCCTCTCAACTTAAACGGCCATATCCACAGGAAAGACATCGTCAATACGTATTGGGCTGACTAAGCCGCGGGTTTCCTCACGATATTTCCTTCTCTGTTTACAGCAAAATTATCCGAAATGAAAAATCTATTGATGCACGTCCAGGATTCGAACCCACGGACTTCGTACGGAAAGTTGAGGTACTAGCCCACTCGGGCAATATGATTTAGGAATATGCCTACACCAAACGGGACGCTGTATTAGTACCTGTAACATTGTTGAAATGGAGTAGACTTACCCAGCACATAAATCTAGGTAGGTAACATTTAATAGGTAATAGACCCTTGATTATCTTTGATAGCGACCAAAATCGGTCTCAAACTGTCAAATATGACATTTCAGTGACCACTCAAGTAGCTCTGTCACTATCATCTCGACGAGACCGAACCCAATTCCAACGCGATCGCGATTTTGACAGTTTGAGACCAATATAAGGTTTGCGACAAGTTAGACAATCAGCCTGCTGGTTTCTTGTATCAGGGGGTCTAAAGTGGCCACTTTTGATGAAACATCCGATTTTTCATCTAATAAAACATCTGATAAAACATCAAATTTTTCATCAAATGTTTCATAGATCTTATATATATGCTTCATATATGAAGCATCTATGAAACATTTGATGAAAAATTAGATGTTTCATCAAAACATTTAATGAAAAATTTGATGTTTTATCAGATATCTTATTAGATGAAAAATCTGATGTTTCATTAAAAGTGGCCACTTTAGCTCCGTCGATCTGCAATTACCTAGCTTTTCTAAATAACTTGCAAGTACCTACTGAATCGTTTGAAGCTCGTAAAGCCACATATTTTATTGTTGTGAATATCATTTCTGAGTTAAAGCGAGGTGTTCATAATAAGATGTGAGTTGGAGACTTATGGTTTCAATCCTAAGAAAGTTTTCTCGTTAAGTTCTTTAATACGATCACCTTATTTGCAAACGCCTTTGTTTTTTTTTTAATAATTTACTTAGGTATTTATTTTCGCTGAGCGAAAAAAGGAAAAAAATTACAAACTGTATAAAAAAGCACTTGAAAAATAAAACACTTCACAAACTATCTATAAAACTTTTAAAAACTTTTTGCGAGGGCTAGCATACTTTTTCTCTTCGGAATGGACTTGCGAAAACGCATTTCTTTTCATTAACCAACTTCAAAAAAATGAGGAGGTTCTCAACTCATGGGAATCTTTTTTTTTGTGCTCTTTATGTTCACCGATTACTGGAAGAGGCATGAACTGATTTGGAAAATTCTTTCTTTGTTTGAAAGGGTAAACTTTCAGATTAGTGCCACAAAAAATTGGTGAGGATCTGTTAAGAATCTTAAGTAGTTCTGAACAGAAATGCACCTCGAGAGTGCAGAAAATTGCTCAGTTTCTAAATTGAAGTCGATTTTTTTTTATTTTAGTTTAGCCACTTGTAAAATACATAGACACGGGAAATTATTGAATTATTTACCTTACTTACGTCCCCGTAAGTAAAATTACATGTATGTATTCGGATTTTATAAATAGTTATTTACTTACTTAACGTTTTTAGGGTTCCGTACCTTAAAAGGTAAAAAAGGAACCCTTATAAGATCACTTTCTTGTCCGTCTGTCCGTCTGTCCGTGTGTCACCATCGATTATCTCAGGAACGGGTAGAGCTAGCAAGTTGAAATTTATACCATATACTAAAGTCTATAGTCCCTATTGTGAGTATAAAAATCAAGGTCCTGAATCAACACTATAAAAAGATATAGGCAAAAGAGATGGCCGATTCCTTGAATAAATTTGCCCCACAGATGCCAACAGGAAAGAATGCTTGCGTCATGACCAAATTGGGATTTTTGGGTTTGTTTTTTATTTTATAATGAGAGTCCATTCATCTTCTTCCTCTAAAAAGTGGGATTTAAAAGTTATTCTAATATAAAGCAGCAGGCTATGACGCCCAGCATGAACGGAGAACCTAGGAAACTATATTTTTAAGGTTCCTATAGTAAAAGCTTTGGTTATGTTGGGGATAGATGGCGCTGTGTGAACATTTACTTTTTCATTATTATTAGGACTAGCAGAATTTTAAGTGAAGTAGGTATAGAAAATAAATGACGCACACAGGTGCTCCCAGTACCTACAATTTCAAGTAAAAAAGAAAAGTACTTAGGAAAAATTGGGAATTTCATCAATAAAATTATCTACACTCGTGTGCAGTGATTCTGTACTAACCGCCTGAAATAAAATATGATATCTATAAATAAATAAAACAAAAAGCCTTTTATTTCTCTATAATTAACATTTTTTTCTTATCACTAATGCTTATAATCTAAGTAGGTACTAGAGAACCCCTAAGGTGAAGGCCTCCTCCAAAGCCAGCCATCTGTCCCTGTCTTGTGCTACTCGGAGCCAGTTTGATCCAGCAGTTTTCTTGATGTCGTCGTCCCAGCGAGCGTATGGTCTTCCTATGCAGCGTCGACCTCTTGGACCCTCCCAATTTGTCACTCTCCTAGTCCATCTTCCATCTTGTAGATGGGCTACATGTCCAGCCCACTTCCATTTTAGTCTGTATGCATATCCCAAGGCGTCAGTACTTTTTGTAATTTTAAATAAAATATGATAAATCCTCATAAATCACTCATCACAACACAATCACACAACTGAAACTATGCTGAAACTCAATGAAATTCCTTTTACATCTGTCAAATTCTTGTCCGTCTGTTTTGTTTACTATTTGAGTGTCATGTCAACCGCGAAAAAGAAGGTAGGTCTATCTGATAAAAATATTAGCGGCATTTACACGATAGAGATTATCCCACGGATCCGGACTGTACAGATATCTTTAAAGATATCTTTAAAGATATCTGTAAAGATATCCGCGGATAAAACTAGCGGCCTTTAAACGGTAGAGTTTTTCCCACGGATCCGGACTGTAAAGATATCCGTAAAGATATCTGTAAAGATATCTGTACAGATAACCGCAGATTTTGGACTGGCGCGTGGAACGGTATAAATTTACAAAGTTTTTTTCTTGATTCTTGAATTTTGAACCTTGAATCTGAAATTTTGAATCTTGAATCTTTGAAGTGACAACTGTCAAAGTTCAAATGGCCATATCTCGGGAACTACTCGTCCTAGACTCCCCGTTCTCAGTTCAAATGAAAGCTATGACCAAGATCTTCATTTGAAGTGACAGCTGTCAAAGTTCAAAGTGCCATATCTCAGAAACTACTCGTCCTAGACTCCCCGTTCCCAGTTCAAATGAAAGCTATGACCAAGATCTTCATTTGAAGTGACAGCTGTCAAACTTCAAACCGCCATATCTCGGAAACTACTCGTCCTAGACTCCCCGTTCCCAGTTCAAATGAAAGCTATGACCAAGATCTTCATTTTCAATAACAGCTGTCAAAATGACATTTGTCATCTGAAATGTAGATCTTAGTCATAGCTTTCATTTGAACTGAGAATGGGGAGTCTAGGACGAGTAGTTTCCGAGATATGGCCATTTGAAGTTTGACAGCTGTCACTTCAAATGAAGATCTTGGTCATAGCTTTCATTTGAACTGGGAACGGGGAGTCTAGGACGAGTAGTTTCCGAGATATGGCGGTTTGAAGTTTGACAGCTGTCACTTCAAATGAAGATCTTGGTCATAGCTTTCATTTGAACTGGGAACGGGGAGTCTAGGACGAGTAGTTTCCGAGATATGGCGGTTTGAAGTTTGACAGCTGTCACTTCAAATGAAGATCTTGGTCATAGCTTTCATTTGAACTGAGAACGGGGAGTCTAGGACGAGTAGTTCCCGAGATATAGTCATTTGAAGTTTGACAGCTGTCACTTCAAAGATTCAAGATTCAAAATTTCAGATTCAAGGTTCAAAATTCAAGAATCAAGGATCGAAATCCAGGATCGAAATCCAAGATCGAAACCAAGGATCGAAATCAAGGATCGAAATCAAAATCGAAATCAAAATCAAGGATCAAAATCAAGGATCGAATTCAAGGATCGAAACCATGGATCGAAATCAAGCGCTGATTTTGTCGAGCGCGATAAAGTAAAAATATCCTGAAATTTAAATGACATGGGCACACTACTAATCCAACAACGAGTGTGAAAGAGACAAAGCTACCAAGAAAGCCTCTCAACAAGACCAACAATCCTTTTAACCAAGATTAAATGATAATAGATCGTTGTGTGGACTGTACAGATATCTGTAAAGATATCCGCGGATAAAACTGTCAAAGGATGGAATGCCAGAGATCGGTCCGCAGGAAAATCCGCAGGCCGATCTCTGCGTGTAAATGCTGCTAATTCTCTGTGATACCTAATAGCCCCTCCAGACTCTCGGCAAGAAACCCCGACAACACCCGAGAAGCGTGAATGTGAGGAGTTTCTCGCCTTCTTGTTCTCGCGCTTCGGTGTCGGTACCTATTTTTGGCCGAGACAAAGGATTTCAAACAGATCACGAGTGAGAAAATTGAGAGTGTGGATAATTTGTTTGTTCTTCGAGAAGTCTCGGTGAAACTTCTCGCCGTGAGTCTGGAGAGGCATTACGGACTGTAGTACCGGAAGTGACTAAAGTTACTAATAAAATAACATAATTATATTCCCACAGGGCACGAGATATCTAAGTATTCTGTATGTACCAGTTAATTTTGTGATATTTTATTTAAATAATATTATTCAGACGCATAGTCTAATTCGATATTCGGCTCTGGGGCAGGATCCGGCCAGATTCTTTAGGTTTTCGTGAAAACTTGTGAGTACCAAAACTTACCTTAATTATCAACTTTTTTTATTTTTCGGAATTTTTCCTTTATTTGTGCTGTAAGACCTTGCTTGTAACCAAAATTGACAATTCTAGGTCAACCGGAAGTACCCTAGAGGTTTTGGGTCGAAAACCTAAATGGTAGTTCTCGTTGACCTAGAATAACGAAATTTGGCAAAGAGCAAGGTCTTATAGCACAAATAAAGGAAAAATTCCAAAAAGTTAAAAAAGTTGAAAATTAAAGGGTGTTCCCATACATACATAGTTGACGCCAATTAAAATTGTCCTCCGAGTTGTATGGGCGCTCATACAATTAAGCGGACTAGCTTAATTGGCACCATGGCTAGGTACGGAACCCTCGGCGTACGAGTTGGACTCGCACTTGACCGGTTTTTTATTTTATTGTAGGTAGACCTTTGTATAGCCACAATTTCATCTGATGATAAGCAACGATGTGGCTGACGCTGGATCAAAAAGACCTAAAAGACACCTATGCTATCAAGCAATGACACACCAGTGTTTCTCTTAAAAAAAAGGAATTATTATGAACCAACTCGTTTAGAAATAGAAATAATACTTCTGACACCAATAGGCTAAAGGAATAAAGGAACAACGTGAAGTAGACGTTTTATTTCCGCTCAGCGTCATTGTGACGCCATTACGATAATATCGCATCTAAGGGTCTTCCCACACGTACCTACCACAACCACACCACAACCTCAACCACACCAAGTGGTCGGGCGTATATTTTGTATTGAAAATGAATAGTTTATTCACACGTACCACATGTTGCAGTCAATATCGACGACGTGTGTGATACCGACCACATAGCAACCACAACGCAACAACATCGCCATTTTGTCGGTACCATAACGCTACCGCAAGAAGCTGCAGCGACACTATTCACACGCAGCCACAGTTTGACCACCTTTTGTCGCATCTGTGTGGTGTGGTTGTGGTACGTGTGGGAAGGCCTTTAAAGCTACTTCTTAGCGAATAAGGGGACGGATTACGGGTTTACAAACAGAAAAATAAGTTTTTCCAAATAATTCCATTAATTTATCAAAAGTTTTTTGATTTTCAAAAAGCACTAACTTTATTCTGTGACTAAAAGCGGTTTCTTCTCAACTTCGAACTACTTAATTAATTAGAACTTATTGGCAGTTTTCATACAGAATTAATTAGTGTAAAATCGAACTCAAGTTAAAGTAGACTTAAATTTTAGGCACGCTTCACCACGGAATATTGAGGTCAAAGGCAACTTTTTACTGTCATTATTCCAGTTAACACATTGAGTGCCACCGGCACTGCAGGGCATGGCAGTAAATACGTTAAACGTCAACATTATTATCTACCAAGATGGATCACCATTTCTTTTGATCCCCTAAGTAAGTAAGTAAGTACCTACTTAAATATTATTATCAACGGGATAATTACCATGATTATACATAGTAAGTACTTACTTACTTACTATGATCCCCTGATCCCCTGCACTAGATCCAGTGCTCAGTAGATGAGATAGAGCCAAAAACACCAGTACTCATACTCCAGACAAAATTCGGTGCCTTAACGCCTTGTTGCTTTTCTAAGCCGCCTTAGCCTCAGTTCTGCCTTAACGACTTTATAGCCGGGACCGATAATGTAACGGGCTTTCCTAAGCACGAAAGCGCTTAGTTGTTATTATCACTAGCAGTCAACCATCCATATTGTGACCGAGAAGGACGTCGCTTAACTTTTACAATATATCAAGAAAAGAAAGCTACACCCCGAGCGCTTCTACATGAAACACATACATTTCCACCAACATATTATCCCCATAAAATAATATCTTACCACTATTATAAGCACATTAAACTCAAATAGGCATCAAAACAAAATGTATCGATCAACGTTCCATTAAAACAAGGCCGTCCCTAGCGCGTGACGGAGGGTTCTGTACACAATAGTAACGAAAAAACCAGCCCTTTGTCTTCCCCTACCCTCCCTGACAGCAATTAATGTTTTATTCCACCTTTATACACCGCAGGACAGAGAATTCGACCTCTGAATCAGGAATTCTTGGTTCATTGTTGTGATTCCTAATGACTTTTTACAATAGACTGAAACTGTATGTCATCAGATTTTACCTTGAACCTTGATTTAAGCGCACCACACACACAGAAGATAATAATATCTTATGAAATATAAATCTTGACAAATCGCACCAAATATATTTTGTAATTTATATTCACTGTGTGTGGTCCTCCATAGAATTTGTATGGGCGCGATCCCAAGATTTATATTTATAAGATATATTATCTGCTGTGTGTGTGATGCGCTTTAAGTATAGATAGTAGAAACATTTCATCGTCAATAATCTACTGCTGATCTTAGGCTTCCGAATACTTGTACTTATAAGTTCCATTACTTTTTTTAACACAGACACGAGTTTAAAAACTCCAAAGCACTAAATACAACAGACGAACAGATGAAACCAAACACTAATAGTTATGTTTACGTATTTCCTGCCATTTTATTCGCACTGTTATTACCACTTAAGAAGACAGCTTTACAAGGTCTGCAAAGTAAAAACATAATGATAGTGACTTGCCTGTATTGTTATTTAAAGATACACTGAATAAGGCATTCTAGCAAAAGGCTTTACAAAAGGTGTCAAATATAATTACTGTAATTTAAAGTATAATTTTAAATTGTAATGTTCTTTTCATGCTATTGACAAAAGGTATATGCTACTATTATTAATAAGACTGTAAGCCTTCAAAATACTTAAACTAACAATCTGCCCCCCTAGCCATATTACACTATCTATCGTCGCTGTAGAATAGAAACACTTCAAAATGTATAGGATTTGACGTTTCAAGTAGATGAGTCACGTGGTCAGAACGTCAATTCCTATACATTTTGAAGTGTTCTATTCTATCGAGACGATAGATCGTTCTACAGCGACGATAGATCGTGTAATATGGCTAGGGCCCCAGGTTCCACTGTAAACATTCTTTTTTATTATACAAGCATTGGCTATTGTTTCTAAAATGTTACTGCATAACCTGAATTCCGTATTTTTTAGTGCACGCGAGTGCACACTAATAGAGCTGTTACGAGTCACACCTGCTACAGAACCCTAACACAGATAGTTTGGGCATTATGAAAACAGGAAATATATTTTTAATTATGTGCCACAGTCTGTTTGGGGGGTTCCAGACCCTTCTGTTAACTGACGTTCATTAATGAGTTAATTAGTTTATGCTGTGCCGACGTTTTCATAAGCGTGATCTATATATTCCCCTTACTCACGATTTTGTATGGAATGCTAACGCCTACAAAACGCGTATGCTAAAATGAATTAGAAACTAATCTAGTTTTGTGCTAGCCTTACAAAATTAAAAGGATCTGTATGTCATCTGAGAGAATGTCTACCGCGTTTTTTTTTTTACTCATGATTTTGTTCTTGAATTATCGTTATTATAATAATAACGTCAAAAAGTAGTCTATATTTGAAATCGTAATTTACACAACATCATAATTATAATATTAAAAGATTATAAAGGATGGTAATGATCAGGATATATCTATACTTTTTCAAAACCTTTTTAACTAGTGTCACATTTCTGTCTAGAACACTAGAAGGCGCGGGACATACAGAAAAGACGTAAGACGAAGACGCGTCGCAGACATATATGTTTCTTCCGCGTCCCTTTCATAGAAAATGTATAGAAGCAAGCATCGCGCCGCAAAACATACTAGAAGAGACGGGGCGCCGTCACATTTTGTATGAAAGGGACGTGGAAGAGACAAATGTCTGCGCCTCGTCTCTTCTATCTGGCCTGTGCCTAATGAAGCTATTATTTCATCGACTTTTTAAGTTAATTTATACAAAAAAGTTACAAACAAAGTTAAAACACGCCGAAACCCACAATCACAAAAACATAAAAGAGCAAAAGTTTGTACAAGTAACTAGCTCTTAGCTAGTATTCTAAGAAACAACATTGATTTCGAGGACAAAACCATGCTGATTAATTCCGATAGCGAACCAAGTTAATTCGCAAATAGAAATCCATGATTTACCAGTTCAAAGTATTTCGGCAAATCCACAAAGAGCAAAGGTCAGTGAACTTTATTGAGATAATGTTATTGGCTACAACAAAATTCCTAAATAATCGATCGAGCGAGCGAAGCGAGCGAAGATCTTAGTGGCAAGTTAGGCGATTTTGCTTTGTATGTTTGTATGTTTGTATGTTTGTATGTTTGTATGTTTGTATGTTTGTATGTTTGTATGTTTCAGTTTTATGTTCTCGCATAACTATCGAACCGCTTATCCAATCTGTATGAAACTTGATAGGTCAATAGGTTGTGCTATGGAAATTTGCTGTGGAGCGTATGAGCGTAATCGATGAAGGGGTTGTAAAGATATGGGGTTCCCAAGGGGGTAATTTTTTTTCAAAGTTACCCAAATATATTGAGTGGGGTGTCATATGAAAGTACTCAACTTATACATTCCAAAATGGTTTTTAGTTTTCTTCTAGGTTCTATAGTTTTTGAAATACAGTCAAAAAGAAAAATGATGAAAACCAATTAACGGAAGTATGGAGAGAGCTCCCGTTTCATAGAGTTTCGATGTATTCGTAGGTCTGGTTAACAGACAAGGAGTGTGGCATCGTTGTGGTTTGGTTTGCAATGATTTTAGTTGCTACTTGATATTTTTTCTTGAGATTGAAAATAAAAGCCGTGTTGGCCGATTGGAAGAGTGCTCGACTTTCGATTCATAGGTCGTAAGTTCGAACCATCAATGGATTTTTCGATTGTAAAATTTAAATGCGCATTAACACGAGCTCTAAACGGTGAAAGAAAACATCTTGAGGAACCAGTTAACGTTCTAATAGCGGCGATGGGCTTGCAACCTGTCACGTATGCAAATGCTAACTCCTGCAAATAGTGGGCTTGGCATGTACCAAAATTATAGAGGGAGGGGGAGGGTATGGGGAGGGGGAGGGGAGGGTAGGGGGAGGGGGAGGGAAGGGTAGGGGAGGGGGAGGGGGAGGGGAGGGGAAGGGGGGGAGGGAGGGGGAGGGGAGGGGGATGGGAGGGGAGGGGGAAGGGGAGGGGAGGGAATTGATTTTCTCATACATTTCGTATTGAACTGCTATTTTAATAATTTCTCGAACTAAGAGGCCTTCCCTGAGGCGCGGTACGAAGTTCGCGGGGTCAACTATTGAATATAAACACGACACGACTTAATGTATTGCATGCATGCCTATAATCTTTACCATACTGAGGTAGCGCATTAGATATCATTCTGTGGTAAACACTAGAAGGAGCACTTAACGTAGGTATAGAGGTAGTCAGAAACAAGTCCAAATCTAGGCTATCAATACAACGGTGCGCGAGATCTCAGTTCGGGGCGAACTACTAGTTTATTAGATACAAATAAAGTTCTCTTAAAAAGCTTTTTAGAAAATATTATATTAAGTTGGATCTCTCTATAAATCTGCCCTGTATCCTAGTATTGGCTAAAGATAATTTTTTTTTTTATGTAGGTAGGTACTCAATTTTTTTTTTTCGCTTCGCTTTAATCATCTCATCACATTCTTCAAGCAAGCTCGTCGGTTTAGGGTACTCTTGATCTGACCTTTTTCGAATAATTCGCCAATTTGGTCCAGGAATGTGTGCCTAGGTCTTTCCCTTGCGACGGTCCCATTCACACTCGCCTTATGTACCTGTTTCGTCAATCTTCTTTCATTCATCCTCTCTACATGACCGAATCATCCATTCCCTTCTCAATTCTCATTACTACATCTTCAAAGAAAAAACATTTTATAAAGCTCTGGTAAACTGATCAGTCAAATAACGGGTTACAATTTTCCTCCTTTAATGTTTGGCACACACAAAGATACGACCAGTAACTTGACAAAGTCCCTCAAACAACAGAATTTCCTTGTTTCTATTCCTTCCACTACCAACGCATTCCGAAGTTCACCTTCAAATTAATCAAATCAATCCTCCGACCAACAGGATTCACGCTACGCGATGCGGCTGACTTACATAACAACAAAGAAAAGTCATTATAGTCCAGTCAGCTTAGCATAAAAATGGGCTCAACCTCGGAATGACAGATAATAAGCTGAATTTTCGTATATAGCTTCATTTAGGCGTCTTAAAAGTTGTCTCAAAAGTCTCATAAAATCTCGTGTCTGCGTCTTAAGTTATTCAAGGTCAAGGGTAAAAAAAATAGTTTTTCGCGAATATCTCGGTTGCTATTGGTCCAATGATGTTAACATCTGTTATAAAGTTGTAGAGCATACAATTTGCGACAAAGAATCTGGCCGGATCCTGCCCCAGAGCCGAATATCGAATAGACTATGCGTCTGAATAATATTATTTAAATAAAATATCACAAAATTAACTGGTACAAACAGAATACTTAGATATCTCGTGCCCTGTGGGAATATAATTATGTTATTTTATTAGTAACTTTAGTCACTTCCGGTACTACAGTCCGTAATGCCTCTCCAGACTCACGGCGAGAAGTTTCACCGAGACTTCTCGAAGAACAAACAAATTATCCACACTTTCAATTTTCTCACTCGTGATCTGTTTGAAATCCTTTGTCTCGGCCAAAAATAGGTACCGACACCGAAGCGCGAGAACAAGAAGGCGAGAAACTCCTCACATTCACGCTTCTCGGGTGTTGTCGGGGTTTCTTGCCGAGAGTCTGGAGGGGCTATTGTCTGTGATACCTATCACAGACAATATTTTTATCAGATAGACCTACCTTCTTTTTCGCGGTTGACATAACACTCAAATAGTAAACAAAACAGACGGACAAGAATTTGACAGATGTAAAAGGAATTTCGTTGAGTTTCAGTTGTGTGATTGTGTTGTGATGTGATTTATGAGGATTTATCATATTTTATTTAAAATTACAAAAGTACTGACGCCTTGGGATATGCATACAGAGTAAAATGGAAGTGGGCTGGACATGTAGCCCGTCTACAAGATGGAAGATGGACTAGGAGAGTGACAAATTGGGAGGGTCCAAGAAGTCGACGCTGCATAGGAAGACCATACGCTCGCTGGGACGACGACATCAAGAAAACTGCTGGACCAAACTGGCTCCGAGTAGCACAAGACAGGGACAGATGGCTGGCTTTGGAGGAGGCCTTCACCTTAGGGGTTCTCTAGTACCTACTTAGATTAGAAGCATTAGTGATAAGAAAAAAATGTTAATTATAGAGAAATAAAAGGCTTTTTATTTTATTTATTTATATCATATTTTATTTTAGGCGGTACGTACAGAATCACTGCACACGAGTGTAGATAATTTTATTGATGAAATTCCCAATTTTTCCTAAGTAAGTACTTTTCTTTTTTACTTGAAATTGTAGGTACTGGGAGCTCCTGTGTGCGTCATTTATTTTCTATACCTACTTCACTTAAAATTCTGCTAGTCCTAATTATAATAATGAAAAAGTAAATGTTCACACAGCGCCATCTATCCCCAAGTAAGCAAAGCTTTTACTATAGGAACCTTAAAAATATAGTTTCCTAGGTTCTCCGTTCATGCTGGGCGTCATAGCCTGCTGCTTTATAATTGAATAACTTTTAAATCCCACTTTTTAGAGGAAAAAGATGAATGGAGTCTCATTATAAAATAAAAAAACAAACCCAAAAATCCCAATTTGGTCATGACGCAAGCATTCTTTCCTGTTGGCATCTGTGGGGCAAATTTATTCAAGGAATCGGCCATCTCTTTTTGTTTAAAACATTCTTTCATGCGCTCAACCGTTTTCGCGATAGAGGAGGGTGAGTGCGCAGCGCTCAGCCATACTGTAACGCAAAGTCAAACGTGAGTATCTGTGAATACCTTGAATTTTGAATAATTTGTTTTATTTATCAGTTAATTATTGACCAAGCGAGCAAAGCGAGCTAATACCTTACGATTTTGCTTTGTATGTTTGTATGTGTAATTTTTATGTTATCGCATAACTATCGAACCGTTAATCCAATCTGCATGAAACTTGGTAGATAACTAGGTTGTGCTATGGAAATTTGATATATGACATTATGAGCGTAATCGATGGAGGGGTTGTAAAGATATTGGGATCTAAAGGGGGTAAAAAAGATAAAAGTTACACAGTTATATTGAGTGGGGTGTCATATGAAAGGACTTAATTTGTACATTCCGAAATAGTTTTTATTTTTGTTCTAGGAAGTATAGTTTTTGAAATACACATACTGAACGCTTTGCGCTCACGGCCCTGTATCGCAAAAACGGTTGAGCGCCTGGAATTTTTTTTTTATGAATTGGTCGCAAATTTTAAGCTCTACAACTTCATAATAGATGTTAACATCACTGGACCAATAGCAACCGAGATATTCGCGAAAAACTATTTTTTTTACCTTTGACCTTGAATAACTTAAGACGCAGACACGAGATTTTATGAGACTTTTGAGACAACTTTTAGGGCGCCTAAATGAAGGTGTATACGAAAATTCAGCTTATTATCTCTCATTCCGAGGTTAATTCCTAATTTGACTGGGCTATTAGCGTAACTTCATTATGAGAAATTAATAGAGAACGCCAACCAATGACCATTTAAAACCAATACTTTACAATTTGGAAAAACTACTAGCTAATAATTTACTCGTAATTACTCTCTCTCACTTTCTCCTAAGTATTTTTATTCCCATCTGATGATGGGGTCTGCTTTTCTCGTCATTTTCTTCCACATCGCTCTATATAACGCGTCGTCCGAAAACATTCCAGTCCAATAGATCTTTTTTGATCACGTCTGTCCATTTGTTTTTTGGTCTTCCTCTTCGCTCTTTTTGGTTTTACTCGTAATTCCTAATTTCTACTATTTACAAAAATCTACAACTAATATAGTTACTAATTTATGAGTTTTTAAAACTATGCTAATGATTTATTTTCACAAAAAACTCGTAATTTCTCAAATAAAAAGTATTTTCTGAAAAGGAGCTTTTGGTTTTATGAACATTGCAGCAATAAAAGTTTTCTTTAACACCTATTAAAACTCACCCTAACTGTTGCTGCATAAATGTTTTCACACAAAACTCATTGCTACTCGTTAAATTGCTGTTCTTACCTTCTGACCATCAAAAGTGACATTGCTTTATTCATTTTCATGCACTTTGACCGGTATTCAGCCGAATCGTGATGTCGAATCGGGTTGTAATCTAGTAACAAGAACACAATTCCATACAATTCTGTTCGACCGTTGCAACAAACCAACAGTCCTTCATACTATGCTGGAATGCATCTTGCTTTCAAGGCTTCAAATCCTACGTTTGTTCTCTCACTTATATTTTACGGCTGTGGGAAGATTGTTGAGGCAAGAATCTCTATATCTCTATAGCGAGCTTTTTTGACACCAAACGGCATGCTTTCGAATCCAAAATTACTAAATGGAAATGTGGTGGCTGAACTAGATTGGATAGTGCCTCGATCATAGGTTTGAACACCGGAATTTCATCAATGAAATTCATCAATTATGAATACAAACTCTAATAGAAGAAAAACCTGAGATGGGTAGGTATTCTAAATACCTAAGGTTAGGATTTTAATAATCATCAATGAGAATGGCCAAAATTTCAATAAGAATACTAACTTGTAAAAAGTGGACATGTTCCAAATATTTAGACGAATCTTTGACTACCCCTGGACATCTTCAAAGAATCATGAATGGGTAGTATCTGACGGTAAGTACTTGAGTAGATATTTACCGTCTTTGCGAATACTGCCATAACCTTTTTGTGTTTCGACATAGCAAAATTGATTCGGATGAAAATCCAGAAACTAAATCTAATCATTTATATGTAGGATTGTAGCGGACTGGCAGATTAAAATCAAGACAATAGTCCTTGATGCAGCTGGAACTGTCTTGCCGGGGGCAAAACGTCCCGAATGCTGAATCGATACTCGAGTTGGAAGTGGATATTCATCCGGAAATGCTAGTTTCCTACTCTTAAAAATTTTAATAGAGGAATAATGGCTATAGACTTTAAGAGAATATTGAAAGGACTTTACCTATTGACATTTTGTAATGTCTAAAAAAACAATATAGTACTTGTAACTAAAGAAGTAAATAAATCATTCCTTTAAAGTATTTGTAAGCTTTTTTTATCATATCAAAAACAATAAAGAACACAATTAGAACAAAATACCTTAAGTTAGCGTTAACAATATCTACTTAATCTTTCACAATTATAAAAGATAGCATTTAAACTAAATTAGCTTTTCGATTTGAACAGTCAGTACTCGTAATTTACTGCAATCGGCAAAAATTGACTACCAGTTTAATTAAGGTCTTAATAATGTCTGCTAGAAAAAGCTTTTCATTTAAATAAGAAGTGACAAATAAGGGCGATAGTAATGATAGTACGTTAACTGATTAAACTGATCTTTGAAATCCAGTCTAAAATCATATATTCGAAGCAATAGCATTTTAGTGGGACTGCGAACGAAACGGAGTGCTTCCAGAGGGAAAACGATAAAGCATTAAGTTATACGGCAAAATACAAAGTGATTAATGGCACGGTATATCAATTACTGATGTCAGGTGCACCTCGGTTTTTGCCCACTCTAATGGTACTCGAGAGGAAATAGAAAATCTATTGCATGTTTTATCTTATGGAAGATTGATGATGGATACTTTATCGGGTGTTTTCATCAGATGCAGTCAAAAATAAACAAAAAAATGTTGAACGTGAAAATTTAAAAATCGTTTTATTTTGTTTTCTTCGGTATCTTGTGTTTAGTTTTCGAAAATCTAGATGTTCAATATATCAAATTCAAATAGTGTTTAGTTTTCGAAAATGTAGATTTTCAATAAGCATATCAAATAGCTAATAGTAATTCACAAAATACAGGGTCGGAAGATATAAAGACGTCTCCAATACAAACTGAACCGAGTGGCGAAGATAAAGCGTAAGTTAACTCAAGTTTTATGGTCTGTCAAAGTACCGATTTCGGATTTCCCAGCAGAACTCATAGTTAAAACAGTCGTAAACTAGACATGCGGTTGGAATGAAACGGTTTTGTCTCGGTATAGATACATAGAGTAATTGTTGATGCACGCACCGTTTATGACAAGGCACAGAAATAATTTGCAAAATAAATAAATAATGCTGAACATTTCGCACAGCATCATGTAGCCCCAAGCTAAGCAGAGCTTGTGTTACGGAAACCACACGACTGATATACTACTTAAATACATTTTTTTGTAAATACATACATAATATAGGTACATAGAAAACACCCAAACCCAAGACAAATATTTGCAGATCATACAAACATTTGTCCCGCGGCGGGGATTGAACCCGCAACCACCTGCGTCACAGGCGGGCCTTCACCCACTGCGCCATACCCATATCCAAATCGTTGGTCGTCAAAGGTTAAAAGGTTCTAAGCGGCGAAAATATATCATTCATACTCAAACTTAACTTCATACAAATATATTTCATAATTCATTATTCCGATGTCACATCAAGAGCTCATTTCTGGAAAAGTCACTACGTGATATCTTAATTTTTCACATGCTAGCTCCATATCTTCTTATTATATCCATAATTCCATATCCTATGTGCTGTACCCATATAAATGCCAAACTTATAGTTTGAAATAGGCATTGTAGTATGATAATGGATCATTATTATTATAAAGATTACAAGTGGCAGGGCTCGATACGCTTACGGTATTTTACAGAGCTTTGCCCTTTTAGGGTTTGAAATATAACAACGTTGTAACGACATACAATTTCAATATAGAATTCTGAGAAGTAGGATTTCAAAATAATAATGTAGAAAACTGCAGCTAGAAATATTGGAATATACAAAGCTAGGAGTCTTGAGAAAATCTCAGCTTTCATCCATAATGAGCTCAATATTGCATGAAACGTAACAAAAATCTGAAAAGCTAATTTCTGACTATAGATATTTATCATATTAATTTACAGTTAGTTTTTTTATACATTTTGTATTTATATTTTTGCTTTATTTGTTAAAAAAAATGAAAACTAAATCAACTTTAAAGAACAAGAATAACGGCATTTACTACCTTTACCATTTTATCTTGAACTTCTGTTTAACACTACTTTTTTGGTAAACCCAATTTTAAATATCTAAATTCCACAGAAATATCCCAGAAAAGCCACAAATCTTTAGAAAACAACCTCCAACACGTTCAGAAACACCATTACAGCCAACACATCCCAAATTAGCGACAAGTGGGGTAGTCGGAAAAGAATCCATTAAACGAGACATCTCATTCCCTCAGCCAGAAAGGGACAACACGATGCTGTACTTTGTAGGAATCCCCTAGAGAAAGAGACGGCAATACGTCTAATATTAATGTAGTTGATATGGATGATGAATGGCGACATAACAAAGCACTCTAAGCAAACTGCGCCATTATCATTCTTAGGTGTTTAGTTACCAATTTAGTTAATTTAGCATAATGCAGACGTGTGAATAGGAATCAGTTGTGACTGCAAAATGTTTCATAGCTCATGAAGTAAGCCAGTCCCGTGACTGAAACTTTTGCCAGTAAACTAAACAGGGTGTAATGGATACTTTATACAACATTTTTTTAATCGGAAGTCGATCTAATGCCCGGGTTACACGAGGCTAGTTTTTCAAGCTAGGATAGCAAGCTAGTAAGCTAGTAAGCTAGTAAGCTAGCAAGCTAGTACTTCTAGCTTCGTGTACTAGCTTAGAAATGAAGCTAGTTGTGTCTACACGAAACTAGAAGTACTAGCTTGCTAGCTTACTAACACTAGCTTGCTATCCTAGCTTGAAAAACTAGCCTCGTGTAACCCGGGCATTAGAGATCGTTAGTGAGCTTTATAAATTGATGCATATTTTGAGTTATACGTGTAAGGGCTGATTTTTCAATCGATAAATAACTTTTATCTGAGGAATAAATATGGCGTTATGACATATTTTCAATACAATATCTGTCAAATCGCATATTTATTTCCTCAGATAAAAGTTATCTAGGTATTGAAAAATCAGCCCTAAGTAGTGTAATTTTAATGTCTTTTTAAAAAGGCCAGGCTCTATATAAATAGAATGTATAAAGTTAATTTGTCAATAATAATCACTTAAGTGACATCAACTTTGTTATGAAAACAAAAAAAACGACTTATTTACTCAATTCATAAAAAACCTATGATAAATATCCGAATATTCAGTGTATATTTGAAAATTCGTTAAAAGGAATCTTCAGTAACTGTGAACGCTATCGAGTACACATTAGCATTCGCTAGTCGGATGTGAGATTTTTATCCAAAGGAGTGTTCTTTCTAGTACCCGATAATTCTACTGCTGCTTTTAAGTCTAGTAAGATATACAGTTGATTTTCGTTCAGAAGATCACGAGTATAAATCCCGGCGGATTTATCATCTTTCTAGCCATAATATACATTTAAATGATTGATAACTTATGATACGATTATACATTAGGTAGTTATACTTGTACCAATGTTTTTACAACCAAGCTAGCAATGTACACGGACAGAATTTACAAAGTAAACAAAACATTACATTCCCTAGTATCTCATAATCCCCGAACACCCTCCATTCGTCAATATTAATTAAAACTCGGCAAAACTTTTTCCTCATCGATATTTTATAGATATATTAAATGTTTGCATTCGAGTTATCAATTTATATTACATTTTGAACATTGGCAAGTTTTGGGTCCAAGCGAAACACACACTGTACCTATAGCATGATTTTCTAACAATATCAAGCTACTATGAACTCAATGAACTCATTAAAATAACCATATCAATAATATAAGAAAATCGTTTCGAACTTAGGTTAGATATGGCCTCAAAAACAATTTGAAGTTTGTCCTTGATGGCTGAACATCAGTCAATAAACCCTTTCAATTCACATTCAGATCTACGTAATAGGTTTTCAAGACTAAATTCCAGTGGCACTGTAGCAACATGCGCGCAACGTGTTGTGTGCCTTTAGGTAACCTCTTTAGGTTTAACCTCTTTTAAGTGAGAGTCCACCTTGGGTGACTCCAAGTCACATGGTATACCATCTGCAAGCAGTGGTGTGGCTCCCATTTAGAGGGTGATGATGGTAGTGAATACATTAATAACAAAAAAAAGTTTATAGAAGGAGGGCATAGTGGGTTTTTCTCGTGTTATATTCCAGCTGCTCTACTGGGGATTACACATCTGCCTTACAGAATATCGCAGCCAAATAACATCATACTTCTTGAATGGTGTTGTGTTGCCTGCGGTGAGTAAGGTTGCCAGAGCTCTGCGAAAAAGCGCTGCAGTGACAACTGGTGGACCAGTCTTGTCCATTGTGTTATCGGTGCGTGAATCCTCTTTTAAAAGGACAGCAGCGCGAGTGTGGTCACAGGCATTCATAGGCTACGGTAACCGCTTACCATCAGGTGGGCCGTAAGCTTGTCTGCTACCTTTAGTATTAAAAAAACAAATGATTTGATAGGCTATGGAACTCGTGCTGTTGGCACAATTCCCCTCTCGTTAGCAAGCTGCACGGCACTTTTTTGACGTCTCCTCTAGGGGTCTCTAGCGATACAAGTGTTTACTCAAACAAACTTACACTCCCAAAACTCTCTTCAACCCTAACCCTTACACAATACGACACAAAATCGTATGTCGCATTTCCTTTACAATGTAAAAAAAAATCAGCAATATATTTGCGAATCGGTAGCCGATATGTTTGTCTCTAAGCCGATGGGATAAGGTTTAGATTTGCGTGTGTTTTGAGAACAATTCGTGGACTGTGTTATGTTTTGTTCGTATTATCTTTTGAATCTTCAGATTCAGGAACCTTCTTGAGATAAGCGTGGCTTCAAGTATTTGAGTAACGAGATCTATTCTAATTGGATTGATCAATGCATTATTTCTAAGAAGATTTCAAATTAGGGACTCGTCCCCGCAACCTTCTGGTTAAGTGATTCATTGCTCCGCTTTCGATCTTAGTTCAAGTTTTCCACAGCAATTTCATTCTATCTATAGATTATCGACATTCATCATCATCCTCATCATTATCATCTTGCCCTTTCCTCACATTACGTGGTTTCGGCACAACATGTATTCCTCTTCCATTTACCTCTATCAGCTATCAGCAGAAACAAGAGGAGATCGTCCTAAATGGTACTTGGCATGAAATCTTTCTAGTATTTGAACAAGTATTTGTTCCGTTCGGAAAACGGCCTAAGTAGCGCTCAATATTTTTAATTACCCTGGATTTTATGGGTTCTCTCAGGGTCCTTGAAACTTGAAACTTTTGAAGGTAGCAGGAAAGTTATTTGTGACTTGTTTGCAGTTCCGCTCTTAGGTGGTTGACTTGGTATTTTTTTTTTTTGCATAAAAATATAAAAGTCAAATAGATATCTATTCGAATTTTGTGATTTCTGAATACCGATGGTTTTTTTTTCACAATCAATACCAATAACTTTGAAAACACTGTCGCGTCATTGTCACCTGAATCACGGTCTTAGAATAGAAGTAGGTAAATGTTTTAGTGTTTTGAAGCTAAATATGGATTTGGACGTCCTGTCTTCCCATTCAGACATCTACAATAAGGATGCCTCAAAGATCAGAGAGAATATCTTGGGGATACCTTGGGGATACAGGCGTAATACTGTTTCCTTTGTTTTTTTGTTTCAAACAGCCATCTCTTTTTATTTCCCATCTCGTGCTTAAAGAAAACTATCTCTATGAAAATCCTAAGAAACTATTCTCATGACATCTAAATTCCAAAACCCCATAATCGAATATTACAGAAATCCCACGCCCTATACGGAATCCAATCTCACCGTGATCAGAACAGCCTTGTCATTATAATATTTCAAGACAAAGCTCTCCCTGGGGGCTTAAAAGTAAGGGTGGGGAACGCCTGCTTAAACTACAGGTTTTCAAATAACAGAGAACGGTTTTTGAAGGTCGAAATATACAACGCTTTGTTTCTTTTTATCACCAGGCAGTGTTAGAATGAGGGTTACGTTTTTAAAGAATGTCTTTTCTTTAGTAGGCTCTGCAGCCTAAATGGCTTGATGGATTTAGCATTTGAGGTGTCGTTAGATGCTTCTTGATTGTGGAAGTAACATAAGCTATACAATTTTATTCCCTATTGACAGACCTAAAATTTTGTCATCACAATGTTGACCTCTATACGTATGTACTTACTGCCATATTTGCACACCTAGGACTCACTTTGTTCTTGCTATGGTCCCCATCTCTATTCTAAACTCATCCACTGATTTTTGACATTTCCAATATCCTCCATCCATCCACGGAACGGACAAACTTTATCACAAATGCAATCCAACTTACTAAGACGGCCAATGCTATTTGAGAGTTCTAGGTTCCATACTGGCCCCAGGCCCATATTTTGCAATAAATTATCAGTTTCAATACATTTGTAAAAAGTCAAAATGGTTTTCGATAAGCGTGGGAAGGTATTGTGGGTCTAATCTGTTTTATATTATACTCGGATGGGCAGTGGGGCTGTTTCTCAAGGGAATTCATATGCCCTTTACGATTTGCAATTGTGTCTTTAGTTGCCGTGTGTCTGTTTATTTATGGTTGGTATGATTTTACCAATAGAGACGTTATACTCATTAAAAAAAGCTCTAAAACGCTGCGAAATTTTGTATAGGTAAATGAAGTTTAAGTTTAAGTTTAAATGAAGTTTAAGCTTTAAAAACTCCATTTTTTTCAATGGATATGTTTAGCTGTAGACTACAGATGCCTGATCCAAAGGTGGCCTGTGGGAGATCGCTTATAGAGATAAGGCCGCCCATTGTACCTTCTGTTTTTAGTTTTTCACTTTGTTATATTTTTTGTGTTAGTATTTAGTTGGATACAATAAAGAGTTAGTAATCTATCAACCATCTATCTATATATGGCTGACTATTCAGATAATAAAGTCAATACACCCCAACAACCAGTCCACAATGACTGTTACTTAATTTAGGAATATTGTACCAAAGAATTTGGTTACTTCAGTTCGTACCATTTCCCTGTCGACAATTCAGAGAACCATGCCAGTATCACAGCATCAATCCACAAAGGCCCAACGGTGAGACAGAGGCGCTACTTTAATTATACCAGCCGGCCGTCAGTGGACGCGATTACCCCAATCAATTTGTAGTTCGCCGTATTCACTTCGACGGGGCTTCGCCAGATTACTGTGATGGGCAGATCGAGGCCTGGGCTTTGCCGACAAATACTTGCTTGTATAAAGCAAAAAACTACACAAGATCACGATTTTATCTCCTACACTCGGTGGACGTTCAGACTTCAGATACATTTTATAGAAAAATAGTGATGGAGTCTTCATTACATTTAGAAAAAAGTAAGTTTGTTTGAGCTAGTGGCCAACTCTGGTGACGGAGTTTTTAGGCCGCCTAAAGATCTCCGTCGTGGCTCAACAAAAATCAAAATTAGGCCATTTCGGAGCAGAATTAAGTACACACGTACGAAATTTTATACATTAAGATAAAATAAACTAGAACAAAAGCGACCCAGTAAATCCCCCATATAATCCGAGCACAAGTAACCCCGGTACTCATGTGTGAAGTTAAACGACTCGCAGCCAGTAAGGCTGTGCGTCACGTGATTGTGCTTACAGAAATGGTTGTAATAATGTTTCCTTGAATCGCTAATTTTAAATTTGAAGTAATTAGTTGGCGGTGATTAGTATTTAAAAGTAGACATTCATTCTCTCTAGAGCATAGGTTCTCAACGTGGACGATAACGCCCCCTTGTGGGTGTTTGAGATTTTCAGGGGGTCAGTAGAAGACCTAGAGAAAATTAGGGGGCATCAAGATATGGGGGAGGGGCTCTTGAAAAAATATATTATCAAAGTGGGCGGTGGGCAAAATAACGTTGAGAAACTATGCTCTAGCTAGAGCGTTCTCAATCTACGTAGTAAAAGGGAGCAAATAGTTTCCTTCTACTCATCAAACATCATCTAAATGTATTGAATAAAATAAGGATGGGTGACCGCAAGTGGTGTTACGAACTGAGCGCTTCTGAGCTTAGGAGGGCACGATAAATTATCGGTCCCAGCTTTTAAGTCGTCCAACCATGACAGAGGCCATCAGACGGCCTGAAACTCCGACATCAGAGTTGACCAATGAACCGAGCCGATCAAACATACTTTTAAGATGACTTAACTACTTTTATTAGTGACTGTACCTTCCAACTGTAATGTATACGTATGTATATACCTATATGATGTACCCGACACGACTTCAGCCGTCCCGGACACAGAAAAGCCCAAGCTTACGCTATCAGTCCCCAGCAGTCATTGTACCCGATACCGTGATGACGGTCCGGTGGAGTCAACCTTTTATGAGCCTCGTAAAGTGTGCTGAAATATAAAAAACTTGATAGATGGCGCATCGGAAGTGATAAAATGCGTGTAGTAAAGTTTTGGTGACCTAAAGGCTTTATCGTTACTTTTAAGGCCAGATCACACCAGCGGGTCTAAAAAGATCGCTATAGCAGATTCACAGCGAGATTCGTATTGTATGTGATTCAGCAAAAGCAATTCCTCTTCAAATCGAAATAATGATCCTCTCGCTCGGGTAACTCGCGAATTTCAAATCTCTATTTGATTGCCACTTCAGCAATTCATGGGTGGCCATTTTATTTTATGCTTCTCCACAAAACTGTCAAAAAGATGAATTGCCATCGAATCAAGGAATTGTAATAGGAATGGTTCAATTTGTGATTTCTGATACGAGAAACTCGCTGTGAATCATATTGTGAATCTGCTATAGCGACCTTTTTAGACCCGCAGATGCGTGATGCGTGACGTGCGCGTGGCGTGTAAGTTATAATGTATGAAACTATAAGAAAGATGCCATCAATCGTGACGTGTGCACGCGCGTGACTCGCGTGTTTCAGACAATACCTACTGGACTGGTGCTGCGCACGCCACGCACACGCCACGCATCCGCTGTGACCTGGGGCTCGATTCCGGTACCGAACTTTTTATCAACCTCAGGGCCTGTATTCTATTAAATGACAACCGCTTTGGTTTTGGTTCGAACTCTTAAATGTCAGCCATTTGGTGAAATAGTAGAATAGCTTTTCAAAAATTTGTACTGCCAAAGTTCAAAACCTCACCACAACTGAGTCGTTTGTTATTAGTAGTCATGGAAACAGTCGCTTTAGTTGAGGTTTTGGTTGAGGTTGATAAAAAGTTCGGTACCGGAATCGAGCCCCTGGCCTTTTGAGCCGTGTTGGTCTGTGTGGTCGTCTTTACATTCGATCTTAGGTTCGAATACCAGCAGTGCATCAATAGATATTTTGAAATACATAGTCACGGAAATTTATCGCGTGATCTACCTTATTTACATCCGACGTTTCGGCAACGTTACTACAGCGATAGTCGCGGGTAGACCATAAATTTGCCTTAATATGGTAATTAATGCAATAAACATACATACATACATTAAACCACGCCTCTTTCAAGCAATAAGCTCCCGTGTATATTTCCAAATATGAATCGAAATCTATGGATTTCAGTTAGGTTTAGATGCGCTTTTCACTAGTAACATTACTAGTGAAAAGCGCATACTGGACTCCTACTAGTACGGATTGGCAGTTGGTGCAACTATTAACGATTCGATTCAGATCTGCATAACAAAATGTGGAGAACTAGATACGTACAACCGTATAGTAAACAATGCCGAACGGATCACTGATGCTCGACTGTCTGAATATCGAGCTCTCCGTTGATAAGGGGCTTTATTTCGTTGTTTGATACAGTCAAATTCAAAATTGCTTCTCAATTTTGAGAAGCAATTTTGAACTCTATCAAAAATTAAAACATTGGTTAATAAAATCGAATGAGCTGGAGGCCGATTTTAAGTGACCTATTTTTTGAGTTTACATATTGTCTGAGAGAGAGAGTCTGTCTTCCTACTATAATCCTATAATCCTACTAATAATATTATAAACGCGAAAGTCCGTGTGTGTGTGTGAATGTTTGTTGCCACGTATCTCCATAACTACGGAACCGATTTGGCTGAAATTTGAAACATATATAGATAATGACCGGGAATAGGACATAGGCTACTTTTTATCCCGAAAAAATGCATGGTTCTCGTGGGATAAACAAAATAGTAGTCCACGCGGGCGAAGCCGCGAGCGTCAGCTAGTATTAAATAAGTCAAATGTTAGAACTTACTACAGTTCGTTACTAGAGTCTAGTATTTTTTTATATAACGTGATCTCGTCGTTTGAAACAGACTGTGTGCTTGTGAAGAGTTTCATGTTTATAATTATTTTCATTCGTTCTTCTTACAAATAGGGAGATTGGTTTTACAGTTGCTTTAGAACTTATAGTAAAGGTCTGAAAACTTTAATATAGTCTTCAGACTCTGCTCATCATCATCATCATCATCTCAGCCGTTGGACGTCCACTGTTGGACATAGGCCTCCCTCAAAAAATTCCATGTGTTGCGGTTGGAAGCGGCCTGCATTCACCGCCGACCTGCAGTTTTTACAAGGTCGTCTGTCTATCTTGTCGGTGGACGTCCAACACTACGCTTGCCGGTAGACTCTGCTCACTCAGTAGAAAAGCACACACAAAAAATTATGTGAGGCTAGTTTTATTGTTACTAGTGATTAAGGTGGAATCAGACGGTTCACTCAAGTGAAAGATCACTCGAATGAATGCTGGGGTTTTCTATGACACTTTTCTTTCATCTTATGTTCAGATGTGTAACTTTGAGTGAAATATTCATAATGAACGACGTTATTATTTCAAAATTGTAATGAAACAAGGAACTAATAAAAGGAATAATGATTTGAAATAAACGAACGAAGTTTAGCTAATCCTTGCGAGATGAAAAAGTAAAAGGAGTACCTACTTACCCGTCCTCCTTATTCATAAACTTGCGCAAATGCATAGTGAAAATCAAAATGTTTTCCAAAATAACAACGAGCGTTTAATATACTTAGAAGTTTATAATTTTTTTCCCATTTTTGCTCAGCGAAAAGAAAAACTTAATGCTAAAAAAAACTAAAGTTTTACACGACTGAAGTACTTACGAACTTCCGTTCGCCTCGCCTGATCACACTTTTCGTAACGCTCTCCGTGCTTCGAAGCGCTCTCGCTTCTCGAGCGCTTCCGTGCTTCGGAGGGCACGTTAAATTGTCGGTCTTGTCTTTTAAGTCGTTAAGCCATGATGGAGGCCTCTAGGCGGCCTAAAAACTCCGTCATCAGAGTTGGCCACTTGTTCATTCGAACTTACCATTAGTTCATACAAACTTACTAACCCTGTAGAAGTCAGAGTGTGTGAATTAACATCAATTTTCTACAGTACCTATGTAAATAGTCTGCATTGATTTGTGAATTAGGAGTCCGGAATCGATTCTACGCTGACGGATACGACCCGCGGGACTCGAGACTTGAGCAGCATTCTGTTGCCCACTTCCCGTGAAATAATCACGAAACCGACGTTATACTCCTAATGTTTCAGCTTACGTCTATTTTCCGACGAATGGTGTTCATAACATTATTGAAAATTATATGGACACGGGATTTTATCGCGTAATTTACCTTCATAACATTGAAAACTAATTTTTTAAAAGAGTAGTTTTTTTGCCATATTTACCAATTAGCTTCCGCCCCTGGCTTTGATACCCGGATATCAAGTAGCATTATGTTATTCCAGAAATATGTGTGTTCCAAGTTTCATTATAATACGTTCAGTGCCTAGTTTTTGCGTGAAAGAGTAACAAACATCTTATCCTCACACATTAATAACATTAAGGACCGATTTTTCAGTTGATAAATAACTTTAATTTGAGGAAAAATATGGCGTTTTGACATATTTTCTATATAATAGGTATCTGTCAAATCGCAAAGTTATTTACTTAGACCAGTGGTTCCCAACCTATGGTCCGCGGACCACTGGTGGTCCCTGGAACCACCCGAAGTGGTCCGCGAAGCTATCCGGAAAAACTTTTCAAACTTTTCTGCTTTTGATATGTTGAGCCCCCCTCAGTTAGGTACTGTTGGTGGTCCGCGACAAGTCAGAAAGTTTATCAAATGGTCCCTCATCACAAAAAGGTTAGAAACCACTGACTTAGACGAAAGTTATCTAGGTATTGAAAAATCGGGTACTTATTAGGAATAGGATTTCAGTCCAATATGGACTGCAGGGCAAATGCTCATTTTCCAGACTTTTCTGCCCCAAGATTGTAATTGACCAGTCTGGTAAATACTCATCCAGCTCGTCCGACCATCTCCGTAGTAGCCGCGTGGAGATTATAATAAATAAATGATAAGAAAATTTTAATACCTAAATCTCACGACCATGATGCGTGGAGGGAGAAAGGGGAGACCTTTTCCCAGCAGAGTGGGACCAGCGTTGGTTAAAAAAAAATGATTGGCTGTAAAGTTGGTTCACGGAAGATAATTATACGTGATAACGTCATAAGAATTTGATGAAAAATTGTCAAATATATTTAATTTATATAAATTTTCATCTGTCAAAATTATAAAACATTCTCTAAATTAATGTATCGGATCAGATTATTTACCAAAATAAATTACTTCGTAGCTAGTGCTACGAGAACCATAGCTCTCGCTACGTCTCGCAGCAGTGCTACGTCTCGTAGGCGAAACGTGACACTTTTTCGTGTGTGCAACCGGCGTTCATCATTATCAATATCACTACATAGTATAAAATAAAGTCTGTCCCTATGTATGCTTAGATCTTCAAAACTACGAAACGGATTTTGATGCGGTTTTTTTCAATAGATAGAATGATTCAAGAGAAAGGCTTATATGTATAATACATGCACAACACAGTAGAGAAACACTGATAATTTTAGAGGTTTCTAATGTGATGTGTAATGTGACCCGTGCGACGCCGCGGCGGGGCGGGTCGCTAGTCGATTTATAAGACGCTAACATGTCAAAAACTTACAAACATTCTTTTAAAAATTCTAGAACAATATTATTAAGATGTAAATTCTATCAGTATTGTAGCAGAGTGTGGAACCGACTCAGAACGGAGGTGACGGATACGACCCTGGGGATCGACGCGACTTCGGTACATCTTGCGCACGGAATTATGATATTAATAATATTAGATCATAATATTTCCAGAAAATGAGGAATATTCCATTTATAATAGAGAAGATACTAATGTTGAGAAAATACATGTGTTTTTAGCAAGTTTGTTATGAGGCTTACTCTGGTGTCTGTGTTTTAATTTTAAGCCCCCAAAAGGCCTAGTATAAAAGATAACCAGGGCCAGGGGTATCAGTTTTAGTCGTTTTACATCCGTTCCTCCGTACCCATATTATAAATGTGAAAGTGTGTTTATTTGTTTGTTTATTTGTCCTGCTTTCACGTCAAAACAGAGCGACGGATTGACGTGATTTTTCTGTTTGGAGATAGTTGGAGGCCTGGAGAGTAACATAGTCTACTTTGTATCCGGGTACCACGCGAGCGAAGCCGCGGGCAGCAGCTAGCTTTTAATAAGTAGATATTTTTTAAAATCAAGTGTAAAGGTTATTAGCTGACCAGTCACCGCCGCACCCGCACCTCAGCGCATTGCCTCTGTATTCTTTGTATGGAATTCTATGAAGCAATTCTCACTGCATCAACTCCGTAACGCCGTCGTGCCGGATCGCCGCATCGCAATCCAAAAGTGAAGGAACAAGTAAACGCCGAAAAGACGATGCGGTGCGGGCGGCGACTGACCAGCTTTAAGTTAATACATACATAAAATCACGCCTGTTTCCCATTATAGGGGTAGGCAGAGACCACAGATCTCCACTTGCTACGATCCTGACACACTTCTTTCGCTTCATTCACTCTCATCACATTCTTCATGCAAGCTCCTCGGTTTAAAGTTCTCTTGACCTGGCTTTTTTTCAATAATTCGCCAATTTGGTCCAGGAATGTGCGCCTAGGTCTTCCCCTTCTGACGGTCCCATTCACACTCGCCTTATGGACCTGTTTCGTCAATCTTCATTCATTCATCCTCTCAACATGGCCGAACCATCTTAACATATATCCTTCTCAATTCTCAATTTTACCTAAAGTAAAAACTAAACGATAAGGAGAAAAGTTTCAAAATCATTGAATTACACGACAAACAAACAAATTCTTTCAAAAATACACCAAAATATTGTATTTTCTTAAACAATTCCTTAAAGTAATGAAGTTACTCGTTAGACTTGTGTTCATTGTATATTCAGAGGACGTTTGTACCTCGAAGCTTTTTAATTGTCTTCAATAAGAACTTTGGCGACAACTTTGACTTTGATATTATTAGCTTTGGCACTTGTGTCCATTCGCATTTTGTAAAAAGGTGTTCTGCCAGTTCTTCCACATAATAAATAATAGTACTACGGTTCTACTGACGGGTAATTTTAAAAAGATGCCATGTTGGTTTTGACGATTAACAGCACCTGACTGACAAATCATCATCAGCTCTCTTCACTAACCCTTTTCCTCATTACTTATAAAAAACAAGAAAAAAACATTATCTAAAGCCTTGATGAATGAATGATGATTATTGTTTTTTTTTTGTCAATGAAAAGCGACGACAACAGATTTAGCGGCCTTCGAAGCCTCTAAGTACATAAAAAATAACAGGGTATGAACTTGTTTTATAAAACATCATAGTTGTCGTAAGTAATGCCTTTACAAACAAACAAACACTAGATATTTGTAATTATGCTTGCTATGCTATACCTATACAGGTCAGGTGTTTGAATAATGGTTTGTTTTGGGTTAAGTTTTCGAACTTCGGGTCAATAAGTTTTAATGAAGGTTTTATGGTAGGTATCATAATGTTCTGGAAAAGTACAATTTTATTTCTATTTTACACATACGCCCACTGCTAGGTGACTTCAATAGTTATAACTCAACCTACAAGTAGTTTCATACAATCATCATCATCTCAGCTGTTGGACGTCCACTGTTGGACATAGGCCTTCCTCAAAAGTGTCCATGTGTTGCGGTTGGAAGCGGCCTGCATCCACCGCCGACCTGCAGTTTTTACAAGGTCGTCTGTCCATCTTGTCGGTGGACGCCCAACACTACGCTTGCCGGTCCGTGGCCTCCACTCGAGAACTTTTAGGCCCCATCGGCCATCTGTTCTGCCAGGCCTGCCCATTGCCACTTCAATGTGCTGATCCGTTTGACTATGTCGGTGACCCGAGTTCTTCTACGTATCTCCTCATTTCTGATTCGATCCCGTAAGAAACCCCGAACATAGTTTCATACAATGCAAAAGAGTAAAATAAGTGGTTCATTCGTTCTGATCACGCAAATAGCTACTCCCGAGTTTAAACCAACCAAAAATAGTGCACATCGTTTTTTCGGCAGAAAAGTGCTGAAGGTTTATTCCTCTCCATTTGACTCGCGTCCACAAGTGTTATCCAAGGAAATCACGCACTCCTGAAGGAAATAAAGGACTATAAAGCCCCGCAATTACGAACTGGATTGGTGAATAATATTTTTGTATACCCTCACAACATTTACTTTGCCCGTTCAGCAAACGTAAACAAACTAAAACGTCAACTTAGAATTTTAGAAATTGACACTGACGCTGACGTAACGACAGATACGCGCAAAATCAAATAATTTGACAACCAAACGTCAACTGTCACTAACAGACAAACGCGCTAGTGTCGCCAGATCCAGCGGAAAAATTGCGCCAGTGTTTCCGAACAAAGTGGGAAAAAAACGATAAACCCCTGAGATTATTATGCCTATCAATAGAACACCACCACATACTTCCATCTCTCCTGCTTCTGTCTTTAAAACGCCATTAGCGCACGCTTCTTCGGCGCCCATCATTTCAGACTCGCCAGCAACAGGACATGAATTTGTATTAGATACGGGATCGTCCAATTCTCACGCCTCAGTACGAAATATAAAGCGTAAAAGAGACGAAATAGGTAGAGAAGAATTTCTGGACTTATTCTCTAAACTTATAGAAGACCAGGACGCCAAGTTCTCTGCCATTCTAAGCTCCATAAATGAAGTAAAAGTGTCGATGCACGCCTTGTCTCTGAAACATGATGAAGTACTAAAGAGACTTGATATTCTTGAAGAGGATAAAAAGAATTCCGATTGTAAAATTGAATATCTGGAACGCAAGATTGAGATTCTTGAAAAACAGAAACGCGCTACGAGTGTTGAAATACGGAACATTCCCCAGGCTGATAAAGAATCTAAGGATACTCTGAAAAATATTCTTCTTGAAACCGCAGAAATCCTAAACATTCCGTTGGCAAGTTCGGAGATTAAGGATGTTTATAGAACCAGCACAAACGCAAACGTCAAGCCGATAATCGCTGACTTTTCGACTGTTTTTATAAAAGACAGTTTTTTACGTGCCTTCAAAAATTTTAACAAGGCTCACCAAGAAGCTAAACTTACGAGGGGCGGCTGAAAAGTTTTGAGCCTAGGGTATTAAAAGTCAAGTTATAAAAACAAATATTTCTTATTTTTAAATTTAGTCTCCCTCAGTTTCAATAAACTTCTCACATCTTTTGTAAAGTGCCTGTATCCCACAAAAAAAAATCTTGAATCTTTGCTCTCGAAATGCTCCTCTGCGGCCGCCTTCATTTGCTCATCATCCTTAAATCTTCGTCCTCGCAAGTCTTTCTTCAAATTTTTAAACACGAAGAAATGATGTATTCCCGTTGTCCCCGGTGAGCTTGTCCCCGGTGAACGGGGACAACGGGAATACATTATTTTTATTAAAAATAGTTCCCGTTGTCCCCGGTCTCTGTCCCCGGTGAAATAATGAAATAAAAAGATTAAAAATTATTCCCGGTGTCCCCGGTGTTAGCAGAATCAAGAGATGACGTATTTTAATTTTGTAATGTAACGTATTTTAATGACGTAGTGAAAAGGAAGTGTGAAAGCTCATGTAAGTACCTACATTTGATTTCAACTTAAAATCAGTAAATGTACTCGTAGGTATATGATGCAAAATTATGGACAAGTGTTATTATACCTATAGACGGCTGTACCTGTGAGCACCATTGATTCAAATGATTAAAGATTAATCGCCGTCCCCGGGGAACAAAATGATAACTGCCATTATCTTAGTTTTAGTGTTATGCCATATGTGTAATCTTTGGGTATTAATACATCTGCTCAATTTTTTTCGTAACTTTCATACAGTTATTCGCGAAGTTACAAAATATTACAATACTATTCCACGATTCGACCCATGCCTGAAGTTACAAGAATAAAGTTGTACTATAATCTTATCAAATTGTATTTACACCTGTTAATATGACAAACAATCATTATCATTATGTTCTCGTGAAAAATATTCGTCTAGATAATGATAACCGCATGTTATCATTTTATTCTCGTCAAAACTCGTCCTTGCATTTCGTATAATATACTATTATCATAATCGCTTCCACCCTGGTAAAGCGTCGAATAACATGATAGAATAGTGGTACAATATTAGGGTTTGACTAGAAAATACGAGGAATAAAATGATAATCGACATTATAGAACTTAGACAGTGATTGATTTTGACTAACTTATTATTTTTTAAATATCTCTATTTTAGCATTTCTTACGCGTGTGTCAGTAAAACATTCCGAATGCAAAAAAAAATCAGCATTGCTTAAAGCTAACAATCATCTGTCTATAGTCGTATTGCTAATTATACGGACTAAAAGTGAAGGAAAAAATGTCATTTTTCCTTCAATTTTGATTAGTTTTGATGCGTTTTATGTCAAAATTGAAGGAAAAATGACATTTTTTCCTTCACTTTAGTCCGTATAATGAGCAATACGACTATACGTCCAGTATTTGTGAAGTTATTAACGAAAACATGTTTTTTGCTCCTCCTGAAAAGTTACGTTTTTGTAGTTATCATTTTGTTCTCCGGGGACGCGATGTTCGTTTTGAAATGTCGCCATCTTTTTTTTTTTTTGTGCCGACGTTAAAAGTTTTTCTATCAAAAAAGTTTTTATAAGTAAGTTTTTATACCTAACTTCAATGGATATTACTATGAAAGTATTTTAAAGACCTAACCTATCGGTTAGTTTGTTATTCAATATTGATATTAGTATAGTTTGCTGCTTACTCAGTGCTCTAGTTAGCCAGTCCCTAGAAAGTCTTTGTCCACGAATTTGATAAATGGCCATGCCGATTTTGTATGGGAGTGTACGAGCATCATACATTGTCCTAATTAATTTCGTCATTGCAGCATTTTACGCCATTAAAATAATTAGCTTAAAAATCATTGAGCAATCAGTTTGCGTTTAGCAATCAATCGAAGCGCGTCTCATTTATCATTATCACTAGTATCATAAGATCGTTAATATATCAGTTAAAATTTACTAGCGGTGATTTTCTGGTCTTTTGAAATATAAACCTATTGCCAGTGTGTGCGGACCGTACAGGGAGGTTGGTGCCTGTTTTATATCGCGCGGCCACCAACCAACGTTCAAAATATAAACTCTTAGGAGTTAACAAACAATATTTGTGAAAGCAGTATACATCTACACTCAGTCAGAATCGAGTTATAGTCACAGGGTGAGTTTTTCAAGAGTGCCTCTAGGGCCGATTTTGAAACTATTAGCGATAGCGAAAAACACTGAAAGGAATCTCGTAACCGATTTTGATAAAATGTAAAACTGCATTATTAGATTTTAAAACTATAACTTTCATAGCCAGGAATTAAACCTATTTGGTTCAAAATAATAATTCCGTATTATTATACCATCCGATAGTGTAATAGGTAGATAGATGATATGGATCAATTTCTGAGAAGATACTACATACGGCAAACCAAAAAAAAAAGTTATGGGCAATGTACGAAATACTGAAAGTTTTAATCAGTTTATTAAATATCAACACTTGCCATTAGTTTGACATATGCAGTTTATTCAAAGAAAATTGATCCTTATCATCTACACTATCGGATGGTATAATAATATAGAAAGAAAGGCTTTTTTTAACAGGTTCGATTCCTGGCCATGAAAATGATTATTTTTCAAATCTAATGATGCAGTTTTATTTTCTATCAAAATCGGTTTCGAGACTCTTATGAGTGTTTTTCGCTATCGCTAATAGTTTCAGATTTGGCCCTAGAGGCACTCTTGAAAAACTCACCCTGTATTACTCGGTTCTGACTGAGTGTAGATGTAGGTATACCGTTCTCACAAATATTGTTTGTTATACTCCTAAGAGTTTATATTTTGATGTTTGGTTGATGGCCACGCGATATAAAAAAGGAACCACTTTCCGACGTAGGCTTTTGATAGACTAACGTTATACTACCGCATCAAAACATTTATTTTAAAATAAAAAACTTGAACGGGGACAACGAGACGTGAAATTTAGAATTCCCGTTGTCCCCGTTGGCCGTATCTGCTCACCGGGGACAACGGGAATGAATCAAAATGACGTCTCGTTGTCCCCGGGCCGGGGACACGACCACCGGGGACAACGGGAATACATCGAAGAAATTACTGGGAGCCAGGTCCAGACTGTAGGGTGGGTGGTTGATTTCATCGAAGCCAGTTTCTTTCAGAGCTTGCTTCGCAATGCGCGCAGTGTGACCTGACGCATTGTCTTGCAAAAACAGGATTCCTTTGCCGAGTTTACCCCTTATTTTTTCTGAAATGGATTCTAATTCTTTTTTCAAAAGAACAGGGTATTACTCGGCATTCACTGTAGTTTTTTTAGGAAGGTAATCAATCAGTAAAACTCCTTCGGAATCCCAAAAAATGGTCCCCATGTGTTTGGAAGCCGACTTTTCCATCTTGAATTTCTCCGGTGCCTTTTCCCCCTTTTTTATCCACTGCATTGACTCTTGTTTTGATTCTAGATCATGTTTTCGAATCCATGTTTCATCAACAGTGATGATACGGGTGCAAATTTTGGCCAAATTGTCCTTGCACACGTCTAAAAACTCTTGCGAAGTTTCAACTCGCCGCTGTTTGTCGAACGGCGTGAGCATTTTCGACGCGACGACCACGACATGATGATGTTTATTATTAAATTACTCGAAGTGTAATGAAGCTAATTACATAAAACTTTCCTTAATTACTAGTTATAATGTCGCTCAAATAGTGACCTATCGGATATGCAATTAGAAGAACTGCAAGTACCTTAGGCTCATAACTTTTCAGCCTTCCCTCGTAGTACGGGTTGTCTAAAGAGTGTAAAAGCGGATGGGGAAAGAAAGCCAGTATACATATCGGAAAATCTTACCCAGAACGAAAGAAAACTCTTCTTCTTAGCAAGAGAATTTAAGAAAAATAATTACTACAAATTTTGCTGGACATCGCATGGGAAGACATTCCTCCGTCAAAAAGAAGGATCTCCGTTTATTAAAATAACTTGTGAAGAAGATCTGCTGAAACTTAAGAATTAATACTCGCTTTTTTCTTTTTTCTTGTTTGATTTAAGCATTATTCTCTAATCTTTTAACTGTTAAAGTAGATGCACATAACTGCAACTGTACCTAAACTAGGTTTTATATAATATAATAGGTATAAGTAGTATATTTTTACTCGGTTCAAGATAAAAAAAAAAAAATCAATTACACATATCTGGATAAGATTTTTAGTTGTATAAATATCTTTTAGTTGACTAGTCCATAGTTTTCATAATTTTAGTGTAAAAATAATTAAGTACCTAGTTGAAATAAAACAAAACTAAACCCAAAAACACATCAAATCACAAACCATATTAAAATTACGCACCTACTACATAATAATATAACACACCTACATAAAACACTTAAGTACATTATTTGATTTATGCATAGATAACTAAGCACCTACTTTTGTTATACACCAACCATGAACACAACAATAAAACTACTACAAGATAGCATAGACAGTGTAAATGTATCGGAAGCACATACTTGCACACCTGAAAATTGTTTGTCATATATCGAAGATCCAAATAAACAATTCACAGTTTTAACGGAAAACATAAGAAGCATAAATAAAAATCTCGATGAATTCTTAATCCTCATAAAACGCACAAAGATACAACCGGACATCATAGTTCTGACAGAATGTTGGCTCTCAAAAAATCCTAATATCCCCTCTCTGGAAGGCTATGAGTCCGCCTCGACTTCTAACAATATAATACAAAATGATGGAGTAGTTATATACACAAAACCAAATTTGAATACAAACTCGTATGAACCATCTTTCGGGGACGCAAATTGCCTAGTAACCACGATTACTAACAATTTATCTATCGCAATAGTTTCGATTTATCGCTCTCCCTCATATAAAAATATAGACAACTTCATAACCTCTATTAATAACGTTCTTAAAACTTTGGCAACCTTTAAAAATATAATCGTGATTGGTGATTTAAATATAAATATCAATGATGTTGAGGAAACTCAAAATTCTGCAGATTACATGAATATACTAGCATTCCACGGCCTCCTACCTTCTCACACCCTTCCCACGAGAAACCAAAACTGCCTGGATCACATTTTCATAAAAACAAAATTTAGCGCTCAAACGCTTGTCATACAAACTAGTCTTACCGACCACTACTCAGTCCTACTGGCACTTAAAACTAACAAAAACATAAAAAACAACAAAAAAACAATCACAAAAGTAGACTATAAAGCAATAGAGGCTGAACTCGAAACGACTGATTTTACAAGGGTGACAAATGCAACAGACTGCAACATTGCAACTGACCTTCTAATTGACATTCTTACAACAGTAATAAAAAAACATACCCACTACGTAAAGCTATCCCGTCGAAAAACCCCGATAAAGCCCTGGATCACATCACAGGACTTATACGATGTATTCGACATCGAGATAATCTTCATCGTAAATTACGGAAAACACCTGAAAACGATAATCTTAAGATTATTTATACAAGATATCGGAACTTCTGCAATGCCCTCCTTCGCAAATTAAAAAAAACTTACGAACGGGAGCTATTTGAAAAAGCTGGTAGCAATATTAAGAAAACCTGGGAAGCAATAAACAACATTACTAACTATAAACCCAAAAAAACATTACCGAACGACCTCCTACAAGAAAACAATCCGACACTTTCAATCAACTCCGTAAATGAGTTCTTTGCGAATATAGGTAAAAATCTAGCCGATAAAATATCCACAGACAACATAGGACTGCAAATTGGGAGTATAAAAAATGACCCAGTTAACTCTTTTGGCCTTATAGATATAGATGAGACAGAAATCATATCAATAATAAAAGGCCTCAAATCTAGCTGCTCTATTGGGTGGGACAATATATCCAGTAAAGTTATAAAAAACTACATAAAGATACTAGTTACACCAATAACTCACATTTGCCATCTTAGTTTTATTACGTCCGTCTTTCCAAGAGCATTTAAGAAATCCATCATTCTTCCAATACACAAATCAGGTGATAAATATACCGTATCCAATTATAGACCGATATCTATACTACCAGCTCTATCAAAAGTACTTGAAAAAGCCTTAAACAATAGACTGATCAAATATTTTGAAGGATATAATCTCCTGTCCGAAAATCAATTCGGTTTCCGAAAAGGTAAATCAACAGCAGACGCCGTATCGGAGCTGAACAACTATATCGTGAGATGTCTTGATAGCAACACAAAATGCATAGCCATCTTCATAGATTTAGCGAAAGCATTCGATACGGTGTCAACACATTTGCTCCTGGATAAACTCGAACACCTAGGCATACGCGGAAACGAACTAAATCTATTGCAGAGCTACCTAAGTGAAAGATCGCAATGCGTGAAGATCAACAATATCATTAGTTCGGAGCTACCGGTCTCCTATGGAATTCCACAAGGGTCTATCCTTGGCCCAACTCTTTTCCTGGCATATATAAACCAGTTATGTGAACTTAAAATACTTAACGGAAAACTTATAGCTTTTGCCGACGACACAGTCCTGCTAATCCAGGGAAGGAGCTGGGAAGAGGTATATATGAATGCCCAAACCAATTTTGATGTTTTCTCTGCATGTCTTTATGAAAATAGACTCACCCTAAACGCCACAAAAACTAAATATATGGCTTTTTCTCTAAAAAAATCTGGACAGCCAAACCTAACAGTGCACTCTATAAAAGCCCACACTATGTCATGTCTCCAGTCCACCATCAATCATCATCTTTGTGATTGTCCGGCTATTGAAAACTGTAACACCATTAAATACTTGGGTATCACACTTGACCAGCAATTAACATACGAACCTCACATTAATCTACTCGCAGCTAGGACTCGGAAACTAATGGCGGTCTTTAAAAATATAAAACACACTGCAAATAAAACCCAAATTAAAAATATATATTATGCATTATGCCAATCCTTGCTAACATATTGCTTAACATCCTGGGGAGGAGCCTGTAAGTCCCATATACTCAAACTCGAAAGGGCTCAGAGAGCGATCCTTAAAGTGGCCTACATACTCCCATTCATGTACCCAACAAAACAACTTCATAATGAATGCCAGGTTCTCTCAGTGAGACAACTATTCATACAACAAACAATTCTGAAACAACACAAAATTAAACCAGACTTTGACGTCACTAACAAAAGACGAACAAACAAAATATACAAGATATATAAATGTAATACAGAATTCGCACACAAACACACTATCTTTCTAGCGACATACTTGTATAATAAACTAAATACGACACTAACAATTTACAAAACAACACCTAAAGAATGTGAATACACATTAAAAAAATACTTACTTACCCTAAACTATGACCAAACAGAGGATCTTCTAAAATACCAAAAGTGACAACAAACTAATTAGGTATACAGATCTACACACAACTATATACACACACGCACACTCACTCACACTCATATGCATGCACACAACTACATACACACACGCACACTCACTCACACGCATAACAAACACACGCGTACACTCAACTACACCGTACTTATAACACTTTATTCCCTACTCCAATTTATAGCCCTTTTTTTTCCTTTTTTTTTCTTTTTTCTATCTAAGATAATCTTCAAGCATACACACACAATACACACACCATTTATGCACTAACCTATGATAAAGCTAACAGTCGAGCAGAGATGCCCTTGTGTCTAAATACAAGTTTTTTAACTTAGTTAGAGCAAGGTATCAAAGTTTTTTCTGAAACTTTACCTAAAGGTTATAGAACAGAATAGTAATAGAAACTACTTTTAAAGTATGATTGATTGTTTGATGATAGTCCTGTTTTGTAAACCTTTGTTTGAAAATAAATAAATAAATAAATAAATAAATAAATAAAATAAGTATTACCAATAAATTGTAAACTTAAAACTGACCTCAAAAAGCATTTTGGACAAAAAATTAATTCGAAGATTTCTATTCTAAATATTTGTAAAAATCATCAGCAGTGCTATTCAGGTCTTCGCGGATGTATTCCGAATTCGAAATGTGACGTTTCTTCTCTGAAAAAACGTCAACCTTCCGAAGAAAATCATCAAATTCGGAATACATTCCGAGAAGGTCTGAATCTTACTGCTGAACTGCCATGTTATTAGTATCCATTCTAAACGTAGAAGTAGACTAAAGACATTTTTGGTTGAGTAAGTAAGTTCGTATGAGCTAGTGGCTAACTCTGGTGACGGATTTTTAAGGCCGCCTAATAGGCCTCCGTCATGGCTTAATGACTTAAAAGCCGGGTCTGACAGTTGAACGTGCCCTCCGAAGCACGGAAGCGCTCAGCTCGTAATGCCACTTGCGGTGACCCATCCAAATTGTGACCGCGCACAACGTTGCTTAACTTCAACGATCAATCAAGAACGTCTAAGTCTGGTTGAGTGAAAAATGACTTGAATAAGAAAAAAATGAGTGCTAAATATTAACGAAGAAAAAAGTAATCTTACAAAAATATAACCTAACTTTTCTGAAGTCGATTAAAAGTATAAAAGTGTAGAATACGTATTAGACTGCAAAACCCACTACTCATTCTAATTGCTCCCTCTAATTGATGGATGTGACTCAGTCAAAATTGCTGAGGTAAGTTCGCGTACCTGCGGCGGTAATTTGAAGACTGGCTGATTAGATGCCTGGATAATTGGCGCCTTTGAAATAATGGGGTGTTACTGGAAATGTTACAGATGAGAAGCTTTTTAGGGGTACCGACGGCAAATGGATATGGAACTCCTTTAAAACAAACTTAGGCCTTCACATCTTTACTAGATGGTGTCAAGAGGCAAATCTTTGCCTACGCTTAACAGGACACTAGTGCCTGGGACATTGTTTAAGATGGAGTAGGCTTACCCAGCACATAAACCATCTTCTCAGCTTAATCAGCCATATCCACAGGAAAGACTTGGTCAATGCGTGTGGGGCTGACTAAACCGCGGGTTTCTTCAATGTTTTTCTTCACCGTTTAGAGCTCGTGTTAATGCGTATTAAATTTTTCCGTTGATGAACTTTTTTTTTCTTGAGTTTTTGTTTAAATTGTTCTGATTATTGGGGCGGAGATAAATCCAATAAACCAAAGATTATAAAAATCGGTCCAGCAGTCGGGATAGTCACACCATGTACTAAAGTTACACCATTATAACTCAAGAGTTATAATGGTGTAACTACAAAGGTGTATCATGGACTCATATTAACTATAGTCACATGGACATCACAAGTCCATGGTGTAACTAACTCGACTTTGTTTTATATATTTAAGCTTATTCATCACTTACCTACTTACTTTAGTAAGTAATACATTACTTTAGTAATTTCCATTTTTAGACTTAACTATTACAGTACTGAACCCAAAGCAGTAGTTTATTCTTTCGTTCGTAGCAGCTACTTACATGTGGCGGGTAGCACTTAATGGACTTAGAAAGCTATTTTTGAGTGCTTTTTACTTCATATTGTAGGAACACCAAGTGTAATAAATTTTATTCTAGAGAAAGTTTTTCGTCATTAATTAGAGGACTAAGCAGTTTTATAAGAGTTAGCCTAATGGGATGAAACCTCGACTTTTGATTCGAAAGTTGCGTGTTCGAATCCTGACCGCAATTGATTTGATTTTTATTTTTGAGATAATATGAGACTCTACCTACAATATTGAAGAATCTTGCGTGTCTGAAGATTTTTTTTTTTACTTGAATTTGTCTACCGCACCTTGGGAATACAGTCGTGATCATATAACATTTTTTTTTTATTTGTTTGTTTGTTTATTTATAAGACGTTAACACGTCAAAAACTTATTTTAATTTGTAGCCTCTTGTTTTAACTATGCTCGCGTTGATGGTAGACGATGCAGGAAGGGCCACGGCTGAGTTTCCAAAGCTAATCTATTTTTTACCTTATTTTCTGAAAAGGCTGACATAAATCGAATCTGGATATCGAATAACACCCTCGGGCAGGGCTTTTATAACATACTGTATAACTCGTATAAATTCAGTTTAGTATGGTGTTGTTTTAAAGTGTCTTATAAATCCATCCGACATTTCCTTGTACCTTTCAAAGTGATATATAACTTGTTACTTGTGTTTTATGAGGCATCAATCACCATCATAGTTAAAGAATAAAGGCGTCAAGTGTCTCTTAACTTGCAATGGGTAAAGACACGGTTGATTCACCGTTTTATTTTTGTATCTTTGCCGATTCTTATTTTTTGTCACTGCTTGTGTTTTTATTATTATTTGTCTTCTTGAAATTTACGGGGTTGCCCCTTGTCGGCATAACTGATGCTTCTCTCTGCACGAAGCTCTTTCCAGGGCAGCCTCCTTGACTTCCCTATACGATATGACAGCAACCTTCTCTTTCACTTGGCTCATGTAGGCTACATGAGCCAAGGTCTACATCCTCGGTCTTCCTCTTCCTCACCTTCCTTCCACTTTTCCTTCAATGATGTTCTTAATGAAGCTGTCATGTCGTATAAAATAGCCAATCATCTTCCCTCTTCTACTCTCGACGACTTGCAACAACGATCTTTCCTCCTCTACTCTTTGCAAAACCTCAATTTTGGTGACTCTTTCCGTCCAGCTTATCCTCTCCATTCTACGCCATATTATTTGTAAGGACATAAAATAAATTAATTATATTTATTATTACTTGTTTCTTTTTAGAATCAGTATTAATATCAGTTAGTATCCTAGAATTTTTCATTTCGAAGAAATCTTCGAAGAAACTTTCACCGTTTAGAGCTCGTTTGTTTAGAGCTTGTTTATACGCTATATGCGTATAAACAAGAGCTCTAAACGGTGAAGGAGAACATCGTGAGGAAACCCGCGGCTTAGTCAGCCCCACACGCATTGACCATGTCTTTCCTATGGATAAGCCGGTTAAGCTGAGAGGATGGTTTAGGTGCTGGGCAAACCTACTTCATCTCAAACAATGTCCCAGGCACTGCAGTGCTCCAAGAAGTATAGGCAAAGATTACCTCCTGACACTGTATAAACCATCTAGTAAATAATGTAAAGGCCTAAGTATTATGACTAGTTTGAGTAATAGAAATATATTTTCGAATCAAACTAGGGGTGATATACCACCCCAAAAAACACTATCAAAACATTCTAAAAGACACGCAAAAGGTGTGTTTAGTTATACAATAACAATTTTGTGGTATAATTTGAGTAGTATCACTGTTAGAGAGCACCCTAATGGGCTAAGCGTGATGAAACAGGCCCTTTTGTCGTCATTAATGTTGGCATAACATCTGTAAATACATTTTGATGTGAAATTTGGTATTTTTCTGGAATTTAAAACGTTGCATTAACGTTAAATGGTAGCGGCAGGAGTGTAATGACTGTTGATGACTGAATAAATATCTTGATAAAGATTTTGAATTTATCATAGAGTTGATAATGATGAAATTGAGAATGAATAAGAGATGCCAATATAGCTATCAACTATCAACAATTGCACATCATTATAAACACCTTAATATTAATAAGTTTTATGTGTATAATTATATAGTATTATATTGAATTATGATAGCACGAAGTTTTTTTTTATTCACCTCCGTATCCCACAGCTGGGGGGCAAGCCTTCCCCCATGATTGCCATGTTTTGCGCTCTAGTCTTGGATTTGTTAATTTTGTTTCTATCATTAACATTTCTGTAAATTTTAAACATTTTTTTTAAAAACATTAAAACAAACGAAAACTGGAAAGTTCCCTCTCATTTACTAAATACTCATAACTGGAATAAACACCTAATTAAATTTCATTCGCGTATTCGAAAATCAACAAAACAGAGGGTAGGGGGCTAAGGGCACTTGATTATGTAGACAGAAAAGATTTGGCAACTCACTCTTTAGTGCGAATGCCCGTTTTTTAGTGAGAAATAAATTTGTATTGACTATTTTCTTTCGTAATTTCATTCTACAGCGAGCTTTATGACGTGACTATAAGTAGTAAAATTTATTTACTGAAATAAAATTATTTAATCAACAACTGATTAAAAACGAAATAGTGACAAACAACATTACAGCCCGGATCGATAAAAATCGTACCCATCCTTTTTGTATCGATAATCGGGGTTTTTGGGCCAAGACGTCATTATGGTTCCATGGCTCCCTAAGAGGATCGATTTGATAATGCGGGTTCGAATCGAAAATGTTGATTTTTTCATTTTCGATTAAATGTGCTACCTACCAAAGTGTGGTTTCATCATCATCAGCCATTTTGTACCCACTGCTGGACATAGGCTTCCCTTCGTGTATGCCTCGATCCTGCCACGTGCAACCCACGCACGCTCTTGCGGATGTCATCGACCCATCGTGCCGGTGGACTCCCTATTTCGGTGTCCTTGTCTTGGCCACCACTCGGTCAACGTTTTGGTCGATGGACCAATCATCGTCGATGCCATCACTACTTCTCGCCAGGGGCCCTAGCCATATTACACGATCTATCGTCGCTGTAGAACGATCTATCGTCGCTGTAGAATAGAACACTTCAAAATGTATAGGAATTGACGTTCTGACCACGTGACTCATCTACTTGAAACGTCAAATCCTATACATTTTGAAGTGTTTCTATTCTACAGCGACGATAGATAGTGTAATATGGCTAGGAGGGCTGGTTACCTAGGAAGTGTGCCGATGTTTTTTGGTGAAGTATGTGACACTCTCTATATTATTATGATCTTGTTATGACCATATTTCTGATCAAATGAATGATTGAATGTGGTTTGAAAATAAAACTATATGACAGGCAAGGCCTATTCGGATTTCGTTGAGTTGTATAACGAGGTCGCTTTAGTGCAACCGAGCGCATACTTTACGGCTGCTATCTGACCACCTAAGCCTAGATCTTCTGGGTCATTGAACCCCGGCCTACATTCCGCCTCGATGCATTAGTTCGTGGTAATAAATCGGTAATATACTTCCGAGAAACTTGGCTTTTTAAAAACAACGTTTCGTGCTTGATTTCTTTATGAAGAAACCCTATAATAAGAATTACGAGTAAGGCCACAGTGCAAAGAAAAGATGGTAATGTGAAAGATGATATAAGGGGTGAGTTCTGATGTTATGACGGCTGATAGAAGGAAATGGAAGAAGAACAAAGGCAGAAGATAAAGACTAACGTTTGTTCTCGGCTTTCACCGCAGAAGGCGTATAATTTAAATGTCACTGATAAATTGCACTAGTAAATAGTTTGAAAGACAAATTTTAAGATACAACAGTTGTCCGTAATTTAATTTACTTGAAAATACACCAAATAAATAACTACGTACACTTTCTTCAAGAAAATTTGGAAATAAGATATTTTTTGACTATGCCACATATTTTCTGAGAGCCCACAGGGACCCGTATAACACTCGTAGCATTATGAAGTCTGTAAAATGCACGCAACATTAAGACGTATAAACAACAGCTAAGAACAGGCATCAATTAGTTCTCGTTAGTTCCGTACACATCTGTTCAGATACGGGTACGGGACGAGACTAGTGCGAGAGCTGATAGGAAAATAAAAATATTATTGTGGCACAGGATTTTACCGCGTTATTACCCGACTGCCTGCAAAAGGGAGGGTTATGTTTTTCGAGAGTATATATGTATGTATGTCTAATTGTTTGTGCCACTGCAGCCTAAACGACTCGATGGATTTTAACGTTTGAGGTATCATTGGACTTGGCTTGATTGTGGGAGTGCAATAAATATAATTTCGTCAGAATAGTGAGGGAAGGGTAGCATTTTTATCCGACTTCAAAAAAGGAGGAGGTTCTCAATTACTGTACTGTTTTTTGTGTCTTGTTGTGTTTGTTGTGCTACAACACGTTAAGTTCATGAATAACTCTCCGTTATTGACTCTTCAGTTTACACACTAAAACTATGAGCAGATAACAGGAATGCAGTTCAACAAAGCCCAATGGATTTCGTGGAATAGAAAACCGAAAAAAGATATTGGTGCCACGGGCAGAAACTTTCTAAACGTTTAATATTTTCTACGAAACACCAGCTCCCGAACTATAATGTCCTGTTAAACTCGATACACGCGAGTGCAATAAAAATGTCCTCGCGACTGTTTACCATTGTGCCCGGTGCACTGCAGTGTACAATGCACATCCGGACGCTAGCTTAACGATTTTGTGCCCTAGGCCTTGAATGATTGATATGGGAGTATTAGGTTCTATGCTTTCTACACGGGCGAGAGACACGAGCTGCTCGATCTATTGGTGAATGTTGTAGTTGGTACTTACAAATATTTAGCATTAGGTACCTACTACAAAAGAGAGAAGAAAGTACTTTTAGAAAGAAATTGCGACAGATTAGAATTCTGTGTCAAATTAAAGGCCTGCCTCTAACACTTAATTTTAGGGTTTTTTTTATAAGGTCCCAGTCTTAGACCAGAAGGGCTATTTTGACTCTCCCGTAAAGTCACTAACTTAGATTGCTTCCCACAAAAATTGTTTTTTTACGATGAATACTTTGAAATGGTAGAAGATGGTTGAAAAAAGTGATAGACATTCAATTATGTAAAATATTCAAAGTATAGTCCGACACAAAATAATAGAAATAAATGGGGGCGCCACTGTGCAAGCTAAATAAGCGAAATAGATAAATTCTCTTTTAGAAGTAAATTATTACTTCTGACTGACGTCTTCGGCACCTGTACCTACCATAGACAAGAAACCTTTACCATAGATTAGTAGAGAAAGGGTTTCCAAAGTACTGAAATTTTAGTTGCCGTGTCTACCCGTTTTTGCCGGACTGTAATGCTGAATTTTATAACTGTAATATTGTTTGTAAAACACAATTTTGTAGGAAGAAATCTGCGTTAGCGACTTTACGTGTGAGTCAAAATAGCCCTGCAGGTTCCAGTGCTACTTGTGAACGACACACGTGTATTAGAATAGTATATTTCCAGAGTGTAAGGTTAGATTTGCGCCACAATATCAAGTGTACCTGCCTCAGGGCCTCCCCCACCGCCATCAATCGTAAAGCCAAACAATACCTGATAAAAGCTGTCATACCGACGTGAGACTTTGCTCAGAGTGGTGCAAGTTACAAGAAGAATGTTTCTTAAGCAAAGTGTCCACTTGTAATAAATCTTGCACAAGTTAATTTGCGCAAGCGACTTCCCACGTGTAAACGCTCGCGCAAGTGGACTTCTGCAAGTTTTGGTGACTTACCGAACTTGCTGCAAGTCAATAGAAAAATTGCAGTCAGTGACTAATCGTCAATTGACTTCTGCAGAAAATTGCGGAAGTTACTTGCCAGTGGACACGTTGCTTTAGATTTCAAAATACACACAATTTTGCCCTAACCAATAGAGCTGCATTCACAACGTTAAGCTGTTTTCGAAGTTGTGGTTGAAAGAGCACTGATTCTCTCCTAACAAACTTGAAGTAGTAACAACAAAAAAAAGTAGTCACGACTGAATCCCCAAAGGGTGGTAGACATTCTCTCAGATCTGAAGGTATTCATATTCTTTGAAGATACCTAAAGGGTAGTCAGAGGTAAGTCCAAATTTGTAACAGTGCGTACGTTGAAACGAGCTTGAAAGAGTAGAATAATGTTCGATGTTGAAAAGAGACACACCTGTTGATACGATTTTACTTTGTTATAAAATTATCAAATCGTCAATGACTTGTACCAAACCCCCTGTTTCGTATAAGCACAAGCCTATGCAAAATTCGATTGACATGAACACGACGCGTTTTCCCGCCATTTTATATTTCAACGACTACGACAGTCGCTATGACAGTTGTTGATATAAAGTAAGGGATCATTGGTAATATTAAAATTCTGTTATAAATATTGTGGTAAGATTGTGTAAGGTGTCCCCTAGACCTACAATATCATCATACAATAGTTTAATTGTACAATATGATTGAAATACACTTTTAACCCAAACGATCTTCTATAAAAATATTACTTATAGTCGTATTGCTCATTATACGGACTAAAAGTGAAGGAAAAAATGTCATTTTTCCTTCAATTTTGACATAAAACGTATCAAAACTAATCAAAATTGAAGGAAAAATGACATTTTTTCCTTCAATTTTAGTCCGTATAATGAGCAATACGACTATATATAGTAAATAATATAGTGCAATTCGTAATATTGTGCAATAAAATTGTTCGTTTATTTAGGGCTTAAGATTCTAAGAGGTCCTTTGAAGAAATTACTATAATCATTCACATTATGGTGAAAGTTTAATTCGTCAACCTACATAAATGAACTAAAAATAAAAAGCATAATGTTGTTGTATCAGGCCATATTTAGCCAAATGTGATACATTTTATACCCCCACTTAATTATTTTATATGGATTAAGTGTCTCTTAAGTATGTCTTAAGGGGGAGACCTTTGCCCAGCAGTGGGACATGATAGGTAAATTAAAAAAAAAGTGTCTCTTATACTATAACTTGTTAAACTTTCGCGATTTGTTAACATAATGAAAATTACGCGATAAAATCCCGTAATAATAATTATCTCTTATACTACTTATGCTAGGTACACTAAGAACACACGTAAAATAGACAATCAAGCTGTTTTCGTTGTTTTTTCGAAAAAATACATTTTATTAGCTTTAGTTTCTGTTTACAAGCAAAAACCAAAACATCCAGAAACATTTTCAATTCAACTTTTATTTGTTTCGGTAGAATTATTGCATTAGGGGAGATAAAAGTCCGAAATTGATCGTGAAATGATTGCAGTTTAGACAATTTAGGGTGGGGTTGTATGATCACGTGTGTTTTTTATTTTTTTCTTAGTTTTTCAAAAGTAAAAAACAAAAGCTTGTGTCATTGTAATCGCGTTTTAAAATTCTTCACAACTACAGTATTTTATCAGAATCGTTGAACAGAGAGATCAGAATCAAGAAACAAAACGAGAGATGAGATAATTTAAAAAATAACCCTCTAACTAAGCGTTTTTGAAATCAAGCATTTCGATTTTTGTAATTTTTTTACCTTTAGTAAAACTAATTAGTATTAAACTTAAATTCATGTAGATTTGTAGATCGGTCTCCCACCCAATGGTTTGATGATTATGGCAGAGCTAAAATTTAAAAGGCTCTAGTTATTCTTCCAATAAGTACTTATAATAGTTAGGTAAGCATAAAGTATCTGTTATTTTTAAATTAATATTTTAAAATTTAAGTGATTTATAAATATACATAGTCTGATTTATTGAAATTGAATGTTTTATAAAAATGCTGTTTTTTTTTCAGGTAAGCTTCATTTGATCACCACTAGCGAGCGTAAGTCTACAAGTATTTAAAAAACTATGTAAGATATCTACTTAATTTGATTGTTGTGTTTCATTTATAACTGTCACAATAATAGCAAATTCATAATTTCATAAGTTTTTAAAATTCCTTCCCAATAAATCAATCACCAAATTAATGGTTTTTTAAACTTTTCATTTTAAATAAAAATTAAATCACTTAACCTCAAAACCAAAATAGACGTAAAGCAACGTAATAATTGTAATGATGATTGAGAACGGAGCATTCAGGGTCGTTAAGGCGATTCAGTTTCCAAATTAAAATTAAAACCGTCTGGGTCCGTCGAATCGTTAGTCTTAATTTGAGTTGCGCGGTAGGAAAGTTGGTAGAGCGAGCGAAGCGATGCTATAATATACGGTACCTAAGTAAATGTCAGCAATAGAGAATGAGCAAAGTACAAGCAAACGGTATTTAAGTAAATGTCACGAAACATGAGCCACGTTCAAACTTTTGACGCTACTTGCTAGGGATATAATAAGCTCCAACTCGGTTTAAGACAATCAAAATAGGTAAACAAATATTGTAGAGAGACAATTATAAAAGTAATTTTAAAGAATAAATACAAGTTGTTTATTAATTAGCTCTTAAGACGTTTCAAAGTGGTACACTTGTGATCTTATTGAATAAATTAATTTGACTTTTGACTTTTGAATTAAGTTTAGGCGATCAATAGTGAAACTAAAATGTCCCAAAGATTATTTGATTTTGTAAAAAAAAAAATCATTTTATCAGACTATATTTTATTAAACACAATCTGAGTGTGTACAGATTATATATGTACCTACAGTTCAAATTTTGGCTGTTACAAAAATATTATGGAAAACTCTGGAACACCGGTTCCACACTTTTCCATAGAAATAGGTAGGTAGTCATAAAATTTAGCATAGGGTATTCAAATAGAGTCACTGTATTTAGAATTAGTTTGTCTGTCTCATTACGTCATGTGCCAGATTAATGACCGTTAGCTGTGCATGTCTGACTAGTTAACTGTCAAATTAGATTTGCAACTAACAATATAAACCTAAGCGCGTTTCTGTTCGTCCATCATTAATAACTACTAATTTGACGTATGTATCGCGTTTATCTGACAGCTATATGGAAATCGTCTATGTAACAGTAATTTTAGATTTAAAGCAGTAAAGGACCAGCCCCCCTAGTCATATTACACGATCTATCGTCGCTGTAGAACGATCTATCGTCGCGATAGAATAGAACACTTCAAAATGTATGGGAATTGACGTTCTGACCACGTGACTCATCTACTTGAAACGTCAAATCCTATACATTTTGAAGTGTTTCTATTCTACAGCGACGATAGATAGTGTAATATGGCTAGGGGGGCTGGATCCTTTGATCCAATGGTTATAGAATTTGAATGAATGAATGAGGTTATATCTCATAATAATGGATTTTTATATTTGGAATTCTTATAAATCGGTTCCGAAAAATGACAATTTATTAATTTTTCATTTTCGTTGGTTCCCACTCCTATCCTTTATTTTATGTTATAGGTTTATTTCCTTACGGTTGGTTTGGCCTTTAGACAATTGACAAGATATATAGTATAGCGTATCCGAGCACCACAACGTTTAAATTGAAATGCACAGTCAGCTCCGCGTGATTGACGAGCGGCCGCGGTAAGCAAATACGATACAACGCTACGTTTTACATTGCGCGATTTGTGACGTCACAACGTCAGTGCATCTAGTTTTTATACCACGACTTGTGTGTCACAACGTCAGTAAACCTTAGGGAGTGTACACATTGCGTTTTCTGCAGCGCGTTTTTGAGCTGCGCGTTTGTATCGATACAAACGCGCGTTCGCAACGCGTTTTTTTCCATACAAAAGCGAACCGGGAGGGGCTGTGCGGGGGCTGCGCGTTCGCATCGCGTTCGAATCGCGTTTGTATCGATACAAACGCGCTGCAAAAAACGCAATGTGTACACTCCCTTAGATGCTGACTCCAGTGAGATTTAGTTCATGACTTTGTGACATCCTTCATTTAAGTCGCAAAATCCTAGTAGGTATTACGAAAAAAATATAAATGTGTATTTTATTAATTTGTAGCGACACAACGTCTCCATACAAACCTGTTGATAATATACTTCGTTTTATGTAGTCAGAAAGCTTAAAGTCTCATCACACCGACTCATATCGAGTTCACACGAATTTGAAACGCCTTTTATTAGAAATTGATAACGTCACGCCTTGTTCGATCAATTTTTTCAAACTTTTACAACCTTTACTATTTTGAAGTCTGATTCGTTTTGTACGGCATTCTACCAACCTGTTTTGTAGCTTGAATTAAAAAACTATAGCTAGTGTTGTGGTGATTTTGCAAAATCACAACGTCACTAAACCACCACGAGCCTCATTTAGGTTCACGCAGTATCAAATATTTTTGCTTTTTTTTTTATTCCGACAAATTGAGAATTCTTTTTTGAAGTCGTTTAATGAATGAAGTGTTAAATAGAACAGACAAATACATAAATTTCAAAATTACAAACGTCTGATGATGATGTTCCTAGCTCAGGCAGCAAGAGATACCACAAACTCTGCAGCAACTTACAATGTCGATACGTTTATTCGCTCCGCTATTTGATTTAGAGACTAACTTTGTTTCTACTCAGTCTGCACTCGCTCCATATGTTAGGGTTGTCCCAGCTTGGAAGGCCTAACGCTTAAACGTGAACTAGCGGAGATATCACCAAAAAAGAAACAGGTTCACTGATTCGCAAGTACTTATATCTCGAGCGAGTTAACTTTTTGATGTTTGTGAAAAAATACATTGCGCGATACTTTGCGTAGTAAATATGTATATCGTTGCTGAAAATCTGAAATTTTAAATTCAATTTCTTCTATTCAAAGCAATATTAAAATGGGTACATATTGATTTGTTATATTGTGGACACAGGAACAGATTTGGATATTAAAACCGTTTAAAAAACCAAATGTTAAAGTGCCAGTGTCCTAAATCAAAATCAAAATCAAATATCATTTATTCAATAGGACCGTTATGACCACTTTGAATCGTCTTAAGAGCTAGGTGATTCTACTCCTGTTCTTTCGCGACCAACACCGTGAAGAATCAGGGCAACAAACACGGTATGGGGCCTAGCTTTCTTTTCGGTGATCCATCCGCTTAAAATCTAAATAGTCAAGTTCCAGTGTGGAGCCAGTCGAACAATGTGAGTCTCGTCAAAGTCGTCAAAAGAAAAAAAGGAGGATTAATACATCAACAAAAATAACCATAATCATTTTAATTTAGTTTTAAACCTACTAGATACTCTTTTTCAGGTCTTGATAAGGACAAAAACATTGCTTATTAGATATTCATAAAACTGTAACTTTAGCGAGGATTTGAAGAATGTTATTCTTTTTTGTCAGTCTTATGTCAGTGAAAAGACACAGCAACAGATTTAGCAGCCGTCAGTTCTCTATGAAGCCTAGAGGTCTAATATGAATAATAGACTAGATCCCGTTATTCATATAATACCTCTAGGCTTCCTGGAGAACTGAAGGATGCTAAATCTGTTGCAGTCTCTTTTCATTGACATAAAAGTGACTAAAAAGTAACATTGCAGGGAGTGGCATTACCACTAGTGTCGTCTGACAACCCTAACACACTTGCATTTGCCCGGAGTAATCATTACCTTAGCAACTAAAAACTAATAAAAACTTGTTGCTTACATTTTGAAAGGAACTTCAGTGAGCAAAGTTCTTGATGAACAGTAATGAGTTTTTAATAATTGACTAAGTGAAACGAGGTTTCAGTTTATTGTAATTAGGTTATAATTACTTGTAGGAGTTTGAGAGATTGTTTAGTACTAGCAGCGCCCTCGCGGCGTGATGATATGTGGTGATGATGATGATGATGAAAAGTAGCCTATAACCTTCCACAAGGGTATAGCTATCAAATGCAGAATTTTTCAAATCCGACTGGTAGTTCCTGAGATTAGCGCGTTCAAACAAACAAACTCTTCCGCTTCATTATATTGGTATAGAAGACGTACATACAAACATAAACTCACTCCTGTTTCCCATCATAGGGGTAGACAGAGACCACAGATCGCCACTTGCTACGATCCTGACACACTTCTTTCGCTTCATTCACTCTCATCATATTCTTCATGCAAGCTCGTCGGTTTAGGTTACTCTTGACCTGGCCTTTTTCCAATAATTTGCCAATTTGGTCTAGGAATGTGCGCCTAGGTCTTCCCCTTCCGACGGTCCCATTCACACTAGCCTTATGGACCATTTTTCGTCAATCTACTTTCATTCAATAAGAAGACGTAAGTACAATTTTCGTTTTAAACTGACTACTTAAGAAACTTTTTTCTACTGTCATAGTAAGTAAATAATAAATTGTTGATTATGACTGTGAAAATAATACAATCAACGATTAAACATATAGGTACACTTTCTTTTTAAGTTATCCGATCCAAGCTGAATAAAACACCAAAGTTGCCCATTAACTTCTAAAAAATCGTATCGGATCCGTCTCCTTCCATGTAAAAACGTGAGCTAAACTCGACGAGTTATTAAATTCGCACATGCCACGCGTCACTAATTATCGACGAGCTTTGGGTCCTACTCTGAAAGCTAGAAAGAGAACATTTTTGTGTGACACGAGGCGAGACTTCAGTAAATGTAATGTAATGTAATATGACCACGACTGTATTCCCAAGGTGTGGTAGGCATGTCATATTCTTTCAGATCTCTAGGTATTTTTTTTAGATCCTTTGAAGATGTCTAAGGGGGTTCAGTAAATTATAAGCTTGTTTTTTCTTCTTAGACACAGCAACAGAAACAAATATTTACAAACTATGCAAACATTTATCCCGCAATGCGAATGAGTTCATCCAAAAGAATATGTCAGTACATCTTGGCGATTTTTACGTTAATAATTCCAGTGTGTTACAATAATAAAATAATACGATTGAATTTTAAAGACCTTGGAGTATTTTAATTTAAAAGCTCATAATTACATAGTTTTTTCCTTCAGAAGTATAACTCAGTATGTTCAGAAAGTCAGTGAAACTTTCAGCTTCTATTTTTGATTTCATCGTTCTGAAAACAATTGTTTAACAATTATTTCTTGATACATTGAAAAGTACCTACTAGTTTTAAACACTATTTCTCGATTAGGCTCAATATTTTCGAGTAAGGAACTTTTTTTGTCAAGAAGAATTTTTATCGTATCATCATTGTGTTCGTTTTATTTTTTAGTATAATTATTTAAAAAAATTATCTGGAGTAAAAACTTTTACTTAGTAAATCTCCTGTGGATTGCACTCTCTGTCATGAGAAAAACATTAATTAACAATTTTTTTATTGCTATTTACTTTATTTAATTTTCTATACCTATTAACTTTAACTTTAATTTAACTTCTAATTTTTATTAGAAACAAATAAAAAACAATCCTGATTGGCGAATGGCGCCCCCTCGAGCTCCAAACTGTGAGCATTTCAGAGTAGCACTGCTATTTATCAATCGCGTACTGCAAAGCGCACGCTTGTTAATCATCGCGTAATGAAAGCCGTGACTTCGCTGCTCATTGTTCAGCGCCGCTTCCTTCCGGGAGCTTCCTGAATTACACATTTACACCCTGTATCTCGCTAGAATTGTTGGGGAAATCTGGTTATGTTAATATGTACCGCTCATACCGCGCGGTTCTCCTCCACCTTCATCATCCGCACTGCTCAGGTCTGGAACTCGCTGCCGGCTTCTGTTTTCCCCGAAAACTATTACATGGGTCTCTTCAAGTCAAGAGTGAATAAGTGTCTTCTAGACCTTTGTGATCCATCGTCAGCCACATCGTCGCTTACCATCAGGTGAGATTGTGGCTAAACAAAGGTATATCTAGAATTAAAAAAAATATATATGTTATAATTTTGTAGGCATCTTTTAGACCTATTACGCAATGTCGACTGGTCGCCCGGCGACTTAGTTCACGGCAACATGGTTTAAGATTAAGAGCCATTACGCACTGTCGCCGGCAACTCGGTCGATGGCAACAGTGAGTCCGTGACCTCCTGTAGTTTATATAGGAGACGTGTGCACGAGAAAGACCGCCGCTAAGGCGACTTGGCATATATAATTTTAGTCGCCATCGACCGAGTTGCCGGCGACCAGTCGACAGTGCGTAATGGCTCTAAATGGTGTTCACTAGGTCGCCGGTCGCTCGAGCGACTCGGCGGCGACCAGTCGACAATGCGAACCTAATAGATGCTGTGTGATTAGAATGTATATGTAACTTTCTTGGGGTATAAAATACTGAGCTTGTTTTTTCCAACAAATTTAAAGAGAGCTGAAATGAGTTTACTATAGAGCTCTGCTTACTTTGGGGCTAGATGATGTTGTGTGAAACGTCCAGCATTATTTATTTATTTATTATCCTAATGTTTCTGATGAAAGTTTACATTTGGTAAATGTAAACTTTCATCCCTGTATACAAGGTAAATATTTTGCACCCTGTATTTCATTGTTATTTACGACGTTACTCATTTTAAAAGCTTTTGTAATGTATGCCTTCAACGAAATTAAAGAAATAACTTAGTCGGAAAATTATTACCTACAACGCTTACGTACATGGTATATTTGTACGTAAGTAGCGCGTAATAATTACTGAGGAGCTGTGTTTGCCGAGTGGGTTAGTCGATTCGCAGGTTCGAACCCGGCCGTGCATCAAGTGAATTTTTTAATTTCAAACTAAACTATGAAGGAAGAAACGTGAGGGAACCATTGCGGGTTCGAATCCCGTCGGAATTGAAAATTTTTATGAGATTTTTCATTTTCAAGTCAGGAAACCAGTTAGCTTTCAAATAGCATAGTATTCCTAGGTACGCTAGACGTCTGTCTACCGTACCTTAGACTGTTCAAGTTTTTTTCCGAAACATAGACGCACCTGGTTGTCAGTGGTAACCCATTTGATTATCTCGTATAACATATAGGTTGTAGGACTTGATCGAATTACCAGTTTAATATATTTTCGTGCTGATTTTGTCACTCGAACCAGAAACCTCAAATTCCTTGTCACGAAAAGTCCCTGTCACAGGCATACCCCTTTCTCCAGATTAAATGGAGTGATATTCACAAATTCAATCCCATTTACGTTCGCTCGATTTCAAATTCAATCAAAAAGATGCTGCAATCCATCCTAACACGAAAAAACCACTATGGTGGTCCATGACCTAAGTCCCATTTCCATATGCATGGGTGCCAGACACACAGGCTAGTCGTATTATTTATATATAACTAGTGTTTATGCAATATGAACTCTATGCGGAGGCTGTAAAGCCGCTTATTCTACGGATAAACCCTCGAGAGTTCATTTGACTAGCACACATTAGTAAAAGTTCCCGGGTTTTGTGTGTAGGGTGGCTATGGTGAAGAAAAATGTAATGATCATTTAACTAGCTTATCTTACGTGACGTGAATCATCTCATTATGATACATGCTCATTTCATTCGCTCAACAACTCATTGTAATTCTTGTATCTCCGTTAAAGTATGTGCTATTTTATTTCTGTGTTGTGTATGTTTTGAAATGTGTGTAAATTGCACTAGAGTGTTTTTATAAAACTGATTATGGTCTATGAAATAAATAAATAAATTTGAATTTTGATCTATGGAAATAGACTGTTATTTGTTTTAAGAAAAAAATGGCGGTAAAACGACCTTTGATTGACGAGAAAAAATCAGATAAAAAAAAGTTTACTACTACTTTTAGCTCTTAATTTCTGGTAAGTAAATGTTTTTAAACAAATTATAGCCTTGATTAACAATTGATTAAAATTATAACTAAAAAACTATAAGAAACACCGTTAAATCTTAGGTCGCTGTCTAAAATTAGCTTATATGCATTCAATGATTGGACAAAGCAATACATTCAAGTGACCTGTTACGTCAGTATGTGAACATAATCATTTTTCAAGGACGGCCGTGCAATTTTTATTGTGGTTTATATGTGAGACTAGTCGAGTGACTTGTCTCAAAAATATCCCGTCTTTCCCCCAAACCATGCAACCACTACTTCTCACTATCCGAAATAAAATATTTATAGAACGGAGAGTACTTTTTCTCTTTGATTCAGTGGTTTTATTGGCGGGCCGTTTCGCGGTTATAAATGCGTTGGGGTGGGGCCATGATTGGTGGCCGATAAATAAATTAGTCACGAATCGTTATTATTTTTACTTAATTTGACAATCTCAATGGTTTTGAAGCGGTGGGATTTTAAGATAAGCATGTTATTTTTTTTTTAACGGAAATAGGTTCGCGTTTGACCACACCCTGCCTGATGTAAAGCAACAGTGTGGTCTAAGATGGAGCACGCTTACCTAGAAGGAACCTATTGACTCTTGATATTCCGTGTTTCCCCGCAATATTGGTAGATTTTCAAAGCAACTGATTGTTTTCTGGAATATAAATGTAGCCATCGTTTTGGAACAGTTAGTCCCTATCAGTGAATGTTTTTTGGATCATTTGTTGTGGAGTGATACACATTACACATGATTACAGCTACTGACCTTGTCATTGTAATGTATTAGGCTGATTGAGATGAGAGGATGTTTTAGCTGGATAAGCCTGTACCTCAATAATGGCCCAAATACTAAAGCGTCCCGTTATAATGTAAGCAGAGGTGGCCTCCTACTTAACTTAAATAGCTATCAAGGACTGAGTTTTGACGTGCCTCTGACCCTTAAATACCTTTAAAGGATCTTGAATCTAAATATATGTGAGAATGTCTTTTCTTCTTAGCCACATTCAACCATGGGTTCTCTTCTAGGCCTACTTCATGTTAGGCCATTTCTCTCGGTTTTGTGCGGTTTCCATCCAGCTGTTCTTTTGATGTCATCGCACCAACGCAATTTGCGGCCTTGTGAGAATGTAAGATTATTGTCAATTGTGATATTTATTTAGTTTTTATAACCATTGTCTCAAAAAAACTTAGAGACCAAAACAAGTGTAGTAAATAATTAGGAAAATTCAACATTATTGTAGTTTTGGCCGAAAACGAATACAATTTAGAATGGCCACGCTTACAGATGGACCGGACCTTTTGTGACAAAGCAGTGGCTACAAATCTGAGTGGGTGTGTCCACTCCATGAAGCCATTTATGAAATCAATCTTTGTTCCGTTATGATCTGGTTTTCCCGATCTGTAAGCCAGATTTAAAAAATAGGTCAGAGATTATTTTTATGTTACTCACGGTTTTTGAAGATGTCACACGATGACGCTTATCTTCCAACGATAAATAAACAATGTATGTATGTATGTTTGTAATTCGTATGAACTAGTGGCTAATCTCTGGTGACGGAGTTTTTAGGCCGCTCGTCGCGTAGCTTGCTTAGACGTTCTTGATTGATCGTTGTGACCGCAAGTAGCATTACGAGCTGAGCGCTTCCGTGATTCAGAGGGCACGTTAAATTGTCGGTCCCGGCTTTTAAGTCGTCAAGCCATGACGGGGGCCTTTAGGCGGCCTAAAAACTTCGTCGCCAGAGTTGGCCACTTGCTCATACAAACTTACGGGGCGATATATCGAAAATTTATCTAGGAAAATTCTAAATTTTGAGAAAATTAGTCTTTCCCATTTTCACCCGAGCAGAGCTCGGTCGCCCAGATATTAAACAATAAACAGTGTCCACTCTGGCCATTTACCCCCTTACTTATGAAAGATGTTTAAAGTTGAACACTGGTTGAACAACGTCCTGTCTCTGTTTGTCACTATCCACAAATAAAGACAGGACGTTGTTTAACCAGTGTTTCACGTTAAACATCTTTCATAAGTAAGGCCCTTAAAGTCTATAGTACACGGATACAGTTTTATGTGACACTATCAGTGAAGCTGTAGTTTAGATAATATTTATTTGGAGACTTATTTTATGTTATTTATTACGGAGATAATGGTGTTTGGTAATGGTATCAATCAACTTTAGAGATTGTTTTGTGTCCGCTTATACTTATGTACGTACAGTCAGCTGCAAAACAGATTTTAGAATCTCAGTTTTTACAGAATATGTAAAACCCCCAGAGACCTTGAGATTGTAAAGTTGACACCTTATAACCAAGATAATTTGTATACACATCATTATGTTCGGTTGCGCTTTCTAAACAATTGTATTTCGAATTATGTCGGCTAATTACTCTGGAGTAAGATGACTTTTAGTCGAATCCAGCCTTAGTTAGAGAAATACTGAGCATAACTCGTTGAGCGACGGCTGCATTCGACCAAAAGTCATCATACTCCTAACTAGCCGACATAACTCGGAATACAATTGTTTAGAAAGCGCAACCGAACATTATAATTTGCATACAGATTATCCTGGTTATAAGGTGTCAACTTTACAATGTCAAAATATTCAAACAAACAGTAGTTTACTCTTGAGTAAAAACTTAATCCAGTTTGATCGAATCCAGCCACCCGCGGCTACGTTTGCACCATTGCTTTGCCCCATTAATGTAGTAAAGTAAGTATACTTACAAATACCTACATATATTTAAAGTCGAGATTTTTTTCTTACACAATAGTAGATTGTATTATATGGGGGGAAAATAATATTTTTACGGCGAGGGCGCTTTTTTGAATCCAGAGCGAAGTGAAGGATTCTAGAGTAGAATCCCGAGCGTAGCGAGGGATTCTTTAGTAGAATCCTGAACGAAGCGAGGGATTTAAAGTACGTCGCCCGAGCCAAAAATATATTTTGCGCCCGAGTGATACACTCTACTTTTCATTACAATCTATGAGAAAATAAAAGGGAGGAGAAAGGAATGTGTTAAATCAACGAAGTTCCACTTGAGAAGAGTAATCGGGGATTACATTTTTTTTATTCAGACGGTGGCCGCGCGCCGGCTGAATGGTGGGCGGTATGTTTATCCGATACTAGCAGCGCCCTCGCGGCGTTGCCCCCGTAGTGATGGTTTATGGTGATGATGATGATGATGATGAAAAGTAGCCTATAACCTTCCTCAAGAGTTTAGCTATCAAATACAGAAATAATTTTTCAAATCCGACTGGTAGTTCCTGAGATTTCATTTCATTTCATTTATTTATTTATTTCTCTCACAAACAATATAAATAAATAGCTAAATAAATATACAGAATAATGAATATTAAAAACGTTGTAGGTAGCTATTATAAAAACCTGTTTTGTGAGATTAGCGCGTTCAAACAAAAAATCTCTTCCGCTAGAATTGCTCAATAGTTCCACGAAAACAAACTAGATGGCGCCAGTAGACCATCGTTCTAGATCGCGCTGACGAAAACGCACAGGATTTTATCAGGTTGGAATTACAATTATGTATGGATAGAAAACTGCAGAGTAATAAATCTCTAAATGTGATTACAACTGTGGTGTTTTTGGAAGAGTCCTCCCTCATTCATCTTGGTAGATTTGAGATGAATGTGGAAAGTAGTTGTACCTCAAAAGTGCGCGGCAAAGATAATTCATAGATAATTCCGGCGCACTTAAAGGGGATTAAAAACTCATTACTGCCCGCTAAACTTATAAAGAGGATTAAAAACTCATTACTGCCCGCTAAAAGTTCCTTGAAGAGGAATCATCTACTTTGGGCGCACTTAAAGGCGAACAAAGTCGTCCTTTTCGAATAGATGGAATGAAAATACGTTTGTATGGTCTTACAGCCACGTGGGAAGTAAGTTATCCGCAATCCTAATCCACTTTACGCAATTTATTTCCCACATTCTTTCAAACGTAGCAACTTTCCGTACTTCAGGGAAGTTTCCATCGATAACTTCCTACAGGATTACGGTACAGAATATATAACAGTTCTACCAAGAAAATAAATGTACTCTCAGATACGAAACTCGTACAACGCCAAAACTAAATGAAAAATTGTTGTAATAAGGGCTGTAGTAGACATGCTGTTTTTAGCATCGGCGATCGGCGATTTTGCGACTGCATCGATGCTGCATTGCGTTTTGGCGACTCTCTGCTTTCGATCGCAGTATTAAAATCGCGTGATTTCGCGTTTAATGATCCTGCTCCTGTAGCCAAGTTACTACAACAAGTCTACAATCGCTTACGCTATAGGTGACGGAGAAAATGTATGGGAATTGTATTTCATTGATCATATCATCATCATAGTCACGCGGTCAGAAGTGTCAGAACAAAGGATTACGGATGATGGAAAAAAATCGATACGAAGCGCTTGTAAAATGGCTTGGGGAGCTGTTTATATAAACTACATTTAATTCAGATACCGCAGATGCTTGCGCTAGTTTTTCGTATCTTGTACGAGTTTCACTTCTATACAAAAAGTAGTAAGTAGTTAAGTACATAGGCACCGTAATTCATACAGCAGGTGGGAACCACGCTATGAACGATTCAATTGCTCAAACGATATTGAAACTAAAAACAGCCAACGAACGTTCATTTTCCAAAAACAAAATAGAATCCTGAATATATTCTTCGAATAACAGCAAACTAAAATGCGCCTTATTTCAGCACTGTAATGTTCATAGTCCTTTGTTTCTTATGGCATTTCTTCGTCGCATGACCTAGAAAGTAATTCGTTGTTCCACACGCGACCACACAGATTAGTAACAAGTTTGTATTGCACGCAATATCACAGCTAATATCAAAACAGCAGGTGTCTAATCTGTAAAAAATACTAGCTAAATTAGTAGTTAAATTACTAGTAAATCATGATTTCATTTCCATAGAATCTGAATAACATATTTGTATGCTATTATAATAAAATCTTACAGGTCTGTTTTTTATCTGTCCATTCAAAGCTATATTTAATTCAATACATCCGTTATTAAGTGTTTAAGGAAATATCACTAGACAAAAGCGAACTTCGAGCTGTCTCAAAATTCATACTTAGTAGACTAAGTATTGCGTTAAATAATATACTAGGCCTAAAACGCCAATGATGCATTTATTAGGATACTGATGATGATGATAGAACAAATTATTTCACCAAGTTTCAAGAAAGTTTCAAAATTTAATGAACGTGAGTATAAAGTGCGCCTTAACCTAATTTGCAAACTTTTAAACTGTGCTACGCGAGGTCGCGAGTGCTACGGAATCGTAGCCAGCAGTATAAATTGATTCACTTGTCTTTATTTATTTATTTAGAAAAGGACAGGTTAACACTGTACACATTTAAAAAGAAATATGTGAGGTATTTTAGGTCCAGTAGTTAAAGGGTATCATAGCATGCGTAAAGTGTTCATGCCTTTTAAACCGACTTCCAAAAAGGAGGAGGTTCTCAAGTCGACTAATGTTTATTGTAACATTAGTCTTTTTTAAACTTTCCCGATCACTATTCATATTAAAAATTATATGGAAACGGGATTTTATCGCGTAATTTACCTTATTTTTTAACATATAAAGGAACATAAGCCGAAGAATCTGACCAGCCCCACGGTACTTGTGTAAAGTCGACCACCCCAATGAGCCTTAGTTTTTTGGAAGCACAAACTGCATAAAACACTGACTACTAATTAAAAATATAAGGAGTTATTACCAGCTGTTTAACCTACTCTGTGGCAAATCCTCTGATTAGTGGTGCTATTAATTAATCGCGAAATGAATTACTTTTATTGTTTTTCTTTATTCAAATCTTTCTGTGAATGATTTTTGACGGTTATAATTAGTTAGGTATGTGTTCTGGGCCCAATTCTGCTAATTTACAACGTCAACCATTCCGTTATCATTACCGCTGCGTTTTATTTCGTTCTCCAAAATGACAGTAATGTGTTTGTAAATGTCATCACAACAGAGTCGTAACTCATTAGTAGATTAGGAAACGAAACGAAATCTAAGGTTTATAGTTGACGTTTCGCTTTGGTTGATAATAAGTATGTTAGTAGAATCGGCCCCCCGGCAATCGAGGCTAGAACATCTCCAGATTAACACTAAGTACGGTCCATATAAAACTGAGACGCTTATCACGCGTCCTAGATAGCTTTAAAAGCTCATGAGTGGCGTAAGTGCCGTTTCTAATACCAAATTAATCTTAGGATTTATTATTTTTAGGTCAAGCTAGACTTTGATATATTCTTACGTGATCAAAAAAACGAACGTAATATATTTAAGCTAATAGAGTAGCTTAAAGCTGAGCGCACACCTATCCGTACCGAACGAACCGACCGAAACGAATTTTAGATTTTTTCATATGAAATCATATGAAACCTCACACACCTACCCCGATTCGACCGAATGGGCGTTTTTCCACTAGAACGGCACGGCAACGGCAACGGCGACGGGCCGGTGTGGTGGGGATGCAAAAATGTATGACGCCGCGCCGTGCCGTGCCGTGCCGCGGTAAGTGGAAAGACGAGCCGTACATTTTCATACATTTTTGCGTCCCCGGTTGCCGTGCCGTCGCCGTTACCGTGCCGTGCCGTCTAGTGGAAAAACGGCCAATCTGGCAGTACTCCGAGACTTAGGCATGGATAGGTGTGCGGCCACCTTAAAGTGTCGGTCCTGGCTTTTTAAGTCATTAAGCCATGATGGAGGCCTTTTAGGCGGCCTAAAAACTCAGTCACCAGAGTTGGCCACTTGCTCATACAAACTTACTTTTACCTAGGTCTTCCTTTGCCTTCAGAATCACGCCGTAACATTTTATCAATAAAAGTACTTCGTGCTAGCTCTTTAACCCATAACATACTTTTAAACATAATTAAGTTCATTTACCTCAGATTATGACTTGAATAATAGCCTTTATTATACCATGCAGTAGTACCGACGATGCCACATTAAAGAATGTCTCACGCTTCCGTTTTATTGCACTTTAAGCAAAATTCAACCCTAAAACGATGCAGCTAGGGTCACAACGACCCCGCTTAAAAATAACAAGGATTATTGTTAATGGCTCGAGCTTAAAGAGCAGTTTACATGTGTATTTACGGAAGTCTATATTTGGCTTCCAAAAAGATCGAAGTGGAAGTTCGGCTTAAAACGCAGCGGTTAATTCTGTTCGCGTGTGATTTGTTACAGAGTTCTGAGTGCATTCTTGTGTCAACTGTGTTATAGCTCATTATACAATGGACGTTATATTTCACTATTGAGTAATATTTACCGAGCCATATTGGCAGTGTAAAGTATTGCCTTAACTTGCGACGTGTTGACCACGTCTTTCCTGATAAAGTCAAATAAGAAGAGAACATGGACGTTTTGACGGCACTTTTCCCGTATTGACTAAGATATATATGACATGGTCTCTCTTACTGCAGAAATATGTAGGTACCTACCTGATACTGTTATTTATACATGAATTAAATAATAAAAGCACCTGTAGTAATAAGTACCTACTTACAAAATTAGTGAAATATATCAAATTTCAAACTAAACGATAATCAGATTCAAATAACAAATCAAATTGGCCAAATATCCAATATCACGCAGAATTCGCAATCATTACAATAACCGCAAGCCAAAAACCGTAGTTTAGCGCTAAATTGCGCGTCAATGGCTACGTTTCCGCAGCGGTAGGGTTGCCAGGAAATGAATTATTGATGGCAATACCGATTAGAAGTGTTATCAATGTACACCGACAATTATACTTAACAACGCAAATGCGTTGAAAGTTTGTGAAATTATATTTCAATCACACAAACTTAAAAAATAAAGGATTGCATTGCAGCCTAGTGGTAAGCAAAAAAATTGGAACCTACTTACGTAAATTATGATTTTGAATCTTTCAAAAGATACCGATAATGTGAGATCGAATTAGAGCGTTTGTCCACCGCCGCCGTCACCGAACCGTCACCGTCAACGAGATTATTTCTGTATGAGATCAAGATGACGTGACGGTCTTCTGGTGGACAAGCGGCTATAGTAAATGTATGGTCGCTACCTCGGCGCCGTCATCTCGTTCTCGTTGACGTGACGGTGACGGCGGCGGTGGACAAACGCTCTTAGTGACCTATTACGAATTAGTGAATTAGTGATAGAGTCGTGATGTGTAATGTTACGGGCAACTTGATAAATCCGTATACATAATGACCGTGTCAAGTGGGCAATGTAATGAAAACTGCATGAGTCTAAGTGAAAAATTCAAGTCTTGATTTATTAAATGGACCACGCCACGGGCCGTCGGGCATTGTGAATATTGACCGATCAAAGTAATCAATTTATAAAATTGACCGATGGCGACGCTCTTGGTCATTATCAGTGATCGGAATGAGGCGGGCTAAAATACCTAAAGTTCGAAAAATAACAGAGACAAATGGAGACGCCTTAGGACTAGATATTTTTCGACCCAATTATTTCCGTTTCCGGGACAATAATAAAGAACATCTAACATTAAGGTGAATCAATTTTTTACCTGAATTAATAACAAAAACTAAAATGTAAATTATAAGGATAAAAAACTTTTTTCCGTCGGTCAAATAGAAAAATTATTTGAATTAGTTCACAATATTATTAACATTAATTTTAAATATACTTACTCACTGTGAAAATTGTGCCAACTTTCAATAAAATTCTTACTTACTACAAGAATAAAATTCTTGTAGTAAGGAAGTCTCCCCTTTTTTGCCTCTGTTCTTTGAACTTTAGGTAGTTTAGCCCGCCTCATTCCGATCACTGGTCATTATTCATAATGACCGGTCCATTTCAATAATGCCCGATTAATCAAGTTGCCCGTGACATATACATGACCTGTGCATATTTTGCGTTTCGTTTTACTGATATTTATTTCAAATCTGACAACCTTACCGATTCACCTAGACGATTGTTCCGGTCGGTGCGACCACACTTCACCACCGGTTGAAGGGTTAAAATGTTTTCCGTGTTAGTCCGTCACGATTTGTCACCTGTCCGGTAACTTTGTAGTTTGGGTAGAGTTGTACTCTAATCAGAGTTGGGCGTCTCGATAGTTGAGTCTTGAATAAAGAAGTGGTTTTCACAACGCAGATCACGCGGAATCATGGACGTATAAAAGGAGGGGGTTTAAGGGGTCCGGACCCCTTTAGCAAGTATTTGTCGAATTAATTTTTTAAGGTCGGGGTAAAACTAGTCAGTCTTTGTATTTTTTGAACCCTTGAGACCCCCCCCCCTCCCTCCCAAGATTAGATAGTTGCAGTGCTGCCACTTTTTGGAAAGTAATAAATAGTGATGATGATAATCAACCAATTGAACTAACGGCTATCATTAGCCAGGTGTCAAGTCTGGAATCGAATTATGGGTCTATACTATTGGCATGGTAGGCATGGTACATATTCTCTCAGATTTTAAAGTATTCTAGATACATAAGGTTGGCATTTTTTCGATTTAATTCCCATTCACATTGAACGAAGTACTTTCAAGAGAAAGTCTATATTCTCGATTTATTATTCATCTAAGGAGCCGACAGTCTGGTCACGTCAGATTATTGCGTTAGTTTTTGAGTGATTGCTCCCACAAACGCTATTTTATTGAATAAAATAATAAGTTCACCCGTAATTTGATTTGCCGAGTCAAAAAATATTATAATAAGCTTTTATATTACGAAGTTAAAAGTCGAATGTAGGTGGCGTAAGTTATTAAGTTAAGCTCATTTTATATTACCTTGTCAACGTCAAGCAACTTAACCAACCATATATTTACCCCCTTACCTATGAAAGATGTTTAAAGTTGAACACTGGTTAAACAACGTCCTGTCTCTATTCGTCACTATCCACAAATAAAGACAGGACGTTGTTTAACCAGTATTTAACTTTAAACATCTTTCATAAGTAAGACCCTTAATGTTTGTTCTTATGAGCTAGTGGCTAACTCTATCAACGGAGTTTTTTTCTGCCTGAAGGCCTCCGTCATGGCTTAACTATTTAAAAGCCAGGACTGGCAATTAAACGTGCCCGGAATCACGAAAGCGCTGAGTTAATACCACTAGCGAGCAACATAAAATAAAATCTAAACACTTTCATTACGATAAAAGAGTGATAAGGAGTACCTTCTTTGTCAACTATCTTTCTCTCCCCCTCCCTTTTTAAACCCCGGCGCAAAAAGAGGAGAGTTATAAGTTTGTTATGTATCTGTCTGTCCGTGTGTCTGTCTGTGCCACCGTAGCTCTTAAACGGGTGAACCGATTTGAATGTGGTTTTTTTTATTTAAAATAAGGTTTTTTAGCGATAGTTCTTAGACATGTTTTATCAAAATCGGTTGAGCTGTTTGAAGATCATCATCTCTTTTCTAGTTTATGGAAGGATACGTAGAGGGTTTTTCATAAAATTTTAAAAATTAATTTTCGTCCTGAACTCTTGAACGAGTAAGATAGGTTTAAGCTCCTAAACAGTGACAAGGATTACCTTATTATTAGGACAACCTCTGCGGCGGCCCAGCGAGCGAAGGACCGCCTGAAACATAAGGTTGCGGGTTCGAATCTCGCCAGAAGGCAAATGTTTGTATGATCTGCAAATATTTAGCAAATATCTTTGTGTCTGGGTATTTTTCTGTGTAATTAATGTATTTACAAATAGTAAGTATATGAGTAACATCAGGCGTGTAGTTCCCATAACATAAGCTCTTCTTTTGGGGCTAGATGATGCTGTGTGAAATGTCCAGCATTATTTCCAGCAAAGAACGGCGTCCCTGGTGCGCCGGTTGCGTGGTGGCACCAATGGCCTTCTAACCGTTGTTGTTGAGGATCTGTGCTCGGCTTATAAGAGACACTGGCTGGCAGTGCTTCGGCCAGTCACACGCCTAGTGTTATTTTATTTTTATGTAATGTAGGTTAGTTACTAATCTAGTTTTAAGTTACTACTAACACAATATGGACACAATTAGTCTGAAATAAACGTATTTTATTTTATTTAATTTATTATTTATTTATATTATTGTCAGCTCTCTGTCTCCCATTTCACCAATTTTGTTGGGAGCCCTAAAACGAATAAGATAGGTCTAAGCTCCCCCAAGGCCGGGTCTCGAACGATTAAGACCAAACGTCCATCTACCGACCTCGTTGCCGCAAATATAAATATTCCACGAACATTTTAGGGCTGGCATTTGGGGAATCATAAAATGCATATTGATAGGTGGCTATAGACTTTTATTTATTGTGGGTACGATTTAGATGTTTTAAAACTATTGGAAAATTGTTTAAGCGTTCAAGGTTTAAAAAGGCCACTTTTGCTGAACTTCCTACTCCTACTAATCACACTTATCATTATATCACACTAATATTATAAACGCGAAAGTTTGGATGTTTGGATGGATGGATGTTTGGACGTATGTTTGTTCCTCTATAACTCGACAACCACTGAACCAATTAAAATATAGATATACTAGCTGACGCCCGCGGCTTCGTCCGCGTGGATTACTATTTTGTTTATCCCACGGGAACCGTGCATTTTTTCGGGATAAAAAGTAGCTTATGTCCTATTCCCGATTATTATCTATCTGTATTTTAAATTTTAGCCATAAGGTTTTGTGGTTGTCGAGTTGTAGAGGAACAAACATACATCCAAACATCCAAACATCTGAACATCCAAACTTTCGCATTTAATTATTATTAGTGTGATTAGTGTGATTGTGATATTGTGTTTATTGTGATAATGTGATGTGATTATGATAATGACCGGGAACAGTAGGAAAGAAATAATTTGATAGAGCCAAAAATATCTTAACAACAAGCCAACCGAAATTCTCAAGTTACAAAACTGATCGTGAAAACAACGAATTAATAATTTAACTGATTGAAAACGTTGCTAAGGTGTTTATTACGGAAGTCTTAGGAAATATAATTAAATCGGTATTTTGTTTGTTCTGTGTTACTAGAGTTGTGTTGGCCGAGTGGAGTATTGGATTGACTATCGATCAAATGGTCCTGGATTACAATCTCTATTTAATTTATCGACGGTGCAAATTTCAAATGTCGTAAGGGACATTTAAACTCTGTTTAATATATTATTCTTTTGTATATTTTTGTCGTTTCGGGAAAAAATATGCATTTAGCCATTTTAGCTCGTATTATTTTTCTTTAGCCGAAAAATTGACATTTTCTACGTGAAAGCATGTAAAAGACTTACCTAGGCTGTCATAACAACACTAGTCATCTTGAAAATTTATGGACACGGGATTTTATCGCGTAATTTACCTTATTTATCCCGACGTTTCGGCTATGTTACAACAGCCAGGCAGAGTCTGCCTGCGACCATGGCTGTTGTAACATAGCCGAAACGTTGGGATAAATAAGGTTTACGCGATAAAGTCCCGTGTCCATATAATTTTCAACATAAATAGTGATCGCGAAAGTTTAAAAAAGACTAACACTAGTCATCTTTTACAATAAAATTGTAAGTATTAAGATAAGATATCGTTTGTATCTACGGTTGTTAGTTTCAAACGTCACATCATAGATGTACTCATTCAATTTCAAAAATACTTCACGAGTGTAAATCTGCAGTTTCTTGATTGCACGTGATCGAAGCTATGTGAGTTAAAATTAAAATGACGCCTCTACACATGTTGGCGAGCCTAAGCCAGCACGAGCTAAGGCAAATTGGTGCAAGGCGAATGCTACAGTTCAGACGTTCGGCGACTCTATGCAAACCAATACAAACCATGTGCTTGTATTCACTCGGCCAGGCTAGACGAGCGCCACCGAGAGATGGCAAGGCAAGACAAAGCTGTGCACACGTTGCCATTGAGGTTCACTCGGCAAGCTGGCGCCAACATGTAGTAGCGGTTTAAATTAATAATCTGAGGAGGAATTTGTACTATTATTTATCTACTATTATTTTTAAGATCAATCCACGTGGGTGGTAAGAGTGATGTACCTATAGCGTAACCGTTAATTGAAAGCTATCATAGTAATTTTACGATTCTTTTGTTTTTATGGATGCCTTGTGCTTTTTGAAATTTATGTGATGGTGCCTTTAGGACATGATTTGAGTAAAGAGTTTTTAGCTGGTTGTTTTTTAAAGAGTAATTTTTTAACCTCAGATAATTTAAAGTGAATATTGATGTTCAATTACTTACCTGTGTATATTTCTGCTTTTAAAATCAACTGTTGCTTAAAATAAACGGTTGCGATAATAAGTACCTACATATTTAGAAATATCTAGAAATGGGAATTTATCGCGCTGTTTACCTTATTTTAGAGCATGCGACAACGCTATGGGCCATAGCTGGTACGTTAGGATATAAAAAGGTCAAAAAACACGATAAATTAGCTAGCTTAATACCTGTAGTGTTTGTGAGTCTATAATAATAACTACCTTTATGTAATATAATTATGTGTTTAATTATATTCTAAATTATAAACATGAATTTACACACAAACTACACTTTACATCAAACACACATAGACATTCAATTGACTATCTCGAACGTGCCGCGTCAGTCAGTCACGAGAGCCGTGTGGGCGAGAGTGGACGTGTTAATAGTGCGTGCCGAGCCAGTTAGATATATACACTATACAAGCGTATTGTACATTGGCGACGATGGTAAAATAAAGGGGTAAGTACTATTTGTATTTTAATCCTAATTAAAATCGATTGCTCAATATTTTGGTTGGAAAATACAGTGCAGTAAAATAAAATGTGGTAGAAGTAGATAAGAAATGATAGTAACTATTTTATTTAGCTAGATACGTAGAGAAGTATCTTCGTAAGATAAAACATTTTTTGGAATTTGTATTTTTGTTATCTCGTGAGGATGTGTTAAAATGAGTAGGTAGTCGGAAGCAAGCGTAAGAAATGCACTCGTTTTATGAGTAATTAATGGGTACTGCATACCTACAATGTATAAGTACTACCTACATAAATGCAGCATGTGAATATAGGTTCCTACCTTTATTAAACTACCTACAATACGTGTGTATGGTACGATACAGGCGATACAGGCTTGTCCTAGTGCGGGGTCGTTGTGAATTGTTTGGCCTATTTATTTAAACTGTTTGTCCTATGTGTGTATGTTGCAATGTTTTTGTGAAATAAAATTATTATTATTATTAATACAACAATAATACTTAAACAATTGACTTGGATTGGTTATTTAATTACCTACAATAATTTGTTTGTAAGATTTACAGACGATGGATACTGAAATTGGAAGATTGGGTATCTTACCTACCTACCTACTAAACAGATACCTACCACCATTAAATTAGAGGTTTGGTACTAGGTACTACAGAGGTATGTATGTTATTACATTAAATTGTTTTGTTAATTAAGGGGTAACGGAGAAGGTAAGTAAAAATAAAAAACAAAAATAGGTTCGTATGAGCTAGTGGCCTTCGTCACGGCTTGATGACTTTGGGAGCTGGGAGCGGCGAGTTGGCGTGCCCTTCGAGGCGCGGAGGCGCTCTGCTCCTTGTGCCGTTTGCAGTCGTCCGTCTGGGCTGTGACCGCGCACAGCGTTGCTTGGTTTCAGCAATCAATCCGGAAAGTCTTAGCAAGCTGGCCTCTCAGCTCAGTTGGTGGTGGCTCTGCCTTCTGCGCTGTGGGTCGGGGGTTCGATTCCCACCGGGACAGGCATTTATGTAATGAACGTGGATGTTTGTTCTGTGTCTGGGTGTTATAGAGTGTTCTGTGTATGTATTTACAAAATAAAACAAAACAGTATATGGGTATTCTGTCGGTTATTTGGTTCCCATAGTAAGGGCTTCGCTTGGTTTGGGGCTGGATGGCGCTGTGTGAGGTGTCCGGAAATATTTATTTATTCATTTACCTAACATTGATATTTGTTCCGTTCCGGTTGCTGTGAAGTGTTGTGGTTAAGTATTTACAGGATATCTGTGTTCTATTAGTTGTCTGGTTCCCGTGGTTCAGGTTTTGCTGGAGTTGGGGCTGGGTGACGCTGGGGTCCCCCGATATTTAATTAATGATTTAGCTGTGCCACGAGCGTTTCACTACTACAGATTCATCACTTACTAACATTGTAGTGTTAGGGGCGGGTACAACCACTGAGGATGTACCCGAAACATTAAATTGTTCTGGGCGGGTACAACCACTGAGTATGTACCTGCAAACATTAAATTGTTATGGGTAGGTACAACCACTGAGTTATGTACCTGTAAACATTAAATTGTCATGGGTAGGTACAACCACTGAGCTGTACCTGTACCTGCATGTACCTGCGAACATTTAATTGGTGTGTTCAACTTCGCCACCATTCAATTGGTTATTTTATAAATATAATCATTTTTATTTATTGTACATTCTGTTCATGGCCTAACCTACAAGGTGTTGAAGGAAAAAAAAAAATGTTCTTTTGTTAGATTACCTATGTTACATTATGTTACAAAGATTTGTTATGTTACAAAAGGTGAAGCTGAATAACTTAACTCTAAAGTACCTTAATATTCTGATAACGAGGGTGAATATTTATCTACCTACAGAAATGAAAAGTTACTATGTTCACAACACGGGAACTACATACTTATTAAACGGTGTTGCTGAGCGAGTGGTTAAGTAAGTTAAGTAGGATCCAGTGAAGTTTACAATAAAAAAATAAAAAAACAAAATGTGAAAGATTTCTTAGGTCTAGTGATTTTATTGTAAGATGCGTAAAACTTACCTATTTCTAAGTAGATAAGTAGAAATCAGATTGGTACATTGAAATGAGTTGACTGCTTTAGTAAAATTGTAAAGTTAAATGTGTATCATTTGTTAATTGTACCTAACCTATAAAAGTGAACTGTCTGGTTTTCTTATGAAAGATGGTATGCCTGGTTAGTCTGGGTTCTTGATATATTCTAGGGCTCCCGGAAGATTGAGGGTGCCATGAGCTTTATACTTTGTTACCTACCTAGGGACAAAGGCTCGAATGTCCTAATCAAAGAAAGAAGCTGTAAATGAAACTAAAACAAGTTTGATACAATTGAACCAGTTTATTCAATAAGGTGAAGGCTGTCTATTATGCAGTTTTATTTTGCACCCAAGTATTTATATTTTAAAAATCCAAAATAATATATACTTATGCGTCAGGTTAAACCTTAGACGAATGATCAATTTTTACATAAGTCTGCTATCACAATATGAATTTCTTTTAAAGGAAAATACCTATATCATAGTGAATATCTAAAAATGATTAGTTACAAAGTTGCAAACGAGTTCTAAAATATAGAATATAATAAACATGAGTCGATGGAAAAAATAAAAATCTAATAGTTTACCATTTAACAATCAAAGATCATCGATAGGTACCTACCTACTTAAAAAGTCTGATAGTTAGTCAGTTACTGTTATAAAACAAACAAACATTTAACAAATCTGAGCTGAGAAGAAGTAAATAATGATAATGATGATTATAAATGTGTAGTTATAATGTGCAGTCAGTCAGTTTGTTATATACCTAAATCATTCAAAGAGATAAAAAAGAATTGGTTAGCTATTATGTTCCAAAGAACGATTAGAAGCTAGAGGTTTCAGTTAAGATCACCTGAGTGACATGACAGACTAAAAGTAAGCCTTTGAATTTGTTGAAGTTTGCCTGTGATTTGTTTAAAATTCTTATTAAGTTTTGAAAACCAACATAATTTGTTAGCACATCATTTGGATTCATACCTAAGTAGATATATCGAGTTAAAAGAGGAAACTTTCATGATGATTACAGAAAGGTGATAATTTTAATAATACAAATTATGTACCTACGTAGGTAAATTAGACAAAGCATTAAACGGACTAAAACAAACAGTTAGATGTAGGTTTGAAATACCTATTTGAACGATCGTTAAAAGATGAAGGTTTCCAAAGTTCGTCGGTTGACAGGTGTACCTATGTCGTACCTAAACAGTGATGATCTTTATAAAAATATCGATTTAGTATCTACCTACTTTAGTAATAAATGTCGATTCACAAACAATCAATGTTGTTTACGATACCACTATGAATGAATGACTGAACGGATGAATGAATGAAAACTCTTTATTGAGCACAACTTAAAATAACATTTAGAAAGAAATAATCCTATAAGTATTCTTACAATGAGCGGTCTTATCGCTTAGAAGCGGTCTCTTCCAGACAACCTTTGGATGGAAAGATATATCAAGATTAAAGGTATGGCAGGGGTTGTACAAATATTATAATTGTCAAGAGACTCTAAACTACTACATTAAGCGCCTGTTTCACAATGTAAAGATAAAGTGACATATTGCTAAGAACACATAACCCTTATTACACTATAAGCAAAGTAACTACATATTTTGATAAATGATGTACCTATCTACGTAGCAAAATATATAGGTGTTTCGATACTTCATAATTTAAGAATATCTACATACTTACATCCAAAAAGGGGATAAATACTTATCCAGATCACCATAACTTACCTTACCTATTACATACGTACACACAGGTTTATTAATTCCTATGTTGAATTAAATCCTCTCTGGCGTTCAAATGAATGCATCCAGGAAATTGGAAGTGGTTGACAAAACCTCCATTAAATTGGGAATTGTCTGGCAGTTCAAATGAATGCATCCATTAAATTGGAAGTGGTTGACAAAACCTCCATTAAATTGGGAATTGTCTGGCAGTTCAAATGAATGCATCCATTAAATTGGAAGTGGTTGACAAAACCTCCATTAAATTGGGAATTGTCTGGCAGTTCAAATGAATGCATCCATTAAATTGGAATTGGTCAACAAACAAAATCATTCCTTAATAATAGCTAAATGGAAGTAAATTAAATAAATCTTCATTAAATTATTACTACCTACTGATTTGCCTTGAGTACCTACCGTAGACACTTTGTAAAACATGTGGATTTTAACGTAATTAATCATTGATTCAATACTATTCAAACAATTATTTTTTACTTTGCCTTCTCAGATATTTCTGTTAATATTCATAGTATTTCAATGAGCTTTTGTGTTTCAACAACTGATCGTAATTGCTAACTACCTACTCTAAAGATACGAAAGACGGAGGTACCTCAAACCGGTTCCTCACAATACATGACACAATTCAGTAGACCAAAAAAAAAAAAAAAAAAAAAATTACGTGATTCCCGCCGAAAATTTCTTGCGATTGCTATGAAATAGCTACCGTTATTTTAAAGATAAGTAATGCAGTAATGGCAGTTTATGATTTGGGGTTTCTACCAACTAACAATAATGAGTGTGGTCGTGATAGAAAAATAAATATCGTTTTATTATAATTCAGGCGAGATTATGGGTGTATATGGTATTTAGGTTAAAAAAAAAAAAAAAACCTTTTGAATAAAATGGGTGAATGGAGAACAGTCCCAAAATCAGAATAAAGTATAGGAGAAACAAAAGATAACGATTCTGACACTGTTACTATATATTAATATGAATCAATCCATTTTAGAAGTTCAGATTAGAGATTGTTGAATTGAAGAATAACTATACTTACTAAAAAAAATATTTTAATAAGGAAGAGATGTAGTGTTTGTGAGTCTATAATAATAACTACCTTTATGTAATATAATTATGTGTTTAATTATATTCTAAATTATAAACATGAATTTACACACAAACTACACTTTACATCAAACACACATAGACATTCAATTGACTATCTCGAACGTGCCGCGTCAGTCAGTCACGAGAGCCGTGTGGGCGAGAGTGGACGTGTTAATAGTGCGTGCCGAGCCAGTTAGATATATACACTATACAAGCGTATTGTACAATACCTAATGGTAAGCTTTATTTTTAAACGATAAAATATATAAAATAAAAGAAATTTCAAAAATATGTGTCTCAACTCTCTCCCAGTCAACAAACGACCTAGACACAAGCAATCGTTAAAAACACTGGCTTCTCACTAGATATCCCGAATTTCCAATATGCATTCGTAAGCATAATATTTTTATTTTGAATCCAAGAAAATATACCCAATACTTATTTTGATTATTAATGGAATCCGTTTTTGGTCGGGATTATTGCTTCGGTCGAAAATGTTGTTTTAGGATTGTATGTTTTTTTATCGGATATTCGTCGAATAGCATGAAAAAGTATGCGGTGGATTAACGACGTACCTACTTAAATATATTTTGCAAATAAAGGCCTTGATATGCCTCGAATTTCAATCCGAATGTCGTTTTGAAGGTTATAGCTGACCAGTCGCCCCCGCACCCGAACCTCACGCTGCCGGATCGCCGCATCGCAATCCAAAAGTGAAGGAACAAGTGAACGCTGAAAAGGATGCGGTGCGGGCGGCGACTGGTCAGCTATACTTAATCTTTAATGGATTTTTCAAGCTGCTGATTTACGATGTTTTCGGGATTCGAACCCACAATATTCAGATGAAAAGTCAAGGCCCCACTTGGCCCACACGACTCTACATGAAAATATTAACCTACTAGCAGCGCTCTCGCGGCGTTACCCCCGTAGTGATGGTATATAGTGATGATGATGATGAAAAGTATTCTATAACCTTCCTTAAGAGTTTAGCTATCAAATGCAGAAAGAAGTTTTCAAATCGGACTGGTAGTTCCTGAGATTAGCGTTGCGTAGCGTTCAAACAAAAAAACTCTTCCGCTTTATATAATTAGTACCTATACTTGGATAAACTATATTGAAAATTTTTAGTCTGTGCTATCTCACTGCAGCAAAGCCTCAAGACGCATCTGGCACTTAAAACGACTCTTTTTGGGCTTAATCCAATTCTCACCAATTAAGTTACAGTGATGTCACATTACCTGTAAATACCCGGAAAAGTGGACCAAAGTTACGACCAGTGGAATCTCTTAAGACGGATAAGGTAAACCGAGAAAGCATTGGCCTAATCCAAATTAGTCTTTCATAAACTTTTACGATCACAAATATTTAGAAATACAATTTATCGCATTATTTACTTCCTGGCTCTTCGGCTATATTACAAAAGCCGTGGTCACGGGCAGACGTTGGTCTAAACTCCTGCCTTTGACTGCTAAACCATTTTGAGAATAGGCAGAAGATTCAGAAAACTGAAAGCTCAATGGAAGCTTGACTATTTAGATTTAAGAGGATAAAAGTAAGTAAGTTCGTATGAGCAAGTGGCCAACTCTGGTGACGGAGTTTTTAGGCCGCCTAAAGTTGCGGTAAGGTTACTTCCTCGCGGTAGCGTCTCACACTCGTTTTTTACGTGAATTTTTACGTGAATTCCCGTGTGTTAATACATTGTCAAGTACAACTCACGAAAGTTTTGAAAGTGAAATAGGACAGTCTAGCTAGAGTTATTTCTATTAGAGTTATTTCTATTTTTAAAAAACAAACCTTTTAATTCGTTATCATCATTTCAAGTCGTTTGCATGTGTTTTTCTATTTAGTATACATTTTTATTATATTTTTATTTTTATAATCTATTTTTAGTACAAACAGAGAATGGATGTGGCTATGTGCGACTGGTGTCTTAGCACATTTCCGTTTAATGCAAGCAATTCTTTACGCGAAGTACTCGGATATATCACATAATCTCTAGAGAGGTGGCTAAAAAGGTAAGCTCGATGGAAACTAAATTACAGGCGACAAAATGTGAAGTTGCGAAGAATTTTCTACGAAAAACATTAAAAGTTTGATGTACGAGTATGTGCTAACGACTTACTGTATAGTGGTTATATTAAAAACTCTAAGAAAGTCTCTCTATACTTAGATAAAAAAATTGAATATGTTTTAGACTTACCTGAAAGAAGCATTTTCTATCATGATCGTGACCATTTATTTTTTTGTGTCGAAGCGGGACGCGACAATGGCGGGAAACGGGATGGCGACAAAAAAAAGTTGCCATCCGGGCATAATTAAACAAAAAACAGATCTTTATTTTTATTTTCGCGTCAAAAATTTGGCTTTTTTTTAAATTTTTAAATAGAATTAGGTACTTTCGCATTCATAGATACCTAGGGTGATTCTAGTGCAATGAATTTGATTTAGTAGGTAAGAAAGGTTTGTTTGCAAAAGCGGTACATTTTTGCTCTCACTGGGGACAGCGGGACAGACAGCCTGAAAGCGGGACAATCCCGCCCAAAACGGGACGTATGGTCACCTTATCTGCAGAAGGTAAAATCGAAGATGAATGAGAAGAAAATATGTATGCAAGTGCGCACACTATACTGATTCAGTAGGCCTACTCCCAGCACTAAAACGATATTTCGTGCCAATTATCGTAGTTCAGCCTAAGTTGGTGGAAGCATAATTCGGAACATTCGACCAACATAAGCTGAACATAATTGGCACGATATATCGTTTTCGTTTTTGGGAGTTAGGGCCCAGTATCGGCCATGTATGTCAGCCCAACCCGACTAAATAGTCGGCCGATAGAAAAGTCTGCAGTTTACGAGAGGTCAGTCAAAGTCAGCTTGAGCTGCTAGACAAGAATAGAGGTAGCCGTGTGATTTACAGTGAAAAGTTGCATCAATAAATAAGGAGTTATCGTCTAGACAACGGAAAACCTTGTCTGTTTGATAACATCTCAAAATGAATCATTGTTTGCAGACCTCGGTCGTTCTTGTGGCACAGTAGCACAAACATACAACTTTAAGTTGCTTACAAAATTTTCGATCGGTTTTTTTGGGGAACATGGTGGAATCGTTCCCCAAACGCAGAGTAGGTGGTTCTCTGCAACGGGCCGGCCCATCTGGCCCACTTGCCCGTGGTCTTTCGACCCAACAGTTGTTGGTTAGTCCTAGATATGTCTATCGCCGCTGAAAACTTCGCTTGCGAGATCTAGACATAAATGGTGTTGTGTAGCGCCATTTTTGCTGAAGCTGTGTGTGTGTTGTGCGTAGCATGTCTATGTAGTTCATCTAGCGACAGGTAGATGTCGCCACATTTCACGCTATTTTTTCGAAAATTATAATTACTGTCATGCTGTCAAAAATACACGGTGTATCTAATGCACAAGGCAAGCCTAACACGTTCACTGCTGAAGTACAAAATAGTAAATTACGATGGTATGCTGCACGGGGGATTTAAAGTGTTCAGTAAGAAAATATTATCAGTATAAAAGTGGTACATACAGCTATCTCCTGATTCCAGGTTGGTTATGAAAAGGTAATTTTCTTCAGGCCGTTAGCGTTAGTTCAAAGTTAACTAGATTAGAAGGGTTGTTAGTAATAAAATAATCAAAAGAAACCGTCACCCAAGTTCTTGCTTTGAATTTATTCGCACGAACTCGCAACTTTTTTACTCAGGTTGTGCCATGTTAATGGCTACTGACTATATCTAAACTTAGAGATTGCGTAAATAGGAAATACGTAGGTCTTGAATTGATTTATTGTCAACTCTATTTAGCTTTTCTTATAGTTTATTTTCTGTGCCATTCTAAATGTTATTTTCCTCTAGATTTTCGGACTTTACTAACTAGCTATTTTTCTTTCTAGGAAAAAAGTCTGAGACTGAATTTTTGATGCCATTCTTAGTCATAAGGTGCTGAAACTTTTCAGCTATGATTTAAGTGCTACATCTCTCTAAAGTTTGTACACTAGAAGGTTTTTGTTTGTTCTGCATAAAGTTAAGTAGGACTTTTACATGTTGCTGCTCTGTGTCCTATCTTTTTTTTATTAACCTATATTTTCCCACTGCTGGGCAAAGGTCTCCCCCAATTGTTTCCATCTCTCCTTTGTCCTGTCTTAAATAAAAAAAATTGTTTCACTCTTTTCTTAAATCATTCATCCAAACACAAAGAAAGTTTGGTGAGTTTCGGATTGAAATGAATGATTAAACGAACTTACCGGTACGAACTTTACTTACCTACGTACCTACATTCTAACGCGAGTCGCTAGTAGGTAGGTACAACTAATACGAGTACCTAGCTGGTCTATCTATAAAGTCAACCTAATTAAGACTATTTTATAGGTCAAACTATCTTATCTTTGTAAAACTTCAGAGTAAAATTGTAATAACCTAGGATCTGCATAACATTTTGGACGTAGACTGTTTGAAGCCAAAATAATTTACCCTTGACTTTTACCAATCCCAATAACAAGTTGAAACATCCACAAATTCCATGGTTAAGTAGGTAGGTTTGAAATTCAGCTTACTTGGACACAATCGAGTGCCAAAAATACGAGCTTCTCGGGCCCGGCCAGCACTTTCGGACCGTCTAAGATTATACCCCTAAGTACGTTCTCTGGTAGTATAACGATTCCTACACGATATATTCCGGCCATTCGACACTGAATGGAAATTAATGATGGCTGCCGGCGCCCGACCACCTGACTTCGCAAAAGTGGGCCGCCATTTTCTTTTTTCTTTTTTTCTGTAGAGGCCTTTTGAGTGGTTTACGAGTTTCGGTATAATGCCATCCTGTTTTTTGTTGTTTTTTATTGCATTGTTCTGATGAAGTAATTTTTAAAGCTTTTATATTACCACTTATTTTATCATAAATCATTTTTTATAAATTTCAAGAAAATGAATGAAAAAGACAAACTCTCAGCCATGGTAGACGTATTCGCAAATCTTCAGACAATCTAGAACTAGATCCTTAGGTAAATGTAGAAAAGTATGAAATTCAATTGTTCCTAAACATAAGCAAACTTGGACTTTACCTCAAGTTTATCTGTAGCAAAGTGACGTTAGATGCAACACAAAGCCTTAATTTGCGACTGTGGCGGGAGATTTTCACACAAGTCACGGAAACTTATGTGACGAAACACATCTACATACCTCCCGACTGCAATTTACACTCAAACTTACCTACTAAGGTACAGCTTATTTAGCAAAGTTGTGCGGTTTTCCGGTTGTGAATCCTATCTACACTAATCCGGGATGTAACATGGTAGGTATTTCTTAACAAGATCCTAAAGATACGAATAGAGTAGATTCTGTTTACCAATAGTGTTAATATTTTCTGCGAACTTCAGCCACTTATATGATGTCTATGGGGTTGTCTATGGCAACTCCAAAAAGTTACAAAAAGAACCAAACTTTTTTATTTTTATAGAACTTTTAAAATTTAATGACGGTGTGGTCTTTACTTACATTTATATATAGGCAAGAACACCCATAACTTTATATTATAAACAGAAAGTATCATAAAATATTTTTATGAACTGTATTTTTACAAGTTTCCCAAAATAAATCTTTCACGGAAGCAACTTGAAACTTTTTGGAGCCCTCAGACCTCTTAGCGAAGGGCGGGGTGTATTAGGACATAAATCATTTGGAAGACAAGGCTTTTTTTGATTAAAAAAATGTGCAGACGAGATATCTTTAGATATGATACGCTGCCTCAATGTATGCCTGCTTGAACATGATACTAATGGAGATTATGTATGTACGGTCAAACCTGCACTTCGAGAATTATGTTCTTATAACAGGAGACCGAGAAATGAGACCGTTATCATATAAACTGACGGTTCTTTGTCTCATGTCACTTTCGCGCGCCCCTACAAAGCCTGTCTCTGTCCCCTGATTGTCTATCTTTGACAGCGACTAAAATCGGTCTCGAACTCTCAAATATGACAGTTCAGTGACCACGCAAGTAGCTCTGTCACTCTCATTTCAACGAGACCGAACGCGACTAAAGATACCTACGCGATTGTATTGACAGTTCGAGACCAATTTGAGGTTTGAGACAAGTTGGACAGTCAGCCTGTTGGTCTCGGTCTCTTGTCTCGGTCGCGGAGCCGTTGCATCATTGGTACCATTGGCCAGTTCCAAGGTACTGGTGATACTATTTTATATCGCCAGTACCATCAATGGTACTAATGTAGTGACACTATATCGTAGTGAACCTTACCGCTTTGTTATTATCTATAATTATCTACAGCGTTAGTTAATATTGTAAAAATAAAATATTGGGAAGCTCTAAAAAAATTAATTTAAAATTACGTTCGCTCTTTCACGATAACTTGTTTGTAAGAAGCCTGAGATTTACTCTGTTGTGGCATTATTAACACCATTGCCGCAATATTCACGGAAGCTAAGTGTGGGGTAAAGCTTGATTTAAACAAATTAAGCCGAAGCCTGGGGATTTTCAAGTTTTTAGATACCGACCCGACCACGTCACGATTGTGCGACTTACTTTTATAGTTCTACTAGGTACCTACACAATAATTGAAATAGTAGGTACTTCTCATTTCAATTATTGTGTAAGTACTGAATCACACTAATCACAATAATCACACTATCACACTATCACACTATCACACTATCACACTATCACACTATCACACTATCACACTATCACACTATCACACTATCACACTATCACACTATCACACTAATCACACTAATATTATAAATGCGAAAGTTTGGATGTTTGGATGTATGTTTGTTCCTCCATAACTCGACAACCACTAAACCGATTTGGCTGAAATTTCAAATATAGATAGATAATGACCGGGAATAGGACATAGGCTACTTTTCATTCGGGTACTACACGAGCGAATCCGCGGGCAGCAGCTAGTTTGCACATAATTTCTACGAACTATAACTTTATTTATATTAAGATCATGAAAATTATAGCTAGACTTCAAGTTGGTTTGTTGTTCTGTTCCTTCACGGTATAGGACCATTGAATAATGTGTTTTTTGACTTTGACTTCTGAATTATAGCGGCTTTCTTCTGTATTGGGTAGCAATATTAGGTAAGACCACATAATAATAGTACTAAGAAGACTCATTATTAGATATATTTTTAATATTCATACACCTGTAAAGGTAGGTTTTGGTAGGACAATATTATTATCTTTAAGACCAATTTATGTAACCTAAAACTTTTGAATAAATACTACAACTTAATCTATAACTTAAATACTAAATAACTTTATACTAAATACTATAACTTAATCTGATTGTTTGAATAAATCTGTGCGTTGTAAAGGGCCCTCTACATTCGCTTTCCTTGAGAAATGAGAAATTAGCTAAGTTGGTGAATACCAGCTTGTTGCGTGTTACAACGCGGGTTATTATCTACGAGGTTCAGTTTCTCATCATTAGCTACGACAAATATTATTTCTGAACGCGATCAATATGTCGTATTATTGTAATCTATCCTACATAGTTTGTACATAGTACTAACTAATATAAAAAAGCGTAAGAGTTTGTTTGGTTGTTTGTTTGAACGCACTAATATCTCAAGAACTAGGAGTCAGATTTCTTAAAAAAAATATTTCTGCTTTTGATAGATAGCCCATCACACACACAGCAGATAATATATTTTATGAAATATAAATCCTGAGATCACGCCCATATAAATTCTATGGAGGACCACACCCTGCGAATATAAATTATAAAATAATATTTGGTGCGATCTGTCAAGATTTATATTTCAAAAGATATGCTATCTGCTGTGTGTGTGGTACGCTTAAATCTTAAGGAAGGTTGTAAGAATACTTATATTTTTTCATCATCATCACCATATAGGTACCATTACTATATGAGTGACGCCGCGAGGGCGCAGCTAGTTATCAATAAAGCCTCATAACGAAGCCTATACACGTGGGTGGATGTGGGTTGAATCAGATAAGAAAGATTTCCTAATTGACTTCATAGAGTGGTAATACCCCCCAAGGGCGGATCCAGGACTTTTTCTGGGAGGGGCACAAGGGGTTGACGGGCAAAAAAGTCACATTCAAAATCAAAAATCAAAATCGCATATTTATTCTGTTTTAAGCTATTCAAAGCAAATACAGACTCGCGAGGTCTACCAGCTCACAAAGCCACTAGTAGGTATATTGGGGCACGTGCCCCCGTGCCCCCCTCCCTCCCCCCTAAATCCGCCCTTGATACCCACTGTAAAGATAAAGTTAGAAAAGGTTTGCCCAAGTTGAGAGGTGTTTATAAGTAAGGCTTAAAGTGGATTTTTTGAAATTAAATTTACTTTTTACAAATCTTTAAAGAATGTTATGTACGATTATCATGTATATACATATATGTATGATGTACATCCAACAGAATTAACACCATTATTCACCATTATTAACAATGCCAAACCGCCCACAATGAAGCCTTAACTTTAATTAATGACAACTCATTTTGCCACCAAATATTATATCAAACTTTAGCATGTTTAATTCGCGGCTTTTCATTATTTAAATAATTATGGTAGTTTAACAGACGGGGAGCATATAGCGTGTTAATTATTACATTAATCGTTTATTAGTTTTGATGAAAATGTTTTGAGTTTTTTGACTCGTTATGTATCCTACAATATGCAGGAACTGTGTAGATAAGCGAATCAATCGGATTAGTGGTTTCAGGACTTCTCGCAAACGTAGAAAGAGAAATGGAAGACCCAGTAAGGTATGACTTGACGTGCTAAATATTTAAGACCTTGGCCTATTACCACACCCCGGACACTCGACGAAAGCTCTATGCAAAAGTGGTGTCTAACTACCTCAACCTATTTACACTACACAATGTCAGTTTTGTACACAGTAAGGTTGTCACCGTATGAATAATGTAGGTACACTGTTGTCTCGGTCTCGTCGTCGCGTCTGTGCGTGTGGCGCATTCCGTGCTTAAAGTCAGCTCCTCGCCAGCTCAAACTCACAGTGTCTTAAACGTAGTATTATTATCTGTTCTGTGCTATTACATTACAAGAATGGAAAACACAATCATGACTTTATCAAGACAAGGACATTCTCTCAGATCTCAGAGAAAAACTGCAGATCATTAAGAAATTCAAGATTCTTTACCCCCTGCAAAATATTGTGATTCATTATTTTTGCAAAAGTTACTAGCGCAATTAGAAAGAAGAAAAGTACTTAGTTAAAACCACCCTATAGTGACAAAAATGCTCAAATATAAATATTGGCCTTCGTAAGTCCGCAACCAAAGCTATAAAGAGAGCATCATTGAATTTTATGTAAAACAGCAAAGTCACTCTTTAAATGCAAATTGGCTCATTCTGATTTCGCCTGTGATTGTCCAGCACAAAAATATGACATCCTGCCTTTATGTGCAATCAACTTCCAGTAATAACAAGGAATGACAAAGGATGACTGCATCGTTTCGGATTCATTTGCATTGCATTAACCTAGCAATGATATACGAAAGACAAGCTTTTACTGCGGCTTTACTCATAGTACGAGAGCCGACCGCAAAAAACCAACGTCACTTGATACTAAGATAAGCTCCATGGCACACGCTCAAAAAAGTGGTGCTAAGCTTGGATCAATTAGTCAAAAGGCTCCGATTTGGCCGGAAGCACAAAAAAAGAGGCTACTTCCGGTGAAAAAAAACGTGTCAATTTACGTCATTTGATACTAATGGCAGACTTATGGCAGCAGTTACTAATTTATATGCAGTGACAGATAAATCTAGTCTGCCAGTTCCTGTATGGCCGGAAGTACTTGGCAGACTGTCTCAAAGCTGACGATTCGGACCCCTAATTTACGTCATCTGATACTAAGTTGAAAATAGTGGCAGATGTTAGATATCAACCCTACGTTTCAGTATAAATTAGTCTGCCAAGGCTATTTTGGCCGGAACATCTTCAAAATGTCAATTTAGTGATGATACTAAGAAGAAAAATTTTCGATTTTTTTTGGTTTATCAATGTTTAGACATTACAATGAAATAATATTATGTATTTATTCATGTTAATATTATTATTATAACCTACTAGAAGCTGCCCGTGGCTTCGCTCACGTGGTACCCGGATAAAAAGTAGCCTATGTCACTCTCTAGCCCTCCAACTATCTCCACACAAAAAATCACGTCAATCCGTCGGTCTGTTTTGACGTGAAAGCAGGACAAATAAACAAACAAATAAACACACTTTCACATTTATAATATGGGTAGTAGACATGTGCGCCGCGCTGAAAATTGTCGGCGGCGGCGCGCTGCAGTTTTTCGTCCGGTGGCGGCGCGGCGCCGGCGGCGTGGCTTTTTTTTTAAATAAAAATACACTAATAAAATCGATCTCTAACGTTTCACTACAACACAAATGACTAGGTACTTACGGATAATTATTATGTTAACAAATCGCGAAAGTTTAACAAGTTATAGGTACATACATAAAATCACGCCTCTTTCCCACAGGGGTAGGCAGAGACCACGAACTTCCACTTGCTACGATCCTGACACACCTCTTTCGCCTCATTCACTTATACTTATAGGTACTTACTGTTCAATAATACTCTAATCATAATCCATGATATCCAGCCTAGATCTTTTACAACAACTTTACGATAAGCTGGGATCGTCTGAAGGGCAGAAGCTCGTCTACAAGGTAGCACGTTTAAGGGTCAAAGCGGCATAGGCTTAGACATTTCTAGGATGAAAGGTCTAAGGCATAGATTCTCAACCTTATTTTCCCCACCGCCCACTTTGAAAATATTTTTTTTTCTAGAGCCCCCCAAAAAATAAAAAGTAGGGGGGGGGGGCTCTATCTTACCTACTTCTTACCAACTGTCGCGAATTTTAAACACCTTTTTGGAGCACAGTGGCTATTACTTCTTTAACTGCTGTTAAAATTAAATCTTCCCCAACAGTATGTGGTTTTCCTGTTTTAATTTTCGGTAGGTACTTTAGTGATAGTGATTAGGGCATGGTCGTCACACTTTTCTGGTTAAGGGCCGCATAGGACATTGTGAGGTATCACTGCGGGCCGCACATTCTTGAATTATTTAGTTGACGATTTTTCGAAATTCCTAAAGGGGTTAAAATCCAAGGTACCAACTAACTTGAAACTTATCATAAGTTTACCGGGCTCGAAGACTCGCTGCTTATCAGTTCCTATTCTGCGGTCTGACATAACTCATTTTGCTCGCAATATAACTCCTACTCATGAAGTTAAAATGCGAGTGAATTGAGCTTCAAACCAAGCGAGCGAAGCGAGCCCAATTTTTTAACACAAATGCAACATTGTGATATTTGATTTTGTTTGCGGTGATCAAAAAAAAATCTCGCTGCTTATCGGTGCTTATTCTGTGGTTAGACTTTACTCACTTTATTCACAATATACCTTTCCCATGAAGTTAAATGCGAGCGAAGCGAGCCGAATTTTTTAAGACAAATGCAACATTGTGACACTTGATTTTGTTTGCGGTGATCAATGAAAAAATCGCTGCTTATTGGTTCCTAGTCTGTGGTTACACTTTACGCTCTTTACTCGCAATATACTTTACCTACTCATGAAGTTAAATGTGAGCGAAGCGAGCTGAATTTTTTAAGACAAATGCAACATGTAACACTTGATTTTGTTTGCGGTGTTCAAAGGAAAAACTCGCTGCTTATCGGTTCATATTCTGTGGTTAGACTTAACTCACTTTATTCACAAAATAACTTTATAAATAAGGATTTATAAAGTTAAATGCGAGCGCAGCGAGCCAAATTTTTTAAGACAAATGTAACATGTGACACTTGATTTTGTTTGCGGTGCTCATAGAAAGGCTCGCTGCTTGTCTGTTTCTATTCTGTGGTCAGACATAACTCAATTTGCTCGTATTATACCTACTCATGAAGCTAGATGCGAGAAAAGCGAGCTCCAAACCAAGCAAACAAAGCGACTTTCCCTATCTCGAAGTTTTATAATCAATTATAATTATTATTGTAGCAACGTAGGTAGTATCATTCATCATCATCATTTCCTTGCCCTTTTCCAACTAGGTTGGGTCGGCACAATATTTTCTCTAACGTGGTAGCATCATTATCTATCATCATTATCTATTATCTATCAAAATTGTTTGCTTGGCCACGGGCTGCACCAATACCGTCCGCGGTCCACACTTTGACGACCACTGGATTAGGGTGTTTTTTTTTTGCCTATTTTAGATTACATTATCGCCCCCCTGCTTCATCTCAACGCCCCCCAATTTTCTCTAGGTCTTCTACTGCCCCCCTGAAAGTCTCAAACGCCCACGGGGGGGCGTTATCGCCCACGTTGAGAACCTATGGTCTAAGGGCACTGGATATTTCCAAGTGCCCCTGTGTAAAAGACCCCCGTGGAAATCTATTAAGTATGTAATACCTTGCGGTGAAAGAGAGATGGCGTTCGTACTTTCACGACCTGCTGAACAAGCAGCATAGAGAGGTATAGCCACCGGACCTCCCAATCAAGGACTAGTAGGTACTGCCAAAAACGCCTGAAGAAGTAGAAAAAGCTCTTCGCCGCATGAAAAATCGGAAGCCGTCAGAATCGATCCCCATCGAGTCCCCATCGAGGCCTGGAAGGCAATGGGCCCTCGTGGTGTAGTGTGGGCATCTTAACAAATCTTTACAACCGCATGCAAGTAGATGTTTGTGATTGATTGATTGACATACTGCACACTGGAGGGACTCCCTCGCCAGAGAAGACTATAAGTGCTATCACTCCGGTTTTCAAAGGCAAGGGATCTATCAAGAGTGTGACAGCTACCGCGGTATAAAGATCATGTCCCACACCATGAAACTCTTTGAGCGGATAGGAGACTCTCGGATCCAACTAGAGTGTGCGGTCTCGGAGTGTCAATATGGTTTTTGCCTTGGCCACGGAACCATAGATCCAGTCTTTGCCCTACGGACCGTCATGGAGAAATACAGGACGAAGAATACACCTCTATATTTCCTGTTTTTGAACATGGAGAAGACCTTCAACTGTGTTCCTCGTGCGATGATCTAGTGGGCATTACGGTCCAAAGGTGTACCAGAGGTTTATATTGACACCATCCGAGACATGAACCTACCATGATTCCGATTCTGTGGTTAGGACCGCTGTTGGTGACACCAAACCCTTCCCCATCACTGTTGGAGTACACCAGGGAACCGTCCTTAGCCCATTCTTGTTCAGCGGGATATTAGACGTAGTGTCGGACAGTATCAGGGACATACATGAGAGGCTTGGTTACTCATGTATGCTGACGATATCGCGCTGGCAGATGCGGACAGAGGACTTCTGGTAAGACGTGTGAATGCGTGAAAGGAATCGCTTGAGAACGGTGGTCTGAAACTCAACGTGGCTTGGCGAAGACCGAGTACTTGGCTTGCAATAAAGCAGATCCCACATCCGTACGCTTAGAAGAAGACATGGTCGAGCGCACGAATCAGTTAAAATATTCTATTCTGTATCTGTGACCCCAAGATGCCAGTTAAGTTGAAAGGATATGGCAGTGAAGCGTGGTCGGTACTTGAGCAGCACAAGCAAGAACTGCTGGTCACTGAGATGAATATGCCGCGCTGGATGTGTAGGGTTACGCGGAAGGACCGCGTCAGGAATTATCGCATTCGTGGCAGCCTCCATTTTCGTGATATAGCAGATAAATTGCAGGACTGCCGCCTACGTTATCACGGACACGTCTTACGGAAACCGGCAAGCTACGTGGGGAACAAATGCTCAGCTATGTTGGCTCCGCCAGGCCCCGGTAGAAGGGGTGGACCCAAGAAGTGCTGGCTTGACTTCGTAGTGGATGACATGCGTGGCCTCGATGGAGACTCGATGGGGATCGATTCTGACGGCTTCCGATTTTTCATGCGGCGAAGAGCTTTTTCTACTTCTTCAGGCGTTTTTGGCAATACTAGTCCTTGATTTAAAGGGAGGTCCGGTGGCGATACCTCTCTATGCTACTTGTTCAGCAGGTCGTGGAAGTACGAAAACCATCTCTCTTTCACCGCAAGGTCCTCGCATACTCAATAGATTTCCCCGGGGGTCTTTTACACAGGGGCACTTGGAAATATCCAGTGCCCTTAGACCTTTCATCCTAGAAATGTCTAAGCCTATGCCGCTTTGACCCTTAAACGTGCTACCTTGTAGACGAGCTTCTGCCCTTCAGACGATCCCAGCTTATCGTAAAGTTGTTGTAAAAGATCTAGGCTGGATATCATGGATTATGATTAGAGTATTATTGAACAGTAAGTACCTATAAGTATAAGTGAATGAGGCGAAAGAGGTGTGTCAGGATCGTAGCAAGTGGAAGTTCGTGGTCTCTGCCTACCCCTGTGGGAAAGAGGCGTGATTTTATGTATGTACCTATAACTTGTTAAACTTTCGCGATTTGTTAACATAATAATTATCCGTAAGTACCTAGTCATTTGTGTTGTAGTGAAACGTTAGAGATCGATTTTATTAGTGTATTTTTATTTAAAAAAAAGCCACGCCGCCGGCGCCGCGCCGCCACCGGACGAAAAACTGCAGCGCGCCACCGCCGACAATTTTCAGCGCGGCGCACATGTCTACTACCCATATTATAAATGTGAAAGTGTGTTTATTTGTTTGTTTATTTGTCCTGCTTTCACGTCAAAACAGACCGACGGATTGACGTGATTTTTTGTGTGGAGATAGTTGGAGGGCTAGAGAGTGACATAGGCTACTTTTTATCCGGGTACCACGTGAGCGAAGCCACGGGCAGCTTCTAGTAGGTTATAATAATAATATTAACATGAATAAATACATAATATTATTTCATTGTAATGTCTAAACATTGATAAACCAAAAAAAATCGAAAATTTTTCTTCTTAGTATCATCACTAAATTGACATTTTGAAGATGTTCCGGCCAAAATAGCCTTGGCAGACTAATTTATACTGAAACGTAGGGTTGATATCTAACATCTGCCACTATTTTCAACTTAGTATCAGATGACGTAAATTAGGGGTCCGAATCGTCAGCTTTGAGACAGTCTGCCAAGTACTTCCGGCCATACAGGAACTGGCAGACTAGATTTATCTGTCACTGCATATAAATTAGTAACTGCTGCCATAAGTCTGCCATTAGTATCAAATGACGTAAATTGACACGTTTTTTTTCACCGGAAGTAGCCCCTTTTTTTGTGCTTCCGGCCAAATCGGAGCCTTTTGACTAATTGATCCAAGCTTAGCACCACTTTTTTGAGCGTGTGCCATGGAGCTTATCTTAGTATCAAGTGACGTTGGTTTTTTGCGGTCGGCTCTCGTACTATCAGGTGCGGTCGCAGACTTTGATTTTGGGGGGTCACGCTTTATGCTAGTACATACCTACCTATTTTTTTGCAGGATGTTAGAGGTTTGTCAAGGATTTTGGGGGGGTCATGACCCCCATGACCCCCCCCCCCCCCCCCCTCGGACTGCTCATGGCTTCACTCGCGCTATTCTTGGAAACAGTTTTTTTTTTTTTCTGTATGAAAGTGATGAAAAGCCCCATGCCCTTTTCTGTATCCCGGACAATAATGGGAACAAACTTTTCAGCTTGATTTTGTTCTCGCCCTCATTACCACAAAGAGTGTCTTCGATAGAATAAGCTAAAAGTGTACTAAGTTACTCCACACTCAATGGGTCTTACTTATGAAAGATGTTTAAAGTTGAACACTGGTTAAACGACGTCCCGTCTTTATTTATGGATAGTGACGAATACAGATAGGACGTTTTTAACCAGTGTTCAACTTTAAACACCTTTCATGAGTAAGGGGAAATATCTATACCACCACAATAGTACAACCATCTAAATATTTATATGATAAATAGATAAAACATGATCATCCACTAAGGTATAAAAACACCCAGACAACGCAGTACCTATGTATATCCAAAAGTGCGACATTCATTCGTCATCTATACAAAAACGAACAAAAACCGACTGTCTGGTGTCTGGCTAAAAAAATACATTGTAGTCCTACATAAAGGGCGTCCCACACTGTCTATTGATCTAAGGAAAGCAATCAATCGTGGCTTTATGACAGCGGCCTAAGCTCAAACTCATTACCTACGTACAAACGAAGCGCTTACTAATGGACTAATTTGAGCAATCTTTACGATAGTGAGTTTAGCTTCAGAGCTTTGAAAAACACTACCTCAAGGGACTATTTTATGACCATTTCTATTCACTAGAATAAAGTGAAGTTTGTAATAACAGTTTACTAGAATAGGATGAATGTTCACTGGAGTGAATGATTCATTTTTCTTTCAATCCATGTTCACAGGGCTTAGACGGAATGATATAGAAAAGAACATTCACTATTCTATTCTTTTAATATGTCATCGAATGAAGTCGTGCGTCATGGATGGCCGACTCCGAGTGAACGTTCTCTTTCGTGTTCAGACGGTTCATTTTTCGTTCATTCGGAGTGCGAGTGAAAGATGCGAATGAACCGATCCAACATTGCTGTACCAAATTCTACAAATCCGAGGAAATTCTAGTTGAAATCAACACTCTGGAATTATTTAGCCCCTTGATTTAGTCGCCAGCTCAAACGAACCTATTATAACAGGAATGTTATACCTACCTGAGTATAAAATACATTAAATATTCAGCTAAGCTGAATATTCTGCTAAGCTGAATATTTAATATGTTAAGTGCTTTAGCAGAACCGGTTGAAAAAATACATTTCACAAGGCTTCCCACTAACGTACTAGCTAATGTAATTTTAAAAATAAAAGTAGGCGTTATTTTAATCGATAGGTAACTGATCGGTTTTATGAGTAAAATCGTAAACCGACATATCGAGGTTGCACTCGAATGGTCTTTGATTAAATTCTCTTGTTAAATAGAGGGGTAGTCAAAGACACATCCAAATACGTTATGGCACAAGCCCACTTTAGCAATACTTCTTAGTAAATAATGTAATTACGTTCGTAGTAGATCTATAATTAACTACTATGATTCTAGCTAGAGCCATTGCTGGCGTGTCATTATTTTATTTCTTCATTAATATTTGAGTAAAAAGATGACTGTGCATGTTTAAGCTATCATTTCAAACTAGGTACTTACCTAGTTTTTGTGACCATATATCATTCACAGCGAGTTCATAGCTGATGGTAATTATTATTATTATCTACCTATTAAGTCTATCCAAAATGCGCTACATAGGCCTTAATTATGGCCACACCACACGATGCGTTACCGATGCGCCTGAGCGGTAGCGCTGCGTCGCGTCGTCAACTTACACCACAGTACACCACTAATCACAGAGACAATATCACGTCATATGTTGTGCGACCACAAACGCGCCACGGACTGGGATAAGAGAGGCCACACGATGCTTAGTGGTGCTTAGTGGTGACACTGCGTCATCTTCACTATGGATCACAGAGAACGCTGTATGTTTCGTTATGACTTTTTGGACACCACTAGCGACAAGAGGTAAGTAATGACCACCAAGACGGATAGAGATCTGTGAATGAAGTGAATAAGTCAGCGATTGCGGAACATCTGCTCGATTCAGGCCCTAACCACTGGATAGAACTACATGACCCAAAAGTTCTATCCAAAGAACGCCATTATTATAAGAGGATAGTTCGAGAGGTGATCGAGATCAAAAAACACCGAAATTTTAATCGTGATGGTGGTTATCGTCTCTCGTCTGCGTGGAATCCTATAATTAATAAGTGTGTTCGTAGTGGTCCGACTGTACGTCAGCCTGACACCGTCAGTGTTGTGTGTCGTAGTGTGAACGAGGACTTTTCTGGTTCTGAAGACGAATTGGGGGTAGTCGTGGATCCTACTCTCAATTCTCGGCGGTAGCTCCAGTACTTCAGTCATCCCGTGACCACGAACGCTGCAACGTGTTCGAAACGTCGGGAAACAAAATAAATAAAAGGTACGCGATAAAATCCCGTAATAATAATTATCATTAGGATAGAGATCTGTCGTTATAATTGCAGTGTCTTTGTATACTTATTACCTACTATGAAATCTGAAATGTTGTAGTAACTCTAGCAACTGGCTTTGCGACACCGCATTGTCCGTTTGAAGCCCAGTGCGTCACAACACATCGGAAACGTCTGTGTGGCGATACATTAAGTTGAGCTTTAGCATTCTTTCTCACAGTGTGCTCGAATCTGTTCAAAAGTCATTTTTATTCATCAGTGTTGTTAAGAGGGCTGCGACCGGCGAATTTCCATAAAAACGTAATACCGAAATCATTTAAAATGTAAGCATGTTTATATCAGTTTATGTTGTTATATTAGGAGAGTAGGTATTTATCTAGGTTCCTGTTAAACTTTTGTTCCGAAAAACTTACCTAAAAAGAAATGTAAGCCAATTGAATTGAAATCTTTGTAGGTACACCAAAAATGGCATTTTTTCTTTTCATTTGTTCTATAGTAAGTTTTTTGAAACAAAAGTTTAACAGGAACCTAGATAAATACTACCTTTATCCAAATAATAACGTAAAGTGATAAAAATATGCTCAAATTTTAAATTATTTTGGTATTACGTTCCTAGGTAAGTAGATACGTTCGCCGAGCCCTTAAGAGACGTTCGCATCTGGCATTGTATAGTAATTGAAGGTTTATTGCCTTCATTATGCCGATAATAGGGCTACAATTGGACCTTACATTATCACAGATGACTCATGCAGCTTAAAGTATTGAAAACGATTATGTATTTTATGGTTACTGCAGTTCTCCTCCAGTTCTTTGTCTTGACATACTGCACCATTAAACTGAAGTGACCTTATCCAAAAAAGGTCTCCTGTCCCAGTCTCCCGTCTTGGTGTCGGGCGCAAACCGCCACCTTTACACAGAGAAGATTTTAGCTCTACGTACGTATCTAAGAAGGTAGAGCCAACTACTGTGGTTTAAATGCATGCGGTAGGTAAATGCTACCAAACTTTTTGTCTTTACAACTGCTATAATATAGCAGTTATAGAGATAACAATATAGCACCGAGACAGCACCGAGCTTTACAACCTATTATACAACTAAGTTCTTACAGAAGTCTAGCAATGCTCGTTTCCAAAAATGAACATCATGAAAACAGCAATCAAAGCAGCAATACCCTAGCACTGTTTACAAACGCAATGCTACTTCACCCCGGCCAGTTTCCGAAGGGCCCTCAAAGACTGACCGCTCAAACAACACGGGAATATTACATTCTGGCGGGTAGTCTGAAATACAACCCGGCCGCTTTCAAAAGAGCCCTCATCAGTTAACTGGCTGGATAAAATTGGTGAACCTCATTCTACTGGGTATGGTTAATTACTTAATTTCTGTAACGAGCCATTTTACTAGTGATTTATTAGCATAATTCGCAGATTATGGCCACGGCGTGACGTTGTGTGTAGATGCGTGCCCCGACACGAAAGCCGAGGTTTATTTTAATAATGTACGACCACGAAACTGTAATTTCGTTGGTTATTTGCTTTTCTAGGTATCACATAAAATTCCACAATTTTTTTAATTGAAAGATATGCCTGTTAATAGCTTCAGTTCAGCTCTCATTGGCTTGAGTAGTTTTAACATATTTTTTTTACTGTCCAAATTCAGGTGTCGTCATCAAAGAAATTGTATACATAGTAGAATGCTGACTGACATTTAATGTACAAAGGATTTTGAACCTTATCACGACCACACAACGATCTGTTATCATTTAATCTTGGTTATAAGGATTGTTGGTCTTGTTGAGAGGCTTTCTTGGGTGCTTTGTCTCTTTCACACAGTAGCAAAAAGAAAGAGACACAGCGCCCAAGTTTTATTTCAAGCGGACCTTGTTTTCTGTCTCAGTCAGCGTTCCGGGTACGTAGTATGGAAATTCCTTGGTCGTCATTCAGCCTATGACACTCGAACTGTCAAGAAGCTTCTTTTAACACCTCATTTGTTAAAATCGGTAAGAAGTATGAGTTTGACTGTGGTTCGACACTGATACAGATGGAAATGCAGTTAAATTCATTTAAGCTATTGGCATACTCGACTGAATGTTTAGACTAGGGGTAGGGACCTGAAAAAACCCCCATAGCTTTACATATTTTTAGCAAGACCGACTACAAAAACATGAAAAATAACGTGCCTAAAAGTCGGTTTAAAAAGTATATGAAAGTGCAGTTGTTAATGTCACTCACTGGCGGTCACTCGTTTTGTGATCGCTGTGCGTCCTAAGCAAGCTACTTTTGCGATTGTTGCCTGAACACAATAATTTGCGTTTTAAATACACGTCAGTAAAATCACGTTTTGTTTCAGGTTGCGCGTTTCCCTCACGATGGCACGGCCGCTGGTTCCAGTCCGGAGTCATCCAACCCATCGTCATCGAAGGGGACCGCCTCTCCAATAAGGGGAAGTGCCTCTCATCCGAGGGAGACAAGTTCCTTATTGTGGATGAGTAAGTGAATCGAAAAATCGTCGCAGTACTAGGACAACCCGTTCGTTTGTCCAACTTGTTTGCCCACTTGGTTTTGTCAACCGCTCCAAGTAGCCTGCGATGAAGAGCAATGATATGAGTGATGTAACTGTAAAACTGGATAAGAAGATTCGAAGACCACCTTGAAAGGACTTAAGTCCAGCAGTGGATATGTTGATGATGATGCTGATGGGGTCTTATTCATGATGAGTTCGATCAAGTTGCGAAATTTAACATAAGTTGGCAACAGACTCGATAATGTCTATGGTTTTGCATAAAAGTTCTAGATAAATTGCTCAGAAAACCGATTTGTCATATAGCAGTTAGGTATAAGAAAATAAACTTTGTAAAAGTTCTACGCAGGTTCCAACTTCTATCATGCGGTCAAGTGACTTTATTTCCGTTCAGCTAATATATTTTATTTCTGCTTTAGGAAAGGGTGCTACCGATGTGTGGTCATGCACGAGAAACACAAAAACGTGCTGCAGTATAAAGAAAGTGAGTATTTAATTTGTAAAGCAAACAATATTGATTTTTATATTAAATGCGCACTGCGCAACACTTACCGCTCCGAATGCATAAAAGCCGATGGTTAGATTAGATGTAGTCTCACTTACTTAACACGGTTTAGATTTGCCACGTGTCGGGTGCCAAAATAAACTAAACACTATAGTGGCACCCAACGTGGTGCAAGTAAAAAATCTATCGTGAGTTTGCCAAAGTTGTAATAGACCATCGTATTTAGTTAAAACACGATTAGCTATTAATATAATCACTGTAATTCATCTCAAAAATAATATCACGTTTAATGTCCATATTCAGACTCAATTCAAGCGATAATTTATAACTTATTCATAGTACCTACTCAAAAGAATTCTTAATACTTGAGCTCAACTCAAGTCTGAGTATGATACGGTCTTAGGTCTATGTTTTTATGGACAAGAACTAAAAAAGAGTACATTTTCTTCCCAGGAGTTTTCGTAATAAATAATGCAAGGTTATTTGTCGTGTTTTCGGCACTGCGCCGAAGCCTCCAGGCCCCAGTAGGCTTATTTTCTGTCTAAAAAGCTAATAGTGCTAGCTTAACTTATTGAATGATAAAAAGTGATGTGCCACTTTTATATTGAAGCCAGCAAGCGACTAAAATATCGTAAGAAAACCAAGGGCTTCGTTCCAAGGAGTTCGTTCCACACGAATTTGCCTCTGAAAAAGGCCAATTAAGTAAGTAGGCATGCTTTAGGTGCTGGGCAAGCCTACTCCGTCTCGACAATATCCCAAGCATTAGCGTCTCGTTGAGCGTAGACATAGGTTGCCTCCTGACTCTGTATAATGTTATGTTATAGTTTTGATATCAACAATTCGAAACCTCTCACTTCGTACCCATATTATAAATGAGAAAAGTGTATTTGTTTGTTTATTTGTCCTGCTTTCACGTCAAAACAGAGCGACGGATTGACGTGATTTTTTGTGTGGAGATAGTTGGAGGGCTGGAAAGTAAAGGGCGCTACTCACACACCTGCCGCAGGGGCAATCTAGGGTGTAGGAGTGGGGATGACCCTTAATTGCATCCTTAATTGTGATGTGTGTAGGCATGCAGGGGCAATTTGGCAAGTGTGTAGAGATACTCCCGATATCGCCACAACCGCCATGCAACCTAGATTGCCCCTGCGGCAGGTGTGTGAGTAGGGCGCTTAACATAGGCTACTTTTTATCCGGGTACCACGCGAGCGAAGCCGCGGGCAGCAGCTAGTTATTTTATAAAGATAAACCAGGAGTGAAATAGCTCAACTCCTAACACGTGTCAAAGTCATCTAAATGCATAATCTTTTATAACAAAATATTTTTATTTTGAGTTTTTGGGAGCTACGAGTATTTCTAATGTGTAAACAGTTTTAGCGAGCTAATAAGCTTACTTTACTCTAAAGCAAAAATGCAATACAGTATTCTTGCCGCAAAAAGTTCCACAGTTCTAACAGGATGAACATTGCTGTCTGTATTTCGTTTTATGAAAAACTGGACCTAGAGCTTTGTGAATTAACTAGTTTGCATCCCGCAGGTTTTTTTCTTTTTCGGAGGTCATCTGTGAGTGAGTGGAAAGTGTCATAGAACTCTAAAGAGGTCAATGTCACGGAACTTTCTATCTCACATATTCTTGCTAAAATGGTTTTCAGTAAATAAGATAAATTACATCTGAACATTGAGTGTTTGAGTTCGAAAACGAAGTTGTAACTCTATCTTTAGATCACTACAGAAACATATTTGCTACGCTACAAGCAGAAAAATAAAAGCTTGAAAAACAGTTTTTATTAATGTGTGAATGACAAGAATCTTTGGACAAGAAATATCCCTAACTGAATTGACAGTTTTTATATGATCGACCCTTAGTAGAAATGAAGATCTAACGAATCAAAGATGATTGAAACCGGCTTACAAAAAAATGGTGGTATGCTTAAAATTACTCAGGTGACGAGTGATAGGAGGACGAACGGTCCCACTTAGTGGACCATTCAAAACTAATCCTAAAAGCATGTAGGCACGTAGAAATAAATACCTACCTCAAACCTAAAAATACCATATTAATAAAACTTAATCTAGGCCACATGACGGTCGCTTATACGAACATTGTAAAGTTTCAACATCCTAACCACTTCATTGCTTTCTACTTCCAGCGTTCTGCCATCGAAGAGACGCGTTGCCACACCTCTGCTCGCTCATCACAGGAGACGCTCTCCTCTATTCCATGTTCAGGGAGAACGCAGACCCGGTGGACTGCCCGCTGAAGGGACCATTCTCATTTACTTATAACAGGTATGTTTAACTTTAACATGTTTATTATTTTAATTGATTTAGAACAGAAGAGTTGCAAAGAGTGGAGGAGGACAGATCGTTGTTGCAAGTTGTCGAGAATAGAAGAGGGAAGATGATTGGTCGTATACGACATGATAGTTTCATTAAGAACATCATTGAAGGAAAAGTGGAAGGAAGGAGAGGAAGAGGAAGACCGAGGATAGGCTACATGAGCCAAGTGAAGTTGAAGGTTACAGTCATTTCGTATAAGTCAAGAGAGCTGCCCTGGAAAGAACTTCGTGGAGAAAGAGGCATCAGTTATGCCGACAAGGGGCAACCCCTTGAAGAAAAAGAATAAAACAGAAGAGAATTACTCACAAAAAATATCATCAATTTAAATACGACAATGTCTCGATTCGTTAGGAGAATCCTCTTTTGGGTGAGAAAGGGACTCCGCAAGAGTTTAATAATAATTTCAAGTAGGCAAGTTTTATCTAAATAAAGCATAGTGGATTACAGTCCTCTGGTACCTGTCAATCCCCCATCAGACGTTCGATTCAGTTTCAATACCTCAGATGGGATTTATTTAAATCCTTAGCTGACACTTTTGAATGGAATCCCCAATTCCGATTCTAACCGCGTGCTAATAAGTAATAGGGAGTACAACATCTCAAGTGATGTACGTCGAGTCATCATCATCATCATTTACAGTCCATTTCTTTGCAAAGACCTCCGCAATTCGTTTTCAAAACGATTATGTGCCGCCTTTATCAGCCATCTGGCCATCGATATTTAAAAAAAATGGTTACCTATCTGTAAAGTTTGTTTACGGATAATTTTACGTGATAACGTCATAAGGGTCTGGGTGTTTTCTATATATATTATGTATGTATTTACAAAAAAAATGTATTTAAGTAGTATATCAGTCATGTGGTTGCCATAACACAAGCTCTGCTTAGCTTGGGGCTACATGATGCTGTGTGAAATGTCTAGCAATATTTATTATTTTATTATAAGAAAACATTGATGAACGATCGTGCCTCTCTATCGCTCCATTACACGCTCGGCTCAGGCGGAACGTGACAATGAGTCATGCTTTTTCGTGCGTACAGCCGGCGTTCATCGATTTATAAGACGTTATCACGTCAAAAAGGTGGTACCACCAAGACACTGCACCTATCCATTCTTGTTCGAGTCCGACTCGCACTTGGCTAGTTTTATCAGTTATTGTTGCCTTTCTTTGATCCTTGTTGATCTGCTTGAAAATCTTCTGGATTTCATATAGGCAGACTTCCGGGGTATCGAATCGAGTGGCGGGAGTTAAGATGATTTAATACAAGGCATTTGCTCATTCGAAAAAACAAAGTAAACAGTTTATTCACAACGATCCCGTGTTCAAATCAAAGCCTGCTGATCAATGAATCGATGATCCGTGAAGGGTAGCTGTGCAGACTAAGCGGACAGATTGCAGTGGAAAATTGTCTGTTACCATCAAAAAATTACCAAACCTACAGTTCTCTAGTTTATAATTTCTAGGTATTGATTGATTGCACAATCATCAATTCCTTTGAATAGGTAGATAGGTACGTCAAAATAACCAAAATGTCAATTTGGATATCCAAATCTGGCTTTATTTTAACCAAAACCAACTGGAAGTTAATATTTCACTACACAGATTGCAAGCTCATCGCTGCCTATTAGAATCCGAACTGAAATAAACTCCTACTATTACTTTTCCTCTGCCTATATTTATTCAACTGTCCATTGCAATCCATGCCGGGGTTCTAACAAACGACAAAGTTCATGTCATGTAGGATTACATGCGCACAATCGAGAGAGATATCTCTGTTGAACTGTTCTATCACATACGGTCAGCACAGTCCGTTTTTGATGAGCAGAACTGACTAAAGATAGGTATAACTACTAGTATAGTATTATCTGTGGTATAACTAACAGCACATTTATTTTTTCGTTAAAGTCAGTCTCTATCGCACTCGTCAACACGATTCATTTTTAACCGACTTCGAAAAAAGGAGGAGGTTCTCAGTTCGTCGGAATCTTTTTTTTTTTTTTTTTTTTTTTTTTTTGTGCTTTTTTTTTTATGTATGTTCACCGATTACTCGAAGACGCCTTGACCGATTTCAAAAATTATTTTTTTGTTTGAAAGGGTACACTTTCCAATTGGTCCTTTTGGTCATCAGGTCAGGATCTGTTGATGGGATCTTGGAGAAATCGAGGTAACTCTTCAAATTTTATAGGCACACTTGAAGCGATTAGGGTATTTTTTAAAAGGTTATCGGTGACAATGCAATATTATGGTAACATTGAGCTGATCTGATGATGGAGTCAGGAGCTGTTCAACAGAACTCCTCAGTAAATAGGCCGATTGAGTTGAAACTCGGCACGTCTGTCAAGTTTCAACTAGAATGTAATAATATGGTCACAACGAGCTGATCTGGGGATGGAGTCAGGAGCTGTTCAACAGAACTCCTCAGTAAATAGTCTGATTGAGTTGAAACTTGGAACTCAGCATGTCGGTCAAGTTCCGACTATAATGTAATAATATGGTGACAGCTAGCTGATCTGATGATGGAGTCAGGACCTGTCCAATGGAACTTCTCAGGGAATAACATTGGAACATCCATGTTTGGGCTAATTTTAATTAGCTCACCCTTAGCCTTACCCAATACAGTTTGTATTGAAGTCGGTTTTTTAAAATTTTTAATTTAGCCACTTGTTGATTAGCATGATATTTAATTTATTTATTATTATTTGTTTTTAACGAAAATAGGTTCGCGTTTGACCACACCCTGCCTGATGTAAAGCAACAGTGTGGTCTAAGATGGAGCACGCAAACAATACAATACCGTTTTTTATTTCTCCGGCGACAACGGTTTTATCCGCTAGATGTGCTGTACGTAATTTACGTTTAATCACCAATTCATTTCGAACCAACTGCCATGCGCGTTGACGCATGTCAGTTGTCTTAATTACCCAGCGGAACATCTGTCCAGTTCCGTCCCGAATCCACTGGCGATGTTAACAGACGGGACTGCAGTGTTTTGTAATGAGCCGATGCTAAATGTTTGGGGTTTATTTCAACATCTCGAAGTATTATTTTCATTAGTTACTGCCCGAATAACGAGTTTCAAGCAGTCTCGGATGTCTGTAATTAGAACCAAACAGCTCTTAAAAAATATTATGATGATAAGTAGGTAAGTTCGTATGAGCAAGTGTACAACTCTAGTGACGGAGTTTTTTATGTCCTAAAGGCCTACGTCATGGACTGATGATTATTATGATGGTCAAAAAACGGAGAAAAGAAATAGAATGAACGAAATAGATGATCTTATTTTAAGTATTTAGTACCAATAAACTTTAATAGAAAGTTGATCCCGAGATAAATACATAATCTGGGTTTACTTTTTGTTGTACCAAGGTAGAGTGGTCTAAGGCAATATCAATGTTGTGATGCTATTTATGATACTAGCTGACCCGGCAAACTTCGTATTGCTTCAAGCATACCTAAATGGAGAGAAGCATGTATAAAGAGAAGCAGAGAAGCTTGGAAGGAGAGAAGCAGGGAAGCATGGAAGAGAGAAAACCCATACCCACATCCATATCACCAAAAAGTTCCATGAAGGTCCTGACTCCATCATCATATCAGCATTGTGTTTCACTCATCAAGCTCTTTCATTTGATACCCATAACACTAAAAAGTTCCATGGAACAGGTCCTGACTCCATCATCAGATCAACTTGCTGTCATCATATTATTACATTGTAGTCGGAACTTTACAGATATGCTGAGTTCCTAGTTTCAACTCAATCGGCCTTTTTACCCGACTGCGCAAAGCAAAGGAAGGGTAATGTGTTTATCAGTCTATGTATGTTTGTTTGGATGTTTCTATGTAGCACTCTAGAGGCCAAACGCGTGGACCGATTTTGATAATTCTTACGTCAATCGATTCGTCTCAACCTTAGGAGTGCTACTAAAGACATGACAGTAAACAAAATTCACCAGTGCCACAACCAGACGCCATATTGTCAAAATTAAAAAAACCAAAATCGTCACACTATATCAAGTGGGGTATCGTTGAATAGGTATTTCAAAATCAACTTTAGGTTTCTTTTACCATTTTTCATTTTAAGTAATAGTTTAGGAAAAATAACGGTTTAAAGTTGATTAATAATAATTCTCGCTATGGATGTTTCTATGTGGCACTCTAGAGGCCAAACGCGTGGACCGATTTTGATGATTCTTACGTCAATCGATTTGTCTCAACCTTGGGAGTGTCACTAAAGATATGACAGTAATCAAAATTCACCAGGGCTACAACCAGACGCCATATTGTCAAAATTAAAAGAATCAAAATCGTCACACTATATCAAGTGGGGTATCGTTGAATAGGTATTTTAAAATCAACTTTATCATAACTAAAAAGTGTTAAATAAAAAAATATTTTAAAAAACAAAAACCCGACTGCGTCAAAACTAAAAAGAAAAAAACAAGCCTGCAAAGAATTACTCACAGTCGGGACCCATAACATTGGGAAGATTTGATTGGTAATAAAATGAATGGGTACCGACTGTGAGTAATTCTTTGCAGGCTTGTTTTTTTCTTTTTAGTTTTGACGCAGTCGGGTTTTTGTTTTTTAAAATATTTTTTTATTATTGAGGAGTTCTGTTGAACAGCTCCTGACTCCATCAGATCATGACCTTGAAATTTTTACGGGTCAATATTTAAAGTAGGTACTTACTTTCAAACAAAAAAAGAATCAATGAAATCGGGCTACGCGTTGATGAATTACAACCTGTTACTCATTTTGACTTTCATCCCTTCTCCCTAGGGAACCGTGCTGAATTTCGGGATAAAAAGTATCCTATACTGTACCTCGTAGTAAGCACTCAAATCATGCCAAGTTTCATTTAAATCCATTCAGTAGTTTCGACGTGATGCGCGGCCAAGATACAGACAGACAGACAGACAGACAGAAAGAAAGACAGACAGACAGACATGAATGAAAAAAAAATACATTTTTGGCTTTAGTATCCATTATAGAGAGCCCTCCAAAAAAAATTTTCAAAATATCTTCAATGTACAGAATTTGACCTGTTACAGTTTTATTATAAGTATTGATTGATTGATTGATGATTGATAACTTTCACTAATTTAGTTTTCTTGTTTTTTCAGAGGACATGGCGAATGCAAAAGTCCTGTATCTTCTATCGAGAGCTGCACAGAAGACTCTAGACTTCTCCTCAACTACCAGGCTTGCCCCGACGTCCATGCTTCAGAAAGTACTGGTAAGGATCTATTATGATTTTGACGCTTTTTTCTGTTGAGTTGGCATGTACCATGAGCTCATCTAGTACGCGTTTTAAGGGACGATTGAAACTGCTCAACAAATAAGTAGAAAACAAAAATGTAGAAAGAAAAGAAAGAAAAAAACTTACAAAGTTTCAAAAAACTTTTAAGCTTCTTAAAAATTATTGCATTGATTTGATATAGGTACAGCCGGGATTGGAACTTACAATTTTCGATTCAATAGTCGAAAGACACTCTACTAAGCCAACACGGCCAAAGTTTCATACGATTTCATGGACAGAATTCTAAAATTCGTTTCTTTCGATTCGTTCAACGCGTTCGGCGGCGTGGATAGGTGTGCGTTCACCTTTATCCTTCACCTCGGTCATGTATTTACATGCGCGGTCCGAGGGGGGGGTCATGGGGGTCATGCAAGCCCCCCCCCCCCCCCAATCCTTGACAAACCTCTAACATCCTGCAAAAAATTAGGTATGTACCTACGTACGTACTAGCAAATAACGTGACCCCTCCCAAAATCAAAGTCTGCGACCGCCCCTGGTTTAATCAAAAGAAATTACTTTCGTATGAATTTCCCTGCATTGTTGGTGCATTACGATAAACTTTTCTAAGCAGCCGAGCAAACTAAATAGTTATTCCAGAAGGGTATAAATGTACCCATGCTCGATATTATGTTGGCACGTCGCCCAATTCATTTGTGAAGGCATCAAGCGGCCGGCAGTGAACGGCCGTCAGTAGACGGGCGACTGGCTTTCAACTTACCATGAACTCTGTTGTTGATTCATTTGCGGAATAGGTTCTTAGAAGTGGCTGACTCTGGTAATGAAAGTTGTGAAGGGAAGTTGTGAAGCTTGCCTTCAAGCGGAAGACCGCTTGAAGGCAAGCTTCACAACTTCCAAAGAAACATTAAAGTATAATTTGTAGAATAATAAGCTCTTAATATTACTTTCATAAATTCCTATGGGCAACCATCGAGAAATAGTGGGAAATTACGAACCACATTGCACGATTAGATCTTTTGGCGTGAATATACTGAGAAAACGAATTTTCCCAGATATGAGACCTATGAAGGATCAAGGGGAGGCCTTTGCCCAGCAGTGGGAAATAATGGGCACCTAACTAGATCGAGTCTTCGCCCTTGTACTTACCGCAAAATTCATCGAAATCTTTAAAGCCGTTTTCGAGAACGTGATACGTGATTACGAGAACGTGATGAGGAGAAGGTACCTATACAAAAATACAAATATTGCTCGTTAAGGGCGGCTTGCACCAAACACTAAATCATATTTAAACGTAATTTCAATCAAAATGTACGTTTAAATCACTTTATCGTCTTGCACCACGCTAAATAAGAAGCTAAACATGATTTGGCGCAAGCCACCCAGTAGGTATTGGATGTCAACTACAACTCACGAAAGATCCCATACAATTTTGATCACTACCCCTTCCAGTTGAAGAGTTAGAATGCCTCGCTACGTGGAAGGAAGGCAGCCTCCGCTTCCTTGTCGGCAAGCTGCACCACAACCACGCGACCAGCAACGAGGACCGATACCGCTGCTTCGTCTACGAGAAGACAAATGGTATTGGTAAGACTTACTTGGATTAGTATGCTTTTAGAACATTGCTGTTTGGAATGGCATGTACCTTAATCGATTTTTATAACTCGTTGCATGAGACAGAAGCATATGAACATCACCTTGGACATTTCTGCATTTTTACTTTTTGGCTAGTTGTCTATGTAGCATCTGGACATTTTAACATCTTGGACATTTTTACCTTTGGACTAATACCCCCGGAGTCAGTTAAGCTATGTAATTTTAACTCGGGAAATTGGTTTTAAAAACCCCACTAAGAACCTTGGACCTAATACGGCGCCCTGATTACGTTAGACTTGCAATAGCAATGCGACAGCAATCACTACGCGACCGGTAGAAAATATCACTAAAAATCGTATTACGATCGCATAATGCACTATGACCAAAGTGCGACAGGCGAGCAGTAGACGTGCGATTGGCTTCCTTATTACGATTTTAGTGAAGTTTCGACCGGTCGCCTTGTGATTGCTGTCGCATTGCTATTGCAAGTCTTACGTAATAAAGGCGCCGGTCTGCTTCCTGAGTTTGAAATACCTACCTACAGTAACTCTAGATCAGGGGTGCCCAAACAGTCGATCGCGATCGACCGGTCGATCGCGAAGCTTTTTGAGTCGATCGCCAGCAATATATCAATTATTAGTAGGTACCTACTCATTTCTAACTTATAGGTAGGTATGATTCCTTTATTTTGATGTACCTATATTCAATTTAAAAGTGCAGTAAAACCATGTTTAAAAATGTGTTTTGCAGTACCTACCTAACCTACCTACATAGTAGTTTAGTCGATCCTTTAAAATATTTTCTGGTCGATCGCCGACACTATAAGTTTGGGCACCCCTGCTCTAGATCATACAGGAGAATTAGTCACGTCCATTTTCTATGTTTCAGCATCAACTGGTATGAAAGAAGGCCCAGCCACGGCCGCAGGAGTGGAGTACAGAGTGGCGCAGTCAGGCGACGCCACCTGTAATGGACTCTTTAGTGCCACGGAAGGGTCACGGACAATGTCATTAAAGCGTGGTAAGTCCATACCAATTGGAAGTCTAGATCATCAAGCTCACTCTAGCCTTTACATCTTTACTAGATAATTTATACAGCGAAAGGAGGCAATCTAACTAAAGAGGGTAGTTTCCTTTTTCTGCTTTTTTTTATGTATGTTCACCGATTAGGTACTCGAAGATGCTTCTACCGATATGAAAAGTTCTTTTTTCGTTTGAAAGGGTTTACTTTCCGATAGGTGCCACAAAAATTTGGTGCGTTTATCTCTACCTAATCTGTGAGGATATGTCGAGGATCTTTAAAGTTATGAATAGAAATGCACCTCGAGAGTGCAGGAAATTGCTGTTTATTGCATTGAAGTCGGTTTTTTAATTTTTTTTAATTACTTACCTATTGCTGTGGCGCAACGATCCGAAGTGGATCTTGGCCTCCGACACTAAAGACCGCCAGGAATCTACGTCCAACGCCGTTTGAGTCCAATCGAGGGCCCTGAGTTCATGGAGATCTTTTTGAACCTCGTCGGTCCATCGGTACCTACACAGAATTGAGAATAAGGCTGTGTCCCCAGTAGGTAAACTGTGAGCGGCCGACTGAGTTTGCAGCGTATCGGTTTAGTACGCACTTCCATATTTGAAATGGAGTGTCCACAGTTTGCTACTTTTGAGCGCGCTACAAACTGAGTACACTGAGCGCCAAACTAGCAAACTGTGGACACTCCATTTCAAATATGGAAGAGCGTACTAAACCGATACGCCGCAAACTCAGTCGGCCGCCGCTCACAGTTTGCCTACTGGGGACACAGCCTTAGAGCGTTTTTTCTGTTCTGTGGGTACCTAGGACGTCCAACAATTTTTTTTTTTAATAAGACTCTTGTTTATTTCCAGTGTCAGTCCGCTTCAACTGTCAGTTCCCGACGTGGATGACGTTCTCCCACACCTGGCACACCCTGGACTTCAGCAGCAATTACACCTTCTACCAAAGAAACGCCACTCTTCGGATTGCGAACAGCACCGGCGCTGATATCAAGGTGTACTGCGTCAATGTAAAGGCTAGCTCACCGAGCGGGAATTCGGTGGCTTTGGTGGCCCACTGGCAGCATCATTGGTGAGTGATTTGGAATTTTTGGAAGAGAGGAAAAGGGAAAAGAGTAGAGACGAAAATATTCCCACTTCACCCAGTACAGGATTTTAAAAGCATTTCTTTTTTTCGTCACTGTGCCCGACTTCGTACGATGCTCGTCCGTGGCCACAATGTCGTGCACCAAACTGCCTTTATAGTCCGCTACGAAGTTTGTAGGTACAGTCAGCGTCATCAATCGGTATCCCCCTATTGATTTGAACAAAGACCCTTTTCATTTCAACCTTGGATTTCAGTCGGGTATTATAACAGCTATTGCATCGGCTCGTTTAGGAACTCGAGTGAAATTAGATATCCATAAGTAAGCAAGGAAGTTTTTACAAAAGTTGAGATCAACGGCTTGCAAACCGACCTCTTACTAGGGGGATACCAATTAATGACGCTTTCTGTACAAAAGCGCTCTAATGTTTTTGCTACATCCGGTCACCCAAACATTTATTATTGTGACTAAGTATGAAGAGCGTCGCTTACCTTCGACGATCTAATAAGCAAGCTTATGTTAATCTAATTTCAAATAAGTAAGTAGGTAGGTACCTACTTATCGGCGCAAACGCTGCGCGCAAAACAACACGCCACCGGGCGCGTGACTCACGCCGCTCGGGTTGGCGACGACTCACGACTGCCGATTCGCTATCCCCACTACTCGCCTATAAAACCGAGTGCCGCGCTGTTCGGAGCTCATTCCATCGCTTGCGCTTGAGCTGAGTGGTTATCAGTTTGGCTTTAAATTATTATTGTTATTACGAATACGAATTGTTATTGTTACGAATGAAGTGACGGTTACGTAATTTTGGTGATTCGGGAAATAAGTTGTTTATTTTCAATCGAATATAATTTAAATTATCTATTTGAATAATTTGTGTTTCTCTGATTTTAGCTGATTAAAGAGGAAATCGATATGAGTGAACCTGGTTTCAATGAACCCAATACCGGCTCCTGTCACATCAGAAGTGGGATGCAACTCAAACTCACATGAGGAAAGCGATTACTTTGGTTCTGGCCTCTGTGCGGAGCGGTCGCTCCTCGTCAGTAATCGTGTTCTGTGGGTTGCTTTGCATCTTTCTGTTGAACTCACCGTGTTTCCATTTTTGTTTAAATTGTGAAAGTAATTCTAATCTTCTTTTCAATAATCTTTGAAGACTCTTGTGACGTTGAAGGGTTGTTTTTATTACCATTGCTTTTTTTTTTTTGTGTTGTGTTAAACGTGTTTATAAAAAATATTGTCAATATGAGCGCCGAGGCTCTGAGACTCCGGGAATGGACTAATATTAGCGCCGAGGCTATGAAGTCCTTAACGTGAACAGTCGCGACCAATACTAGCGCTGAGGCTTGAGGTCCAACTGTAAACAATCATGTTCAATACTAGCGCTGAGGCTATGAGAACTAAATTCTTTAAATATTTCAATGGGTTTTCTTTCGCGACCGATACTAGCGCCGAGGCTATGAGGTCTAATGTGTTCAATACTAGCGCCGAGGCTATGAGAACAAAATGCTTAAAATATTTCTATGGTTTTTCTTTTAATCGATGTTTCTCTTATTAATAGACCGTAATACAAAAAAAAAATCGGAAACAAAATAAATAAAAGGTACGCGATAAAATCCCGTAATAATAATTATCATTACGTAATACAAAATAGGCGCAGGGACGCGCCTGCATCAGGATGGCCGTATCGGCGCAAACGCTGCGCGCAAAACAACACGCCACCGGGCGCGTGACTCACGCCGCTCGGGTTGGCGACGACTCACGACTGCCGATTCGCTATCCCCACTACTCGCCTATAAAACCGAGTGCCGCGCTGTTCGGAGCTCATTCCATCGCTTGCGCTTGAGCTGAGTGGTTATCAGTTTGGCTTTAAATTATTATTGTTATTACGAATACGAATTGTTATTGTTACGAATGAAGTGACGGTTACGTAATTTTGGTGATTCGGGAAATAAGTTGTTTATTTTCAATCGAATATAATTTAAATTATCTATTTGAATAATTTGTGTTTCTCTGATTTTAGCTGATTAAAGAGGAAATCGATATGAGTGAACCTGGTTTCAATGAACCCAATACCGGCTCCTGTCACATACTTACTTAGTTATTATTTCCAATCCTTGAAATAAATACCTAGGTAGGTATAAACCTACGATAGGTTACCTATTATGTAGGTACAGGCATTATTCTTTGTAACTAGGTAGGTACCTAGGTAGATACCTAAGTATGTAGTAATTTTTAGGGAAGACACTAATAAATCTACTCCTTGTTACTTCCAGCGCCTCCCGCTACGTGTGCGTGGTGCTATACAGACGGGACGCGTTCATCGCCGAGCTGCAGCGCGGGTCGCCCACCGCGCGCCCCGACGAGGCCTGCTCGCCGAGACACTTCAACGCCGTCACAGCACCATACGTCACTTTAGTCGGTGAGTCTCACTTGTTAACCGGCTGTATTTTACTTTAAGTATTAAGTACCTAAACTTTTAACTTTCTCAGAAGTATAACTGATACCTATCATTTATCTATCACCCATGGAGGGCCTTACCTAGGAAATATGTTTAAAGTTGAACAACGTCCTGTCTTTATAGATAGTGAGAAACAGAGACGGGACGTTGTTTAACCATTGTTCAACTTTAAACATCTTTCCTATGTAAGGGAGTGTCCACATTGCGTTTTTTGCAGCGCGTTTGTATCGATACAAACGCGATTCGAACGCGATGCGAACGCGCAGCCCCCCGCGCAGCCCCTCCCGGTTCGCTTTTGTATGGAAAAATACGCGTTGCGAACGCGCGTTTGTATCGATACAAACGCGCAGCTCAAAAACGCGCTTCAGAAAACGCAATGTGGACACTCCTAAGGGGGGGAATACGTAATGGCATACTTAGAATTCATTTTTGGTAGAATGTTCTCTATCTCTTTGCTTCACATCGTAGAAAAAAAAATACGTCAACTGCAATCAGTGTCAGTGTCGATCAAGTGTTAAATCAATCAGTGTCAACGTCAAGTATGGATGCGTTCATAAAAATGCGCTATAAGCAGACGTTAATTATCACAGCTAATATTATTCGTTATTAGTTTGTAGCTTTCAAATTCTGATAACGGTTATTACTAACAGAATTTTTAATTTGTGGAATGTGCTTCAAAATAACTAGGGTAATAATAGGCAATATGCATCAATTTTTTTTATGGTTTTAAACGATAGATTATATCGTTAAATAACCGTAACAAAAATTCCAGCGCCGAAAAACTAAAATTTTGTAACAAAAACAATTTTTAAAATTTACCAACATTTTCACGCACCTGAAACACGTATTATTATTGTTGTCACAGATTACTGTTGTAGTAACAATTTGTGAACTGTGACTTCACGCGTCAACGTTCACAAATTGATACTAAGTACAACAGTAATCTGTGACAACAATAAGTTCGAGTTTAGGAATTGTGAAAATTTAAAAAAAAACTTATCTATGGATCGTTATATCTGACTCGTCCTTGACTCGTTTTATGGACTCGTGTCGTCACATCCCTTCACATCCTTTTCAAGTATTTTGAAATTCCTACTATTTTTTGCAATTTTTAAAATTTATTTTCTAATCGAAAATGGTTTAATATTAAAAAATAATTACACACACATACCTCTAAAGCAACAATGTTCATAATAAAATACATTTAACCCGCTTTTGAATCAGACGCATATTGCCTATTAACTGTTTGTTATATAAATTTGTTTTATCAAATGCCATCATGCAATAATTATTAGAATACTACAATTATAATTATAGGTACTTATTATTTTTAAATAATCATTGTCATACATGCTTTTAGGTAGTTTCACCTGTCTCGGTGTCTGTCCGTAATCGCTGGGTTACAAACAATGCACTAAGAGCTGTTCAAAAGAACTCCTCGTTAAATAGGCTGACTGAGTTTCTGCATAAGTATCTGTCAAATTCCGAATACGTTGTAATAACATGGTAACAGCGAGCTGGTCTGATGATGGAGTCAGGAGCTGTTCAACAGAACTCCTCAGTGAATAGGCCGATTGAGTTGAAACTTGGCACGTCTGTCAAGTTCCGACTACAATTTAATAATATGGTGATAGCGAGCTGATCTGATGTTGGAGCCAATGGAATAGTGAAAACTTAATAGTAGAATATCTGTGTTTGGGCTCATTTGAATCAACTCACCCGTACCCAATAAAAGCTTGTGTTGAAAACCTATTTTTTTTAATAAGTAGGTTCCTAGTTTTTTTTAAACTAACACTGATCCTCTGGTTTTACAGCAAGTAATCCCGAATCTAAAGAATGTCCATACTCTGGAAAATATGCTATTGAAAACAACCAACATAGCAGGAGAAAAAGATCTCAGGAGAAACATGAAGACAACGTTAGAAGAAAGAGAGATGAAGCAAGAGAACATAATCATAGAGTTTATGGGACTAGGATGTTCAATTTTAGCGTAAGAAACATGTCTGATGCTCCAATGCTGAGGAGTAAACGGCAGTCAGATGGAAGTGAAGTAAGCTGCGTTGGAAACAGCTACAATAAACTTGAAGTTGGTTGTAATTCCGTGAAGAACATGGAGTTTTATTCCAATTGTCAGAATAAGGAGTACGTAACAGGTGAGTTAAAAAATAAAAAGAAAATACATATTTTTATGTAGGTTCTTAATATGAGAAGACGTAGGTAGGTACATTTCAATGCGCACATTAATAAGTGACATGTTGTAAATGACATGTTATCATAAAATCACTAAAGATAAAAGTTGTCAAAACAGTGTTATGACAACTTACGATAAATTGATGATAAGTTGTCAGAACATTGTTATGACAACTTATCATGATTGGGAATAAATATCAAAGACAGGTCACAAAGACAGTAGGTACCCAGTCACTTATTCTTCGGGACCAAAATAAACACTTTCAAACATTTTAAGAGCTTACCAGTAAACATATCGTTGTATATGCCAATTTATTGTTACCTACTTAAACGTGAAGAATGAAAAAAAAAAAATACCTTCATTTCGATACTCTATCATATTCTTCAAGTTTGACACAAATAAAATAATTTGATTTAAAATAATAATAAGCCAAAACCATAACAAGATGATGAAGATGGTCATTATGATGACATACAATTTTAAAGCATTCTCTATCTGAGAGTATTATCTGATATCTGAGAATACCTACAACCTTTTTATAAACATTATTGTTGTAATCTTCCAGCTTACACCTGTCATGGTGGGTGGTACGAAAACGGCGTGTCATTTGTAGTGACAACGCCGGTGACACGTGACAGCACTGCAGCGAGACGATACTGCTTCATGTCAAAAGAAGCCCGCGGTGGCACACTCGCTGTTACTCGCTCGGCGACCAACTGTGAGCGAGCGAATGTGCAGCCGGAACTTGTATTCGATGCTGTTGCTACTGGTAAAGGCTTTCTTTAGATCTTTGACTACTACAGTTATATTACAAAGTAAAAACTATTAGCTCAGCAGCCCCCCAATTCTACTAGACGACAACGTCAATCATTCCGCTGCGTTTTGTTTCCTTCTCTTAAATGTCAGCCATTTGGTGAATAGTAGAATTGCTTTTCAAAAATTTATTCTGCCAAAGTCCAAACCATAGCTAAAATGTCACCACAACTGACTCGTTTGTCATTAGTAGAATAGAAAACAGTCAAAAATCTAAGGTTTAGTTGAAGTTTTGCTTGTGGTTCATAAAAAGTTTTGTAGTAGAATTTCCACCCAGGATCATTAAAACTGGTTTGTATATACGTAAATTATGGTGCGTAGGTCTTTTTTAAGACATCACTAGGTCTCATAAGGCTCTTCTTAAGGTCATTTTAGCTGCGAGCTAAAACACCAGAATAATTGCCCCACTCCAATATTATTAGGGTTTTTTTTATTTTAACGTCTTATGTGTCTTACAGGTGAATGTCAAGACCAAACAAACAGTCAGCCAGTGCTACGGATACCACTACACCTCGTTATACACCTTCTTATAATCCACTATATCATACCAAGATGATTCATAGTTAAATAAAGTTAATTGTTTGACCCCTTACCCTTGTATAGCTATTATTAAGAAGCTTAGAACAAAATATAGGAAACCTAGATTTAAGGCACTTTTGTAATCGTGCTTTATTTTTGTAATTACACAGTTAAAACATTTTTAAAAAATTGTTAAATAATTAGGAATGATACTTACTAGATAAATCAAATTACTGTTAAAATATCATAGATAGACAAAATCGCATAAAGTTCTTTGCTGTTAATCTAACTACATAATTACAGAGACAGAGTCAGTCAGATCCTCGGATATTATCAACTCTGTCTGCTTGAATACTTCATAGAACGCTACTGACAGTGTAATTCAAATTCCAACGTGTTTTATTTAAATATTTAAATGTTTGTCATGTAAATACCTACCAAATTTATTTAGGTATTTAACTATAATAAAATTGTTTATGAAGATATCACTGTCTAAAACTTTACTACATAATTTACAAAATATCTCATTACATCGAAACATACTCATGCCTTAAACTTTTCAAAATAAATTAATATATCTGTTATAGGGTCAAGTTGCTATGCTGTATGACTTTTACTATTTTAAAGCTGATGAAAGTTTCTAATCACTTTTCAGAGTGGGAAGGCACTTTCATCTTTCTATTTTGGAAGACATAATCTCTTGTGTAGTTTGAATAGAATTTATGGTAGAAATGGAGTGTGGTTCTAGAATATTGAAATACTTATTAGAATCAAGAAGGTTGATAGAGTTGAGAATGGTTGTGAATCAATGTTTCTTGTTGAATCAGTTTTATACTTGGTAAGTTTCTTAAATCTATATCGTTTCTTTAGACTAAATGCACGGCTTTTCAATTTGTAAGTAGCACGATGCTGCCACAATTTTATTATTTTTACATTATCTAGCGAAATAATACCTGCATTTGTTTACCTATGAAACATTTAGCACAAGTTATTTTGAAAAGTCAGTTCTCTAGTCCCACCTATTGAAGATTATGGACTATAATCCCGAATCCCGTGCCATGCACGGATTATAATCCAGATTCTTGTCCTGATTTTAGTCCTGATGTCACCCCCATCCCTCTCAAAATGCTTAGGCTAATGTCACGGAAGCACAATATTCAAAGATAGGTGCTGAACACATCTATCATTAGAAAATTTGTGATTTACAAGTTAAGTAGGTACATAAGTATGATAATAAGCTAGTTACGTTTTATAGACTGCACTATTCTCTATAATAGGTTATACTAACAATAATAAACTGTTTTGAAGTTTCATAATAAACTGCGCAAAAATATAACAGAAAGACAAATTAGGTTAATTAATTTACTTAAAGCATAATGTACAAAGATAGACAAACTGATATTATACAAATTTTAATTACTTAGTTATTTCTTATAAATACTAGTTGAGTTGAGCTTGAGATAGGTACACATTTTTTTCTTTTATGTAGGTAGGTAAGTACCTACTGCTCAAACGGTCGGTTTTGTAGTCGTTTTTGTAGTTGTCAAAAAAATTGACAACTTTTTAATTCGAATCCAGAGTAAATTATTTACTGTCTCACTCAGACCTTTGATTAAGAAAATATTTGATTTGAATGGTGTCGCTGTCGGTCGAACCTTTTACTTTAGGTTTTTTGATGGTAGGTTCACTTAATTTTAAATCTTAGTAATTTGAATTCGACAATTAGATTTCTACTATTTGTATATTTTTGTTTAGGTAAGTTACTCACTGTAATTTATAATTCAACTCGCATCTTACACAGTTTGGTCAGAAAAATGCATTTTGTGACTAAAGTATATTGCATTAAACTTTAGTTGATTCTATTGCACCATGTAATGGTTGCTTTAATGAAATAATTATGATAGGTAGCAGTCATGCATGTTGTACGTATTTTACGATATTTTTACGAGAAAGCAATGTTTTCTCTGATCAAGCAATACTATCATTAAGATATGAATAGATAAGAGTGAATTTAGGTAAGAAAAATGATGAATACTCATTTTGAGATCAATGTAAAATTTACATAAATTAATTTAAGCTAGTTATAAAGCCGCAACAGCAATAAATATATTTGTATAGCTATTGAGCGTTACATTTTGAATAGTAAGTAGACAGTTGTGAATAATGGGGCTAGAATTGTTGTTTTTATTGAATCAAAAAATATAATTTCACTGTGGAATCCAACCCGAACCAAGTAGGTGGGACATTTTTATTCCTATACATATATATTTATTATAGACGCGCAAGTATACGGGACTTTGCGGATATACTGACCCTTTAACTTGAGGTTTTAACCGAGTTCCATCAGTCCCACCAGTCATTCATGATGACTATAAGGTCCCGTGATTACTGTCATGCTATAAGTCCCGTGTAGGTACGTATCTAAACGAGGTGTGATCGCAGTAGTATAAAGAAGACTAATTTTAAACCTATTTGGTACCGGGTCGTCATCGTTAAGTTTCCATTGTGTGATATACTTAGATACAATTGAAATTAAGTACATAGTCGTCAGCATGGAATAAAAATCTAACTAAAAATATGTGTTTGTTTGTTTTATTCACTTTACCTGATGTACCCTATCGCTGGTATAGCGCCTCCTAAAATCCGCAGAGAAGTTGCATGTTCGGTTGAGAAGTCTAAGTTTGTTAATAGACATCCACTTTACGGCACTACAACACCCACGAAACGCCTGAAAAGCCACAAGAGCTTCCTCTCAACCGTCAAGGCTCTTCCAACTTCTAACCTCTGCGAAGCCCGTCGAACTCTTTGGCTTGAGAGAAGCTGGATAGTTAGCTGGAGGGGGTCCAGCTAACTATATTTATATACAACCGAGCTAAAAACTTCCTCCAGGGCATGAACTACCGTGGCTCACTTGGAAGTCACTCAACCGTCTCCGCACCCAAGTGGGCCGCTGCAAGCTCAATTTGAGCAAGTGGGGGTTTAATAAGGAGCCAACGACGCACTGTGAATGTGGCACTGATCCTCAGTCCATGCCACATCTGCTGGGCTGCCCACTGTGCCCTAACACCTGCACTATGAGGGATCTCTGCGCGGCCACTGATAACGCTATAGCTGTAGCAAAGTATTGGGAGCGCAAGCTTTAATTATATTTGTATCGTCGACACGACGAAGAAGGATTCACTATAAATTATGATTATTGTTCAAGCCTTATTTTTTGACAATTAGTATTTTATATAATACCTATTTCTGCGATAGCAGCGCTGCGTCTATCGGACTTCAGTGGTGGGCTGGTGGCGCGTCTCGTGGCGCGTACTCTACGTAGTATCTCTACCTAATCTGTGCGTACTCTAGCCAGCATATTTCAAGATCCTGTCGCCATAGAGTTAAAGTGGCCTTTTCTATCCTTACCTAAGTAATAAAAACAAATTAAGTTAATAAAACTGTTTCAGCAGCATCTAGCTAGGGAAATCAATAAAATTAAAGTTACCTATTAGAAAACAATAAAATTTGAAAACAACGTTACATAATATACACGTCATAATAAACGTTGTTTTCTTTATATTTATAACTATTAAACTTTGAGTGGAGAGCATTAAAATGCACTAAGTTTTTTTAATAGGTACCTACATAGGCCTGTTAAGTTATTTACCTACAAAGAATTTGAATTTTATTTTAAGAACTAACAGAAGCTTGGACATCACGTGACAAAATAGATATACACTTATTATTAACGTTATTGAGTAACTTTAAAGTAAAGAATAAACTATTTATTTTAGCTTTTATTTTAATCATGAACGCATCTTTCTTCTTGACAATACTGACAGTATACTAAAACTAACTCCCGATAAATATTCAAGTGCTGCCAACGGCCAACTTCATAAAACGAAGTGTCATGTGTTCGATGGTCGCTTTGCTTGCTTGCTTGCTTTCCGCTTTCTTTACTTTGCCTGAATGAACGCGCGTCGTCAGTCAATAGGATTGTTTATCAGAAAAAATTATAGTCTCATCACATAAAACCGTAAATAGTTAGCTCGTACGCATCATCAAGAATTTACCAAACCTTACGGAACGAAGTTGAATATTGTGATAGTGTGACAGTCTCAAATCCACTCAAAAGTTCAGTGTGAATAAAATGATAATTTGTATTATTTACAAGTACCGTCGGTTATCGTGGACTCGGAGATGGTGAACGCGAAGGGCCCGTGTGTCGTGGAGGACACTTGAACGATGTTCGAGGCGGGATAGGCACAACAATTAGAATGCAAGACGAGTGCTCCGTAGGGAGTAGATACGAGCGGCGGAAGCCGAGTAAAGTGCTGAAGATCGCGGAGAGCTTCACGAACTTGGACGAGACCGCTAAGAGCGGAAGGTTTGTGCGGGGTCCACACTCGAGGGTGGGCCGCCGGTTTCGGGACGAGAGGACGAAGCGCGTGTGTTGTGATGATGAGTGCGACAAGGAGTCAGGTGTCAGTGAGGATTGTGAGAGACTGGGAGACAGGAGGGTCACGGGCTCGTCCTGCACGGCGCTGAGGACGGCCGTCGCAGCCCTCTACCCCTACGATGACTTCATACCGGAGAAGATTGGAGCGGGGTTCTTCTCTGAAGTCTTCAAGGTGAGTTTTGTTTTATATGCACTTATTGAAGATTTGTGAATTATCACTTATTTATGCACTCAATAAATCATCAATAATCTAGTCAAAAACTATCACTAACTGTTGTGTAATAATAACAAGATCAGCATGTTTGGTTTATATTTTTAGAAATGTCTGTACTGAACTGACTAGAATATGAAAAATCCTTAAATTCTTATCAAGACATAACTCTAGCAATAGATCATCAGATCTTACTAAAAAAACTTAAGCCTTTACATCTTTACTAGATGATTTATACAGTGTCAGAAGGCAATCTTTGCCTACCCTTATCGGACTTCATTATTAACTACAACTTACACTATTCAACTGACAATCCACAACAATTCGGCTACAATTTATCAATATCAATATTTTGGCATCGATTCACACTTTCATACTCACCTTGACTATTCTAAACATTTCAACAAGGTAAATCAAATGTTACAAACATTATTACGATTGTTGATATGCCATTTGTCACATAAATTGCAATTATAATAGACTTGGCACACCTTTTGTCTGGCCAGTAAGTTTATAGCATTTCTCCGATTGGCATGTAAGGCTACTAATAGAATTATTACATCAACAAGAAGTTTACTCTAAAAATAAACTATTTGTTATGGAATTAGTATTATTGTATCTAGGTTGTACTTTCTCAAGTTATGAAGTCTAACTCAGTCAAAGTCTTGGTGGTGTTAACTGGTGTGAAATTCATCTTACCCATTAAGATAACTCCTAAGAATAAGAACTACCAATAGGTAAATTAAATAGAACATTTATTAAAAAAAAAAAATCAATTAGACAGAGACATAAAGAAATTTATCGAAAATGAATTCTTAAAAAAAATTTCAGGTCCGATGTGATTTGAACCCTCATTGATTACACCTATCCTCCTAAAGTGGAGTGCTTTAACCAACTCAGCCATGGAACCTTATGATGTCGGCTTGAAAATATTGATATGATCGTATTGGTCAGTAAAGTATCAAGAAAAAATGCCAAGAATTCATTTTCAATAAAAAATTCCTACATCAGTCCAGAGTCTTCAACTAAATTCAGTATTCTAGTGTCAGAAACAAAAAGCGCAATAGCCCTAAACATTTTTTTTTAGTTTAATAAGCATATTAGAGGCTGGCCTAAAAGATGGTGGTGTGATGAACTGATGATATAGATGCCTTTAAGAAGAGTGGTGGGAGGCGGTCGTTGATCGCAAGAAGTGGAAGGAAATGGGGAAGACCATCGCCCAGCAGTGGGACACTTTACAGGTTATTAAAAAATAAAAGATTAAACATTCTCTCTCTATGCCTTGATAGTCATCTTATTTGTTTTTCTTCAATCTGATGATTTTCTGATGTTTTAAATTATTGTAACCCACATATTTTAATTATAAATTTATAATAGATCAACCATTTACTTATTGAAATACTTGAATATTCATATTAAGATTTCCTTCACATTTAGAAACAGTTTAAAATTAATAGCTGTATTTTAAATTGAATGTAAAATTTTGCTTCTCAAAATTAATGTTAATGTTCAAATTATTTAATTTTAATTTTTTTTAAGTAGGTATTTAAATTGTGCAATACTCGCCAAAGTTCACATTGGCAGGTATTGCACAATTTAAATAGCTTTGCTCCACAGCCAATTACCTAAATGACATTATTATGTACCCGCTTCCGCCCGTGTCTTCGCTCGCGTGATACTTACCCGGATAAAAAGTAGCTTTATGCGTTATGTGGGTCTGAGGGGGGGGGGGTCATGACCCCCATGATCCCCCCCAAACTAGTGACCCCCCCTAAAATTAAAGTCTGCGACCGCCAGTGTAGCTAGTAGGATTGTATTGTATGTATGTTCATATGAGCTTGGGTGGCTAACTCTGGTGGTGGAGTTGTTTTGGCCGCCAAAAGGCCTCCGTCATGGCTTAACGACTTAAAAGCCGGGACCGACAATTTAACGCGCTCTCCGAAAATAGGAAGTGCCCTCAGACATTAGTAGTACCTAGTCAGTGGTAAAACACATTTATACATTCAAAATATGACAGGTTGCGAGTCCTTTGCCGGCTGTATTAAGATAGGTACTAAGTGCTAAATGGTTTCCTCATGATGTTTTCCTTAATAGATGTAAAAAAAAGATAATTTCCTTAGATATAGGCCAGTGGTTCTTAACCTTTTAGTGATGAGGGACCATTTGATAAACTTTCTGACTTGTCGCGGACCACCAGCAGTAAGTTTTCTCTTTCAACTTTGATCCTTTGTCGCTTGTTTAATTTTTTTGGATAGCTTCGCGGACCACTTCAAGTGGTTCCAGGGACCACCAGTGGTCCGCGGACCATAGGTTAAGAACCACTGATATAGGCAATAGGTACTTCTACCTTCCTCCTACCTTCTTACTTCACATAATTGCAACATAGAAATATGCTAAAATTCGCACCCTGAATACCAAACGGGCGTTATCAGGCAGGTGTAATCAGTGAATCAGGACCAAGTAAACACCACCTGCCCACTATTTACCATAATACCTTTTAAATCGCCGGTAAACTTCCTTACGTGATATTTTGTTTGTAGAGATGTGCACAAACTGGCCGGATTAATACCGGTAGACTTATCGACGTCTGTGTCACAAATGGCCGGAAAGTACTCAACTAGTTAAACTCAGTTTCACTTTACGCCGTAAATTAAAATTTAATAGTGCCAAGAGGCAATCATTTGCCTACACTTAACGGGACACTCGTGCCTGGGACAATGTTGAGATTTGTCGTCGATCGTCGGGCTTGCCTTGCCCAGCACCTACACCATCCTCTTAATTTAACCGGCCATATCGACAGAAAAGACATGGTCAAAATCTTTTCCCAACCATCCTTATATTAGCTACCATATATTTTAAACTACCGTTGTTCTAAGAATTTCTATGCGTCTCCAAGAGAATAGCCGTCCGGTAAAGTCAGCCAGACTTATTCATAGCAGGCACGTCCCTATTATTCTTACGCGCAAACAGTCCGTGTATTGAATAAATCTAAGCATTTACGACAGTAAACATTTATTCAATTACTTACCTACATATTCGTTGGTTTCCTGGCAGTGACCTTGGTGACTCGCAAAGGAAATACTGGAAAAGTGCGGCATTTTTTACTAAGTGGAGCAATTTAATTAAGCTTTATTATGTTTTCTAGATTTAACTCAGGCCTGATATAATTTCTAGATGTTTTTTAAACAACAGCGTTTGTTGGCGATGTATTATATTTTATTTTACCAACGGGACTCTAAAGTGACTGTGACAACCATCCGTAACCTAACATCTTTCACTTTTAAACACCATTTCGGTACCGTGTCTCATCATATCGAATTAATTGTCAATCTCTCTTTGTTCTGCATATCAGTAACAACGTCAGTATGTCAGTGGCCATTCCTAAACAAATTTGTCGCACAGTCATGTTTCATTGTTAACACAACTGCTGCGTTCTTGTACCCTGACATCATCTACCTACTGATGTAGTATGTTAAAAAAAATATTGTGCTGTCCCTATAATACATACTAGCAATAGCAATTGAAATAAGTAGGTACCTAGCAAATAGTTTGAATTCTTTTTATACAAAAATAAAAAATTATCTTGAAATTCAAAACAATACATATCTACGTATTCCAGGATAAAAGTTAATGTCTCCTAATGATAAGGTAACTTTATATTTCCCTATTTTTGACTTAACTTATTAATTGAAACTAAATAAAGAAGAGAGACTAGAAAGAAATAAAGGAGCCAAACTAAACAGTTGCAAAAACGATACACATAATGCTAAAACAAATTGTAACAACTGACTAAATAAAAAACCGAATTCAATAATATAAGCTGAGCAACTTTCTGCACTCTCGAGGTGCATTTCATAACTCCAAAGATCCTCTACAGAGCCTCACCAAATTTTTGTGGCACCAATAGGAAAGTATATCTTTCAAACAAAAATTTTTTTTTTTCTAATCGGGCTAGCCGTCTTTGAGTAATCGGTAAAACACAAAAAAAGCACAAAAAAATAATTATTCCGACTAATTGAGACCTCCTCTTTTTTTTGAAGTCGATTAAAAAGCAATAATAGGTATGCTTCGGATGCCCTCTTGAAGCTGAAAAAACATAGGAATGAGAAATGCAAATATTAAGCGTTTAGATAGCTTATCGTTATGATAATAGTGTTTAGTTAGACAAGGTTGCAAAACGTAAGACGGGAAAGTAGATAAGTAGCAACGTAGCAAGACATAGTAGGTATACCTGTATGGTGCATCTAGACAAGTATCATTTACGAAATCCGTGTTTTTTTTAATTAAGAACTAGCTTCCTCCCGCATCTTCGTTCACGTGATACCAACATTTTAAATAGCCTATTTTTATGCTAATTCAGAACATAATCATCTCATGTAAGTTTGGTTTAAGGTAAGGTTAAGGTTTGATTGAAATTTGAAACACAACATACAAACTTTCAGACGTATAATATAGTTGTATTCGTCACCGCTATATTTTAGAATAGCAGCGCCCTCGCGGCGTTGCCCCCGTAATATAGATATTGTTTCAAAACTAATCAATCTCATAATATTAAAATATGTTTTCAGTTCGGATATTGAATTTGTTTGATGGCAATTTCTTATGGAGTTCATCAGAAATGTTCGATTATGTTTTCATATGAATATTTAGGTTTCAATACTACGACGCAAACTCATGAATTTATATAAGTTTTTGGTTCTGTTACCGAACTCATGAACTCATACTATGAAAATATCTAATTCTCATTCATTCATAAACATTGTCTTTATGTGTTACCAGTTCGACATTCCTGACATTATTTGATAGCGTGTTTTCCGGTTTAGAACTTGTTTGAAATTCGCTATCAACATTTTGTTAAGATCCAGTTAAGATTTGATGATAATATTAACGTAAATCAACCTGATCCTGTCGATGATGATGATATGAACTTGTAACGGATCGTGGCCTGAAAAAGAGTATACTAAAATGTTTATACCAAACGAACGAAGCCGCGGGCGGTTGCTATTGTTGTTTATAAACATTAACAAAAACTTGTCAACTATCAATCATCAGCATGTTGTTCCAATGGCAATAAAAGCAACACATTCCACCTGCTAATCAATTCAACATAATCCATCACCAATTTAGTACCTGTCTACTGAAATCTGATAAAATATTCATCTTACGTAACATTGAAAATTGCAGGCGCCTACTGCCCAAACAACGTAGCAAATTAGAACTTTATGTGGACGTAATAATGGACACCTAATTAGCTATTCGAGTGTAGTACTGGTAGTACGTAGCACAAAGGTCAGACGGTGAACCGTGCTAAACTCATATCAACAACGTATGCATGAATCATGCTATTTCCTGAGCATGTGCTAGTTGCCAGGGCGGGCAAAAGTCGGATGATTTATAAATTAGTCGGAAAATGTCCGACCTTTTTTTATCATGAATTGCTCTTGTGTTTTTAATAGAATTCACTGATTTATTTAATTCGGCAAGTATTCGCTAAATGGCAGACTTATATTCAGGAGCTGCCAATCGCTTGATTCTACGTTTCTTATAATTAAATGTTAGAAAGTTCCCTGTTTGTTGCTTGATAGAAGAATCGATCGATCTTGACTTAGACATAAAATTATTCATCAGTGATTCTCACTTTAGCATTTGAAAAAATACCCAAATGGTAAAACTACATAACATCCATAGAAAAACCTTTACGAGCCGAGTTTCTAGGTGCTGAGTATTCACTCAATTATTTTCCTATTCATCACCTTGACTTTTAAAAAGCCTGTCGCGTATTTGACTGATCCATTACCATACCAACCCTATACTTATGTGAAGAATCGTTTGCCAAAGGAAATGTCATCAGGAAACGACTCGGATCTCGCAAGACAGCCCATTGTGTACCGAAGGTTGTCGCCGATGGACTATTTGATGAATTGCGAACCAGTTTCGGTAGCGAATGTTACAATGGGCCATTCAGACTGCCATGCCCAATTTGATGTGCCAAGTTGTGCAAACATGATGTCTTAGGATCGATGTTGCCATATTTTAGATCGTTGTCTGTCTGAAGGATCTTTTAAACTATCAAAAGTCTGCGATATTCAAAACATTAATTATGCATTTTGTTCAAGCATAGCCCCATGATTACTTCTTTATGGATGCTTCCCCAAATAACAAGTAGGATTATTATTTATGTTTTTTTCTACGTTGCTCGGATTAAGGATAGGTACTTGATACTTTCATTTTCGACTTCTAGATTAAATTTTTTTAAACAATAGGTAGAAGCTGGACTAACCGTCCAAATCTTAGCAGCATCTTGTTTCAGCACGTCAGTCAAGACGTAATCTTCAACACTGCATCTCGTGAGATTCGAGATAAGCTCTTAGTCACACTCAGCTGTTGTTGATAAAGTTGTTTTCGCAAAGGACACCTTGGCAACAGCGAAAATAAGACCTTTGCGCATTGATGTAGCGAATTAGGTGTGAGTATAAGGTACGTTTATTGTTTGTAATGGCGTCAGTATGTAGTTTTTGTAATTCAAACGATAACATTTTGAGGGTCACGGAGACGGCAGAAGAATAGGGGTTCAAAAATATTCGAATGTTTGGAGAGCCTCTTCAGAGATACTTTTTGAAACAAAAAGACAAAATATGAATAACTTCTGGAGGGTTTCGTGACTTTGTCTCCGCAGTTTTATACAAACTTCATCGTCATTCTTCCTTTATAAGTCAAAATATTTTCTTAGTGATCTGATAGGTAATCAATAACCATAAAACAAAGTAACGTGTTCCATCCAAGTTTCTGCTCTCAGAACTGGCTCTGCGTTGACTGTCAGTCAGTAAAGTATGAGTTCTATTATATTTAGATGGTAGCTACTGTAATGAAAGAGGATGACTAATGACACCAGAACTACAATACTACGTTATTTTTGGAAGAATTTTTATTTTCTGTTGAACTGATGACAAACTGACAAGTGCTCTATAACGTGTTCAAAAAGGTCTTATACCCTTGACATATTTACCAGAACCTGATTTTTTTTTTAACCTGTTGTTTCGTAAAAAAGAAGCTTCTCAATTGTCACTTTATAGTTCGGCTTCTTTCATTATTTCTTTTCTATCTTCGCGATCTGTAGCCTTATCCTTTTACTGCTCACCATTCAGTCAATGTCGTCGACCTATCATGCTCACTTCTTTACTACTACACAATATCAAGAGGCCGGATACGCAATGTGTGTTCTAATCTAAAGCAATTGTAAGATAGAGACCACACTGTAGTCTATATTGCTAATAAAACTGTTATAATACAATATTCCTCGGCATTAAGGAAGCTGTGATTCACAGACAGGATGTAACCTTCGCTTAAAGTATGTAAGCAAGGTTCACACACTTTATGTTCACGACACTCCTATAAATCATTTGCTTAGCACGTGCCGCCGTTTGATTTGTATCTTATGCTGCTGTTTTATTTGAACGAACATCAGAACTAGCAGCGTATGTTCATGTCAAAGACCACTACAGGGTATTCCTACTGCAGGCAAGGTATAACGTGCAGTGGTTTCTCTTATCTCAGTAGGCCTGCAAATTTTCACTAGAAATGTTGTGCTCATATGCACAAAGGTGACTCCTTGACTTCCTGTAACTGTTGATTGTACTACACTTTAAATCAAAATCAACATTCGTAATGACGCTAATTTAATCGAGGTGTTAGTTAAATAACCAGCAGGCTTAAAAAGGTCGCTATAGCAGAATCAAAATAGGAATTGAACTGTATGCCGTCTCTTTTCACTCTCAGTCGATGAAAAGAGACAGCTTATAGTTCAATTCCTATTGTGATTCTGCTATTGCGACCTTTTTTAGCCCGCAGTAGATTAAAAAGTTTGTTCCTTCGTGCCGTTCTTTAGAATTGATATAAATTATAGCAGATAAGATATTAGCGACAGGTTTATTGCAAAGCCGTGGAGAGAGCTGAAACCCCGATCAGGTAATGACAATTGATGAGCACGCAAATTACGCGTTTCTTTCGCGTCCATCATCTTTAATCCTTGAATTACAATCATGATAATAAATTCTTATAAAATATCTATATTAAGTACATATTTTATGTTGTATTTCAAAATAGCAGTTATTTCTTATACCAATGTTTTGATATTTGTAATAAAGGAAGTACCTATTAAAGCGTAACAAGTATTAAACATTATTTATAAAGGCACGAAATGTGACAGTTGTTTGATTTTTGTAGGTTGCCGAACATGAGAAAAGTTGAAGAACATTAGTTAGCACTTCTTCTTCTTTCGTATGAGCAAGTGGCCAACTCTGGTGACGGAGTTTCTAAGCCGCCTGAAGGCCTCCGTCATGGCTTAACGACTTAAAAGCCGGGACCGACAGTTAACGTGCCCTCTGAAGCACGGAAGCGCTCAGCTCTAATACCTCTTGCGGTCACCCATCCTGAAAGTGACCTCGCACAACGCTGCTTAACTTCAACAATCAATCAAGAACGTCCAAGCAAGCTATGCCACGAGTACTCTCTTTTGAGTAGTCACGAGTATTTGTTTGGTTGTAAACTATTACATCATATTGACATCACACATTACAGAGATCATAGTGTTACCAAATTACGAAACGTCGACGTCTCTGTGTTTTGATACGTATTTCACGCAAACACAAATACCCAGCGCTAATTTGCAGTCTGGCACCCAACTTGAAATTGCTACACACTATTAGTTATTCTGTCGTCCTTAGTAACTATGTCATATCCTGGCAGTATTACCATACTAACTGTTACTTATTCGCATTGCACTAATGAGCAAGCGTCTGGATCACGCGAATCTCTAATTTAGTTAAGAGGTTCAAATAGCTTTGTAAATGTCAGTAGTTCAGCTTTCTTTACACTTACAATTGCAGTGGTACTAGACTGTTATACAATGTAATGAAATGAATCTTCGTTGGAAAACAACCTGCTCTGATTTCATAGTCGCTTGCTATCAAATATCTTATCATATTTGGAATGCATGTCATCATAATGAATTACCAAACTGATGTAATGTTGAAATTATTTTACTAATATTTACTTTTATTTACTAACTTAAGGTCGTGACTTCTCTCAGCCTCAACATAGCCTAATATTCAGGATTAATGCAGATTGACACCTGGTTGATAATTTTATATAGATTTGCCTTATATAGAGCATAATGCTCTAGTACCACCTAATACTACAAATTGAATTATGTTATTTAAATCAGCAATTATTCTCTGAGTATTATGAACAACTGTCTTTCAGAGAGTCAATGTTTCAATCACCATCAAAAGACATAATTTGTTCCTTACCAATTCTTCAGAACTAGTTACACGCTAATTACTCCAATCGATACAATTCGACTCGGTTCACCGATTCTTTTGCAAAACAGAAACATTCTATTCTAAAGTCACGCAAGCATTCAATTTCCGATTCAGTTAGACCACAGAATATGTCGTACGAGCTTCCGAACAGATGTCTCACTTCAACGATCATTGACAATATCAGTGACACTTGATTAAAATCGTAATTAATTACTGAAAAACACAAACAAACTTATAAATTCCCAAAGGAATAGTAGCCAACTATAGTCACGTATTTTCCAGGCGTCCGAATGCTTAGATCTTATAGGACGGAATCGAAACTTGTCATTCAAAGCATAGAAACTGACTGTTTGAATCTAGGATTTAGTGACCGCGTTGTTTCCTGCAAATCAGAATAAGACTAGACAAGTTGTAACCCTATTTGCGATGACACTGGCCTGCTACCGAGAAATGCAAGCGCATAAGTGGAATTCCTCTCAAGATATCACCTTCGCGGCAGAACTGGTTATTTATGCCCAACGAGCAGTCATAAGTGTTATGAGGACGTTATTAATTGCAATGACATTTCATGCTTGCTGCTCAGAAGCCTTTGAGCACCTTCGACTTACGAGGAGATACTTGTTGACACTTTGGCAGATCTCGAAGCGTATGCACATCGTAGTTTCTCAGAAGGGGCGTGTAGCAAAGAAGCCTTTAACTATCTTAATTGTATTACCGCCCGGGTACTTTCACCAACGCCCGCAAGGTCTTGTTAAGGAAAACACCATAAATAAACAGAACAGCATAACGCCAAACGTTTATATAAATAGCTAACAACTCGTCCGGAAGCCAGAACACAAACTTCCCCCGCCGTGTTTCCTGCAAATTAGAATTTGCAGCATTTGTACTCCTGTAATAAATTTTATATACTTTCGCATCAAAGCTTCAGTTTCTTCGATCTATATGAATAGAATAGGTTCTACAGGATCAATACAGAGCGATGGCAAATCAACCTGTTCGGTGAAATGTTTCAGCCTGCGTAAGTTACTGAGTTGAAGTTTCTTTTACTTCGAAAATACCTGCTCGTATTCTCTTTGGGACATTAATTGTTTTGACCGGTTTGTTTTTAGGTTAATGCGCCGGTGATATCGGCACAGCCTTGAATGAAGGCTGTCTCTTATCGTCTGCTGTAATTGCTCGAACAACTCACCGTTTCACATTCATGTCTTTATTTGGGTGTTTCGCAGGACTCGTGTTTTTGGCATGTCCGGCCTTGCGAACCTATTAAAATGACCAGTTTCAGTATTGCTGTATTTTTATTTGGAAATAGTATACGAGTACGCTATTATGGCACTAGTAATATCCTCAATTATATACATAGGAAAGCTGTAATTAATTTCTAAAGTTGTGAAATCTAAGTTCTCTGGTGTGTCCGCGACACCCCTATCTGCATTCAATCGCTTATTACGCAATAATGAAATATAAATTGACACTTTTTATAACGTTAACGTTAATATAGATACTATTAGGTAGTGGTGAATCAAATTTCATGTTATTTTAACTCCACGTTACTGTTTTACAAAGCAAACAAATGTGTCCGCGATAAAAAACTAATTTCTCTGTCGCTAATTTCTGTGGCATTTTCCTAATTTCTCTGGCATTTTGCTAATTTCTTTGGCATTTTGCTAATTTCTCTGGCATTTTTCTAATTTCTCTGGACCAAACCTAATTTCAATGGGCACGAATATATTTAAACCACTAAAACTTCAAAACGGCTTTATCAAATTGAGGGCCGCTAACATTAAAATGCATGTCTTTGAGTGCTTAATTAGGTATGTTATTTTTTTTTTTTAAATAACCAAAAAAAAAATTGCGAAAATGGGGTACCGTTTTTCGGACCGCTTCTTGCGAATCATCCATATAGATACTATTAGGTAGTGGTGAATCAAATTTCATGTTATTTTAACTCCACGTTACTGTTTTACAAAGCAAACAAATGTGTCCGCGATAAAAAACTAATTTCTCTGTCGCTAATTTCTGTGGCATTTTCCTAATTTCTCTGGCATTTTGCTAATTTCTTTGGCATTTTGCTAATTTCTCTGGCATTTTTCTAATTTCTCTGGACCAAACCTAATTTCAATGGGCACGAATATATTTAAACCACTAAAACTTCAAAACGGCTTTATCAAATTGAGGGCCGCTAACATTAAAATGCATGTCTTTGAGTGCTTAATTAGGTATGTTATTTTTTTTTTTTAAATAACCAAAAAAAAAATTGCGAAAATGGGGTACCGTTTTTCGGACCGCTTCTTGCGAATCATCCATTTGTCCTTCTTTACACTACAACATTATAGATTTAAATTTTTAAAAATAAGGTTACTTCAAATTATTATCTGTGGACGTTCTAACTAAACTTTTGTAGCAAATAAATTGGTCGTCTTATCTATTTAAAATGTGCAATACTACGCTGTCATTCTCTCTTCCAAACATTATACGTCCTTGACCTTCAACGTAACTAAATAAACAATATAACTTGCTGCAATTTTACTATCTGAAGAAAATTTTTAATTGCTCGACTGTCGCAACAACATTATTGTACTAGGTACCTGTTCATTCAATACCGCCGTGTTATTGCGACATATCAAGAAGATAGCCATCAAAATATATTACGATCAGGACTGGAAGGTAAAAAACCTAGAAGGTATTTTTGTCATAAAAACAGTCCACTAAAAACGACATTAAAATCTGTTTTACAATTGCAATATTTACATCAGCCCTTAATCTTGACTTGTATGAGCAAGCAGTGATTCAAGCATCCGCTGAAACCCCTAGCTTGTCATCTCTCGTAAATAGTTAATGAATAATCTCCGCTTTCGTATAAACCTGGGATAAATTGAGTCTAGACAGTTTCTAAGCTTCAGAATATTTCAAAGTTGAAGTAAACACTTTGAAATATTTATTTCTATAAACATTAGAGGGCTTCAATTAGCAGTCTTTAGAATTAGTGATCAACCTAAGTGTCAGACTATTTAAATGCCATTTGTGTCTTTTCCAGGTCTTTATCGTATTGATTGTTACAATAAAGTCAGTCTGTTTTGATAAATTTTAATGCGCGACAGTCAATTTCACTTATCAATGTGTTTTAATTATAGCGCATCAGTCCTGATATTGCTCAGTAGTTTCTGTGTAAGACACATTTGGCGTTGATCCACTTGGCCTCTAGAGAGTCAATACTCGTAGGTATCACAAATAGTGAAACATTCTCCTAATACTGTCAGCGTCGTGGCTACTTAAGTTGTAGTACGATTTAGGTAAAGGTTTAGTTCTCATGCCGCTCATCGGCTCATCACATTATTTTGTGGTCGTTAAACAAATAGAGGCTACAGACGGTATTCACAGTAGCATCATTATCGTCGAAATAATTGTATATAATTAGTTGTGAATGGATGGTAAATAATTGGCAATTACTTTTAAGACATGATGACAGTCCACTTGTTAGGTATTAGAACAAAGTTGATGTACAATCAGAGACATGGCTTGTCAAGAAAATAACGCGTAAAATGCTCTGATTATGTTTCTCAGTCGAGACAGACGGACTTGATGTAGACTGATTGAAATTCTTCTAAGGGATTAGAGCATAAAGTTACCCACTTAAAGCGTGTCGAAGAAGCTACTCCTAGAAAAATGGCCCCAATTAAAAGCCGTCTGGCTTATTGTCTTGTTTGAGATAACAAAATAATCACGCAATTACAGAGCAACGCAGACGCAATTAGGTGCTTAGATACAGAATCAACTTCTGGAGACCGGTTCTGGATGCTATTTTAAGAGCAACCTTCGTTACAACTTACAATCATACCAGCCAGAATGTGTACACTCAAATGAAATTATGAATGGAACTATGGAACTGCACGCATACAGAAGGAATTGATTGAATTAAGCCACGGACCCCTCGGGTTCGTTTGACAGGATCTATGTGCAGTGCACACATCAATTTGGGTAATTGGTACTCACTCCGCTTGCAGAGCGGTGCTTTACTTAGGGACCACTTGGAGAGCCCTTCACCAGAAATGCTAAAGTAAGTATATTCTCATTAAAATTATATTGCTTGATCAAAATTAGTTCAGTTGAAATTGTAGGTACCAGTAGCTAGATTAGTATTTAAATTAGAGTTACATAAATTTGTAAAGTAGCTCAGCAAGCCTCTGCCAACGAAACCGTTTTGGATCGCAATAAACAAAACAAGCCAGACATTCAAATCGTAACAGCATGCAACGTGAGCGTTTAATGTATGTTCCATTGCCTAATTGCAACTGAATATGTACATTTCGAGATAAGGTATCACATGAAACCACCACCGAAACATATTCCGGGTTTCGAACAATTTTAAACGCACAGAAAATAAGGAAATGTGGGGTTTTTTCAAGTAGCTTGTGGCTAAGATCGCGATATGTTTTACTTTCACTGAGGTTTCCATCATTGCACTGCACAGTGTATCAAAAGCCCATATTTTTTAGATAAATTCCCAGAGTGACTTTTTTGGAATGTTTTTGCATACTTAGGTACAATAGGATCAAAGAAACCCATTTTAGAAGTTTGGGCCAATTTGCCCACCGGGGGGGCAAGTTGGCCCCCCACTGGGGGCAAGATGAAATTTTATGTGCCAAAAATTATATTAGGCTGCAGAGGTCTTATGGAACAAGTTTGGGTCAAATCGGTTGAAAATAGCCTGAGATATGGCCGTTCAAACTTCCAAAATATCGGAAAAAGGGTGAAAAATGGCCATATTTGACCCCATATTGCTCAGAAGAGCACAACTATGCGCAAAATCTTTTTACACTTCTAGATTCAGCATAACGTGGGATTACTAGATCAATCAAAACCCCGATGGGTTTTGCCTAGAACCCGAGATATAAGACTTTCAAAATTTTCAAAAAAAACCCTAAAATCGGGTTCGATTTTAGGGTTTTTTTTTGAAAATTTTGTCTAACAATCACATTATTTATCTAACACTACCCCCCTTTTGAAGATGGAGTCCCCCAGCAAAGGCAAAACCCTCTAGGATGGGTTCGATTTTAGGGTTTTTTTTGAAAATTTTGAAAATAACGTGTTCCCGAAGCTATTTGATTATTTTTGTCATATGTAAAACACTTTAGATGGGTTCGATTTTAGGGTTTTTTTTTGAAAATTTTCAAAGTCCTATATCTCGGGTTCTAGGAAAAACCCATCGGGGTTTTGATTGATCTAGTAATCCCACGTTATGCTGAATCTAGAAGTGTAAAAAGATTTTGCGCATAGTTGTGCTCTTCTGAGCAATATGGGGTCAAATATGGCCATTTTTCACCCTTTTTCCGATATTTTGGAAGTTTGAACGGCCATATCTCAGGCTATTTTCAACCGATTTGACCCATACTTGTTCCATAAGACCTCTGCAGCCTAATATAATTTTTGGGATATAAAATCTCATCTTGCCCCCAGGAGGGGGCCAACTTGCCCCCCCGGTGGGCAAATTGGCCCAAACTTCTAAAATGGGTTTCTTTGACCCTATTGTACCTAAGTATGCAAAAACATTCCAAAAAAGTCACTCTGGGAATTTATCTAAAAAATATGGGCTTTTGATACACTGTGCACTGACAACTTTCCAATACAGATGTGTTGGGGGTGTTGACCATTCTTCTGAGAGCCGCAATGCGCGCCATGCATAAATCGCACCATCATGGTCATCGGGAAAGTTATATGACTTGTTTTATGTTTGTGATAAAATGTATAATGTTACTGTCATGTACTGCATACATTACCTGTCCAAGTATGAGTGCACAAACCTCATCTGAGCGATCCGTAATATAATATTTAGATCTACGCACATAAAAAGTACTTGTTGCGGTAGTTGCTGCCATGCTGCTCCTTCAGAGGACACTGAGCATGACAATTATAAATAATTAGAAAATAATTAGATTTAACTCTCTTCATAGTGCTAGGAAAGCTGTCATACAGAAGTATATCTTATAATAATGACACACGGCTCTAATTAAACTGGCGGTCATTCCTCTTGTTTTGGTGTGAAGTGAGAAACTGATGGTTATCTAATTAAGTTACTAACAAACAAGTGTACCGTTCGTAACATGCATAATACCAATTCGTTGGTATATCACTTTCCATTTCGTCCGACAACGAAGAAACAAAACGAGGCACAAATCAGTTGTATCATTATGATTGATTAGCAATCGCAATGAGATTTTTGGTGAGGCTTTTGACCCTAAGAACATAGGTATAAAATGTTGATTGTGGTCAAACACACAAGACCTTTCTCAAAGCTTCTCTTTAGGAACCAAATCACAAAGAATGAATTTGTCAAATAAACCTACCTACCTTTAACTTTTCTTATGCAAATTGATTGATTGTGTTTCTCTTGAAGTAAGTACGTTGTTTACTACCATAGGAATTTCCTTGTTATTTTATTAACTTCAAGATAAGAAGTCAAGTCATCAATTGCCCGTGAGAAGAAACCGACAATGGCTAACGCCATCATCATTAACTGCTTAATTGCTCTGACAATCTCAAATTAACTATTTTTGTAATGACTTCGTATGTTTCCGTAGTTTCATCTTTGCTTTCGACATTTTCTGTATCATCATCATGTATAAAATACATTGTGATAGAATTATTTAGACAGCATCGTGGGAGATGACGCTCCGGACCGTGTCAGATGGTCCAGAGCGGGAGATGCGCTGAAACATCTAGGTACTAATATTAAGCTCGTTTTTTAACAAAAACATACGCTGAAGACTGCGGATCACCGAATCTAACACAAAAAGTAATAAGAGGCCTATTTTTCGGACACGGGACCTTCTTTGTCAAAGTCCAAACAAATTAGACACCCTGCGATGAAGTTTAATGAAAAGAAATCCACAAAATGAATTACGAAGAAAAATCGCAAGCAATTTGAGAGATGACATTAATTTAAATAAAGTGTGGCGTCAAAACCGCAAGGCGGTCTTGCCGAGTACCAACTTTCAATAAGCTTTGATAGGACGTCTCAGGTTCATAATCAAGTTAGGTAACGCGCGGTTTTCTGCTCCTGTTCGACGTCTTTGATTTCACGATTATTTTGATTTCGCGAAAATGTCGATCAAGTCTGTTCTGAAACATTTTATGGGTGTTTCGCAGGACTCGTGTTTTTGGCATGTCCGGCCTTGCGAACCTATTAAAATGACCAGTTTCAGTATTGCTGTATTTTTATTTGGAAATAGTATACGAGTACGCTATTATGGCACTAGTAATATCCTCAATTATATACATAGGAAAGCTGTAATTAATTTCTAAAGTCGTGAAATCTAATTTCTCTGGTGTGTCCGCGACACCCCTATCTGCATTCAATCGCTTATTACGCAATAATGAAATATAAATTGACACTTTTTATAACGTTAACGTTAATATAGATACTATTAGGTACTGGTGAATCAAATTTCATGTTATTTTAACTCCACGTTACTGTTTTACAAAGCAAACAAATGTGTCCGCGATAAAAAACTAATTTCTCTGTCGCTAATTTCTGTGGCATTTTCCTAATTTCTCTGGCATTTTGCTAATTTCTTTGGCATTTTGCTAATTTCTCTGGCATTTTTCTAATTTCTCTGGACCAAACCTAATTTCAATGGGCACGAATATATTTAAACCACTAAAACTTCAAAACGGCTTTATCAAATTGAGGGCCGCTAACATTAAAATGCATGTCTTTGAGTGCTTAATTAGGTATGTTATTTTTTTTTTTTAAATAACCAAAAAAAAAATTGCGAAAATGGGGTACCGTTTTTCGGACCGCTTCTTGCGAATCATCCATAGGGTGTTTCGCAGGACTCGTGTTTTTGGCATGTCCGGCCTTGCGAACCTATTAAAATGACCAGTTTCAGTATTGCTGTATTTTTATTTGGAAATAGTATACGAGTACGCTATTATGGCACTAGTAATATCCTCAATTATATACATAGGAAAGCTGTAATTAATTTCTAAAGTCGTGAAATCTAAGTTCTCTGGTGTGTCCGCGACACCCCTATCTGCATTCAATCGCTTATTACGCAATAATGAAATATAAATTGACACTTTTTATAACGTTACGTTAATATAGATACTATTAGGTAGTGGTGAATCAAATTTCATGTTATTTTAACTCCACGTTACTGTTTTACAAAGCAAACAAATGTGTCCGCGATAAAAAACTAATTTCTCTGTCGCTAATTTCTGTGGCATTTTCCTAATTTCTCTGGCATTTTGCTAATTTCTTTGGCATTTTGCTAATTTCTCTGGCATTTTTCTAATTTCTCTGGACCAAACCTAATTTCAATGGGCACGAATATATTTAAACCACTAAAACTTCAAAACGGCTTTATCAAATTGAGGGCCGCTAACATTAAAATGCATGTCTTTGAGTGCTTAATTAGGTATGTTATTTTTTTTTTTTAAATAACCAAAAAAAAAATTGCGAAAATGGGGTACCGTTTTTCGGACCGCTTCTTGCGAATCATCCTTATAATATCTTATCAGGTGATATCAACATTTTTGCATACAAAAACTTTAATCTAAATGAAACGTTTCCTTTAGGTTATCTTTCTACAGTATCTACAAATCATGTGGCTAACGCCCACGATACGGTAACTAATTCGTCTAAGTTTCCTTTTGAAGCAATAAGCACTTAGGTGTTTAGCATTACAAAACTCTTATCTATATAGAGCTCGCACTGAAATCACTCGGACCTGTGAACGTGAAGAATTGAATAACATCTTGCATAATTCTATAACTTTACGCGCTACAATTCCAAACAACAAATTACGACACAAAACGGTTGCCAACAAAAAACGTAATGACAATACACCTGGGACAACGTGTGTATCAAACTTTCACGCCACTCTCGTTAAACTTTCGCCGGTAATTAAACGTGCAATAGAACAATAGCTGGCAAGAAGCAGATCTCGAGTGTACACGATGTTGCCAATAATTGTCGATCGGCTCGCCCCACGCTTTCTAACACCGTACCATGTACGTAAACTCACTCGATTTTCGCTCTAGAAACTGCACCAATAACAACAATGTTGGAATTCATAATGAGTTCGATTCGATGCAGTCAGGCTGAGAGCAACAAGTAATAGATGCGTCTCGAGCGTCATCGTTAGTTTCCGACAAAAATCTCGTTGGACCAATAGTTAGACTTTTTATACACCTTTGACTAAAGAACTCAGCAGCCTCAAACAATAAGCAATAAGCAACAAACAATTATTGCACCGAATTTACTTTCAAGATACGCAATACCTGTAAACGCTGGTCGTCCAGCTGGTTACATGACATGAAATTATAACGAGCTGTAATTCTGTATCGCTTTTCACTATCGCTATTTCAATAATATGTGCGTGCACTTGATGTACATATAGTGACTTATCTGGACGTTGGCACTGTGATTTTCTTTGAAACAGCTGCAAACGCAGCGTGCGCCGGCGCAGGTGGTTCGAAAAAATCAAGTGAACCGACTACAGAATACGTGCGCGCACGTAACAATGGGAATGATTTTTGCTCAAGGTCCGTAGAAAGTGTTTGCACGCTTAAGATTAAGGTTTATAGTATGTTGTTCGATACAATGGCCAATTCAAACCGTGAATTGGAGTTTTTATTGAACAGCGGTTATGAAGAAAACTTTTAATCGTTCTGAATCGCATACTTGAGAAATTTAATCTACCTGAGAAAAAACTGAGTCTGGAAAAGGTACCTCGGTCCAACCAAAGAAACAAAGTTGCATAGTAGTTGACTGGCCTTTATACCTACTCCGAGAACAAAATACTCTAGTTTGCTAAACTTTTAATCACATTCATACATAACTAACGTGAAACTGATAATATGTCTACTGCGGCTAATAAAAAATGAATCAAACAGATTTTTTTTTATGATGAGACTAAAAATATAGAGACTTTAAAGAAATGAGTACCTATTCATTAGATGAAGAAACAACGCAATACAGTGTCGTACTGTAAAAGTAATTTGAAGTGATCATTTCATAAATTGCTACATCTTCAATGTAAACATGAGTATGTGATGCAAATATGATGACTACATGTTACTTGTCATTGCTTTTAATTTAAATAAAACTTTACTGTACAGAGTGACTGAATCACACACTAGAGAATTTTCCTTCTGTGTTGTTTGTCAAGATTAACCGTGATTTCTTAGATTTAGAAATCACGGTTAGTCCAGAATGAGTCTGAATTTGAGTGAAAGTAAAACCAATTAAGAAAGATAATATTTGTTGAACTATAATCTTGTTTTACAGTTTTAGTCGTAAAACATCCAAACTAAACTACCTCGTTGAGTTAAGAGGGCTGCGACCGGCGAATTTCCATAAAAACGTAATACCGAAATCATTTAAAATGTAAGCATGTTTATATCAGTTTATGTTGTTACATTAGGAGAGTAGGTATTTATCTAGGTTCCTGTTAAACTTTTGTTCCGAAAAACTTACCTAAAAAGAAATGTAAGCCAATTGAATTGAAATCTTTGTAGGTACACCAAAAATGGCATTTTTTCTTTTCATTTGTTCTATAGTAAGTTTTTTGAAACAAAAGTTTAACAGGAACCTAGATAAATACTACCTTTATCCAAATAATAACGTAAAGTGATAAAAATATGCTCAAATTTTAAATTATTTTGGTATTACGTTCCTAGGTAAGTAGATACGTTCGCCGAGCCCTTAATGTTGATTATATCACTTTCTTGTTTTTTAATTCTACCTACTTCGTCGATTACGGAATTTCTTATGCTATCTGGGTGCTATATTGTATTTCGATTCTTCTATTCGGTTTTATTGACAAGCGAGTCATCAATGTTAAGCTGATTGATTTATCGCAGTTTTCTTTTCGTTTTGTTTTTCCCCTTTTTGATTGCAATTGTTTCTGATCTAGACTAAAAAGCCAAGACTTTTTGACTTCGCGCTACGGTATTTTATGTTTGTAGTTTAATCATTTAACATTTACTATCACTTGTTACTAAAGTCCCCTTAATTTCATAAATACGGTGTTTTTGAGTAAACAGTAGTCAAATACTACTGTTTACTCAAATACACCGTATTTATGATTCTTACGTAAGATTACGTTAATTCGGAGCGTCTCCCTGTCTACGTGACGAAACTACAATGTTCACACGCGCTCGGTGTGAACGAATTATCTCTTCGAAGTTTCTGATCTGATAACTTTAAATTATCATAATTGGAGGGTTATAGATAAGACTTTTAAAATTATCAAATAATTCTTTATTTGTATTAGTTTTTTTTTTTTAACTAAATTTAATTTAATCTGGTTTTTAAAGTAGTAAGTAATACTCGTAGTAGGATGATTCGCAAGAAGCGGTCCGAAAAACGGTACCCCATTTTCGCAATTTTTTTTTTGGTTATTTTAAAAAAAAAAATAACATACCTAATTAAGCACTCAAAGACATGCATTTTAATGTTAGCGGCCCTCAATTTGATAAAGCCGTTTTGAAGTTTTAGTGGTTTAAATATATTCGTGCCCATTGAAATTAGGTTTGGTCCAGAGAAATTAGAAAAATGCCAGAGAAATTAGCAAAATGCCAAAGAAATTAGCAAAATGCCAGAGAAATTAGGAAAATGCCACAGAAATTAGCGACAGAGAAATTAGTTTTTTATCGCGGACACATTTGTTTGCTTTGTAAAACAGTAACGTGGAGTTAAAATAACATGAAATTTGATTCACCACTACCTAATAGTATCTATATGGATGATTCGCAAGAAGCGGTCCGAAAAACGGTACCCCATTTTCGCAATTTTTTTTTTGGTTATTTAAAAAAAAAAATAACATACCTAATTAAGCACTCAAAGACATGCATTTTAATGTTAGCGGCCCTCAATTTGATAAAGCCGTTTTGAAGTTTTAGTGGTTTAAATATATTCGTGCCCATTGAAATTAGGTTTGGTCCAGAGAAATTAGAAAAATGCCAGAGAAATTAGCAAAATGCCAAAGAAATTAGCAAAATGCCAGAGAAATTAGGAAAATGCCACAGAAATTAGCGACAGAGAAATTAGTTTTTTATCGCGGACACATTTGTTTGCTTTGTAAAACAGTAACGTGGAGTTAAAATAACATGAAATTTGATTCACCACTACCTAATAGTATCTATATTAACGTTAACGTTATAAAAAGTGTCAATTTATATTTCATTATTGCGTAATAAGCGATTGAATGCAGATAGGGGTGTCGCGGACACACCAGAGAACTTAGATTTCACGACTTTAGAAATTAATTACAGCTTTCCTATGTATATAATTGAGGATATTACTAGTGCCATAATAGCGTACTCGTATACTATTTCCAAATAAAAATACAGCAATACTGAAACTGGTCATTTTAATAGGTTCGCAAGGCCGGACATGCCAAAAACACGAGTCCTGCGAAACACCCAGTAATCATTCTTCCGAGACCTTGCAAATGCTAAAGGAGAATAATAATCGGTTACTCATTTTCCCAGCTGGCCTTGAAACAAAACATCGTCTACTATAGCGAGGCTAGTCTTAACTATTCTATAGACAACAATAAGGCCTGCGCCGGCGCTTAGCCGGTACAGAGGTCGATGACCCCTCACCACGGGTTAAGAAACCTCGTGCTTTAAACCGATCCGCTTATTAGGTATTCTATATACTGTGTGCGCACTTTTGTGTACTCTCCCGAGGCGGCACCGTGAGCGAACTCTATTTTAGGAGTAGGATGTTTTTCTTATAGTTTGATCATATCTCGAGAAATGGTATGAATATTACATGTCTGCGCATCCGTGATTATTTAACTGGAAAAATATTCATCTCCACTTTTATCCATATGAAAACATTCGAAAATTACATCCATTTCATTTATATTTTAATCTAGAAGTAACTTTCTTGGCTATTCATGAGATTCAAGTCTGGCTTCCCGTCTTTAATACCCTAATAGGTTTAATATTAATATTACAGCTTCGGCAAGTTCTTATGTCAACACTTACCCTACCAAGCCCCGAGGTTCTTCATTTTGTTATTTATTTTGTCTGCTTCAGACATTCTTAGCTTATATTAGTAGTTAATAAAATAACACTTTCTAGACTAGTAAGTGTTACAACAACTATTTTACTAAACTTAAAAATGCATAGACCGTAAAGCGAAATTATATCATAAATATCAGAAAACAAGCTATTAAAGTGCAAGCCGGAAGCCTCGTTAAACAATCCGTCTTCAAATGCTACGCTATTTGATCACGGTCCTTCGTTGTCCCTTGTAGAGGTAGGGTTGGTCCATGTGATGCATTTCATTTTCGGACTGCAGTCAATTGGTTTTGTGGCAGTTGTACTTTATCTTCGAACACATGTTTTGTTATAACCGTTGTAAAGACAGCTTATTGAGCTGACACACTTCGTGGATAAACATCTCTTACCTACTTGTTTGTTTAGTCTAATGGTTCTTTGAGGTGACCTACTAATCCGAGGAATGGACTTTAGAATTCCTCAATTTCTGAACATAGTTCTTATTTTATTTTATTTTTTTCTCTACCTTGCACGTGCACTTGAGCTAAATGCTTTTTCACCGAACCAAAAAGAGCGTAAGTCAACTTGATATTCCGATTCGGAGTCGAAGAGCTACATCCTTAGTCCCTTGCAACTGCGTCCGAGCCCTCCATTGTCCTAGTCCCCTGAGCTCAGAGGTCATCGAACCCCGAACAAAGACCCAGAGATTCTAACACCTAGTTGATGAAAATTTATTGCCGCTAAGTGTTTGGCACATAGGCGTTATAGTATGGCTTTGAGTTCATCCAGCCCAGGGATTAGAAAGTGCCGTTTCCGAAAAGGATTCAATTTGAATCCCGGGAGAGTTTACACCAAACAAAGCTTCGTGAAATACAAACTGCGGAAAATGAGCTCTGTTGTAGATAAACAAACATAATAGTCGTTTATTAGTGCAAATTATACGACAACCTCGTAATACAAAGACAACACGAATCCTTAGATAGGCAATCGAAATATGTACATTGTATTTTAACGTGTATTGTCTTGGTATCAATATTATGCACATTTTTATCTTTCTCAAAACAATAACAGTACCTTGCTCTGCAATTTGCCGGTGCGATCATAAGATAATTTACGAACGTATTAAAATTGAAACGCATAAAATATAGACGATAAAGATCTAAAACCTTACAAATGGCACTTTACATTGAACCATTGCGTTTACGATGAACTTCAAGTAATTACTGCTTACTAGCTGCTGCTAAGAACCTGCACAGGAGATTGCTATCATTATTTTTTCAAGTTTAATATAATTTAATGTCTCATTGAGTAGAGAAGATCCTTAACAATTTGAAAGCGATTTATTTTACCGACGCAGCAATGAAACATTTATTTTCCAGAATAAGCCATGCCCAATTATCCAGAAACATAACCTTCATCGCATACGGGTTTTATCTTTTCAATCGCACTTCTATACTGAGTCCAGTATTTTTTATTGAATGAAAATACACCAAGGCATTTCTCTACTGGTCAAGCGCATTCTCGGAGAACTGGTTACAGGCAAGCAGCTCGAAAACGTCTGAACAGGCCTCGACTCTATCATACAGCCCACGCGCAATAAATTGAGACATCGCATACCTATCAAATGGGGGCTTAAAGGCAATAAACAATTTATCATCAGCAGTAATCAAAACCTCGTAACTCGCACATATCGGCTCGTATCACGAGCGGAGTTCTGGGCTTAAAATGCCTTTTGCAAGTCCGTTATGTAATAACAATATATTACGGCATCGCAATTATTGAGTCTTTTACTTTTGTTTTACGACAAGGTTAATCCATTACAGCGACGTAATTTGTACTTTAGTCCTTAGTGCAAGCTGCTGACGGTGCAATATTTGGCTGTGGTTTTGTTCAGTGATAAAGTTATTCCACAATTCTCTGACAGCTGCATTGCATTTACTCTATTCAATGCTATGCTGTGATTATAATATAGGTACACAAGGTATAAAAAAAGTAATCAAAACTTTAAAAGCGATTTTAATGTCCGCCGTTGCTGTCGGTAACTTTTTGATCCAAAATTAACTACACCATAAAAAGAAAAACCAGTTTCGCCACAATTTCACAATGAACTGAGGAATTCTTTTTTCACGGGCATGTGATGGTATCCGCGAGTGAAGTCGAGTTTTGTGGACGCTCGGCTTTAAAGATTTGGAATCCTGCAACAGAACGTAGAAAATATTAGAAGTGATAAACTCGTCAGTTTTCACAACTGGTCATTAATCCGAGAAGTTTAAACAAATAAATCCGCAAATGAAGCGAATCAAACATGTAAACCGGTGGAATGTTACGCGATGTCGATTATATACAAAATTTATTGAACATGTTGGATATAACTTTACCTATAAGCAGTTTATTGCAACTAATGGCTTAGATAGCATTTCACAGTGATTCCAAATCCCTGAAACGTCGAAAAAATATGTGATGTATCAATAATTTCGAGAGTAACGTCAAATTTAGACATGTTGATAGAACCCGTTTCTTTCAGAAATTCAGCTTATTCATTATTCATATTTCCAGAAAGTGTCACTTCCACATATTTTAGTACCCGTCGGGAAGATAACATGCGGGTCGAGTTGGGTGACATTCCGCACGCAACGAAATCGAGAGTCAATCGACTACTCGGTTGCTTTAATCAACGCGACAACTCGATTCAATATTTCAACGTTAGTACCAACTTCTTTCTTTCCTGAAAGTCAATAGTTATGAATTTTGAGTAACAAGATGTATTTTTATCTTTGTATTTGTTTAAACATTACGTTACAAGCTTCAGGGGATTAGAACTTACTTTAAATAAAAAAAAGGGTATGATGTATGCTGTCGTTCTCATGTTTATTTATTTTGATTTTTGCTTTTCTCACGAACTTTTGCATTTTAACAGTTTTGAGACTCGATAGGTTTTAATGCACGCATGTTGTGTACCTCTAACCACATTCCGTGAATGTAATTGTGCGTGCATGAGAATGGCAATGGCGGCAGTGGCTCGTAGCACTTTCTTTATCGATATTGTGCTAAAACTCTTTTCATTCGCAACAAGTTGTTATTTCTTGACCATCGTTGGCATTTTAGTGAATCTTTTGAGTTTGTTTCTCCTAAAAAGTGGTATTAAATAGTGCAGTTTTATTTTGAAATAGAGGAGTACCGAATTCGTTACGATTGTATAATTTTAATTTGTTACTGTATCCCCATTGCATACATTCGGTGTATTCAATTACCACAATAGCCTTTAATTCGTGTACATCTTACGTAAAAGTTTACGGTCGTACTGAATGAGTTGTTTAATTTTGTAACTCATAATATTGCCGAATCGCGTTTACCTCATGTGACCCGTGAATGCTAATAGTTGATTTCCGCGGTATGCGCTGTTCGTTAGCTGGGTGTCATGTAACGCGGTTAATGAATGGAAAGCATTTAAGAATCTTGTCCGAGTAATTAACGTAAAGTCATTCATGGGAATGTTGTGGGAAACTGCTTTATCCGGCTTGAAATTGCAGCGGTAGGTTGCATTTTCGTTTTAACCTACATTATTATTACCTAATTACCTTTATAAATGTAATCCATTTCTAACTGGACTGTCAGATTTGTATGGAAAGCTAGCGTAACCAGTTTCTTTAATTTTTGCTTAGGTACAGAAATTAAATTACATGTTAAAGAAAGGTGAAGTCTACAGCATTCAAGTAGTCCAATATGTGAAACGGCAAGAAACATTCCGCTGAATCCGACGAGAAATCACCATTCCATAATTTGAGAATGTACGAGTACGTACAACTTTCAACGTTCCTTCCTCAACACAAATGAGTTCCGGCTAGTTGTTCACGCTGCTGATGCATAATTCTGTGATAAAATCTCCGAAACTACCGCAGTACCACCATCGTGATTACTTGGTACTTGTCTTTTATGGGTGTTACCTGCGTTCGTGTAACAAGTAACTCTTTATGTAATGCCGTGTAAATACTCGTACTATACTTGTGTAGGTAAACAAGTTGGTGAATTGTTGAACTGCCGTTGTGGACGATTTTGTTAAGCTACTTTACATCGTAATGCTTTTCCTACTAGATCACATTGTTGTTGACAGGGGAGAGTATTGGAGAGTAGAATTTTTCTTCTAATCTAATTTAATGTGGGTAATTGATCAGCTTACGCGTACACTAATCTTTAATCCGTGTGATCCACTTGTTCTAGATATCGGTTTACCTGACTTACACGTGGATTAAACAAAATCCCTCTTTAAATATAGGTAATCCAGAAACCTCAAAGGAATTCAAAAATGATGCAGGTTGCATATTAAAACATTGCTATGAAACAAAGGGAAATTTCTTTGCGATTACGATTGGAAATTGCTTTGCTGTCATTTCATACTAGATAAAGAGTAGTTTGATGCTTTTAGTAAGCTCTTTGAATGTTGTGATTTGCATTGAATTTAAATCCTAAAGCGTACCACACACACAGCAGATAATCGATCGAGCGAGCGAAGCGAGCGAAGATCTTAGTGGCAAGTTAGGCGATTTTGCTTTGTATGTTTGTATGTTTGTATGTTTGTATGTTTGTATGTTTGTATGTTTGTATATTTGTATGTTTCATTTTTATGTTCTCGCATAACTATCGAACCGCTTATCCAATCTGTATGAAACTTGATAGGTCAATAGGTTGTGCTATGGAAATTTGCTGTGGAGTGTATGAGCGTAATCGATGAAGGGGTTGTAAAGATATGGGGTTCCCAAGGGGGTAATTTTTTTTCAAAGTTACCCAAATATATTGAGTGGGGTGTCATATGAAAGTACTCAATTTATACATTCCAAAATGGTTTTTAGTTTTCTTCTAGGTTCTATAGTTTTTGAAATACAGTGAAAAAGAAAACTGATGGAAACCAATTAACGGAAGTATGGAGAGAGCTCCCGTTTCATAGAGTTTCGTTGTATTCGTAGGTCTGGTTAACAGACAAAGAGTGTGGCATCGTTGTGGTTTGGTTTGCAATGATTTTAGTTGCTTCTTGGTAGTTTTCCTTGAGATTGAAAATAAAAGCCGTGTTGGCCGAGTGGAAGAGTGCTCGAGGAGGGGGAGGGGAGGGGGAGGGGAGGGGGAGGGGAGGGGGAGGGGAGGGGGAGGGGGAGGGGGAGGGGAGGGGAGGAGGAGGGGGAGGGTAGGGGGAGAGGGAGGGGGAGGGGAGGGGAGAGGGAGGGGAGGGAGAGGAAGGGGAGGGGAGGGGAGGGAGAGGGAGGGGAGGGGAGGGAGAGGGAGGGAGAGGGAGGGGAGGGGAGGGAATTGATTTTCTCATACATTTTGTATTGAACTGCTATTTTAATAATTTCTCGAACTAAGAGGCCTTCCCTGAGGCGCGGTACGAAGTTCGCGGGGTCAACTATTGAATATAAACACGACACGACTTAATGTATTGCATGCATGCCTATAATCTTTACCATACTGAGGTAGTGCATTAGATATCATTGTGTGGTAAACACTAGAAGGAGCACTTAACGTAGGTATAGGGGTAGTCAGAAACAAGTCCAAATCTAGGCTATCAACACAACGGTGCGCGAGATCTCAGTTCGGGGCGAACTACTAGTATATCTTTTGAAATACAAATCTTGACAGATCGCACCAAATTTTGTAATTTATATTCGCTATGTCATGGTCCTCCATAGAATTTGTATGGGCGCCATCTCAAAATTAATATTTCATAAGATATATTATCTGATGTGTGTGTGATGGGCTTTAATGGACATCCACGTTGAAGTGTATGAATATTATACTGCTTCGAAAATAAAGGGTGCAAATGAATCATAGCTGTGGAATCGATGTGCCCACCGCATGATATATTGGGTTTCCCTAAGCTTCGTGCCTATCCAGATTAGAGATCGGACTTGTGATTGATTGACTTCCCCCACCCAAGGGTTTTGGCGAATGTACAGGCAAACGAAGCAAGCTTCCATATCTCAATGTATACAATACAGCTTTTACGATGATGTGAGAGGATTGTCAATAAGACAATTCATCATGATCGTTTTCCTGCCCAACTCTTTGTAGGTTCGGCACAATATCTCCTTCTCTTCCACTCCTTTTTATTACCCGTCAACTCAGCATTCACTCTTATCTTATCACTGTTCATCTAGCATAACTTTAATAGACAAATAAGAACCTAGTTATCAAGCATCTAAGGAAGTTTAATTGATAGTTTGCTCTGAATTGTTGGAATTAATAAATTGTTTTAATTTCCCTAATTCATCTTAACTGTCATTCATAATTCTACAAGGAAAAACTAATAACTCAATTGACCAATAAACTGTGCTATAATTGCTTAATTACCTAGTGCGTATTTCCTTACCAGGCCAGTGTCAAACAACAGTTAGCAGTAGGTATGATCGTGTATCACGACACGAAGTAGATTAATTTCAATAAATGATTCATCAGCTAAATGGGTGTGAATCACCGTATTACGATTCGGTCCTCGCATAAAGGATAACAACCACAACTCACAACATGCCCCCCAAGACCCCACAAGACAAGGTCGTTGATGTAAACTCATGAATTTAAATGCAAGGAAAGCCGCGGAAGTCGCGTGCTCAAATGTAGAAAGTGCAAGTCGGCATATTTACAACTGTGGCTGCACCATAGCAGAGTATGTTAATTGATATCGAACAATTACAAAGAACGCTTTAGCTTTCTACGTATAGTCCCCTCAGAGTAATAACCTTGCGACACGCAGTATCGACATCGCTTTACACACTTGCATTAGTGCTATAATGCAATGATACTCTTTAATTGAAATATTTTATGTGAATAACTTTACATTACGCAAGGGCAGAATATTTTATATTTATTTCAATATATATATCTTGTTTATATTTTATTCAGTCCATAATAATAAAACAGAATTGGATGATTCTAAGTATCGAGTGTATTATCTCGGAATTATCGAGACTATTGCACTGATCTTGACGGTTACAGATGAGTTTTAAATGATTCAAACGATTCCGTAACTAATTGGGCTTATCGATAGGTGATTAGTTTCACTGATACGTTTGTCCTCAATGAGAGAGATCATTAATTTGATTGCGGCAACTACGGCTTAACTGTTACTGTTCACGATATTGTGAGCTTTTAACTTACTGCGTAATATCTAAGAGGTTCTATCAAACGTAATAGATAAAATTGTAGTAATAAAGATCTACTAACGCTTAGTTAAAATCAATCAGCATCTATTCAATAGAACCACATAGAATTGGCTAACTACCTATTATGATCTATCAATTATCCTAGATAAGATAGATAATCAGATAAACATAGTATTATTTATCTGTGGGTTTCACATAACATTGTTACAAAGTAAATACATTGAAACACCTGCATAAATAATTGTCAAAGAAAGAACAACGAACTTCGAAGACTGTATCAAAACAGACCAAATAAAAATCAGGCAGGTGAAAGATACCGAGCTGAATATCTTGAGGCTTTTTTAATTATTAAATTCCTTGCTGTTTATGTTGGGGAAACCAATTAAATTTTCAACGACGTAGTATTGCTTTATGCGAAAATATTCACAACTAGATACTAATATTTTTAGAGCTTCAAGATTGTCTGGTTCTATCATACTATGGTAAGTTGATGAAATGTTAAGGAACATATTATGAAATCTTTTCTTGTCATTTTACAGTTGCATAATATTAAAATGACAATTTACAAAAGTATAAAAAATGTGTTTTACAAGCTTCACTTGTTCGTTTGTTAGTATGTTTGGACAAAGGATAAATCTGCAACTTAAATTTTAACTTACCTAGGTCTCTTCTAACCGTAATTTGGCATGTTAGTAATAATATTCGTTGAAAATGGAACAAGGTGACAGGAAAGCTGATATATGGAGGAGTTTTGAACTCCTTGAAAAATAGTCTAAATGGGTTGAAAATTGACATGTCAATTAAAATTATGGAGACAGCATCTTCTTAGATAATTATAGTAAAATACTTATCATTCATACTTATTGTAATCACCTCGTGGTTACACAATTAAAGGTTGTTTTGAAAATTAGTTTTCACAGCAAAGTTATGGCTTGTTTATTCGATTTGTGCGAAGTGAATGTGGTTGGAATAGCAACAGCAACAACAGGTTCTAGAAAATGGGGATTTTCAACTTTTAACGTAATCGTCGGTTAATCGAACCGAGATCCTTTTTTCCAGTTGATTATGTGACCGCTTGGCAGGACCACTCGGCAGTTAATTAGCTGGTTTCCAATAAGCTTTTACTTTTAACCGACAGCTGTGGAAAATCACAATTCCTTGTGTAAATCACACTGTCAATTAGGTACATAATATATTTTCTAAATGCGTAAGCTAATGATAACAGATTGGGCAATTTTCATTCTGTAAAAGCCATCTTATTTTTAATTTAAACCAATTTTTTCAAAAATAGGGACGTAAATATAGAACCAAGGAAGAACGTAACCGAATCTCGGAGTAAAAGTATATTTCCATCGAAGATAAACAACTTCCAAATGAAGATGAAACAGTTGCAACGTATCAGGTGTGGTAATGGTAACTTTGTAAAAACGTAACAAGTTACACTCGAATGCCCATCGCGTCCTACTTGTGTAAGGGACGGGTGATAATAACACCCGTGTAGAAATGCATAGCTACATGCTATACGTACGTTATAATAATATTGTAAAAGAGGTCCGTTGTACAAAAAGTAAAACAACGAAACCCAAACCAGGGCATGAATACCGGGATCCCGTAATACCGAAATACCGGGATCCCGGAAGATTTGTCCGGTATTTCAATACCGGTATTGAAGTAATCAATACCGGACAATACCGGTATTGAGGAAATCAATATCAAATAATTCCGTACGTTAGTATGGTTAACGGATCCCGGAATTCGGTCTTTTGTCGTGCGCAGTAGAGCATTTTCTTGCTAAATTGTATACCTACTGTGCATCGAAACAGCTAACTTTACGAATACGATACGCTAATCGTATTGTACGTCTATGTTTACTTTAATTACTATCATAAGAATTACTAGCATCCATGTGCCTGCGACTGCGCCTACCTGGGTAAAAAGTAGCCTATGTGTTATTCCAGATCATAAACTATGTCGCGGCCGGCAAGTGGTATTACGGTGGGTTTACACGCTCACGTGCAAACAGAAATTCAACGAGACAGAAATATGATTAGATCAAGCATGGTGTAGCTCTGTCACTTTCATCTCGAGGAGACCGGACGCAACAGAAAATAATGTGCTCGTTGTCTGTTTGCACGCGAGCGTGTGAACGCGCCTTAAAAATGGTTCGCTGGCCAGCTCTAGCGATCTCTCACTCTTACTCTACCCCCGCTTCCGCGCCGCATACTATCGCATCAGTCGGTTCGCAAATGTTGTGTCTGTGAGTGTGATTACTTTTGTGAAATTGTGACGCTGGATTAGCTGCTGAATCGCTCCAATAATGGTCTCTCCAGTAATAAGTAGTACTTAGATAATGTGACCTTAAAGACTTCCTAATCCAAAAAGTTCCTAATGCATCCTGAATGGTTTGGTAGTATCCATCTACATTTAGGTAAAGTTAAGTAAGTACACTAAGTTTATTGATTGATCTCTTTTGTTATGTGAGTATAGATACTATATTTTATACATGTTCATAGAAATACAAATTATTTTGATTTTATTCCTGCAGTTTTTCTTCGTATCATGTCCTTGACCAATAAATCTTGCTAAAATTAGCTTAAATTACATTCAATATTTTTGTTTTTTAGGAAAAACTAGAATTTCAAATAAAAATGCCAATACCGGTATTAATACCGGTATTCCGGTATTGGGCTCCAATACCGAACTCAATACCGGTATTGAGATAAGTCCCGGTATTGCATGCCCTAACCCAAACTATGTTCTTGAAACGCGTTATTTAAATAACATTATAAAACAAAATATAGCATTGTACATTTTTATATTTAAATAGACTGATTGAACTGTACCTAAAAACTAGAAAGTAGTGTAAATTAATAAAAGCGTGTCGTCATTTTTTCCTTCTCTAAAAGTTACAGACGAACAAACAACAAAAAGTTGGTTGGACACCAATCAAATTAGTCCCAACCTCAGCTCTTCATGAGACGTTTGTAGTCCGCCGTCCGAGAACTGTCGCAAATCGCTATAAAAAGCGACAAGATAAAGTTCTATTTTTTACTATCAAATCTACTTTTTGCTGCATCCAGTGAAATTAATATGCCTTTAAGACTTGGTAACTGTAGAGTATGAAATAAGTAGACTTTGTGAGTATGAGTTTGAATTCGATAGCACTATTTTGTGGTTTACTATGGCAATAAATTGGAAAATCACGTTTAGTCACCAGGAAGGTCATTACAAAACGTATTGCAGTCTTGTAGACTGGTGATGTTTGTTCAGTCATTATGACTCAAGTTACAATCATTGTCACACTCTTCACTTGCAGAAACTGGGGCAAAAACTCAATAAAATCAATTTAAATATTCTATCTGGTTCCGAGAAGCCATATAGCAAGACATAAATTCAAAATACAGTAAAGTTTCCGGTTCGTCTGCAGTCGCGTGCTCAGATGGCACACTCTTGCGCAACGTCGCTCGGAAACACCGCAACATGGGAGCGGACGTTAGAATAGGGTTGCCTGCTATTCAACACGTAGAATATACTTTGTATGACCGTCCCCTATAACTTTTGAAAATTATTATGCAGATGCTCATGGCCCACCCCTAGGCGAAATGTTCTAGTCAAATAAGAGTAACGATTTCTGTTCAGACCTAAGAAAAGATTGACAACCCTAATGTCTTACTGGACGCACGCATTTCTGTCCCTACCTTCTATGCAGCAACTTTGAATCGGTCTTTACATGCAACGCGTGCTTCCGCCAATTATATTGTTCGATACTTTCTGGTTGTTGCTGCACGGTTCACTTCAAAATTTATTTCAATGACGGTTAGCGTAATTATTACATTCTTTCTAGTTGATTGATCACGGCGTATTATTTATTGCTTTGCTAAATCTATGTATGTCTATTTTTTGGGTAACTTCCTTTGCTGTTTAATACTATTCAATTGTAATTTAATACTTGTTAAATTGTATTTATCTAACGATATGTCTTTGTCGGACAGTATAATCATGATCTAAAATTCAACTAGAAAATATTTTCTGTCACCAACTCCAAAAGTGTCAGATTATGTTTGAAATTTTCAACAAGCAATCAACCGGTTGGGTAAAGTCAGTTAATTTGTAATACTGGGTGTGTGCAAAAGTGGGTTAACATCTACCTAAAATAGATCGTCGTGGGTCGTCCGGCGCGGCGCCTATGATCCCGGAAAATGTTTTGATACGGCAACTCTGAATTTTACATTGCTTGAGGGGACATTGACTAATGTGTCCCCAATTCCCCATCAATTCCAGCTTTTCTGTTTTGTTCGTTAAGGACTTTCTGAAAGTCTGGTACATTGCGCATTGATAAAAACAATATTAGTAATATCTCTATATTTTGTATTCAGTAGTATTCTATATCAAACCAAACGATAAAATATTCTTTTCAGTTTTCATTACTAAAAGCACTGGCCCAGCTTGTCGCTTTTATAACTCCTGTCTCTTGTCAGCGTCCAGTGTGATGAACTCGCTTCCGTTGCCATTACACATTTCATGCCTTGTAGGTCATGTACCTTATTATGCACTACTACGCCAATACAACGTTATGTCACTTGATACAGATGAAGGTAATATGACTACAGAGTCCTGCTCTACTCCCCTATTTATTACGCAACAACATAAATGCTTGTTTTCCTCAGCTGCATAATATGCAGCTTTAACATACTTTCAACTTATTTGTACACGAATTTTAAATCCTTTACATAATAGGTATAAAGTTTTATTGTAATATTACCGAATCCGGAACGTAATCTAAATATGTAAATCTTCTTAAATCGAAAGTGAAATGACAAAATTCAGATCCTCTGAGATCCAATGCGATTAATATCTAGACAACATCATTTGTATTCAAAAAAGCGCGCTCTGCTTCTGTTATTTTTAAATATCTAGAAAGCGTAAGCAATAGGTTGCTACTCTAATGCAGCCATTTGCTCATTAAATTACATGTTTTCAAACTCGACGTGGTCTTGATAACACTTATTAATACCAATCATAGCTTTCATAGAACCATTCACGGCCATAATAATGTTTGTGTTATTTATGATGGAAGCCGGCAACTTTTTGTTTGTAAACGAAAAATTATTCAAAAATTTTAGAGGTCAAACGGTTTTGTGTCGGTTTATTCAAGTTTTAAATTCCGGTCACCCTAGTCATCGGAGCGTGTACAAACATCGTCTGTTGGGGCAGGTGGTCTTCAAGGAAAGGGGGCGCGGCCACCCATCGCGTGGCTGCCGATCATACTCCTGTAATGGACGTTGGAAGCCTTTGCAACTTGCCTGTCTAATTTGATATTCACTATTGCTTAATCACTGGGCTGGATTATGAGGATAATTTTCGTTTAGCTAAGTAGGTGGGCGGAATGCGCAATTTACGTGACGTTTCAACATTAGTAGATGCTTCAGAGCACTATAAAAGTTGTCATTTTAATTCACGGTTTTGACTATCCTTATGTGCCTCAGCGGAAATGTTTACGATATTGAAATGAAGCAATTTCGGCGAGGCTTTAGTCACAAATCACATTAATCTCACGTAACCAGGACATAATGAAGTATTACTACAGTCACAACGGCATTGTGTAAGGTTTTGTGTATCAGCGGTGACCGCATTTCCTCAATGTCACATCATTCAAACGATCTACCTTGCCCTTCCGTTATTCAGCCATCTTGCACGCACTGGCTAGACGTAGCCGATATAAGTACAAGGTTAATGGAGCTCCTTTATTCACCGACTATATTCTGGAGCGGTAGGGTGCTACATGCTTGATAGTCAATATAGTTTTAATTGTTCGCGTAACTTGGTAAACTAGCGCAACTCAGCCTTCGTTGTTTGTACCTACGTATGTCTTCGTTTTTATTACACACATTTTTCATTGAGTACTAGCCAAAAAAAAATTATTCTATAAGACCACAGGGGTCATCTTAAAATGTCTTAAAATGAGATTACTCGCTACTTTTATGCTACTTCTTATCATGGAACCTTTTCTAAGAGTTTTACGTCGTGTAAACGTAGTAATAATGCTACCCGTCACATAACATCAAACTAGAAAATGTGTGATATTCTGGTGAATGCCTGATATTCTTACAATATCTCGCACCTCCATGACTCGCACATCGTGAGAGAAATTTTCATGATGAGAAAATCTATCAATAACAAGTGAAAGACTTCGTAAAAGCTGCTCAACTAATTACATTTTCTAATTCAGTTTTACACCAATTGTATATTGTATCCTCTTACTTTAATAGCAAATAATGATTATTCAGCAACGTTTTCTTAAATGACTGCCTATGTTCTTTGTTGCCTTTATGAGCTAGTCTAGTTTCAAGAACACTTCTATTAAAATATCTTAGTTTTTCGCTGTTTGTTTATACCTACTCTTATCTCTGAGGTTCCTAAGGCTTACTAGTACCCTGTAATAGTTACACGAGTTTTTTTTTATTTACTCATTAGTTTTATATAAAAATTTCCCTACGGCCGCATACGAAACCGGAGATTATGACAACAAAATCTATCAGTCAGATTTTGATAACAGTTGTGTAAAGCCGAGATGTTCGCGACAGATGGTAAAGTCGCCCACCCGGCGCCAACTACCTTTAATATAACATACCTACACAATATATTGTGGTTACAATTCCACAGCAACGTGCAGTGTCAGTGTCAGCGAGTATTTTATCCATTAATGGATAATCCACTTGGATATCATAAAAATGTATGCGATTCAACTTGTTGGGTTATGTCTGCTTATTAGGTGCAGCAACTTTATCTACAACACCAATTTAATATAGTGCCTTGGCTTTCATATTTCTATCTTGTAGGTTTTCATTTCTGACATTTATTTGTATTGTTAGTACCGTACAAACATTGTTTTGTGTTTCTAAATGTGAAATAATGTTTATTTTCTGTTTTTTTTCAGGTAATTAATCTTATTTTTGTACCAATTCGAGGGATGGTGTTTCTCAGGTAAGCTTTACGTTTTAGTAAGCTTTTAGTAGCGTGTTTTCTGATATGCAAACATAATAGCAGGTGCACTATACCTCGTAGTGTCTATATCAATCGCTCTACTTAGATCATTTAAATTTTTCATTCGCTGTCTGCTTACATTATAGTCCACACATAACATCGAGGTTGCTTTTTACATCGGTGTCTATTTCACGAGTGTAGGCTGTTTAACGCATGATCTTACTCAATGTACCATCTGATATGTGTTGATGATAATGATCAGAAACATTTTTATAAGGATTAGCATTTAGCACCATAGCACCTTTAGTTACTCACCTTTTGGTAACTGTAGGGATCTTTTGTATCGGATTTGGAATGCCGCCAACTCTTCCATTGATAATTTAGCCTATAAACTGAAACAAACAATAATATTGCAACATTTTCAGAACTGGAAACTGCAATGCACTACTTATATCGAGCTGCAAGACAATTTTGTGAACAAAGGTTAAACGAAAATGTTCATATTAATAAAAGTGTTTTTTATCATCTTTTCATATTATAATAGGCTGACGAGGCTCTCAAGATAAAGATATTTTAAAGATATAAATAAATAAAAGATAAAATATAGCCAGAGGGCAATCCACGCGCACGATTGGTGCATGCCTACTTGCAAATTAATATTTCACGTGACAGATTGCAAGCCCATCGATGCCAATAAAGTAACTATTAACTTTTGCTTCGAAGTCGTTGAATATTGACGAAAGTAAACAAAACTTGTATCCGCTACCTATACCTAGTAGCATATGGAGAATATCATTAAAATAATACGATACTTTTCCGCTATACCATTTTATGCGTTGTATAAAAAGCTCACACTCAGTGTCCCGTCTCAATTTATAGTTTCTTAAAACTACTCTTCCTTCTCGTTGTCTAGTTATTACGTGTTGCTTCAACATTTTCATGTTTGTCATAAATTCTTTCTTCGTTTTAATTTATTTTAGGGAATTCGCGTTTAGTTTCAAGTAGTAACTTTTACAGTTACCGAGAAAAATAACAATTGGTTAGACCAATTTTTCCAAGTGTGGCCGCTTCAAATACTTCTACATATTAGGTACTTTACAATCCATTTAACCCGCACAAAAATGCGCACGGTTAATTTTATTACTGAGATTATTTTTTATACTAGTTCTTTTACTCGTATAGTACAATTATCCTAATCTTTGACCGAAAAAGAAATATGCAAATTTATAGCAATTGTTTGTACAAAGACAACTTTCAGCCACAAATATCCCATTTCAAGGTTACTGGTGCAATGCAAAACGAAATAGTATGTTAGTTAAATTACTCGTACTTTTAACCATTACTATTCAAATTTTTGCACTTAACCGTTTTTATTAAACATTTTTTTGTCGTCATCTTCGTTGTCTGCATATTTAACAATCTAGAAGAAGTTACCGCATCCTAATTATGCTTATTGTAATATAAAATATACATTCTTAATGATTTTAATGTTTTTTTTTTAACTTTAACGACCATTAATTTTTAAATAGATTTATTATCTGTAGAATTCTCTACGGTTCTCATAACTTACTTTTGCCGACTTCACCCAGGTTAATTTAAACATTATTAAAGACTAGCTTCCGCCCGCGTCTTCGCTCGCGTGGTATCTACCCTGATAAAAAGAAGCCTATGTGTTATTCCAGGTCATAAAATAGGTATATTTCAAGTTTCATTGAAATCCGTTTAGTATTTTTTTCGTGATTGAGTACCTAACAAACATCTAAACTTTCACATTTATAATATTAGTAAGATAGTAAGATTTTCTTCTACGAGTACACACAAACTCACAAAGTTAGCACTGTCTATATATATTATAGTATAGACAACACAGCCAGGTCATAAACAATCAAAATTGCGAAACTGACTCGATGAAGTCCTATACTTATACCACTTAAACTTCATAATATAAAACGTCCACCACTGACCCATCTATTTAAGTTCCACCTATCATAATTTAAAAGAAAACGATTCTCAAAGTGTCAGTTGAAATAAAATGCTTATTTTATGGAAGACAGAATGCGATTACTTCTAGATCGGAAGTCGTCAATGCTTCATCGGTTCTATTATTCCAACCACTCCTACAGAATTAATTGAGTTTGACCGATTCTAATTTTATTACTGTCTACGTCTTCTCAGCACGAAGGTTTTCTGTAAATTGGTTTTGTGAATTGAGAGAGCGGTGTCATTGACTTCAATTTATTGGATACATTTCAATACAAAATGAATGAGCGTGAGACGCATCTGATTTCAAAGGTGTTGATAGCCTCTAACTTATTTATAAGCATAGAGATTGCTGATTACTGATTGTTATCAATAAATCTATCGATTACTCACGAAAATAGAGATTATCATGCTTGGAAAAGAATTCGCATAAATTAAGGATTACAAATAAAACGAAACAAAATCAAGACCGTTTTTGCAGCAGACATTCTCTCATACCTTTAGAGTTTAGACATTCTTAATTCTTTATTGTAAAAAGAAAACATAAAACAAAGACGTAAAGTAAGGACATGTACAAAGGCGAGCTTAAACCTACGAAGAGTTCTCTTCCAGCAAACCCTTTGATTCTCTCATATCGTTAGTTTAGACATTCGAGATCCTTTGAAGATGTCTAAGGAGTACTCTTATATATCAACTTTTTGTATCTTTATTGACTTCTTAGAGTTTAGATTTATCAACAATTTTCATAAACTATTTGTAACCATACAAACTGATGATATTCTAAAAAGATATGACAGAATCAAGAATTTTCATAAAAGATGAGTTGAAAACGTCGCAAACCGTAACATCGTCTCAATGATGCGAATGATTCATTGAGTCGCACTGCAGGGAAGTGATCGGTGGCATTGGCATCGACCGTGAAGTCGAAATAGGCCTGCGTGCCCAATGTGCCCATCGACTGTGTAAACAACTCATCACAAAGAAGATCATGCTCAATTGGGTTCTGTAGTTGCAGAATGATTATACACTCTGAACTGTCTTTAATCTGTTGTATGAATGTCAACTTCGTCAGAGTTATGCAAATAGATGAACTTGATAACCCCCTTTCACTATTATCTCATTTTTATCCCATATTTTAGTTTAATTTATATTACCACACCGTGTTACCAACATCTGTGATATATAGAGTGTTGACGTGATTTCGTGGTACATACTAATAATTATTGAAGCTACAAACGCTTATATTTAGCTTTGAAGACTTTTGATGTTGTATTTTTGATAAATAAATCGGCCCCTTATATATCAAACCACTGAACAACAACGTTGATGTTCCAAATAAAATACGACGTTCCATAAGCTAATGAAATGAATAGAACGATAAAACCGCAGATAACCATTAAAAGCGTTCCAATCAGCGGCTTCAATGTCAAAACAACTCTTTTGCGACAAGGACGAATCAATGAGTACTTAAATTGCATTTCAGAATAATGTACTCAGAAAGATTTTCATCTTACTGTAACCTCTATAGTTTGGATGTTTGTGTGTTATCTCAACGGCGAAAGGGGTTTGGGAAAAAAAAAAAATTATTTTTAAGATTATTAAGGTTTTTTTTTTCCTTTTTGTATTACCTACTCTATTTTTGCGTTACCTGAGGTTATTTTCATTAGATGTGAATGATCATCGTATAGATTGGCAAATGTCGAATTTATTTATTTTTATTTGTGTTGAACCCTTACATTTTACCCTTGTTTGTCCTGGTAATGTGGGGTCAGCACAACATGTATTTCCTTTTCTCTTTATCAATCTCCGCCCGCACTCCTCACTTTTCTGTTCACAGCATCTTTCCAGTACCATCTGTTTATCCTTACTCATACTCGTATATCCATCCATATGGATAAATCAATTTTTTTATTTACACTAGCTTTGTGCCCGAGTTGATTCGCAATTGACAGCTTTATAAGGTCCACTCAATTTTCCCAATTGCTGATTTTTTTTACTGTTTTACTAGGTAAGGTACGAGTATTCATTTAAACTCCCGATGAATTATTAGTCTTCATAAATGACAAACATTATGAATTTCGCCCTCTGTATTGATTGGTTTTAAGGATGGTGGTTTTGGAAGAAGCTGATAAACCTGACCATTGTCAGAAGCCTTACTTACACGTACTTCCATATTTCTTACTTTAAAACTATAAACTCCCAAAGTAAAGTTTTCACCTATTCCCTAGATATCGCGCATGTACGTTGTTAATGCAGCTTAAATTACTGTGTGCAAAATTCCATCTTTCTACCAGCTTAGGCTGTGCGTTGTCTCACAGTCACTTTTATCTTTTTATTTTAGTTTCTCATGTTTTAATCCTATTCGGCGCAGATAATTAATGTTATAGGTATAAACTTTTACTTTACTGTCATCCAAACACAATAATAAAGTAAACTACAAAGTTATTTTTTTAGCTCTATCCATTGCTGGCTCTGCCAGGTTTTCTCGATGAACATAAAAAGTAATAAGTTTATCCACCCCTTATGTAGAGCAACATTCGTAGGCTCCAAAGGTCAAAGTAATAAATATAGGTCAAAATAATTTAGATCCCAAAGAAAGTTTACTTTAATACTACTCTTGCTAAAATGTTGCTAGATAATTTAATTAAATTATCATAAATTCGTTTAGACCACTGAAGCTCAAAAAGTCGTAATTACAGCTAAAATTGGAAAAAGCTAATACAATGAAGAAGGGCTGTTGTTTCAGTCATTTGAATGAATAAGGTACGATTTACCTTTAGTAGGTATCCTTCGCTGAACGTCCAATTAAACTAAAAATTAACTTGCTACCATTTAGAAAAGAAGAGACTCTCTTGTTAAAATCTAACGAAATATAGTATTTTTTTATCATGATAATATCATATTCTTTGTCGTTTCTATTGTATTTTGATAAATGAGTATGAAACCTGACACGATACTAAGTACGTCGGTGGCCTCGAATCAGTCAGAAGTAATACTCGTAAACTAAAGTCACTAAAAAAACAGAAGCAATAGGAATTCCAAAAATCACGTTTCTCAGCTTAATTCACAATACCGAGATCGAGCCCATGCTCAAAAACGTGCTCCGAACCGGTAGAGCCAAATGTTTGTTTTTACCTAGTAAAATAAATCCACTGCCTTTGACCCAGTCGCCAGCCTGCTACGGCTTCGCTGGATCGAATGCCTTTGTAATCCGATTGGAAGGGATTTTGTTGAGTTTCATTAGATTTTTTATAATACGCGCTACCACTACGCACTCGGTAAATTGAATATTGAGAATAAGTTATTCTTCTTGACAATATCAAGACTTTATCATGATTTTGTTTCCCTAAATCGCGATGACTCATCGGACAAGTAAAGGTCCGAAACAAAAGGTTTGTAGCTCATCAAATTTTCGTCACGCCTTTCCGCAAGCGATGCCTATTCGTCTTTTTGTTGTGCTCGGCACACGCTTCCGAGGGCAAACTTTGCTCCGTCACGGCCACGATTGAATGCAAAATTATTTTGATTGAGGAAAATCACCTTTATTACCCTGCATCAATGTCAAGTACCATTTTAATGGCATGACTATCCCACTAGAATCGCTAGATAAGACGACGAGCCCTATAATTGGAGTGTTTTTAATGGATGAAAAGTACGCAACTATCTCCCCTTTCTATAAAGAAGAGCAGATATTTGTGTACACTTTCGTGGCTTAGATCAAGATAACAACCGAGAGGTATGACGGATGGGCGGGCCAAGAGGCGCGTGATTACATAAAACGTGAAAGTATTATATCGTTCAATTGGAAAGATCGGAGTTTAAATACGCATTACTCTGATGCGGGGGCTATTTAATTCTCCAGCATAGTTTCTCGTGGAGCGAAGAAAACACTCTGTGGGTGACTTAACGAAAATAATGCTATATTAAAATTCTCTAACTTCGTCATGTTGGTAAATAGAGTTGCTTGCGGACGAAATTCACACCTAATTACTTCATTTCTAGCATTATACGCTTTGAATTATGTAATGTACTGTAATGTGGCTCATGTTCTGCGCAATTAATTTCGCTATTTTGGTTACAACTATTACCTATTTACTCATACTTATGCCATCTGAATCTTTTTATTTTTCAAATAAACCTTTCCCTAAAATAATTGTATGAAAAGTATTTTCATAAGTAATTTTATGCTGATCTAGTAGATGAATTATAATATTTATAATATATGTTTTAAGTCTTACTATGTCGCCGTGACGATTGATCGGCCTCGAGTCCACTGCCTGTAACCAATCGTCGGTCGGCTCAATGGAATCTGTAACGAACTTACAACCATATATTAACAATGTTAGTATGTACTCTCTCACTTAGATTGAATTTAAATTCAGTGACAACACACAAACTTCAAATATTGCGCACTAAATCGCTAGCAGCGTTGAAAACGCTGAAAGCATTTCAGAAGACGCTACAAAAACAGACAATTTACACAATAATGCAAATTTTACCTTCAGATCGAAACAAAGTGTTACTACCGAATAAAGAAATTGCCAAACGAAACGGCTCGGGATTTGGCAACGCGCCGGCTTTTTATCGAGACATGAAAATCGTTATTGCTATCGTAAGTCAGGAAGCACTACTAATTAGATTCTTGAAACTTTTCAAAACATTTATGATTGGTGAAAATTTGCATTTGCAGAATTATCGTATAAAAATATATTACAAACAAAAACATTACCTCATAATGGCATTATGCCTATTTATCAAACAGCCGGTGACCTTGCCACAGTTTGGCCCAACACCAAGTGCCGATGACTCCTCTGGCACTTTCTACTAGTTTTTATTACTACCAAACCTGTCGACAACTATCTAAATTCGACGGTCATGCATGTTTCTGTTATTTTGTTTTTGTACTTATTTTGAAACTGCAATGCAATATTTTTTTAAACGACTTTAAAAAAAGAGGTTCTCAATTCGTCGGAATCTTTTTGTTTTGTGTTTCGTTTTTTATGTATGTTCACCGATTACTCAAGACGCCTAGACCGATTTAGAAAATTCTTTATTTGTTTGAAAATACTTCCCGATTGGTGCCACAAAAACTTGGTGAGGATCTGTCGAAGATTTTTGGAGTTGCGAACAGAAATACACCTTGAGTGTACAGAAAATTGCTCAGCTTATAACATTGAAATCGTTTTCTTTTTTTTTTTATTTAACCCCTTGTTCATCAATATTTTCTAGGAATTTGTTTTTTTGTGTGGGACGTTAATGATGACTTTTATCACTAGTGTCATTCAATTCATTACTTTGTTTTCATATCATTGTGCTATCATGTGGATTTCCTTTGAAGTGTCGGCTATTTATGAATTCTAAAAATAGTTGTATGTACTGACCTGTTATGGCAATATCTCATTGCATTGCAACATTATTATTGTAATTTATTCATTGCCGTTATTTTGACATTTCTCTTGTTCTTTATGTTTTACGACATTATAGCACACCTACAATAGCTTTTAGAAGTCCAACATAAAGTGTTTATGGGATGCACTTGGTTACATTTGTAATTGTTATGACGCAAACTATATCTAGGACTCTTTATTACTGAAATTAATTAGTTGTTTTCTGAGTGTCTTCGTCAACATAAATTCCATGCTTATAAATTCGTCTGTTGTATGAGGTACAGTAATCTCCTTAGTAAGATTTTATCTTAGGAAAATTCCTAATGCAAATGGAAAGTCTCAGACTAATTATATTCAGTTCCAGACGCAGGTGTCAACCAAAATAAACATTAACATACACCTGCTGGCTCCCGTTAGCAATATTATTATAGTGCTTAGTACGCATGCCTGTGTCACATTTTACTCTGAATATGTCGTCGACCGCGTCCTGAATTAGATGAAGATAATATTCGATATCGCACAGTCTTATTTAAGTTGATTTGAAATGTTTAGCCCCTTTTCTATAATATAAATTAATAACTATTTTGTATTGCTTATATTTTTACCCGACTACCGGCGAAGCCCAAAAGAAAGGTATGTTATTGACCTATGAGCATTGAGCATGTAGGTTGGTACTTATGTGTCCATTCCTATGTCCATTCGTCACTACTCAACGGCTCAACCGATATTGATAAATGATACGTCATTAGTTTTGTCTTCATGGCGGATTGTATTGTGCGGTCTGAAAAATACTTTTTTTCAAGACCCTCTACCACGATCTTCAAGAGAGTGGGGTATCAAAATAAAGAGCTTTAAAAGGCGTGTACAAAACTATAATACAATATATTGTTTGAAAACAGTTTTCTACCGCAATCGGGTTTTTTGTTAATAAATTGTTTTTCTCTTTGACCTATCTGAATATATATTTTTACACAAATTGGATCCCTTCCTCAATTATTTCGAACAGCTCATTAATCTTCGCGGCTTTTAGTTCCTTCTTTACGTTTCAGTAAAAAAAATAATCACGTTAGAATTCGTTTTGACTCCCGCTAAGGCTAGTCTAAACATTGGTCCGTTTGTTTTTGTAACACCTAAGCCCATAGCTTTACAATAACACCACTGCAGTTCTCGGAAAAATCGTGATTTTGTACAGACTAATTTATCGTGATTTCTATTATATTACTGTGTTTATTGACAATGTTACCGAAGTTACTGTTAAGTGTTTCTCAATAATAATTATGATGCAAGTTTTTCTTTCTTCTTACATTTTGAACTCGTGATTTACCTAACTATCTATAGTGATTCCTTTATTTCTACAAGAGATCAGGAGATCTATACTTTATAGTGTTACTATAGACATTACCTGGATTCGCGTGGGTATGTTGGCGCCATCAACGCCTTCGCGTCCCAGCACATTGCGTCGAATAACGATTACAAGTTTTGACAACAGATTGGCAGTCGAATTCTAATATGTATAGGTATGTCTAGTACTTCAGAACTTTAAAACCTATTTCTGTCATGCATAGTTTATACTAAAATGTACTTGTCTCTCGTTACTTCTACTTCGTACAAAGTAAACTTTTGTGAACTTTACAGCTTATGCTTTGGCAGTCAATGAGTATTACTTTAATTTCCTTAAATGTGTCATCCAACAATACTCATTCATGAAATTCATTGTGATATTATGTGTGAGTGTGACTCTGTAACATGTAGGTCGGAAGGATGTGATCTAATTCTGTTATCATGCTCTATTACTTCATATGCCGCAGGGTAGTCCCTAGTTCTTTTTAATTCCACTACAATGATGATAATAGTGAAGTGAACATCATATTTTTGATATCAACTATTTGCTGATTTGCAAAATAATACTACAGATATCCATGCATCATTAGACATACCTACTAAATAAAAGTGTAGTTGTTTGAACACGAGAAAAATGCTAAATGTCTCATCCCCCTTTAAAGTATCGCATGATGTACTTACGATTACTTCACTCAAAGTGAATAAAATTAAATACAGAATCACATAGCGGAATTGATCCTCTCAATTGGCAGATTTTCTGAATGGGAAAGTGAATAGGTAGTAAGTGAATAGTTTGAATAGAATCGCATGATGTACTTACGATTACTTCATTCAAAGTAAATACTGAATCACATAGCGGAATTGGTCCTTTTAATTGGCAGATTTCTGAATGGGAAAGTGTTACTAAAATGTTTTGCAACAAACCAAAGTTGAATGACTGTCTCAGATTCCTCTAATACTCATGTGGTAAAACACAGGGCGCAGTAATAGCTAGGGTTGCCAGCAATTTTCACGTTAAAGTGATAATAATACAGCTCGGCGCAGTTAAGTGGTCGTGGTTAATTTATTGAAGGCTCTCAGAGCATGGAAATTGGACTTAGCGATGGTAGGAAAGGAAATAAATATATTTTCAATAGTTTGGTCATACTTTATTACTCGTTCCTCGAAAGAAACTGTTATGGAGGAT